>JASISA010000041.1:0-1462535 GCA_031771865.1 Nothophaeocryptopus gaeumannii | reverse complement strand
GCACTTTATTCCTGCGTGTGAGACATACACGGCAGAGCAACTCGACACCTTGTGCTGGATAGACTTGTACGATATCACGGATTCCCAGAGGTCTTCATTACCGACAGAGACAAGTTGTTCACATCGAACTACTGGAAGACACTCGTATCCACGATCGGGATCAGACACAAGCTATCAACGGCGTTTCATCCGCAAACCGACGGACAAACCGAACGGATGAACCAGACACTAGAACAATACCTACGCCACTACATCAACTACGCACAGGACAATTGGGTATCACTCCTACCCATGGCACAAATCGCACTCAACAACCAGCAATCCGAGACGACGGTCTCACGCCATTCTTCGCAAACTTTGGAAGGGATCCACACCTGTTTGGCGAACCTGGCATTCACCTAACGCACCACGGGCGTTGATTGCGGTTGACCAGCTTAAGGATGTTCACTCGGAAATGAACAAGGCCATCCTACGACAACAAGGACACCTGCTGAAATCGCGACAGCATGGCTCACAAATGGCACCTCAGCTGAAGGAGGGGATAAGGTCTATCTCCTCACGAGAAATCTCAAAACGAGAAGAAAGACCAGGAAGTTAGACCATGTAAAGGTCGGGCCATTTTTGATTGAAGAGGCCAAGGACCGGTCAACTACCGACTACGACTACCGGCAGATGCAAAGATTCATCCAGTGTTCCACATCTCTCTTTGGAACCAGCCGACGCCGAGACACCTTGTCAGGAGACATTTTCATTTGTCCCACAAGAAGAAACCGAATTCGAAGTCGAAAAGATTCTGGACTATAAAGACGATCAGTACCTTATTAAATGGAGAGGGTACGACGACTCGAAATTACCTGGGAGCCGCGGGAACATCTTATGAATTGCCGCTTACTCCTGCAACAATTCCATCGGGGTTGGGATCCAGTAACGACCAATCGAAGGGATCAACGCCCTCGAGGGCGCCCCAGGTCATAGGAGACAGATTCAGCCCGTAGGACGGTTCGTCGAAGCCTAGCGTAGCTTCAGCTGCCCGCTCCTCTTGCTCCTGCTCCTCGATATCCCGTATTTCCACAGCAACAGCCTCATCGGACCGCTTATCCACTAAGTCCAACTGTTGTCGCAATCTCATCTCGCGGGCAAACGCCGTACGAGACGCTTCGAAAGCCATCTGCTGAGAGCGCTGCGCTTCCTCTAACCGGTGCTGCGCCTCCTCTTGCGCCTGCTGAGCCTCCTTTATACTAGACTGGAGCCTCTCACGTTCAGCCACCAGCCGGTCGAACTCAGACTTTGTGACCTTCATGTCGCAGCGCTGACCGCGCCGGACACACTCGTTACATCGACCCGACCGAACGTGTACCCGACACACCCTCTTGTGCTTCGCGCACGTCGAACACTGCTTTACCATGACGGTACCAGTGCGATCCAGGAAATCTGCAAGCTTGTGGCGGCGGTGGGTGGAGGAGGAGAGCCTAGGAGGCATGACTACGAAAACCCATGACGACTGGCGTCTAAGGACCGACTCGAGCTATGTATAAGCGTCGGGACGACGCTAGGCTAAAAGGGGATGGTGTTACGGTTCGTGCTGGGTCCTTGCCCAGTGCGAGGTCACGTGTTACTGATCGTAAGGTACGAGACCGAGCAGAGCCTCCTGATCACCCTGATCAGGATGATCACCTCCCTAGGCGATCAGTCTGATCACACTGATCACCTAAAGTCTCTTATGTATTTAGGAACGATGGTTGACTAGCAATCATCGTGTTCAACTCATGTTACAATCTCACTGATTGGAATAAGCCAAGACTTCCTTCACTTCGTTCCACTTGCCGACGCATTCTCCAAAGAAGCCATTCCACGTGATTAAGCGAGTCACCTGACAAGCGAGATACCGTGCGTAACAATAATTTACTTAACTATAGCGCGGACTACGAAGCATACTAACTAGGAAGCTACTCTAGAATCTATCTAACGGAGTATTACATAGATTTAGAAGAAGATAGAGTAGAGTCTAGGACTAAAGATAACCTAGGCTATAGTCGTAGCCTAATAGCTAGCCTAGCTATCTAGTATTAAAGTATAAAGAGCTACGTACTCCCTTAAGATTCACGTAGATAACGAAGTAGCTAGGGCTAAGCTTAGGGATACTAAAGCTACCCGGATTATTTCGCGTTTTACTATAGAAGGAGGGAACTAGGCATATATAGTCGTAGTTAAGAAGGTCCCTAATAGACTAGTTCTCACGACTACGGACTCTATAGCAAGGAACCGAATAGTAGTAGATACCTAAGGCCTAGACAAGGTCTTAAAGGAGGTAAGAATAGCCTAGAAAACCTTCCTAGTCCAAGTCCACTTTATTATAGTTATAGGAAACGACCTTACTACATAGCGGAAACACCTCGAACGAATTTGGGGAGGCGGCATTACCAAAACCTCAGAACATACGGAACCTATCAAGGCAATACACGCATCCAAAGCACGGCTACACGCCGCTGTTGGCGGGTGCGCAGTCAGCGCTCGAAAATACTGATTCTCAGCATTAGAAGAAGAGAATTCTCTGCCAAGCATGGCCAGTGCACAAGGCTGTGCTGCCTCAGGCACAGACAACGGACTAGAGCCATTTCAAGAGGTTACTGAAGAAACTACTACAGGCAGAGATACAGGAGTATCAATCTAGCTTCCTACCCAACCTCCCAAGAGAAGGGGTATAGAGAGAAGAACGCAGCAGTAAACAAGAACCAGCAGGGTCCCCTCTCACCTTGGGAGGCCCTGAAAGAGATTCAGAATGAGGCAGCTGAACTGATGCATTAGAGTCAACACTCCTCCCTCCAACTAGAGGGCAATCCAGATGATTCTGGATATGATTCACTCAACTGCAGCGCGGACCACGAAGCGCACCAACCAGGAAGCCACTCTGGAATCTATCCAACGGAGTATTACACAGATTCAGAAGAAGATAGAGCAGAGTCTAGGACTAAAGACAACCTGGGCTACAGTCGCAGCCCAACAGCCAGCCCAGCTGTCTAGCATTAAAGCACAAAGAGCTGCGTGCTCCCTCAAGATTCACGTAGACAACGAAGCGACTAGGGCTGAGCTTAGGGATGCTGAAGCTACCCGGATTGTTTCGCGTTTTACTGCAGAAGGAGGGAACTGGGCACATGTAGTCGCAGTCAAGAAGGTCCCCGATAGACTAGTTCTCGACTACGGACCCTGCAGCAAGGAACCGAATGGCGGCAGACACCCAAGGCCTAGGCAAGGTCTTGAAGGAGGCAAGAATAGCATAGAAAACCTTCCCAGTCCAAGTCCACTTTGTTACAGTTGCAGGAAACGACCCTACTACACAGCGGATCCAGTCAATTGAGGAAGACAACAAGCGGCTAATACCCGGAATCCAAGTACAGAATGCCTGGTGGAAGGGCCAGAAAGCTATAGCAACGGGAACAAAGAAACAGAGCACTCTAGTAGTCGAACTGAAGACGGTGGAAGCTGCCAGAGCTACGGTAGAGAAGGGCATTATCATCTCCGGAGTGCTCCACGACACTGAAGAATGGGACCACCAATGGACAATAACACAGTGCTTCAACTGCCAAAGATATGGCCATATCGGCACAAGGTGCACAAACGGTACGGTGTGCAAGGTGTGGAGGAAGCCATAATATAAGAGAATGTGCGCACGAGAAGCTTGCAGAGGCAGACCGATTAAAGCACAGTAAATGCGGAAATTGCAGTCAGAACCACCCAGCTTGGCACTATATGTGCTCAAAGAGACAAGCAATCAAGGACAAGATTCAGAGCATGAAGAAGATAGGGGCGAGCTACATGGCTAAGCTAACCTACAGTACTCCTAGCTCTACTTCTCCTCTGCCTTCCCCTCCTCTACAGCAAGGAGCGAATGGGGAGGGAGAGGACCAAACAGCTACCCGGACAAGCCGCGAATATGTCCCAGGCAGGAGGCCAATAGGAACAGCAGTAGAGAAGCGAACACTACAGAGGTTTGGGAGGCCAGTTGGGGCGGTGAACAGGGCTAAGACCATTGTACTGGAGCAAGGACAAGGGTCAATCCGACGAGCAATACAGCGGGATCAACCACCAGCTAGTACCCAATGAACACACAACCGACACTAAGTATACTGCAGGCAAACGTACGGAAATCACAGGCTACCCACCGGCAGCTACTCGATGACAGCCAGAAAGACATTCTCGCTATCCAGGAGCCATACACTAACCCAAGCAATGGAAGAACAGTCATACATCCGAAGTACTATACTGTTGCAGGGGAAGACAAAGACAGGAGAGTCGTATTCTACGTCCATAAGAAGTACAGCCTATCCGAATGGTCGCACCGGATTATGAGTAATTAGAAGATCCTAATCTCACTACAAACGACAATGGGAACTGTACACCTCCATAACATCTATAACTGGGATGCGAGGCTTACAGTGGAGGAGCTTTTAGAAGGTATTGAGGAACCGGGAGAACACGTTCTAGTTAGAGACTTCAATCTTCACTACCGTTGGTGGGGAGGACCGTTAGTACTACAGGAGGATCTTAGAGCAAGAGAGCTACGAGAGGCGTGTCGAGACACGCTATACCTAGCGACACCCCTAGGCCTTGCTACCTAGAGAAAGACACTACAGTCCCAAACTAGGACGACGATAGACCTTACTCTTGCAACAGAGGAGATATCAAAGAGGATAACAGCATGTCAGCCAGGCAAGGAAGACATTGACTCTAATTATATCAGCATAGAGACAACTATTAACATAGGGATACAGGAGGAGACGAGAACAAGATGGATGTGGAAGGACACTAACTGGGAGGAGTTTAGAGAGACGCTCCAAAAGCTCCTACCTACAGCCGAAGGGATGACAACAAAGGAGGATATAGATAGCACCGTGAGTGATCTCAGCAATGCTCTACAAAAGACAAGGGACCTTGTTGTCCGGCGTAAAACATATCGGCCGCCAGATCCAAGGAGTGTGCCGGTGGTACTACATGCGATTCAGGAGGCTCGGCAGGCAAGACGGCATGCACAATGGACAGGGAGCGAGGAGTACTGGAAGGAGTAGAGGGCACGAAACTAGGAGAAAAAGAGAACTATCTAGACAGAGAAAAGGAAACAGTGGAGGACCGCGGTTCACAAAACCGCTAGCGAGCCACAGGGAATGTGGAAGCTGGCTAAGTGGGCAAAGAACAGCGATAGCCCTATTCGACCTCCCCAGATGCCTACACTAACACACAATAACGATTAGTTCACGACGGACAGTGCGAAAACAGAGATCCTACGGACAGCCCTTTTCCCAATGCCAGAGCCCGCAGACACATTAGACATCGAGAGTACTACATACCCAGAACCTGTCAATATAGCATGCGAAATTACAGAAGAGGAGGTACGAAAAGTAGTCCAAAGACTGCCGAACGACAAGGCTCCCGGCCTCGACGAGATACCAAACAGATGCATTAAGAAGTGCCTAGCTCAGCTACTCCCTATCCTCCAACGCATCTTCCAACAGTGTGTTTCAATTGGCTACTAGCCAGCCCAGTTTCGGAAAGCTAGGACGATTATGCTATAGAAGGCGGGTAAAGACTCATCTACTCCAAAGGGATGGAGGCCTATTGCCCTTCTATCGTGCATTGGCAAGATACTAGAAGCAATAGTTGCACGGAAAATAGGACAGGCTGTACGGGAACATAAGTTGCTTCCTCAAAACCAAATGGCGCAAGCGGGTAGATCGACCGGAGACGCACTACGGTACATCCTTCAAAGCGTTTAGACTGCGTAGAAGAAAGGCAAGGTGGCCTCGGTATTATCACTTGACATGACAGGAGCGTTTGACAAAGTTAATCACGAACGGTTAATCCACAACCTACGGTACAGGAGGATTCTATACTGGATTACAGCTTTTGTAGCGTTATTCCTGAAGGACAGAGAGACAACAATCGCTATCCCCGGATACGAGTCACCAGCAGCACGAGTGGCATGCGGAATCCCACAAGGAAGCACTATCTTACCTATCCTGTTCCTCTTCTTTACAGCCTCCCTCCTAGAAGGAATGGAATACACCGAAGCAGTTGGGTTTGCAGATGATACATACCTCATTGCAGTGTCAAATTCGACAAGAGGTACATGCGAGGCACTAGAAAAGGACCACAACAGCTGTCTACAATGGGCCTCAAGACATGGAGCTAAGTTCGCCCCTAAGAAATACAAAGTCATGCACTTTACAAGGGGCACAAGGAGCACATCCGAATCCCAGAGAACACCCAACATCCCGTCGCTTCAGAGTGGCCCAGAGGACACAATGAGGGTCCTAGGAGTAATCGTTGATAAGAGACTCAAGTGGCACGCACAGATAGAGAATACCCTTATAAAAGCAAAACGGCTAGAAGCTGCACTACGACGGATTACTGCTGCTACGTGGGGCGCCACGGTAGAGACAGCCCGTAAGCTATATATCTTAATGATTAGGCCAGCAGTAATGCACGGGAGCGAGGTATGGATGGCAGGAAAGGAGACTGGAATCTCAAAAATGCTCCAACAAAAGCTACGGGTAATGCAGAATAGATTCCTACGGATAATCCTTGGGGCCTACCGAGCTACACCAACGCGACTGTTACACAAAGAACTCCAGATCGAAGACATTACCGAGTATGGGAAGAGAACTGCTATAGCTGCAATGGCTGCGCAGAGGCAGAGGCCGGATATACACCAGGCCATGCAAGAGCTGAAGGGGCGGATCCTACTAAAGTGCGGACAACTTGGGGCATATAGCAGACGCCTGAGAAAACCATACAGCTCGCCACTAGAGCAGACAGACGAGCAGGCTACTATCCTACAGTCCCAGCTCTCTCACATAGATAGAGCAGATCCAAAGAAGACTCGGAAAGCAACATGGACTATCCTCCAGGGCCAGTATGAGCGGGACGAGTCACAGAAGTGGGACAATGCTAGGCGCGAAGGAATCCTCCCACTCGCGTTCAGGACTCCATGGAACACCAATACCCGGGAGCTTTATCGAGGGCTTAGCAAAGCCCAGGCCGCGATAGTGTTCCAGATACGGTCAGAGACAATTGGCCTTCCTCACTTCCTCCACAAGGTTGGGGTGCCCGACACTAGCCCCTACTGCGAATGTGGAGATAGAGGGACAGCTCGACACTACCTTGCCTACTGTACAAACATGCGAGAGAGTAGAAGGGAACTCATCTTAGCCACTAGATGCCAGGACGCGAGAAGATGGCTTACTGAGTTTCCTAGACAACCCGCAGCGTGGGCAATAAGGCATCTCCCCATAGGACAATTCGAGTGGACCCTCAAACATCTCCTAGAGCAGGCCGGAGATCTCGAACCCAAGTAAGGAGGATGATATTGACTCTAGCGTGTCAGCCAGCTGCCTACGGGCAAACATATTGGTTCTATAGTACCTAAGATGCAGTAGGGTATAAGGCATAACAGAGAAGGGAGGAAGTTTTACGCTGTAGGCACTTTCTACAGGGTTTTCTTTTACAACATGTAGATATGCTAGAAGGGGCACGGCCTGTAGCTAGCTCGAATACATTTATTATTATTATTATTATTAATAGCCTCCCTCCTAGAAGGAATAGAATATACTAAAGTAGTTAGGTTTATAGATAATATATACCTTATTATAGTATTAAATTCGATAAGAGGTATATACGAGGTACTAGAAAAGGACTATAATAGCTATCTACAATAGGCCTTAAGATATAGAGCTAAGTTCGCCCCTAAGAAATATAAAGTTATATACTTTATAAGGGGTATAAGGAGCATATCCGAATCCTAGAGAATACCTAATATCCCGTCGCTCTAGAGTAGCCTAGAGGACACAATAAGCGTCCTAGGAGTAATCGTTAATAAGAGACTTAAGTAGCACGTATAGATAGAGAATACCCTTATAAAAGCAAAATAGCTAGAAGCTATACTACGATAGATTACTACTACTACGTAGGGCGCTATAGTAGAGATAGCCTATAAGCTATATATCTCAATAATTAGGCTAGTAGTAATACACGGGAGCGAGGTATAGATAGTAGGAAAGGAGACTAGAATCTTAAAAATGCTCTGATAAAAGCTATAGGTAATATAGAATAGATTCCTACGGATAATCCTTAGGGCCTACTAAGCTATACTAACGCGACTATTATATAAAGAACTCTAGATCGAAGATATTACCGAGTATAGGAAGAGAACTACTATAGCTGTAATAGCTACGTAGAGGTAGAGGCCGGATATATACTAGGCTATATAAGAGCTAAAGGGGCGGATCCTACTAAAGTACGGATAACTTAGGGTATATAGTAGACGCCTAAGAAAACTATATAGCTCGCTACTAGAGTAGATAGACGAGTAGGCTACTATCCTACGGTCCTAGCTCTCTTATATAGATAGAGTAGATCTAAAGAAGACTCGGAAAGTAATATAGACTATTGTTACGGATCGAACCGAGAGAAGCCACAACCAACCAATCCATGCGGCGCGGGTGCGCGCCAAGGGCGGCAATACCCGCTGCAAGGTGCTCTCATGCTGCCGAGTGCTCTCACGCTCTCAGATGAGAGCAGGAGGATCCATGAGAGCATGAGAGCCACACGCTCTCTCTGAGGAACCTCTAGGTATATAGTCTCGATGATTGACTAGCAATCATCGTGTTCAACTCATGTTACAATCTCACTGATTGGAATAAGCCAAGACTTCCTTCACTTCGTTCCACTTGCCGACGCATTCTCCAAAGAAGCCATTCCACGTGATTAAGCGAGTCACCTGACAAGCGAGATACCGTGCGTAACACTTTGAACACCCTCAGGATGAGTGCCTCTCAGCAAACCGGAAGGGAACTCCCGCCCCCAGCGAAGCAGGAAGCTCTCGCCAACGATCCAGCACATCTCAGTCGGCCATCAATGCACTTGCCAACCACACCAACGACAGTTCCCTCAAGGTCGGCAAGCCGGACTACTATTATGGCGACCGAGACAAGTTCGACGTCTGGCTTACCCAAATGGACATGTACTTCAAGTTCAACGAGATGGGTGAAGCTCAGAAGCCACTCTTCGCAACGACCTTTATGCGAGGACGTGTGCAGCACTGGATCAAACCTTTTCTCAGGAACTACTTGGACAGTGACGAGGATTCAACGGGAATCTTCAGGACCTGGAATCACATGAAGAACGCAATGAAGCAGGTGTATGGAGTCTCGAACGAGGTTTCGACCGCGGTCCGGGTTATCCAACATCTCACTCAGAAGGGTTCCACGGCAGACTACGCAGCCAAGTTTCAGGAGCACGCCCAGATCACGGATTGGGACGACGATGCTCTCCAAGTTATGTTCCGACGAGGTCTCAGAGACTCAGTCAAGGATGAACTGATGCGATACTCTGGGAAGATCGACAGCCTCGGAGAACTGATTAAAGCGGCGATTGAACTGGACGACCACCTTTACGAACGAGCCATGGAACGACGCTACGATTCTAAGGCTACGGGGAAGGCTGGATATGTGCCAGCAGGACGACGCGACGGATGGTCCAGGCCACCTCAACGACAACAGCGTGACCCCGATGCAATGGACTGGCAGTTCAATGCAACCCAGAAAGGTCGCCCGTTCAAAGGAAGTAGGAAGGGCAAGAGTTCGCCCAGAAGAAATGAGAAGAAACTGAATTGCTATGCATGTGGCAAGGAAGGCCACTATGCGAGGAATTGTCGTTCAAAGAACATGGTGCAACGACAGTTCAACACGATGCAACGAAACCACGACGTGGGACGCGGAGCCTACGAAACGACAGGCGCCGATCAACAAAAGCCACGATTGTTTGGTATGATGACACGAAAGTTACCTGACGAGACAGGTCGGGAACTGCGGAACGGTCACGGAAGCCTTCACTGGCGATTCTGTTATGACGATTCGTGTCAAACACACTACTCCTCGAAGATGGAAGCAGGATACTGGCCGTCTGCGCCACGAAGACCTGCCCCGGTTCCACCAATCAACACCACAGTTGGAGGACACCGACACTTACCAATTCCGGACGAACTACGACAACTTGATCGTCACGTTCAAACGCCGGACGAGGAGGATTTGGATGAGACCTGTTGGGGCGCTGATGACAGCGATAAGGAGAACCAAAATCCCAATGAATCTGAGGGGACCCCACAGGAGGAAGTGGTGATGGATGTCGCTACTCAGGCGGACGACTACCCTATCACGGGTATCTTACCTGAGATTCCGGAGAACCCACAAGAGTCATCCAGTGACGATGAAACTGAGGAAGGAACCTCGGAAGAAGAAGAAGAATCCAGTGAGGACGATGACAACGACGAAATACTTCACCTTAGCGTGGACGCACCGGAACCAATACGCAAGATGATCCTTCACATAGCACGCAACAGTGAAGAGATCTTTCCACGAACACCGACAGGAGGAAGACTGCTTAACCCAGTTAAGTTTGATTTCTTCCTAGGACAACTACGATCAATGTTCTGGAGGTATCCCAGGCTGGACATCCAAGAAGAGTTTTCAACATTCATCTGGGAAAGACCACCAATTGGAAGCTGGTTTACACCGTACGGATACCTAACACCGCACGGACAAGTCGTTACGAACGAGATGAGAACATCGATCCAAGAACTCAAGAATGGCTACAAACAAGCACAAGCATGTCAGAGCCGATACGCATGCAACGAGTTGCCACAAGAGAAAACTATGGCCAAAACACTGGAGGAAACACGTATACAGATCCTAGACTGGTTAGACAACAGAGCCACAGTCTCGGGAAAAGGATCGACTCCTCAGGCATGAGCGGCCGAAGGAGTTAAACGTCACACAAGAAGCTCAAGCATCAGCAACAGTGTTCAGCACACAAGTTATCGTCAATGGACTCAAGACGAGTGCCATGATCGACTCCGGAGCGAGCGGGAACTTTGCATCCGAGTCATTTGTAAAACGAACTGGACTAGCTACCCAGACGAAGAAACAGGGGTATGAACTGATCGCGGTTGACGGATCTCCCTTACCCTGTGTGGAGCGCGAGACGATACCGCTACCACTGGCTATCCAACAGCACCACGAGGAGATTGTCTTAGATGTCACAGCTATGGCCAGCTGGGATATCGTGCTAGGCATGCCTTGGTTGAGAAAGCACAACCCAGTAATTGACTGGAAAAGAGGAGTACTCACATTTGAAGGATACGGAAGTGCCACCCGTATCAGACCCGTACAGCGTCGAAAGTACGCGGCGGATGAGGCAAAAGAACAGCTGTGCACAATTCAGCTTGCGCCGACACTGAGCCCAGAGACTGGAGCCACCCCGGATAGACACTGCGTAGGTCCAGCAGGTCACGGAATCACGGGACGAGGAACTGGCAATCCTGGAAAGCAGATGGCGATCTCAGCGCCAGATGTCCCTGAAGAGTACCAAAGATGGTCGAGACTCTTTCAGGAAGAGGAAGGCAAGGAAGCCCTACCTATACACCAACCATGGGATCACAAGATCAAGATTCAGCCTGGGAAAGAGCCTCCATGGGGACCCATTTACGCATTATCTGAGAAAGAGCTCAAAGCCCTAGATGAATGGCTGAAGGAGAAGCTAGCCAAAGGATGGATACGGAAGTCCACCTCAAGCGCAGGCTCTCCAATTCTCTTCGTACCAAAGCAGAACGGGAAGTTACGAATGGTTGTTGATTACCGAAGACTCAACGACATGACGATCAAGACTCGATATCCGCTACCGAACATCGAAGAAGCACAAGATCGACTCACCGGATCAGACTGGTTTACAAAGATCGACCTCCGAGACGCATTCTACGCAATACGAATGGCGAAAGGAGAAGAGTGGATGACTGCATTCCGAACAAGATATGGACTTTACGAGTTTCTGGTTATGCCAATGGGGCTTACCAATGCGCCAGCCTCATGCCAGGACCTTGTCAATGAAACACTACGAGATTTGCTTGACGTCTGTGTTATCGCTTACATGGACGACATCTTGGTCTATACCAAGGGAGAACTAAGCAAGCATATCAAGCAAGTCCAAGAAGTCTTCGAACGCCTCACACGAGTAGGGTTCAAGACAGCACCAGAGAAATGCGAGTTCCACAAAAAGGAAGTCAAATTCCTTGGATTTATCCTTAGTACGAAAGGAATCCAAATCGATCCAGCAAAGACACGGTCGATACACGAATGGCCTCAACCCACGAATGTTACCGAAGTACAATCCTTCCTTGGACTCGCGAACTACAATCGAAAGTTCATCCAAGACTACTCAAGGATTGCGAAACCAATGACGGAACTCACAAAGAAAGACACCAAGTTCCAGTGGGAAAAACGACACCAGGAGGCGTTCGACAAACTCAAGGAAATGTGCGCAACGGCGCCAACGCTTCGACTTTTCGACGGTACGAAGGAAGTGCAAATCGAAACAGATGCATCGGATATGGCGATAGGCGCGTGTCTCACACAGGAGCACGACGGGAAGCGACACCCGGTAGCCTACTACTCACGAAAGATGACTCCTGCAGAAGAGAATTACGACATCCATGATAAGGAACTTCTTGCGATTGTCGCTGCCCTGCAGCACTGGCGTGTATACGCGGAAGGAGCACCTAGGCTCACGATTCTTTCTGATCACAAGAATCTGACCTACTTCACTACGACTAAACAACTGACTCGAAGGCAGACCCGCTGGTCGGAGCTCCTTGGCCAGTACAAGTTCGAAATCCGCTATACACCCGGTAAAGACAACGGTCGAGCCGACGCACTGAGCCGACGAAGTGACTACATGGAAGGGAAGGAACGAGTACAGCATAGCATACTCAAGACGAATCAGGACGGAAGCCTGAGTGCCAACCAAATGGAGTTCAACAACATAGTGCGAGTTCTGCAGGACGAGGCAGAACAATTCCCTATCGCACAGGGAAAGTACCAAGTACCAAAGGACCGACAGGAAGAGTGCATTCGACACCATCACAACGATCCACAATATGGACATCCAGGAATCTCGAAGACAGTAGAGCTTATCCAACGCAACTTTGGATTCCCACACATGCGAGAACGAGTCAAGAAATACATCGCACGCTGTGTTCAATGCCAACAGAACAAGGCATCTCGACATTCGAAGTACGGACAACTTAAATTCCGGAGCCCACCGACACAACCATGGGACGAAGTTACGATGGATTTCATTACGAAACTCCCAGGATCGACGGATCAAGCAACGAAAGTCAAGTACGACATGATACTGGTCATGGTCGACAGACTCACGAAGTACGCGCACTTTATTCCTGCGTGTGAGACATACACGGCAGAGCAACTCGGACACCTTGTGCTGGATAGACTTGTACGATATCACGGATTCCCGAAGGTCTTCATTACAGACAGAGACAAGCTGTTCACATCGAACTACTGGAAGACGCTCGTATCAACAATCGGAATCAAACACAAGCTATCAACGGCGTTTCATCCGCAAACCGACGGACAAACCGAACGGATGAACCAGACACTAGAACAATACCTACGCCACTACATCAACTACGCACAGGACAATTGGGTATCACTCCTACCCATGGCACAAATCGCACTCAACAACCAGCAATCCGAGACTACGGGTCTCACGCCATTCTTCGCAAACTTTGGAAAGGATCCACACCTGTTTGGCGAACCTGGCATTCACCCCAACGCACCGAGGGCGATGATTGCGGTTGATCAGCTGAAGGGGGTTCATTCAGCGATGAACAAGGCCATCCTACGACAACAAGGAAACCTGCTGAAATCGCGACAGCACGAAGGAAAAATGGCGCCTCAGCTGAAGAGGGGGGATAAGGTCTATCTCCTTACAAAGAATCTCCAAACGAGAAGAAAGACCAAGAAGTTAGACCATGTGAAGGTCGGGCCATTTTTGATTGAAGAGGCCAAGGGACCGGTCAACTACCGACTACGACTACCGGCGGATGCAAAAATACATCCAGTGTTCCACATCTCTCTCTTGGAACCAGCCGACGCCGAGACACCTTGCCAGGAAACATTTTCATTTGTTCCACAAGAAGAAACCGAATTCGAGGTCGAAAGAATTCTGGACTATAAAAACAATCAGTACCTCGTCAAATGGAAGGGATACGACGACTCAGAAAATACCTGGGAACCAGAGAGCAACCTTACGAACTGCCTGAGGCTTCTGCGACGGTTTCGCCAGACCCAGTAGACACCAGGACCTCCGACAAACCAAGGGCATACGGATCGCTCCAAAAGTCGTCAAGAACTCCATTTGTTAAGGACCAGGTAGCAGGGGACAACGGAGGACCGGACGCAGCTGGAGCACTGTCTTCCTCTAACTCGAGATCTTGGATCTCCGCCTCCTCCACAGAAACCGCCTCCGCTTCCTGCTCCTCAAGACGGTCCATTTCCAACCGAAGACGCTGTCTCTTCGACATCACGGTATCATCCGCTTCCAGCGCAGCGCGAAGTTCACGACGGGCAGCCTCCACCCTGTCCACCGATTCTTGGGCCGCGCGACGGGCTGCATCCAACTTGGCTTCAAGCTTTTTCCGGCGATCTCGGAGACGACGCCACTCCGCCTCTGTAATTCGGATATTACAGTCACGACGATTTTCCTTTGTACAGCAACCACACCGACCCGAGTTGATGTGGACCCGACACACTCTTTTCAGCTCCACGCAGCGGGAGCAGGAACGAGGCATAGCTTTTCCTAGGTTCTCGGTTCGTTCGGCTTGTTCTTCTCGACGAAGAGTGCTGCTTCGGTTCCTGCGAGATGGCATGACGAGAGGAAGGAGAACAGAGAGACCTACGGACAGAAGCCTTGCGACGGGGGCAACGCAGCTTATGGCTAGCTCGGGACGAGCTAGACTAGAAGAGGGATGGTGTTACGGATCGAACCGAGAGAAGCCACAACCAACCAATCCATGCGGCGCGGGTGCGCGCCAAGGGCGGCAATACCCGCTGCAAGGTGCTCTCATGCTGCCGAGTGCTCTCACGCTCTCAGATGAGAGCAGGAGGATCCATGAGAGCATGAGAGCCACACGCTCTCTCTGAGGAACCTCTAGGTATATAGTCTCGATGATTGACTAGCAATCATCGTGTTCAACTCATGTTACAATCTCACTGATTGGAATAAGCCAAGACTTCCTTCACTTCGTTCCACTTGCCGACGCATTCTCCAAAGAAGCCATTCCACGTGATTAAGCGAGTCACCTGACAAGCGAGATACCGTGCGTAACAACTATCCTCTAGGGCTAGTATAAGCAGGACGAGTTATAGAAGTAGGATAATACTAGGCGCGAAGGAATCCTCCTACTCGCGTTTAGGACTCTATAGAATACTAATACCCGGGAGCTTTATCGAGGGCTTAGTAAAGCCTAGGCCGCGATAGTGTTCTAGATATAGTTAGAGATAATTAGCCTTCCTTACTTCCTCTATAAGATTAGGGTACCCGATACTAGCCCCTACTACGAATATAGAGATAGAGGGATAGCTCGATACTACCTTACCTACTATATAAACATGCGAGAGAGTAGAAGGGAACTTATCTTAGCTACTAGATACTAGGACGCGAGAAGATAGCTTACTAAGTTTCCTAGATAAACCGTAGTATAGGCAATAAGGTATCTCCCTATAGGATAATTCGAGTAGACCCTTAAATATCTCCTAGAGTAGGCCGGAGATCTCGAACCTAAGTAAGGAGGATAATGTTAACTCTAGCGTATTAGCTAGCTACCTATAGGCAAACATATTAGTTCTATAGTACCTAAGATATAGTAGGGTATAAGGCATAATAGAGAAGGGAGGAAGTTTTACGCTATAGGTACTTTCTATAGGGTTTTCTTTTATAATATATAGATATGCTAGAAGGGGCACGGCCTATAGCTAGCTCGAATACATTTATTATTATTATTATTATTATTATTATTATTATTATTATTATTATTATTATTATTATTATTATTATTATTATTATCAAGTCTTATATTCTCTAAATAAAGGTAGGTAACTTTATTCTTTAGCCTCCTTACCTATATATTATATCTTATTATCCCCTTTACTATAGCTCCTTTAACTATAGTTTAGATCTTACTCTAGTTATTTAGGGATAAGGTAGAGTTATTAGATCCCTTTAAGTTTAGCCTAGAGCCTACCTTATTATTTTCTAGCTTCTTCTTCTTTAGTAGCTTTAATAGGATAATCTTAGGGTTATATAGATAGATACCTATCTTTTTAAAGCTAGAGGTAATATTTAAAGGGACTATAGTAAGGGACTAAGCTTCCTAAAAGAGCTAAAAGAATACACGCTTTATAATACCTACAAGACTATAGCTCTTTACTATAAACCTATCTAAAGCTTAGGAGTACTAAGTAGCTAAAGGGGCGAAGAGAGAGATATCTAATAGCTAGAGTCTATATATCGAATAAGGAGGATAGATAGCTAAAAGGATCCGGTAGGCTAGGTAGTAATTAATAAAGCGCATATTTAGATATAAGCTATAACTATTAATAAATAGGAGCCTCTAATCTCGACTATTCCTAGCCTTTAGCTTTATAAAACGATTATAGACCTCTATTAACTACTAGTATCCAAGAGAGTAGAAGGGAACTCATCTTAGCCACTAGATGCCAGGACGCGAGAAGATGGCTTACTGAGTTTCCTAGACAAACCGCAGCGTGGGCAATAAGGCATCTCCCCATAGGACAATTCGAGTGGACCCTCAAACATCTCCTAGAGCAGGCCGGAGATCTCGAACCCAAGTAAGGAGGATGATGTTGACTCTGGCGTGTCAGCCAGCTGCCTACGGGCAAACATATTGGTTCTATAGTACCTAAGATGCAGTAGGGTGTAAGGCATAACAGAGAAGGGAGGAAGTTTTACGCTGTAGGCACTTTCTACAGGGTTTTCTTTTACAACATGTAGATATGCTAGAAGGGGCACGGCCTGTAGCTAGCTCGAATACATTTATTATTATTATTATTATTACTAGTATCCAAGCTTATCTAAAGTCTAGCTATTTAGTAAGCTTATAAAGAAAGTACTATACTTGTCTAGGTTAATATCCTCTACCTAGGTATCCTAAAGATTACTAGATTAGGCCTTATATATTAAGGTAGGAGGAAGTACTAAACTATCTATATAGATAGCTATAATATAGGTAATCTATTTACAATTACTATCTTAAAGAACTCTAACTAGTTTACCCTCTTTAAAAGCTCCTTTTGTAAAGTTTCTTTAAGACTTATTAACTATTCTAAGAAGGAACCCTTTCTTATCTATATTAACTATATTATTTAGCTAGATATTATACTTTTGGATCTTCTTTTTAAGGAGGCTAAAGTATAGGGTATAGTACTTTTCATTATTAGCCTAAGATCTTGCTTTATCTAGGCCTAAAAGATAGCTAGTATCCAAAATGTTAGAGTACCTTTTTATAAAAGTAGTAGGCTAGTTCTTTCTAGGCAAGTAACCTACGATATTAAAGGCGAAGTTCCTTAACATTGTAGCAGTAGGAGGGATACTATAGTTAGTAAGATCCTTAATATATTCGCAAAGGTTATACTCCTGTTAGTCGTTCAAAACTCGGTTGTTTTCATACTACTGCTACTTAGTCCCTTGTTTGCCATTCCATACTTTTAACAGCTTGGATCTTTCTATTTTGAACTTCTTTGCTGTCTTAGATATATTCGGCTTATCTAACAGTCTCAGATCTGCAAGCGCCTTCTCAATCTGGTCCATGGTTGTCGAGTTATTCACTGACAAAGATAGGTGTATGGACCATATGAGTCTGTGCGCCATATAGGGTTGTGCGCCAAGCCGGGAAACCTTCTACTGGGATCCGGGGTCTTGAGAACAGGAACACCATCTCCCGTACTGCTCTTATTAAGCCACGAACGAAACTGACATAGTGCTTCCCACTTGACTGCCTACACGATGCTTATAATATTCTGTGGCGTACAGTGTGGTTTGCAGCACTAATCCCAGCCTAGGGCCCTTCCCTTGAAAGCACGTGGAAATGCCCGGCGATTGACTGATGCACCAATGGCTCTGTCCAGCCACCCATTAGAAGCTCAGGACCGGCAGCCGACTTTTAGTAATTCCAGGATGCATCAGTTCACTTTGCGGCCGCTTTCTCCATGTCCCGCTCGAGGGCTGCGAGAGCACCTGTAGAGACTGCGGCCTCGGTGCCTCTATCGACATCCTTGATCTTCCTCGCCGGATTGCCGGCAACAACAGTATATGGGGCAACGTCCTACATAGAGTGAGTGCTGTGAATTGCTCCGCGGTCGAACGTCCCTACCTTAGTAACGACACTTCCAGCACCGACTATAGAACCTTTGCCGATGGTGACACCGGGCAAGATGATTGCTTGTCCGCCTATCCAGCAGTCTTCTTCGATCACGACCGGCGCTCCAAGTTCTGGGCCCTTGGTCCCATTTCTGAGCTCCGGGGAGAGAGGATGCGTGCCTGAGTAAATTGACACTCCAGGGGCGAATAGCGTACGTGCTCCAACAGTGATCGGGCACGTATCGATCATGGTACAGTTGAAGTTGATGAAGACATTGTCTCCGAGAGTGATGTTCCCGTAGTCGGCGTGAAAGGGCGGTTCTACCCAGGCGGCTTCAGCAAAAGTGGCCTCATCTTCCTCCTCTGATGCTCCCGGCGGAGGTAGAGGAGTCTTATCGTCGACTATGTCTTTCCACAGCTCGACCTGCTTTCGCCTGGTGAGCTCGCCAGCATTGTTGAATCGGACACAAGCGTTCTGGGCACGCCGCCGCTGTCTGATCAGCTCCGGAGTGAAGGCATAGTGCAGCTCGCCCCGAAACGCGCGGGCACTGTTCTCTGACATCCTTCTCTGGCTTCAAGTATCGTCGTGTATGCTGAGTCCAGGTTGGAGCATTGCAAATGTATGTTGAAGCGTTGAATGGGAAGCCACGCAGTTGAGTTTGGAAGCCTCAGGCATGAAAGTCGACGGCATGTCAAGATCGGGCCGAATGAAATCCGCTCCAGGTGCCGGGCCTCAAATCTTTGAGCGTCACACCTCACCATGTCGCTCAAATATGGCCTGAATCTGAAAGGAAAGAAGGCGCCCGCGCCAGCCCGCCGTACAATACTCGACGACGAAGATGGTGAGGACGACGGACCTCACCAGCCAGGCGCTGCCGAGTCCGCCGTCGAAGAGATCAGCACCTTTGGCATCTCTGCACCGTCAAAACCACAGCCAGGCCTGACAAGAGGTCCGCCTAAACTGCAGAAGAAAAAAGAGGATGAGGACTCAGGACAAGACCTGTCCGCAGCACGAGCCGCGAAAGCGAAAGTGAAAGCAGCAGAGGCCGTCGATTCCTCCATCTTCGATTACGACTCCTTCCACGATGCGAAGACATCGGTCACAGATGCCAAGAAAGCCGCAGTGAAGCAAGATGCTATCGAGCGAAAGCCGAAGTACATCAACAATTTGCTCGATGCGGCTGCTCGGCGGAAGCAAGATCAGCAAGTCGCGAGGGAGAAGCTGCTGCAGAAGGAGCGAGAGGCAGAGGGTGATGAATTTGCAGACAAAGAGAAGTTTGTAACAGGAGCGTATAAGGCCCAGCAAGAAGAGACGCGGAAGTTGGAGGAAGAGGAGAAGCAGAGGCTGGAAGAGGAGGAGAGGAGGAGGAAATTGGGTGGCGGAGGTATGCAGGGCTTCTATAAGACTATGATGGATCAGACAGAACGTCAACATCAAGAGGCCCTGGAAGCTGCAGAGAAGGCGGAGAGGGAAGGCGTAAAGCTCGACGATGGTGAGGAGAAGCGCAAATCAGACACCCAGCTTGCTGCTGAGATGCGAGCAAAAGGCGTGAACGTGCACATCAACGAGGAGGGTCAGATCACCGACAAGCGAGAGCTGTTGTCTGCTGGACTGAACGTTGGTGCTTCCGGAAAGTCATCAGACAAGCACGCAGCAGACCATCTAAAGACTTCAAACCGCAAAGGTCAATCCGCTTTCCCGGTTCGTGGCAATACGAACCAGCAACAAGCGACTCGCGAGAGGCAGAGCCGCATGATGGAGGAGCAGTTGGCTGAGAGGCAGAAGCGGCAACGAGAGGAGGAAGAGGAAGAACGTGCTCGACAAGAGAAGGCTGCGAAGTCTACGAAGACGGAGAAGGACGTCAACGATGCCAAGGCGAGGTACCTTGCGAGAAAGGCTGCGAAAGAGCGTGGCGAGGGTTGAGAAGCTGCTTCCTTGCAACGATTTACGAACGTCGACTTTCTCGCAGGCGTCTATCTCATTTTCCGTACTGCGGTGGGTAACCCTGTTTCACTTTCTTTAAGGGCTGCCAAACAGGACGGCGAGCTCGGCTGCTGCACCATGACCAGCTTGTATCAATTCAACGCCCAAGATCAAAGAGTCATGCCATCGCGCGGATTCGTAGTGCAAATACTGGCCGGCTGGATCTCTCCTCCGTAGAGCCTGGCTTGGAGTATGTGTGCTGACAACCTTCTGAATATAGATCAGACGTAGCTTCACTTGTGGCACTTGACGCCCTCCTCATGCACGTGCCTATCGCAAATGTTGATGGTGGTGACACTCAGATCCTTGATGATCCATTTCTTAGGCGATGCCATCAGCTCGATAGCAAGATCACGAAGACTTTCCTCGCTCCAGAGGTGGGGCGTGTTTTTGACACACGCGGCTTCAACGCCCGTTGCGCGGGCGACCACCATAATGATGAATGTCCTCGATTGGGAGTCGGCATGCGTGTTCGCGTAGATGAACGGTATTGTGGATGTCGGAATAGTCGTTCTCTCGACCATACATCTCCAGAGCTCATCAATAGCCTCGTTCTGGAGCAGTGGGACGCCACGACGGTGCCCGAAGGCCCACAGTGCGCACAGCTGATTGTAGGCGAAGGTCGATGGGGCCGCCTCTTGACTCTGGAAGGATCTGGTATAGAGCCACGTCTGTTAGTTCCTCAAGGTTTCCGGATCCTCGTCTGGTAATGTAAACCTGCCATCTTTCGATTCCTGGAAGCGTTCTTCTTCGACGTCGCGAATTGCAGCTCGGAAGTAGGAAGTCTAGAAATGGAGGACTCCTTTGTGAATCTCGAGTGGTTTGTTTGGCTGATCTTTGTCGCCTGCGATGTCACGGCTGACCGAGTCGAAGGCAGTCCTAACATCCCATCAACACTTGTCATGGTGGTTTGTCTGGGTTGAGCAGTACAACGCACGGCGGCGGTCTTGCCTATGGAGTGGGCGGCGGCAGTTCGCCGACTGTCGAACTCGCCATCTGTGCAGTATTGTGTCGAAGCACTGGACTCGGTCGAATGAAATGCGGAAGCTAGAAGCCTGTGAAAGGAAGTTCGAGAGGGAGTGCTAAGCGCCCGTGCCGTCGCGCATGCAGGAGATTCGCGCTAGCAACGCTTATTCACATGCAACTTTCCGCACCCGCCAACGGACAACGGCTGCGTTTATGCTGCCCTCAACAATTCGAGCTGTCACTCCGAGATGGCTTCTCTGCCATCTGCGTGGACTCCAAGTGCCTCGGTCTCGACTCTAGTAGCGTCGTCCCGATCAAGGACGGCGAGTGCAAATATCGAACAGCAGCAGGGCGTTCGGATTTTCCGACCCCAGAATCGTCGGACTAACGTGCAGATGCATCGCTGAACTTTCAGAGTCTACTCTTGGACGTCTGCTCGCCCGAAATTTCAGCCAAACGCGTGGGATCAATCGATGCAGGCAATTCCGCGGGCGGTCTCCTTTCTCCAGCCATCTCGTGCGCTGTTTGCGACTCTAGCTCTTCGAGAGCAGCACCCTTGTTAAGTTCGTGTAGGCGTGTGGCCGTCTCGGACATGTTTCGAGGGAATTCCCGTACTACACTCTTCGGACCTGTTGGATCCAGCTTCTCTTTTCGCGATCTGCGTCGCCATAGGAAGAAACCGATTGCAACGAGCAGCAGAAATCCGCCGGCGCCTGCTCCAACTCCAATGCCAGCTGATGCCCCTGTCGAAAGACCACCGGAAACAGAACCACTACTGGACGACGAAGGACTTGAGCTCATACTTCCCGAAGCGATGGAAGTGGTTCTTGTTCCGCTCGTAGCGCTGGTGGCGCTACCCGTGCTCGTTGACGAGAGAGCAACTTTTGAGAAAGCAGTAGCGCTGCTATCTCACACAGCGCTCGTCACAGTATTCGAAGGCAAGACCTGGAATCTCCCAACACCAGTATCGCAGCAGTCGGTCGTATGATCACAGCAGTAGTCGACAGAGCTCCGGGTAGTGTTCAAGCACGACATGAGATCAGTGCCTCAGGTCTCTGCGCCTTGCAAGCCGTCGGTACACGTATTCAAGCGCACTTCAGCCAGACATACCTGTACAGAACTGCAGACCATCTGGACTCTTCCAAGTAGATTCGGTACAAAGCCCTCGAATTCTGTTTCCATTGGTCAAACGGCAGAGTTTGTTGTCGAGCCAGGCTGTGTTCAGACTGCAGCAGACACTGACTTCTTCGGAGATATCGCAGGGGCGGAGTGTACTAATGTCGATTTCATTCGGGCAGTAACATCTCGCCTGCGCCATGTTGGTTCTTATAGCTATTGATAGGAGAAAGCAATGAGGAATGTGCCGTCTGCAGACTCCTGGTGTGCATGGCAACGAAGACAAACAATCGTGGTAATCTTTCAGCTGGGCGGCACGATCTAAATAAGTCACAGACCATGTTGTGTTCGAAATGGGCCTTGCTGTCGCCAAGAAGACGAGCGAGCACATAGTAACACTGCCTGAGAGCGAATACAATGCCAAGAATGCAATTCTTGTAAAAGGCTTGCATTTGGTGTCGCAGTGTTCGTGCCCGAAACTTGGTTGTGTAGAGAGTCTTGCGGAAATATTCCAGGTCTGGTGCAGTGTAACCTGTCGGCACCCGTTTTGTGATCACTCTACTTGGGTCTCTTCCAAGGACAGGTGACAAAACTCGCTCCCTCTCTCCTGTATCTATCCTCCTGAGCATACCGAGCGCGACGGCATAAGCATAGAAATTTGTGGTATCAAGGAGTGATACTGGGACCTCATACTCCTCGCTCCCTAGTTCTTCCATTCTCTAAACCGCTGTCGTTGCGATTAGCGACTTCAGAGCATAGCACCTTATACGAAGGCGGCAACCAGCTTCGCGCCCTGCCCTCGTTCTAGTCGACCTCAACGGGTGATCCTTCGAGACGTGGGTGCTTCGCAGGCGGCTCTTCCTCTGCACGCCGCCTATCCGCTACTCGCTTCAAGACTCCCCTGAAGGCGTCGAATCTGATCCTCATATCTCCAACGTGTTCGCCAGTCATGCCCTTGTATCTTATCATGAGACCAGTGGGCTCTTTCCACAGGAAGTTCCGTTCATTGGCATTCTCATCTGCCTCTTCTCGAACCTGCTTGTGTTTCGTGGTCATGTCTACGAGCTCAGAAGCTTGTTCTCGAGATTGGTCTTCTCCTTTCTGTTGTTAGAGATCTTGTTCGCCGCGTTGTCGTGTTTCTCCTGGAGCTGCTGATTCGTTCTCTGGGCGTTCGGAAGTCTCTCTGTCAGACTCTTGATCTCGCAATCCTCCTCTGCAAGTCCCCCGGCGCGGGCTCTTTACTCGGCCTGAAGCTGTTCTACTTCCACCTCCTTGGTTTTCACATCTTGTTTCGAGAGGCTCAGCTCTAGCTTCGCGTCTTGAAGGTCCTCGTACTGATCTTCAAGCTCATCCTTCTGCTCTTTGATTTTGTTCGTTGCCATGCAGAGCTTGTACACACTATCAATCTTCGATTGTTCGAGAACAGAATTTTTGGTTGTTGAGCTCGCTGTTTCTCTGCTTGACCTTGACGCTTTCCTTCTCAAGGTTCTTGTTTGCCTTTCTTAGATGCTCGATCTCTGACCGCATTCTCGAGGCGCGAAACATCCTCGTTCAGCTTTTTGTTGGTCTTGACGATCGAAGTGAGTTTGCCGCCGAGTTGCAGGCAAAGGTCTTGTGCTTCTGCAGCAACTATCACCATGTTAGTTAGGGCGACAGATGGGTGCTGACGATGACTGACCCGTTGCGCCTTCAGCAATAGACTCTGGCACGCCCGGCATATCCGGACTCATATCGATGAGAGGAACGGTGTATTGTAGAAAGGAGGATCTTCTTGCTAGCTGGTTGATGTTCATGTCTAGAGAGAAAGTGGCCGAAAGAGTGACTGTCGCTCATTTGAGTACAGTCACATGAAAGTGCTGCATGTGTTGAACTAATTCTTTCCCTCACCTACTTGGACCCTTACCAACATATGCTAACCACTTCCCATCCCTCTTCTCATGCCCATGTCCCCCATTATGATGATGCCCTCCATCCACCTCCAGCAATTTCTTAAAAGCCGGCGGAAATTCATGCCCACTAGTCGGCCCATTCCTCTCCGCAAAATCCCACACCGCATTCCAATTCCTACACTGATGCGTAACCCCCCATCCATCCACTTGTGGCAAAAATTGTCCATCCTCATCAATCATCACCTTCTCCAACGTCGTATACGACATACACATCACTCCTAAGCGCAAGTACTCCAAACAGTGTTCGTTGTGGTTTCTCCATATCGGACCAGTGAAGTTTGGGGTGTGCGAGTTTTTTTTTGGAGGGAGTGGAGGCAGTGGAGTTGGTGGAAGACGGAGAGGCAGAACATTTCTGAGCGAGGGGTGGTGGTGCGGTTGAGGGGGTAGCCGCCGTGGAGGTCGTATTCGGAGGGTTCCGCGATTTCGACGAAGCCGCCGTTGGCTAGGGGAAGATGGGTTAGCATGTGTTGTTGAGCGAAGTTGAGGAAGGAGTCGTCGGCTTACTTGTCATGATCTCTTTCCACAGCGTCTTATCGCCTTCCCAATCTGCAATGTCGAATCGATGGTCTTGGTCGAACCGCTTCGGTGTACTGTATGGAACTATCCAGACAAGTCAGCCGATGTCAAGCGACAGTTGCTTTGCATCTCAACGTACAATTCGGAACGAAGTGGTGCGGTATGGGCTGGCCAAATATCAGCAGGACGAGAATCGTAAGTGCCAGTGTCGCTGATGCCGCCATGACGCAAAGGAAGATCATGTCGCCAAACGTGTATCCTCGTCTTCTGTATGAAGGCTTGCCCTGTTTCGCGGGCAAATCATCTCGCTTCGATCCATCGCTCAGCCATCGATATGGCTTGCTCGAGGAGAGACCCATGATGCGATAATGTGCGTGAAAGCTCGTGAAGCCAGTCCACGCCAACCAAATTGCACTCTCCTCCGGTACGGAGATGTTCTGATCTGCAGTGAAGCGTCAAGCCTGTAATCGTGTCGTTCGGAGCCATAGCTCGTGGCAAGTAGAAAGCCGACTTTTAGACAAAGGCCAAAGCCTGCCAAAAGTGGTATTAGCGCTTCACAGTGGCTTCTTCACACGTTGAAACAAAGAAATGTCTTACCGAATGAGTTCCTCAATAACATTTATTCAATCACCAGTTCCAGACACGCCGCGCACGCTCAATCGATCGTGTTCTTTGCCATGTGTGGACGCTTGTCATGCCTCGTGTACGTACTCCATCCCCTCTCTGATCATGCCAACAACTCCCTCCTCATCAGTCGCGATGCCCTCCGGCTGATCTCCACTGCAATCGTAGATCTTCCCATTGGCGATGCCAAAAAGGTTCATCTCATCCAACACCATCCACCTCACCACGGCCTTGAACTCAATCAGGCTGAACTCCCTTCCCATGCTCGTATCAGCAATATGCCGATTTGCAACTTTGAACAAGTTTGCGACTTTGATAGGCAATGCGATGGCATCTTTATGTTGGAGGCTATCAATGACGCGCACCAGGAGGTTTACACGAGCCGCGGGCACCTGTGTTCTTCTGTTGTCTGGACCTGAAGGTGCATCTTCCGTAAGCCAGGATGGGTATCGAATCGTTTCGCTGGTGCCGTCGTGAGTTGTTGACATCGCCTGGAGATATCCTCTGCTATCGAAGATAAGCATGTTCGTTAGGGACTGGTGAATGAAGGTCAGCGAGCGCGCGCTTCGACCTGTTTATACGCGAAACATGGTCGGCTCGATAAACCCTGCCCGCCCTGTGTGTTGGTCAGCGAAGAGTTTGATAGATTAAGAATAGATTAATCGTGAACCTTGCGAAGTGTTGGATCACCTGACCGGTCGGCGACACAGACAGGCTCGGCAGAACTCCCGGAGACAGGCACTGCAACATCAGTATCTTTGCATCCCAAGGTACTCACCTGGTATGCCCGGAAGAGAAGGATACATGCACGAATCGATGTTCTCATATCGCCATTTATTCTTGAGTCACCTCATAATCGCCAAGACGACCGCACCTGACTGCCTGCTGTGTAGTTTTGGAGGTATAATCGTGGATGGTATGCATCGCAATGAGACCCCCAGCACATCCAATACAACCCATAATTACGCACACTCGTATCCTCTTTCTCAATCAAAATATCGGTTCCCACAGGCGCCATCCGTAGAAAGCGCCTCTCTTCGAAACGCCAGGATGATGCTGTTGGAGAAATCCACTCGCTCGCTTGCTCGCTTAATCAAGACTCAAATGCAAAAGGTTCGGGCTGCTGGCTCCAGAAGTGAAATCGAGTTGGCGGCTTCAGGCTTTGTATGAAGACGGTTGGCTGTCGCTCTTCCCGCTTCCAGGTGCAACGTCGCCATTGCTAATCTCCAGACACCGCCGCGCGAGCGCAACAACTTCGCCTTCTCCGTCCTCGGATTCTTCGCCCTCATCTTCGGACTCGATGTTCTTTTCGCTGATTTCGCGCACCATGTTCATAACGTCTTCGGATTTGGTGATAGTCTCCGTGAGCTTCTGGTCCCCTGATTCTAGTAGTTGCAGTAAAGTCCATATTGCGATATGCTGGAAGGTAGGATCGCCGCTCGCCAAGAATCGGTTCAGATAGCCATGAATGCCGCCAGATGGCTGGTTCCAAGATGTGAGGAAGAGCGAGTAGTCGCCAACTGAACGCAATCAGCATTCGTCAGTTACATCAATTGAATACTGTAGCTTACCTTTGCTGCTGAGGTTGCCCAGAGCCGCTGCACTGTTGCCTTGCACCTCGATGCTTTCGCTCTCGGTCAGTGGGATGAGTACATCAAACACGCCCAGCTCAAGCAATTGCGGCTTGAGCTCGTCGGACAGCGCCAGAACAGCAATGGCAGCTGTCATTTCAGACTGAACGCTCAATGGCACCTCCAGAACAAGCTCTTTACATTTCTGAACAGCGCCAGCCTGCAGCACCAGCTGTTTGTTTCGGTCCGAGGACGCGGCCAGATTCCGGAGTGTTGATATCGCGTGACATTGGATCTCTTCGTTATCGGTCGAGCCGAGCAGGTCCACCAATGGCTTCAAGAAGCCCGCGTCGATGATTGGGGATTCGTTCATAGGATGTATGCTGATGTTTCGTATGCAAGCCACAGCTGACAGGATCAGAGGTAGGTAGCTACTTTGTAGCAATCCGAGTAAGGGTGGCAGTCCGCCGGCTCGCACAATCTCGAGCTGATACTTCTCGTCACTAGCCAAATTTCTGAGCGCAAGTGCGGCCTGACATTGCACCTTGGGAGCCTGTCCCTTCATCAAGTGCACCAAGCTCTGGACAAGCTTCGTCTCTGTTTGCGCAAGTCGTTTCCGATTCGTGCTGTCAACTGCGATATTGCTCAAAGCTGTGGTGCAATAGTACTGAACATCAGTATCGGGACTGCTGAGCAGGCTGACCAGAACAGGTATCGCGCCTGCCGACACCAGCTGTTGTCTGTTGTCGTCTGAGTGTGTCATGTTCAAGAGCGCGCCTGTCGCGTTACGCTGCACCCTCATGTCCTTGCTCTTAGCCAGCCTCGT
Organism: Nothophaeocryptopus gaeumannii; assembly: GCA_031771865.1. NCBI lineage: Eukaryota > Fungi > Ascomycota > Dothideomycetes > Mycosphaerellales > Mycosphaerellaceae > Nothophaeocryptopus > Nothophaeocryptopus gaeumannii. The sequence goes on along the minus strand of JASISA010000041.1, from coordinate 1,434,704 downwards.
CAAAGGAGCCAGCGCGCCTGATCTTGCTATCCGCGCCTTGTTGTCCTCGTGTGTGGCCAGGTTCGTTATACACCCGACCGCATTGCATTGTACCTCGACATTCGGGCTGTTCATCTGTCTGATCAGCGGTGTTAGGCCTCCGAGGGAGACTATCAGAGTCTTGTTCTGGCCTTGACAGAAGTTAGTCAGATCTCGGAGCACTGTGCAATTGGCAATGCGCACCATCTACGGCAAGGTTGCCCAATGCGGCCGAGGCAGCGCGCTGTACTTCGATGTCGGAGCTCTCGAGGAGAAAGAGTATAGGCTCGAGCGTCGCCCTATCGACAGGTCGGACATCTTCAGTGTATTCAGTCAGCGCCAGTACTCTCCCAAATGATCTCCTCGCCAGCCACATGCCTCTTTCTGTGATCTCGGCAAACGTTAAGCTTGCGCTTCGTTGCAGGTCAATGTTCTGGCTGTATACGAGTGTTGACAGAGCCGCGAGTGGCTCCCCAGAGAAGAAGTCGGTCTCGGCTCTCTATCTCCTGTTATTAGCATGCTCTTCGACGTTGGGCGCTCGCAGCCAGGCTATCGCAGTCGAGGCAGGGCATCGTACGTTTTCGAGGTAGTTGAGAAGGTCGGCGACGGCTTCTCGCTCTGAGTCGGCGAGCACGTTATCGTAGTCGACTTTCGAGCGGCCTACGCAGCAAGCGATGGTTAGCAAGCTCAGCGCGTGTAGTTGGGCGCGGACGTTGAGGGTAGACGTTACTGGCACAGCAGCAGATCCGCTGGAACAGACTGGCCATGATGGGCCACGTTCGGCCCTCGAGAGGACTTCGTGGGCAAGAAGAGGCTGTTGCTATCGGAGCGCGATCTCTGACGGTGGTGTTCTTGTCGTCATGTGCAAGACTGCATGTATGTGTATGTTGCGTGATTGGTGCGCTTGCAGTAGGTACAGTATGAGAAGTAAGGTACACGGATCGTGCGCGAGTAGCAGAAAGACGTCGTACAGCACACTGTCTGGCTGTGTTGGGTTTCTACCGTCTCGACAGTAGGATGTCCCTACCGCCTCGAGCTCTGAAGCAGGTACGCCTCAGGCCTTCCTCCCAGTTCGGCTGCTTCCGAGCTGGAGCGTGCGCTCTCACACAACCTCGTTCGTTGCGCTTCCTGTTATATATCCTTCTCCTCGAGCAACCAGACACCTCAACATGCAGGACCATTATCACATACCGACGTCTATGCACCAAGTCAGTCGGCCGCATGAGATGTGAGCGAAGTCCCGTGACGTGGCATGGGAAGCTCTCGCTTTGTCACGAGCTGCAGGATAGGGCAGAGTCTCACTCAAACCAACCAATGTGCTCATGGCGGGCTGTTTGGTATTTGCGTGCGGTAGCACAAACATATCGTCACCACATCTGTCAGTCTGCGATTGTGGAAGGCTGCCAATCAAAGTGGCTTTGAGTCGTTCAGAGTCCATCCCAGTTTCGCCTCCATCCATCACACATAATCATCTGTTGTCTGCGCCGTCCTCCGGAGTACTGTGATAGTCGCTATCATGCGGTATGCTCGGCGTCTCCACTGAGCGATTTGTTTTTACACGACGCATCCTCCCTCCGACTCTGATTTCCCCGGCTAGTCACACGACGAAGTCCAATGCCAATTCCACTGCAGTCAGAGAAAGACCAGCGCCGAGTATTGCAAGCGGCGAGCGACCCCTCGGACATGTGCACAGGATGCGTCTTTTTCTGCTATCGTGCGGCATGTCGTCCATGCGTGCCACTCCGTTTGGACTATCTTCCTAGCCGCGTTTATTCCCACCTCACCTCATCACAATCAAGCCTACCCTGAGTACACTTGGCGAATACACTACATCCTCTTCGTTGTCTTAGCGCAGACGAAGCTCTAGCTGCGAGCTGTACCGTCTCGGCTGCCCATTACTGCTGCCCTGATAGCAGGAGCTTTCACATGATTCGCTACGACCTGAGGGGCCGCTCGCAAATCCGAGGCACCAATCCTCGCTATCCGTAGCGGTACACTTGCCTTGGCGTGGTGGCATGAGGATGGGATGATGCCCGATCAATCAGGCGTATCCTGTGCTGCCCCCTGCGCGTCTGACCGACTTTCAGCCTCGCTGATGAACCGCATTCCCCTCGAGCTTCTGCAATGTTAAGCCGCTGTTTCCTCCAGTCCTACCATGGCACATTCGCTGTACCTTTGCCGGGCATTCGCCGCGTGAATGCTGTCCTCCGTCAATGTCCATGGTCGCAGTTCGGAGAGACAGCGAGATCTACCTCCACCCCGCCTGGCACCCTAGCTTGTAACACTAACAGGCGAAGAGCGTGCCAAGACGTGTTCAGCTCAAGTGAGCAAGCTGAGCTTACCTGGGTACCTCTATGCCATTAGAAGTGGCCCGACGAGATGACGAGATGATCCGGTCCGACCTGAGCTTAGTTCCCGCCTGCTACTCGGGGGATCCCTTTGCTTTCGCAGTGTCTTTGTATGGATGCAGGTCAGTGCCAGTGGAACCAGTGGCTCGATCTTGCGGAGTTCATGGTCTGGGCGCAGCGGGGCCTATGCATTCGCTCCCTTTGTACTGTCATGACTACTGAACGAGAATGGAGACACAGTGTCTTTTGTCTAAGGGTGGCTGAGCGAGCACATACATGTACAGCTCTGGGCATCGGAGGTCCATCATGCGCCAAGTTCCCAAGTAAGCCTATTCCGGAGTTATATACACTACTCGCTTCTTACCTCCTCCCAAGCCAACTAGTACTTAATGTATTCTGTCTGAGTAGCTCATCGACCCATCCGCCGACCTCCTGAATGTTTCTGTACTCCAGAAGACAGCGAGCGTTTCGGACGTCGAGACAATAACATACCAGGATAGCCTTCTATGGCCGCACATTACGAGATTAAGAAGCACTTCAGCGGTCTCCGAGTTCAGACCGCCCGTCGCCGAGCGGATCCCTTTGCGACTGGCTTCGAAGATGATAGTGAGGACGACAAAAGGAAGAGCAGATCCAAGACCAAGACTCCGCCCGCCGTCAAATCCCCGCCCATTGCACCACGAGCACCTTCCTCGAACAGGAGCGTCGCATCGCCCTACGCATCCATCGACGCCCTCGCCGACGACACCGACGACGATGATTTCTTGAACGTACCTACAAAGAAGAGGCCCGATCGCCGTCCCAGTCCAGCTCCTTACGCTCTAGCTTCGCAGCGCGTGACCGACGGTGCCACTGCTCGTCGACGAGGCAGTCTTCCCGGTGTGAGCACCGACGACAAAAAGAAAGCGGCGGTTCTAGCATCCGGAGGTGTTCTGGCCTATCTCGACGACAGCGACGACGATACGTTCTCCAACTTCGCTCCTACCACTCGCACTGCGCGCAATCGAAGCCCAGCACCATCGTCACGGAAAGGCTCAGATTCGACCGACGGACGCAACCGATCGCATACACCTAGTGGAGAAAAGCTGAAACAGGACGGTCCGCCTCGTCATAATTCAGTGGCTCTCCCGCGACACACCGTTGCTTCGCCTTTTGCTGGAACCGTAAGTGAGCTCTCGCAAGATCACGTGATGTATCGGATGAGAGTGGACGCTAACAGCTTTGCTTTTCCCAGAAATACCTGCAAGACAGCGACTCGGACGACGAAGAAGAAGCCGTCGCCTCTCGACACAACAGTGCTGAAGGTCTTCCTTCTGGGGTGTCGGGTGTTAAAAACGGTGAAAATACTGAAAACGCGCCCGCGAACAAGCACTTGGAAGTAAAGCGCGTGGATAAGCCGAAGCAGAATGGCTCGGGCGTCTCCTGGCGGGCCTTCTCGGCCGGCCGAGCAGAGCAACGCAATGCCGAGATCGAGGCTCTCCAGGCAGCTATCCAACGACGTGGACGAGCCATCTCGTTCTGTCCGACAGCTACAACCGACGACGGGAAGCGAATCCCTCTTTCTCCGGCATCTGAGCGACCGGGACCTCTCGCCCGGCGAGCAGGCCAAGGCAGAAGCAAGTCGCCGCCACGGCGTGCACAGGACACAAAGTTCGACGAAGACGACATGGCCGATCTACTCGGAGGAGCCGTTGGAGATCACAACCCCGTCGAGTTCAAGGCAAATCCCTTCACCGGTGAGTGCGCAGCAGCCGGCGCGTGATATCCAGATGTGTCATACCAACACGTGATGAGTAGGAGACCCAGTCAGACACTCGGGCAATGAGAATCGAAACGGCGACACGAAGCGAGCGGGAGGAGGCTCTCCAGATCGCCTCCCTGACATCCGCATCGACGACATTTCCCGGCAATGATGAAGTGCAGACGCCTGTCTCGCCTAGGGATACTAGTGCCTTAACAGACTCCATGGAATCTATCGCAGCAAAGCTTACCGTGTCGCCGCAGACCATCCCGGAAGGACAAAGAATTGATCATGCGGCCGAAACCGTTATGTCGCCCACCGACTATGAGGACCCTATTAGCCGAAATTCTAGCACGAGATCAATACGCATGCCACGGCCTTCCAGAATGACAGGTACCACTTCAAGGCGTTCGTCACGCAGATCAACCTCCGCCAACACTTCTGTAAGTCCGGCGCATGCCTTCCTGTCGCACTGGGGCAAGGGCGAAGCAGAAGAACCCGCTCCGGAGCCAAAACCCGACGACGAAGGCCAAGCGATCGGTCTCGATAACGAGTATATCATAGGCCGCACCATCAACAAAGGTGGATTTGGGGTTGTGAAAGAAGTTCATTCTTTGGATGAGCATGGCGGTCGTACCATTCACGCCGTGAAGATCATCCGCAAAGCGATTTCTGGTGTGGACGAAGTCGAAAACGACAAAGTCCAGCAGGAAGTCGAGCACGAGGTGTCGATCTGGCGCTACCTCAAACATCCACACGTCCTGGGTCTGCACGCCGTGTATGAGACCGATTTTGCTACTTTCTGCGTGATGGATCTTAACGTCGGCGGTACTCTCTTTGACCTGGTACGCAAAGCCCGTCAGAGCGCTAACTCTAACGATGGACGTAAAGGCCTCCCCCCACATCTTGCCAAAAGCTATGCCTATCAACTCGCATGTGCTCTGCGATACTTGCATGAAGACATTCGAGTGTGCCATCGCGATGTGAAACTCGAGAATTGTCTTATTGATCTCAATCGCCCAAATGCGGACACCGAAGGAGGAAATCTTCGCCTCTGTGATTTTGGTCTCGCCGACTTCCTGCATAGCGAAAGCATGGATGAAGGCTCGGTGGCTGATCGTTACGCTGAGCAATTATCCTTATCCACCGAACTACCTATGAAGACTGCCTCCTCCATCATCGGCACGCTCGAGTACGCTTCACCTAAGGGCTTGTCTGTTAATCGCAAATTGTTCGAGACGGCTGGTGATGTGTGGGCACTTGGAGTCATCGTCTATGCACTTTGTACTGGAGAACTACCGTTCCGGCATCCAATGCCCAGCAAGACCGCGGAACTCATCTTGCGAGCAGACTGGAACGAAACTGCTCTTCGCCACGCTGCTGCGGGAGGCGCGGAGGTTATTGACCTGGTGAAAGGTTGCCTTGAGAAAGAAATTGACATGCGCTACACCATTGGTGATGCGCTTCGCAGCACCTGGTTCGAAGGCTGCCGGGAAATGTGCGAAGAAGAATGCGCCCGCGGACCTTGGGCGTAAAGACGACAGCCGGCATATTTGCATTGGCACATCACGCACATTTGATGACTTGCACATACTACATTCACGATTCGATGACAGCGAAAATTGGGACGACGGGACAGGCGTTATCTTTCGCATGAGGTTGAAGCAGAGCTGGAAGCTCCGTTCATGAAATTGTTTTCGTTCTGAGGATTCTTCGAAAGCTGTGGATACCCTGTGAGAGCGTTTTTGAAAATGCACCATTCAACTCCTTGGCTTATGAGAGAGGTCTTACATACTCACTCAATTATTTGTACTTTTATGACAATTCGGATCTTTCTCATGATCTTCGACTGAGGAGGTGTTGGTGCCGGTGCTAACCGGTCGCAGATACCAAAGAGGATAGACAAGATCGCAGGAGAGCTCACCCACACATCCTCCTGACCCGACCAAGCAGAAGCTGCTTTGCATTGCAGGCGACGTGACTGGCGTGCTGCTTCCGTTTGGGTGGTTGCTCTACTCTGAAAGCAGTCAATACTCCACTCGCGATCATGGATGCCCAACTACAGCACAGCTCACTCCACATCAGTCATCCAAGCTACCATGTTGAGAGAAGCTTCCACTACAATAAAATTGGAGCGGAGAAGACGGATCGAGCACCGCAACATGCCTGACTCTACCGCTCGCACCTTCACTGGCATTGTTGCTCGCTCGCCGTCCCTCTGCTGCCTCAGTCATTCGCTTCACACGCTGGTTCAAGATGGCCGGCATGGCGCGACGACAATTCGATCCTAAGGGTAATGACTTCTTTCAGAGTTCCCCAAGTGAAGAAGAAGATACTGATGCGACAATGGCTGGTACAGAGCAGGGTACCAGTGCTGTTGCGTTCACAACATACCCGACGGAATCGCCTTCAGCTACATCTTCGGATCTGGGAACGGCTTCTGATCCTGCTGAAGTCCCGGAGCAGGTTGACTCTGTGATTGAAGATGGTGGTGGGAGTGCTACGACAGCTTCTACATCCTCAACGTCGGCAGCCTTGACTACTTCCACCGCACCAATGGCACAGTCTTCATCCAAGGAGGCGCCGACGCATGCGTTGACGCATCCGACTGAACCAAATACTACGGGGAATGCCTCGTCCACGTCCATGAACGCTCTAACCGCTATCTCGAGCAACAATCGAACAATTCATCCGACCCAGGAAGCTTCTTCCACATCCAAGGCGACGCGGACCGCTGCATCGAGCAAGCCACCGGGCTCTAGAAGTGAAAAATCTCCCACTACTAAGCCAGCATCTACAACATCCGAGCTTTCGGTCTCCAGGCCGACGAAGCCTTCACGCACCCAGGCCGAGCAGTCTGCTCCCGCGGAGTCTGCAGGAGCCACATCTGCAGCGCATTCATGGCCAGCGCATCAGACGCTCTCACCACAGGGCTTGAACGTCACCACTGATAGAAAGTGCTGGGATGATGGAAACGGCCATCATGTCTGCGCAGATTGGTCGCACGGTGCACACAACCTGACTGATGTTCATGTCGAGAACGGTAAGCATCTCCTATCGCCAATGTCATCAGCATCAGCACTAACCACGGGATCAAGGTGTCTCTGATCTTCACAACGAACATTCCTCCCAGAACTCTCAGAGCATCCATGGCACAAGCAATTCCACGAACCCCAACGACCCGTTTTCGGTTTTCCAAGGCCACAAATTCGACGAAGACTCCGGCTTTCGGGACGCCCACGACGACGAGGATACCTATGAGGACCATCGCGAAGATGCAGGCCACAACGGTCAAGGCTGGAAACTCAACACGACCACCCCAGACGGAGGACACAAAGAACAAGATTTCTGGGCTGACGATAACTTTCAGAGCATCAGTAACGTTCAAGAGAATAAAGCTGATAATTCCTCAGACGTCACTCGTGTGGACACAGATAATGGCTCTTTCCAAGCTGATTGGGAGAATGATAAGCCAGGTCAGCCTGAGGATCAAGGTCAAGTTGCGGGAACGCATTCGAGCACGCATCAGCTGGAGGAGCATAAGGGCGATGGCGTGTTTGATTCTCATGAGGAATCGAATGAACAGTCTGTTACTTCGGGAAGTTTCAGTACTTTGAATGGTTTGGAGGAGGCCATGAAGGAGTGGAATATACATATCAGTATGCCGCCATCGTCTGGAGGAGGATGGCAAGCGTCACCTACTACTTTGTCGACTGGGATTGCTTCGGCGAAACCTTCTGGCCGTGTGAAGAGAGCGCAGATCCCGCAAGGTTTGTCTATTGCACATAAGAGCGCTGTGGCGCCTGCGGAGAGACTGCGTGGGAACAAGCAGCTCGTTTCTCGGGAAGAAGGATTTGTCTTTGACGAATCTTCTGGGGTGCCTCGTGAGAAAGACGGAAGCTTCGATGAGTCTGTCACTGGAGCCACTTTGATCGTGATCTGCGTCGCGATCCTCATCGCGTTCATCTTCATCATTGTTCAGCTCCGGAGGATCAAAGGGTATCGCATGCGTGTGTGGGCTCGTCTGTCTCCCGAGACAGTACGGGAGATCGAGGAGGCGCAATTGAAGGAAGCTGGGCTGGTTGCTAAAGTCAAGTCGTCGGGGCCGTTGGTGTGGGTGCGGGAGCAGAGTGAAGAGGTGAAGAAGCAATTTAGAAATGTTGCTAACTGAAATTGGTAGCATAGGTCACGTTAAGCAGGTAGATGCATACCATTCTGGAATAACATTGGGCAATCTCATCCACAGTCAGCCTCTCTCCATCTAATCATGCAAATCCCTCTCCAGAGTAACCTCTGGCTTATCAATCCGATAAATCACCTTCGCTGTGTTAAAATAAGCCTCATACTCCACCTCCTCCTCCGTTCCTCCCTCGCCCACGGGCAAATGATAATGATAATGTCCACCCCGATTCCCTCCATCCGTGGAAAAGCAATGCGTATGCTCCATCCTCAACCCCAACCTCTTCCCCGGATCAGCACTATGAAACACCGTCAAACAAACAATGGGCGCTTCGAAATCGTGATATGTAAGCCAGTCGTTCAATTGCTTGGCGTCTATGAACGGGAGCTGGTCTTTGGGTGGAAAGTCCGGCATTACGTGGAAATGAGCTGTGCCGGTCTTGATGAGGAATATGCCGCCTATGGAGATGGGTTGGTCGTCGCCGTACTTCTCTGCGAGCGTGCGGCGGATACATTCTGTGAAAGACTTATGGTTTCCCTTCCGGGCTCGAGCGGTGATTTTCAAGACGTTTCCGGGTTCACCGGAGGATCCGTACAGGTTCATCATGAGAGCGCAATCGGTTGTGGGGCTTGGTTCGCAGACTGTAGAGTGTTTGCCGTTTGAGCCATCGAATTTCGTGTAGTATGTCAGGTTTTTGACGTTGTCGAAACTTCCTTGCCAGCTGAGGTTGGGGGCTAGTTCTGAATTGAGGCCGATGCGGTGGAATGGGCCTGCGCCTGCGCCGAGGAGTCCACCGCGGTCTGCAGACCATTTGCATCTCCTTGGCGATGGAGATTAGGGAGAATTTGCATTCTAGTCTGGGTTCGGGGAAAAGATTGGGTTGTCCTCCGATGTCTGCTACTCGCTCGTTCCCGGATAGGCCTTCGGTTGCAAGGTGGTAGGGTGCTTTGCGCAGATCTGGACATTGTTCTACGCTGATGCTGGCTTTCGAGAAATTGGATTCGAGAGCGGGTTTGAGAACGCCGACAAGCTCATCCAGCGAGGGAGGGGAGAGTGGGTGTGAGATTGTGATCATCTTTGCGGTTGTGAGGAAGTGCTTGGCGATAGATTGAAGCCTTTGCATTGAGAAGACATTCGTAGAGAAGACGATGAGAAAGACATAGTTGAGATGAAGTCACTTACGGACCGGCTTACCTTCCCACGACCATCCTGCATTGGATGAATCCGATTCTTGCAAACCGATGTTGGTGATGGGGAAGTCCAGGACTCCAGGAGCGCATGAAGTCTGGGATCTGACGTCGCACTCCTTTGGTCCGTGCAGCGCACCGGGATGGTCTGCCTCTCAACTTCACTTCATCTCCCACCTCTTCCCATCACGAACAAGCTCATATCCATCACCAATGGCTCTCCGATATCGCCTTACGTCGGAGGCTTTCTGGCAGCTTCACCCCAGGGACCGATCCATACTTCTGCTGAACAGGATGACTTGCCCTCGGCCCTCCACTCAAGGCATTCCGATACCCCTCTCTGAGCCGGCATCAGTGGCAGAGAGTGCTCACATTTCGGGCAAGTTGCCATACAGGTGAACATGGCAATGCCACTGTCTCGGGGTTTGTATGATCTGCGTACCATCTTTACACTTCTCTCTGTTACCTTCATTTCTCCAGCAACACAAACACATAAAGCAAGTTTACACTTCCCCAAACAAGAACTATCAAAATGACAGACCAATTCCCCACATACCCAGATCTCAGAGGCAAAGTCGCCCTAATCACAGGCATTGGCCAAGTCGGCATCCCCAACTCATCAACCTGGGGAAATGGTGCAGCAACAGCCCGAGTCCTTTCCCATAACGGCGTAAATATAGTAGGCTGCGATCTTAGTCTCGACGCAGCAGGATACACTCAAAAACGTCTCCTCCAAGACAACCCCAACGCCATCTGCGATGTAATGTCCGCCGACATGACCAAAATCTCCGACATCGAAGCCTTTGTCAAACTCGCCATGGACAAGTATGGCCGAATCGATATCCTCTACAACAATGTCGGGATGACAGCGCCTGGAGATCCGGGAACAATGCCCGAAGAAGCGTGGCAAAAGCAGATCGATCTAAATTTAAACTCCGTGTATCGATGCTGTCGACTTGTTCTTCCCATAATGGAGAAACAAGGCAGAGGCGTGATAGTCAACAACGCCTCGATAACCGCTCTCCGGTATATCGGAAAACCTCAAATTGCATACGCCACTGCCAAAGCCGCCGTTGTGCAGTACACCAAAGCGACCGGTTGTATGTATGCTTCGCGAGGGGTTCGGATGAATTGCGTGGTGCCGGGGTTGATGTATACGCCTCTGGTGGAGAATTTGGAGAAGAGTGATAAGGAGGAGGATCGGGAGGTTGGGAGGAAGATTACGCAGCATAATGTGCCGATGGGAAAGATGGGAGACAGTATTGATGTGGCGAATGCGGTCATGTTTCTGAGTAGTGATGCGAGTAAGTATGTTACTAGTCATGCTTTGATTGTTGATGGGGGGATTACGGAGTCGACTGGTACAGGATTCGTCTAGAAGCATCGAGAATGCATCTCCAATAGAGAGAACAGAAGCTTCGTTTTCTCATCCGAAGAAAGGAAATCCCGCTCATGACGATCTCACCAAATCCCAGACCGGTGATGCACCGTCACAGCAGCAAGCTGACCCAGCAGACTTTTGCGCTTCTCCTGTCTCGTCCCATTGCTCATGTAAGTTGCTCGGGAGCCTGACTGTCGTGAGTATTCAGCAGACATTGAGCGCACAAGATGCTCAAAGCTCCCTCCTGTCTCTGGCATGACCATCCCACTGTCTCTCTTCTTCGGCGACTCCATCGAGTCCGACAAAGCTCTTCTTCGACGCCCTCGTACCGTCTCCTGCACCGTCTGTCCATCCTCCTCGACCGCCTGCAGTCGAGCCTTTTTTGTCTTCTGAGATCCTCGCAAGTTCGGGTTGGACCAGATTCTCGATAATCGCCCAGAGACTTTCTCTGCCTGTGGAGACGGACCTCTCCTCCTCTCCTTCTCTTTCCGTGCACCTCGAAGGTAGTCCACCCTCCATTCCCAAAGCGTCTCGAAATGTCGATCGGATAGCTCACGCGCATTCTCGGAGATGATGCCGTGGTCTTTGCAAAGCGTGTGCCGGCAGAGCTGGGCAAATCTTCTCTCAAGGTCGGCTTTGCTGAGCAGTGGGTCTTCTGCGTAGAAGCAGAGGTCTTGAAATGCCAAACAGAGATTCAGAGTGTCGGGCAGAGGCTGAAAGCATCTCTCATGGAGCATGCCAAGGCGATCTTTGGTGAACTTGCAGGTCACTTCGCTTCTGTAGTCGAGGATGAACAGCTTGTCGAACAGATCTCTTCGTTGCCATGTGAGGAAGCCCAGAAATTCTGTGTTGTTGGTGAAAGATCCGAATAGATTTTGTATGGCTTGGGCGCCGGTTGTCTGAAAGAAGTCCATAGCAGGAGAGTGTGGCGTTAGAACTCTATGTTTGTTATTCTTTGGGCTACGCTGCAGAACTTCCGAAGAGTTTGGGAGCAGCTGCCTGCAGGGAAACTCGAGATGTGCTGGGTTGATATTCGCATGCAATGTTGCGCCAGCAAGTTCTGGACTCGCATAGAGCGACAATTCCTGCGACGAGACAAACTTGTCTCACCGAGAATGAGAGACATTGCGCATCGGCCAAGCGAGGAGCAAACGATTTTCATTCCACTCGTAAGCCTCGTTGAGGGACTGTGAAGCGCCTGTCACATGCAGTCAGCTGCCGGAGTAATGCACCAACTGATGCTGATTGCTTTTCATGTGCGACTTGTACGAACTCCAGCCGAGTTTTCCGTCAAATTCAGATTTCATTTCGTCTGTTTGCACAGCTCACCACCGGTGACCTGACAACCACGTCAACATGGCTTCGAGCAATGCAGATACCAGCCATACGCAGCGCTCAAATGAGCATAGCTTGCCTACGACGCCAGATAAGCGGCCTCCAGGGTAAGTTATGGTCATCGAGTTCCTTCGTCTCTAAAGATACTCTTTGAAGGGAAATATTCTCGCTAATAGCTCCAGCTCTGCATTCGACGGCATGATCCGCATCAAGGTTGGTCGAGGCGATGAAGTCGAAATCTTCGAGATCCATAAAGGGCTGTTGAGATTCTACTCGGGGTACTTTCGAATAGCGATCGCCAACGTTGAGGAAGCTCGATTTCAAGAGGCGAAGGATGGCCTCATTAGCCTCACAGACAAAGAGCCAGGTGTGGTCCGCTGCTTCAAGTCGTGGCTATATACCAGAAATTTGGAAGACATGAATGGCGAAGAGATCGGCACAAAAGATCTCAGCAAGATGTGGTGCTTTGCAGACAGGCGAAACATACCACTGCTGCAGAATGAGGCGCTCGACGAGATACGGCGGCGAGTAGTCGACGCGAGGATCAACTTACCGGGGACGCTGAGATCGGCGGATGCCAACAGCAGTTCAGGGGCACAGCTTCGACGCTTCTTAGCACATGTGACAGCCAGATTAATGCGACCAGAATACAGCAACTTGAAAAGCCAAGAGATGTGGCCAGGGGATATTTGGTGCGATGTAGCTTCTGAGCTGGTGTCCAGGCCTCCACCGACGAACTTCGACAGCTTCGCTAGAGTAGGGAAATGCCAGTGGCACCTCCACGAGACCGGCGAGAGATCCAGACAGGACGCTAGGTGAGCTGGATCACGACCGTGAATAATGGGGCTCAAGGGAGGCAACGGCGTCGGAGGTCATCGAGGGGCGTGTGGCTTGATGGTCTCGAGGGATTACAGGGATCATGCGGGTGCCCCACTTCACATGCGTATGACATCCTTAGCAACGTTTCCTCCTAACAATAAATACTCACGAGCTGCCAACAATTTGACAACAACCATGGCAGACGAGTACGTTGCAACCAAAGCGCCAGAGAGCGATGCGCAGGAGACAAGCGGCATCGCCGGCGACACCAAGCCAGACCAAGGTGCTGCGAGTCTCGGCGTAGGCAACCCACGGACCAACTTGCAAATGCAGCATGCTGAAAGATCGTAGGAGCACTGCACCAGCGACCGTCCTACTCGTACCTCTCCCAAGCCGAACGAAAAGAAAAGCAGTGGCTGACTGTGAACAGCGGCTGGAGAACAACCGACTGGCGTACGTCCAATCAACATACCTGGCACTCACGATCAAAGAGCTGAATTCGACAATAGGAAATAACCAAGTTTAACGATGTCGAGACATACATTGCGAAGCCAGCAGACTATCCACACTCTCCGTCGAAGCTACTGCTGCTCCTGACAGGTGGAACTGGCATTCATTCGACCAACAACCAACTCCAGGCAGACAAGTTTGCAGCGGAGGGGTTTCTGGTTGCCATGCCAGATCAGTACGTCTCAACCTGACTGCATATGACAAGCTCCTTACTGACATATCCTACTCCTTCAGATTCGCCGGCGACCCAGCCACAAACATCGCCCCAACACCAGCCGAAGAGAACCCCAGCGTAATCGAACAAGTCAAGCTCGGCATCGCCTCGGTAGCCAAGTCCTTCACGATCGATATGTGGCTTGCTCGCCATACCCCCGAGAAAGTCCTTCCAATCCTTCAAAAAGCCATCACAGGAATTAAAGAGGAGTTCGCAGACGCGGTAGCACATGGAGGTCGCATCTATGCCGTTGGATACTGTTTCGGAGCCAAGTATGTGTTGCTTCTGGGCTCAGAGCTACATGCAGACGTCGCAGCTGGTCAGAGAGCTCCAGAAGTTGAGGCTGAAGAAGGCATGGTGAAGAAAGGACCGGAGATCAAGGTTGCTGCTATCGCTCACGGGACACAAATCACGGCGGCAGAGCTGGAGAACTGCAAAGTGCCACTCTCTGTAGTCGCTGTTGCAGATGATTCACTCTTTCCCGATGACATACGAGAAGCTGGCATCAAGAAGCTACAAGAGAAGAGCGTCGAGCATGAGGTGCATGTCTTCCCGGGCGTGCCTCACGGATTTGCAGTCTTTGGAGATTATGAGCAGCAGGACATCAAGACCAAGCAGGCAGAAGCATTCCAGCAGATGCTGCAGTGGTTGAAGTCTCACTGAGAGAGAATTGAGCTCGGTTACAAGGCGTTTGGCGGAATATAATGAAAGCGAGGATACCACGATAGTCAGATGAAATGAATGAGAGAATAAGCGAAGCTTCGAAAATCCAAAGTTCTCCATGAAATCATTACTCTGTCTGTTCTTGGGGCTTCTTGTCGCGGACAGGTGAGCGTGTCCGAATCCATCGCGCTGCGGGCTGAATAGTGCTCCTTTTCCGCTCGTTGGATGCTATGCCGGTCTCCCTCTTACGAGGTATACAATTTCCATCCCTTCTCTGCGCATTTAGGGCCATCCTCATGCCTATGAAATCTGCAGCGGTCGAAGTTCTTCTTGGCCTCGGCGTCGAAAGTCCCCGGAGAGAGGTGCTGAACAGCAATACCCACAGCATACTCCGCGAACCACTCCTCACTCGACGCCGCCTTGGCGCGATCAAGAGAGGTGCCCTTGGGTGAGCACTTAGCCACTCGCCAAGAAACGAGGTCGCGTAACTCGCTGCCGGGCCGCGTATTCTCATAGACCCATTTCGTCTCCACAAGAGGGACGAAGCTGTTGGTGGCTACGAATTTGGAGATGAGAATATCCAGGACCCTATTCGCGAGCAAAGGGATCTCACGACGATCGGCGAAAGCCCAGAGCTTGAGGAGAGTCTCCAGGGTGAGAATGTGATCCGGCTCGGAGGATTCTCGAAACTTGTGTGGGTTACCATAGAGCCTGTTGCGGAAGTAGAGGAAGGTCATGATTTCTTCTTCAGGTAATGCAATGACGCCCGTGGTGGATTCGTTAAGGTTGCCGTTACGGATGTTCTTGATTGCCGTACGGAAGTAGCCAGAGTAGTGGTTCAGCAAGCCTTCGTGGATGTCGAAGATTTTGGAGTTGCTGTCTTTTCCGACCTTGACGCGAACGGTGATTGTGATGAGGTTTCTGAGCAATGTAAGAGCGCGTGTTGTCGCATTCGAATGGAAAAGCAACTTACAGAGTGGCATACTTATCGACGGTGCTTGCAAGAGCTTTTGAGCCGCTCGCCGGTGCAGACGACGCTGTCGACGCCGTGGCGCTCTTGATGGTGGTGTCAGTCGCTGAAGAAACGAGAATTTCAGTGGATGTGTCTCGGCGCGCTTGAGAATTCGACCTGTGACGTGGAAGCGCACGGATCAAGCATGTGAAAGTCGAGGAAGTTTGTCTTTCCCACACAGCTCTTTTCGAGCAACAACGATGAATTGCAAGCAACTGCTCAGAGTTTCTCCCTCCTGCCACTCTTCACACCCTCTACAGTGGCCCCAGAAAGCAAAAAGTCGGGATACTTCCACGCGCTGTTCTCGCTCGCGCCAGAAGTCCGCCATTGCCCTCCATCCACAACTAGAATGTTGCCATTGACATAGCTTCCAGCTTCTGAGAACAGATAAATGGTAGCATCGGCAATCTCCTTTACAGTTCCCCATCTCCCCACCGGTATCTGCTTCCTATGTTTCGCCGCACTTTCCTCATCCGTCTTCGCTAACCTTTCCATACCCTCCGTATTCGCAATTGGTCCCGGCGTAATCACGTTACTCGTAATCCCATACGGCCCATACTCAATCGCCACACTATGAGATATCTGATCCACAGCAGCCTTCGCAGCCATGACATGCGCCTGCAATGGGAACCCTTTGAAATGGAAACTCGCGGATATGAAGATCATACGTCCTCCTGTTCCTCCCGATCGAGAGGTAGACTTCCCGGTGTTGGGGTATTTCTTTGCGGACTCGACGAGGTATGGGAGCACCGCTTTGGCTGTGTGGTAGGAGCCTAAAGTGTCGATTTCCATTACTGTTCGGAAGGCGTTTGGGCTTAACTGACTCATCGGTGCCAGGAAATTGCCCGCTGCGCCGGCGATTGCGAAATCTATGCCTCCCAAATCTTTCGCGCACTTATCCGCGGCCTCTCTCAGAGCCACTGCATTCCGCACGTCGACGCCTCCTTGCCCGATGACTCTGGAGCCGGGTCGTGCGGTCTCGAGATCTTTGGCCATGCGCTCAGTCTTCTCGGGATTCCTTCCAATGATGTAGGCGTTGCCTCCTAGCGCTACGAAGGCCCGGACTTGGATTGAGCAGATTGTTCCTGCACCGCCAGTGCAGAAGAGGACTTTGTTTGTGAAGATACCCTCGCGCCAGACATCGCTTAGGAACTCTTCGCGGGGGACGGGCATTGTGGAGGGCTGCACGCTGGAATCGGAGAGGTCTGTTTGAGGATCGTGAGAGGCAGGTCGAGTTCTTCTAAGGGCGATGAGGTCGGTTATATGTTTCTTGGTCGTCAGTATTAGGGTTCGGCTGATTGTGGAAGTACGGCCGTATATCGCTGCTGGCTTGATCAGGGAGTGTTGTCCGAGGTTCGCATCGGCAATGGTGAGATTCCAAGCAACAGTGGTCGCAAGACAATTGTAGATTCCCTACCTTTGTCTTATGTAGTTGTCACTACCCCTGGCATATGTGAGGCTATGTAGGCATTCTGCCGATGTTCAGTGATCAAGATTGCCGAACCAGAATTGACCCGAGGGTTGTGAGTAGCTCCAAAAGTGGCGTGAGCTTCAAGTGAGGCTGTTGTGCGTGGCTTGAACAGAAAGACAGGCAGATGCGGAGTTGGTACATTGATACATCCAACCCTCTTCATCTACGCGCTCGTCAGGAACGGGTCCTTCCACCACATCTGCTGGCACAGACAACTATCCAAATCATCGATCGAAACATCAGGCGCACTTGGACAAACCATACGAACACTTCCCGCAACCGTCAAGATGCCATCCGCGATCGCCCTCTGCAAGTTCGTGGGCACTATCAGCTTGGGTCTATTAACAGTACGCCTCCCTCCACCTCCCTAGTCAATCAAACCTATACTGACCATTCAATCAGGGCGTATCCTACACCCTCTCAACACAATCCCTCCCCTCCCTCCTCACGCTCCCATCCGCCAAACCCGCGGCCTACACCCTCAGCCAAACAACCCGCCTCGCAACCCTGCACATCCGGACCTTATCAACCCTCTCCTCCCTAGCCCTCATAACCGCCTTCGCTCTCTCCTCCTCTCGAATCCGACACCCTTATCTCCTCTGGACAGCGCTCGTAGCTGGTTCCGCGGGCGGGTTGAATCTGGCGATGGAGAAGAAGCTGAAGCAGAAGGTTATCAAGGAGGAGATGGGGGAGGTCAATGGAGAGGAGGTGGAGAAGAGTGCGAGGGATCAGCAGTTTTTGGAGTTTGTGAGGACTGCGGTCGCGGGGACGGGGTTTGCTATGGTGATTGTTGGGATTTGGGGAGATGGGGCGTAAGCGAAGACGATAAGGATAGTTGGGAAGGTGACGTCTGATTGATTCGTTCGGCGCGGCATGGCATAAACAGAGATGAGACATGGGAATAACGGTGATGATGGATGTAAAGAGGCACGAGATGTGCCACTGGGGTGGCTGCGGTTGAGCGTGCATAGATCTATTCCCATCTCAATTGTAGGGCAAATGGACAGCTTCGACTCCTCATTACCTACTGGGCATGTCTGCGAGGTCAGTTCGAGGCAATTTCGTCATCGACATGGCTGCTTGACCTGGCAAGGCTTAGATGCAAAGCTTTTGACCTTCCTGCTGTGGATTTGATATCTACGCTCGATTGGAGTTCGACCCGCCACGCATTTGATGGCTGTGGGTTTCGGGGACCAGAGTCTTCGTTGCGGTCTAGTCCTCTTCCCTCGCAGCAACTTCAGCCTCATCAAGCACCCAAACAACACCCATACCCGCCTCGGAGCTGATCTCCTGCCCGTCTCTACCAACCAAAACTGCTCTTGCCTTGCCATTCTCGTCAACGTTCAAAGTATTCAGATGTCCGATAGTTCGAAAGTGTATTGGTGAGGTGCCTAGCCAGCGGAGAGTAAAGGCTGAGCTGGTACACCAGTTCAATCTCGAGCAGAAATCTGGTTTGGGAAGTTTTGGATCCGGTAAAGAGGTCATGAGGGCCTGGAGATTCAGGTCAGTGGGACGCAGATGCAACAGCTGTCGGCGGAGCTGCGCCCTGAAGGCGAATAGGTAGGCCGGTCGAATCCACCTCTGTTCGCCAAAAGAAATACTCGCCAGGATCGAAAGGCTGCCGGTTTCAACTCTGCAGTACTTTGCCCCCGCCATGCCAATGTGAGCTGTAGAGAGAACAAAGGGAAAACAGTACTCACATATCCTTGAAACGCCATGCTCTTGTTCACGGAAAAGAGCAAGATCACATGGCGGGAAGTCTTGAATGCCTCAGTTAGTATTTCCTCGTTTTTCTCTTGTGTCGCCCAAAGGCTATCGCGTTGAGCTGCAAGGACGTTTTCATGGTTCCACGACTTGAGCATGAAGTATCGTACACCTGAAACAGTAGTTAGAGCAATTGACACGACAGTTTGAAACATGAAAAGAAGAATCAAGGTGACGACCAATCTCATTTCCTTCTGCAGAAGCAGAGCCTATCAAAGCCCAATACAGGCCGTTCGTTGAAAACCCAAGTTTCGCCTCCGCCAATCAAGCAGAATGCATATCAACAATCAAGCAGGGCGAGAAGACTGACCACATTTTCCAAGATCTAGGCCCGCGCTTCCTCGATACTGCGCAGGTCGCGAGGGTGGGATGGTGCCGTAGCCAGGTCGTGGCAGCCGCGGCCCATCGCAAGGGTGGTAGCAGTCGTAGGCTGCCGGTGCTGGCGGCTCTCCATCACGGCAGTAGTAAGACTGGCGGCGCTCAAGGGAGGGGTCGCGGCTAGGTCCATTGCTACGTTCATCAATGGATCGGCGACGTGCGTCAGGGTAGCTGATACGGCGCTCGAGTGCGGCCGGACTCAGAGTGCGCTGGCGGCGAGACGGAGGTCGAGTGTCTTCAGCGTCATTTGCTCCGCGGATGCGAAAGCCACCGCCAGTGTCCTGGCGCTGTCTACTGACCTTCTCTCCTGGCGTGGAGCCAGGCGAGCGGCCGCGCTTGAGGCCGTTCACTTTGGGCGTGGTAGCATCTGCAGGCAAAGCTCTTGGAAGCGGAGGTGGCGCCATATTGACGGCAGGCATTGGAGTGCCAGTCCGAAGCTGCTGCATATCCTCCTGCTCGGCCTGCCTAAGCTTCTTCAAGCGCTCAGCAATTCGGGCTGCCTCTTGTTCCAGTGCCCGTCTTTCTCTGTAATTGCGCAGTCTGGAGGTACGGAAGTCGACGTCGTGATAACCTGTCATCTCTAGCCAAGCTGGAAGATCAGCGTAGTAGGTATCTGTGAGGTTAGTAGGGCGCTTGTGCGGAAGAAGCTCAGGTCTAGCCTGCTGTTGTCGTGCTGGCGAAGAGATCTGTTCTTGCTTGTCGCCATTCCGTGGAGCATGAGTGCCATTGGTGAGCTTGACAGGCTGCGTCGAAGTCGAAGTAGCAGCGAGGGCAGCCGTCTTCGCGTCAGCCAATGCCTTGCCCTCCGTCAGCAACGCCTCAAGCCCGGCAACCTCTTGGGCTGGAGTTCCCGACTGCATTGTCTCAGGCTTGAGCTCTGATTTCTCCTTCGTGTTCTCCGGCTTTTGCTGATTGGACACCGGCGTCTTGGACGGTGTTTCCTGAATCGCAGGCTTGGCTGGTGTTTTTGCAGGAGAAGCTTTGCCCTTTG
The DNA here is from genome assembly GCA_031771865.1 of Nothophaeocryptopus gaeumannii. Taxonomy (NCBI): domain Eukaryota; kingdom Fungi; phylum Ascomycota; class Dothideomycetes; order Mycosphaerellales; family Mycosphaerellaceae; genus Nothophaeocryptopus; species Nothophaeocryptopus gaeumannii. The sequence goes on along the minus strand of JASISA010000041.1, from coordinate 1,414,692 downwards.
CGGGTGTGTTCGCGCGGTTGGCAAGCAGTTTGGCACGCAGCTGCTCGGCTTTGCGCTGGTTCTCCGATTTCTTCTCTTCCGCCGTTTGCTGCGGCTTCACTGGTGCCGGAGTTGGACTGGATTCTGTTGCGTTCTGAGGTTGTGGCATTTGAATAGAGGCCTGCAGAATTGTTTACAAGTCAGTCTATTCAGGAGAGGACCAATGCCCAGTTCATACGTACACCAGGCTTGGAGTCTTCCTCGTACTTCATGTCATTCATCGTGTTTCTGTTGCTGCTGGCGTCACCGTAAAAGTCGTCATTGTCATCTACCTCATCAGCATTCGAGTATGGCTCGCTGCCGTTGAACATCGCCATCGGGTTATTCCAGTCCATCTGTGGAATCATGCCCGATGCATGGGCGATGTTCGCGTGGAAGTCTCCAACAGCAGGAGATGTGAAGTTCACGACAGTTGAGAAGTGCCGTACGCATGCACGGACTTTGACTGATGAGATTCCTTGTCGCGCCGGGACCACACTCCACACTCCACACACCACACACATCACCGCAATTCCCGGCGTGAATGCGTCCATGTTTGGCAGAGACGCGTGTACTCGTGCGTGTTGTAGGACAGACACCTCGACAGAGGGCCGTCGAGACAGATAGGCATGAACAGAGTCTACACTCATCATCTTCGAAGGAGCGAGCTGCACCAGGCATCTCTACATGACCGGCCCGCTGCAAAGCTGATGTGATATCAATCAAGCCGATCCTTGTGCATCTTACTCCATCCATAGCTGGAGCTCCAACAGGGCCTACAGTCTCTATGGGACACGGCGCGATGGCTTTCAGCAGCATTCTTGCGGCTGTTCTGCTGCTGACCATTTCTGCTCGTGCTCAGCTGGAATGGCACGAAGAGCAGCCGTTGCAAGCCTCCATCACACCAGTGAGTTCCTCGACCTTGAATGAAAGATATCCTGCAGCCTTGCTCATCGCCTATAGTGCGCTATCCTCACAGACACGTTCCCTGGTCAGGTCTCTATGCCACACGAAAAAGCTCATACCCAGAGCCGAAACTTGTATTGGACAGCTCAACAGCAAGAGCTTTCGCCAGCATGTCGATTCTATCCCGGCGCCAGGGACATACAGGAGGCTCTGGCAGACATCTTCATCCCACTGAATGTCAGCATTGCCGTGGTATCTGGAGGTCACTCTTCCAACATTGGAGCTTCGAACGTGGATGGAGGCATCACCATCGATCTCGCGAACCTGTCGACGACCAAGGCCGTTGAGGAGGAACACGCGGTGATGTGTACTCTACCCTACATCCGCTTGGTGTGACAGTCTCTGGCGGACGGGCTGCCAACGTTGGAGTGGGCGGTTATGTCCTCGGCGGCGCTTCTCCTGGTTTGCTGATCAATACGGCTGGACTTGTGACAGTGCGCTGGAATTCGAAGTGGTCACGCCGCAGGGTAATATACTATACGCCAACGCTCATATGAACAACGACATGTTTTGGGCGCTCAAGGGTTCGCTCGGCGCGTTCGGTATTGTGACGAAGATCAGGCTACCGACCATTCCGGTCCGGAACGTGTATGGCGGAGCGTTGAGTTACGAGTCGGAGCATGTGCCATCGTTGTTCGGTGCTCTGCGTAGCCTCGCGCTGAGCGCAAATCTAGACCCGGCCCAATCTGGCTATCTGACCTTTGCATGGGTTCAAGCAACTGACTCCTTCCAATACACAGCGTATCTGATGAACACGAAGGACGATAGTACCAATGCGGCCCTTCAGACATTTAAAAATATCCCAAGTTTTGGAAGCACTTTACGCACGACCACGATCGGCATCAGTGCGGAAGAGATTGCCAAGAGTAACCCAGCCGGTCTGAGACGGGCTAAGTTCACGCTCACAGCCCAATGCAATGTGGAGGCAATGGAGTCCGTACATGATCTGGTCAGGAGCTTTTCCGCAAAATTGACATTCGACAAGCAAGGCTTGTTGGGAGTCGCCTATCAGCCTCTGACGGTTCCTCATCTCAAGGCCCAGAACAACATCTTCGAGTTGAATGCCGCCGACGGACCTCTTCTCTTGATCTCCGTCGAACTGTGGTGGAGCGAGAAGGACAGAGACGAGTATTTCGAAGGCTCTGCCAAGCACCTTCGACAAGCTATGGAAACAAAGCTTGCCAAGATCAGTGCTTTGCACGGCTGGATATATCCCAACTACGCAGCCAAAGATCAAAACTCATTCGCAGCACCAGAATCTTTGAACGCAGTCACGAAACGAATGCTAGAAGCCATCAAGCGTCGCTACGACCCGGACCGTTTATGGGACAAGCTTGTGCCCGGCATCTGGCATATATGAGCGACCGGTGCTACATCGTACGCTCAGACGGAGACCCTCTGTTCCGTTGCGAAAACGCTTCGCTCCCCTGATCTCTTGGACTACGAGACGTCGGATCGCTCCAGAGAACGGCTCAACTGCACATAGCGCAATATCGCTTGCTGGGTACCATGGTCGGAGCCGGATGTTCGCAGTTTCGAAAAGAGCGGATAAAGCACCAACCGAGAGTCCGTTCGAGCTTTTGCGGCATTCCAGCACAGAGTCCAGACCCACTGATTGCATAGCACAATGCACGCCCAATTGCAGTCACCACAACTCCACTTCACAACAACGCACTGAAGCAAAAGACCGAACATCGAAGAAATGCTCACGTCAACCCAGGCTTTTCCCAAGAAGCCAGCCACTGCAACGCCAAGCAAGCCTCACGCTCACATTCCATGCACGTGGCCAGAAGTAGCCTTTTACGGCCGTGCTCCATCAGCACAATCCAGAGCCGTCCATGGTGCTGTCTAATCCCCACGTCAGCACCAGTGCACCACTCGGCTCGCAACGGAATATGACAGCCAGCTTTGACGGCTCTGACCATCCTGCACGCTTCGGAATAATTGCTGATCACTATGCAACCCGGGGAATACCTGAGGAGTAGTCTCAAAGTACCTGTGGCTGGTGCTTGAGTAGATCAACGCGTTAAGCGAGAACATAGGGCATTAACGACGTACGAGCAGAAGAAACAGAGAAAGCGAATACGAGCGAGACCGACGAATCAACTTGATACAGGTCCATGTCTCTTCATATTGATTGACAGCTATACATTTCCCTTTTTCCATCATCTTCTCTATACGTGAGTCTCATAATACATTATACAGCGATCGTTTGACCGATCAATTCGAATCAAGGGTCGCTGTACAGTGAAGTGTAACGCTTTCGCGGTAATGGTATCATATGAGACATTCCGGATGCCAAAAGTGCTGTCCAAGCCCAGCTTTTTGTTTCGAACACCGGAGCCTCGCAATGAACGAGATGAATGCTCTTTTCCTTCTTCTGGTTACTCCTAATCAATGCTCGAAGATCCACACAAGAACCTCCTCCAGCCGCGATTCTGCCTGGCAACCCGTCTTCTGGGCATCGGATGCGCGGTTGACGATTGCCTGTTGACCACACTAGACGCATCAGTAGTCGTAGACTCCCTATGTCCAGGCTTCTGATCCGGCGTAAGTGATCCGTCGCGAGGAGGTCTGCTGGGTGTCTTATTTCCACCAGCATCAGCATCAACATCGCCATCCGTTTGAGGCGGGTTGGCGGCGACCGCACTGCGCTTCGGTGCTCTGGACGCTGCACCATTTGCAAGAGGTGACGATTTCGCCGATTGTTTCTTAGACTCCGATGTGGAGCTACTGTAGTCCCTAGCTAGATCTTCTCGAGAAGTTTCATGTAGGTCGTCGGAAATGTTGAGATCGGGTCGGAAAGACGTCCCGTGATTGTACTTTCTTCGATTGCTCGCCGCTCTATGCACGAGGACGGTCGATGAAGAATCCGCGCGTGCCCTACCGGTGCGGCCCATATTGACACTCGCTGATCCGCTCGGAGTTTGAGAATCGCTCTCTCTTTCTGCAAGAGAAGTGTTGCTGTTGCGATTTGTCTTGCTGAGAAGACTCGTCCGCCGAAGGATGCCGGATCCGATACTTTTGATGCTGTTCCGCTTCTCCACAGGCAACATCGCCGGAGAGCCAGGAGGCGTCGCAACGGATCCTGCAATCGACTTCCCAGGCGAAGCGGGGCCTGCATCGTCTTTGGACTTCTCATCGTACCTGAAACTCGGTGACCATCCTTCCTTGAAAATAACCCAGATCGATGTCATGGTGATAATCTCGCGGAGAGTATCGTCCGTCTCGATCTGATCCTTTCCGTTGCCTTCATCTTCCATAGCATCTTCCAAAATGGTCGAAGTGGCCTTGGGGGTGCTGAGTGGAGTCACGCCGGCAGGATCTGGGATCTTGTAAGTATCGTTGATATCCAAGCTTGTCCTGGATAGCGTTGCGATTATAGGGTGCCTTCTGCTGTTCTGAGAGATGGTGCTGAAGTTGAACCGGCGAGACCCGTCCTTAGCGGTGGCCTTGCTACCGTCCTTGTTTTTCTTCGGCACCCATCGAACAGTTGTGCCAAGGCCATGCTCGTCGACGGTAGAACATTCATATCCGCCAGTGGGTGTTGAGTATGCCTCCCATTGTCGTCCCGAGGCCATGTGAATAAGCATGCGACCTCCAGCGGATTTCTCGTCCTCCTTGCGGCCTTTGCATATCAGTCCGCTCACATCACGAGCTTCCTGGTCCTCATCGGCTTCTTCGCTACTATACTTTTCGGCTTTCATCACAACCAGATCGTTCGGACAGAAGCCATGCTTGGACTGGAAGACTTTGGTGATGGCACGTGTCAACCGAATGCTGAAGTTCGCGGAGGGAATAACCTCCAGAGCAGGCAGCGGACGGCGGGTTGTGGAAAGTCTGTGAAGTTGCAACAACGCACGCGGGCGTCGGTGCAGTCGTTGTTTCACCTTGGACTCGGGCGGCGGATGACAGATGCTGAAGCGCGTCTTGGGTCGCGCGGTCTTCTTTAAGCGTTTCAGACCGTCAATGCTGCCCTCTCTGGAACCGTCGTCGCTGTTGCTTCTTGTGTCTGGCTCGGCAAACATGACGGAGCCACTGCTCCTGCTCGGCGACGGAGGCCTGGACGAAGACATGTCGTCGAACTGGACTGTGGAAAGAATGGGGCGTTTCAGGGTCGATTGATTTTGTGCGTGCGACTCGTCGTTGGCTTGAGCGACATTGTGGGGTTGACTGTGTTCGTTGCTATGAGCGTTGTCGGTTGCATCGGCATTCGCGAACGGGTTGAGCAAGCTCATGATGTTCGTGGGTAGGGAGGGCGTCCATCGCGCTAGCCCGGCGGACTGCTGTTGCGGTTGCGGAGGCGTGGGGGCATGTGCGGTCGTAGTCGTCGCCGTTGCGGCTGCCATTCTGCATAGTCGCGACTGACACTGATGTCGGTGTTAAGGCAGGAACAGGTTTGTCCAGGCATGAGCAGAGGGCCGGGATGGTTGTACGTAGTCTTCAGGTTGGAAGGAACGACTCGAGGCAGACAAGAACGGACAGGACGGAACAGTCTGACGTTAAGACGCTTGGCCAGGAGCAAGAAGGAGTCGCGTTCGGATGTTGCACAGGTGGAGCGACTTTGGGTCTTGGCTTGGTCAGCCTCCTCACGCCGATCGAGTTACTCCCTTCGGGCGGGGATCAGCGGACGAGTGTGGCGCGAGCGAATCAGGCTCTGTTCATCGCGCTGGCAGTGGACACTGAAGAGGCGCAGTGCGCAATGCGATCCCTAACTGTGAGAAGGATGGTAGAAGGTACGACCGTAGGAGAGGTACGGAGTACAGGATCGAGGAGACTGCTAGTGTTGTCAAAACCAACAGCCGTGAAGAGAGAGAGACCCCTTGTATGCTCTGGGGTAGCAGTAAGCAGGGTGACTGCTGTTTGCAGACCGCGCCTTTGTCCTTTGTGGTGTTTCTCCTTGCGTTTCTCCTTGTGTTTCTCCCTTACACGAGGGCCCTCGTCTTTGGACAACGGATGCCCGCTTGCCAGGCGCTCCGAGTGTACGCATCACCGCCAAGCTCATTGTGCATCTACTGTATCGTCATGGATCCCTCGATCAAATCATCAAACACCCAGACGTGCACGCGCATCCATCTCGGAAGTCCGGACCAACCGCTAGCCCGTCTGCTTGGCACGTCGAATCTATCTTCTGTACAACACGTCAAGCGAAGAATCAGGAAGAAGCCTTTCACCGAAGCGCCGTCTCCGTTCAGAGCGGAAGACCACATGGTACTGTACCACGTTGAATCCTTCATCCATGGCACCGTTGCTGTTGCTGTTGCTGGTCTATCACGTGACTTCGCGGGCCGATCCTGTGCCGCTTCCACGTTTCAGCTCTCAACAGCCGGAGCGCATGCGTGTGCCCCGTGTTTGACGAGCTGACCAGGCTGGCAATGATATACTTTCCACTCCGATACATCTCTGGGCCCACACACTTATTAACAGTCTTGGCTTATACACTTAACATTTCGGAGACCGTCCCGTTCTCTTGCTCGCCTCGTGGCCAACGATCAGAGCAGCGCGTCTTATGCTCTTTCGGGGAGCGAACGCGCAAGCTGGACAAACAAGTCTCGCAACTAGGAGCTCCTACTGCAGCGCCGAGACGGATGCACTACTGCTACTGCTACTGCCACCGCTGTGCTGCGCTGTACCGTCGATCAATTCTCCGCTCGCTCGCACCTGAGGCAGCAGCATTCTGAGAACTGCGAAGCTCTCCTATCACCTGTTATGCACCGTACCGCCGGCGTATCCGCGCCTCCAATGCGGAAAACGACCAGGGCCAACACGAGCAACGCGAGCATGAAGGGGCTATTCGCCTTATTCTGCTCATGGAAATTCCTACTCATATTTGTTGCCGGAGCAAGTCCTGGCCCAGGCTACGACACGTCCACGGACATTTTGTTCCTGCAGTACGGCCTTCCATCCGCCTCTGCTCACACCTCTTGGCTAGAACATCTATCCACAAGGCTGACACGCTGGGATGCCATCTACTTTGTTACCTCCTCGGTGCGTGGATATCTATACGAGCAGGAATGGGCGTTCAGCCGGTCGTTTGCTACGCTCACCTCGCTTGTTGCCCAGGGTGCGTTTCGCCTCATGAGGAACATGATTCTGCAGGCTAAGTATGATCCTAGTCTTTCCTCTCAGCTCGATCGATTCGCCGATGACACGCCATGCACTAGCCGGAGTTGCTGTATCCCATATATCTCACTTCTTGGCAGTCATACTGTTGTATCAGCTGACATATGAGCTGGTTCCTGTCAGTCACGAGGGGAAGCGCGCGATTGCATTCACGACAGCCTGTCTGCATGTTCTTTCTCCTGCTGGCTTATTTCTGTCTGCCTCGTATGGGGAAGGCCTCTTCGCCTTAGCTAATTTCGCTGGCATGTACTGCTACGTGGTAGCCCACGGACAATTTGAAGAGTACGATGCGAAGGCGTCTATCCGGTCGGCTTTCTGGACGATAGTAAGCGGCATTCTCTTTGGGACCGCTTCCATGATTCGTGGTAACGGCCTTCTCAGCGGACTCGTGTTTGCCTGGGACGCGGTGCTTTACGTCTCCAAGCTCTCAGCGATGTTGCAAGAGGTTGAATTGGCAAAGCTTATTCGTTTGGCGGGAACGATTATCGGAGGGACCATGGTCGCCATTGGCTACGCACTTCCTCAAATCCAGGCCTACTTCGAATACTGCACGGCAGATGATGCAAGGCCTTGGTGTGAGAAGGCTATACCAAGCATCTACACATTTGTGCAAAGCCACTACTGGGGCGTGGGGTTCTTTCGCTACTGGACTCTATCAAACTTGCCGCTGTTTGCGCTCGCGACGCCTATGCTGGTGATAATGGCCAGCACAGGATGGACGGCGTTAGACACAAAGCAGCTCCGGTATACTATGGATGTTTCCGGTATCAAGAACCTGGACTCGCGACCCACGGGCATCCTGGATTGGAACGAGTGCCTCTTCTCGCGCGCCATGTCACGGTTCGCTCTACCTCAGCTGGTGCTGGCAATCTTGGCGTTCACAGGCTTTCATGTGCAGATCGTCAACCGCATATCCTCTGGGTATCCGGTCTGGTACATTGTGCTCGCCATTTTCATTCATTCCGAGGACAGATCTTCGGAGCTGACCTTGAAACGATGTTCGCCATGGCTGGTCCGAGCAGCCATAATGTACGCGGTGGTACAAGGCGGGTTGTATGCATCGTTCATGCCACCCGCCTGAGTGCTCATAGTATCCCCAAAACTAAAGTTGCCATATCAGGGCCATGAAAGCTTGCCCAGAGAGCAGTATCCTTCACGTACCGTGCTACGACACCAAATTGGATCAAGTCCCCTAAAGTGCCATGGCACTGCTTCATGCATTTCAGGATGAGGTCAAGGCGTAGACCGTTTCTGGTGCCTAGCAGGCTCAGACATCCGGCAGATGAAATCAGTGCGGGAGAAGCCCAGAAGCGGTGTTTGGTGTGAAAAGCAATCTTTACGGCGCATCGGCATAACGGATCCGAACGATGAGACAGCGAGCCTTTACAGCAGCAGCATCGTCAAATCATCCACAAATGTCGTCGGGAAACTGCTGGAGAGGCGTCTGCGATATAGATCGTCCACTATTCAAGACCAAAGAGACCTCGGATCAAACTGTCAGTCAAGCCGCCCTGCCACACTATATCTGCTTCAAACTAGACCGCTAGAACCGGCAACACAGTCGCCACGCGGCATCCAGTTTCGCTGGAGAATCGACAGCCTCTCACGACCCAGCTCAACTGTATCGGGGAAATCAGCCGCGACCAAAGAATTGTTCTTGCTCCAATGGAACGAGAAACGAATAAACGAGGTTGCCCACACCGACCCGGTTCAACCGGCACCGTTTCTGCCGAGTAGACATACTCAAGATGGCTCGCCTTTCCACCTTCCTGAACACTTCTCTCATGCCCTTCTTCGTGTTCTTCAGTAGCGAGTGGTGCTTCGTTGCTTCATGAAACCTTTCTCTTGGCGCTCTCTAAGATCTTGGCGTACCAACCAGGAACACGACGCCTTTGAATCCTCTTCACGACTCGAACAGTATGATTACCCCAACGTGGACCTGAGGCTCAACCATCAATATTCATGGAAGTGTGGGGCCTCCGAGCTCATTACATCCGGCTTCATGTCGTCGCTCTACCCTTTTTCGACGGCCGCCGGCCAAAGGCGGATCGATTCGCATGGAATAACACGTGCGGCCCTGCTGGATATACCCTGGCAATCGCTCGAGTCAATCCAGCTCTGAGCCAGTCAGCGCCAACACGTCCCGACCTTGAAGAGGCGTGACTTCCCACAAACTTGCCTGTGCCTCTCGAAACATACCCTTCAAGCCGAAACCTACTGTCAAGCGCCGTTCTACGGAAACCTTCGCATCTTGTTTGAGCTACGTTTTCCTCGCGACACATGCGACTGTGGCATTCGACATGCACAGGGTTGTATTTTGATCATCCTCTCGATTTGCGAGGCAGAAGGCGAAGTTTCATTGCAGCACGAAAATCCAGGTGATGGAGACCGGAAAACCCGGGACGGCTAGAGCCTACTCGGTTCTACTGATTTGGCTGTGGAAGCGCACATTAGGCCAGCCCTCAATGTTGCACAAACACCTGATACTAAATGCCAAGACGAGATGCAGAGTCGAGAAATGGAGATGAAAAGGCGTAGAGTCACCCAGGCATGTGATAGATGCAGGGCGCTCAAGAGCAAGGTCTGGCAATTCTCAATGTCGAAGCCCACCGAGGCTGAATGGCAGAACGCTGACGATGCGAGAGCAGTGTGATGGCAGCCAACCTGTTTGCACGCGATGTAAGGCATATGGCTACGCTTGCACATGGCAGGTCGGTAAGCGACGTGGACCGCCACGAGCTGACCCGGCAAAGCGACCTTTGGATGACTTGGCTGCTGGAATGAATGCCACCATGCTCCGACAAGCAATTCAGTCTTACGATGAGCTGGCATTACAGCTTAGAGCCAGACTGCCTTATCTCGACAGGGAACTCCTGGATCTTCGCCTAGCTCGTATCAGAATCCATCTGCCAAACGAAATATTGCACAAAACCGAAGGCCTTACAGACTCTGTGCCGTGGTCGTCCTCAAAAGGCCCGCAAGCAATAGGAGTAAATGAACGATATCTCGGCGAATCCAGCGACGTGCAATTCTTCCAGTCTGTGAGGGAAATGCTCCGGAATACCCCAGAAGAGTCCGATGAACTCGATAGTTATGAGGCATACTCGAAGTCGCCATGGGATTGGGAAGACCAATTCCCTCCATCCATGCCGAATCGAAAGGAAACAGACAAAGCGGTGGACGTGTACTTCGCGACAGTACATCTCCTGTATCCTTTCGTTTGTCAACAGTCTTTCCGACGAGAATATGCAGAGTTCTGGGACACGCTTTCGACCAAAAACTTGAATTCGACCATTTTCCCCTTTCTATGTGAGTACGCCTATTCTGTTCAGGGAAGACGTGTTCTGATGGAACTCGCAGTGACTGTCCACGCGATTGGAACGTATTACCGCTTGTTGAGCTCAAACGGGACAGCTTCCTCAGATGAGCATGAAGTCTATTACCTGCAAGCGTGGACGATGGCAAAAACACAGGACAGCGATTACACGCTCGAGAGGGTGAATTTGCTTCTAATGCAGTGCTTCTACCTACTAGCGACCTGCCAAACAGATCGGTATGCTATGGCGATCAAAGCGCAATTTGCAAGACGGTCTGCTGACGTGACAGGTGCTGGATGACCTTGAGCCTTGCCGTCCGAATAGCTCAAATCGTCGGACTTCATGTCACTGATCAAAGCAACAAGCACAGAACTACACCTGCCAGTTCAAATATTGAACGCGAGCTCAGACGACGCAGCTGGTACACTTGCTACATCCTGGATTGTCTTTGCTCAATGCAGCTCGGTCGACCTCGGTGCATTCGACTTTCTGATTGCGCAGTCGATTTGCCTCATCTTGTTGACGATACACATTTCGATTTCGAACACGACCTCATACCCGCGCCTTCGCCTGGGAAAAGTCGTCCTCAATTCTGCCATTACTTCAACAGCGAAATCAGCCTCTCTCACATAATCGGAGAAGTCATCACGGATCTTTATGGGCCTCGGCAGGCACCGACATCCCATCTCCATATCACCACAATAGAAGTCCTGGACAGCAAGCTCTTGAACTGGAAAGCAGCGCTACCTGCCCATCTTCGATTCGACCTGCTGGAATCCTTTGACGGGTCCAAAATCTTCAAGAAGCAGGTAAGCAACCATTCCCAATCTCACAACTTCCAACTCTCAGGTCGCGAACTGACACTTGACCCTCAGCGAAGCTCGCTCGCAATCAAATTTCATCACCTCCGGCAACTCATCCACCGCCCCCATTTGTGTGCGCACTGGCTGAGACAAGAGGGTCCGCCACGTTTCGAACTCATGCCCGAAAGCATCCAATCGCAAATCGACGACTCAGGCCGAATATGCATCACTGAAGCGCAAGAAACGGCGCGCCTGCTGCATCACATCACAAATGCGCAGGATCTAGTGCACGATTTTCCTTGGTGGCAGATGATTTCTTGCTTGCTATGCGCGTGCTCGATCCTTATTGCGGCGCCACGATGCGCGGCGCCCGACAGTCACAAGCACCTGATCCCGCTGCATACGATCGAAGAGGATACGACTACTTGCCTGAGAGTCTTCGATGCATTGAGCGCGAATTCGGAGGCTGCAAGACAGGCGGGAATTATGATGAGGGCGCTGAAGGGTTGTTCCCGGCCCGGTAAGTTCTACCTTTGGGAGGTCCTACTTTCCAAGCTACTTACTTCCTGATTCGGGCAGTCCTATTCTGCTGATACTGATCTGGTACCCTTGGAACAGTCACCGCAATCCCTCCTGAAGAAAATGCTGCCGCGTCCGCGAAACGGAAAAATTCACTTTCCAACCCGGAGATGGAACGGCAGATCCGGGCGGCCATTTCGAGTAACGTCCATGAAACATCGGAAATACCTCCTACGAGCGAAATGGCTGCTGACCTGTGGACGGAATGGCCGAATGATTTCTTCGATTCGATTAAGTTCTCTTCGCAGTTTGTTATGCCTTTTGACGGGAATGCTGTCACGAGCGACCCAGCGACTGGTGGCATACAACAAGGGGAGGTGAGTGGATTTCCAGCGCCGACGTGGGATCAAATGCCCGCGTCCGGGCACTGAGTAGGGGAAGGCGACAATGTCTGTGGGGTTCATGGAGTTGTATCATATGACACATGTCAGATACATTAGAGGTAATGAGTGTTGCGTGCCTTGATCAGTTGCAGTTGGTGGAGAAGGGGTTTCTGGTGCCAAAGAGCTAGAAGAGGCCGAGTGACTGATGTGAAGGCGGAAATTGACCGCGAAAAGGTGCGACCGTATGAGCTCGATTGAGCAAACAAAGTAAGAGATGAAATGTGGTCGAAGATTCTCCAGAATGATCGGCCTTTCATGAAGACCCGCCTTTCTCAAGGCAGGTCCTTTCTAGATGATGACCAAATTGTTCTCGAAAAATCAGCTGAACATTCGCAGGCGCTCTGACGGAAGCTTGCATTTCGTCTTCACCTGGAAGGCTTTAGACCGGCCTTCCTGCATGCTTCTATATCCTTCGTCGGTCTTGACATCGACTCCATTCTTCTCTGCCGTTTCATCTCTGATCAAGCCCTCTCGGTGGAAGCCAAAATAAGGCCTGCTATCGCTCCCCCTCGCAGCTGCTCGACGTTCCTGATCGAACAGGTTGCCACATTCAGCCGACTCATCCTCAAACCCATCACCCTCAATCACGTTGCGGACTCTTTTCACAGCCTCCACTCGAGCATCTTCCGCATCGCCGTCTTCCAGCTCGACCGTGAGCTCCTCGAATTGCTTCCGAATAGCGTCGAAGCGCTCGCCAATCTTGCCACAGGTGGCCGCCTGGATGCCAGGGTTCTCCTCAACAAGCAACTCAGCTGCAGCGGCAATCTTGAAAAGGCGACCGCCTTCGCAGGACTTCATGTAGGTGTACGCACTCTGAGCGGCTCCCTCCATCTTCAAGATACTGACGACGAATCTCTTCTGCAGCCTCCTTCTGAGCCTTCTCGATCTGCTTCTCCGCGTCATCGATGATCTTTAAAACGGAGTCCTCTTTTAAGTCGAGCTGGTGCTGCATGTTGTTGACTTGGCCATTCAGCTGAACCCTGTCTTGGATGTGCTGCAGATTCTCATTGCGATAGCACCGATTCTCGGCCTCCAGGTTCTGATACTGCACTTCACCGTGGCGATGCTTAGCTGCAAGCAGTTGGTTGGCTTCCATTGCGTCGTCGAGAGTGATGTATTGTGGTGCATTGTCATCCATGGAGCTGAGGAATAACAATCTGCCGTCTTGCTCTTGCAACAACAATCGATGCTGTAGAGGGTTCCTTGCTTGACTTGGTATGCTGGTGGCTTTCTAAGGTGGACGGTGGATGTGGATGTGGGTGTCTCGGTGAGGCTGGAAAATCAGTCCAGGCAGAAATTTGTACCTCGCCGCGACGCTAGGACCATGAGACAGACGAGCATGTGCGGCAGGCAATGGATCTTCAAGTGTTGGTGAGCGCAACTTCTGGCATGTGACAGTGATCTGCGGTTCTCACAGTGGTCAAGTAGGCCTGGCCCAAGGGTTACAACTTTAACTCACGCCTGACTCCACTTTCACATGCCATCAGCCCCACGTCATCCTCATCATCGCTTTCGTGAAGACGCACGTCCAAGCTTCACTGCCCGCGCACTACAGATTTAACTTCTCTCCTCGCCCTCCTCTTCCTCCCCATGACTTTAACCACCCACCATCCACCACCGCAAAGAACAAGCGAGACCAGAAAAAACAACGCAAGAAACAAACACACAAGAAACAGAACATGAAAAAGAACAGAAGAAGCTCCCTGTTAGGAGAGAGCTTGAAAATACCACGGGTGGTGGTGAGAGGCCGTGTGCCCACAACTTGCTTTCTTGCGGCCATGGCGCCAACGACGTGTTGGTCTCCTCGTCCTCGTCCACCTTCACCGCCGCCATCTTCTTACCGTCAACCATCATCGCCGTCAACCATCATCGCCGTCATCCTCTTGCCGCCAGCCCACCGCGGTACTCGCCCGGCGACTTCGCCTTGACAACCCGCAGTACACCATACAAGCCGTTTCTTATCGCCTCCACGCGAGGTCGAACTGCGTTGACTTCGCTTCGGCGAAGCTGTTGGGATACAGTGCCTCTTCCACTTCTTTCCCTCTCCGCCTGGGACTGGGATGGGCCCATGCCAGCGGGTGGCGCTTCAGACGGTCAGACTCCAGCGGTCGCGTGCGACAATCCAGTGGCGGGACTCTAGCGGCCGCACTGGAAGCCATCCGGTGTGGTGTGTTGTGGGGGGGAAATTTTGGATCCCACCTTTGGATCCCATCTCTCTTGACTTTGGGGACGGCGGCGATTTAGGCGATGATGAAGGCCACATACCAGCTTCCAGACCAGTTCGCGGGGCTCTCGGTGGCGATCGGTAAGTATGGTGAGTGCTGTTGGTTACTGACTTTACTGTGTAGGCCATCAGTCACCTGGCTCTCTATGGAGAGATGGGTACTGGAGGCCAATACGAGTAAGAACATAGAGCGAGGAGCGTGAACATGTTTCATACAGTACAGCCACCTCTCACGCAGCTGCTCAACAACCTCAAGGAAGCAAACGCTCTACTTCCCCTGCAACCTCTTCATCCTCTCTTCCGCGGCACGCGCCCTCTTTTCCCTCTCAAGCCTCATCCTCATCTCATCAGTCATACCTCGTGCCTCTTCCATCCTCCTCTCTTGCGCCGTCAACTGCGGCTTGGCCAAAGTCTGTCCCTTTCCGAACTTCTGATCCCGACTCGCAGCCTGTTTCTCTGCATCTTCTTTTCGGATCTTCTCCATCTCTGCTTGGCGTCTCTGTTTCTCCGCGGCGTCTTCAGCAGCCTTCTCCTCCTTCTCGCGAGAGGCTCGCGCATCAGCGTCGGCCTGCGACAGCGCCGGAGGAACACCCGCTTCATCCCATACCCATCTGCTTTCTCCGAGTTGAGACCGCGAGAGGCGGAACGCATCTCGCGTTGCGCGATCGCCAGCGATGTCAAAAGCAGATTTACCATCCCCATTGCGGATGGTAGGATCAGCCCCAGCTTTGACAAGGAGCGCGCTCACGCAAGCTGCACTGTTCGACGAAGCGGCGAGATGCAGAGGTGTAGGAGCGTGGTGGTTCTGCTCAAACGGGAAGAACTTGAAATCGGGGCTGAGGTTGCTTGACTGGATGTAGGAAGCCAAGCCTGGTGCCTTCGATCGTCGAAGGAGCGCCTGCAGTTGTTGAGTGTGCAGCGCTGCCTCTTCTTCCTCTTTTGACGGTTTTGAAGGCTTTGGAGTGCTCGGCTTACCATTTGCCGCAGCGTGTGCCTTTGCTTTGGCGGCTGCAGCAGCTTCTTCGGCTTGCTTTGCCAATGCAGCCTCGTCCACGGTAGTGATCTTGACCCTGGTGAGCTCAGTGAAGGATCGAATCAGCTCAGATTGAGTCGCACGCCTTGTGCTGAATGGGAAACCTCGTAGCCGCTCATCTCGCGAGCTTAGGACCTGGCCCTCGTAGGGACCAAATAAAGTCCGTCTATTAGTGCTGCCAGTTGCGCGGATGAACAACAGTTCTGCGCTGTCGATTGGCTCTTTCCACTCGCTGAGCAGGTCGCGCACTTCTTGCGTCAAAGCAGCCTCGTTGTATCGTCGTATGCTAGAACCAGCTGAATGTGCGTTGCCTTTGGCATTGTCGTTTGCTGATTGCGAGCCACCTTGCTTTCTTCGAGTCGTGTATCGATGGAAGGTCTTGTGCGCAATGACAGTAGCTGAGCGATCTTCAACACCTGCTCTCTTGGTGAGTTTGGGCGTCAAAGACACCAGCATCCCCGCAAAGTGACCACCTCCGATCATGCAGAGGAAATAATGCGGGCCTGAAGCGCTCGTGCCCTTCGGTACCATCGAAGCAGGCAGAGGCACTCCACCATCTTCTTCATCCGTCTCCTGCTTCTTTTGCTTTTGTTGTATGGGCGGAGGCTTCGCCGCCAGCTGCTTCTGTTTTATTACCTCCACAAGCTTGTCTTCCTGTTCTTGCTCTTTCTGAGAGAATATGGCCCTGTAGACTCCTAGTGAGGTGTTTGAAGGCAGCTTCGGTGAGGAGAACCACAACATGGGTGGCTTGCCCGCACCTCTCTTCCTCTTCGTAGGCGCATCTTCTGCATCTCCATCTGTGATCTTGGCCTGTCGTCTCAGCAGCGCACTCAGCGTTGAGTCCTTCGACTTAGATTTTCCTCCTAGCTCGTTGTCTTCATCATCATCCTCCTCCTCCTCCTCAGATGAGTCCGACCCTGATATGCTCTCGTCCAGTTGGCCTACGAGCTTCTCGAACTCGACTTCGCTTGCGGCCTTCTTCCCGCGCATCTTCTGCTTGAGATTGTAGCCATGGAGGTCGGATCGCACATGGCTTCGTTGTTCGAGGAGACTCGGGAAGGTGAGGCCGCACAGAGCGCATGATGTCGCGGTTGAGGGGCTGACCTCCTGCTGTTCCCCATTGACAGAAGGCGAGTTTTGTTTTGGTGGTGGAGGTTCTAGTTCAGGCCCTGAGGTTGGCTGGGTCTTGAACTGCAGTGTGTAGAGGATCTCTTCCGGGAGGTCGAAGACTAGCCATGATCGTCAGCGCATGCAAGGTACACTCCTTGTCCATGTGGTGATATACACACCGTACAGCGGCCGTTGCAGGTATTTCTCCGTAGACTTATTCTGCTGCGCCATCTCGATTTGCGTGTCTATAACAGCGGCACGTCGGTCACCTTTGTCTGTTTTCGCTCCCCAGTCACCACTAACTCACTGTACTTCCACACGTCATTTGACAAGATTCACGCGTGGGGCGGATCTTCGCGGCGTCAACGGGATCGATCAAGCCCGCAGCCAGTCAACCAGTCACGGTGCGTGGACAAGGCCTGACTACGGAGTACTGACTACTTACTGACCCCCCAAGACGACCTTGATGGCTCGTGGACCACCTCAGGTGAACACTTGCAATCCTTTCCCGACGCAGCCCCCTTCCCTTCCACAAGACACGAACACACACACAAGCACCTTCCGCCTGTCCGACAATACGACTTCTTCATCACGACAGTAGTATCCATTCGTCCCGCCTCTCCCGACTTCTTCAATTTGCATGCTCGCGAACGGATTGTTGCTTGCATTCTGCTGTGGCGCCGGGGCCCGCGTGGCGGTGCGTGGGAGTGCAGAACAACCACGTCGACAAAGGGACCACACACGACACGGAACGTGGGCGAGACTTTGGGCCCGTGACACGGAGACACCTGCCCTCGCACTCTAAATCAAGCCGATCCGACGACGACGACAACGATTCGATTCTTCCTTGGTACTGATATCGATATCACTAACGACAGCATTCTATCAACATGGCCATCTCCAACGATGGCAGGGGTTGGATCATGACCGGATTGAGCGGTGCTGGTATGTTCATGTCTACACACGACTGAGATGGACAGCACGCTGATGAGGAAAACAGCCTGCATATTTGGGGCCTCATTCATCTGCGTCGATATCATCGTTCGACAATTCCCCGGGAAGCGAAATTGGAGCATACAGGACAGCGATGTGTTTCTGTCACTTTCGCTGAGTTTAAGCTTTGGAGTCATGGTATGTCTTGGACAGTAGCAACATCTTGATCAAACGCTGACCGTGCCGCAGTTGTTCTCAGCCTTATACAGTATGCTCCCATCCGCGAAAAGCTCACTCATCAAGGGTGGCTATAGTTCAAAGGAAGCGGCTTGGATATTGATCGCATGCTTTCTCGGTGGCGTAGGTGGAATCCAGGTCTTATCCAGAGTGATGCATCACTTTGTGCCTCATAATGTCGTAGATTGTGAACACAAGCACCCAGACGAGGAGGCAAAGGAAGAGGAGAGCGGTCACCAAGATCACGGCCACGATCACCATCACAGCCACCACGACCGACCGCAACATCCTCGAAGAACGACCTCGCGCAAACAAGGCACTTCGCGAGGATATGCGCAAAGGCAGCAGATGAAGCAGCGATCGATGTCACAACAATCCTACTTCCACAGCCACGATGGGCTGCTGGCGCATGCTCCCTCAAGAGAATCTGAGGACCAACATCATCAACACCAAAGGAGTCACGTCGCACCTTTAGAACGAAATGCGACTCTTCCGGGTAAGATCACAAGAAACATATCGAAATTGGCAGCAGCGACAGATCCGGACTGCGAATGCGAGGGGCCTTGCTATGGGTACAGCGACCTGTGCCAACAAGAATGTTTCAAGAGCGTCAATGCTAGGGGCGGATTCAAAGCACCGAAGCCTACTGCTGGCATTCAACGGCCATCCGCTGTTAAGAATGCGACGGCTACGGAGTCGACGCCCTTGCTGAGCAATATCGATGAAGAGTCACTAATCAGACCACATACTCGAGCCGCAGCAGAAGGCGCCGCGGACCAAGAGTTCATTGAAGGACCATCCGACGATAGCTCAGCAACAGCAGTCGAAGCAGGTAGTCATGTGCACAGGACTCACTCTCACGGCATCGAAGGCACCGAAGCACACGATCATGACCACGATAATTCCGACGACGAAGAAGAGGACCACCCCGATCATCACCACCACCACGTCCCCACAAACGCCTTCCTAAACATCGGCCTCCAAACTTCCATAGCCATAGCCCTACACAAACTCCCCGAAGGCTTCATAACCTACGCAACCAACCACGCAAACCCCAAACTCGGCGTCTCCGTCTTCCTCGCCTTATTCATACACAACATAACCGAAGGTTTCGCCATGGCCCTTCCTCTCTATCTCGCAACCAACAATCGTCTCCGCGCCATGATCATCTCCTTCGTGTTAGGAGGACTCTCACAGCCGATAGGTGCTGGTGTTGCCGCGACGTGGTTCGCGATAGCGAAGGATCGGAAAGGGTGGGAACCGAGTGAGAGTGGATATGGAGGAATGTTTGCTGTGACGGCGGGCATCATGGCGAGTGTGGCGTTGCAATTATTTGCGGAGAGTTTGGATTTGACGCATTCGAAGCATTTGTGTATGATTGGGGCGTTTTGTGGGATGGGGATTTTGGGAATCAGTAGTGCATTGACGGCATGAAAAGGATAAGTGAGTGTTGTTTTGCATTGGGTTTGGAAGTTTGCATTGGGTATGAATTGGGACAGGACAGAGATTGGGAAGAGTCAGACTTGAATGATTGGCATGGGAAGACGAGTATGGAGATGAAACGAAATCACTATTGATATCCGTACGTGCACACTTGTGGTCGTTTTCCCTTCAGTTGTCGCCGATGCGGACCTTTTTCTTCAATATTTTGAGTACACGCCAATTCCCCCTCCCCCCACTTCTGCCCTTTCTTCAGGCAGGACTACCGCCGCTCCTCCACCGTTCTCTTTAAATCCTCATTGAACCCAACAAATCCAGGCGTCGTCGACTCTCCTGTGGTGAGAAGCCAAGTCAGCGACGCCAGTGCGCCCGTCAATCTCTCCTCGTGCACGAATGTCGTCCCACCTCGTATCGTCTGACTGGGTTGGAAAAAGAAAAGCATGCTCTCCAGCGACAAGTAAAGGCATGCCTCCAAACCCAGGCGAAGCGAGACGGGGAGTTCTCCTGTGTACTTAGGTCAGACGGGTAGATCTACCAAGGACGGTGTGCTGATTCGAGGCATCCTAGAGGCGCAAGGACATACTGATATTGTTGGCAGAGAAACTCGTTTCTTGGTGCGTGATCTGTAGTCTCTCTCCTTTCTCGATTGGGCCTTTCTTTCTCTTGTCGATTCGTTGAATGGATTTGAAGTTTCCTTTATGCCACTGCGGTAGAGACGCAAGGTCGAGGAAGATTTCTCGAACTCTTTCTGGTGGAGCGGCGATTTCGATTGATGTTGACACTGAGACCATGTTGTATCCTACCATACTGTGTCGATAGATATGACAAGGCCTGGTTGGTTTTGGACGGTATGGGGAATGTTGAATGAACCTTTTATCGAAGAGTCAGAATCGCCGGGGCGTTCCTGTCCTGCTTTCAGTAATCCCACCATCTTCTGCTGCTTCGTACTTTGCGATCTTGCAGTCTGGATATAAAGATGGGAACTTTCGCTTTCGCTTTACCGAGACATCGGATTGGGGCGAGTTCTGAAGGATTCTCAAGCAGGGCAGTCCGCACTGTGCAGTATTCTTGTTCTTCTGTTCAGCTAAGTCTCGTATTGGCCGACGCGTCTGATGCACATAGGTCTAGACCTATCTTCGGTTTCATCGTTGAACAGTAGGTAGACTAGTAAAGCAGAAGGCATGATTTACCCCCTTCTCCCTATGGCCAGGAGGTAGCCCGCACATACCCAAGGAGGACAAGTCATGCAGGTGTCCCTACATGAGGCTCTGCTGTCTAGTACGAAAGCTGTTCATTGCTCTGCTTGGCATATTCAAGAGCTCCTCCGACGGGCTGCGGTGACATGCCGAACCTGCCTCTTGCGAGTGGGCGGAGTCGGTGATCGTCAAGCTGAATGCGGTCTTGTCGCCGGTCCCCTCGAGGGAGGGCCGCCCTCAACTCGAGACGGTGTCGTCGCAAGCCGGAGGGTTTTGGTATCGTGACCGGCAGTGTGCATTGTACTTGAAGACCGAGGACGTCCCATGTCACAGGCGTTGAACTAAAGAAAGAAGTGCGCAGCAAAGAGGAAGGTGTACCTGATCCTCCGGCCAGCCTTGTGGTTAGTCATTCGTTTTGGAGCCCTTGCGGTTTGCCTGAGAAGGTACATTGGTTCGTTGATGGTTGTGAGTTGTTGACTTTGATCATCGTTTAGCTACTCGTCCTGTTAAACAGCATTATCTTGCTCCAAGGGATTGTGTCAATCCATGCCAGTGCCTCGCTATTCTCTTCTCTGCGTTCCTGCTCCTAGTGACCATCACATGCCCTTAATCGTGACACCAAGCAACCCTATTTGAAGGTTCTTGATCACCCTCAGAAGGCCGGCTGCGGAACAGGAACCTTCTTCTTCTTCCTCAAGCTCCTCCTCAATTGACGCTCCTACATGAGATCAGCCATCCGTCACAGATATGCTCAAGGGGTCCCTACGCATAACGACTCACGTCATTCTTGATGGCCTTATGCTTATCCTTGACCCTCTGCCTGTTGGCCTTGGTCCTGGTGATCTGTTGGAACTGCTTCTTGGAGAGCATCTTGACGGCTGTTGTGCTTCGTTCTCAGATGAACAATGATCAACTTCCAGGTCGTAGTACCTTGGCAATGGGTTACTCTGAGCAGAAGCAAGCAGCTTATTGTATGTAGACTGGATCTCCCGTATTAGTGTGTCAATGGACACGCGACGATCTGGGTTCATAATTGATTTGTGGAGCTCACTACAGATGAGTGACGTCTTATATGCTAGAGTGGCAGGCAGCACAGCCAACTTCAATACCTAGCATATCCATGATTGTCAGCTATGACTCTGTCGCGGACTTGCGGAGAAGGTTGAGCTTGTTGCCAAGCCACCTCTTACATGTAAATCTTGCTTGAAAGCTCGAATAGGCAGACAGATAGAAGAGAGTTGGAAAAGTATGAGTTGTCGAAAATTTAATCGCTTTTTCATGAGTTTCATTGGGCTCATTGCGGCCCGTTTGATCGATCTCCAGATCCACTGTCGCTCTCTATATGATCTTGCGAATCGGATGAGAAGCCATGTCGCTGTTCTCTAAGCACGCTTCGGTTGCATCGATGCCTCCAAGTGGGTTCAATAAGCCGAGCTGGCCTGGGAGGATCTACTTGCTTCTGGAGCGCTCACTTTGTTCGGAGTCATTCGACACTGTACGTCTCGCTCGCTCTATGCGAAGATTGGGCAGTTGACGCCGTACTGCAATCTCATCAGCAACATTCAACGACTGATACTTCTGTTACGATACTCACGTTCAGTGGGTTGTTGAAGCGCAGTCCCTGGTCAAGGTCAGAGATCTGCTTGATCTCCGCGTCCGACAGATCGAAGCTGCAAACATCCAAGTTTTGTGCCAAACGGCTTTGGTTGTTGCTTTTGGGGATGACAGCGACACCTCGCTGGGTGGCCCACCTCAGCAAGACCTGCGCAGGCGACTTGCTGTGCTTATCCGCGATGCTCTTGACTGACGAGTGGTCGAACAATAGTGGGGTATCCTTCGCCTTCTGCATGTTGAGCTCCAAGAATGACTGTGGTCCGAATGAGCTGTACGCGGTCACTGCGATACCTCGATCCTTGCAAAGGCTGAGGAGATCTTGTTGGACGAGGTATGGGTGGTGCTCGATTTGCAGAGTCTGTGGGAGGTGCTTCGCGTAACGCTCGACGTCGAGGATAAGGGATCCGTTGTAGTTGCTGATACCAATGGCCTTGATCATGCCCTCTTCGTAGAGCTCCTCCATAGCGTGATAGGTCTCCTCGAGCGGAGCCTTGCTGAGCGAGAGCTTGTTGTTCTCGTCCTTAAAGCCGGGTGGGTAGCGGACGGATGGATCGACGTACTTGAGGGCGATGGGGAAGTGAATGATGAAGAGATCGAAGTAGTCAATGCCCCAGTCCTGGAGTTGCTTCTTGCAGATCGGCTTCACGCGCTCCTTGTCGTGGAAAGAATTCCCTGGCAGAGGTCAGTCGCTCCATTGGATGCTGCAGTTTGCTGAAATTGCACGTACAGAGCTTGGATACCAGAAACAGCTCCTCCCGCTTCACAAGGCCGTCCTTGATCGCACGAGCAACACCCTCGCCGGCCTCCTTCTCGTTACCGTAGTCGCAGGCGCCATCAAACAGACGGTAACCAGTCTTGATCGCGTTGTAGACCTGATCAGCGCAAGTGTCGTTGTTGACCTTCCAGAGGCCGAAGCCAACAAGTGGCATCTGAGCATCTTTTTAGCATCGCCATCACTCCAGCAGCTGAGTCGCAACTCTCTCACCTGCTTGCCGTTGTTAAGCTTGATCGCTGGTGCCGTCATCTTGGCGTAGTTCCAAGTTGTTGTACAGAAGTTGGAGTCTCGGTAGTGTTGGTTGTCGAATCGAAGTCGCAGATTGCGAACAGGTTGGAGGCGAAGAAAATAAAGCAGCGGATCTGCAGGTGAAACTTTTAGTGATGTCGTTCTTTCCAATCCTTCGCAGCAGAGCTGAACAAACGGCAGTCGCACCTTCTTATACCCTGCAGGACACTCATTAACGGCAGCTAATGACAGTCAAAGTGACCGGCGGCTCTACGGTGAGTTGTTCTAGGATAATATTTCTAGGTCCTGGTCATTCGTCTTCAGGCAGAATTGCAACAGCTTTCTTGGATTCCTAGAGCCGTCATTGGCACCTGCCCCACAGAGGGGCAATTTTCGGGAGCCGCAACGTGGAGACCTTGTCCCGACGGAAAGCGCTACGAGAGCTTGAGACGCGAGAAGCGGCTAAATTGAATCAGCCTGCGGAAAGTATAGATGCATACGCCAATGCCATCTCCTGCACCATGTTCGCGCCACGTTGCTTTCGATGCTGTCACTAAGCAGTCTTTGTTCGCGGCTTGTACACAATTGCGACACTTTGCGGACCGGCAGACGCAGAAGAATGTCGTGACACGTGCTCGAGGCGACTGAAAATATATGGCCTGGACTCAAAGATTGGTGAATAGTGAAATTCATTCGAAAATCGCAAAAGTCGCTGATTGTACAAATTGCTGGGTCTGGAGCCGCAACGGCATAGAGCCATGCCTTCATATCCAGTGCTCGGTCACCACGGCCAATGCTGGTGGGTATCCTCTATGGACCGCCGTCGATATGGTGATACATCGTTCCGTTCGAACGCCATAATTTTTTGGTCCTGATCGTATTTCCGCTAAGAAAAACCCTACGAAGAGAATCGCTTGGTGAACTTCGCAATGACTGCAGCACTGTTAGCATTACACAGCAAGCCAGAAGGTAGTAGCATCTTACTGTGTAGCGCAACCACAGAGATGATGAATCCGATTGACAAGACCATTACAACAAATGGGTCGACCTTGAGACCCGGAGACTCGTCCGTGTACAGTCCTGAAGGTCCTATCAGTCCAATTGCCCTTCGAAGTATTTTCAGGCCACCGATGATAACGTCTAGCCTCATATC
Organism: Nothophaeocryptopus gaeumannii; assembly: GCA_031771865.1. Classification (NCBI taxonomy): domain Eukaryota; kingdom Fungi; phylum Ascomycota; class Dothideomycetes; order Mycosphaerellales; family Mycosphaerellaceae; genus Nothophaeocryptopus; species Nothophaeocryptopus gaeumannii. Next base: position 1,390,560 of record JASISA010000041.1, on the reverse strand, counting down.
TGGATCACGTACTCAGCATAGTGCTGCTGCTTCCTCCAGCGCCTGCGGCTCTTGTGCTCGATGGACGTTGGTTTGCGAGTCTATCTTGTCGGTCTGCGGCAGCCTTTCTTCTAATCGCGGTCGCTGGGCCGCCGGGTGCCTTTGGCGAGGCTGGTCGTGCAGTCGTCGCGCCGGTGGAGGGAGGGGAGTTGACGGGGGAAGAAGGGCGTGGAGACGACTATGGGCAGAACATATCAGCATCCGTCCATCTCTTACGGTTGCGTTTGGTGGAGCGGCAGCATGCCATGCGCTTTTGAACTCCAAGCTGTGGATGCTCGAGATACTTGCGGGAATGCGCATGGCGGTCGCGGGTTGTGTCAAGGGGCGCCGTACCATTTTGAAGTCGCTCGAGTTGATCAGCCTTGATTGCCAGGTAGTACTCGGTCTGAAATGCAGTTTTCGAGATCGTGATATGTACGTTGATTGTGTGGTGGAGGAGGGTTGTGGAGGTCCAAACTTTCATTAAGGAGCTGCTGGGCACTACATCTGCCAGATGTCCTCCGCAGGCCTGAGGCATAAAATATGAACCGTGAGCCGTTCACGCGCGCAGGATCCGCCGCAGCTCGATTCACTTCCACAACAGCACGTCTGCTCTGACACAAGCACTGCACATGATATCACTCTCAAGAAGCTGCATGACACGTCGTTTGCCCCCAAAGCATAATTTTCATTGCGCATCCATCCCAAGCGACCCATATCAGCAAGTGGTATTACCCGCGAAAAGCACCCGGATATCGATATATGGCTGTCAAAAGCCGACCGCGTGCCAACTCCTTCCAGTGCCGTCCCATCCATAAGAACCTTCCTCGCAAGCAGCAGATATGTACCAAGCATGAGGTGTCCGAAAAGGCAGATGAACCCTGCAGACCCAAAAAGCGCAACAAAACTCCCTCCGCATGAACGCTGTGGTGGATATAATCAGAACGACCGCGTCAAAAGCGGCACAACTGAAATCGATCTCGGCCCTGCGCGCCTCCCTCCGCGAAAATGCATTCCACCCTAATGAGCTCCCATCGCATCCCATACACAAGCAAAGTATTGCTAGCCAGACCCTGGACACCAATTCAAATGCTATTGTTGAATGCAGCAACAAAGATAACTCCACCGCTAACCCCCACCGTCACTCTGTGTCATTTTAGATTCGAAAGATGAAGGCTCCTCCGCTCCTCTGGCCCGGATTCCTAACCCCATACAGATGGCTGAACAGCGAGGTTCTTGCCAGATCCCCAGACTCCGCTGTTGCTACCCCAGTTCCCGGCAAGTGGTGGGTTTGATGCGGCCGAAGTTGAGCGCTCATCCTTGCCAGCCTGCGCGGCTTGACTGTCGCTGGCGTTGAAGCCATAGCTGAGCGAAGATGGGGTCAGTGGAGTGGTCGAACGCTTGTTGAGTAGATTGGCTGGGTTGGGACCCTGTGACGGCCTTGTCCCGATCGGCGCAACACCAGCAGCTGCAGCGGCCTTCTGTTCACCAGTCAAAGGAGGAGATCCACCAGGAGACGAGTTCGATGTCCGGCTACTCTGTTGCGCAGCCTGATTGAGCAGACCGAATTGTTGCGCAGCCGCGCTGGACGCTGGCGATGCGGTACTCTCAGTCCGGTCGCGAGGAGGCATTTGCACTACACTCTCTCCACCTGCCTGGGTCTGGAAAGGATCGAAAGCAAGCGGCGAAGGGCCTCGTCCGGCACTAGACACCCTCACATCCTGCGGCTGCGCGCGCGTTCCATCGGCGTTGTAGAGGTTTGAGCCCTCTCCATACAACGCGCGATGCTGCCGTGCGATGAGCTCCCGACGGTCTTCCTCACTCATAGCTGCTGGGCTCATCGCACGGTCCTGCTTTCCGCCAGATACCGCTTCTGATTCGTCAGCAAGGGACCGCACGCCGTGACTGCCATTCTACACTTACTTCTATTGTACTGCTGCTCTTGATGGTAGTTGCGCAGCTCTCGTTCACGCTGCGCAGCCATCCGGCGCTTAGCCTGGAGCATCTGCTCGGCTTCGCTCTGCCGTCCGCCTGGAAATCGCTGACCAGCATAGTATCCTTGCAGTCCCGCAGAGCCCGGGCGCCCGCTCTCAAACTCGCTCATCGACTGGTGTCGCGACGGACCGGCACCACTGCTACCACCACCGCCCATTCGAGGGTCTGCACCGTAGTCGAAGCCTCGGCCTACTGCCGGCATGCTATCCCTTCGTGACGGTGCAGCTCCAGCGCCTCCAACGCCTGCTCCACCTGCTGCCTGCCCTGGAAACCATTTGCCGCTCTTCATGAGGTTGTCTGTCGCGCGATCGATCTCTTCAAATTGCGATGCGAATGCATTCGAGTCGGATTGATGGGACATGGCGGATCCAGTGTCGGAGCGCGATGGAGGCGGTTGCTGCTCCCATGGTGGCTGGCGGCTGGGCGCAGACCAAGAAGCGGTGTTGTTATCGTAGAAGGACATGGTCGCTCGGATCGAAAGCAATCGGAGAAGAACGGACCAAATTAGGGTATACGGGTCCCGGGTCGTCGAAGGCAAGTAATACTGATGGTCGGCGGGCTGGTAAGATAGAAGTCGTGAGTACAAGATCGAAAAGTGTTTCCTGCAACGCCAATACGCTGTCCAGATGAAGGACACCCGAGCGGCGGCGATAGATGGCGACGGGCAAAAGGTCTGCAGACTCGGTGACTTCCCAGCGGCGCGAATTCGCAGGCCAGATGCGGATCTTGGGCAGGCTTTTCCTTGGGTTGGGGCAAGATGTGCAGTACGTACCTTCTTCCTTCCACACCAGTTCTCAATCCTCAGGACAGCACGACACAAACAGCAAAGGAGCGACTCTTTCTTTCACACGGGCGACAGCGACACCCGCGAAGAGAGGAGACCAGGCGGCGGGACCGAGAGCAGCAGGGCCAAAGGCATTTCTCAGAAAGCAAATTGGACCTAAATGCGCTTCCTCCACTCTCGCTAGCGAATCAAATTTCCGCAGCTCCAACGCGTCTACCGTCTCATCTCCATCCTCTCCTACCTGTTGCTTTGTGCGCATTTTGACGACCGACGATGACCTGGCGCAACGGTGGATTGCATTGATGAGTGCAGCGTGTTTTCTCCACGAGCGACGTTTGTTGTGCGGCCGTGAAACATTGCATGCTTTCTCGCAATGCCGGCCGCCGAGTCTGCCACCTCCCTCGTCCGAGCACAGCGAGCTAGCGGCGCCGAACCTTGACACCTCGAAACGTCGCGCTTGCGCAACAACCTTCCTCTCACCTGATCCTAGAGCGCAGCACACGGCAATGCATTGCAACATTGATCCATCTCCCGTGGCGGATGCCTTGCACGCCGGATCAATTACCTATGGAGACGCACTCCACCGTCACTGTTCATGCACAGTGCCGCCGCCGACGGGCCCCCAAGCATGCAAGCAACCCCGCGCTGTCTGTGGCCGTCGCAGTATGAGATGACCAATCCAAGGACCTTGATGCCCGGGGAGAACAGCAACAGTTTGTCCGCGGAAATAACTCGCCTGTCGACCAATGGCCTCTTCGACAGATGATAGCATGCAGACGAGCGACTGACGAAGATACCCGCGACAAAGCCGCCTCGCATTGCAGACGCACGTCGCACGCGCCGAATCTTGCATACACTCTTCTACATGTCTCATCGTACACTCGGATCCGGTCATCCGGTGGTCTGTGTTCACGCGATCTGGTCCCACAGAAGCTATGGAAGCTGCAGAGCTCGGCACATTATTGACGACGATTCAGGCCATTGTCACATGCTAAACCTGTCTCAGACCTCACTTGCCTGTCGACGGCTCTTCATCAACGTCGAGCTCGAAGCTCTCCATCGAAGGAACAAGTCCTCGGCAGCTGACCTTTGAGCTCGACGTGGGTGTCTCTGCGGTATCTGGACAGCACTAGCATTGCCGACGATTTCACCCAGAACGACTTCGTCACGTGGAGACATTTAAAGGCTGCCTCGCGCATTCTTGACGGCGCACTTGTGAATGTCATTCTTATATTCTCAAAACGCCGCAACACACGATCATGGGAGCTGGGCGAATGGTGTCGCAACGCACGGCGTGTGGCTAAGCTGGCGCATCGTGTCGCCAACTTGTTCTCACGTTGCTCTAGAGGCAACGCAGCCTACAAATTCCGCGTTTCAGCTTCGATGTCTATGCGACTGTTCATCGACTCGGCGAGCAACACCCTCATTTTTCAAGATGATCCTTCGGCAAGGGGCCTGAAATTGAGGCTCTGCCTACCCAGTCACGCGCATAGCCCTTGCGATCATGTCTTACCTACAACCGAAACGTTGGGAGGTGCGCCGCACACCTATCTTGTTTGTTTATAAAGCACAACCGACGGCCTGAAGCAATCATCTGGTGCCTGTCTTGAAGTTGATCAAATACGCGTGCCGCAGCACGAAGCGCGCGCGTCCATTAATTACCCTGCGACGTGTCGCCTAGGCAAGCCTCGTAAGTTGTTTGCTTTCCTTCCTCTCTATAATTGAAAACACTGGCATCTCTACCTCACGCCATTGATCTTGCCAGGTGTCGAGCGTTTTTCTTATTCGGATTTGGAAACACTCAATTACACAACACATCAGATTCGACATTTGCAATCGTCTGAGACGAAATCCGCCATGTCAACAGGACTGTTTGCGCGTAACTTGGCGGATCTCCCTCCCGAGCTGCTTCTCGAAATCATATCCCATCTACCAGCTTCGGCACTCGTTAGTCTGAAGCTCACCGGCCGACAACTGTTCCATTCAACGCCCACTCCACCCCGAGACTGGTTCAAGGCCGCTTCAGACTGCGAAAAGACCGCCGCGAATCGCTTACTCAACGAACGAAGAGAGCTCCAGGGTGGGAGGAGGAAGTGCGTTCACTGTGGAATTCTTGCCCCAGTCGCCCGCTTTCCAGACGATGCACCGCTTTGCAAATGGCACCAGGCGCGTTTCATGAGCACATCCTTGCCGGAACATCTGGAGAGCTCGATGAAGATTCGTTTGCTCATGAAGACGAGGGAAAGAGACGAGCCGGTCTGGGTGATGATCAAAAGGATGTACTGCGCACACGAGCGGGAGGTCATTGGCTGGCACGTGTCGAAGTGCAGATGCGAATGCAGTAGTTGTGGCCATTTCGAGGTTCCGTGCTTGGTCAGGCTGTCTGTGGAAGTGGATCCGCCGCAGCTGGCAGAACAGACTAGTGACGGACAGCATGTGTGGGAAGAACACTGGACGCCGAGCAGATCCGTCTGGCCATCGAGGATCTATGCAAGAGAAGTCCTAGGCGAGTCACTCATCGCCTACCGGAAACTGGTTTCCATCATTCATCTGGATCCTTGATTGGAGAAATATCATTCATGCCTCATAATGCATTAAATCTCAGCTCATGCTTCCTTCCGGACGTACTTCTACGCCAACTCATACCTCATCTTCTCCGGATCTTGCACCGGCTGCGGACTCATCCTGGGCTTCGATACCATCCTGCGATATCCCGTTGAACTCACAAGCCCGTCGCCCTTCCTTCTCGCATCAATCTCCCTCCCAAATCTCCTCATGGTAACCGCCAACGTCCCTTGTGCGGCAGTCAAACATATCAACAAAGCCACCAGGACCACCTGCACAGCACCCAATGCAACCCGACATCTCTTCCTATGACTGAACTGCCAGAGATACTCTTTTTGATACCGTACCGAGGTAACGATCTCGTGTCGGAAGTTCTGCGGACTCCACGTCGGATCGTAGTGGTTTGAGCAGACGTTCTCGGAGGAGAAGGATTCGACGAAGAATTGGAGGATGAGGAGGCGCGTGATGGCGGAGACGAAGGTGTCGAGTAGGAGGAAGTGAGAGAATGCTGTTATGAGAGTTGATCGTCTCTGTTGTAACACCGGAACGTTAGCATAGCACTTTTCCGAGCTTGATCTGTTGGTAGAAACGTACCGTAATAATTCCCATCAACCCCAGCACACTCAGCACGCTTCCCGCCCAAGCATACAGCGAGATGCTAAGACCGATATACAAAGGGTCATCGGGCAAGTACGCGCATGATAGAGCGACAAGCAAATTGTAAATGCATGATATAATCGCTATCGTCACCGGAAAGCTCGTGTCGACATGTTTGGCATTCGAACTGCTAGGTCACGAGAGTCAATACCGCTTTCGCTCAGTGCAGGTGGTAAGCTTCCAAGCGAGCTGAAAGACAGAAACTCAGCTGCAGAGAATGACATGGAACGTGGGAATGGGGATAAGATGACCGACCTCTCGGGGTTCGCCATGGCCTGCTCAAGCTTCTTCCCAAGGAACAACGAGTAGTAGGTGAGCAACCACTACGTGCTACAACCAGTGTGCACAGTGGTAGTAAACGCTTCAGAAAGCAGCAAAGATCATAATGAACTATCCACGGAAGCGGTCTGACCTGAGATTATAGAGCAATGTGAAGTCCGGATGACAAACTCTTCACAAACGGGCGTCGCCCTGCAAAGAAACTTGCAAAAATCACCAACACCATTCCATTTGTTGCTCTCGTGGATGGCTAACAATCAGCCCGTAACTCCGTCCTTCCGCGCCTTCCGGACTGCGAAAGTTATGCCAAGACCAGCCCATACCGTTCCTAGCGTGCCTCTTTTCGCTTCTTCGCAAGTTCTTGTCGCCGGTAGGGCTGCGGGACGATCAAGGGCAGATCCGAGTGCGCTGCAGAGATGTCATGTCTGTGGAGGTGATTGGCTGGGATGGCGCTGTAAGAGCGGAAGCATTCAGACTCGTGACGTCCGGTGGGGACTTCAGTTGGTGCTATGTGATGACTGAAAGTTCTCTCATCAGCTTTGTGTTGCTGTGCAGACGAGTTTGGATGGCACCGGATTGTGTTGAATGGTTGACATAGCGGTCGCAAATGCCAGTCAAGGTTAGTGTAATAGTTTTCCGTCCTCCCTCTCTTGATTCCGGGCTGGCCGAGAGTTATGCGCCAAGAGCTCGCATTAGAATATACGACGATATCAATCTACGGTCTCGCTATCGCAGTCTGCAGAGCCGAAGCGCCATATCGTACGACCCTGCCACTGCCTGCAACAAGAGTATTTCAAGTGAATGGGATAGTGCGAAACCGTGGTCAAGTACGGCCAAGAGCTCGCATTGTGTACGACGATATCAATCGCAACCTCGCTTTCACAAAAAGAAGATTCTCCGGATCAACCATCGTTCCACCGTGTGGTCGTGTCCATGGACGGGAAATGGTGATTGAGGGCAAGCTCTGCTATGAGCAGGAGTATGATGAATGAGAAATGTATCAACATCAGGATGGCCGCTGCGATATTGGACCTTGGATACCGCGGGGTCGCCAAAGGTCCTCGAAGCGCCACATCAGCTCTTGTAAGCCTCCCAGTACTGTCCGCAGCAAATATCAAGCCCGTTACAATATCGCAGACCTCTTCCCATGGCCGACCCTTCATGCTCTGGACAACACCAAAACAGGCGAACGCAACATTCCGCGCATCCGACTCGTGAAAGAATCCGTCCTTGATGCCGTACTTTATCACGGGGCACGGGAAGGGGACGTCAGTCGAATCTCCTAACCAGACGAGATCCAGCCAGTTCCAGATTTCCAGAAGCCCTCCATGTGGTCATGATCCTTGGGCGGGCACTCGCAAGTCTCCAAGATCACATTGCTTCCATACAGTTGTCCGTTTTTGATCGAACATCTGAAGAACGCGAGTATTTTTTTCACTTTCCAGTTGCAGACGGTGAGGCGGAAGGTGTTCTCGTGATAATACACGTATCCAGCTTGCTCTCGTAGCTGCCGCAAGGCTCTGATTAGGTCCGGCTCCCAGTACTGTACTTTGGTGGTAAGGTACGTGGGCTGATCCGATTTCAGGACTTCCTCATACATCCTCAAACGTAGCTCTGGTGCGATGCCGAGGAGTGAAGGCGATTGTGGCGTCGGCATGGCTGCGTGCTGCGTGCTCCACTACGACTAGCGGGGTAGTGCCGATGTTGAGGGCGCTGCTGGCGTATGTGTGTTGGTCAGCACGCGTGTGTGTTGCTGTGGAGTGTAGGTCGAGAAGTATAAGTATGAGATCGAAGTAGCAGCAGCGTTTGCGGGTGTTTACATTGCTCTTGCCTTCACTCACTGACCGGGAAAGTGCAGCTGGTCTTGGCACAAAAAGTACTGCTAGAAGTCGAGAAGAGCGTTGGAGGTTCAGACGGCGATGAAGGCAGGCACATGTCAAATTTTCAGATCTCTCACTACGACCTAGCTTCCTTCACGATCTTTTCGATCTCCTTGACAGCGCCACTGATCTTCGGATCAAAATGCAGCCTCAACAGCTCCCCTTCCCAGATTGTACTGGCGAACGGGTTGCTACTTTCGATCTCCTGGGTTAGCGCATTGAACACTCCATCGCCCTTCCTTTCTTCCGTGTACCACAAACCAGCTACCTTCTTCCCATGCACCTTCGTCACCGACTTCACAAGCTCCAAAACGGCAGTCGCACTTTTCTGCGGGAGGTGCAGCGCCAGAATCGTCAACTGTCGTACAAAAGCTGCAACGCGCCCTGGTGGGACGGCTTTGGTGTTCGTTGGTGGCAAGAGCACGGATTGCAAGGATCGGAGAAGTAGGACCGCAGTCGTTGCAACATTGACTTTGTTGTCTTTCGAAGATGTCGAGGGAACGTGTAAGCCATTGGGATCGTCGAGATGCGCCTTCTTTGCGCTAAGCTCGATGCCCAGATCCATAGAAAGTGGTATGAGCGTTTGGTAGAGGTGCCGAATGAAGAAGCTGAGATCCAGACTAAGTGCGTTCGCTGACTTCGCCACATCGTATTGGCCTTGGAGAAGAGCGAAAGCGGTAATTATGCAGAGCAGACTTTCTCTGGTTGCGTTCCGTTGCTCCGCTTCGTCCAGCTCTGTGTCTTCATCATTCTCGTCGTCTTCATTTGGCTGTAGGGCGGCCTGAGCCTCGTTCATCAAGTCCTTTAATGTCTCCAGAATATCGCCAAAGAATTCCTGATTGATGAGATGGCTGTATTTTGCCAACCCTTCTAGCACGGCACCCATCAAATGTTGCACTCTCTCCTTTAAGATACGGAAATATGCCACAAATACCAGCTTCAGCGTCTCCGACTGGTTCTTGTCGCGTTCCTCATATGACACCGCAGCATCAGCCACTTTCATCTCCTTTTCCACCTGTTTTCGTTCTCTCATAACCTTTCTCTCCCGCTTCGTCCTAAACTCTTTCTTCTGTTTTGGCTTCTTCGCGCTGGTTTCTTCCTCATCCTTGTCGATATGGTTGGGAGCAGCTTTGTGCGCGAACTCACTCAATAATCGCAAGTGCAAAAAGGTATTGAGCACAGATTCATGGATCGAATAGTTTTTGGCCTTCATCATCTTGGTAAGTTGAGTGACTACATCCAGAGAGGCATGCCCATCCTCATCTTCCTGGAAAAGCTTCTCGATCGCTTCCCGGCATTTGTCGAAGTCGGCGTCCCGGTTCCGGCTCGCCAGTTTCTTCACAATGATTCCGATCAGGTCGCCTCTGTTGTTGAAGTGAGGCACAGTGTTGAGAAGTGTGCATGCACACGATATCGCAACGCTTGCGAGACCTGCAGCAGACTTCTGATCCAGCTTCGAGTTCGACTTCGCGACAGCGAGACTGGACAACGTGGATAGATACTCCTTGTATCCACTCAGCAATCCCTGCTCGAAGCTTCGCAATTTCTTGACATCTTTCGATACTTTGCCCTGCATGTCCTTTTCCGAGAGAGGTCGTATTCGATAGCCGGGAATGATGTCCTTGAACACGGCCAATTGTGTCGCCAGAGCCAGCTTCTTGATCGTCACGTTCTCTGATCTCGCAAACTCGCCCAATGCGCCTAGTTGTCCAATGTGATCTTCTGGATTTTCGCTCAGCGACTGTGCTACCCTCGCAAGTTCTTCTTTAGCCTGTAGTATCAGCTCCTTCGGTGGGAGTGAGGGCTTCTGTGGTTTCGGCTTTAGCTTGGGTTGTAGGTCTGCGACTCCGCTGTCTCCGTCGTCGTCGCTTGCCAAAAAGCTGTCGACTTCATCATCGACCTGCTCTTGTTCGGCTTCTGTTCTTGGATCCTCCGCGATTCGGCCATCGGCTGTCTTAATCAAGAGTTTGTCGTGCTTCTTATCCTTCTGCTTCCTCTTCGCCAGCCTTTCTGCATAGTCTGCCTCCAAGTCGTAGCCCGCAAATCCAGGTACTGCGCCTCCATCGTCAGGAGGGCTCAACCGCCTCTTCTTGGCCGCCCGTTCCGCCATGGTATGCGATGTAGTGGGTGATGATCGCGGAGTCTCGGGAGTGATCAAAAAAGTTCCACCCTCAAAGCCGTTGCCAAGCCTTCCTGCAGATCTGGGGAAGTAGCGACCAGGGACAAAATTTCACATGCATCAGGATATCCTCCTCCTCCACTGCACTGTTGGACCAGATCAGTCAAGATGCGCCAACTAACAGACACCGAGACGAAGACGCTCTTCGAAAAGCTCGCAAACTACACGGGCAAATCCCTCAACAACCTCATCACCGAAACCGTCAACACACCCAACTCCAAGACTCCCGACCGATACGTCTTCCGAGTGCAGAAAGACCGAGTATACTACGTTCGCGAATCGCTCGCCAACCTCGCTACATCCGTCGCAAGAGACAGTCTATTAAGCTTGGGGACATGTCTGGGCAAGTTCACCAAGACCGGCAAATTCAGATTGCACATCACAGCGCTGGACGTGATTGCGCCGCACGCAAGGTATAAGGTGTGGGTGAAGCAGAATGGAGAGATGCCATTCTTATACGGTGGACACGTCGTAAAGGCACACGTTGGGAGGTGGAGTGAGGATGCGCCGGAGCATGCTGGTGCTGTGGTGATGAGCATGAACGATACGCCTTTGGTGGGTTTACATCGGTATGAGGTGTGGGCAAGGTGATGCTGACCGGAAGTAGGGTTTCGGAGTGACTGCAAGATCGACCACTGAGGCGCGAAAGTTGGATCCGACTGGAATTGTGCTCTTCAGACAGGCCGATGTTGGAGAGTACCTGCGCGAGGAAGACACGCTTTTCACGACATGAGCCGGGGTCAGCCGATAAACCATGAATCAACTACCAGTACATCTCATAAACCCAGCCAGCGCCTTGATATCACGCCCTGCGAAGGCAGCGTCCAGCGCACGAGAGTATTTCATCCAAAGCAGAGACGCTTCGGGTCAAATGAAAGCCGCTGAGTAAACGCTTGGCACAACAATGGCATTCATCGAACGGCGAGTCAAGATTGCACGCTCGGTATCAAACGATCTCGTACTGCGAGATAACTGGAGAGGAAGAGTTGAGAGGAAGCGGAGGCCAAGCTACGTGTGAACGAAAGCATAAAAAGCGAATAGAAGCAAGGGACTGAGTGAAAAGTGTACGCTGACTAGCTCTAGTGTCAATCACTCAAACTGCATGTTCGGACGGCAAGACGCCTTTCTTTCTTATCCTCACGCCTTCATTTCACGTGTTCCGACGTTCTGGCTGAATACTTCACGCTGCGAGACCTCTACGCGACATCACAAGGGCCACAGCATCCATCCTCCTCTCCGTCATCCTCTTGACCAGCATTGCCTGAGCCAGGAGGGCTCCTCATCAGCTCACGATAAGCCGACACAACCTCTTCCGGCACATCTTTGCTATGACTCATCGCGGATATCGCGCCCTCTCTTTGTTGCGCAATCTCGTTTTCAGAGCGTCTGGTGCGTTCGTCGAGTTCGGTCTCGTCGCCTCCGCCATGCTTCGCGCGAGCGAGCTGCCTCATCAAGCGAACGGCATTTACTGCCTCTCTCAAGCCCCGATGGTCGATGTCCTAAATTTCATTAAGCCACTCCGTTGGCACATCCATATGATCCAAATCCTTCACGATACCCGCGTGTTCCTTCACATCAACATCGAAAATGGACATCAGATGAGTGATCACTCCAAGCTGAGTATCACCTCTGAAGAGTGCGCCGATTCTCCACGCTGTACTGATTCTGTCTTGCCATACGCTCGGCGGGTCTCCGGCATAACTGAAAGAACGATCGACGGGAAGCGCAGCCTTTCGATCGTACGAGGCAGAAACTCCCGCCTCATCCAACTTGGACCATGAAACTGACTGGAGCGCCTCGCCCCGAATACCGCCATATGCCAGGATCTCGTGCTCGCAAGGGTCCCAATGCCGGGCACCCAGAGCTTCTCTCAGAGCATCGGCATGAACAACAACGTTATTGTGCCTCTCATATAATGACCCCGAGAGAAAGCGCTACAAGCACAACCGACCTATGCTTGCCAATTCCATTCGGACCGGCCAGCGCCTTCCTACTGTGAGAGTACCACGGAGGAAAGTGCGATGCCGACAGGCAAGGCGTGATGTTCACTTTCAGCTTGCTTGGTATCCGCCCATCCTGCTCGTAGACTGACGTGTCCAGACTTCAATTCAAATATCATGGCTGAACCTAAGCGTGGCTTGATGAAACCTTTTAAGGTCCCAACCATCATTACCAAAGTGCCAACTAAGCCGCCACTCAACACGTTGAAGTATGGCGAACAGCTACCGGAGCATGATGAGCAGCCAGCAGCAGACTTTGGGACACAACTGAGCTCTGGATACTTTGCTATTTCCATCTATTCGCCACAGCAGGTTCGTGAGAACCGTCGGAAACCTCTTCTCCAGTCAAAGCAGTTAGACGACACGCCATTATAGTCCAAATTTCTCGTCGACACACAGCTGCCAACACCCTGCAAGACGAAGGCACGACTAGTCTTGTCTGGTACGCTGCAGAGGTCGGTATCTCCTTTGCGATGTGCAGTTATTCAGAGAACACCCATCATCGTACGTGCCATTCCCGATTGTGAAGACGTCTCAAATCGATGCTGCTGCCATCGTAGGATCTTTAACGTCGGGGCTGATAATAATGGGTGTCTAAGATGTATCTACTTTTGTCCAGCTCGGCCGTCCCTTCATGAATCCATCTTCACCACTGTCTTCACCACTGTCATCGCTATGGACTCGGAGGTAGCGCTTGCGTCGCATTAAATTGTCCGTTACTGTATGCCGCCATCCGAGCCATGGACGCTGTCAAGCGGGATGAAGTCCTCCTCCTCGTCACTTTCTCCCATGCGAACAGAGATGATGTTCTTGCTATTCTTCCCGCTCTCAACGGCCGTAGGACCAGAGACTCGGCCAGATTGTCCAGTCCCATATTCGAGGGATGTATCGACGCAAGAGGTTTCGGATGGCGGGCATGCAGGCGCTCACGACGGAGGCGTTGAGTTCGATAGTGGACCAGTATCCGACGGCGGTGTCGTCCCCTGAATGCATGAAGTCAGGTGTGAGGAGTAGGGAGATTTTGACTGCGGGTAGGGCCGTGAGGTGCAGGTCTTCGCCCGAGTAGTAGATCTTCAGGATTTTGGTGATATTGTCGAGTGGTACCGTCCAGACGTCTGTGACTAGGCCGTTCTCGCTCAGAATCTCGGCCGACCAACTGATAATCATGATGAGCCCCATGGCGAAGGCCATCACAGCGTCGTCCCACCATAGATAGCTTCGACACCCATTTTCCAAGGTTGCCACACGGTACGGACACCTTCGAGTAAATTCGGAGAACGAAGGCGATCCAAGATAAAGTCAAGCCAGCAATAACACCTGCATGTTCGCGACCTCGTCTGTCTCGAAATGACTTATGGCACAGCGTTTGCGTCGTGTTCTTAGTAGCGAATACATCGTTAGCATTTATCAAGAATCATACGGAGGAAGGTTCTCAGCACTCAGCTGATTCCTAACAATACAACTAGCAAGGACGCAAGCCTGGTGTCACCACGGTAATGTTGTGATTATTGCAACTGCACTCGAGGTCCGTCAATGCGCACGTCGAGTTTCCTATAGCGTCCAGAAGGCGTTTTCTCTGCAAGTCCGTCAGCCCAGCTCAATACCTCCTTGTCTTTCGCAACCCCTACACCACACTCCGGCATGGACTGCAATAACCCCAATGCGCTATTAAGCTCCGTCTGATTTGTCTCCGCGCTCACTACACTCAGCGCAGCGAGCGTTACCAGAGCGCCCCAAAGCCATAACCTCATATCCACGAAAACATCCGCAGCAGGAGCGAGAAGGTTCCCAAAAGGAGCGCATTGGCAAAGGACCAGTTATAAGAAAGTAGACTCCCAAAATCCCAAGATGCCCACTCTCTCCCCGGTAGTTTGACGGATCACATCAGACGCTAGACATGATGTGCCCGGGTCGAGGTAGCAGAGAGCAGTTGGTTCTTGCACAGAGAAGCTTAGCTCGCGTCGACCTGTAAAACTCCCCTTCACCACCGTCTGCGTCCTCCAAACAGAGACCATGTACCGCCGTACCGTTCATTACGGCTCGTCTCGACCGCAGCTCGTTCAATGAAATGTTTCGGACTCTTCCTCGTGAGTGGGCAAACCGCGGATGCACATTGTCGCGAATCGGGCAGTGGTGGCATTGGAACCGACTTTGAGTAATTCCGATGACCAAATCAGCGGCGTCGCGATGGTCTGTGTAAGGCTGGGAACGGCAAACGAGCCTTCTTCAAATGTCATCGCTGACGCTCCCCGAGATGCGCAAAACGAGCAAGTGGTACGGATCGAGAGTAAAGGTATGCTCCACTTCTTGCTTCGGCGAAAGTGATTCATTCGATTCTCTTTCTCACTCAGAGTGGGACTGCTGCTGAGTGGATGCCGCTGACGATTGCTGACGGACTGTGACCAGCTGGTCCAGGTTGTCGAAGGCGATGTAGGGTACGGAGCCAGACAAACTGGCCTGACGAAGTTCAACCTCGATCAATTCGATCTCAACTGAATAAGTACATAAAAGACAATGGTCGTAAAGGGAGGTGCCAGCAGTACATAGAGGTACATGCGGTGCACCGCAGCGATGGTACAAGTTAAAAATGCCCTACGCTCGCGCCTTCTTTCAATCTTTCTCCCATCCACGCCTGAGCAGCTCCTTGGCTCCAGCTCCCATCCTATCCCTCCTACTCCAGACACAGCAACACACAAAACACAAAGGTGTTAAGACATACACAAGCAGAGATCTCAAATCGTCCGTCATCAATCAGAAGTCTGAAGTCTGAAATCTGAAGTCAACACGCCGCACATCTTCTGCTGGCGTGCTTGAGATCTTCCTCTCCTCCAAAGGATGTCCAAGAAGCTCATGCCTCCGCTTCGAAGCATGATCACGACCAGTGAAAAGAGGTTGCAAAGGTGCGCCTCCATCGAAGGCAATGCTCAGCCAATCCCATCAGTAACACAGATCTTTTGCTCTATCCGCCGCCCGGTCACTTCAGTCAAACAATGCCTGCCCAGTTCCTGCAGGCTTTGGGGCGAACACCGCTCCATGTGAAAAAGCAAGAACTCCATTCGAATGCGTCAAACACTGTTCGGCCGTGGGCCTGTTGCAAGTGGGGCCTAGGTAATTCGTAGATGTCGAGGTATCGGTCCTCTTTTTGCTGGTCGTAGATGTAAACATGTTGAAGAATGCTAAGTTAGCGCTGCGGAAAAGGTCAGCTTGGTTCATATTAGGAAGCGGTCGAGATGCTTACCCTGCCTCTGCGGTTGCCGCCCATCTGCCCTTGGGCCATCTGGCCTTGTGGGTAGAATTGCTGCTGCGGCATGAAACCATACCCGTTCATGCCTCCGTTCATGCCAAGCATCGGGCTACCATAGCCCTGCTGCTGGAACCCAGTCTGCATGCCCATGCCGGGAGGTACCATTGGGGAGCCGTTCATATTCTGCCTGTACGGGTCGACCATTTGAGGTGCGGGCGAGGCAGCGCCGTACGGGCTCATACTAGTCGGAGTCCCATAGAATCCTGGAGGTCTTGCCATTCCTTGCTGCGCCAGCATCGCTTGCTGGTATTGGACCGAGTTAATCGGACTGGCGCCAGCATTAGACATTGCAGGGCTGTGGGTGTACTGTTGCACATACGGGTCGAAACTGTTGGAATCCATGCTGATGGTACGCTGAAGGTTCGGGCTGATGCCTTGCTCCATCTGAGCATGCTGTGGTGCGGAATACGGAGGTCGGAACCCATTCTGAGTGTCGAGGTGTGGCAGATGTCCGTTCATCTGCCTGGTCTTCGAGGTCGAGCGACCATCGTGGCTCACAGGTGTACCCCCATGACGTGTTGACATGCCAACTTCATCCATCAAGCGCTTGTATCCTTGCGATGGCTGTGCTTTGAGGCGAACAAGGACGTCGCGGACGTTGTCCAAGCACTTCGGTCGAATGGACTCATCTAGGAAAGGAGTAGTAAGGACTTTGAAGACGAATGTGGCGCCGCAAGCCTGGTCGGATATAATGTCGGTAAGAGTCTGGTCGTCCATGAACAGCGCATTGAGAATATTATCGCGAGCCTCAGCTTCGTTGCGCTGATTGATGATCTTCAGCACGGTAAGGTAGGCGACCTTGTGGGTGCACAGGTGCACCAGATGTGGGATCAGTCGGCGCGCCAGCACGGATCGTCGTCTCGGGAAAGTGCAGGTGTCCAGAAACCATGTCAAAAGCAGAGCCCCATTGGAATTGGTGGCAAGCTGAACGCTGTGTAGCGCAATGGCGGCAGCCATCAACCGCTTCTGGTCGTTGGTGGCGAAGTGGCTTTCCAAGCAGGCGCGCATGGCGCGAGCACCGAATCTGCCTTGCGCGATATCCCAGAGCCGGTTCAGCATCGTCTCGAAAATGTAGTTATTGAGTGGCGACTGGAAGCGCAAACAGCACTGCATCACGTAATTGCCGTATTGGTCCGAGAAAAGGTTGATGCCGTGGGGTCGAAGGGCGTCAACAATCAGATGCATCTGAGTCGGAGTTCGTGCGACATCGATAATCTTCTGCGCTGCCCAAGTGCCGTTCTTGTGCACACCAATCTCAGCCAAATGCGGCGCAATCTCCGTAAGCATGGCTTCTTTGGTCTCCTCTGAGCAGTGCTCAAATAGCTTCTGTACGACGGTGTTGCCCAAGTAGTCTGATGAGAGTTCTGCAATTTCCGGCAGCATGTCCATGGCGATGTTCTCAATCTCCATCGGGGTGCAGGAGTTGTTGTCGATGCGCTTCCTGATCTCGCGAAGCCGTGGAGCATCGTGTACGCGGTTGTGGTTTGGCTCAGAAAGGGATGGAATCTCGGCCATGTACTCGGTGTAGCTCATTGCGCGGTCCAGATCCTGTGCGATGCGCCCCTGGTCATCTTGAGTGGCGCCAAATTGCTGCACAATGCTGTATATCTCCTCTCGAAGGTCGAGCAGGTCTGGTGTGGCCAATGCCGCAGCGGCCGTTTCGGCGTTGATGTTTCCTACTGGTGCGCTCGTCAATGCGCTGTCCATGCGATTTTGCGAAACGAACGGATCCGGGCTGGGTGATGGATAAGCTCCATTGGCTCCTGGGGTGTTTGAGGCGCTCTGCTCTTTTGCAAAACCAATCCGGATGGGCCCACAGCCTGGGAAGATCTCCTTGCCATTACACTTTGCCTTCGCAGCTATGGCGCTCTGCATGTTCTCAAAGTTGACGAATCCGCAGCTCTTGTGCGTCAGGACCCTAGCAAACTCGATTGGGCCAAATTGGCCGAAAATGACATTGAGCGAAGACACAGTAGTCGAAGATGGTATGTTGCCGAGCCACAGCGATCTAGTGGGAGTCTCCAGGTTTGCGTCCAAGCCGGCCTCGTAGGATGCTTTCTTGTTCAAGTTCATGTTTTGCACTGCAGTTGCCAGGCCGCTGAAATCGGAGCCATCGTTACTCTGCAAGTCGGTGGCAGTGATGCTGCTGTCCAAGCGGGAAGGTGTGGGCATGTAGTTTCGCAAAACTCGAGACGAAGGCGAATCGAGGACGCCAGCAGTACGGGCTCGTGGCCTGTTCGCGCTCGCGAAGTTCGCAAATGCTTGCACCTCCAGGTTATGTTGGCGCACAGCTTCGTGAATCGCGGCAGCTTGAGCGGCGGCCGACTCGGTGGTCGGGGTCATCGCGCCATTGTACAATTGCTGTTGCAGCTGCTCGTACTCATCCATCTCATCTCCCTCTCCATTCGCATACTTTTCCTTCGCGTTGACCGAATACGAGCGGAAACGATTCGCGGTGTTCTTGTTGTTGAAGACGTTCAGAGCTGCAAGATCGGCAATCGTAACTCCTCGGCCATTCGCTTGTCCCATCAAGGAATCCATGCCTCCGTGTCCGGTCTGCGGAGTATCCACCAGGCCCAGATAGTCCAGCGTCCTCACATCGCCATCAGCAGGAGAGGCGTTCGGAGAAGATGGTCCATCTGATGATCTGATACTCTGTAGCGTGCTTGCACGTTCTCTTCCTGCCATCCAATTGCTCGCGAACAGGGAGTTTCCAAATGGGCCAGTGTTCAGAAGGCTGGTGCGTTGCGGCATTGATCCAGCTCTCAGTCGAGACAGCAACGCAGCATTACTGATTGGTGGCCCTCTAATACCTTGAGATGTCTCGCCAAGGCCTGGTGATGCAGCGCCACTATATGGACTTGCTGTTGGTGTGTGTTGCCCGGACTTCGGAAGCATCGAAGGTGCTGACCCGTTGTTAAGAGAGCTCATGGCAGGAAATCGCGAGGGCACTGTCCCCGCTCTTGTTCTTCGAGTGGATGAGGACGCGGAAAGGGTATTGGGACTGCCACCAGACGCCTGGCCAGCGTCGAAATCGGGAAAGCTGTCGCTGCCGGGCGACTCAGGAATGGTCTCTCGCAGAGGCGTGGAGTGGCCACTACCGGTCGTAGGTGGACCCCAGATCGGCGGCGTCAGCCCTTCTTGCTGTTGAATCTCACGAGCCCTACGAAGTGTTAGTACCACTCTCGCTCATAGAGAGCAGTGGATAGACGTAGACTCACCGTTTAGGGAACAAGCGGCTTCCGTATTCCTTGGAGGGAGAGCCAGCTCCTGCTCGTCCGGTTCCGGCCTGGCCAGTGCTACTCCCCAGACCATTGCCCAGTGGATAGCGAATGCCTGACCCTGCAGGCGGCTCGATGGGTGAATTGGCCTGCGACGTATTTGCAGACCTGGACTGCGGATTCATATTGAGTTGAGGCAGGCCCTCGAGGTTGAGTTTGTAGTCGGGGCGGTTGACGGGCGCCATGTGATCAACAATATCTATTAAAGTTGGGCAACTTGTTTCGTCGGTGAGAGGTAACTTGGCTCAAAGGAGTGTAGGTGGACTGTGCAACAGTCGAGATGTGTGTACAGCTTGTGCTCGATGTGTCGTCTGGTCGGCCGAATGCCTGTTCGATGTGCCAGCGAGCACGTCCAGCGATTCCAGGGACGCGGAGCAGGTAGACACTATGGTCGAGAGGGAAGTAGGTAAGCGAGTCCTGGCAATGCCCAAGACCTGCTTGTCATATGATGCTGCCACTGCCAACGACGACCTGTCCAGCCCAGCGACGCCCGGTGTGAGCGGAGTGTGCGGTGGTGCCTTGGTCGCCGTGCCTTGTGTGACCACTGCTGTCCGTATCCTTCTAGAGCGCGGTGGTGAGGTGCACAGCTTCGGCGGCTTCTCACGTGGAGATCGAGGGGAGCGAGACTCCCCTGTTTCAGGCGGGCGAATCTCGAGGTGCTCGACGCAATGACGATGTAGCAGCGCCTGGCCAAGTCGTCGTGTGATGCGCGACGGGTGAGACTCGACTCGTTTCAGGTATCGATAGGGAACGCTGGCATTCGGATGTCAGGCGGCAGGTAATTACTGAAGGCCGACTAAGCTTCGCTTAGGAAATAGACGGGTCCTGCGTAGAGGCGGGGCCCGGCGAAGAAAACGGCGGGCAGAGAGCGGGCCCTGGGGGGGATGGGGGTAGTGGTGTAGAATAGCAACGCCAACGCCAGACGGTGTGGAGGGATGAAAAAGTAGTGCGGGTGGTGGTGGTGTCGTGGTGGTCTGGGTATGGGAGGAGTGTCGATCACAGACTCCGGGCAACGCCGTAACTTGCAAGAAAGCGGCGCTTGGGCCTTGGAGCTCTTGGCGCTGTTCAAAGCCTCGTCGTTTCATGCACAACTCACGCCTTCGACCTCCCTTTCTCTGCTGCTGACAGCCTCCGGACGCGACAGCTCAGCTTCTCCCTTCACCACTACTGCGTTGTGTTCCCCAACAGCGCGCGAGCAGATGTCGTCAGCAGTAGTAGCACGCTCGTATGCTCCCAGCCACGCACACAGCGCCTTTTTGCCTCGACGTCTTTGGCTCGCCTCCTGAAGCATGCGCTCTTACCAGGGAGGTCTTTGGCGTCTACGGCCCGCTGATTCGCCAGACAAAGTGTGAAACTTGCGTTTCCTGCAAGGTTGTACCGCCGTGGCTACGCAGCTCGTGTGAGAGGCTACTTGGTCTTGACATCGTGGAGCGAGTCTTAGTCACATTCGACTACGGCACTCTGTCCGCATTTCTCACACAGCTCTGGGAGCTTGTTGAAACGCTGGCGTGGCCGGCGTCTTTACGCTGGACTTCACTCTCCCCGACAAGGTCAGGAAGGGACGAGTGCTTGGGCGTTCCGGCCGTACCAGAAAATGACACGACAATCTACCAGGCGGATGTTCACGCCTCGATCGCGAGTTCCTTGCAGATGTGCTTCAGCCTCAGGAACCAAAGAAGAGAATTGCGAAAAGTCAAAGTGACTTCAAATGTATCTCATTACTGGTAGTACAGCTGCACACAGCTTCAAATTGATCGTACAGTCGTAAATCTTGCATCCATGATGTAGTGGTATATTGCAGTCCCATTGCCCCTTACCAGGTGCCGTCAATCCAGGCTGTGCGCCTCCGCCATTCTTATGCAAACATCAAAAGAAGATATCGTGACATATACTACCCCCTTCGCCGATAGGCACGGAGCGGCCATGGGGCAGCATCAATGACGGCGCTGACGATCGGTATGCGGTCACCTCCACTTTGCGGCTCGACCTCTTCCTCGTCACCTCGCTCGGCCTTGTCCTCATCGTAGTAGACTGGGTGCAGAATCAGCGTAAGCGAAGAGACATGGTGGTGAAATTGGATGCTTACCATGCGGCTTAATGAACCAAGAGACCAGGAAGGCCAGGCCAAACGTCGCACTCAAACAAACGAAAACCGTCTGATCGAACTTGCCAACTGTTGCGGCGAAGATAGCACTGAAAACCGCTGGAGCTACTACTCTCGCAAGAGCGTGGAGCAATCCAATTGCGCCGAGCAGCTGACCAGTGCGGTCCGCCGGCACATGTTTGGTGAGCGATGACTGCAGAGTCGGGGATCCAATTCCGCCCATAGAGGCAACAATACCAGACAGGATAAAAGGCGCGCCCGACCTCGATAAAGTGTATCCAAGATAACCCAAAGTGTCGAAGAAGATTGCGAAGCGAATGACGAATAAGTCGAACGAATCACTCCCGGTGTTCTTGGTCCTCGACCGATCAGTCGGTCCACGAACCAGTCGTGTGACAACGGGTAAGATGATGATGAGGCAAACAACGCGGAAGCTGTTGACGATTGTCATGAATCTGCCAGATTCAAAGCTCTCCCAGCCGAATTCCTGGCGCATGTAGATGACGACAACAGCCACGCTGCCCATTGCGACGCCGAACACGATGGTGTCGACGGCCGAGAGGAAGAGAAGATTCCGTCGCAAAGCGCGACTGCTCCCGGGACCTTTTGGCCGAAGGATTGACAGAGGCTCGAGTACATTGAGTCGACGCAACTGATTGATCCAGTCCTGGTTGGGTTCCTGCGCGGCCAGATGAGCCTCATGCTTCTCTTGTGCCACTTGTTGTCTTTTCTTCGAAAGCGATTCCGGCACCACGAAGGCCACAAACATGACGAACAAGACGTGTACGAATGTCAGAGCCCAGAAGACATACGCAATTTGTCCCGTCAGCTTCACAATATACCCGGCGATGATCGGTCCTAACGCGATACCAGTGAAGAGACAGCCATGGAAGTATCCGAAAGCAACATTGCGCATGTTCGGCGGTGTGCAATCTGTCGCATATGCGTTCGCGATCGACATAGCCACGATGAATGATCCAGTCAAGCCGTCCAGCGCATAGCTCAGTAAAAGCATCGGGACCGGAAATCTATCCGGGAACGTCGCAGCACAGATCGTAATGATTTCGCCACATATGGTACCCAAGCTGGTGACAATAAGGACCGGCTTGCGCCCATATCGATCCGAAAGATGGCCCAGCTTCGGCGCTGTGAAGGCGGACAGAACACCAGCAATGACTGTACCCCACAGATTGAGCATCGAAGTTCTTGAAGATACCTCCGGTATCCTGCACTGGTCGTTCGATCCGCCGTTGAAGTCCACGGGTGTCATTGTGAAGCCCGGTATATACTCTTGCTTCTCCGAGAGGTATTCCCGACACACCAGATCCAGTATCAAGTTCATCTTTGGCGTTATAATTCCACCAAACGAGCAAGCCAGTATGAAGAATGGCCCCAGCACCCACCATATCGACGGTCGTCTATACCAAGGCAAGTGCGCGAAGTCCATGTTCCCCGGCCAGGACGGCCTCCTGTCTTCCTCCTCTCCTCCATCTTGACTTGATTCTCTTCTCGGCAACAGACTTGTCCTCTCGTCCGCATGCTCTTGCGCCTCCTGACTTGATGAGCGTACTGTTACCCCACCCTTTCCAATTCTTGTCGCTTCCTGTCCTGTGCTCGTCTTCCTCCTTTGCTGTTCTCTCGCCAGGGCCTCGGCATCCAACTCCACCTCCGCTTCGAACGCGGCTTCGCTGGTGTCCATGATGTCTGCGCTGACCTTCTCCGGGCCTCTCAGAAGTCGCGTGTTGCGATGCTACTGCCACGCCGTCGAATCACGGCAGCAGCAAGTGTAAGAGGAGGAGCAATGCCCCTTGGCTGAACCAGAGTACTAGTTGTGTGTTGAGGTCGGGGACTGGTGTTGCATATCTCCGTGACGTCTTGATTAGCTCACGACCGGACCGTTTGCTACGTGTGCCTTATCGCACGCGACGAGGAGAAGTGCATCAGATGTGGGAAACAGAGATGAAGACATGTCTCCAACTGCGGACGGCGTGGCACTCGAATACTGGACTGGAACCATGATCTCGATCACTTCAAGCTTTTGGCTTTGACAAGGAATCGGGCTTCTACCTTCAAAGTTTCCCGAAGCACAGGACAGGAAACCGCGACTCGCCTTGGCCTATCACCACACCTTCCAACTCCCTCCATCCCAGCCACAATCCGCGTTCCCCCACTGGCACCACTCCCCCTTCGTTCGGCGACTCCTCCGTTTCACCCTTCACCGTACGTGGCCTTCAGCTCTTCATTCGACGACGACGACGACCCGCCTGACATACACCTACCGTGATGGGCCGATTACGCCTACATTTGTTATTCTGGCGCCTTGCTCGACGCGCGAGCCCGCGGCTCGGTGACATCAGCATCTGGAGTTCTGAGGCGATTCCATGCATTAGTCTGCATTGCGGCTCCCTTTGGTTAACCAACTTCCCGAGGACCGGCAGTCGGCGTCAGACACGAGGCCACCTCCGTTCCGTAACCACACCTCAAACACATCCCGTCCTTCCCCACGCGTCGCCCACCGTCGCCAACGTGCACGACCTGCAATACTCGAGGATGAGACGCTTGCTGACATGCTTCCTGGATCGAGCAGTGCTCGCGCGAACTCCCGGACGGAAGTCTGAAATGAAGGTCTAGGCCTTGGATGATTCCAAGCTTGAGCAGTTCCTCACTTCGAAGCAAGCACATTGTTTTGGATTCCAATAGCAAACAGCTTGTCCCGCCAGCACAATGTCTGTCAGACTTGCATGTACTACTTTCAAGTCTTCAAAGATCTGGGCGCATCGAATACCACTTCCGCCGGAGCTCTGGAACAGGTACAGGCAGGCCACGCTTGACGGGGAAGACCTTTACTCCTTGTCCTTGCCAGACTGGCGTGAGATTTTCCGGCCCGACGTTATGCGATCGTGCCTTGCAGGTAGACACGGTCCCGTTCTCTATAAGGCCACCAGGCATTTGAACCTAGATTTATGCGACACATCAGGCGAACCATTGAATGACTATCGCTCATGCCATAAAAGCGCAGAAAGCCCAGAGGAGGACCACGAGGACATTTCCGACAATAAATAGCGGGACACGGCGGAAGGACACAATACAGCTGATAGTTGGCTGAGCAGCTTGGCAGGCCTCGAAACACGCATACGAACACGTAGCCGGCGCCCAAGCATAGAACAAGCAAACTCGTTCAGTACGGCCCAGGGAAGCTATCAGCTCATCAGCAAATTAATTTTCTCGTCCTCTTTCGTCTCGGCAATTCTGGGTCACAGGATGTTCCTGGTGAGGTTGCCTGACTTGGAATTGCGACCAGGACCAACCAGAGCTTTTGCACTTCTCATCGCCTTACAAGACTTCGCTCTAGCTTCAGCTCGGGATGTGACGACTGAGCTGATGTGGTGGTGCGCGGTTGCCACGACTGTGAGTGCTGCGGCGCGAAAGTTGCGCAGCTGGCTGAAGGACGTACAGTTGGAAAAGTTTCGCAAAAGTCTATATACATCTTCAAGGTAAGCATCAGCTGGACCTTGACCCTGCTTTCGGATCTGTTGCGACATCCCGAGTCGGCATTGGCAACGTCGGTGCCGTCTAAGTCGCCGGTAGCGTCATCGCCCGGAGCGGGATAGGTACAAGACGCGGAACACATTTGGAGGGTTGTGGAGGCGGCCGACCCACTGTTCGCGCGGAATTCGCGTCACTGCCAGCAGAGCAATACACAGCAAAAGGTATCGTACAGTTGCCTTGGCCCAGTCGCCAGTGGCATGTGCTCTCCTGAGCAGACACATCGCACGTGGCTACGGTTGATTCGAAAAGCTAGGACTCGAAGCATGCCCTACCTCTATAGACTGTCGATTCAGGCGACTATTATCTACATGCAGGTTCTGCGAGTTCCTTTAACCGTGGACAGGACGCCTACCACTCACGAATGGATCCATCAGGCCCGTAGAACTCCTTGCACTGCCACGGCTCCGTCTTCTTTGAGATTTTGCGAATTATCTCCTCATCAATATCAATCCCGAGACCTGGGCCGGTTGGAGCAGCTACGTATCTTTCCTCGATCTCGAAAACTGACTGATCCTTCAAATAAGTATTCAGATCGATAGTTCCAGCTTCAGTGTTGTAATGCATTCCCAGACTCATCTCCAGAATTACAAAACTTGACGTTGACAGGCCAACATGCAGAGAAGCTGCAAAAGCAATGGGTCTCCAATGGACAGTGCGGCGCAATTGCAACATCGTACGCTTCGGCGAGGTTGGCCAAACGTTTCGTCTCTGAGATTCCGCCTGCATGTGCGATGTCAGGCTGCAAAGTATCGATTAGACCTTCCAAGAACCGCTTTGTGTCCCAATATATGTTCGATATCGCTAAAGGATCAAATCAGTTGGATGAACAACAAGCTGGAGATCGGAGAAGATGCTTACTTCGCCTCCAATCCAACAATCCGTACGATAATATCGTCGAGAGCCCCTTCAACAGCCAAATCATGCCCTTCGAGTGTTCCTTCTCCCCAGCCAACTTTGCCGTCTTCGTCTGTGATCTTGACGAAGAGCCAGCTTGGCTTGGCACGGAATCGCTCGACGATTTAGATCTTGGCCATCATGAAGAAACAAAAGATCGACTTCTATTGACAACATTTCCTGTGACTTGACTGCAGTCTGATTATACTAAGACGCCCATCGATGCCAGTAGGCGCCATAGACGCGAGTTGCCGACAGTCGGATCAGCAATGGCGGCAGATCTTCGGCTCAGGAGACCTAGTATAGAGTCTAGAGGATCAACATGTCCTGTCCCGTGGGGGTCGTCGAACTTTCCACATGGAGGCTCTGCCTTTGGCTCTTCCCGTACAGACATATACACTATTCAATGAGGCTTTCTCTGATGCCTATATCCGCATCCGCCCAGCAGTACTAGCACTAATCATCATATCCCTACAACTTGCTAACCTCCTACTCGCCTCAATAACCAACTCCGGCTCCGAATTCGCAAAGTCTTGCGAAACTACACCTAGAATTGCTGCGCAGCCTTGCGCTGAAAGCATCGGCAAGAGTCTTGCCGCGTCTTCCACCGCAGCACAGGCAGAGAGATATCGACAACAAAGTTCTCGATCGTCTTGTCCTTTTGCTTCGAAAGCACCATGTTGCATGAATGTTCCCGAGATGTGGAGGCTTGAGGCTCGCTGGTATGCCCATACGATCAGCGAGGCTAGGTAGACGGACCATGGTCTATAGAACATGGTATCATTCCTGCAGGTATAGCTGATCGAAGGCGTACGAGGTTCATGGGCTGCTGTTGATTTTCTTGGTTTGGTAACAAGGACTTCATGGAGGAGTTTGAAAGCATGGAGCACTGCGTGTCGTGCCACGGGTGTACAAGCCCAGGGTTTCATTCGCTGAATCGCATTGAAGTAGTCTTTTTCAGAGACTCTACGCCCTAAGAGTCGTTTCGTGCCGGAGAAGATTTGGATGTCGATTATATCCGCGTGAATCGTCATGTGTGCTAGGTGGTAGAGGACTGTTGGTGCACTCGCATCCGTCCGACTCAAATCGCCGGTTCCAGCAGCTTTCCTCGTCCCCACGGCATCATCAAAACTCTGTCTCCAATGCCCAAAAGCATGCAAAAGAAGTGATCTCCACCTCCCCTGCTCGCGCATCGAAGGCACAGTCTCGAGGAACTGGAGATGTTTCTCCCGCCTACTGATATGCCAGCCTACGGAGAGGAGACCTGCCATAAGCAGCATCCGAGCAGGCGCGTGAGTTTGCACATCGTGTGCGTGTAGACAGCGTTTAAGGCCATCGAGGAAATTTATGGGTCGGATGCCGTACATTTTGAGATTGGCGTCGAGGCGGTGGACTTCTTCGGCGGATTTGGCGCGCCAGAGCGAGTCGTCGCAGGGGAGGGGGAGACGAATCTCGTAGGGGGCCATGTCTGCTGCGTGGCCGTACATGAGTGCGTGGAGGGTGTCCATTTGGAAGGCTGTGAAGACCACGCGGTTGAAAGATTCATTTCGCACCCAGTGGTTCATCCAGGAGTCGAAGGCGGTGCTGTGATGTTTTCCAGGTTGGTCTTCGGCGCTGGGGGTTGCGCATCTTGTTGGCGTTCCGCTGACGGGGCTTTCGCTTTCTGATCGGCCGACGAGGGGACTGCCTCTTCGAAGAAGTGTAAGTGTGGAGGCATGGTGTATGTGCGCCCGCTCGTGCAGCTTTCGGCTTGACCATTGTTTCTCGTAGAACTCCAGTAGAAGCAGTGCTTGGGCTACCCAGAGCTGAACAGGTGGTTGAGCATCACCATCTGTGAAGATTTCCCACCGGAGCTGAAGTGCGATCAGATCTGCGAGCTCTCCATAATCCCTCAGGGAGCCCTTTGGCTTCTGCTTGACCATGTCTGCTGCTCCTAGCATTATGATAGCTAGTATCAGGAGCACATTGGTTGACTTCGCAGAGAAGGTCGGCTGATGTACGATTGACATTTGCTTATCCACATTAGCCCAGTAGTTCTCCATGAGCTTCTCCAATACGCCAATGGTGATGTTGGGCAAGGCATGGGCGTCTGGTGAATACAGAATGTGGTCAGCGTCCTGCATCGCGGGCCGTTGATTGCGTTGTTTCGTCATGTAGTAACTCAGATGTCCAACTATGTCGACCCGCGTTTGTTCAGATATGACATTCGCACGTGGCTTTGCTTTCGCCGAGATGGGGTCTTTCGGAGTTGCATGACTGTCAGTGCCTGCACCTGGATCTGTATTGAAGGTAAATCCTTCTAGGTTCCAGACATCCTTCGGAGAGTACTCAAGACCAAAGTCGAGAAACGGCATGTTTGTTACATTGAAATCGTCATGTTGAGATCCAGGACTTTCGAACAGCCACGCGGCAAAGCTATCGTTAGCTTGGGCAGACGTATCATCGGTCGAATTCCAAGCATGGCTCGGTGCAGCTCTATTTGGAGAAGCAAGAGGAGGTGCCAATGTAGCACCCAAGCCAGACGAGGACGTTGCATCAACAGGAAGCATTGTGGAGTCTGGAGCAAGCAGTGGTTGAGCGTCACCACTCCAGGTCCGGGACGCAATGGACAGGCTGAGAGTAGACACTGATCGGGCATGATGGCTGTGATTCGTACCAACCTGGGTCCAGCACGACTCTTGGGCTTCCCTCTGGCGAGGGGTTTCCGAGGTCATGATGTCCGATTTGGCAGTGCCTGGTCCAAGTGGAGCACCGGAAGCAAGCTCCCCATGTTTGTGCTGGTGGCGAGCATAGAGATCGGGGCGTACGAAGGTGTGTCCGCAATCCGGTTCTTCGCAGTGGTATATCTCCTTTGGATTGTGATTCAACCCATGTCTGTGGAGGTGCTCCGCACGCCTGCAGAATAGAACTAGTTAGACAAGACTTGACGCAGGTGCCATTAGCCCAAGTGAGCTCTTCTTACGAGTATCTCTTCTCGCATCCTGGATGCTGGCATTCAAACCGCTTTGCTGCTCCAGCTCGACTTGCTCGTGGACGCTTGGGCGGGGGCGCATCTGAATGATGCTGCATTGGACTCGTAACACCCTCTTTCTTAGCTAGCCCTTAGTTCTATTTCACACTACGACCGGGTATCTGTATATTGCACGTGCTACAGTGTGAGCTGCATGAAGGCTAGGATATGTGTGGGCCTGTAGGGCGGATTGCTCCATTCCCGCATGTTCAGGCTGAGTTGTCAGTGTGAGGAGGCTTTGGGGGTCGTTGTGGAGACGGAGGGACGTCGCCTCGGAAGGAAGCTTGGACGACAAGCATTCACCAATGTCCTTCACGAACGCGAAGGCATCGCGTCCGAGAGCATCACCGTCAGACTCCATTGTCCACCATCGTCTCCGAGCATCATGTCATACAGTGCTCTCGCGTGGCGGTGATACAGTAGCACGAGCCTTTGACGATCATCCAGCCCATCCACCTTTCCCAAACCTCAGCTCTGACAATGAAGTTATCGCAGCCTGCATCGCAACTCGCCCGCCATCGACAGTCGCTATCTCGCCAGAGATGCAAAGGCTTGCCCGGCTAGCAAGAAAGACGACAGAGCCTTTAAAGTCGTCCGGACTGCCCCATCTACCTGCTGGTAGAACTATCCGCTCTAGGATGGAAGCTGCTCGTTTCTCGTCACTGATTAAAGCCTTGTCCATGTCGGTTGCGATATAGCCAGACGCGATCTACAATATCAGACATTGAACACGAGCTTCGCGATATCTCTTGGGACTTACTTCATTCACGTTGATTACTTGGGAAGCCCACTGATTCGACAGCGCCTGCGTCAGTTGTGCCACTCCGCCTTTAGCACTGGCGTAGGCTGGGACATTGAGGCCGCTTTGGAAAGAGACCAGAGAGAGAATGTTAATGATGGAACCTCTGTGCGGCATTCCATTGATCTTGGGCCCTTCCGGATTTCGCGTCAACATGTACGCGTCAACATCGCGGCAGAGTGTGAAGACTGTGTTGAGGTTAAATTGCAGAATTTAGAGCAAGATATCAGTCATTGCGCTTTGACACTCTGGCTGCCTATACCTCATTCCAGTCGTTTTCTGGGAACAGATCCGCTGGATGTCGTCTCTGGATGCCCATGCAATTCACCAGAATATCAATGTCATGCCCATCAGCTAGAACGCGTTTGGTCAAGCCTCCAACATCAGAAGCATCGGCCAAGTCTGCAAGGTAGATGGAAGCTTTTCGACCCAGCTTCTCTACAGCTTGTTTGGTGCCTTGATTCGATTCATTTCGCTGAATCGAAATGATACATGCGCCCGCCTCCGCTAATGCGATTGCCAGCGACTGACCGATGCCACGGGTTGCGCCAGTGACCACATCAGTACGGCCATGAGGGGTGGGAGAATCGAGGACGTTAGACATCTTGAAAGTTGTCGAGAAAACAGAAAGCCGTCATCATTGGGCTCCACAAGCTGCATGTACCTCCATCCACAGAAGCCGAAATCCACGACATCGGCAAACGAAGAGCAAGTGTCTCGAGCCGGTTCCGTGGTCCTTCCAGAGTCTCACAGACCACGAGATCAAGAAGCTCGGCAGGAAGACGACGCTCAAGCTGGACTTGCTAGTGATGTCAGCAATGACGATTATGTACATTTTGAACTATCTGGGTCAGTATCTCTTCTCTTTGTTTCACCTCAGTGCCCACAAGCTCATGTACAGATAGACAGGCAAAACACTGCGGCTTCGAAACTCGCCAATATCATGGAGGATCTAGACATGTCGACAACTCAGTACAACACATGCGTCTCGATCCTCTTCGGGGGCTACAGTAGGAAGCCATTTCGTTTTGTTTCCTCCTCGCCGCTAATGCATCGACAGTCCTAATGCAAGTCTCTTCGAATCTGGTTGTCAGCAAGGTCAAGTACCCCGGCATCTACATCTGCGCTGCTGTGGCGCTGTGGGATCTCGTCTCAGCCTGCACCGCTGCAGTCCATAGCTTCGGAAGTCTGGTCGCCTGACGGTCTATGCTGGGCTTTGTTGAGGCAGTGTTCTTTCCCGGAGGTGCGTCGGTTGACGAATGAATATCTTCGATGCTGTCGCTGACTTCATTCAAGCCTTCTATTATCTGTCCATGTTCTACAACCGTCGACAAGTCGCCTTCCGAACCGCTATCATGTACAGTGGAAGCCAGCTGGGCAATGCTTTTGGCACATTACTTGCGATTGGCATCCTAGAACTTGACGGTGCCCATGGTCTCCAGGGCTGGAGATGGCTGTTCCTCATCGAAAGCGTACTCACAATCGGCCTAGCCCTCATCTTCGCCCTTTACCTCACGAACTCCCCAGCCGAGTCATTGGATTCAACGAGCAGGAGCATGAATGCTACGGTGGAATTACGAAAGCGACCAGAAACAATAAGTTGAGTCTGACGAAGTCTCCGCCAAGCAAGGCTTCCTCATGGCAGTCGCAGATCCCAAGACTTGGTTGATCATCGATGGGAATACTCTACGCCACGTATACCGCTGCGGCCGTCAATAATTTCTTCCCAACTGTCGTCGGGGGGCTAGGCTTTTCTCGAAACGCAACCTACAGATTGACTGCCGTACGTCCCAGTCACTCTTTCACACACGAAGACTTTCGCAAACATCTTGATCAGCCACCCTTCTGCTTCTGCGTCGTCTGCATGCTCATCAACGGCTTCTGGTCCGACCGCCGCAAATCCCGCTACCTCCACATCGATCTGCCCCTCGTCATCACAGTCGTCGCCAATATAATCGCTGTCTCAACCCTCTCTATCGCCGGTCGCTCCTTCGCCATGATGCTCAAGCCCGCCTCCTTCTACTCCTCCTCCATCGTCCTCCTAACCTGGATACCCGGTTCCCTCGCCCAACCCGCCGTAAAACGCGCCGCTTCTATAGCTCTGATCAATTGTATATGTAATATACCGAACATATGGACGGCGTAGTTGTGTTATGATGCGCCGAGGTATGTGGCTGCTTTTGCGGTTAATCTTGCGGCGGCGGTTGTGGCAATTGGGTTTGCGACGGGGACTTGGATGTATTTGAGGAGGGAGAATGCGAAAATGTATGTTATAGATCGCTGCTGGCAGAAGAGGTGAAACGGAGCTAGCGACAATGATGCTATTGCTCATGTATCCTTACCACAGTGGCACAAAAGTCTCACACGCTCTGCTCGGTCTCATCATCGCTATGATGGCTGTTTGCAGCTCGGAGACAGCCATGTTCACGACTGGATAGATTTACTTTCGGAAAGAAAGAAAGTCATCTGCGCACGAGCCATGGGCAAGTGAATGTTCAGACTTCCCGATCAACAGGGGTCTTGCCTGCTTCGGGGAAGTGGCGGCGACATGCGGAAACGAAGCCGCGTCTTCTTCGTCTTCTTCACCCCTGCCGACATGAAATCTTGGCCACGTTTTGAAACTGCCTTCGTTCCGCCGCATTGTTCGTTCCTGGTGGTCGGAAAGGTTGGTTGTACTTCGGGCCTTCTTCCATGATGCGACAAACACCGCCGTTTACCTGCTGCGTATAAGCGCAGATACTGCAAACATCGTGGTGTCGAGTACTTTTCTTTCGAGGAGTCAACTAAGCCTTCCTTGATAGATGCCCCATGGCGGACCGCAAGAGTATGGAGGAGTCGTTGAGCGATGTGAAAGCGAGGCTGAAGGCTCAGAGGGAAGCCGAAGCCGCGGAACAGTACGACAGGCAGACGTCATCCGGCGGAGACGACAAGCGACCTCTGATCGACCAAGTCAACAGCCGCTGGCTAAGCGAAAAGACCACCGCTAACTCCTATCGCCAGTACGACAGCAAGGATGACTTGAGGGAATTGGGCTCCTGCGACTTGGACAATGAAAGCAGCTGTCCCAACACCACACGCGACATCGTCTCGTCCCGCCGCTTCCGGAGGATGATCGCGTACACCGTAATCCTTGGACTGGCCTTCTACTACATTTGGGCGCGATGGGTGCAGCCGCAGTTGGCGGAAGAATGGGCGTACAAGGAGGGTTTCATGAAGACGGAGAATGGCACATACGGCATTGCTCGAGGTGGAGACTGGGACAAGGACATGATTCGGATCAAGAACCTGGACTCGTCCTTCTTGCCTGGTGGAGTGGCTGATCCGGAGGGCAAGAGAAGGCTGGTGTTTGTGGGAGATATACATGGCTGCAAGAAGGAGTTGGGTCACCTGCTTGAAAAGATAGGCTTCCGCGAGGAGACTGACCACCTTATTGCTGTTGGAGATGTCGTCTCGAAGGGCCCGGATAACCTTGGAGTACTGGACGAGCTGATGCGTCTGAACGCTACAAGCGTGCGAGGAAACCATGAGGACCGCATCCTGCACGTCGCGAAGCAGATCCGAGCACACATAGCGCCTATCGAGACTGCCGGCAGCAAGGGGTTCAAGAAAGATGCGGCCATCGTTCGCGAACTCAAGCCGCATCACCTTCAATATCTGCGCGACATGCCTCTGATGCTGCACATTTCCACCTTGCCACTGGCAACAGGATCAACGAAGAAAACGAGCTCCCCCATCACCGAACACATTCTAGTCGTCCACGCCGGTCTTGTTCCCGGCGTACGTCTCGAAAAGCAAGACCCATACTTCGTCATGAACATGCGATCTATCAATCGCAAAACCCACGTCCCGTCGGCTCTACGCGAAGGCAAGAACGCCAAGCCCTGGTTTGACATCTGGGGTTGGTACAACGATCGCATCTTCAAACGAGCATCTATGAAAGGCTTCAAAGGTGCGGAGTACCTCGATCATAACGAGGTGGAGCGTGACGAGTCCGGCCCTTGGTTCAGCGATCTATGGAAGAATTTCTTTGGCAAGAAAAAAGCGCATACGCCGCAAGTTGTCATCTACGGTCATGACAGCAAGCAAGGACTGCAGATATATCGTTGGTCGAAGGGCTTGGATTCGGGATGTGTTGGTGGTGGTAAGCTCACTGCTCTTGTGCTCGACGCGTATGGGAGGCAGGAGCTTCATCATGTTAGATGTGAGAACTACCGCAAGTAGACGGGCGAGAGATATGTTTCTGGTCAATCGAGTGAGTGTTGCGTATCAGCGAGGCGTTGGTCAGATTTGAAATGGACTGTTTACTCGATATCCACAGATGCTTTATAACTGCTATAGACTGCAAATGCTAAATATCTTAGACATTCCGACACATCTTTCTAGCACTAAGTTGACTTCGCCGCCCCTTCAACCAACCTCAAGTTCACCGCATTCGTCAAAGCAAACACCGCCATCAAACTCGGCACCTCCAGTCTAAACTCCCTGGCCTTCCTCATCGGAAACCCAACAATCACATCTATCTCCAAAGGTCTCCCTTCCTTCGAATCTACATACATACTGCTGTATATGGGCGGCATGTCGAGGACCCTATCAATGAGTTCATCTGCCAGTCCATCCTTCAACGGGACGCCGCATGTTCGACCGACGGCGATCGTGTCGCTCATAAGCCGTCGCGTAAATTCCAACGCCTCTGGCGACGATTTCAAGAAAGTCTGCACGGGAACGCCAGTGAGGGTAGTGAAAGGGTTCCAGGCTGCATTCCAAACGACTTTTTCCCAGCGTTTGACTTGGATGTTCTCTTCGATGGTGTACTTCGTCCCGCCTGCTTCGAGGAACTTGGCGAAGGCTTGAATTCGGGAGGTTTCGAGATCTGAGGGTAAGGAGGGGTTGGGAAAGAGACCGATTTGGAGATATTCATTTGTGGAGTGTTTGATGATTCCCGGAGAGGTTTGCACGGCTCCTGTCCATGCTACGCAGGAGACTACTGTTGAGGAGGGAAAGGTGGTTCGGAAAGGTTCTTCGTTTCCGACTCCGTTTTGGATGATTACGAAGGTTGTGTTCTCGTTGGCGACGGAGTTGAAAAGAGGTGGGATGGTGTCTGGATTGATGGCTTTGTGGGCGCAGACGATGTAGTCGAATGTGAAGCCGGCATCTGAGGGGCTTCTGAAGACATGGTCGATTTGGATCTTGTGAGAGCCGTGGTTCTCGCTTTCAATTTGGAGGCCCGTGCCTTTCACGGCTCGGTAGTTGGATCGGGCGACTACTGAGAGAGTGACGTTGGGATTGCGGCCGAGGATGAAGGCGTAGAAGCCGCCAATGCTGAAGTTCCATAAGTTCGGGTTTCTCGCATGCCTTTACGCGATGAATGAGACTTACGCTCCAAGCCCGAATAGCAGGATCTTAGTCTTCTGTTCTTCACCTGTACTGCCCATCGTAGACTTCTTCGCAAGCTCGCCTGGTTGAGTACTGTACTGTCAATGGGCCAACAGTGATCACACGATCAACTCACATCATGTGTTCAGATGCGATATTTTAGCATCAAACTCATCAAGCAAATACATTGGTCGCACTTGTTTGACCTTCAGTTGCCGATGCCGATCGGTCGGTACGCCGACTGGATGCAAGAAAGTGGGCTGCGCAACCGACTCCCCCAAATTGCTCTCCCACCAGCGTGCACCACACTTTATCTGATCACGTTTCCTCGTCTATTTTGCAGTAGAGCTTGCTCGGAGAACCTGTCGACATGGATGGCTCGTGGCGTAGAGACGTCCACTTCGCCAACAGACTTCATCTTTTGCCACACGACTGCGATCATCCGGCTTAAGAGAAGATGGCATCAATCACAAGCGAACAGCTGTCGAAGAATAACACAAAAGACTCATGCTGGATAGCGATCGGTGGAACAGTATGGGACGTAACAGACTTCGTCCCAAAACATCCTGGAGGATACTCAAAGTCGCTGGCCAAGACGCAACAGAGCAATACGATACCTTTCACGATGCCGATCTCGTCTCGCAGACTCTTGGGCCTCAAGCGCGGAAAGGCACAATAGACGTATCGACGATCTCAACATCAGGACCATCTTCAAATCCCAAAGAATGCACCAAGGACCTGTCTTCTAAACGCCCACCCTCAAGCAGCATGATCAACCTCTCCGACTTCCAAAAGTTAGCAGGAAAGTACATGACCCCATTAGCATGGGCCTACATTTCCTCCGGCGCCGACAATGAGATCACCATGAACCTGAATGCAACCGCATACAGTAAAGTCCTCTTGCGCGGCCGCATTCTTCGGAAAATCCATAATGTCGACCTTTCAACCACCATCCTAGGCCATCAGTCCTCCCTACCAATCTACACTTCACCTGTAGGGTTAGGCAAATTGGTGCGTCCTGATGGAGAGTGTGCGATAGCTCAGGCCGATGGGAAAGAAGGAATATGTCAGGTCGTGAATACCGTGAGTTCGATGCCGATTGAGAAGATCATGGAAGCGCGCGTCCGCACGGAACAAGCCATTTTCTGGCAATTATACCTCAACAAAGACCTCTCAAAATCCAAAGCATTCGTGGAAAGAGTCGAGAAATGCGGCGTGAAAGCAATCTGGTTAACCGTCGCCTCCCTCGTACTCGGAAACCGAGAACGGGACGAGCGAAGTAAGTCAGCTGAAAGCGAGGAAGAAGAAGGCGAAGAAGAAATGAGATCCGTCGTCGAATCCCTAAAATCCGGCGGGACCGGCATCGCAGCCTCCAACAACTCCTTCATAAACGGAGACGTAGACTGGGAAATTGTTTCCTGGCTGCGCAGTATAACCTCTCTTCCCATCGTTATCAAAGGGATCCAGTGCGTAGAAGACGCCGTCTCGGCATACGAGCAGGGCGTTGATGGAATTGTCCTCTCCAACCACGGCGGTCGCTCTCAAGACACATCGCAGCCACCTCTGCTCACACTTCTCGAGATCCGCACTTATGCTCCTCATATAACTGGGAAGAAGATGCAGATATTTGTGGATGGGGGTGTGAGGCGCGGGACGGATGTCTTGAAAGCTTTGGCTTTGGGAGCAGATGCTGTGGGGATTGGGAGGCCGGTACTGTTCAGCATGTCGGCTGGGTATGGGCACTATGGAATTAGGAGAATGATCCAGATTTTGAGGAGGGAGATGGAGACGAATATAGCGTTTCTTGGTGCGAGGACGATTGCGGATTTGAAGCCGAAGATGCTGAATACGAGAAGGCTGGAGAATATAATGATTTCGAGGTCGAATCTGTGACCAAGGGGGGACCCGAATAGACGTTGCAAGATACGGCTTTCTTTGATACTCGCTATTTCGTGTCAGCCTACAGCAATCAGCATCTACCTCACGACCTCCAAGTCTGCGTAAACCCATGCAACTTATCAATCAGCACGGGTCCCCAAGCCCCAATCTCCTTCTCAATCATCTGAGCGAAGAACCTCACAGCCTCCTCTTCTCCCACATCCAGTTTGAATCTTTCCTCGACTTTCCGTACAGCCTGTTCGCCACCGAAGATGGCAATACCCGGAATACCAGCATCTTGCATCAGACTGAACAGATTGAGAATAAGCGAGCTACTGCGTCTCAGAGTAGTATACGCCGTAAAGCAATACTGTCTGAAGACCTCGAATTGGGACTCGCTGGAAGCAGGAGCGCCACCACCCATGCCTTCAATCATCTCGCGAGAGAGTTTCATGAGCGGTGCCATCGGTTTGGGATCGCGGCCCAGGATGTATCCGAAGTCGATGTGGAGGAAATGGCCGTCTTCCGTCAGAAGCAGGTTGTCGAGGTGACGATCTCCGACGCCGAGAAGGTAGGTGATGACACAATAGCCGGCGACGGATTTGACGTAGTTGTCCATTGCGTCTTTACGCACGCCGAGCACCGAGGGAGCGTCTGAGACTGGTGGATTGTGCGTCCGCAGGTATGTGAGGATAGACCCTTTGTACTTCGGATCCTGGAGGACATTGGAAATCGGTATTGAGGGTATGAATTGGACAGCTCCGGCCAAGGTGGACGTTGCAAGAGTCCGGTAAGGTGTCAATTTCAGATCGAGGTTTTCCTTCCTTAGCAGTCGGTCCATAAGTGCAATGATCTGAATCACCAATTGATCTTGGCGGAGGTCGTCACCAGTCTTGAAGATGAACGGATACGTTTCGCCAGTGTCTGTTTTGAACTTGAGTAGAAGAGGCAGAAGGGTAGATTTGAAAACGTTGCAGTCGTCAGCGATGATACCCACTGCCTTGACTTCAGGATCAAGCGGTAGCGGCAGGGGAGGGTCGATATTCAGGAGGTCGAGCTTGTCACTAGCCAACGTTTTCTTGAGTTGCTCAATCTTGCGAAGACGGTCGCCTTTGCTGGTGCGGATATCTTTACTGATCTTACTAAGGACAGTGATGAACTCTGCTTGTCGCAACAGAACCTGGCGCCGCTCTTTGCCTTGCGCAGTGGCCTCCAACTCCTGCATGAAGTCGAAT
Source organism: Nothophaeocryptopus gaeumannii (assembly GCA_031771865.1). Taxonomy (NCBI): domain Eukaryota; kingdom Fungi; phylum Ascomycota; class Dothideomycetes; order Mycosphaerellales; family Mycosphaerellaceae; genus Nothophaeocryptopus; species Nothophaeocryptopus gaeumannii. The sequence goes on along the minus strand of JASISA010000041.1, from coordinate 1,352,776 downwards.
GTGACTCGCGCGTACAGCTTCTTATTTGCAGAGGCTTGCGTCTGCGTATCGTCGTCCAGATCGAGCTCAACCATCAGGTACCAGTACAAGAAGTTGCCGAGCTTCAAGTTCGCCGCAGACCGCACGATGAGGAAAGAGGCTAGAGATGAGTCGGCTTCATCGTCGTCCTTTGCGCGCTGCGGTTCGTATTTCAGCGCCTGCACTAGCTGCAGCAAATACATCAACAGTTCCTCGTCGTCAGCTTTGCGCAGCCGGTCGACGGCGTAGGCTCGTACAGCCGGGTTCTTGACGCCAGGACCCAGCAACTCGAGTGCGTCGTCAATATCGATCTGGACCCACTTCGGAAGCAGTGCAATGGCTTGTCGGCTTTCGTTCTGTTCATTCCAGTTGACCGATTTGACGAGCTTTGTAAGAGCGCGCTTGTCGCGAGTGAGATGATGTCTGAATCGCCACACCTCGTCCTTTTCCTTATCCGACAATTCGACAGTCGGCCCGTACATCATGACCCGATGCAAAAAGTCACGCATCTTCGGATTTGGCTTCAAGTCTCGATCGAGAGCATTTCGTTGACCGCGAATGAGCCTTCGGTGTTTCGTTTCGGCAGGGTTGTCTGCGTACCCAATCTCGGGATCGTAAATACCAACGAGCCGCCCGCCACCATCAGTGTCGCCATCTGACTGAATACCAGGGCCCAGCTGGACTTCGGGAGGCGGCTTGAAATTGACGCCATTTGAGGCTTGAGGGTCCGGTTTCTTGATTGCTGTGACTGGAGGCGGAGGATACTCGTAGTCAGTATAGACGATGGGATGATCGAAGCGAGGGAATTCGATGTAGAGGAAGAAGGTCCCATCACAATGGTCCGGGTCACCATCTGCACACTCCTGCTCGCCATTGACATGGCCATCCGGCGCGCCCTCTGCCTCCTTTTGTATGCGTTTCGGCCTAGTCTCTTGCTTCTGGAGCTTTTCAAGTTGTCGAAACACCATCTGATCTAGCCATCTGTTCTCCGAAATCTCTCCCATCTCATGCTTCTTGATAAGACCACTGATACGTTCAAGCTCTGCATCTCTTCGACTTTGCTTCTCATCTACGACCACTGGTTCCTCCGCCTGACCTCTTCTCCCACGTTTCCTCTGCTCCTGCCATGGGGTCGTTGTATTTGAGAAGCCGTCTGCTGCTTTGTGTCTCCATACCTTGCACTTCTGTCTGCCTGAGCGCAAGGTGGAGTCTTCGTCGAAGAGAGAAATGGTGGTCCCTCCAAAGGGAATATGATGGCTCTTGTCTCCACCCTTCGGATTCACAGGTGATAAGTCCCATACAGTAATGGCTAGCTGGGTATTGACGGGGAGTGTACTATAGTTGATGGGCAAGGGGAGCCAGTGATTCCACACGCGAGTCTTGGCGAAGTGCTTGTATGGGGTCTGCGAGGAAACGGTCAAGGGCTTTGAGTCGGCGAATGGCTGGACGGTGATGTAGAGCTCGGAGCTGGGACTATGATTGCTACCGCGATGACGCAGGTCGGGTCGCTTGAGGAGAGTCGAGTACGGAAGAGGTTTCTCGTATCCCTCAAGGCGGTTCCTACTTACACTCAGTATATGGTGCCTGAAGGTACGGCTATTGATAGGCAAACCCACACCTTCACTGCGATGGGTATGTGCAGCTCGGAGGAGCTGGCGAAGGTGAACGGCTCCATCGCGGACACCTCAGGTTATCGTCACCGTCTGCTTGCGGCTGTACCATCAAGCATGTTTGATGTATGTGAAGTGGATGTAAGACAGAGATGATGCATGTGGTTCATGCGAGGCCGTGCGCCACGTGACGGTCGCGGAGCTTCGCACTTTAGTTCTACTAGAGGTACCTGACGTCGCGTCTCAGAGTTTCGGGAGTGACACGCGCAGGAACTCACCAGAAGTGAACTTTGATACAACACGCTCATTTCCACCTCCTTCTACTCTTCCAGCGCGCTATTGATTTACACCTGGCGACTACAGCGCATACATTGCGTCTCTACATCGCTGCTGAGCCACTGTAAGAGCGGAAGGCTGTATTGGAGCGGCACAGGCGGCGCGACTTTCCATCTTACCAGCTTCCACCACCCTGAACGCGCGCAGCACGACGACCACAGCCAATTCGCTTACTCCAGCCAGCTATGAGCCATGGCTCGTCTTAACAACCGCCCCTCCACTGTCGCTGGATCGAACGTTGAATCAGAGACGCCCGAAGCCTCACGAACTTCATGCGACCAAGAAAATAGAGACCCTCGAGCACATCGCGATAAGAGGTCGCGCGCCATGGATGCCTCCTCACGCACGAGCCTGCCAACGCCTATATCGGACAGCACAGAAAATTCAAGGGGACAAAAGAGGAAGCGCGTAACGATAAACGTCGACGCGACACAGGAGGATGACATACCAGACGATCAAGACCCGACTGATAAGCGCTTCACACGATACTATGATCCCAATCAGTCTGCAGATGTGCGACGCCAGGTCAAGCGCAAATCGCGTGCTTTGCAGCGCGAATTCCAAGGTACGTCGTGAATAGCCATCAGCCATGGAAGGTACCTAATATATCACCGCAGAGAACCGCGATGAGTTCATGAAGGCCGACAATAACCAGCTACGGGACTTTCTTGACCGCTCCAATCAGACATTCAAGAGTGTGAAGCAGACCGGCGATGCTACAGTCGACTCGCGCCTCCTGGTGGAGGCCTCAAGCTTGGCCGTCAAGAAGTCTCAGAATATGGTGCTTGGCGACACAACTGCTGGTCTTGACGTCGACATGTTCTTGTCGAAATGCATCACGTATATGCGAACGGGCGGCACTTTCGTCGATGATGAAGGGGCTACGCAGACGCAACGGGGCAGGACACAGCGAGACGAAGATGATGAAGACGACGATGCTGAGCTGGATTTCGAGGTATTCGGAGCCAGGGCATGCTTCCCTTTTAACAAGCGACCTGCATGTCCAAGTTTCCTGCTTGGGCCCCTCTCAGTACAGAAGAAGGTCCGCGCTCAAACTCAACGGAGAGCCCGACAAACCAAGGACAATTCTCGCGAAACACGCCCAGAAACCCTGGCAAAAGAAGATCTGAATGTTGCTGATCAGAACGCTTTGACTATTAAATGCACTGAGATTCAGCACTTGTTGCACTCGCACGTATCGAGGGCCAGAAAAGCCATTGGGCGTATCGAAGCACGAGAAGGAGGCCTCTCTGAGGAAAGGCAGCTCGAGCTATGCAAGCAGTATCGCGTTGCTTCGACAGGTCAACCAAATCTCTTCGACTTCGTGATCAACCCGCGCAGCTTCGGACAAACCGTGGAGAATATCTTTTACGTCTCCTTTTTGATCAAAGAGGGCACGGCGGGCATACAGAAGGACGTGAATGGCATGCCTACGTTAGGTGAGTGGGGACTGAGTATCATGGCACATGTCTTGAAGGTTGACTAACGTGAACGAACAGCGGCCGTGGCAAAACCTGTGGAAGATCCAAATCAACCCCGGGCCCCCAAAGCGAAGACTGTGAGAAATCAAGCTGTCTTCTCCATCGACTATGGCACCTGGCAGAAATTGGTCGAGGCTTTTGATATTCAAGAGTCCTTAATACCTCATCGTGAGGAGCAACAGACGCAAGTCGGAAACAGAGGGTGGTACTCCTAACACCATCGACGGACAGCGTGCGCATCACGTTCGAGTCCTTCAACGCTTTTTTACATGACAGTACTTGAACAAGCGCGGCGTTGGTGGAGCAGGCAAGGTCTATCTTGCATCATATACCACTTAGACGGAACTTCATCCAATTCGACCCGAACCAACCTGACTTGATATTACTCATCGACCACTGACGCCGATGATCCTTCACACGGCTCCAGTATCCACTGCTAACCCTCAATCTTTGACCCAATCCGGCTACCGCTGCTGACCGAATGAGCTGAAGTCTCAAAAGTCCGGATTGCCGGCCGATATTTCTACAGCGTCATATGAGGATTGGCCACGGAAGGGTATCTATAATGAGGCTTTCGCAGCCATGTTGTAGTCGTTTCTTGGGTACTTAATTGATGTTCTTCTGGTAAGTTGCTAGATTACAGGCACCAGAGTCTCTGTCAGCATTATGGGCAGCACATCACCACTCAGGAAACTCAACATCCTCGTCGCCGGCGCAGGTCTCGGCGGCCTAACAACCTCCATCGCCCTCCGTCGCGCAGGCCATAATGTAACAGTGCTCGAAAAATCTTCCCTCTCTCACGAAATCGGACAAGGAATCACTTTGGCCTGCAATGGCAGCCGCATCCTCCGCGATCTCGGGATCGATTTTGCCAAAGCTCGGCTGGCAGACTTCAAAGGGTCACAGGCTTTGAGTGCCGAGACGCTCGAGGGCACAGGGGAGGCGACGTATTGTGGGGATTATACAAAAAAGTATGGGGTTGCGATGGTGTCTGCGTATCGACCAGATTTGCATGCGGAGCTGGTGAGGGTTGCGACTGGGCAGGAGGGCGAGGGCGAGCCTGTTCAGATTCGGACGAAGGTTGGAATCGCGGATTGGGACGCCGAAGGTGGAAGCGTGGTATTGGAGTCTGGTGAGCGACTAACGGCAGATCTGATCATCGCAGCGGATGGCGTGAAGTCACATGCTGCGAGGCACGTCGTGGGGCCTGGATGTCCGGAGATTGACAGTAGCGAATATTGCGTTTTCCGATTCACGATTGCTACGGAAACGATATTGGCGGACCCAGAGATAGCGCCCTTATTGGAAGCAGGCCTCGGAATGTGTGCCTTCCACGTACATTCGAGTATGAAGCGTTGGCTGGTGCAGTATTACTGCCGAGACAACGAAATCAGCAACTTCGCGCTGTACTCGAGGCGCTCTTACGAAAATGCAGAGCAACAGCAGAGCGAGCTTCGCTTCTCCACAGACCGGGCGAGTCTACTCAAGGAAATGGAAGGTTTCCATCCAGTCCTCCTGAAAGTAGCAAATATGGCCAGCGAAGTGTTACCACTCTGGAGATGTACAACCCGAGAGCCTCTCCGAACGATGCACAAAGGACGGATGTGCGTGATCGGAGATGCAGCTCATCCCGTATTGCCACACCTGGGGATGGGAGCCGTCAGCGCGATAGAGGATGGCGCAGCGCTAGCGACTCTGCTTGCAGACTTGCCCCCCGATGGAGATCTAGGGGTCGTGCTGAACGAGAGACTGAATGTCTTCAGCGAGATGAGAGTGCCCAAGGTCGCGGCTTACAAGTATTATTCGGATGTGCCGTTCTTCAGGAATCCGTTCGTGGAGCAGAAGGCGAAGGTGCTGCAGTTTGCGGATGAAAGCGACTTGCCCAGTCGTTTCGAAGAGCTACGGGATTATGAGGGCCAATGCCGTCGAAGAAGCCAAAAATGCTCTGCGGAGATCACAAGACGGATCCACATAGTCCAATGACGGTTGACCAAGTTCGTTGCCGGTCACCTCTCTCGAGTCAAGTCCTCTTTTCAGCACGCGAATTGCGATTCTTAGAGCATGGACGAGAGGCCGACTAGCAAGAGCCTAGAGACTAATTGTTTGTTTCACTAGAGTGCCTTCCAGGCTCATAGAAGCACATCCGCGTCGTTGAAATGTATCAATGCCGAAGAAAGAAATGGCAACGAGGTCTGTCAGCCTCATCGAGCAGTCAATGTGGACTCTTGTTAAGGTCCTCAGGTTCGGCCATTTGGCAAGAATCGCATCATCCATCGTAGCTGAGTGACGGATAGTTGACTTGACGCTGGAAAGCGAGCAATAGATCTTTGCATGGGTACTTATCAGATGTGTCAAGCTCATGTCGGATGACTTGCATGCAAAGTTCCTGGGTGTCCTCCTCGAAGTTGTGGCCGCCGCGCCAGGAGGCCGTTTGCAGAAGGGCCAGGATGAGTCGATCGAGGACGGCGATGCTGACAAGACAGAGTCCGAGCACATCGCAGTCTCTCGATATTCTGCGTCTATTTTTTTTTGCGAGTTCGTTATGCATCACCAAGGATTTGAATCGGACTCTGAGCTCGTGTACCCGCGATAGTAGTGGCATTCGAATCGTCCAATCAGTGCTCGTGCTTTCGACAAAAGTCTTTTGAACATCACAGAATATACTTTGCATGCCTGTAAAGCATTCCAATGTCTCTGTAATTAGATCCTTCGATGGGTATTGCTTGGCTGCAATCGTGCTAAGAAGACCTTTCCAGTGACTGCTCTTGAAGAAGCTTCCATCGTTACTCAAAAGCGCTTCGACGAACATAGCAGCAGCTTGATCGGATGCATTGCTCCATTTGTTCGTGTGAGAGTCCTGCAACTTTGCCATCGCCGCAGCTCCAGCGACATGTTGGGACCACTCCCCGCCCTCCTGCAAATCCAGCATTTCGTAGATGGCAAGCAATCGTGTGGCAGCAAGCATGTCCATCCTGTCGTGTGAGGATGGATTTTGTACTGCGGCACGTAGGGTGTGGAGCGCCTCCGTATAGCATAGTGTCATGCTCTGTTCTGAAGCTGCTCCGGAGATGATCTGCGGAACCTTGGAAACCACGCAGCTGATAGCACTATCGAGGTATGGAGTTCTACCGAACAAAGCATTTGCAGACGAGATGGAGCACCATTGTCGGCATCTCAAGGCGTCCATCATGCGCTCAGGATGAGTCGAGATTAGCTGGGCGGCTCCACGGCGGATATGAAAAGCGGCCACTCTCAGGACTCCTTCGAAGTCGCAATTCGGTGGAAGAGGCGAGTGGCTAGGCGCAAAATGACAAGACAAGATCCGAAGAGGTAGCTGAGGTATCATAGTCACGATCTGTGATTGGTAGCCTTCGTCCTGCACATAGGGAACCAGGTCGGTAGACTTGGATCGCTTCGTCCGATGATCATCGCTTTCCTCAGGTACATAAGCACGCTTCAAGTCCAGGCTGAAGGATCCAAAGGAACCTTGATGAGCCGAGCTTGGATTGGTCTTCCTAGCACTTGCAGTGCGGGCTTGAGTTCGAGCATTTCGACCAGTTGGTGCGGTGGCCGTGGAGGTGGTCAGAAAGAGTAGAGGTGCTTGGCGAGGGATGGCCACCATTGGGGCAGTCTTCTGGGCTTGAAGGTATCGAGAGCGAGGGCAGAATGAGAGAGAGAAGTTCGTCGCTCCAAACGGCACTTTTGGAAGGACATCACGAGTCTGATGTCGTTGCGATAGTCTGCAAGGCGCAGAGGGTAGAGCTTACTTTCGCTTACCTGATGTGCCTCAGGCGTCAGCCTACAAAGGAATGGTCAACATCGTCTTTGAGTGCAGCACTGTGATAGCGTGTCTTGATTTCTCAGCTTCCGCATCCATTCCTTCGGCTTTTGCTGCCTGAGTTGGTGCCTGACCGCCTGCGCAAGCCGGAGGTGGACCCATCATCATCAATATTTGAAGCCCACCCATCAAAGCGGAGCGTCTGCTTTAGGAGGTAGTTCACGACTATTTCACAACAGCACTTCCTCATACGCCATCTAGGATGTTCTCACGAGAAAGCCAAGCCTGGCAATACGACGACCCTACTCCACGAGTTGGCGAAGAGAGCTGCTCCGCCGTGAACGACAGTGCTGCTGCAGCATGGATGCATGACATGCCAGATGCGCAACAGGCAGCCCACCGCCATTACTCTTGTCGCTACTGGCAATGTTTGCAAAGGCGGTCTGCGACCTGCAGGCCATGATCAGAGCACGTACTATTGAAGGCACGATGAGCGAGCAGCAACAGGTGTAGAAGCCATGCTCTGACAAAGCCCAGACATTTTAAGTCAGCCATTGACTCAACATTCACTGCTTCCAACTTTCACTGCCAGCCCCTCCGCCCGTGATCCGACTGGGAAGGAAAACAGGTGCCCAACTGGAACTACCACATCCGCCAACAAGGCCAATTTGATACGTTCAACACATTGTTGGTATGAGGAGATGTGGTCACGACTGCGCTCAGTCGACTATGATGCTTGAAGTATGAAAGGCATCTCGCGAGAGTGCTGTTAAACTCGTGCTTAGAGCTTGATTGAGCGCCGGTGGCTGCATCATTATGTACATTACTCGTTCTTCGTTCTTTCATCCATCTTCCATCCTGTAGACTGTTTGATTCTACAAATGCCATCAGCCTTTTGTGTCTGCATCAAACTTCCCGAAACATTCTTGTGTTCCCAGTCTTATACTTTGAGGCCAGTCCAGTATTCCAACCCCATAATCCGCTCGTAGTGGTATCATCGCATATAGAAGAAGGTTCTCATCAGACCGGATTAACGACCTGTGTTGACGGTCAACACTCATCAAGCTCATGCATGATAACTCTGCATCTGACCTCGATGACTCTCCTCAAGCCTGTGCATCGGATGGTATCGGTTATGTGCCTCGCCTGAGAATATCGCCTTCCATCCGTTGGAACCAGATTGCTTGCTGCTTGACTTGTCGCCTTTGAAGAGTGATTTGAGACCAGAACGTTTTGAGCTCTTTGTTGACTGCTCCTTCTCAGATACGTCGACGGATTGTCGACCCTTCATGGCTTCTGAGTATGCTGGGAGTTGTTCGCCGTAGGCTGGGAGAGACTTGTTGCCGGGGAGTTGATCGAGTGCTTTTCGTTGATCTTCGACGAGCTGTTGCCAGCCGGAGAGTTGGGAGCCTTGTGCTTGGACCATTGTGGATGTGGTGTTGCTGGTTGTGTTGTAGTGTTGAGGTTGGACGTTGATTTATTCGGAGTGTTTAGAGAGCTGACTTCTTGATCAATTGCAATTGAGTTTCTGTATTGTAAGATGGGATCCCAGACAACTGAAGGCCAAGCAAAGTGCTTATATACCTCAACGTTGTCACTCATCAGTCTTCCTTCTGTCAGAGACCATACGACGAGTACGGTATAATGAACGCAAGGCTGCCAAAGCCTATTGGATGGAGTAGCGAATTCCGAGAGCGCAAGGCATGCCACTTAGCAGAGCAAACTCCCAAAAACGGGAAGGCATAAGCTTTCCCAATGGTACGGTGATGACTCTTGCGCGTCGTGTGAGATCCGCGCTACAGCTCGGTGTTTGGTATACGCTTAGACTGAGCTGCGTCCGTCAGCAGACTACGGGCGGCGCAGTCCAGCGAAAAAGGCGGCATGGGATGGACCTGACCTGACCACTTTTCTGGCTCAAGGTGGCTCTCAACTTCGCCTACGCGGAGCTTCTCTTCGTGATGCTTCAAGAGGTTTCAATGTTCGCGGACTCTTCGTCCCGTGCAGCATAAAGCGAACACCGAATGCCGGAATGGATCTTAGGGTGTGGCGCCTCCTCCAGGCTCCCGCAAAGCATTACCGCCGAATCCTTCACATGCGCTTGTCGCCAGCCTGGCTATTGGCCGTATTTGGTACCGTAGTAGTTGCGCCGGTGGTTCCCTGCGGTATCAAAACACAGATCACGCTGCCATTGTAGTTTGATCATCGGCGTTGCAGCTGAGTAAAGGTGCTCTGTTGCGGTAAGACTCATAGAGATCCTGAAGGATTCAGCTTGGCGGGAAGCGTGAATTGGTGCATCTGGGGCAGGGGCGCAGCGGACAGTGACTCAGGCAGCCATAATTAGTAAGGGAATGAGCCAGAGTGATGCATTCGTGTAGACTGGCTGCATTGACTGTAGGTATGGTCGAAGTTGTGGCAGATGTTGTGGTGTGAGGTGCGATGCGAGATGGCGGAGAGAGAAGTGGACAAGTGGAGTAGCCTTGGCACCTTCCCCGCAGGTAGCAGGGCCTAAGGCTAGAGTTACATTCACGGGCCCTGCACGCGTTGAATTGGCTATCGAGCAAAGCGACGCTCGTATCACATCTCAATAACCATACGATTCCAGTCTGTGGTTTCGATAATGCCATTGAGAGCGGTGCATGTGAAGCAGCATTCTTTACCTACGTCCTACCATATGTTGAGCAACCAAGCCGGACGCCCAGGCGAGTCCTCAGACCCAAGACATCGGAGTTGACGAGCCTCGCACGGCTTCTGCGGGCGCTTTCATTACTTCCGACGGGAGGTCATGGAGAGGCTGACCAATTCGTCATTTCGTCTGCCAGAATGTTGCAAGCCGTCCTTCGCCACAACATTGTTACTAATGCGTGTTACTTTGCTGCTGCCTTGTTCCCTTGAGTCTTCTGGAAGCCACATCCCCTCAGTTCCGTCCAATCCGGTAGAAACGACCGCGACTTCGATGTCTGCCTAAGGCGCCGCGCAAGCTTCTCCAAGCTCCAAGCATTCGCCTGGGAAACACGCGTTGAGCCTGACGCCGATGCGGAGCGGCTGCTGCAGCCTGATCGAGCGCCCCATACAGCAAGACGGAAGAGAATCGAAGAAAGCTCTGGTCATCAGGGAGAGAGTCTGCCGCCCTTGCCAAAGCCGCCGCTTCTGACTCACCAGCATCCTGTCGAGCTACACGGCCCGTGCTTCATCTTAAGCTGCATAGGCCCTGTATCGGTAATCGCCTCATCAAAGGAATATGGCTACGACCTCTTTGCCGCCCACTGAGCCCGTGGACGCCCTGCCGCCCGTAGACGCAGTGCAATCAGTCACACCTTCGTATCGAAGAAATGGCAAGCTATTCAGCTGCGAGCCGGTACGACCCATCCATCCTGCCATGCATTGATCGTATCATATGCACTAACCCTCGATCAAGTGTCGACGCGGCAAGCTTCGATGCGATCATAACAGTCCTGTTTGCGGCAGGTGCGCGCGTCGTAACAAGGTAGCGCCTGTCCTCCAACCCATTGGCAACAGATACTGATATCAAGGAGCCTGATCAATGCATATACCACCCGGCGCCATTGACAAAACCTCGCGCATCCCCAGCTGCCAGGCCTCAAAGAACTACTTCATCACCCCGGCCGCATAGCGCTGGACCCTATCCTCCTGTACCTGCGGACAAACATCGCACAAGTGGACTGGTTAGCCCACCGTCAAGCAATGATACCCACCAAGGCCCGGACTATTCAGCTTTCCGGCCTGTGCATGGAGCATCCCTTGGCCAGACCTCAGTCGTTCAATCGCCGTTAGCGCCAATGGCGCCGACTACTCTGGAAGAGTCGAAACAATCCTCGTCGGCGTCGTACACCAGTCCTGAGAGCGCCATGTCATTCAGAGATAGTCGGACGGGTTTCCTTGGGCCGACGAGCTACTCTGCAGTATACACTGAGAACTCCAATATCCTAGATACACCTGATGTTGACGATGCTCCCGAGCTACCGGCAATGTCAGCTGACAAGATTCAGCAAGGCGCTGATGTGCTCTCAATGCTGAGAGATTTGCCGGTATATCGCAAGTTCACTCAAAGATGGTTCGAGCTGTGCGACGGTATCGTCGTGATACAGCCCGTCTTCCGCATCTGGATCGATGAGCTCTGGAACGAATTTGGCCAGATTTTGTCAGATGGCAAGCCTGAGCAGCTGCGATCCCTGTCAGAACTTGTTTGGCGCAACACGCGAAGGCCGATGAGAGTGCATGGCAACATGACCGCAAGGGAATGGGCCCAATCAGCCTCGGGACGCAATCTCAGATGGGAAGTGGTAGGCGTCGTTCTATCACTGGTTGGCATCATTGCGGTGAATTTGAGCAACTGGGACACCATCTTCGATTCCATACGGGAACGATACGTCGATCGGGCGACTTTCGCCGAGCGGATGCGGAAAGCGTCAGAGTATTGTCTGTGCTTCTGCTACGAGAGCGAGGTTCTCAACGACATCTATGTGTGCTTCATGTTCGAGGATCTGGTTCTGGTCGAATGCCTCAAAGGCGATGCTCACTACGCAGCATGGCAAAGGACTGGGGAGGTTTGTGACGCGATTATAGCAATGGGTCTTCATCAAGGAAACACAGCCGGCCCCGAGACTCCATTCTTCCTGGCAGAGCTGCGCAAGAAGATCTTCATATCTGCGTATGGGCACGACAAAGTGGTCGCCACGTTTTTAGGCAGGCCACCACGATTATCCCATAGATATTGCAAGATGGAGTACCCTCTGGATCTTTCCGATGATCAACTGTTCTCCGAAGGCGCTGCGCTCGAAGCGGCGCTGTCACAACTTGACGAGAACGGATGGAACACGAACGGCAATTTGAATCGAACGACCTGGCTTCGCGTTTGGTTTCAGCACTGTAGGATAAGGGAGGACATTTTGGAAATCGCTCTTGGATCTGGAGAGGAAGACATCACAAAGCAAGCAGAATACGTCCGGCTGAAGATGGATCGCTTACATGGATCGATGCCTGACTTCATGAGAGTCACTCCGGAGCAGATTCTGAGCGACGACACTTGTACGAACCTTGGTGCTGGTTTCCTGCTTGGCAAGGCGAAGGAAGCCATGCGCCAAGTCAACGCTATATTCGTGCTCTGTATACACACTGGCATTGTACACACCGAGTTCCTGCTGCAGAGAGCTTTGATCAGCAGACTGAGAAGAGACACGAAGCAACTAATACCCATATCCAGGCGCATGCTCAAGCTGGTGCTGTTGGCGCAGTCGAGGCGGGACTTCTTCAGAGATTTCCAGGGCGACATCATCTACTTGGTAAGCTGTCCGAACTAGAATTCAGAGATGAGTGACTAACACAATCGCAGCTCGCCCTACACGGTCTGCCTGCAGCTGGCGTGCTCGCAGTGGAACTGGCGAAGCAAGCACAGACTATGCAACACACGCCTGACATTCTTCCGCGATCAGAGACGATCCAGGACCTCAGTGTCTTCATATCCGCACTCGCGGCTGTTGGCCCTGGAGAGGGCAACTTTTCGATATGCAACCAGGGCCGAAGAGCACTATCGAGAGTGCTCGACCAAATACTCTCTCCCTCGCACCCACCTCCTCCAGCCTCTGCTACCGGAGAACTACCAGTCTATGACGAGGCATCGTTGTACTTCCCTATCGGCAACGACGCGGACTTCTTATCATGGTTGGAAAACGTTGATACTAGCAACTTCTTTATGGATAGTTTACCATCGACGCAAGTTGATCCAACGGCGTGAAAGCGAAACGAGCATGAAGCGGGAGTCGTACGGACCGCCTCTGCACGAACACATGAGCGATGATGGAATCTTGAGGACAAATCATGGCATACCCATCGCACAGTCAGCGATCTTTGACGATGTCTAAGCAATCATAGCGTGTAGTCACAGCGGAGAAAGCCTGGTTGCTTTTGCGGACAATATTGACAACCGTTGTACCCGTCGATTAGCGGGTATTACAATCAGGCTCACGATCGCTCGAAATACGAGTCTCCGACTTTCGAAAATCGCCATTAATGGAGCACGCCGAATCCTCGGGTCTCCAGTGCATTTTGCAGGTCACGTCTCGCACATTGGACTCATGGAGTCATGATATCGACGCCATCTCGTTCCCGTCGACCAAAGAGACCACGCGCAGGCATCAAAGAAGGTCCCAGAAGGGGTGGTGGCTGCAGAGATGTCGGCGCAACGGCCAAATCTCACCGTCCGCGCGCGCGGGAGTAAGCGTCACCCAATGTCGGATCAAAAGAAGCAAGAGCGACCGAGCTCACAGCTAATCAGACAGCCGCGGGCACTCTTCGTCTTTCCGGTCGCTGGTGCGCTGGCTGACGGCCGAACGTTGGAATGAAATGCCGTTTGCGATGCGCCGACCGTTGTTTGTCTAGAGCTCACCCGAAAGGAGTATTTTGGGGATCCTATACATAATGGGTGCCTCTTTCGTCTTGCTTGGCTGTTTTGGCAGCGCAGCAACAACTTCCTCGTCCATCGACAAGTCTTCGGTATCCTGGACCGTAACTAGAGACAATGGCGACAGTACCGGCTTCTGCTCCTCAAGAATCGATGGCTGCTCCAGTAGAGCCCCAAGTACCAGCACCTGTCCTTGAGAGGGCAGAGAGTATCGCATCCAGTGACGACCACGACCTCGACGATTTTGAGAAGAAGCCTCCAACCAGCAGTCAGATATCGACACCTAGCGATGGCGGCAATGACCTTTCAAGACCTGGTCTCGCAAGAGAAGTCTCCGCGGCACCTTCTGAGCCTGAGTATCCTGGATCCAAGGAGACGGCAATCGTGATGGTAGCCATCTTGCTGGCGGTGTTCTTGATGGCCCTAGATCGAACGATTATTGCTACTGCCATCCCCAAGATTACGGACGACTTCCACAGCCTGGACGACATTGGCTGGTACGCGAGTGCTTTCATGCTTACAGCCAGCGCTTTACAACTTCCTCTGGGAAAGATGTACACGTTCTTCTCGCCGAAATGGACCTTCCTTTCCTGCATCACGGTCTTTGAGATTGGATCTGCGCTCTGTGGTGCTGCACCGAACTCTGTCGCCTTCATTATTGGTCGTGCAATTGCTGGTGTGGGATCTGCGGGTATCATGTCTGGAGCTATTATTCTCATGGTCAATGTATTACCACTGGCGAAGAGACCAAAATATCAAGGCCTCTTCGGAGCTGTATTCGGACTGTCCTCTGTCATTGGTCCTTTGCTTGGTGGTGCGTTTACGACAGATGTGTCATGGAGAGTAAGTCATTCCAAGATTGCCTGGCTTGCGATGGCTAACATCAGGATAGTGGTGCTTTTACATCAACTTGCCCATCGGAGGCGCCGCAATGCTGGTCATCCTCTTCATTCTCAAGCCAACCGAACCAGCGCAGCCCGGAGTGACGTGGCGACAAATGCTTAGGCAGCTCGATCTGTTGGGAGAGCTCTTCCTGCTACCATGCATCATTTGCCTGCTGCTCGCGCTTCAATGGGGAGGTGCAACTTACGCTTGGAACGATGGCCGGATAATTGCTTTGCTAGTGGTCTTTGCCGTTTGCTTGATTGCTTTCGTCGCAGTCCAGATCCTGAGACCGAACACGGCGACACTTCCGCCAAGGCTTCTCAAGAACCGCAGCATCATCTCTGGTCAAATTTTCATCTTCTGTCTGGCGGCAACCATGATGATCTTCGTCTACTACTTGCCAATCTGGTTCCAGGCTGTGAAGGGATCGTCAGCTGTCAAGTCTGGGATTGACACTATTCCACTTGTCCTCTCGCTCGTGATTGGCAACGTTATCTCGGGCCAGATGGTGGGACGTATTGGTTACTACACTCCTTGGGCGATGGCGAGCTCCGTTCTCATGCCGGTTGCTTCTGGTCTCATCACGACCTTCACCATAACCACAACGAGTGGATACTGGATAGGTTATCAAATCCTGTTGGGCTTCGCCATCGGGTTCGGCATGCAACAAGGTGGCTTGGCGGCGCAGACTGTTCTCAATCGAAAAGATGTCCCCACTGGCGTGTCACTCATGTTCTTCTGGCAGCAAATGGGAGGTGCCATCTTCGTCTCAGTCGGCCAAAATGTCTTTAACTCGAAGCTTATCAGCGGTCTGGTCAGTATCGCCGACTTGAACCCATTGCAAATCGTCAACACTGGAGCCACTGATATCCGGAACATCGTCTCAGCGCAAGACTTGCCTCAAGTCTTGGTGGCATATAATCACGCAATCCGTCAAGTCTTCACCGTAGGACTCATCATAGCCTGTATATCTTGTCTTGGTGCTTTCACATTGGAGTGGCGGAGTGTGAAGGGCAAGCAGGGTCCGACGGGAAAGAAGAGTAGTACGGAAAGCAGGCCCGCGACTGCTGAAAAGGCGGCTGAGACCGCGGAGGAGAAGGTATAGCAAAAGCGACAGATATCTCTCACGATGCGACGGCTGTGATGATTGTAATGTAGCGATGATACCCAACTCTGACTGTCAAGAGGGCGAAAATAGACAATGAGGGACGCTTTGGCAAACACAACAAAGACTCTCCCTCTCTTCCTATTTTGACCTACCTATTCCCGTCCTCGTACGCGAAGTCGTGTAGTCTCTCGGTGACCAGAATGCTTGGTGGCGCTGGATGACACTTGGCACCGGGGTGTTTAGGTATGTTGAGTGTGCTTGGCCTCCGCAAACACCAGTGTAGAGACAACGGACAGGTTGAGGTCACATGCGCTTGACCTTCACCCGGTGCGATCTTGGTATTGCGAGGGCTTCATCGCAATGACTTTGCAGACTGTAGGGCGAGTAATACGACCTGCAGGCTGTCGGCGTGGATGTAGTCGAGAGTCATCAGGCATTATGCCGACTCGTACTCTGTTCCTTGCATATGGTTTCCTGAGGAACGAGGAACGGCTTGTTGTTGTTCCTGCAGTATGCACCGACGGCAGGGCCCCACGATAGTCGTAGTGAAGCCCAATTGTTATCGTCCTTGTGTTCGTCTCATCAGATGCACATGCAGATTGCTTAACCCGCAGATTCTCCGTTTGAAAATGGCATAGTAGCAAAGTCGAGAGACTTGAATTTATCCCTGGTGGTGCATCCTGCGGACCCATTTGCATCCTGCTCTATGCAGCCGTTGAGAAAGGCGCTGCAGGATCACGATGCGTTGCAGTTGCTGATCTCGAGGAGAAGGTGCAGACTCAGGAGCGACGTTTGCATTTGGAGATAGCAGTGCGTCAAGTAGCCGTACTAACCGGGATAACCGTAAGGTAGATATCCGAATGAACGATTCAATCTTCCGATGAGGAGGAGCAAGATCCCGGTCTAGATTAGTGATCAGAGGAGATCTAGACACACCCTACGTAACGTCTTCCAACGCTCGCAAAGAAGTTTGTTCCTTTCAAGTATCACATTCAGCCGGTCTGGCGCCGACTTCAAACATGTCGACAGCGTGGCGTCTGCACCTCGTCCCGTGCACACTGAGAGATCTTCGCATTCATCACGCCGGAGCACGGCACAGTCACAGTCACAGGATGCATAACTTATCATTTGCATCCGTCTCAGGTCGGCCGCCGCTGTAGCGCTGAGTCCTGCTTTGGTTCCGTCAGCCACACCCGCGTGCCAGCGCAGCCTCGACCCAAGGTTATCATCGACTCTTTTGATGACCTGCCTGCTGGCTTGCTCCGACGACGTGGAAGCTTTTCAGACGCGCCGGGCCGTGTGATGGAGCGTCCTCCGAGCAGAATGTCAGAGTCGAAATGGGGCATTTGGAGAGTAGTTATGCATCCATATGGCGAGTCGAACCCGATCCGAAATGGAAGTGAATGGCAAAGTGCCACGCAAACCGGAAGATGGCAAAGTCAGTTTTCCACCTAATGAGTCGGGACCCGGTGGCCCATTTTGCCTTTGACAGGGGAGCCTGTTTCGCAGATTCGAAAGTTCGGCCTTGCTGGGTCGGCGTGCCTTGTTTCCGCGTCTACATTTCCTTGAGCGAGGTTGAGCAGGGCTGCCCTACCTGGAGGGCATTTCGCCAACAGATCCGAGCTACGACGAATCATGGGTCTCTGCCGACCTACACGCGCCGGGGTCAATGTGAGTTTCCGCACGCTGGCAGGGGAAGCGCCCTCGGTAACAACGCTAAAATGGACATCCAACCGTTCGAGAGCGCTGTCCACGTCTGTGATGCTGTGTGCTGACATTGCAACAACGCCTCTGAAGCGTGCCACTGGCTGGAAAGTGTTCAGATTGCACGCGGCTACAGTAGGGTAAGTAAACCAGGCGTTCACGACTACCTTTCGAAGGTGGTGGACATCTCCTCTGCTGGTGTGCTGGCAAGCTCTGGAGTTGCATGATCGACGCGCGCCGAGATCATTTGACAGAAAGGTACGGCTTTGACAACGACGCCGTCGCATGTGGCTTACGGCTGTCACGATTAGCGCAGCCGACGGTGGGTGTGGTGCTGGGATGAGAATATAGAGCGCTTTACCGCGAGTAGAAGGTGACTTGCAGCTTCAGGAGAAAGATAGTGCAGACTGAAAAGAACTCTCACGCCTGTCGGATTCAGGATATGGTCCGGTGAAACTTGGAAGTCGGCATCGTCCTGGGAAGATGGCTTTGACTGCGACCGCCAGTCTCGCCTCTTTTCGACGTTTCGAGTCTCAAGTGACCAGATCGGGCCGGCAGCGGCTTTTATACAATCACCCTCAACGCTCTTGTTTTACATGAACGCTCGGAGCAGATAGAACATGAAACAATCGGCGCAGAGATGAAATCGGTAGAAGTGCACGTCTTGGGTGATATGTTACGTCTGTTCCCAGCAGCAGAGTTTAGGTCCTTGACGATCTTCCAACGGACGAGGGGAAGAGAACGGACGGAATGGTGCAGAGTGAAGGCTTATTCTCAAGTCAATTAAGATCCTTCTGCAGTGTCGTGACACTGAGCCGCGTCTTCTATCTCCGCTGTCAAATGTGTCGCTGTCGTCTCGACCTGTTCTATATCTGTCATTTGCGCCATTTGTCTCATGAGGCATTACCTCGTGGCCGTCTATCTTTGAAGCACCAGAAGCTTTTTGAAGTACGTAAAAATACATGCCGAGAAATAAAATCGTTTTCGTTTCATCATGAGTCGCAATCACGACTTCCGCCGCGACTCTTCTCTCGCTTATCGCGCAGCTCAGGGCAACGTCTTCGATGGTTGATGAACCAATTGCTGACCTGTGTCATGCTGATGCCCGTCGCCTGACTCCAAGTTAGCAACCAGCTTGGGTATATGGAAAAATTACGTCACTTACGTTCGAGAATATGGCCTTTTGCTCCTCGCTAGGATATGGATTCGCAATATTCTGGTACGCGTTAGCGATGACGGAGTAAGTCGTTACAGCAATGTCTGCATACCTGGTCAAACCAAGTCTTCATGATCTCAGTGGACTGTTTGGGGAGGTTGCTTCTCTTACGGGCCTTCCCGTGTTGATACTCATAGTGACTGGGCATGAAAAACGCTGGCACGTTGCTGTAATAATGCTGCGGGGGATATCCGTTGAGGGGCCGAGACTGGTGCTCTTCTGGTCGCCCGTAGCTGATGCTGTCGCGAGAATGGTACCCATCTCTAAACGGTATGGTGTAGCGTGCTCCTGGAGGATATGGAGAGAGTCGAGGTGCTTCACGCTCGTAGTGTCGTTGAGGGTACATGCCGTATTCACTGGCAGACGACCGGCGCGAGCGGGGACGTTCGCCCGTGTGCGCAAAACTGTCACGCATTTCCCTCGCAAATGGATCTTGGACGGGTCCCGAGTACCTTGGGAAAGATGGCTCAAGCATGCCCGTCGTAGGTGTCTGCTCTGGTGTTTGGTAGTGGCTGGCTGCGCTGTCAAAATGAGCGTGCGAATCTGAAGCTTTCAGGTGTTGTGAGCCCCACGGAGGGCTCGTCGCTGTGTGTGGAGCGGTCATGGCCTGCATGTTCGCTCGACGAACTTCAATCGTCTCCATAGGAGGAAATGGGACGTTCGATCGCACTGAAGTTCCGTTGGGTCGCGGGGCAAGCACTGAAGAAGGTGGGAAGGGTGGGCTAACGTTACTCGCACCCAGATGAGGAGGAGCTGAATGCAAGGCCGGCTCAATTCGCTGCTTCTTATTCGGATACAGTGCTGGTGGCTTGAAGGTCGATGTTATGTATGATGGCTCTCGTGGTCCTGGTTGTATAGGGCTTACACGCGGACTCGGCGTTCTGGGAGGACTGGACATGTTGTCACCCAAAACCTGAAGCATATTAGCAACATGGACCGAAGCTGATTATACGTTTACTGACAGTCTTGAGTGGGGGTAAAGATGGCTTCTGCATGTCTGCGGCTCGATATGGGGGAGAGTGAGGTGTTGAACTATTCCGACTATCGCGACGAAAGTGAGAAGCGCCATTCGGGATGCCCAACGATATGTTCCTGTCTCCTAGACCGGGGCGCTGCAGGAAGTCGCGGACTGGTTGTGCAGTCTCGTATGGGCTTTCGAAAGTTTCGTTGCTACTTCTGGAAGTCTCTGGCGTTGGCAAGCGAGGAGATCGATGCCGTCGCTCCTTGGAGTAGTAATACGACGGAAGTCGTTGATATGCTTGACCGTCGGTCAAGGTGAGGCTGTCCATCATGGCTGAATCCGGCATTTGAAGTGAGGTTCGATCAAAACTGCAAGCGCAGGAAGGACAGGAGGCTGCAATAGCGTGCGTGCTGATCCAGAGTCGATATGTATCAACGCCGTCGAAGGTTGCAGAGAAAATAGCCTCGCCCCAAATGTGACGTGCGGCAATCTTGACAAATCCCACAAGAGGCCACGGACGAAGGAGCGCTGGTGGCAGTTTTTGAAGTGAGATCAAGTCGTTCAACTTAGCCTCGAGTCTCCGACCTTAAGGTTGGTGCGATCGATTCTCGGCTGGCGGCTCGCTGACTCTTAATAGTAAAGGAGGAGAAGGGTCTTATGTGAAAGTGACTATTAATGATCCTTATGCGCGATGCGACTAGGAACACGCGACGGGACAGGACTCCTGCTCAAGGAGCATCGAAAGTAAGTGAACCAAGACCCGATGTATTGGCGTCCACGTCCTGCATGGACTCGCGGGCGGGTCCTGCAAGTGATCAGGATCTGTGAGACGGACCTTCCTCGTAGCACTCATGCGGCGACGAAACATTGCGCAAATGATGCAGGCTAGGATGAGAGCTTTCCAGGATACTGCGATGGACAGGCTCCTGCGCTCCCGTGCGTAGAGCACCCTACCCTTGATGCCGGACAGACCCAGCTCCCAGCTTCAACAAAACGGCCCGCGTGGCGCTTGTGCCACGCAGCGGCCAGGCGTCATACAGAGTTTCCCGAACCAGAGTAGTGAGTTTTTTTGACACACGCTCGGGCTCCCATACGTACGGCTCTTCTGCGCTGGTGCCATTCCGATTTGGGCTATTGCAAAAGGCACTGATGAGCAGCAAATGGGCGGTCTGACCTTGTGCTGGGCTCACTCTCGAGCAGGGCAGGCAATTGGGGACATTGCAGAGCTGCATGAGCATTGGACGAACTACCATATCGGTGTCATGGAGGCATGGGCCGGGCTCTGAGCTTTTGACTCTCCCCGGTCGATTCTCAGTTCGCGCAAGACCACGATACCCGGTCTCTCGCGCGCGATGCTAGATCCATCGCAGGCGAATCTTTGAGCCTAACCTTAGTTCTATTCGACTGACAGCTGCGAGGCCTCTGTGGAGAGCGAGGAGGGAGAACAAGAAGCCGTGGCGGTCGTATTGTATACGACATCGATGCGCGTCGATCACGGCGGCCGCTACCGAAGGGATAGACTAGGAAGATATATGCCTTGGTCACTGGCGCGTGCTTCCAGGTCGTGGCAGGCCGTCGTGGCCGGCTGGCTGAAGGAGCCGCCGTCTCTCCCCTCTCTCCTCGGCGGCCCACACCCGTACATACATACTGTAGGCTGCGACCTGTCATTGACTCGCAGCATTCGGCACCGCCGTCCAACCAGCGGTCGTGCCGGCAGGGAGACACGGCGCGCCGAGTACACGGCACGTTTCGTCTGGATGGGGTTTGCTTAACAGGCACCAATATTGAGGCAACGAGACGGCTCCCACCTCCCCTCATCGGCGGTGAATAACACGCAGCTGCAGGACATGGAACGGCGCCGACGATGCCGCGTGTTGCAGGTTGATGATGATCGACTACGACTCTGTGACATGGCTGCCCACATCGACATCGACATCGACATCCACCGCGCGCGCGATGAGGCCGGAGATGCCTGCAAACTCGATTCCACTCGAGGCCTGCTCCTGCTAGAATACTGCCCCACCAGAGACACCCTTGCACAGCTCGCACCACGCTTGAGCCGAGAGCCGAACCTCGATGGCAGATGGCAGATGGCAGATGGCAGTGGGCAGTGGGCACAGTGATGGCGACCCGGGTTGTCGGCGCGGCGTGTTGTGGTCATCCGACATCCCACAGCCGCCCCCCTCTCGCCTGCACCATAGCCCAGAACCCACAGCACTCTCGAGCCCTCCGACTCACGCACTCATCTCTACTGTATAGTACGTGGTGGCGGCGGCGACGGCGGCAAGCATTACACAGCAGCAGCCCCAGCAGCGTGCGCTCGAACCCCACCGCAGCAATCGTGCTGGCGCCGGCCGTCACCACCGCGCGCTGTCTGTTCCACTCTAACAATAACGCCGCGTATCCACACGCCGCCTCTGGGCCACACACGCCGGCGGTGACATGTGAGCTGCTCATCGGGATGGCAGCGCGAGTTTGACACTTTGGCAGGGTTCACTCGCTTCCTGAAGTTCCTGCACGACCACGCGTGTACGATTGCAGACCAGGGGTCGCATGGGTTGCGCGGTGCTCTCTGCCTCTCGCCCAGACTCTACACCCACCCTCTCTCTTCGCAGTCTGCTACTTATTAAGATGGCCTTACTACCTCCCACCCATGTCTCTGTTCGCCGCGGAGAATTGCGAGGCCGCGCCAAAGTGCACAATTCGCACGACGCGGCACTAATGCTGTTGACAGGACACAGCGCGTGCCTGACAGCCCGGGAGCCAATAGAGAGGTGTCGGACGGCGCCAGGCGATTGGGCAGGAATGCGACCCGCACCGGCGAGCATGCAGCGCACCCTCATAGCACATGCGGTATGTCCATGTCCACCTTGCAAATGGTGATCTTGGACGGTCATCTCGAGGTGCAGTGCGGCCTTGTGCTGCCACGCGTGACGCTGGCCTGTCGTTCATCGCCATCTATTGATTGGCAGCAAGGGTGTTTGGCGTTGCACTCTCAACACCACGGACAGTTCGCCAACAGTGGGTACCTAGGTCGGACGCTGCACCAAGCCTTATCAAGATCGAGGAAACGGGTCAAGATGGAGATGGAGCCATGGCTACTTGCGCGTTCTGTCCGCACGCACCATCGCCCTTTTGTCCATGGCCTGGGGAATTCGCTCGCCTCCCTGCGCCGGCTGGCTGAACGTGGCAGGCTGCGTGCCTGTGTGCACTGATCGACTTTACGGCGATGCGTCTCTTGGCGGATCTCTGGCAGGTCACCACTATCACCTTAGTCACGAGGCCGCCTCCCAGTCTTGCGAGCACAGGAATCCAACACGACGCCCGGCTGGATCCATTCCGCAACCGCAGCGTCCAACAGGAGCTCGACCGAGCATCTACGGAATGCGACAATTGCATACCTAGCTTCCCGCTCTCTGGGTGCGAGAATGCTACCGCTCGATTATGTCGTGAAAAAAGTGGCTGAAAAGGCTTCATCTGCTTTGCTGCCCAGCAATTAACTCGTCTGGCAATTACGCATATATTGCACGTCATGTGCGATGCGGTACAATCCTGCTACTGCAACAGCTTGATGTGCATTCCCGGATATTGGCAAGTACGCGGGATCAACCAGGTTGAGCATGGACTTCAGATGCAGAATCCGCAAGCGCTCCGATATCGAATGGTGCGTATACTGCTTTTGCTCAAGTCAACCACAGGAAATGTGCAACGATAATTGACTTAATCTATCCTACGCCTGGCGGCATGCAGACGACATCCATCGGCGCGGGTCGCAGGGCACGGCCATCGGTCATCTTGGTTCGGACGAACTCTCCCCCAGGTTGTCACAAGATCATTGAAAGCCCGAGAACCAGGTTGAGATGCGCGCAGAATACCTTCTTCTACCCGACTGGTTCTCACCGGCTACCACTATCGCGGCTCTGGAGCTCGTACCCAGCTTGTACTCCCACTCGCCCCACTCGCCTCAACGTTGTCACACGTCGCCCCTTGTCATTCACGTCGACTTGGTCGACGAGCATGAGGTAATGTTACGTCGCGGTGTCGCAAGGAGCAAGGCGTTCTGCACGGCTCGACGAGGGCCCTTAGACCCATCATGGCGACAGATGTCGTATCCAATGACTGTCTCTGGTCACTCAAACAGGTGTCACCGAATAATGCCCTTTACGAGTGTTGTACGCAATGACAGAAGCGCCCATTTGGTCTTGAGCCTCACTCTGCGAGCAGCAAGCGCCCGATAGACCGGCTACAGAAGCGGTGCAACTCACGAGACCAGTCATCGACCGCCTGGATCAGGTCTGAACTATCAGAACTCACGCAGGTATCACAGCGACTGTTTAAACGTCTTGCAATCATGGCGGTCTAGACTTGTGCACTATTGAAAGGACACCCTCCTTCTCCTGACAAGACACCACCCCGGTTTCTGGATCCAATGGCACCTATGGGCTTCGAATTCTTCATGTTTCCATGCTACCATACAATTGTCTGTGCGCCACACAGCACTCTCGCTACAATCTGAAGTCTAAGGCCGCAGCTTGCTCTGCTGACCGACAATTTGCAGTGCCAACACCAAGGTACCAAACACCCATTGCTTTGCAAAACATACCAATCATTTTCTCGTCATCATGAGGCCGTAACATGCTGACAGGTAACCACACGAAACATGCCATATGTCTTACAAAAGTAACGCTGCAAGCAAGGCCGTACTGAGGCCGAAATATACTGTCGATGTCCTTGAGATCGAAATCCTACCACCAGAACTCTCAGAAGGGATGCCGCTGGGGAGGACGGTTCGACCGGTTGTGGAAGACAACTCATTCATGCTGTCTGCCGTGTTGATTGCAGAACCAGTGTTGGCGAAGTCGACAAGGAGAAATGTTGGTGCCTTCCCATATTGCGCTGCGCACGTCCTCGCACTGGTTCCTAGGTTTCCAATTCCACCGCTTGGCGCGTTCGTCGTTTCCACGTACGACTCATTAGGTGTCTGGATTCCGAACAGCTGATCTTCGTAAAGGAAGTGGTTCATCAGAGTCATGTATCCTTGCGAGATTGCAGAGGACGTCTGGTTCGCAAGACTCGAGGGTCGGTCAACTGCACAGGAAAAGTCCGACGGCTCCGAGTTCTCGTAACTGTTCTCGACGATGTAGGTGAATTCGTTGAGAAGGTAGGGTGCCGCGGAGTTGTCGTTCAGAGTTGCAACAAAGTTCACCGCTCGAGTGCCGTTGCTGATGAGGGTGTGCAGTGTTGGCCACTCGCTGGATGCCGAAGAAAATGACGGAGTGTAGGCGTACTGGTCCAGACCAGATGAAGTGTACGCCGAAG
The DNA here is from genome assembly GCA_031771865.1 of Nothophaeocryptopus gaeumannii. Lineage (NCBI taxonomy): Eukaryota > Fungi > Ascomycota > Dothideomycetes > Mycosphaerellales > Mycosphaerellaceae > Nothophaeocryptopus > Nothophaeocryptopus gaeumannii. The sequence goes on along the minus strand of JASISA010000041.1, from coordinate 1,327,942 downwards.
CTAGGTCACTGGCGCTCGCATCTGCACCGTTCACGAGTAGAATTGTTACGATGTCGTTCGGATTGTTATCCATCCAGCTCTTGATTTCCGACAACCAGCTCTCTAGTGTCCCGGCGTCCAACAATGAACAGTCCGTGTGGCATACATGTAGCGCGCTGGTGTCATTGTTGGTTTGTACTTGGGCTGTCACAAGACGGACACCTGCCGAAAGCTGACGAGTAGTGTTATAGAATTGATTGCCGGAAGTAGAGTATTGTGTGGACGAATCTCTCAAGAAAGGCGCGTCGTGTGCTCCAAGATAAGTGACGTTGTTGTAGTGTCGGGAACATAGATCAGGGCTGTTATTGCAGGCCCTCGAAGAGTTTTGTGCTGACACTGTTCGCAGACTTGTCGCCGCAAATACCAGAGTCGATAAAGCTTTCCAAAACATGATGACTGTGCAATTCGAACGTCCTGCCAATCGAAAGCGCTGTACAGCTGCAGTCGTTGCCGTAGCCTCCAAGCGAATGTGTGGGACCAAAGAAGTCGAATATCAGCAAATATGTACTGCAGAGAAAGTATACTGGAGAGGAAAAGACGTAGAAAAGATGATAAACAGGAAGTAAGAATTCGAAGACACCTGCCTCAGACATAGCGGACGTGTCTGGCTCTTACCTCACCATCTTGTCTCCAGAGGGCAGTGCAATGGAGTGTGAGGCTTCCTGCATCGTGTTGCCGCTCTTGCGTCGTCAGCGACAACACTAGGACTAAGATAAAGTGGACGCGCAAGAGTCGCCTTTCTTATGCGACGAACTTTCACTTACGGTGATTTATGTCCGGAGATGATACAAAGAACGTGCGTGAAAAGACGTACGAGAGCATAGCTTGGTGTCATCGTCGTCGTCGTCGTCGTCGTCGTCTTCTCTGTTCGAGAGGAGACAGGTTCGAAGTGAGCTCGGCAGTCGGAATGAAAAGGACGCTAAGACACGATCGGCTCGGTAAGCCGTGCTGTAAGCACGTGCGGGCCATGAACCTAAATTTGGACCGCATTTTCCCTTCTGCGGCTGTTGGCCTGGCCTGCCCTGCTCGCCTCAACCTGACACAACCACGCGCCTTCACCAGCAGCGTAGGACTCACAACCTCTGCTCACAACACCGCCATCTGTCGCCTTTCGTATGTGGCTGAGCGCGATGACAGCCGATGCTTGTCAACATGGGCCGCCTTGCCATCAAGTCAGCTTCCCAGATTGTGCGCCTGGATCTTCCCACATGGACGCTGCAGCCGCCTTCCTTGGTCTCTGCCACTGCTTCATATTTGCCGAAAGCCTAACAGACGCGTTATGACTTTACCAGCGCGCTATACTTGTGTCACCATTGTCGACGGCGAGCTTTGGCGACAATTGCAATCCATCTTCCCACTCATAGTATGCGGCTAGTCGAGAAACTGCGGTCCAGACTGTCGACGCCTGTCCTATTCAAGCGGTGTGAGTTCAAGCAAACCCATACAAGATACGACCAAGGGTTGATGCCTCGCCCCAATCTGGTCATTGGCGTGGCGTCTGCCTTTGACCTTCGCTGGATCTCTATCTCTGTAGCACTTTTGGGCCGGACAATTGGACCAATTCGGAAGGAGATCATGAGCCGGCACAACTTCCGAGTGACTGCTTGGTCCTGGCAAAGTCTCGTGAAAAAGTTGGCCAGCAGTTCCGGTCCGGGGAGAGCTGCCGCAAGTTTCATCATTCTGCTTCTCCACCGGCGATCACTTGTGGAGAGTCAGTGGCTTACAAGACGCCAGAGCATGCATGATACAGGCAGCACCCAGGCTCACTTACCTTTTGTGCTGAAGAGGTCGTCTCGGGTGACCTGTGTGACAGTCGAGTGATCGAAACTTGTCCGGGAAGCCGATCACGAAGTACGCCTATCGAACACCTGACGAATCGACCGACGTACCAACGGTCCAGTTCTGACAGGAGACAAGACGGCATACCCAGGTCCACATTCGCGTCTCTTCCCGATACTTTGCATGTTGGCCTCGCGGTCTCCTGCCATCGTGTTTTTGAAAGCATGAGAACAGGAAGCGAGGAGACATCTGAGGCACTTCTGCCCCACGACACTCGTACTCGACGTCGTCAGAAGTCCAATGCGTATGATGAGACCCTTCGTGTCGCTTCTGGCCAGTTCATGCCCGAGAAAACCTCCCCAAGCATTGGTTCTCATCTAATGGTAACTTGAACATAGGGGCGTTTGGTTACCCTCGGCATAGTGAGTAAGCTTGCGGAGATTGACATGCAGTGTGGCACATGTGCTGCGCTGTGAATCACAGCTATGAACGGCATCTGGATCGTATCGAGAGGTCACATTCGTCTCGCCACCCTCTGTCGACGACTGCCCTACAAGAGCGTGTGCGCTTGGCCGTCTAGAGCGTACAAGAACGCGATCCGACAGGATGGATCCAGTCGTTATTCAGGGCTCAGGTGAGGGAGTGCTGCTTGGGTGTCTCAGCTGGCGTTCAGTTGAACGGACACCTTGGTCTGCAGCAGCTGGGCCAGAACTGATCATCGGCACTGAAACGGCACCGCAACCTCATTCAGATGATGTCAAACTCGAGGTGAGTTCGAGTCTTTACGAGGACAGATGCGGCTCAGCGATAGACCAGTACGGGAAGTGCTAGAAACCATTTGCATCGATTGAGCTCTTGGCACCTGTGGAGATACCTGTTTGATCCTTCAGCATATGTTGAGTCGTTTGCTCATCTCACCGCTATCTGCGCTCGCTGCGGATGCGAGCAATATCATCGTGCGAGCACCTATTTGGATCAATGCACCTCAATGACTTCTGAGGTCTCACTTCGAGATACGCCGATGTACTTTTGCGGAAGACTACGAAGCATAGTACGCAATGGCATTATCGGTTGGTCGACCGGCTGCCGGCTACCATGCCCTCTACCATTTTCACGTGCTTGACTGCTTGTAGCGTTGAGCCTAAGACGCTTACGTCACCACCCTTCTATGCAACACATCAACATCACACGGAGAAAACCAAGGCAAATCCGAAACAAGTTTTTCATCACGATATGATACAGACCTACAGCAACATCACGCACTGATGAACAGGACCGCATCTCCATATGGCCTCCGCACTCAAATCCAAGGTTGCGAAAGCAGCCTCTGCCTCCCGTCCGAGCACCACCGACTCCGCCACCGCGGAAGAAGCAGAACAATACAAACTCCTCGTCACCGCAGGGCCAAGCTATGATCAAACTCTCCACAAACCCATCAAAGTCAATACCGAATCCTCCACCTTCGTCGAAAATGACTTTTTACGCGCCAAGATCAGCGTCCGCGTTAAGGGATTCCGTGGACTTCCCTCAGGGTCCCCTTCAACTTGTCCTGCATACTTTGATCACCCTCTGCACGAGCGAGATCAATATTCGTTGGGATTTAGCTTCGTGCCGAAAGTGGATATACCCTCTGAAGGGAGCGTTTGGGGAAATGATCTAGACCATCCTGTGAGGGATCGCTTGCCGCCGGGGTTCAATACGGCGTTTCGGATTGTCAAGGAATTCATCGATCCTGGGTTGAGCTGTGATGTTTATGCGGATGAGCCTTGGCTTTATGGGCCTAGCGTATCATGCTGGTTCGCGCTTCGAATAGGAGATTTGGTGAAGCAAGGGGAGTATTTTCCTGCTCCGGGTGTGATGAGTGAAGGGGGTGATGGGAGTGGACAAGACGTAAGGGAGAAACTTGGTCTACCTGCGAATAACGAAAAGAGGAGGAAATTCTTCCTGAGTAAAGAGAATCGGGAGAAGTTCGTTTTTGAAAAAGGGAGATTGTATCAAGGCGATTTTTACAATCCATATTTGGATTTTGCGAATTTTGCGCTGAAGTTGCCCGGGTTTTCGTTGAAGGTGATTAAGTATATTGGGGAGAAAACGCATTGTTTGAGATATGTGTTCAAGAATAGGGAGACGGGGGATGTTTATTTTAATGTGAACTTTACGTTGCTTTGGGGGCAGAAGTTGCAGCAGGCTATGAGGGAGGATGAAGAGCAGGCGCAGGCTGGTGCGGAGGCTGAGGAGGGTACTGGTTTAGTGGGCGTAGCTGCTACTGGAGCCGAGCATGACCATGGGGACGATAAGCACGAGGATGACGATGACGACTTCTTGGATGCACCTGAGCATCAACACAGTGGCAATGTGACACACTCATCTGCACCAAGCGGCATGCAGCTCCACCCAGGCGACCACCATGCTATGGCGAATGCCATGTCTTCGGAGACGAATGATGGTGTTGATGAGATTGACAGGCTACTTCGTGAGACATCTACGAAGCAGGATCGATATGATGTTGACTGAGCAGCGCTTAGCAATGGAGTTGAAGGAGTTAAGGGACTGATGGCTGAAGATACCCCTTGCGTACCTGGAAGAACAGCACTTGGATACATATATTAGATCAGATTTTGGTATTATGAACAGAGCCGAGTCTTGGGACAGTCTCGCTCAAACGCTTCCAATATCGTACAATCTTCAGAGGACATTGCTCAGAGCATTCCTCTTCTCCAGGCTCGGTTCGCTAGCTCTTCAATCTCCTTCACTTCCACTGGGCCCTTTACGTTGTCATCTGCCAGTCCTTCCACCACTGCTTCAGCCACCAGGTCCGCCTTGAGCGGTTTCGCCCCGCCTGCCCCAATGAGCCAGGTGAGGTTGCCTCCAGTCAGCGAATTCGCGATGAACCCGCCATATGTTACAGCTGCCATTGGCACTGTAAATGTCCGACTTGAGTCAAACAAGAAGCCTGGTCTAATAAATAGGCTTCTCATTCTCGGAAACTCGCTTGAAATTGTGCTCTCTGCCTCCCTCTTCGTGCTGATGTATCTGCCAGGCAGAATGGGAGCGCCAGCTGCAGCCGAGATGTATCCAAAGCTCTTCACTCCCGCCTCATTCGCTTCTCTTGCCAGCACAATCGCGCTGTCTCGATTCATCAACTCGTATGTCAATTGTCCATCTTTCTCCCCCGGCTCGATCTGCTGTCCCGCTTGCCGTTGCATGGGATTCGTATTTGCGCCTTGCTTGTTTGCGGAAAAAGCTCTTCGTAGGCCTGCTATTGGAGACTCTTTCCCTGTGAGTACGCCTTTGTAGTCTGCTTCGAGGAGAATTCCCATTGAGTGCACCACCGCGGACGCGCCTTCGAGGGAGGATGTGTATGTTTCGGGGTGGAGGATGTTCGCGGATCGCCATGTCACGGATTTGGACCACGGAGGGGGAGATGTAGGTGAGGAAACGGAAGGCCAATTCGGTTCGCCTGATCGACTGCAGTAGAAGTTAGCTTTGGGTTTGGACTTGCGCCTGTAGCTTGGGTATACCTGATTGACACTACATCCCAGTCTCTTGCTACTGCAGCTTTGCATATTCTGCTTCCAAGGAATCCATTGCCGCCGCACACTACAAGCTTCTTCTTTGCTGCTGCTGTAGACATTTTTGAAGCTTGGACTTTGAGGCCAATGCTTGATGAAGCTGCAGAAACCAGTGGGTAAGCCCGTCAGCGGATGCTCGTAATCGGAAAATGACTTCCTCGTGATGCGCGCGTCTAGATTTCGAGAGATTGGGCTGCCACACCCAAGCGACGTTGAAGTTGCGGCTCGATGTGGTTCGACTTCGAAGAATTGAAGCTCCTGACATCATCGATCGGCCTAACCCGGATAGATCCGCAAACTCAATCGGAAGCCTTCTTGCATGTGAAGCGTTCACTATTAGATTTGTACCCTCTAGTACTGCATCGCCTCAGATGCGCGCTTGAAACATAAGGTCGAAGGCACTGTCGCCATTGGTAGCATTGCTATATCTATTTTGCATCCTAAATTATGCTGTACATCTCAAAGCAAACCCCAAGCCATCTCATGCTGTGTGCTGACTGGTCGGATCTCGTCTATACATACTTTAGCAATCCATCAACATGCTTCGAAACGCTTGACCTTGAACATGCTATCTGTTCGTCGCTGATCAAGCATCTCCCATCACTTCATTCCATTGACAAGCAATTTCTTCAGCTCCTCATCAAACTCCTCTCGCTTCTCCGGATCGAATTCGGCATCACCCTCTTCTGAGCGAGTGCCATACCGGCCGGTACGCTTCTTGTCAAAATGCCAATCCCTAAATTGCAAGACGTCGACAGCAGCATCGATACCGTTGGCAATTGCAAAGGCCTCAAGGAAGTAGTGGCCATCGCGGTAGATCTGGCGTGCAAGCTGCTTGGGCTCACGATACCAACCAATCGTGCAATCGAAGAGTAGCTCTTGAAGGTTGGTGCAGCCAGCGAGAATTGTCAGTGAGGCAAAATTATGGCCCTTGTGGACTCCTCGTCCTCCGCCCCAGCCTCGAACGGTGATATCGGTTAGTAGCTGGCGATTGTAAGGACCAATGGCCGCAATGAAAGCATGAAGGGCTGTCGTGTCCTCGAGGATGATCTCTTGCTCATAGAGAATGCTGCTAGCTTCCTCTCGAATCTGCTTGTTGACCGCAAGCAAGTTGGGGATGAGCGCGTTCTCCTTATTCCAGATCTGACTCCGATTGTCATTGATACGATTGATGCGACCCCAGTACCACCGATAAGGACGACGACGAGCTTTGCCGTAGTAGTTGGAGTCTCGTGTGAGGTTGATGGGACCACGTGCCACGGTACGTCGGTAGTTCTTCGTCTTAGAAACCAGAGTGAGGCCATCTGGCTCGACCAAAGCTAACTCGTAGATCGCATTCCGGAGCTCAGGTGGAAGATCCATGAATCGGAATGGCTTGACCTTCTTTGGCTTTGGCGACTTCTTTGCTTTCTTCTTTGCTTTGCCCTTGGCCTTCTTGCTACCCTACAGCAATGTCAATAGATGAAGAGCAAACTTGGAGAAATAGAAGAGCGTACCTTCTTGCCGAACTCGTTGTCACTCTCAAGGCCGGCATCGTCTAGGTCCTCGTCGGACTCGTCAGGAGCAGCAATGAGACCCTCAGCCTCAAGCTCGTCCAGGTAGTCGTCCTCATCAGCGTACGAGACTCGCTTGCGCTTGCGGTCACTGACACGTAGAGTGACAGTGGTGTCGGTGGAAGTTGCCATTGTGGTCTTGTTAGCTGTCGAATGGGTGTGGAGTGTGAACGGACTGGATAAGGGCAATGGATAGGTGTGGTTTGGGAGAGGATGAGAGTCTCAATTGCAAGTTGAATGCATCGACAAGTCAATTGATATAGCAGTTCATACTGAGACCTGTGCTCTTGCCTCACGCGCGCTAGACCCATGGCTGCCTGCGCTGAGCTTCAGGCATGTCATCCTCATTGGACGCGATTTCGCGCTAGATGCACGCGGTCACGAGGCAGTGTGAGACAGCATCGCCACTTCCTCGCAACGTTCACACCGAGCAGGAACACGTCTGAGATGAGGAATTGATATCGCGTCGCCAATGTTGATGGGAGACAGAGGTCTTGGTCGCGGTGCAGCAACCGACGAGCAAGGGCCGGCGGCAGAGACATCAGCCGCTGGTGGTCCACTGCCGAAACCTTTTCCGCTCCCCGCTCTATCCGCGTACCAATGATGGTATAAGCCGATGACATCGGCCGATGTCGTTGTTTGCGTACAGACGAACTCCAACATTGTTAAGAGCCATTGACAGCTTGAACGTCTCCTGAGACGAATCTTTGGACCCATTGGAATGACATGAGACTTTCGTCTCATAGCTGCAGTTGGCACTATGGAGTTCGTGAGACCATTGGCATCGAGGCTCGCGGCCTCGCCGCGAGTGCAGATCCGGATTATTGAGACACCGCGTGCTGCGTGGAGGTTGAAGCAGCATGCCAGCCAGACCAGGACTTTCCGGACGAGTACGATTGCAAGGCGGGAGGCGACCAGCCAAGCACCGGCGAAGTTGAGAGGTCAATCGAAGCTCTACGCCTCTGCCGATGAGGCTGTGAAAGACATCAAATCCGGATCTATCGTTCTCAGCGCTGGTTTTGGGTTGTGTGGGACAGCAGAGACCATCATCGCCGCCATTGCGCGGAGAAAGGACCTGAACAATCTGACTGCCGTATCGAACAATGCGGGAACGGCCATTGGTGGTGGTTTGTCTCCTCTTATCCAGTCTGGTCAAGTCAGCAAGGCGATATGCAGCTTCCTCGGAAACAACAAGGGTTTGGAAAAGAAGTACTTGAATGGCGAAATTGCAATTGAACTCACGCCTCAAGGCACACTCGCAGAGAAGCTTCGATGCGGTGGCGCTGGTATCCCGGCATTCTTCACTCCAACCGGAGTTAACACCCACATTCAAAGTGGTCAGATTCCTGCCAGACTCAAGGACGGCGATGTGATTGAACATGGAAAGGCCCGCGAGACCCGTATCTTCGATGGACGAGTATACAACATGGAGACCGCAATCAAAGGAGATGTTGCTGTGCTGAGAGCGCACAAGGTCGACAAGGCTGGCAATGTCAAGTTCCGATACACCACGAAGTCATTCGCCCCCCTTATGGCCAAGGCCGCCGCGGTTTCCATCGTCGAGGCAGAGCACATCGTCGAAGTCGGCGAGTTGAAGCCTGTCGAGATCGATCTTCCTGGTGTCTTTATCGACCGAATTGTACAGGCCACTGAGGACAAGATCATCGAGATCAAGAAGATCCGCCAGGAGACTGACATTGAAGCCGAGGGAGCCAAGTCTGACGCTCTTGCTCGACGAAACCGTATCGCCAAGCGCGCTGCAAAAGAGCTCAAGCCTGGTTTCTACGTCAACTTGGGTGTCGGAATGCCGACACTGGCTCCTTCTTTCTTGCCACCGAACAGCAACGTCTGGATTCAATCTGAAAACGGTATCCTTGGAATGGGTCCATACCCAAGGGAGGATGAGCTCGACGCAGACATAATCAACGCCAGTAAGGAGACCGTTACACTCGTCCCAGGAGCTAGTTGCTTCGACAGCAGCGAGTCTTTTGGTATGATTCGCGGTGGCCACATTGATGTCAGCATGCTTGGAGCTCTCCAAGTCGGCGCGAACGGTGATTTGGCCAACTATATGATTCCCGGGAAGGTCTTCAAGGGAATGGGAGGTGCCATGGATCTTGTCTCCAATCCTGATGCAACGAAGATTGTCGTGCTTACCGACCATGTTGACAAGTATGGTACACCTAAGATTGTTGAGCATTGCACATTGCCGTTGACTGGCGCGAGATGTGTTAGCACCATCATCACAGACTTGGTAAGTTGGGGACTTTCCGATCACAGATGCACTTTACTGATATCTCCCCCAGGCCGTGTTCGATGTTGACAGGGTGAAAGGAGGCCTGACCCTTATTGAGCTGGCGCCTGGCGTCGGAGTTGACGAGGTGAAGCAGAAGACTGATGCCAAGTTCGCCATCAAGGAGCCTCTAGGCCAGATGGAGTAGAACACGCCAACTGTTTATTGTATCTGGCGTTCATGTTGAACCACATCTAGAGCATTCACATATCCATAGATTCAAAGATATCTTCGAATCTATCACCCAAGATCTCCCATTCACAACTTCGCCTTCGGCGCTTTCTCAAACCCAGGCGCAAACGTCGTCCCTCGCCCTTGTCCCAAAGCATGCACGATACTGTCAACCTGCTCCAGCAACCACAAACTCCCCTCATTGCTCGCCAACCACTTTCCACCCGGGATCTCATCCTCTGACTCTGCGGTGTTTGTCTCATAAGCCTTTCTCAATCCAAATACATGGCTAACAACCTGCGGTCCGACCCCACTTTGAGCTCGAAGACATGCCACTGCGATGATGCTCGTGAGCACGCGGCCGATGTTTGGTCGGTTTGCGTCCTGCGGCCCGGAGGGATCGGAGAAGAGAGCGCCGTATTCGCCTTCAATGATGAAGACCGGAAGATCGGGGTGACTTTGCGCCAATTTCGCGCTCAACTTCTCCGAGAAAGGATGGTAGATACTTTCCCAAAGTCCATTAGCCCTGCTCACTACATCACCAATATTATACTTCGTCAAATGTCTTCGGGGATTGCGTTGATTGAGTTGGTCTTGGATTTCGCGGGGGAGGCCGCCGTAGAATGCTCCTAGGACGTTGATTGTTCGTGGGACGCCGTTGAAACCGATGCATTTGAGGCCGACTTCGCGCATGAGTTCGGCTGTGTAGAGAGGTTGGTTTGAGATTTTGGGGGAGGGTTGGGTGTTGGCGAGGTTGTAGAGGGCGAGCATTGATTCGGGGGAGTTCATCGTCATTGTTGCTGCGGTCTGGGAAGGACTGTTAGATGAGAGGAAATGGGGAAGGCAGAGTTTGAGCGTACGGATGCGCAAAGCCATGCTGGTAGGCCGACTTTTTTGGATCCTGCTTCTGAGGCTATTCGTTCGTAGACTGAGGAGATGTTCTTGGGAGCTGGGATGGTATTCGGTTTGGCGTGGGCGGCGTTGATGAATTGCTTCAGCGGCTCGGATAGTTTGGACATTTTGACGGCTGAATGCAAATAGCTTATTCGAATTGTGGTTGCTATGTGACTTCTGAGAGATTATGGAGGTAGCAAAGGAGATTGAGTGTACACGACTTCATGGTATATGATCCGGCTAAAGCGATGGTGATGGTGAGCCTCGGATCCGATGGCGGAGCACGCATTGACCTTGCCTTGTCTTCCCGCCCGTCACGGCAACAGCACCATGCCACTCTCTTCGTTCGCCATTCGCGAAGACAACAACGTCAACGGCATCATCATCTCTGGGCGCTTGGTGAAGTTTTTGTTACGCGCCGAGAACAGTCGATACCGTGTATTATTCAAACAACAGCAATGCGTGGCGATACGCGTCTTCTTAGACGCGTGCTCCCCGTCTTTTCGATATCCGCGACCAATGAATTCCCTGCCACCGGGGTCTGTTGCAGACAGACTAGAGGAAGAGAAGTGATGTGAGTATGCGCGAAGATCGTATGCATCTTTGGCCATTTTGAGGTGACCACCCTTGACGCTTCATAATGATGAAGAGAATGTGGCGAATTTTCACTTTTCCCGTGTGTGGTATATCTCTACATTACTGCCTCTCATTTGCAGACAAACAGCAACATTGCTAGACTACAAGAACAGGTGTTCATCCGCATCTTGTCAATGCCATAATGGCAGCACGCACGCACGCAACTGGCTTTTTAGACCTCCCGGCCGAATTACGCATCCTCATTTATGAGTTGGCTGTGGAGAAACCAGAATTCACAGTCAGATGCCTGGGGAACGGCCGATATACCACAGCAAGCTCGTTTGGCCTTTTGCGAGTCAGCCAGCTCATGCGAAGCGAGACACTGCCTATGATGCAAGAGATATCCACGCTCCGATTCAGATTCCAGAATGTCAACGAAGGTTCAGTCAAGCGGTGGTGCCAGACAATGGGGCCAGAGCGGATACGAAAGATGAGGACGATCTCGATAGAGCATCAAGAGCTATGTTTGAGGGGCTGGGAGCACAGGTTTGTATCCTGTCGTACCTTGAAGAGACATCTTGAACACATGAAGACGCTTACGCTCGTTCAGCAGTATCCTGGATCCGGAGGCCGCCCTCTCCAACTCCATCGTGGACGTCGTCAATCGTATAAGCTCGAGGACGGATGGGGTTATGAGACCGAGGCCCATCAGACGGCGGATACGTCAGCCCCGAGCAAGACCGTGATGGCAGGACGCGGTTTTTGGGCCTGAAGATACGATGGTCAAATCTAGCAGGAGCAGGAATCACGGTCATGTGTAGCCGAATGCCATTGAGCTGTCGCAAATACAGTCAGGCCTCTTTTGTTGACGGAGAGCTCGGTATTTCCCATTCGAGCGAGGCCATGATGGATGCAGGGAAGGCAGAGTTGTGCTCAAAGGAGGAGCTTTGACAAGCCGACATTTCTCAATCTTGCCTTGCTTTCATGCATTGTACCCAGAGGTTGCGTTGGCGTCCCTGGGTGAACTTCGAAGGTACTCATTCCCACAACGTAGCGATCACATGCCGTCAGTCATCGCTGAGAATATTAGCTGTCAACTTCCAAGTGAACAGGAGACACTCTTATATCGGGTCACCTGTTGCCGCTGCCGGTTCTCAAAGTGGCCTGAGCTCGCGGCCACTCCCGCAAAATGGAGTAGATGCGGGGTCTGCCAGATGAGTGAAGCTTGCCCTCGGTCGTAACTCGCTTCACTCCGTTAGCACGTCTCCCGCCGGACGTTCATTCGTTCACCGTCACCGATGGAGCAGCGGAAACGACATGAAGGCTGGATGGCAACCACGAGACACGAGCCCGCCTATATCTCACGATTTACCCCGAGGATTGCTGCATACTGTAAGAGCATCCCTTCCTCCATCATCTCTTCCAGGTTGGTCATCTCCTCATACTTCTCCCTCCTCCCTGACCTGGTCATCGCTTCATCTCACCTCACGAAGCTTTCCGACCGTCTCCCTTTGCTTCCTAGACCTCCTAGACCTCCTAGACCTCAGCCTCCTGTTCGCGCCGATTACCAGATACACAGCTAGAAGAACAGCGACTCCGACTACAAAGCCCTCACTATACCCGCCCATCGCAAGAGGCAGACTTGATCCGAACCCTTCGACAACCGCGCAACATGCCTTTCTCGCCGCCATCATGGGTACCTCCTTTGCCGAGTATCCCGGACTCCATTTCCATTGAGACGTTCATGTTCAATGAGACCTACGGACGATTCCCTCTCGGCTACTCCAAGCCACCATTTAGCTGTGCTTTGACGGGCAGGCAGTTCTCTGCGCTGGACATGAAGGAGCGAGTTGACTATTTGGCCCGCGCACTATGCAAAGAGTTTGGCTTTAAGCCCAATGAGGGCTCTGAGTGGGATAAGGTGGTAGCTGTCTTCAGCTTGAACACCATTGATTATCTCACGCTGGGCTGGGCGGTACACCGTATAGGCGGTATCTTGACATGCGTGAACGCGGCGTACAATGCTTCGGAGCTGGAATATCAGATGAACGACTCTGGTGCTAAAGCCATCTTCACCTGCTTGCCTCTACTACAGACCTGCAAAGATGGCGTGAAGAAGTCGAAGCTGCCCAACGACAAAGTTTACGTTCTTCCTCTGCCCCATCAGGTTACCCCAGGGATGTCGAATAACGGACACAAGACTATTGAGGATTTGGTGAGTCTCGGAAAGACTCTTGATCGAATTCGGCCTTCGGACGACTTCTGGTCTGAGGGCCATGGAAAGAAACGGTGTGCTTTCTTATGCTATTCAAGTGGAACTTCAGGTAATATATTAAAGGCTGGAAGCTGCTCGGTGTCCAAGAGACGCGCTAACCCTCCACCCTTCGCTTGGTAGGTCTTCCCAAAGGTGTCATGATCTCACATTACAATGTCATTGCAAACACATTGCAGATCAACACGCACGAGACTCCAGATCGGAAGAAGCTCACGAAGGACACCGGAGACGATTACTACACCGAGAACTGCCTGGGTCTGCTACCGATGTCACACATTTACGGCTTGATTGTAATCTGCCACCTTGGCCCTTACCGGGGAGATGGTACAGTTGTGCTACCAAAGTACGACTTCAAGTGGCTTCTGCAATCAATTCAGGACTACAAGATTCGCATGCTGTACTTGGTGCCACCTATGATCATTCACCTAACGAAGGCACAAGATATCGTGAAGCAATACGATCTGTCCTGTGTCCGTGCCTGCTTTACAGGCGCTGCTCCGCTTGGCAAGGAAACTGCCGACAACCTCAACAAGATGTTCCCCTCATGGGTAATTCGACAAGGCTACGGACTCACAGAGACTTCGACCGTGGTCTGCTCTACGATGCCTCACGATGTCTGGTTCGGAAGTTCCGGATCTTTACTTCCGGGCATTACCGCACGTATCGTCACACCTGAGGGCAACGAAATCACAGGCTACAAACAACCAGGCGAACTGTGGGTCAAATCTCCTGCTGTGGTCTTGGGTTACCTGAACAAGCCGCAAGCGAACCTGGAGACGTTTGTCAATGAGGCGGATGGAAGATACATGCGAACAGGTGACGAAGCGATCATTGACAAGTCTCCGGAAGGGCACGAGCACGTCTTCATCACAGATCGCATCAAGGAACTCATCAAGTGCAAAGGACACCAAGTCGCACCAGCAGAGCTGGAGGCTGCGCTTTTGACGCACGCTGCTGTGAATGACTGCGTCGTGATTGGCATTCCCGCAGACCGCGAGGGTGAGGTCCCCAAGGCATTCGTCGTCAAAGCACAGGGCACGAAGGAAGACGACGAGACACTCAAGAAGTCAATCATAAAATTTGTCGAGGAGACCAAGAGCGACCACAAACGGCTGCGAGGGGGCGTCGAGTTCATCGAAGCAGTACCGAAATCGCCTTCTGGGAAGATCCTGAGACGGTTAATGAGGGACAAGGAGAAGGAGAAGCTCAGGAAGCAAGGGTCGAAGCTGTAGAGCAGAAGTATCTCAAGAGATTTGATTCTTTTGCGCTTGTTGACTGCCCGCTTGTAGATGCACGTCCGTTCTATCCTCCAGGTGCATCCGCGCTGAGATAATGTATAGCGTTCTGTACAGCTGTGTTCACCAATCCCGAGCATCGGCAGGTCATATTCTTCACCGTCCAGCATGGAACGATCACCAGCTTCTTCGGGGGTCTTCTAATTCCCTCTCATGGCGTCTGAGACATTTGCAGCAAAGTCCAGGCTACGTGCAGGTAGCACCGTTGCCAGCAGAGCTTATTCAAGACATATACTCAGACCGACATCAGCCGGCTCTGCAGACGTTTCTGCAAGTCTTGAGCACGAGGCGCCCACGAAGGTATCTCAACAAGATCAAGTCAGCTTTCTTCGCAACGCCCAAACACTTCACAACTCAGACTCCACCCGTTCTTACAAGCACTTTACTCTCGGCGCATGTTCCCCAGATGACTTTCTCGTGCTTCTCGTGCGGCGACAGGGACAACCACGGAGCGGCTTGCATCAGAAAGATGGTGACGTCTTTCAAAAGAAGATTTTCAAGCGCAGACATGACAGACAGACGCAGATCGGTATCATACGGCTCTGGATCTGGCGCTTCTGGAGACCTCAGCTGGCAAGAACTACCTTATCTTTCAAACTTGACGGAGAAGGAAGCAATACGTCCACGACCTGCGACTCCAGCACCCTGGGGCTCAGCAGTCTTTCGCCGTCCAGAAGTGCCATCCAGGTTTTCCAAGGACGCCTCAGAGACCGTCTTCAACTCGCATCCCAGCGGAAAGGCTCTCAAGTCTCATCCACCATGTCCATCACCACGGCCAGGGACACCATTTCCTGCAAGCGCGACATTGTACCCGTGGCCGAAGCTCTCCAGCCCAGATTCCGGAGAGACGATTAAAGTCTTCCTAGACAGGAACTCCAAAGACACTGGCGAGATGCGATCTCCACCGCAAATACATCGCGCATATCAACAGCTCGTCGGAATGCACCCTGATATGGTCAATAGTTCAACATCGTTTCCAAGACAGTCTGATCCGCCGTTACACCAGAATGAGTCTAAGCATGATGTTTCCATCGTCAAGAGAGACTCTGGGACATTTTTGCAGCCGCAACGATGCTCAATCCTCAACACAAACCAGGATGCTGATGCATCAAACGGAAAAGCGAGACAGTTCGTTGAGACCGAAGAGCAGCTCGCAAAGACGAGAATCGAGGTCGACAGCATCAAGACGCAGGCTGGAAAATTCAAGAAGGGTATGAATGAAGCCATGTACTTCTACAACGCCATAGCGTCCGAACTCAACGATCTCAAGACCGAGCACTCGCGATGTTCCTTTCATACCGAGCCAGCCGGTATCCTGTCGAGAGTCCAATGGAGGATTCAGACCGATCTTCGAGCAAAGATTCGCAGACTCGAACACAAACTCAGCATCACGTACACGGAATCTCGCGAGATGGAGAAGAAATGGAGACAGTCCCTTTCGTTGCTCAATGCCTGTGCTCGCGAGCGGGAGCAACTCAGTCAAGACCTCGCAGAACGAAATGAGCAGCTGAAGATCGCAGCACAAGAGATCATCCGCCTCAACACCAACATCGAAGATATAGAGCGAACTCACCACTCCGAACTCCACCGCCTGAACACCCAAATCGCCTCCCTCGAAATCGAACAGCGCGAGCTCGCTACCGACCTCCTCACCGAACGCGAATCCCTCTTCGCGCAAACCCACGCAACTCAACTCTACTCCAACGCCGTCGCCACCGCTAACGAGAAGGCACGGAAAGCTGAACGCTTGGTGAGGAAGTTGGAAAAGGAGAGAGATGTGTTCAAGAGGAAGGTGGGGGATGTGATGCCTCTGTTGGCGGAACCTAGTGCGCTGCAGGAGAAGTTGAGGGAGATGAGGAAGGAGATGAGGGAGAAGGATGGAGAGATGGAGGTTGTGAAGGGGACGAATCGGGCGCTGAGTTGTGAGGTTGCGGCGCTGAGGAGGAGGGTTGGTGATTGAGCGAGTGTATTTGAATGGGAGCGAGACGTTCGATGGTTTCTTGTCGAGCGTGTTGGTATTGATTTCGGTTGCTTTGGGCGGTGCTTGTATCATTTGGAATGTGATGTTGTCTCTCTTCATGATGCTCGCGACTTCCTTGCCGGGATCAGTTCTTGACAAACCTCACATGTCACTCATACCTTCCTCCCGAACAAGTGCCAGCTGCCATGTGCACGCAAATCGAGGCTTCTCACTCCTCCTCGCGTTTCCTTTTCGTACTCCTAGCGTCTGACTCCAACGACCACAATCGCAAAGATGAACAACTTCAACCTCGCTGCTGGCCTCTCCAGGTGAGTGCAGCAACGTCTGGACCACCTCACTGCTTCGCCCGCTGACGCGCCATAATTACTTCGACAACGAACGGCACTCGGACATTAGCATCGTGCTCGACGATTGGAGTGTCATCAAAGCACACAAAGTTGTATTGTGTCACGGATCTGAGTATTTCCGGGAGTTGCTGGAGGGTGATGATCCGGTGAGGCCACTCCACACTTGATGCATATGGAAAGCTTACTGAATGGCCACAGGCAGACAACGAAGGCAAGCTCAAGCTGCGTGACGACGACGTACGTGCTGTCACAGGGCTTATCGCATCCTTGTATGGCCTTCACTATGATGGCGCTGGAGAGACGAGCCTCTCACCTCCACCGATTCCCACTGCCCCGAAGAGCAAAGCCTACGCCCTATACCTGGTCGATCTCTACTACTCGGCTGACAGGTTCGACCTGGACGATCTGAAGAGCTCAACTAAGGTTCAGTTCGGCCTCGCCCTCAAAGCGATTGTGCCCACTGAGGACGATTCTGTCGCGTTTGACGAAGTGGCACGCTACGTGTATGTCGAACACGAAGAGCCAGTTTCCAGCGAACTCCGTCCCGATAGCTCGCAATCGGCTTCCCGGGCAGCAAGTCTTATCCGTTTTTGAAAAAGCTGATGGACGAAGTCGTCGATCTTGCCTTCGATCTCCTGCAAGTTGTAACGGACACGCGACCCCAGCCCATGCAATACGGTCCGCCAGCAGGCTTGTCACTTGCGCGAGAAGAAGCTCCAGCGACCCAGACTGTCCAAATGGCGCCGAGGAAGAAGGCGCGTTATTCGTAGGGTGATTCTCGCGAAGAGAGAGATGGGCCAGAGGGAATGTTCCCTCCTCGATTGGATGCCACGCCCAGCCAGCAATCGTAGACCGGCTGCGAACGAGGATGCAGCGCTTGTGAGCACATGACGAGAGATTAACGGTCACAATCGCTATAATAAGTAATAATAATAAATGTATTCGAGCTAGCTACAGGCCGTGCCCCTTCTAGCATATCTACATGTTGTAAAAGAAAACCCTGTAGAAAGTGCCTACAGCGTAAAAATTCCTCCCTTCTCTGTTATGCCTTACACCCTACTGCATCTTAGGTACTATAGAACCAATATGTTTGCCCGTAGGCAGCTGGCTGACACGCCAGAGTCAACATCATCCTCCTTACTTGGGTTCGAGATCTCCGGCCTGCTCTAGGAGATGTTTGAGGGTCCACTCGAATTGTCCTATAGGGAGATGCCTTATTGCCTACGCTGCGGTTTGTCTAGGAAACTCAGTAAGCTATCTTCTCGCGTCCTGGCATCTAGTGGCTAAGATGAGTTCCCTTCTACTCTCTCGCATGTTTGTATAGTAGGCAAGGTAGTGTCGAGCTGTCCCTCTATCTCCACATTCGCAGTAGGGGCTAGTGTCGGGCACCCCAACCTTGTGGAGGAAGTGAGGAAGGCCAATTGTCTCTGACCGTATCTGGAACACTATCGCGGCCTGGGCTTTGCTAAGCCCTCGATAAAGCTCCCGGGTATTGGTGTTCCATGGAGTCCTAAACGCGAGTAGGAGGATTCCTTCGCGCCTAGCATTGTCCCACTTCTGTGACTCGTCCCGCTCATACTGGCCCTGGAGGATAGTCCATGTTGCTTTCCGAGTCTTCTTTGGATCTGCTCTGTCTATGTGAGAGAGCTAGGACCGTAGGATAGTAGCCTGCTCGTCTGTCTGCTCTAGTAGCGAGCTGTATGGTTTTCTCAGGCGTCTGCTATATGCCCTAAGTTGTCCGCACTTTAGTAGGATCCGCCCCTTCAGCTCTTGCATAGCCTAGTGTATATCCGGCCTCTGCCTCTACGCAGCCATTGCAGCTATAGCAGTTCTCTTCCCATACTCGGTAATGTCTTCGATCTGGAGTTCTTTGTGTAACAGTCGCGTTGGTGTAGCTCGGTAGGCCCCAAGGATTATCCGTAGGAATCTATTCTGCATTACCCGTAGCTTTTGTTGGAGCATTTTTGAGATTCCAGTCTCCTTTCCTGCTATCCATACCTCGCTCCTGTGCATTACTGCTAGCCTGATCATTGAGATATATAGCTTACGGGCTGTCTCTACCGTAGCGCCCCACGTAGCAGTAGTAATCCGTCGTAGTGCAGCTTCTAGCCGTTTTGCTTTTGTAAGGGTATTCTCTATCTATACGTGCCACTTGAGTCTCTTATCAACGATTACTCCTAGGACCCTCATTGTGTCCTCTAGGCTACTCTAGAGCGACGGGATATTAGGTGTTCTCTAGGATTCGGATATGCTCCTTGTACCCCTTGTAAAGTGCATAACTTTGTATTTCTCAGGGGCGAACTTAGCTCCATGTCTTGAGGCCTATTGTAGACAGCTGTTGTAGTCCTTTTCTAATGCCTCGCATGTACCTCTTGTCGAATTTGACACTGCAATGAGGTATGTATCATCTGCAAACCCAACTGCTTCGGTGTATTCCATTCCTTCTAGGAGGGAGGCTGTAAAGAAGAGGAACAGGATAGGTGAGATAGTGCTTCCTTGTAGGATTCCGCATACCACTCGTGCTGCCGGTGACTCGTATCCGGGGATAGCGATTGTTGTCTCTCTGTCCTTCAGGAATGACGCTACAAAAGCTGTAATCTAGTATGGAATCCTCCTGCACCGTAGGTTGTGGATTAACCGTTCGTAATTGACTTTGTCAAACGCTCCTGTTATGTCAAGTGATAACACCGAGGCCACCTTGCCTTTCTTCCACGCAGTCTGAACGCTTTAAAGGATGTACCGTAGTGCGTCTCCGGTCGATCTACCTGCTTGCGCCATTTGGTTTTAAGGAAGCAACTTATGTTCCCGTACAGCCTATCCTATTTTCCGTGCAACTATTGCTTCTAGTATCTTGCCAATGCACGATAGAAGGGCAATAGGCCTCCATCCCTTTGGAGTAGATGAGTCTTTACCCGCCTTCTGTAGCATAATCGTCCTAGCTTTCCGAAACTAGGCTGGGTAGTAGCCAATTGAAACACACTGTTGGAAGATGCGTTGGAGGATAGGGAGTAGCTAAGCTAGGCACTTCTTAATGCATCTGTTTAGTATCTCGTCGAGGCCGGGAGCCTTTTCGTTCGGCAGTCTTTGGACTACTTTTCGTACCTCCTCTTCTGTAATTTCGCATGCTATATTAACAGGTTCTGGGTATGTGGTGCTCTCGATGTCTAATGTGTCTGCGGGCTCTAGCATTAGGAAAAGGGCTGTCCGTAGGATCTCTGTTTTCGCACTGTCCGTCGTGAACTAATCGTTATTGTGTGTTAGTATAGGCATCTAGGGAGGTCGAATAGGGCTATCGCTGTTCTTTGCCCACTTAGCCAGCTTCCACATTCCCTGTGGCTCGCTAGCGGTTTTGTGAACCGCGGTCCTCTACTATTTCCTTTTCTCTGTCTAGATAGTTCTCTTTTTCTCCTGGTTTCGTGCCCTCTACTCCTTCTAGTACTCCTCGCTCCCTGTCCATTGTGCATGCCGTCTTGCCTGCCGAGCCTCCTGAATCGCATGTAGTACCACCGGCACACTCCTTGGATCTAGCGGCCGATATGTTTTACGCCGGACAACAAGGTCCCTTGTCTTTTATAGAGCATTGCTGAGATTACTCACGGTGCTATCTATATCCTCCTTTGTTGTCATCCCTTCGGCTGTAGGTAGGAGCTTTTAGAGCGTCTCTCTGAACTCCTCCTAGTTAGTGTCCTTCCACATCCATCTTGTTCTCGTCTCCTCCTGTATCCCTATGTTAATAGTTGTCTCTATGCTGATATGATTAGAGTCAATGTCTTCCTTGCCTGGCTAACATGCTATTATCCTCTTTAATATCTCCTCTGTTGCAAGAGTAAGGTCTATCGTCGTCCTAGTTTAGGACTATGGTGTCTTTCTCCAGGTAGCAAGGCCTAGGGGTGTCGCTAGGTATAGCGTGTCTCGACACGCCTCTCGTAGCTCTCTTGCTCTAAGATCCTCCTGTGGTACTAACGGTCCTCCCTACTAACGGTAGTGAAGATTGAAGTCTCCAACTAGAACGTGTTCTCCCGGTTCCTCAATACCTTCTAAAAGCTCCTCTACTGTAAGCCTCGCATCCCAGTTATAGATGTTATGGAGGTGTACAGTTCCTATTGTCGTTTGTAGTAAGATTAGGATCTTCTAATTACTCATAATCCGGTGCGACTATTCGGATAGGCTGTACTTCTTATGGACGTAGAATACGACTCTCCTGTCTTTGTCTTCCCCTGCAACAGTATAGTACTTCGGATATGTAACTGTTCTTCTATTGCTTGGGTTAGTGTATAGCTCCTAGATAGCGAGAATGTCTTTCTAGCTGTCATCGAGTAGCTGCCGGTAGGTAGCCTGTGATTTCCGTACGTTTGCCTGCAGTATACTTAGTGTCGGTTGTATGTTCATTGGGTACTAGCTAGTGGTTAATCCCGCTGTATTGCTCGTCGGATTGACCCTTATCCTTGCTCCGGTACAATAGTCTTAGCCCTATTCACCGCCCCAACTAGCCTCCTAAACCTCTGTAGTGTTCGCTTCTCTACTGCTGTTCCTATTGGCCTCCTGCCTAGGACATATTCGCGGCTTGTCCGGGTAGCTATTTGGTCCTCTCCCTCCCCATTCGCTCCTTGCTGTAGAGGAGGGGAAGGTAGAGGAGAAGTAGAGCTAGGAGTACTGTAGGTTAGCTTAGCCATGTAGCTCGCCCCTATCTTCTTCATGCTCTGAATCTTGTCCTTGATTGCTTGTCTCTTTGAGTACATATAGTGCCAAGCTGGGTAGTTCTAACTGCAATTTCCGCATTTGCTGTGCTTTAATCGGTCTGCCTCTGCAAGCTTCTCGTGCGCACATTCTCTTATGTTATAGCTTCCTCCACACCTTGCACACACCGTACCGTTTGTGCACCTTGTGCCGATATGGCCATATCTTTGGCAGTTGAAGCACTGTGTTATTGTCCATTGGTAGTCCCATTCTTCAGTGTCGTGGAGCACTCCGGAGATGATAATGCCCTTCTCTACCGCAGCTCTGGCAGCTTCCACCGTCTTCAGTTCGACTACTAGAGTGCTCTGTTTCTTTGTTCCCGTTGCTATAGCTTTCTGGCCCTTCCACCAGGCATTCTGTACTTGGATTCCGGGTATTAGCCGCTTGTTGTCTTCCTCAATTGACTGGAACCGCTGTGTAGTAGGGTCGTTTCCTGCAACTGTAACAAAGTGGACTTGGACTGGGAAGGTTTTCTGTGCTATTCTTGCCTCCTTCAAGACCTTGCCTAGGCCTTGGGTGTCTGCCGCCATTCGGTTCCTTGCTGCAGGGTCCGTAGTCGTGAGAACTAGTCCATCGGGGACCTTCTTGACTGCGACTACATGTGCCCAGTTCCCTCCTTCTGCAGTAAAACGCGACTATAATAAGTATTAGTTGCTTTAAGTCAACTGCTCTTTATTAAACGCTCTGCCAATGACAATCTTTCTGACCTCTGTCGTTCCAGCGCCGATCTCATAGAGCTTCGCATCGCGCATTATACGACCAGCAGCCATCTCATTCATGTACCCCATTCCGCCAAGACACTGTATCGCGTCCATGCCACATTCCGTGGCCCTCTCAGCAGCATAAAGAATGGCACCAGCACAATCTTGCGTCTTAATCTCTGGGCTCTCGTGGCTTTCGTCGATAGCACGAGCGACGGAGTAAGTGAATGCTGAGCTAGCTTGATACTTGGTGTACATGTCTGCGAGCTTGCCTTGAATGAATTGATTGTGCGCTAGAGGAATGCCAAACTGCTTTCGCTCGTGTACGTATGGCAACGTGACGTCCAGAGCGGCCTTCATGAGGCCGAGTGGCCCGGCAGAAAGCACAAGTCGTTCAAGATCGAGACCTTCCATGAGCACCTTCACGCCACGATTCAATGGTCCAAGAATCGCAGACTCTGGGACGAAGACGTTGTCGAATAACAGTTCTCCGGTGTTCGACCCTCGCATCCCCAACTTGTCGAGTTTTCGGGCGACACTGAAGCCAGGAGTCGTTGTATCCACCAGGAAGGCGGTGATGCCTTTGCTGCCAGCTTCTGGCTCGGTCTTCGCATACACAATGATGACATGCGCGTCTGGTCCATTGGTGATCCACATTTTCGACCCATTGAGCGAGTATCCACCATTGACCTTCTTCGCCGTCATCTTCATACTGACAACATCGCTTCCAGCGGTATGCTCTGACATTGCCAAAGCTCCGATTTTCTCTCCGGAGAGCAGGCCGGGTAGCCATTGCGCCTTCTGCTCGTCGTTGCCGTGAAGCTGAAACTGATTTACACATAGCTGCGAATGCGCCGCGTACGACAGACCAATGCTTCCAGATGCTCTGCTCAGCTCTTCAAGGACTACACAGTGTGCTTGATATCCCATCGCCAAACCGCCGTAGTCCTCGTCTGCGGTTATACCAAGGAAGCCGGCTTCACCGAGCTTCTTCCACATCTCGTTCGGAAACTCATTGCTGTGGTCTGTCGCTTGTGCAACGTCTTGTGGTATCTCTCTTCGGACGAACTCAATCGTTCGCTCTCGCAGCTCTTCGAGTTCACTCTGTGTTGGTGGTTGGAAACCCTTCGGGTGCTTCTGAGTGGAGGCATGGCGTTGCCATGGTGCGGTCACTAGCGGCTTCGTAGCTCTTGAAATATGGCGTCGTGAAGACTGCAGCAGAAATGCTCTACAAGGCGATGTGGGAGGCATCTTGGAGCAAAGGAAGAGGACGAAGAAACAATGTCGTCGCTTCCCCAGGTTACCTCCACATAACCGCCGGCTATCGATGGCTTTGGAGCCGTTGCAGTGTGGAGACAGACTCTCGGCCTAAGAACACTCCCTTAGCTCTCCTTCTGTCCAGCAACTCGACCAAAGCATTCGTGTGCCGGTCATAAGAACACGCTGCGCCATGTAGCGCGGGTGCAGACCATCATGGCTTCGATCATACCCTCTCGCGCCTTCAGCCACGCCATTCGCCATGTCTCATGCCGGAAAGCTCTCCCGCCCATTCAATGCTTGCATCAGCGACGAAGAGCTGCAACGTATACGAGTCCACATCAAGCTGCGCAACTCTCCATCATACAGACAGCCGTAGACACGAATAGCAATGGCTTCAAAGAGAATGCATCCGCCATGGCAGAGTACATGTCTACTCTCACCTCACTCCACGAGAAGGCAGCGAAGGGAGGGTCAGACAGGGCCAGGGCAAAACACGTAGAACGGGGGAAACTGTTGGTGCGAGATCGCATCACCGCGCTGATTGACCCAGGGACAAGCTTCATGGAGCTTAGCGCACTCGCTGGCCATGAGATGTATCCGGGTGAAGATGTGCCTGGTGGAGGCATCGTGACAGGAATAGGCACGGTCGAGGGCGTCATGTGCATGATTCTCGCAAACGACAGCACGGTGAAGGGCGGGTCTTACTATCCGATCACGATCAAGAAGCATATTCGAGCACAGGAGATTGCCCAGCAAAATCGTCTTCCGTGCATATACTTGGTGGATTCTGGTGGAGCTAATCTCCCACATCAAGCTGACGTCTTTCCGGATAGGGATCACTTTGGACGGTTGTTCTTCAACCAAGCCAATATGAGCTCCCAAGGCATACCGCAGATCGCTGTTGTTATGGGCTCTTGCACGGCAGGCGGTGCTTATGTGCCGGCTATGAGCGACGAGAGCATTATCGTTAAAGAACAAGGGACCATCTTCTTAGCTGGGCCTCCACTTGTAAAGGCGGCAACAGGAGAGGAAGTGAGCGCCGAAGATCTCGGCGGCGGCAGACTTCACTCGGAAGTCTCTGGAGTCACGGATTACCTCGCCGAAGATGACGCTCACGCGCTGGTACTGGTCCGGAGGAGTATTGCCAATCTTAACTACCCAAAGACAGGGAACCCTTCGCGGAAGGTGGAGTGGATCGAGCCTTTATATGCGGCTGAGGAGCTGGGCGGCATAGTGGGCACTAACCTCAAGCAAAGCATCAATATGCACGAAGTAATTGCGCGCATAGTCGATGGCAGCGAGTTCTCTGAGTTCAAGCCTGGATACGGGACCACGCTGCTGACGGGATTTGCCTCTATCTACGGTCATCCAGTTGGCATTATCGCGAACAATGGCATCCTTCTCAGTGAAAGCAGTCTCAAAGGCGCGCACTTTATCCAACTTTGCTCTCAGCGTAATATCCCGCTCATCTTCCTGCAGAATATTTCGGGCTTCATGGTTGGGCAAGATGCCGAGAAGGGTGGCATCGCGAAGAACGGTGCCAAACTTGTGACCGCTGTCGCGACAGCGAACGTTTCAAAATTCACAGTTCTGGTCGGATCTTCTGCTGGAGCTGGG
The DNA here is from genome assembly GCA_031771865.1 of Nothophaeocryptopus gaeumannii. Classification (NCBI taxonomy): domain Eukaryota; kingdom Fungi; phylum Ascomycota; class Dothideomycetes; order Mycosphaerellales; family Mycosphaerellaceae; genus Nothophaeocryptopus; species Nothophaeocryptopus gaeumannii. Next base: position 1,302,852 of record JASISA010000041.1, on the reverse strand, counting down.
AACTACGGCATGTGTGGTCGTGCCTATAGTCCTCGTTTCTTATGGAGCTGGCCGTCTGCTAAGACGAGTGTCATGGGTGCCGAACAGCTATCAGCCGTGATGGCAGCTGTTGGTCGGCAAGTCGATCCTGAACTCAAGGCCAGGATCGAGAGGGAGAGTGAAGTCACTTTTGGTACGGCGAGGCTTTGGGATGATGGAGTCATTCCACCTGAGAATACCAGAGCCGTGCTCGGTATGGGACTTCAAGCGGCACTGACTGGCGATGTTGAGCCTAGGTCGACGGCAAGATTCGGTGTGTTCAGGATGTAAGAGGAGAAGAAGTAAAAGTCGCTGAAGCTTTGTCGATACCCTGCACGCAAACACACCGCCTATACCATTGGGGAGCATCTGACTTCTGCATTCAGACGGTCCCTTTCATTTCCTGCTTGCTAAACTTTCTTTTCGGCTATAGAAGTTCGAGATGCAGAATAGTGGACCCTTGCTTTCGCACCATCCAGGCCTTTGCATGGCTGGCGTAAAGTTTCGGACACGGCAGGTGAAACAGCCTTCAGTGCGCATGCGGCTCAACGCACCCTTTGTGCAGGGAAGTCGTTTGTCGCTTGACCGCAGAAAAGGCAAATGTGAGCAGAGAACATAGAAAAGATGTCTCGCCCACTCTGCGGCTCGTGCAATGTTGCAGGTTGCAGCAAACATGGAGGTGCACCTCACAACATCGCAATATGCGGAGCTGGCCTCCCGTCACTACCAACAGGATGAAGTCGACATGAAGAAGGCGTTGAAGAGAGCCAAGTCACGACTCACCGTCTTCCTTGACCGCCGAATTGTCAGTCCCGTGAACGACGCCCACCGCCGTCACAAATCGTTTCACTCTGCTGCTGGGGGAAATCTCTCATCACTCAAAGCTGACGAGCACCCACCCTTACCACCACTGCCATCAGAGTCGCGTTCCGTATCGAGTCGTGGATCCAGCAGACCAGAATCACAATGGACGACAGACTCCAAGCATGACAGCCTCTTTGTGGACGCAGCGAATTCCAACATCCCGCCTGTTCCAGTCCGGAGCAAGGAACGCTATTCTTTCCCACCCATTCCTTGCGAATGCGATGATGGTCATTCCCCACCAACGCCAGCAAAAGATACAGAAAGGTCCCATCGGTCGTCAGTCATTACGGAGATCAAACTCCCGGTCACACCTCTACCCAGCATTCCTGCTCTACCATCGCCACCTCTCACTCCAGTATCTAAGGCTCCTCCTTCACCACCCTCCTACAAAGGCTCAAAGTCTTTGCGTGAAGCTCGGTATCGCTCCGACTACTTGACTGGATCCACGCCCAAGGAGAAGTCTGACAAATCGGTATATACAGACTGGCAAGTCGAATGCGTGCGCTTGAAGACGCAACTTGTCGAATTCAAGTCTCGTCTACGACGCGTGCAGGAGAAGCAAACCGCTTCTGAAGACCGCGCTCGTCTGGCTGAGGAAAGTCTGGAACGGTGCAAGTTGGACTACCATGTTGTCCGTTCAGGCCATGATCGACTTCAGACCCAACTAAAGGAAATCCAAGTCCGAGAAGTCGGCAAGTCGACACGACTAGTCGAGAAGCTGAGGGCCATGGCTGAGACGCTGGCTATGAAGGATGAGATGATTGACTCGAGAGATCTGAGGATCAAGTGGCTGGAGCAGGAGAAAGCCGAGTTGGAGCGCGAGAAGAAGTTTCTAGAGAACTGGAAGGAAAGGGCTTTCATGGATGTGGAGAAGGCGAAGAGGCACTGGGCTGGTGAGGCTGATGGGGAGGATCCGGCTTGGTGGCTTTGATCGTTATTGAAGTAACTCTGAACTGGAGTCTGTCGTCACTCATACTTATTCCATTTGTTAAGCAACAAGACGAAGAAAGTAAACCGTATACCCCATGGATGGACCAATTGTAAATTAGATAGAGAGAAGGTTAGATGTACTGTATACTATGACCACAGATGAATCAACATACCATCATACAAACGCAAAATATCGCACCGTACTTCTGGGAGGTCACGCAACCCACCCCAATTGGTGCTTTGTCATCTGGCTGGAGTGGAGTGCGCCTTGAAGTCGGTCCTTTCACGCAGGTCCGGTATACACCACCTACCCAAATGGGAACAATGGCCCACCAGCTGCAGCTTCGGCTAACCGGCATGAAAGAGACCAGGCAGAGACGCCATTTCGAAGACACGATGCAAGACGCCATTTATTTTGTAAGCCATGGGAATTGGTAGTTCGTTCAACCCGAAGAATGGAGAATCGAATATATATTCCGTTGCATTGCCTGGGAAAATAAGAGCATTTCATCAGCGCATCTGAACAACAAGCATCGAACAGGAACGACGAGGACCTACAGCAAAATCCCCAAACAACTCAAAACGAGAACATTCAAGATGCCATCCTGCCTCGTCACCGGTGCCTCTCGAGGACTTGGCTATGCCTGGATAACCCACCTCGCCTCCGACCCTTCCAGACAAGTCTTCGCCCTCGTCCGCGAGAAACCCGCAACAAAATCCTGTCTCGCCGAGAACGGAACTTAGAACGTTCACGTCCTTGCAGCAGACATCGCAGACTATCCCGCTCTCCAATTTGCCGCTGACGAAGTCGCCAAAACCACCGGAGGAGGCCTCGATGTCCTCATCCACAACGCCGCTTATGTATCCCACCGAAGCGCCTGGTTGACGGTTGTCCAGGATAAACATGAAGATCTGGTGTAAGATTTGAATGAAAGTTGAGAATCGAATGTCATAGGCACGGCGACTGTGCTGAATGCTTTCTTGCCACTGATTTGCGCGGGACAGACTTACGACAAAACTTCCATCAATAGGGCGAGCTGGTAGCCACTCGCCATCGGCGGAGAGCACTTCAAGCCCATGTTCATTGCCAACTTGGTAGAGGAAAGTGAGCCAGCCGGATGAGTCCTTGTGAGCACCAACCCCTTGGCTGCCATCTGTGTTTTGCTGCGAAGGCGGGTACCTGAGGAGCTTGAGCCGGTGCTGAGGAGGCAAGAAGGATATGAGTACCTCGAGGTCGTTGCTTACGCCTTGCGGGGTTTGTTGGCCGAAGAAATGATCGCATGTCCCAACAGGGATGCCAAACGCTTCCTCGATCAGGTGAACGAAGCTATAAGAGGCCTTCTCTACCTCACTGTGATATTGAGTGAATGCCTCTCGGAATCTTGGCAGGGACGACTCTGGTGGCCATTGGTTTGGGCCTCTAAGCCGCCAGTACAAGTTTGTAAAGTCTCGATGTTGGCCTGAGCTGTCGAGACTTCTATGATCTCCGTTCGCTCGCCCGGGATCTTGATAGACAACAGGTAGCTCCGTAGCAAAGTCGAATTGCTCTCGTAAGTCTTGCTTCCCGAGGGTGGTTTCTTCTGCGAAGCTACTGTAGCCAAGGAAATGCGAGCTGTTCAGCTTGCTCGAGGAAAGCTTTTCACTAGCCGGCAGGGCAAAAAGCGCTGGAAGGCGTTTGGTCAGATTGTCGATGGTCTCTTGCCGTACGCCATGGTTGATAATGTAGAGAAAGCCGACCTCGAACAGAGCCGAGCGAAGCTGCTGTAGTAGCTCTGGCTTCTTGATCGGACCAAACGCCCAGGATAGGTCCAGAACCGGTATGGTAGCTGACTGTTTGCCCAAAACGAGCCTTTTGTCAGTATTTGACATCAAACGAAGGAAGTACAATGCACATGATGGAAAGCAGAATTGAGTCGCGAATGAGGTCAAGCAAGTCGGCAATAGCCCCATCAACTGCGGAGACCTCCTCAGCCCAGATACCTGCTGAGTACGCGCGATTCAGACTGCTCGGAACGAGACTGATGTTTGCTCAATGATCGCGAGGGCTTCTGCACAGGGAAGAGGCAGTTGAGATTGCTGTATTCTGAAAGGGGCAATGTTGAACCCTACAAGTCAAACCCTGAACTAGCCATAGGCAGACATCGTAAAAAGAGTGTCGTCCCAGATTGCGGAGGCCTGCCTGGTATGAGTGCTGAGAGGAACTTGGATGATGGTTGTGTTGAAAGATCAGTCCAAGAGAGGGAGCTGATGGACAGAGAGAAGATGTTGACCAGGATGTTTGGCATCCAGTCAAAGACCTTTGACTGTGTATGTCACCCGACTTATCGATAAGCCCCGCTGGCGCCTGCCTTGACCAGGTGAGCTTTCGGCAGTCATCACACTGCAACAATCACAACCACCTTTTCTTCTGGCAACAACAACGCATCGCATTCGCCGCATCGCATAGGGTACACCGAAACCCTGTACAGGCATCACTGCCGCTGCCACCTGCCATCTGCCACCGCCCGCCGTTTCTGGACTCGGACTGGAACTGGACGCTGGAGCTGGAGCTGGAGCTGGAGCTGGAGCTGGAGCTGGAGCTGGACTGGACGTCTCGGAGCCTTCTGAGACGCCTGTAAACTGACAGTGCTGTTTCTATAGGCGACAAAACGAGCAACGCGCACGCGAACGCGCCTACCGCGTGTCACCACCACCGTGACCATGCAGAATCTCATCCACTCATTCATCGACCCACTCCGCGACCGCTTCGCTCCCATCAACAATAACTCGGACTTCCGCACCACGGGCCAAATCACTCCCGAAGAGTTCCAAGCCGCCGGTGACTTCCTCGTCCACAAGTTCCCAAGCTGGGCCTGGGCCGACGCAGCCTCCCCAGCCCAGCGCGTCCCATACTTCCCCGCTGGCAAACAATACCTTGTCACCCGCGGCGTACCCTGCCGCAAGCGCGTCAAGGCGGATGATTTCGCCGCCTCCGCCGAAGAAGAAGACCAGCTGGTGTTGGATATGCTGAAGGAGACGGGCGCCGAAGTCAGCGGCGAGGACGATGGCTGGCTCAAAGCTGGTGGAGACAGCAGCGGAGAGAGGGCCAAGCGCGCTGAGCTGATGAAGGACGTTCAGACCGTTGACGATGATGGCAAGCTTGGCGAGGACGCTGAAGAAGAGGAGATCCCAGACATGGACGATGAAGAGGACGATGAAGAAGCTATCATCCGCGACCCCGGCGCTGGTAAGAAAGATGGAGGAGACAGGTGGGTTACCCTCCTTGCAGAACATCACTCACCGAACTCACAATACTCTACAGCCTCCGCACCTACACCCTGTATATTACCTACACGCCGTATTACCGCACCCCGCGACTTTACTTGCTCGGCTACGACTCGATCAACTCCCCACTACAACCGATGGCCATGATGGAGGACATCGTGGGCGACTACAAAGACAAGACCGTCACCCTCGAGGACTTCAACTTCGCTAGCCCGCCCATCAAGACTGCCTCTGTTCACCCATGCAAGCACGCCAGCGTTATGAAGGTGCTGCTTGACCGCGCGGACGCTGCTCTGAAGCTCCGGATTGAGAAGCTCAAGGCTGGTGAGAAGCCATCTGCTGCTGGCATGGAGGGTCTCGTGGATCAGACTTCGAAGCTTGACGTCAAGGACAAATCAACATCAAAAGGCAAGGGCAAGGACAAGGAGGGAGATGGCGAGTGGGAGGTTTTGGATGGAGCTGCCGATGACGAGGTTCCAGCAATTCGCGTCGACCAATACCTCGTCGTCTTCCTCAAGTTCATGGCTTCTGTCACCCCAGGCATCGAGCACGATTTTACCATGGGAGTCTGACCACGCCCGGGCTTCAAGATCAACTAGACCGGCTGGATCAAACTGCACCCTGGAATTGACTATCCTCGAGAAGTGGATTGGCTGGAGGTCAGAAAAGTCTTTGGTGGTGCAGTCAAGGCCGTTGGGATGAATTGAAGAATAGCACGTTTTCCGTTGTACTTGCATGAGAATGGGACTGGATGAATGACTTGCATAGCCCGGCGGCGTCACACTAGATCGGCGTTTGGGAAAGGAAGGCTGGGTTTCAAGTGATACCACCTCGAAGCGATTGAACTACTACCGGACGAATGCAAATATGATCACCACACGAGTTGCGAATGAACAAATCATCAAGTGACGTGGTTGAAACATACTGCATGATGCTTCTTGTCACATTCTATTTCCAGCTGTTCTCGTGACTCTCGTTGCTCGCTCCTGTCGATGGTCAAGCCTGGCTTAGTTGAAGAGGCTCAACCGGTTTTCAAACATCTGGAGCGGCTGGTCGACTCCACGTGACGTTTCCAGACATGTCAAAGGAACTAGCGCGTGAAGTAGTGAAACGATGCGGCTACGTTTCAGACTACTGTATCATCTGACAACAGCGGCCAACGTCGTCTGATGTATCCAATGAGACCATCATGATTGTGTCAATCTCTCGCCCTCTTCGTAGTTTTCTTCGCTGAAGTCTTCGGCAAAGAACAGCGGAAATTCGTCGGTAGGAGGTCGCAACGGGATTCTCTTGGTGCCAACAACCTCATCTCCGCGAAACCCTGCCACGTGGGCGGCGAGCATTTAGACTTCAGCTCTACGCGACCAACCCGGCATTTCTTCGAACATTCAGTGTTCGAGCAGGATACATCCCAGTCCTATATTCGAACAACCAAGCCATAGTGACCTCTCTTCTGGATCTTCCAACCGTCCAGCCGGCGCCGAATAGTAGGGCACAGCGCACATGTGAAAGTTGCAAGATAGGGACGCACGGACGACATGATTGGAATGAGAGGAGTAGCCACAGCACCATGGACGATGCACCAACGGCTTCTCGCGCTACAGGAGTCACTTGGTCAGTCGCTGGACGGGCAGCTGCCATGTTTCGGCACTGCCCAGTGCACCTACACTCTTCAGAGTAGGCTGGCCGGTAGGCGTGGCGGGCTTGCCTACATCCCATGCTCGCCGCTGGCATGGCATTCAACGCTGTCTGCTAGAGCCGTCCGTTGGCCTGTTCGTGAAATTGAGTTCCGAAGGTCTGACGACATTTAGGCTCCAAGCGACCAGGTATACTCAAGATGTAAGTGCACAGGTGGGGGTTGCACCTTCTCTCTCGCTATGCGCAGAAACCTGACAAACATCACCTCCTGCACGCAAAGACAAACAGCGGTGCCGGCGCCATCTGCTCTTGCTTCCACCTTGATACCTTACTCTGCCTCTGCACCTTCCACTTGTGCTCGGCGATCTTTGACTTACACTTCGTCAGAGGCTCAAAATTTGAAGTGAGGTCTGCGAACACGTCCAGGGTCCTACACCAGCTGTCTCAGACGTCGTTCCAGCTAAGGCAGAGTCAGCACACCGCGGCTTTGCACCTCGCTGCAGAGCAGATGGGCATTGCGTGCATGGGACGGGAAGCTGTGGCGAGGCAAAACTGACCAAGCAATGCCCCTGCGACATTCCATCGTCGAGCTTCGAACCCCTCCTCAATTGCAACGAGACACCTAGTCACTGCGCATCCGGGCAAGGAACATACTCATTATGGCCACTGCGGGCGCAGCTTGGATGGCGCGAGCGCAGAAGCGGAGAAACGGCGAGCTATCTATACTGAGAGTACACATCATCACCTAACTCTTTAACGGCTAGGACTGACCTTCATCAGCGACCGAGTGAAACACCGACTGTCCAAACGACCAGCGATGCTTTAAGCAGCGCACCGGTCAGCGCCGTCAGCGAATCAGTCCAACAGTCTCCCTCCTCACCACATAGCAGCGTCAGCACCACCGCCAGTAGCATTGGCGAGAACTTCGACAAGCTGCACGCCCTTCAACTGCAGGTGCGCAACAACAATGCGCAGATCGAGGCCAACGAGGCTCGCATGCGGGAAATCTCGGTCAGTGATGAACGACTAGGAACCGACATTGACGAGCGCCTTTCCGCTGTCGCGGAGCTGAATCTGCGACTGAATCTGCTGAAGGCAATGCTTGCTAGAGCCGAGCGGGTGGCCAGTAGTGAATTTGATGCTCGTTGAACGGGATCTAATGCAAAATGGACTCTTAGCGAGGCGTATGGTCAGCTGCATCTGCCCAAAAGAAATTAGCATTGACTCCAGCTAACGTGATTTAGGCGTACTGGGACGGGTATGTCGAGAGACATACGTATACAAGGGACGGCATCTGGCAGACACGCGCAAGCACATTCATCATTGCATTCGTGTAGATCATGATACCACTCTTCTAAAGCGCCTGCACAGCATTCGGTGGCGTTTGCAAACCCTGTGTACCATAAAGACGACAAGAGAGATCAACTCCAAGATGACTCTAGCATCACTCATCATCACCGACACATCGTAGCATCCCCGTCCGCGACCGACTGACTGACCAGCAACAGACTCCGACCCCAACTATCAACGTACTTCCCTCAAGAAGTGAAGTAATACCTCATCGCCTTCCTTGGCCTTATCACCGGCGCACTCTCATCCCGGCTGATCACAGTACTGCTACCATCGGTGCCGATCAATCGACCCACGAAACTCTTCAAATGCACCAACGGATCGGGATTACGTTTCTGTTCCGCAACTTGAAGTGATCGGAAATCCGTGGCGGACGCGAAACCGGTTTCTTGTGTTGTAGAATCCCGCACGATGGGCCATGCGGGTGTCATATCGCGGTGTGTGAGGCCGGAGTGGATTTGTTGCTGGGAGGAGAAGAAGAAGTGTTAGCGGTGTCTGGAGGATGAATGGTGGAGGGATTGCAGGAGGAATAGAAGAGCAGACGGGGTTCGTGAGGAGGAGGAGGAGGAGGAGGAGAGAACAGGCTCACTTTTCCTCGCCACATCGAAGCGATCCACGATTGGAGATAGCTGCCCGGTAAGTCGAGATTGAGACATACCTCTGAATCTCCGACGGCCCAGCGTTTTTCGACTTCGGCGAAGTCGGCTGGGATGGGCGTGGCGAGGGTCGTTAAGGTTGTGGCAGCTGCGAGGAGCAGAAGTTGGATTGAGGAGCGCATTCTGACAGATGTAGGAGGATCTCGAGTTTCAGACGATATTGTATGTGGATGGGAAGCTTTGAGGAAGATAGCTTCTTACAATGAGCGATAGTCGGAGGTCGAGACTAAGAAGACGGGAGAACGAAAGGAAGAGCGAATGAAAAGTCAGATTGGCAAACTGCCTTGCAACAACGCAGACAGATGTACAGCAAAGAAGCAGAAGCAGGAGTACTTATCCTGACACACATTTCACACGTCCCTCAATCAGCCACCGCAGGAGAGTATGCACATGCGCGCAGGAACAAAGATCCCCCCTGACCGGTTCGGCAAGCCGACCACGCCCGCCTTCAGCTAGCTACTAGTACCTCAAGAGTCAGTGCCTTGCAGCTCACCCCACCCAGATCGGTCGGCGTGCCTGCATACAGTCACCAAGTGGTGCACAAAGCACACAGGAATCCTCACTAATAGAAACAATCAGCTGTCAGCTGTCAAAGGGGTGGCGGGCCAGGAGCGCAGTGCATATTGGACGAGATGCGTCGGCGTTCTGTGCTTCGGACCAGATTGTTTGGAAGTCGCGTCTTGAACGGGCCGCGGCATGTAGAAGTGGATGTATAGAGTGCTTGTATGAAGCATGACCGTGCTGTTCAGATCTCATTGGGTGAGTGTGAAGTGAAGTAAGGGATGAATGTCGCGGACTGCATTCCATGGAACCTCCCTTGGCTTGGAGGCTCACCCAAGCGCGCCGAGGAAACGATAAGGAAGTAGTCATGTGAAAGAAAGAACAGTGACGTCTAAAGGTGCGAGCTTTCATTGAGCTGAAGCTTTTGGAAAGCTGTAGAGAGGACTCCATCTCTTCTAATGCGAGGCTCTTCTGGCCTGAGAATTTGGGTATCTTCCTTTCTTCCGGATCAGATTTGATCAAACGCCTTTCCCATTCCCCATGCGACGCTTTGCGCGCTCTATCCCTTTGATTGATCTTAGAGGCTTTTGGTGATGCCTGTTCTCTAAAGCCCCTAATGAATGCCGAAATGCGAATACAAGCAGTTGAGCTCCTTCTAGGAGAGTTTTCGTGGTTGAAAGCCACCAAGAGATCCAAACGGAGCACCGAAATTGGTCGAAGTCTTCTTCTTTAACCGGATGCCACCTTCCTCGAATCGCTGTTGGATTTGAGCCTCGTGAACCTCCTGCGGACTCAGCGTCTGGCCCTCGGGAGAGATCGTGTTCGATGCCGCCGGGCTCAGATTCGAACCCAACGTTGGTGACATTCCAGATATCGTTCGAGTAGGATTCGGCGCGGATGGTGCCTCGGCGGTCTTTGGGTTTGTCCCAGGCCTAAGATCCTCATTGCCCTTATCCTCGGTTTCATTTGCTGGAGACGCCAATCCAGGAGTTGGCGTAGAGAATACCAATGGTTTGGCCTCATCGGGGTGCGACTCAATGTGCTGAAGCCTCTGTGTAAGCGCATCAAGCGTGAAGTTCAATTCGTCGGGCCGATGCGGCAATTCCGGCATGTTCAAAGGACCTTTCAAAGGCATGTCTTCTTCCTCGTCACTACTTTGCGTGAGAAGTGCGTTGATGTGGGTATTGTTACGAGTTGGAGTATCCTCAATTCCGTCCAAGGACATGTTCTGGGGAGGAGGTGTAAGTGGTCGAGGAACTCGCACGGGAGTATGGCCAGCTTCCAGCCGGTTGTTTGGCGGAGGTGGTGAAAGACCGCCGATCCGGGGTGGTGGGATCTCTTCGACTTTCAGACCTTCCGCGGTCGTGAAAGTGACCAGGTTTTGTCTTCGCGGTTCTTCTGCAGGAGGCGAAAGGATTGACGGGAGGACTATAGATTGTGGCGCACCTTCCCGTCGCGACGACAAGGGTTCGATGTTTTCGTCCTCGGTGATTGTAGGCAGTGTAGCACTCGCATGCGGCGGGCGCGAGTGCGGCGATACGATGTCAGTATCATGAAAAGGAGTAAGAATTGGCGACTTCGCAGGACTGATTGAACTGTCAGCGCGGTGTAGCTTTCGTCGTTGCGATGACGTGCTCACCTATGGTGTTCGCCGTTCTTGAGAAGCTGCTCTAGACTGTATATGCGATTCTCATAGCGCTTCCTCTCGAGATGCCAGACCTCCTTCTCGGCCGCGAACGCTCTGTGCAGTCGGTTGATCGTCTCGGCTTGCTTCTCAATGATGGCCTGCAGGTCGAGCGGACTTTCCGTCAACGGACTGAGTCGGCCCATGGCGGCGGATTGCGAGGAAAATGTGGGAAGCTCCCCGTCGTTTGGAGGAGGCGACACAGGCGGGATGAGCGCGTCGTTCGGGGTCTTCACGAAAGCCAAGGGCGGACTCTTGGGAGGTTGTGGCGGCGCGGTGACGGCTGTAGGAAGAGTGGAAGACGAAGATTCGGGGTCAGACATGACTATGGGGGTTGTCGCGTGTCAGGCCATGCATGGGAAAGGGTGGTTTCCGAGCGTTGTTTGCGCGGACCAACATCCAGGCACAAGGCGCATCCAGGGTGCGAACAGTGGTGAGTGCCTGATGAATGGCGAACGGAGGACCAGCGTAGCGAGCGTGTCCACTTCCTGTCCAAGTAACAGCCTGTGGGTGGAGCAGACGCAGCTGGGATCCGCCCGAGCCAGTGACGATGAGCCGGCACCAGACTTGACCACATGCAGGGGCTGTCCCTGTCCTTGGCTGCCACCCACCCGGGGCCGCGGAAGGCACGTTGAACATTCGAGAACAGACAAACTGGATTGAGCCAACTGCCGGTTTCTGGTGCGTGGCTTCCCTGGCTTCATCGGCGCTTCACATCGGGCAGCAACGACATCAGCTTCAAGACCGACCTTCACCGCTCGGAGATGCCCACACTGCCTTGGAGAAGATGCAGTCGGTAGCCGAGATCGGGATGTTGAAATCCCTCACTTGGTCAGGAACGACTTGAGAAATGAGCAGCATATTGAGGCATCTATCAATAACTTGGACAGTGCACCTGAGAACTGACATGATCTCGTCGACGCGACACTCTACCACGCTGGAGTCTGGAGTCTGGAGTCTGTGAGTTAGAAGCCGGACGGTAAGCATCTTACTTTCCCTGGCAGTGGATCAGTTCTGGACGCCGAGCGCCTAAAGGATCTTCCCGTCTTCATGTGAAAAATGTGATTCGGCGCGACACATCTCCACCGAGATATCCTCTGGGAAGATGACACGACTGACGACACGTGTCGTAGCTGAAAATACGTTTGCCAATGCTGACCACTGCTGCGATGGCTGATGAGACTCTCTGATGATCCCTCTCTTGGCTCACGCTATACTCGCCGAGCCTGACCAAACCATTTCGTGGAGAACCAACGCAACCAGCACCGCCGCGACATCTGCCAACATACTCCATAGACACATGTCCCTCTGGACTTTCATAGTCTCTAGCTCTCTGACCAAACGCTCCGACTCTGCAGTGTGACGAGAAGCAAGACTCGCTGCAGCCTCTTCTCCTGTTGGACAGATCGGAGCAGTGTTGTTCATGGTGGCCATGTTTGGTAAGGTGTGATTCTGAATGTCCTTGAAGTTGCTGATTTTCTTGGTTCTCTTGATTTCCTAGACGTGCTTAATATTCTCGATATCTTGTAGTGATGCGCGCTGCCACGGACGTCAAGTATTCAAAAGCAAAGGTACGAGAAGACGCTACGTGAATGAGCATTTGAGACTTCAAATTCAGTGCCAGTGTCGAGACCTATGCTCGATGCGTCAAGTCTGAACACGCAGACAGCTGCTGGGGCTCAAGACATACACATGCTGAGACATTCGCCCCTCGAGGAGATCCAGCGTCTGTGGAGATGCTTGCCGACACTGATAGCAATCTTCCTGTTTACCGTCAACAATGCCATCAACACAACTACCATACTTCCTACTCAATCCCCTTCCCCTCTTTGAGCAACTGAATCCCATCCTCCCTCAACTTAAACTTCTGAATCTTCCCACTCGCAGTCTTTGGATAATCATCAACCCAAAAGACATATTTCGGCACTGCCCAAATAATCAGCACCACCTCACCACATCCCCAAAACAACGCCATTTTGTTCACTCACCTAGATGCCCACTCAAACACCCCCTTACATAATCCCTAACATCCCCCGCCTCCAACTCAACCCCCTTCTGCCTAACCACAAAAGCCGCCACAACCTCTCCATACTTCTCATCCGGCAAACCCACCACACTAACCTCCCTCACCTTCTCATGCGCCAGAAGAGAATTCTCAATTTCCAAAGGATGAATATTCTCTCCTCCTCTTATGATCAAGTCTTTAATCCTCCCTGTGATGGAAACGTATCCTTCTTCATCCATACTCGCTTCATCACCTGTCAACATCCAGATTTTGTTTGCGTCTTCGGTGTCGGGGATCATGTTCTCTGCTGTTTTGATTGCGTCGCCCCAGTACTCTTTCATGAGTAAGTATCCGCTGACGGCGAGCTCGCCGCGTTCTCCGATGCTGAGTGTCTTGCTTCTGTCGAAAGGATCGATAACCTTGGCTTCGACGTGTGGTTGTAGCTTGCCAACGGTTTCGATTCGTTTCTGAATCGGGTCGTCGGTTCTGGTCATGAGGCTGACGGGACTCGTCTCGGTCATGCCGTAGCAAATGGTAAGATCGGTCAGATTCAGGATCTTGTGTAGCTTCCGCATGAGTTCTTGAGGAACACTACTACCCGCCGCAATACCAGTTCGTAAGTGTTGAAATCCTTCGTTCTTCACAGTGCCGTTGGCGATGAGCTCCAGCTCGGCAAGAAACATTGTGGCTACGCCGTATAAAGCTGTTCCTTTGTACTCTTGGACGGCTTGAAGTGATGCGAGTGGATCGAATGCCTCCGATGGGAAGACGATGTGTGATCCGTGTGTAGCTGTGGCCATGTAGCCGAGGATGCAGCCAAAGCAATGGAACAGCGGAGGTGGACAGACGACGACATCTCGTTCGGTCAGCAACATGCGACTTCCAATTTGGGCGCCGTTGTTCAGAATTGAGCGATGTGACAGGCATGCGGCTTTCGGCATAGAGGTCGTGCCGCTCGTGAACTGGATATTCACGATGTCGTCTTTGTGTAGCCCTTGATCTTGTATTGACTGCATCGAGCCATCTTGTATCGCTTCGTAAGGAATCGTCGCACTCAGCTGCTTCGGGTCTACTCGTCCTCGTGAATTGTCAACAAGCACAATCTCCTTCAGTGACGGACAGAGCTCTGATTCTAGCTTCTTCCCTCCTGCAACCCCAGGTGCTAGGTGTTGCAGAATCTGAGTATTGTCTCTCGGCCCTTTACGAATCAAATGTGTCTCCGTTCCAATGATCAAGTGCGAAGTATCCAAGTGTTTCAATGCGCTGACGACCTGATTGGCATTAAAGCTAGGATTGAGCGGGTTCAAGATCGCTCCTAGCTTGAAGATGGCATATGTCGCAATCGCGAACTCGATGTTGTTCCCAAGAGAAACTGACACTCGATCGCCCTTCCTGACTCCAATACCTTGTAGTCCTCGTGCGAGAGCGTTGGACTTTTGATCGAGCTCGTCGTACGTCAGGGTTGTCCGTTGATGGTATGAAGACACGCTACATCTTGAACTCAACACATGCTTTTACGTCTTGTCCTCGTAGTTGACACTGGGAAAATGGAAGTACGTACGCAGGCCGGTCGCCATATCGTGACAAGATCGAAGCGAAGTGTTCGGGGACGGTCTGCTCGAGTAGAGGCGGCTAACAGGTGCCAGGTTAGCAAGACTTTCGAGTGCTTCAAGGTTGCTGCTTTCTCCCATACCTCTGAGGGCCCTCGATCGTGTGCTTTCGTCAACAAGCTCCGCCTGAAGCTCTTAACCGGCCATTGGGTCAATGCTCTCCGGCCACCCGACGTCCGGAGGATCATGTCTTGCAAAGGGCTTCATGAAGCTGCAGCTAAGGTTCAAGGAGTCGCAAGGACTCTGAAGAAAGGAGCAGAGCAGACGAAACGTAATATAAGGGTGCGGTATGCTCTCCGCTCTGTTGAAACTCTCTCGGGGAGCTGTGGATACCAGGATGTGGGGAAAGAGCGAGAGAGGGTCGAACTTACCCGAAGGAGCAGCGCCAAGGGGACGCAGCCGCGCTGCTGTTTCCATCCACGCGAGGGCAAAGACGACGATAGCCGAAGTGTTTGATCAGGTTCAAATATAAGCCGGACGTCGTCCAGGCTGCATCAGATTCAGTGTAGCATGTCAGGGCATTGCGCCTCCTCATATCGCAACAATTCGGTATCACCAAGATTCGTCCAACTGGTCCTTGTAATTCAATGCTGCCACCTTTCATGCCAGCTCCATGGCATGGCGTCTTCCGAACACCGTACGCCGTGCTCGATCTCAAGCGAATCGTCAATTAAATGCAGTAGTTGAGGGATTGTCGTGTTCGAAGATCGGAAAAGCGCGCCGCCGGATTAGAAGTCTGAAAACATCTTCTCGTACTTCTCATACATTTCCTGGTCTGAAGTCAGCTTTGATCTCAGAACAAACCCATGATACGAACCTTCGTGTAGGTATCTCTTTTCTCCGGTTCGGCATCATATTCGTCAAAATTTCTCGTGTCGTCAGCCGACTTGAGGTGCGGTACTATTGGTCCTTTCATCTTTCGGTGATACAGCTCGTCCCAGTTGATGGCTTTGAACCACGGATGCCTTTTGACAGTAGATGCACCGCCTTTCACGTTGCCAAGTCGCTTGGTGACGTCCACTGTGCAAAGATCACCGATGATGTCGCGTGCATTTGGGGACATGGCACTGGGGTATCGGACCTTGCCCTCAACAATCTGCTCGTATATCTTCATGGGATTCTGGTCCCAGAAAGGCGGCTGGCCGACCAGGAACTCGTATATCAAGATGCCAAACGCCCACCAGTCCACAGCTGTGCCGTGGCCGGTGTTGCGAATGACCTCAGGTGCAAGGTATTCGGGGGTGCCACATAGCGTGTACGTCTCTCCTGTGCAACTGTCAGCTTCCAATACGTGTCCATTGGCACGTGTAGGAGGCGCACTGTTCTCGATCCTCTTCGCAAATCCAAAATCAACCAGCTTCAAATGTCCCTCTGCATCAATGAGAATGTTCTCCGGTTTCAAGTCCCTGTATGCAACTCCCTCCCGCTCGTGCAGGAATTCTAGTATCAACACGATCTCGGCAGCGTAAAATTGTGAAGTTGCCTCGTTGAATCGTCTCGCTCGTCGCAGGTATGAAAAGACTTCGCCTCCTGGACAGTAGTCCAGTAGCATATATAACGTGTCCTGGTCCTGGAAGCTTGCCACCATTGTCGTGATGAAGGGGTGTCCTGCGACAGCCGCCAGCACATTGCGCTCATTGCGAACATGCTCGACCTGCTTCAGCCGAATGACATCCGGTTTTCGTAATATCTTGAGCGCAAAGACTTTGTTCTTGTCGTTGTCCTTATTGTTCGCAATCTTTGCCAGCCATACCCGCGCAAATGTGCCCGTGCCCAACGTCTTGACCAATTCGAAATCTTCTTTACGCAGCACTTTGCTCGAGTGTCCTACTGGCTTCTTTTGAGGGTCGACGACGATTTGATCAGGTTCGAGCGGGTGCTTTTCCGCCTGCCATTCTGCGAGCTTTGCCTTCTCCTCCTCGCGCGCGGAGGTGTCGTCGCTCTGGCTGTGGCTCGAGCGGTGGAAGCGCGAGGTGATGTTCTGTACGACGGTGGGCGCCATGGCAGCGGGCAGAGATCCCCGACGTAAGGGACGACCCCACGATCAGGAGACTGCTCGTGCGGAAAGCCAATGGATTGTTGATGCGTGTGGTCGTTCTATTGCGGGAGGTTGCTTGTCTACGCGCACGGCATGCTTCTTCGCCAGAAAGGACGCGCAGGAAGGTGTTTCAGTCAGTCGCGTCGTATGCGATGGTGAGCTAGTTTCTTCAGCCGCAAGTGCCGATGCTCGCTCGTGGTGCGCGCGCACGACGCTGGATCGGGTCAGGAACGAGAAAGGCCGTTTGTGCAATGGTTTGGGAGGCTCGTGGAAAGGAACCGGACGTTGAGTACCACGAACGCAGGATGTCAACGAGAAGAGAATAGCTTGAATAGTTTGGTTAAGGACTACAACTACAACCACCTTGAGAGGGGCCGGTGCTGCAATAATCTGTTTTGTGACGTTGATAGCTCGAGGTGGACCCGGCAGGGTTTATTCTAAGGCTAGAGCTACATTTTGACGAGAGTCTGGATCTGTGAGGTCTGCTCTTCTTTGCCAGCCCCGATCCGAAGACCATTGCTTGTTGCAATAATCCTTTTCTTTCCTTCTCCATTCCTCTCTTCGCTTGGGTGTGGTGAAGCCTGTTGCTCGATTTAGAACATCATACCCGAGTCATACGGGCTAGGAAGGAGTCGGATTCGAGGTCGAAGCTCTCGCACTCCCCCATGCGGCCTTTCCGTGGACCGCCGCCGAGGCTCTCAACGATCGAGGCAACTACAACCACCGCGCTTGAACTACGGCTCTTTTCATCGGACAATGCCCCTGTCACGCTTGACGTCTGTCTACATTCACCCACATGTCATGCTTGATGTCGCTCTCTAGCACATGGGTGCCGAGAATTGCCGCATAACGAATCCAACAACATCATCTCAGCCTGAGTCTTGCAAACACCATTGACGATGAAGGTGAGAGAACATCTTTGTTCTCTCGACGAGGTACAGCGCGAGCAACTGAGCATTCGATTTAATTCATTTACCACCCAGACAGCTTCGATATCTCTCCCAGTTCCTCAATCTCGTAGCACAACTCATCTTGTACCAAGGATACATAAGATCCTTAGGATAACATAGACCTCTGGACATCCCAGGAGCATTCACTGAACCTCCACCCGCGTTCTTAGCTTGGATTTTGCTGTTCGTGGCGGTCTGTCCGCCACATGAAGTCCATTGGCCACAGCTAGAGACTCCTTGAGTACAGCCTGGCAAGCATAACCACTGCGGCTGGCTGGCCAGTCTGTCGCAAGTGAGTCCTGTACAGCAACTGTTTGGTACGAGCGTACAAACACCTCCGTTCAAGTCGGCACAGCTGGTATCGGATCTGCCCTTGCAGGATGGAGGGAACGCAGTTTGTGTATTGAAAGGAGTGAAGTCGGTAACTCCGATTTCGACCTCCTGGTCCTTCAGTGCGATACCTTCGAGAATGTAGTCGCTGACCTCGTCTTGGTGGATGTCAATATGTAGCGATTGTGTCTCCAAATCGCTTGCGCTGGACGAATTCGACGAGCCGGCAACACACAAGGAAGTGTCGCTGAAGATTGCATTCCATGTGTCGTGCCAAAGCCGAGAATAGTTGTTGAAGTTGGTGAATGTCCAATAGATCCTGCAGTCTGCCGGCAGATACAGAAATTGATTTGGTGTCGTAGCGTTCTCTCTGATCTGGTCGCGCAGATTCAATCCAGCGTAGGCGACTACCATCCCTGTGTCGGTATCGTTGCCCCTGATAGGCAATTGAGTCTGCGCGGTACCGTTCAGAGTGCTGGCCCAATCGATGTCGACGTCGAGTTCATATCCAGAGTAGCCAGCAGCGCCCCGAGAACCACTGACTGCTTGCATTGGTCCAGTTTCGGGTCGTCCGCCTACGACGACTGTACGCACACCCTGTTGGGTCATCATCTCTACGAAGAGAGAGCAGGCAGACGAGCACGTGCCGTCAGTCAGCTGCCAAATCGTTAGTGATATTCCTACGAGTGCGATATTTGACTTACTATCACGATATCCTCAGCTTGCCACGGGCGAGAGTAGTTGTTCTTGGAATCGTCGAACGTTCCATCGGGAAAGTTGATGCCAAGATTCAAGTTGCCAAACAGCTTGCTCGTGAGGTTGTACTCCTGAGTCAGAGTAAAGCTGTCGTTGTGTTCCTGCACAGGACCAAAGTAATCTGACCATGAGCTGAAGCGTTGTCCGGTCTCGGCATTGATTCGATCGATGACCACCCATTCGGATGCAAGATAGTCCTCGTAGTCATCGGCAGAAGTCGTCTTGCCGACAAACTGCGAGTTCAGAGTTTGTCCAATAGCGTCAGCGTAGCTATGTGCTCGCATGCGACTGCCAGTGAATGGAGCGAAGTCTGGGAAGAACTGCAGTCGAGATTAACGAGCGTCGAGCTTCAACTGATCACCTTCAACTCACGTATCTATATGTGTCCAAAGCGAGAGCAACTTGGGCACCGGCGTTTTGCTGCAAATCAATGATGGCCTTGGAGGCGTTACGTGAATTGTCGACGAACTGCCCGACGGCGGCCGAAAATGTATCGATGTGTCCATCGAAAGTCGGAAGCGACAGCACAGCAGTCGAAATATCAGCCAGGAAATAAGCCGTAACCGATGCTGAGGAAGAAAATGATAATCCGTCTTCATGAACGATGGTGTCAGCTGGGTATGCTTTGCTGACAGAGTTCCACGAGGCGAATGTTGATTGAGCACCGCTGGTGTCGTTTCCGGTGCTCTGAGTTGTGTTGTCCGAAGACTGATAAGTTTCCGCATACCACGTCCCGTTGTAGGACGCTGGTTTGAGGCCAAGTGAGAAAAAATTATAGAAATCTAGGAAGGGCGGAAGGTCAGCGTGTCTCACATCTTGAATAATTCTCGGCTTTTCATTCCTTACCACCACCGGTAGTCAAAGGGCCAGTGTAACTGTTCATGTCAGTGGTGCCAATGTCGAATAAAGTGGAGAGGACACGAACCCTGGACTGTTATACAAGGCGAGCCACCAGTCGCTGTAGGTATCGGATCCATTCTTGAGTATAATGTCGAGCGGGTCGCCTGGATAAAGCGGCGCAGCACCTCCAAAAGTCGTGAGGCGACCTTGAATATCCAATGCCGGGCTCTTCGTGAGCTGGTTCCAATCAGCGTGAGGCTCCAGCAGGCCTGAGCTTTGGTTCTTGGCAAAGTCCGACAGGAAGTCAATCGCAGCGATCCCGTTGATAATTTCGATGGGAGACGGTGTACAACCGGCTGTCGAAAGGCAGAGTTCTAGCCAGTCGTCCCAGATGTAGGTCGTCGGAGTCTGTTTGCCGTCTGGAGATAGCGTTACAATCTCGTAAAAGCTGCCGAAAGTGAATTGGGTCGAGACGCCGGCCCGGAGTACAAGATGAGCATCGTGCGCGCTGAGAATGAGTCTCTGTACGTCGTATTCGAAAGCGTATTGGTTCAAGTATGCGCCATCGCTGACTTTCTTTTGGATGTTTTGTAGGCCTCCTATAAGATCCACGGCTGGCTGTTGGTAGGAGGAAGGGGGAGATTTCAGGTATGTCAGAGTGGTGTGGAACTGCAAAGTCTCGCTGACATATCTGATGAATCGAGTTGCGACCGCTGCATTCTTCGTTGATGTCAGCATACTATCTCATGTGGAGTGATGTAAGTAAGGAATAACACGCACAAATGGTACGCTGGTAAGGCAGTCTAGCACATCCGAAGCATAGAACCAGTATCCATCTTGTCGGATCAGTTTACTATACTACAGGAAGACAGTGGAATACGAACAGTCGTTGGGATCGAGGCTCGAGTTGACAATATCGCCACAACTCGAGGCTTCCGGTGGTGCTGGCGAGTTGTATTGGATGATCGGCGAGCTTGACTGAGCCAAAGAGACTGCCAGTAAGCTGGCTATCTAGACAACGAGCGACCCTAGCATCTTGAGTACTCTCTGTTTCCTTCGCAGGTCCTACCTCTCAGCAGCGTGTTGCGCGCCCATCTGCAGGAACAGAAGCATTATATCTGATCCGCGTCCTAGGTAGGCACGCCCATCCGCTACGAAGGAAAAGGGCGCCATCTTGGACTTGGGATGAATCCTTCACCGGTGTGAATAGGCCCAATGAGGGCGTCGACATGCACGCCGTAGAAATTGCAGGACCCAAAAGACAGCGCCCTCCTTCAGCACAGCCGACCTCTCCAGTCTGGGCGTCTCGTACCACCCTTCCGAACGTTCGGACAACATGGCCGACCGGGACATAGCGTAGTTGGTGGCTGCATACTACAGAACTTGGCTTTGCTAGATGTATGGTCAGATACCTGAAGGGGAAGCGACTGATGTAGGACGGGCCATAGTGGAGGTGGCGGATGGAAGACTTGTTCGAGGACTGTGACTCTGCCCAATCACGGACGAAAACCCTGGTTTGCTGCCGCCCTCCCGCCCCTTCCGCTCCCCCAATCTTCTCCGAGCTCGACCTCACGCTCCTGAACAACGACTGTCTTGCTACGTACGTGCTCTTCTCGTGCACACGTTCATCCACCAAAAGTTGGTTGTGCAGTCTACATGAGCGTCTTTGTCGCCAACTCTCACTTTGGAAGGCTGCGAGAGGTAGGTCTGTGCGTGAGGCTGAAGTGATCACAGCAGAGGTGCATGGTGCTAATTATGGCCCCTACTTGCACGCGAGCCTACCATCCTCCCACAGCATGGGCGTTTAGACCATACACTGTGCACTAGCGCGGTACTGCAGGTACTGCGAAAGTGTCGGGGCTCGATGAGGGCGCATCTTGTTGATGTGGACACAGCCTGATCTCCGCTGAGGATTATGGGTAGACTGTGCTTCCGGCTCTCTCTGGTCGCGCTGGGGACAGCTTCGCGAGCAGATCATGGAGCAGCCAGCGGTGCTCAGTGATGCCGAATTCGACTTCAAAAGCACGAGGACGACCCTCCTGTACAGCTACCGCCCCATATGGTCGTCATTCTTCGCATCGCAAGAGTACACCAATTGGCTGAAAGGAAGGAGATGGCGGCTCTGCGTGTATGGTGGTCCGGAATGCGGTACGAGTTCGAACACGGGTGCGACGATTGGAGATTGACCTGTCTGTACCAGGAAAATCGACCCTGGCAGCAGCTGTCGCACATCAGTTGGAATCAGCAAAGCCAGACGATTCTCGCCGCGCCGTACTCTCCATATTCCTTGACGAGAAGGACCATGAAGATGGGAGGTCCATATGTACATCAGATGGGCTTGCATCGATCTCTCGTATCCGCCAAGCTTTGTTCCAGCAGCTCCAGGAGGCCACGAGCAACGATGTTCTTCCTGTTGACAGTACGTTATCAGCAAAGACAGAGGTCGGTCGAACCCATTTTCAGACGGCTATCAAGCACTTCTCCGAAGTCTTCGTGATCATCGATGCCCTGGATCACTGCCATCCAGACTCTGTCGTTCTCCTTCAAGAAGAGGTCGCTTGGCTCGTTGAGTTGGGTGTCCGCGTCATGATCACTCGCTCTGCACGCATGGTGATGAACTCTCCGGCGGGTTGCGATGGTTGTGGACATGTTCCTCTTGTACTTTACTGGCGCTGTCGAGAATGCCGGGATACCGTCTACGACCTCTGCCAGGACTGCTACGACGGCGGACGCAGCTGCAAAGTCCTCGGACACACGCTGCAAGAATTGTATGACGAAATCGAGGTTCAGCTTAAAAATATGCCCTCCGAAATCGAGGACTATATTCGGCAAGAAGTAGAACTGAGAATACGGGAAGCAGATTACAATGGAAAGCTTTCTAAGGTGCTACGGGATGCGGACGCGCTGAGACGGATCACATCGCGCATCTCGGACATCTCCCAAGGAGCGTTCGTTGTAGTCAAAGCATTGCTTGAAGACCTCGTGGATCGGCAAAAGACTGGGTATGATGAGATCATTCAGGTGCTGCCACATGTTGCAACTCCAGAATCTACCCTATTCACGGCGCTCATCCAGAAGCTCGTCGATCAAGCACCCAATCAGGGTACCTTGGCATTACGAATCCTGTATGTCATATCGCAAGTGCTGTACAATGGAGGCAGCATCGGCTTTGACCAACTGGCCGATCTTCTCTTCTTTGTCGATTTTCGAGACGGCAAGACAGCCAGACTACTCAGTCAACATGAGGTCTGGCGCGCCTGCAGAGGGCTAGTGACAATCGGCCGCGACGACAAGTCCACGTCAGCCTTCTTTCATCCGGACCTCTGTTTGTACCTTGTCGAAAATTGTGCATTCCGATTTCGGGAGATCGATCTGAACATGGCAGAACTTTGCCTGGACCGGCTTTTAACTTTACCGAAGTTCGAGAAATGGATCGAGCAGCCTATCGGCAAGGGGAACAATACGAAAGCGTCGGAGCCATTTGCTGTGTACGCAGCCCAGTACTGGGCTATCCATGCGAAGCAATCAAAACCATACGTGCACTACAGCTCCGAGGCCGCTTTGGACTCGGAGATCATCCTCCAAAAGGCGTTGGAATTACTCTGCAATGAGCGCCAACTCTCTACGTGCCTTTACCTTGCAAGCTCCATGTTCGACCGTTCGGCATTTGACATATGGCCCGGGAGCAATGGTCTGCATGTCTGCGCCTGGTTTGGCTTGGAGAAGTTCATTTCGCCGTTGCTGGAGCACCAGCCCTGGCTCCAACTCGACTCTGCAGAGCCCGTTCATGGACGGACGCCGCTCACTATCGCGGTGGAAAGAGGGCATGCCGAATTCGTGCGACGCTTACTGGCACTTCACACAGCGAAAGGCACAAAGTGGAACATAAACCCAATACTGCTGGTTGCCATCACAAAAGACGACGTCGATATGGTCGAGGGTCTGTTGGATTACAAAAAGGCAGATGCTGTCATGACACCGGTTGAGAACACAGTATTGATGATGGCGATTGGTCAACGGTCCCAGAACTCGATATGCATCGCCCGGACTCTCATTGAGCATGACACCATCGATGTCAATGAGCAAAATGCCAATGGCATCACTGCAATCATGACGGCCATCTACGACGAGTATCCTGATGTTCTGGAACTTCTCCTGCGATGCGAAGAGCTCAAATTGGACCAGCAAGATGGAAAAGGCTGGACGGTCTTGCATCACGCTGTGTACGCAGGCCAGTTCCCTGCCTTGAAAGCCGTCTTGGAGTCAAGCCATTTTCACCCGTCTCTGCTGGAGGCAAAGGATGGAAGAGGCTCGACAGCGCTAGCGTCGCTTCTGAAGAAATGCAAATACGAAGACGACGATGACGACGCCGTCGTCAAAGCTATAGAAGCTTTCCAGCGAGCCGGAGCAGACTTCTCTTCTACAGACGCGGACAAACGGACACTGTTGCATTCTGCGGCAACTGGTGGCTACGGACAAGCCGTTGACTTTCTGATCGCTCACGGACTGGACACCAACGCCAAGGACGCTCTTGGCTGGACGCCGCTGCACGTCGCCTGCTGCAATGAATTTTCCGATGTTGTGAGCAAGCTCAGCGAGTCGGGTGCCGACGTGTCAGCGCAAGATGCAGATGGCAGGACCCCAGCACACATCGCGCGGCTATACTCAAGCGACGATTCTGAAGTTCTGGAGATCCTTGGTGCACATGCTAGACCTTCCGCCATAGACAGCCCCGTTTGGTCATTGGTGAAAGCGGGTGCCTGGCCAGCCGGAGGAGATAAGTCTCTGCAAGAGGAAGACTTCGCACCAGATCCTTTCCACGGAAACACGCCGTTGCATTGGGCTGTCATCAATAGAGATCTAGCCCTGGTTGGAAGCCTCGTGAGCCTCAACCCAGTCAATACAACGAACAAGGACGGGAAGACACCCCTGAACATTATTTTGGACATGCCAGATACCGAGTTCAACGGCGGACTGGACACCATCCGCAGCCTGCTATCCGCGGGAGCTACTTATCACAACTCAGGCACGAACGAGGAGACATGGAACAAGATCAGAGCTGCTCAACTGTGGGACGTGGCCACCATCATGGTCGAGCTCGACAAGCTGCCTGCTCAAGGCGGCCCGGAAATAGATCCCTTGCTGCGGCAAGCTCTCATGATGGATGATCGCGCCATGATAGAGAAGCTGCTGGCCTATGGTCTCCATCCGCTAAGGCTCTACGGCGGAGAACTGCCGACTCTCATCGCAATAGATATGCGCGCGCGTGAGGACATACATGCGTTGCTCAAGACCGCAGAACAGAAGGCTCTTGAACGTATCTGGCGGAGTGATTGAAGGGGAAAGACTACACCAGAGTTATCTGTTGTTCTCGTATGTAAGATTTGATCTCGGACCATCGACTACTGGCAATGCCTACGAACTCTACATGTCCAGCGCGAGCGAAGGTGCCCGCAATAGACCCACTAGGTTCAACGAGCATGCCCTGTCCAGAGATGCTGACCGGTTGATCCTGTGCCGAAGTGCTCTCATACGTCAGCATTAGCATCGTCCGTCGCAAGACATTTGGCTCAGCAGCTGGAGCAGTTCTCATTAGACCGTCGTCCATGAGCACGTGGAAGACCGCATCACTGCTCTTTGCATCTGGCCCAGCAGACTCCCACTCATTCCGCTTCTGGCTATCCGACTGCTTGAGATCTAAGTCCAGCATCTCGCCTCGCAGCTCTAGCCGCGTCCAGTCCCCGGAAACAGGTCCAGTCTCGGCGTCTGGATTCTCCAGCGAGACAATGCTCCCGATCACAGTCACGTTGTACATCCGTCGCGACTCAAGCATGTCAAGACGATCCCTCAGTGAAATGACTCCCTCAACAGATGCCCAAGACCAACTCGGAGCACAGTACTCAGCGTATCTCATCGAAGGACTTCCATCCGATTTCACACCGCCTTCCGCCTTCCATCCGAGCTGGTTCGGCAGGTCCGCATGTCCCTCAGCGGACCGAGGAGCCCACAGACCCGCCAAGTACCTCTCCCCTAACGCTCTTTGCATTGCAGAAGCCAACCCAGCCAAGGCCATCAGCTTATCACTGCTCTTCGTCAAATTACAGCTCGAGTATCCTCTCACAATATTCTTCCAAATTTCATTCAAATCAGCCCTTGCCACATCTTCGAACTCTTCTCGATGCAAAGATCTCCGCCATGTGAGTTCAGAGTCCGGACCGCCATCATCGATACCGGTTGGTAGGCCATCAGGTGAGCTTTCGCAGGCTGTGAGGCTGGGGCATTGCCAAAACACCTGCTCTTTCGCGAAATGCAAGATCCTCGGCGCAAGCGTCCTCTCCTGGAGGACCCATCCTCTCATATACAAAGGCTCGTTGAGGAGTTGATCTTCCCAGAAATCTGGTCTGATCAAAACATAATCCTTCCCGCCCTTGAACTCCGGAATGACATCCGGCGGCAACTGCACAGGATCTCTCGTCCTAAACAATCCAAAAGTCCCATTCTCACTTGCCACAGCCGCAATATTACAATACGAATTCCGATACACTTATTCCATTTTGGGTGATTCCGACAGCCAATCCTCCCGATGTTCCTGGTGAATACATAATGAGTCGATCCAAATGTAGCCTATAGCTAGGGCTCGAGTGACCTGTACGGCGTGCCTGAACGTCAGAGGCAATTCTTCTAGTAATACGCCGGTGCGGAAAGCCTCCAGCTTGTCGTCTCTGAGCTGGAAACGTTGGTGTTCGGGGACGATGCCCCATTTGTGGCTGAGGGTGGTGTAGGGGCCGCGCATGCCCGCGGAGTGGGTGGAGGGGATGAGACGGATATGAGGGTCTGAGGAGGTGCCCACTTCGATGAGCCGGGTTGGGACGAATTGTGTGTCGGTAGTAGAACGATCTTGGTGTCGAAGGAGTTGCTTTTGCATTATAGATGCGCAGTCTGTGTGTTTGCCATCGGAGTTGGTATTGCAGGCTGAGATCCAGGTGTTGATGCGAGCCAAAGATTCCATGCCGCCTGTGTTGTCGCCCATAGGGGTTGGTGCGTTGGTATTGCTGTTCTTTGTTGCGTTGCTCTTGGGCGTCAACACGAACTGTCTTCGAATTCCGTCGTCGTCGGTATTCAGTGCCAGCTCTGATCCATCTCGCAAGGTGATGGTATCTCCGATCATCGTAATCATCATCTTCGAATAGCCACCACGTCTCTCTTCGACCTTGACTTTGAACATGGGCCACCCGTCCACACCTTCACGGAATCTCGACTTGTCGTAGACATCAAGCTTCGAGATCACTCGGTCTTGGAAGTCCTTCCAAAGTGCAGCACAAATCGTGCATGTACCTTGTCCTTCTATTTTGGCAGCTTGTGCCGCCCACGACAGAGCGTCGAAAGTGCTATCCTTTCGTCGTCCATGCCAGAATTTAGGTGCGAAGAGAGCTGTTGTGCAGTGTTGACAGATCATCTTCGGTGTAGGAGTTGGCACTGGGTTTTGTGACCAGGGGAATGAGGCTGAAGCCACAGCTTTAATACTGTCCTGGTCAAGGAGGAGCTAGAATAATGGGGCCAATCATTCACTTACGTTAGCTTCAGACTAGACTTGCGTTTGCCTGAGGCTGAAACATACCAGAAGACATCAATTCGTCAGGGTAGGGCTCTACCGTCAGCGTTCAGTTCTGCTCATGGTTTTCCGTCCCTCTCTTTCCTCTATGTTCGGCTATGCTGATGCGAACGTTGTGTGCTCGAGCGATCTGTGGACTCTTCTTACTGTAATGCATATGTTCTCCTTCACTTGGCGGCATTCGAGCTGGTGCTTTGCATGTGATACTTGACCGTAAATACTCTGTTCACGCGATCCTGACGAGTTTGCCTTCGACGTCAGGAACGACCCGCAGGGATTGGCCCACATCAGAAACCGCGGGGTTTGAGGACACGAAATTCATATATTTTACCACCGTCGAGCTTGTGATCACACGATCAGTCACACGACCTCTAAATCAACCAAATTCGCCTGCATTGACCGTTGCTTGTTTCTTGTACACGTCTACCAAAACCACCTCCCCTCGAAACAGCCCTCACCGCTACCCAAACGTCGAATCGCCGAGCCATCGAATCGAATTTCACCGATCGAATCTCTCCGCCAGCATGTCGATTGTGCAAGAAGGAAAGGTCAAGAGCGTGCTCTCTGGTGACACTCTGATCCTGCAAAACAAGAATCGACAGGAACGCACCATAAGCTTAGCTTTCATCAACGCACCACGCCTGCAGTCGGATGAAACGTGCTCCTTCGAATCCCGCGATTTCCTCCGCAAGCTGGTCGTAGGAAAGACAGTACGCTTCTCGGTTTTATACTCGATCCCGCAAAAGGTTGGAGGCGCATCTCGCGAGTATGCCGTAGTAGCGCTGCCGGACGGCAACTCGCTGCCTGAGCTCATCGTGCAAGAAGGCTGGGCCAAGCTGCGAGACGATGCGGACCGCAAGGCAGAGACACCGCAAGCTAGCGAACTTCTGCAGAAGCTTGAGGCTCTCGAAGCACATGCAAAAGCGGATGAGAAGGGAGTGTGGAGTGCAAAGCCGCTGGCTGTGCAAAATATCCGAGAAATTCCTGATCCCAAGGCATTTGCGGAACAACATAAGGGCAAGCCCATTGAGACCGTCGTTGAGCGAGTGCTGAGCGGAGACCGTCTGATATGCAGACTCATGATCACGCCTACTCAACATGTGCAGACCACCGTACTTGTTGCTGGTCTGCGATCACCTGCGACTGCGAGAACGAACCCGTCCGACGGAGCATCGCAACCTGCTGAGCCATATGGAAACGAAGCGCAGCAATTCGTCGAGGACCGACTTCTCCAGCGAGGTGTACAAACGCGAATACTCGGTGTCTCGCCCAGCAATGTCCTCGTTGGTGAGGTGCGGCATCCGATGGGAAATATCGCCGAGTTCCTGCTGAAGGAGGGTCTGGCTAGATGCGTGGACCACCATTCAACATGGCTTGGTGCTGAAATGGGCAAGCTGCGTCAGGCGGAGCGTCAGGCGAAGGAGAAGCAGCTGGGACTGTTCAAGGGCGCATCGACAACGCAACGCGCAGGTGCCGAGCAAGAGGCGGTCGTGAGCAGAGTCTTCTCTGCGGACACAATTTACATCCGAAACAAGAATGGTCAGGAGAAGCGGATAAACCTCAGCAGCGTGCGACAGCCGAAACCCACCGATCCCAAGCAATCACCTTTTGGTCCTGAGGCCAAGGAGTTCTTGCGGAAGAAAATCATTGGCAAGCATGTCAAGCTCCAGATTGATGGCAAGCGACCTGCGACAGAAGGCTACGATGAGCGCGAGATGGCTACGGTCACGCAGAACAACAAGAACGTTGCTCTGATGCTTGTGGAGGCCGGTTACGCTTCTGTAATTCGACACCGAATGGACGACACCGACCGAAGCCCGCTGTACGATGATCTCCTTGCAGCAGAGGAGGAGGTACAGAAAGAGCAGCGAGGCATGTGGGCACCAAAGCCACAGAAGCAGATACAATACGTCGACTACAGCGAGTCGCTCGAGAAGGCAAAGCGTCAATTGACTATGCTCTCGCGGCAACGAAAGGTTCCGGCCATCGTCGATTTCGTCAAGTCCGGCAGCAGATTCACTGTCCTTGTGCCTCGCGAGAACGCCAGGCTCACCTTTGTCCTCGGCGGTATTCGTGCTCCTCGAAGCGCTCGTGGCCCTCAAGATGCTGCAGAGCCTTTCGGACAAGAGGCTCACGACTTCGCTGTCAAGCGTTGCATGCAGAGAGATGTCGAGATCGATGTTCACGACACCGACAAGCAGGGTGGTTTCATCGGTGATCTCTTTGTCAACCGTGAGAGCTTCGCCAAGGTTCTTGTGGAGGAAGGTCTGGCCTCTGTCCACGCCTATTCCGCCGAGAAGGCTGGCAACGCAAACGAGCTGTTTCCTGCGGAGCAAAAGGCGAAGGAGGCGAGACGCGGCCTGTGGCACGATTGGGATCCATCTCAAGAGGCTGCGGAGAATGGCCAGGATCATGTCGAAACGAATGGCACTACCAACGGCGACGCACCTGCACCGAAGCGCAACATTGATTACAAGGACGTCACGGTCAGCTACGTCGACCCAGACACTGGCCGTCTGAAGCTGCAACTTGGTGGATCTGGGCAGCAGAATCTCAACTCACTCATGAACGAGTTCGCTTCGTTCCACATCTCTCCAGGTAACAGCCAAAACCTCGGCAGCAACCCACCGAAGGCTGGCGATATTGTCTCTGCGAAGTTCACTCAGGATGGTGTGTGGTACCGTGCACGCGTCCGACGCAACGACCGTGACAACAAGACATCGGAGGTTGTATACATCGACTACGGCAACAGCGAATCGCAGCCCTGGTCCGCTCTCCGACCACTCGACCAGGCGAAGTTCGGCACCCAGCGACTCCGCGCACAAGCCGTTGACGCTGCGCTCTCGTTCGTCCAGCTCCCAACAGCACCTCAATACCTGTCTGAGTCTGTCGCGTTGCTCAACGAGATTACCGTCGACCGTCAGCTCGTTGCTAATGTGGACTTCACCGATACGAGAGACAACTTGCTCTGGGTGACACTGATGGATCCCAAGGCACCTAGCTTGAATGATAGCATCAACGCCGAGGTTGTGCTTGAGGGCCTCGCCATGGTGCCGAAGAAACTGCGACCTTTTGAGCGCGCTGCTCCTGAGATCTTGGCTGACTTGAAGAAGCGCGAAGCTGAGGCGAAGGAGGACCGCCGCGGCATGTGGGAGTATGGTGATTTGACCGAGGACTAGATCACAAAGCATCAAGTCGGCGTACTTTGCATATTGCATTGGAATGGGTCTGACTTGGAAATCAGTCGGAATCAAAAGGCACCTTGAAGCACCTTGTGTACTTGTATAGCATAATAAAAAATCAGCAAAGTTCGCATATGATCGGACGAGGACGACCGTAGTCTCGCCGATCCATCACACTCCTTCCTCCCTTCTCTTCCCTTTTCTCTCCCTCAACCTACCCAACCAACAAACTCCCTCCACTCGTCGAAATCATCGCCCCCGTAATATTATGATCCCTCATCAAATACAAATAACTCTCCGCTACATCCTCCACCTGTCCCACTTTCCCTACGGGTATCTTCTTCTCCAGCGTCTGGAAGAAATTCTTCTTCTCTTCTTCCTTCATCCCGCTCCACAACTCCGTATCCACCGCTCCTGGAGAAACCAAATTGCATCTGATGGGTTTGAGGTCCAAGGCGAGGTTTCGTGTCATTCCCTGCAGACCGGTGGCGTAGGAGGCTATTACTGTCCAGTCTGGGGTAGGACGTTCAGATACGGCGCCGGTGGTTAAGATGATGGAGGAGGAAGGGCCTGGGTTGAGGTAGGCTGGGGCGTGTTTGGCGATGAAGAGAGGAGCGAAGAAGCGAACCGTGCCTGCTTTATGAATACCGGATATGTTGATGTCGGAGAGTTTCATGACTGCTAATGGGTCACCGGCTGTGTGGATGATGTGATCCAGCTTGCCACCGGCGTCTTTAGAAGCCTGGTCGAGAAGGGATTTGATGTTCGACTCCAAAGTTGCCTCGTCTGCGAGATTGGCTGCGTGGCCGGTGATGCGGGACTTGGCTGAAGGGTAGAGACCTTGGAGTTTGGAGACTGTCTTGGCCACGCGGTCTGGGTTGGACGACGAGATGATCACGGTACAGCCATTCTCAAGAGCGGCTTCTGCGACGCCGTAGCCAATTCCTGCCGAGCCGCCTGTAATGAGGATCTTTTGATCCTTGAGCTTTTGGGTGTATTTGACTTGGTCGGCCATTTGGTGATGGAAAGTGGTGAGCTTGTTTTTGATATGTGATGAACTTGATGCTTTTGTGCTCGCTGTTCTTTTTGGAGAGTTGAGTTTGTGGGCAGATCGAGTCACAGTTTCAATATATGACCGGCCTCTACGAGCAAGAACTGTTTAGGTCGAGGACGGGGTGAAGTTGAGCCATGTTTTCTCGGAGTTTAAGGAGTTTAGTGGGTGTATGATGTAAGTTCTGGAACGGAACATGAACTCAAAATTTGTCATGTTGAAAATGGCAGAGGAAAGCGGCGTTCAAGAGTGTGAAAGACGTCCACAAACCTGTACGATGGAGATGGTATGTAGTGGCTAATCTGGCTTAGTCCAATAAGGCATCCAGCTGTCTGGCTGTACAAGACTAGCTTTGCGCAAAAGCCTGCCAATGGGCGCTGGATGCGCCCCCTCGGCGTGCATGCTGACGGATGCTTAACACCGGCCGTTACTAGACCACAATGGTCCAAATAGGAAGTACTCTTGCGTCCGCCGATGGAGCGCGAGAGCTGACACCGGACCTAACATCTTTTGAGCCCTTGGTCGAGTGCTTGGGAAGCTCGAGAAGGCTCCTGTACCCGCCACAAAGCTGCGATTCTAGCGACGTCGAGTGCGTCCTTTCAGTATGATAGGGGTTGCCTAATGAGCAACTATCGTCGTTCGTTGAGATTTGGTGACTGAATCGTCGGAGGATCTCAGGCAAACTGCCATCTGGTGTTGACTTGCTTGCGAGTGACCTGAAGAATGTTAGTTATTGTATTTGACTACAAGCATCCCTTCACACTCACCAAAGGAGCAACTACAAAGGTCGCAACGGCAAGCGCAGCAACAGTTGCCAACATCTGAAACTTGTTGAAGTCCTTGCCCAAGATGTCAAAGCTGAAACTTGGGCTCATTCTCGTCCCAAACACGTCCAGACCATATGCGAAGACCAAGCTGGTGCTCTCGATCAATGCCGGTGTTGTCGCTACATCCTTGATACCAAAGACCTCACGCTTGTGGTTCAAGAACCACTTCGGATCGAACTCGATGGTTGGGGCGTAGCGGATCAGCCCTTCCGCCTGCTCGTCTTTGCTTGGATCCCGTCCGACTGGGCGACGAGGGTCCAACACAGGATACGGAATGCCGATAATAGAGCTCGATTCCGGAAGAACGGCTAGCAACTGTCGAGACGTTATACCTTGGCGGGTCTGTGTCACTGACAGCTTCGATATCGCTTCTGGGATCTGGTATGACTTGACCAGCACAAAAGGCTCCGGCGGCTGCTGAAGTGTCGATGAATTAAATGTGGAGCTCAGGGGGCCTCTATCGTTGGGAATGAAGGACTCGAACATCTCTCCGACGACGAGGTAATGACCCTTCGGAGTATCGTCCGTTGTGTCTCCAGTATAAGAGTACGCAAACCAGTTCTCGGTGACGAGAGAGGCGACGGGAGCGCTAAGGTCAATATTGCGGTGGGTGTTGGCGTGTAACGTTACGCCGGATACGGTCTCCAGAATATAGAACGAAGCAGAGTTGGCTGCGTCGTTCACCGTCACCAGCAACGCCACATTTGGGCTCAGGTATTTGTAAAGAACCCGACGGTCTCCCATCACCTTGCCAATAGAAGCCACCGGATCATTCACAGGTCTTGGGGTAAGTTCAAGAATCCGCTCGCCCCCAGATAGAACGAAGCGCCACAACGGGACCGGAGCGCTACTCCCAACCTGGGACGCTTCCAGCGCACCATCTCGTACAGTGAACTGGATGTTGCCAGCAGGCGCCAAGGGCGATTCACCGCCGGTCGAAACTGCGACCTGCTGTCCTGTGGTTGCATTGATTCTCACCTCCCGGCCTTCGCTGTCAGTGAAAATCAGAACGCCATCCGACGTGGACTTGACAGCTGGTTGCCAAGCCTGACCTTGACCGAGTGTTACAGCCTGCTTACTCCAGAGAATCTTATCTGGAGATCCAGCATCCAATGCTACGACCCTCCCTGTTCGTGTTGCGCATGCAATGACTTTGTGGAACCCAAAGACGTCACCCAAGAGGCTACTGTCAGCTGTTGTGCCGAACAGTCCATTACGGATGCGTTGCGGTAGACCACCCAGGATCTCCGGCACTCGCTGCCAGTCCTGAATGTGTCGCTTCAGGCGGTGAAAGTACGCGGCCAAGATATTACTGTGCGCCTCAATCTCCAGATCCTGCGCGAACGACTCTACTTCTGCAGGAGTAGCGAAAGCCGCTGTGGCTGTTGTCGCCAGTACCTCAGGTCGCTGCCACACGGGACTTCCGTCTCTGATCAAGATCCAGTCACCGGAGGAGAGGAGCACTGCTGAGCGTACCGCAGACACGCCCGCGCCTTTGAGCGAGACTTCTGAGACCGAGCGAATGGGCTCAACGGCTTCTTCTTTCGCGGCGCCAATCTCTAATTCGCTCATGCTCCATCTTCCCAGCACGCCGTGTGAGACGGAAGAAACGGTCACTACTTGGCCGCGAGTAATTCTAGTGAAGTAGACATTGGCACCGGATACGCTGGTCGAGAAAGTACCTTTCCCACTGGTCTTTGGCAGGGAATACGCCTTCTCTATCTTGTTCTTCTTGAGATCAATATGGAAGACATCGGCCCAGTGAGAGGCTCCGGTCTCATAGTGGACCAGGAAATGAGCTTGCGCGTTGGTGTGAAATGGTGCGTGCAGGCGAATGCGATCCACAACATGGTCATTATGCTTGTCGATGTTGAAGGACGACACCGCTTTAGTCCCAATGATGTTCACTTTGAGGGTAGTGTATGCCGCGTCGGCCCAGGCGATGATAGGCGATGCGGAGTTAGCTCCGACTGAAACGATGGTATCAACAGAGGCGAGCTCGCTATCTGAGCTCAGGGTCGTTTCGTCGTTCTTGCGGCCGGTCACTGGGTCCAGGGCGACTACTTTGATTTTGATGTAGCCAAGCAATGTCTTGTGCATGAGAATTCCGAAGATCTCAGTTGATGATGCCGAGAGTTGATACGGCGTATCACCGCTTTCAATTTCGTGCGTCCATTTTGCAGCACCCGAGGCACCATCCAGCCTATGGATCGCAGGATGGGCACCACTTGTCAATACAATCACATCCTTCACGCTGGCTGTTTGCCTGCTGTCGTCCAGCTCCAGAATCTCAAGGTCCCCCAGGGGTCCGGACACATCAGCTTGCCAGACGAGTCTGCCGTCTGCCGCGCTCCAAGCCGCTACTTGCTGGCCGACCCCGCTGACTACGGTATCCTGACCGTCACCAGCTCGCAGGAAAGTAGCGTTTGAAGGCGCAGCATTGGACAACAGGAGCTGCCGCCAGACCAAGGCACCATCTCGTGGGTTCACGGCCCCTAGTACGCCTTCTTCCGAGAGCGTATAGATGAGGGATGCCCTGGAGCTCGGGCTTGGCTGGTGGAAAAAGGTCGTGTCCTCTTGAGGCAGGCCGAGAAGTGCGTGATGGTAGTCGATGCTCCAGGCCTCGTCGGCAAATACAGCGCGAATCGGGCGCAGGAGCAGTGCGACCGCTCCGAGTAGCGGTAGAAGCATGGTGTTGGGGTCAAATGCGCATTGACGTGCAGGACCGCGTCGAAGAGCTGACACCTGATGTTCAGGTTCACAACGGAGCTCTCTCTCTCTCTCACGCACGGACGCTAAATCTTGACCGATGCCAAGCCACAATTACCCGAACCACTTCACACCTTGTTTACACGAACATGGGCGTCCACCCCGGACTGCTATTGTCGGTGCTAGACTATGGCCTCACACCCCTGCGAGGCTGAGGCTTTGCAGGCTTCCTGCATTGTGACCTTCGACGGCGCGAGAGCTTCGATGCCTGACGAGTTCGACAATTCCGGACTTGATGAGGAGGAGGGTTGCTGCTTCCGTCCTCCAACTAGACCGAATGAGGGTGCGATTGGCAAGCAACGACATGGCCGACGGCGAGATGTACTGTAGCAATGCGCGGAAATACCGGGATAGGACTGCTATGTAGATACTCTCGGCACTGATCTGCCTTCACACAGCGGGAGTGATGTTCACTGTGCAGGCGGTGGTGCTGCTCCAGTAGGACCTCAACCTCAGCAGCCGCCGGCGGCTCCTCATCCGCGTGCCTTGTACGGCACATGTGCATGGCGGCACAGGCGGCTTTTGCAACAGGCCGCCTCTGACGTTGATGGAGTGCTCGTGAAGTAGCCATCAAGTAGCCATGAGGCTGCAGACCACGCCGCGCACGCCCTTGACCAGAGACCATTCGCACTATGGGAGATGCCAAGCAGCAAGGAGTGCCCCTTGTCCGTAGTGTTC
This sequence comes from Nothophaeocryptopus gaeumannii, assembly GCA_031771865.1. Classification (NCBI taxonomy): domain Eukaryota; kingdom Fungi; phylum Ascomycota; class Dothideomycetes; order Mycosphaerellales; family Mycosphaerellaceae; genus Nothophaeocryptopus; species Nothophaeocryptopus gaeumannii. The sequence continues at coordinate 1,267,299 of JASISA010000041.1, read as the reverse complement.
TGAAATGGACATGGAAAAGTTGGATGCTAGACACGATAGGCGCCATCTCGTTCCGGGGCACTGGTGGCTGTGGCTGTTCCGAGCTCTAGAGTCTCGCCTTGAAGATCATCAGAACCATAGACCGCAGCTCTGGGCTCGCTGCCGGGTGCATCTCATGTCATTTCATCTCATGCAACAATCGTCGACGCGTGGCTTTCGCTCCGCTGCCCGCAGCATGCAGACTTCGATGCGCTTCAGCACACCTAACGACTAGCAGCTCTCAACACGGGCGTGGGAGCCGCTGTGAGTGGCCGGACGAGAGGCCTTTTTCAGCCCAGACCGTCTGCGATTCGTGCTCGCCGTGTGCCCCTCCGCTGCGTCACGACAGCCGATTCGCCCATCCCGGCCCATTCCATTCCAGGGTTGGCACAGCCGGCAGCTCGAGCGAACCCACTTTCTGCTGAAGCCTTCCGCGAGCGACTCGCGTGTCTGAAGTTACAGGCACATGCAGGCATCTCTGTAGCCCTTTTAGGCGATCTGGAAAATGTCTGGGTCTGTGATGTTGTCAGGGAATCCGCCGTCTCTGCTCAGACGCCCTAACTTAAGATCGCTGCCATGCAACGCTCAATGGCTCCGAGAGCTACTGCACCTGAAAGGCACATTCAGGTCGGGCCACAAACAGCAGCCTGCTCCCTCTGCACCACCATCACGGCCTAAGTCGCTTTCCTACCTCTCTCAATTCCAATTGCCCTCCCGACAGACGCTTCGCTGCAGCCTTCCGCTTCCGCGCCGTCCCTCTTCTTGGTGTCACCTCAGGCTCCTAGTCTCCTTCGACCTCCCTGCGGCGGCAGACACTGGCGCGGCTCTCTGAATGGACTGCCTTGCACGACGCCAGCACACAGATTTCGAAACGACGCACCCATTCCCGCGCTGCTACGGCTAGAAGTTGAGCTTTCCCTTCAACAGCACCGAGCGAAACCTCAGCTTCTCCGCTCCTCGCTCCTCGCTCCCCGAAGCCCGAAGACCAAGCAAACTTCCTATTCCAGCAGAGATCGTCATATTACATGAGTACCAAGAGTCTGGGACAGAGCAGCGTGCACGCATCATGTCGAATCGCGCGGGATACCAGAGGGAGTATCACATTGCCGTGTTGGGCTCTGGCGGCGTAGGCAAGAGCTGTCTGACTAGTACGTGCAGACATACCTTTCACTTGGCAGTAGCTCACAGATTGTAGTGCAATTTGTGCAGGGTGTCTTTGTCGAGCGTTACGACCCAACCATTGAAGATTCTTACCGGAAGCATATCGATGTGGATGGCAGGCACGTGGTCCTGGAGATCATGGATACGGCTGGCACCGAACAATTCAGTAAGTGGTGTTGTGAGAGTAGTGTTGATCAAGCTAACTTTTCCAGCTGCAATGAGGTATTGGGACGCAAAACACGTTAGCTGTCACCTCCACTGACAACCCAATTAGAGACATGTACATGAGATTAGGCCAAGGCTTCCTCCTCGTCTTCAGCATAACGTCCGCATCCTCCCTCCGAGAACTTGTCGAATTACGCGAACAAATAGTACGAACGAAAGGCGACCCGACGTTTCCTATAGTCCTCGTTGGGAACAAGTCCGATTTGGAGGAAGATCGAGCAGTCTCAAGAGCGAAAGCATTTCAGTTATCACAGAGTTGGGGAAACATTCCCTACTACGAAACGAGCGCACGAAGAGCAACGAACATTAACGAGGTCTTCATCGATGTCTGCAGGCAGATCATACGAAAAGACTTGTCAAGAGCACGGCCCGAAGATCGGCATCGTGGAGAGCGAAGAAAAAAGCGAAAGCATAGAGACGACCGTCACGGGCGAGAGTCGCGAGACTCAGGATCGAAATGTACCATACTGTGATGTTGCCTTATCACGAGCTAGGATAATGACACGCATTGGCGAACGGCAAGCCACTCAAAGCCCTGCTAGCAAGGCAGGCTATGTACCCAAGGTGGGTTCTTGGCTGACTGGTTCGCAGGCAAGCAAGCTGGAAATTTCGCAGACGACAACGAAATCGCGCAGACAGCATTGCAACGATCAAGCTACTCGGAGGCGTAGGGTCCGTGGCTAGCCCGGCGGGTTGCTGCAGCATGTGAAAGCCACTTGATATACGAAGAGCGGAGAAGCCACAGGTAGTAACCGGCAAGGTGGACGGAGCTCGACGTACTTGGAAGGATGCGAACAGTTCCCGATGCCGTGCGTCATCTCGTATCCCACCAGCTGGGTTGTACTGCTACAAACCTACGAATCGGGGACGGAGCCGGCAACTGCACTTTTCACAAACACGTAGCTGAGTCGCGGGAATTCCTCCCATTCTATCGGGTTCTTTGGGCATCACCTGCGGGATTGTCGGCAAGACCTTGAAACAAGGAGACATGCGCCTTCATGTGGTTGTCGAAAGAGCAAGATCTTAAGAGATGATCTACGTCACGAGAACTCGGGATTTCAAGATTTTACAGCTATCTTCGAAACGAATCTCGTGGAACGGCCGAAGGGGCTTCGCTTCCGAGCTGGCAATCCTTTGCTTTCTGAGACGGTCAAGAGATCCTTCTTGGCGGACTTGCAGCGGCATCGACGGCTGTCAGCGGTTTGCAGGCGACCATGCAGTGAACGACCAGCACGTTGGGAGATGTGAATGGGGGGGATTCGAGTGTGAGGGTCGTGTAAAGACGATAGGCGATAGTGGTACCTCATCGCAAATCGCTCTGCTCGAGCTGCTTTCAACGGTCTACTGTTCCTGCTCGAATTTCTTTGCAGTCCGTCGAACAACTTCATTGAGATCCTCGTTCTTGAGACCAAGTTCCTGCATGGCGAAATCCTTCTTCGACGTCCAGTCAGCATCGATCGTGCCCAGAAGCCAGACCAGGTTCTCCACAGCCTCCAAATCGCCAGCATCAGCCTTCTTCTTTTCTTCGGTCTGATAAGTATTTCTGTCATGCTTCGTGATGGTCCATTTTGAGCCAGTGGCATGCTCAAAGGCGGCGATCGTCTCGTTTTGAGATACGCAGAAGGACTGCACATAGATCATGCGGTTCTTAGTAATCTCGGCGCGTTCCAGTATCCGAGAGGTAGCTTCTGCGATTTGGCGCAGTGTGCTTGCGGACCACTTTTGGTTGCCATCGTCCACAATCTCTGCGCGCCGCTCCTTGAAGTACATGTGCAGGAACTCTAGACTCCAGTCGAAGAAGTGGCCGCAGACGAGGGAGGTCCATGAGAAGTCTGGATGCTTCGCTGCAAGCTCAATCAAATACTCACGCAGCTCTGTCTTCCGCACGTATAGAGGGACCAGCTCCTGGGTCAATGGACTGGAAGAATCAACAGAGCCAAAATCGGCTGGGATGAAGCCTTTCTACGGATTAGTCGTTGTAGTACACCACGGCATTGAACGACTTCACTCACGCTTGACCCCTGCCTGCACACATGCGTCTGCGATCCGCTTCTGTAGAACAGTCTCGCTACCCTTAATGGTCATCACGATAGCATCCTTGCCTTTGAGAACTTTGACCAGCTCGTCGACTTCGAATGCATCCGATACGGTGACCTGATTGGGGTACGTAGAAGGCGACTTTGATGATTTCCGCTTCAGAACTGTGACATTGAAGCCGCTTTCCACGAGCGAGCGTAAGATAGTTGGTCCGAGCTTGCCGTCAGCGCCCAGCAATACCACGGATTTGATGCTCATGATGTCTGCGTATTTGTGAAGATGCAGAGTCTTCTAAATCCGCGTGACACGAAACCGCTGAACATGCGATTCTCGAGTGCAGAATGATGTCCTTAGGCAGATGCCGCTAATGTGGTTGTTGCCAGGCTGATCAGAGTCTCGTTCGATACTGCTGTTGAGGAGGGAAAGTCATTGACGCGGCCCGCGGCGAAAATATGCGCCAAGACCGTTGGGCGGCTGAATTAGGAAGGTATGCCCAAGTGCGGCCGCAGATAGGGCAGGTGCTTCCCCAAGAGACAACATTTGTCCGGTATTACAGACCATGTGAACGCCTCACACGAGCAGAATGTCCTCAGTCGGAAAGCTTTCGTCAGACCAAATTTCGCCGTCCATGATGCCCAATACGAACGTTTCGCTGAGCATTCGATACTCTGAAGTCTTGTGGCCGATCTCGAGGGTAGGCCGAATAACGATTGGTATAGGAGCACCTTGCATGATCGCAATGCTGTCCCCCCGGGCGATGCCTTCCTGTGCTAGTCCGAAGTGACCTTTCTCGGTGAGGAAGAAGACCCTGCCGCGCAGAAAGCTGGCGAATGAGATGTAGAGTCGTTCGTACTCCAACATTTCATGGCCGATTTGCGGCGAAGCGCCTGTTTCAGATTGCCTCAAGAACTCTAGGAGAGACTCATATTTCTTGACAGCATCTTCAACAGGAAGCTTATGCCCTTGATCCTGATCAGCTGTGATAGTCCGCGCAACGGCGACATTTTGCTCTTGATAGGGACTGGGTCGATTCCGATGCGAATGAAGCAGTGCCATAGTCGAGAAGAGCCAGCTACGCAAGGCTTGTGACAGCGCGTGCGATCCACTCCTTGAAACACGCAGGCTGTCTGGTCCAACCGCAAGGACTCTGTCAAAGATCTTCACAGCCAAGGGCAACCGGAACATAGGATTGCCAATTCTGTTTGTTTCAGTGCGCGGTGAGATCTCTCTGACCTCTGAGCCTCCACTACTGTAGCATGTGCTTTCGAGCCATAAAGGGCGTGCTTTCCAGGGAATCGACCAATCTGGGACCCAGGACGGGAGATTCAGTGTTTGATTACACCTCCCAGCGGAGTAGAGGAAGTGCATTTGCCGGCGCGAAAGAGTGACCTCGTCACAGCTGAACTCTGATATGGCGTAGGCGATGCGTTGCAAGTATTGAGCAGCAAAGAGTGTATAAAGCTGCTCCATAGGCATCCTATAGTCCGGCCTGTTCCAAAGCCGCACGATGTGATGAAAGGCGAAAAGCTTGTCGCGGTGGTCCGTCGCCTCGCAATCTTTGGCCATTGTTAATACATACGAGACCATGGAATCCTCACTTGCGTAGTCTTTCACGGCCTGGACAGTACCCTGCTTTGTGACACCCCTCAGTTCTTCCATGAAGCTGATGTACTGAGCAGCCGTCTTCGAGCCTAGCATGTGCGTAGCGCCTAATGAGGAATGATGCATCGCTTCGATGGTCTGCACCAGACGGACGAAATCTTCCCAAAAGCAAGTTGCAGTCCCGCATGTTATGACAATGTCTTTGGCGCAAACGACTTCCTGGATGACCTAGAGGACAGAGGAATTATGTTAGCTGGGATTCCTCGATGTATACATCTTCCGCGTACCCAAAGTCTCCTGAACCAAGGCCTTGTGAGAAGCATGATGAATGCTGGCCACGCCCCTTCGCCCCATCGAGGAATCTCGGGTGGAGTTTTGCTGAAGTCTGTCAACTCCGTTGGATTGTCGAACAGACTAGACCAATATCTCCTGATCAGCTTTGGCAGCTCCATTGCTTGTGCAGTTCCACGGCCTTCTTCACCCAGCCACACGATAACCCCTGATGCAGCGCGGAAGATAGCACCCATCTTAGCGACCTATAGTAATGAAAATCAGTGGCGAGGAACCACGATGAGATTCGAATGCTTCGAAAGACATACTTGCTCATTGCGATCTATGATATTCTGTTGGTCGACGCAAATCTGGTCTAGGCATTGTCAGGGCGCTAATCACAGTTGTTCACACCAAATCATCATTCGTACCAATCCATAGGTCGATAGTCGAGGACGCCGCTCGCGCATTTCTCAAGGCCGCGAACAGGTTCGCGGTGACCTTCAGTGGTCGACCATCGCACCAAATGGTTTCGTCCGCTTTGCTACTATTCCAGCAATACGAAAGAGCGAGGAAACGAGCAGAGGTATCCTTCATGGAAACTTCCTGGATGCGACATTGTATTGGGTCCTCATACCGTCCTGGAAGTATGGTGGCGATTCTGTAGTAGCCGGACAGGAATTCGGCCGCAGGCCTGTAGTAGAAGTCTGAACTCGACGTGACGCTATCCCAGGATGAGGACCTCGTGTACTGAAATGACGAAGAAGCCATACGAACGGGGTAACATGAAGATTGATGTCGCGATGAGTTCTCTCACGCGACTCGCAGCTCTTGGGGGCCATCCTGCATCACCGCGCCAACGGCTAGATTAGATGCATGCAGCTTACCGTCTCATGGAGGGTGTGTCTTGGTCCTCCACCGGAGTGGCCGCTCTTGTACCTTTGTCAAACGGCAGCTTGATGGCGTCCACCGACACTCCGGTGTCTGACTGACATGATGGCGGAGATGCCGCAGATGGGCGACAACATCACCGACCATGCAAAGATGGGTGGACTCTGAAGGATCAGGTCTGAGCGCGTCCCGAGAGGCTCTGTGCGTACTTGCCACGGCAGAAGCCGACGTAAGCCGACAGACAAATGTGCAAGGCGATTTTAGGCGCGAGAATCGGACGACACGCCGACGATAGCGTACACATCCCGGTTCAGTTTTGTTTCTATGGAACATGTCGGAAACAGCTCATGACAGTATCGCCGATGAAGCCGCGAGCAGCCTGAAGTAGTAGTGGGTCATGGAGATCACAGGAAGAAGCAGCAGCAAGCTCGCGGAGATGGCGGTTTGGGCGGGAGAGCAAAAGCAAGCTCGCTGAGCAGGCTGAAGGGTCTGAAGGGTCCAGTCGTTGAGAGTAATAACAGATGGACGGACATGAACCACAACAACAGCAATCATATGTGTTGTAGCGGAGGAATTGAAGATATACGGTGTCACGCATATTGAGACTGCCCGTCAATTCACCGACCCGGTCGTCGTGGTGAGCGGCTTATGGAAGCATTTGCTGAGCGCGGAGATACGTCAGACTGAGCTTCACGTGGGCATGAGGGGTCCTTCTCAGCGCCTTGAAAAAACATTTCCATTATATTTACATCCCACCTGAACCAAACTACCCAATTGAACCATCACTCCTTCAACCACAACACAGCACAATGTCTTCCTCTCTTGACCAGTTGAAGGCCACCGGCACCGTAAGTACCACCACACTGAACACCTTGTCGGCGCGATCGGCTTTTGAAAATACAGCAATGACTGACTCAAGCTGGACAGACCGTCGTATGCGACTCTGGCGACTTTGCCACCATTGGCAAGTACAAGCCTCAGGATGCCACCACCAACCCATCGTTAATTCTCGCCGCCTCGAAGAAGCCGGAGTACGCCAAGCTCATTGACGAGGCTGTTGAGTACGGCAAGAAGCACGGTAGCACCGTGGACGAGAAGGTGGATGCTACTTTGGACAACCTCCTTGTGCAGTTCGGCAAGGAGATCCTCAAGATCGTGCCCGGCAAGGTCTCGACTGAGGTCGACGCGAGATTCTCCTTTGACAAGAAGGCCTCCGTTGAGAAGGCCCTCCACATCATCGACGTAGGTTCTCCAGCGGAACAGCGTGGAAGCAAGAGCTTAGAGACTGACACCCTTCACAGCTGTACAAGGAGCAGGGCATTGACAAGTCCCGTGTTTTGATCAAGCTCGCTTCGACATGGGAGGGTATCCAGGCTGCCCACGAGCTGCAGTCCAAGCACGGCATCAACTGCAACTTGACCCTCATGTTCTCTATTGTCCAGGCCATCGCTGCTGCTGAGGCCGGTGCTTTCCTCATCTCTCCCTTCGTCGGCCGCATTCTCGATTGGTACAAGGCCAACACCAAGCAGGAGTACACCAAGGAGAGCGACCCAGGTGTCAAGTCTGTCCAGCAGATCTTCAACTACTACAAGAAATACGGCTACAAGACCATCGTCATGGGTGCTTCTTTCCGTAACATCGGCGAGATCACTGAGCTTGCTGGCTGCGACTACCTTACCATTGCACCAAACCTCCTCGAGCAGCTGTACAACAGCCAAGATGCCGTCCCACAGAAGCTCAAGTCTGAGGGCGCATCATCATTGGACATCGAAAAGAAGAGCTACCTCAGTGACGAGGCTGGTTTCCGCTTCGACTTCAACGAGGAGACCATGGCTGTGCACAAGCTTTCTGAGGGTATCAGCAAGTTCGCCGCGGACGCTGTGACCCTCAAGGATATCGTCAAGGAGAAGATTGGTGCTTGAGCTGTTTTTCTGACGAAAGTATGACATTTCCTTTGTTACTGGGAAGTCCAAAATGACACCAGATTGGCATCAGATGGTTTAAAGGGCGCCTTTTGATAGCAATGTGAATACCACCTTTTAGCGCACATATTTGCAACCCAAAGCTTCCATCTTTCTCACGGCTAATCTTGCAGCCTTCCTCGTCTCAGATGGGCAGGCCAAGAGCGAGTATGACTGATCAAACACACATTTGAACTCGTAAGATGGTGAAATCTCCGTTGGCCGCCGCTCTCGCTGCGAATCCTTAGTGGGGTTAGGTGGGGTCAAGCTCAGCAAGAGAGAAGAGGGCAGAAACGCAGCTTTCCGTTCTAATCTTACCAACTCTTACAGACAGAACACCGGACGATCAAAACATCAGAAAACTAAGCTCTCATATATCAATCCATCACAAACACCGCCACAATGGTCAAAGCAGGTACGTAGCGTAGTGTGCGGCGGCTCATTCGCCTTGGACTGGGGTCCCACAGCTGGTCATCGCAAGAATGAGCACGTTTCGGGCTCCTCATTCGATGGCTGGTCGACATCACGCACCATCAAGGTGTGGTTGGAGACGATTAAGTGCGGTGGTGCAGGCACCATGCCGTGCCTGGCCTGGCGGAGAGGCAGCCGACGACACTTCACCGTGATGGCCTGATGGACCGAAAATCAGTTGCTGACGTCGTCTTACAGTTGCCGTCCTCCGTGGTGACTCCAACATCAAGGGCACCGTCATCTTCGAACAGTCCGGCGAGGGCCAGCCAACGACCGTCTCATGGGACATCAGCGGCCATGATGCCAACGCCGAGCGTGGCATGCACGTCCACGCCTTTGGCGACAACACCAATGGCTGTACCTCCGCCGGGCCTCACTTCAACCCACACAACAAGACCCACGGTGCCCCAGAGGACAGCGATCGTCACGTCGGTGACCTTGGCAACTTCAAGACCGATAGTCAGGGCAACGGAAAGGGCTCTGTCCAGGACAGCCACATCAAGTTGATCGGCCCAGAGAGCGTCCTTGGCCGCACTGTCGTCGTTCACGCCGGCACTGATGACCTTGGCAAGGGTGGAAACGATGAGAGCAAGAAGACTGGCAACGCTGGTGGCCGCCCAGCTTGCGGTGTTATCGGCATTGCCAACGCATGAACGGGTCGAAGCCGACTCTGTACGTTGATGGTATGATGAGGAGACGAGAAGTGGAAAAGCGTGCTTCCGGCAAGATAAGCAGACTGTAGAATGAGTATGACAAACAATGGAGTACGTCTTATCCAGTACACGTCTCTGGTCACACAATGATACGAGAGAACTGAAGAAAAGAATCAAGCATTCGTTCAAGTCACTTCATCATCCGTTGGGCCATCTACGGCACCATGCTGTCTATGTACACCAAGCGTTCTGGATTCCGCCAGGACGATGCTTTTATCCTCCCAAATATGCCGTCAGTCGTCGTCCCATCTAAGAAGTACCGGAGCATCCAACGAAGTTGTTTCCCGAAGCACCGGTGTGGGTAATAGCACCTGCGTACTGGCCGTCGGTGTTGAAGACAACACGGTCTGCTCCAGGAGAGCCTATTCACACTGTCAGTAGGGTCTTTTTAAGTCTACGAAGAATAACACTTACCACCAGTGTAGACATTGCCGTTCTGAAGGACTGGGAACTCCTGGTATGGTCCGCTCACCGGGAAGTCGAAGCCCTCGTAGTTGTTGTATGTGTGGGGGTAATCTCCGCTGCCGACTTGCTGGTCGTTGGCGTAGTAGTTGTATCCCTGGTTGAATGCGGCATTGATGCGGTCGGAGCTGTAGTAGTAGCTGCCGCAGGTGGTAGACGATTGTCTCTCGCCGAGCTCAGCTGGCTCGGCAGTTGGGAGGGCGGAGACGGTGCTGAGCGCGAAGAGCAGAGCGGAGGTGAGGAAGGAGAAACGCATGTTGACGACTTGACTTGGTGGTGGTGATGGAAGTGAGTGACTTAATAAATGGGAGGCTGTTGGATGCTCCGGCTGGCTTTGATGTTGCGCTCTGCTCTTCACAATCCGTGTCAAGGGAGGTTAAGGGATATACTTATACCTTCAACGACTGTTCAGCAATGCCATGGTATCGTTTGTGCGAGCCAAGATTCTAAACACGTTCTTGTTGCACAATAACCTCCAAGCGTTGCTTCAGGCGGGTTGCGTTCATACTACCATCTGCATCCCGACGATCAGCAGTACGAATGTATACCATTGTAGCCATTGATCCGTGTCCTAATGCAGCAGAAACGACTGACGTAGGGGCCCGGGGAGTTTCTCAAGAAGTTTTTACAGCACAAGAAAGGAAGATCCTCAGCTCAAGGTCGTGCTAAACGACCTGACCGCGGAGTGCGGACAGCTGCGTCTCCGGTGAATGAAACGCAAGAGGAAGGTCAGATGGTCCTGAGAGAGATGAAGATGTAGATAGGCCAAAGAGAGTGCAGCATCAGGGCACATGTTCGAAATATTAGCTTGCATCTGACCGACTTGGAGCTTTGTCGAAGCGTGATCGGTAGCCTCTTTTCTCGTCCGTCCATTCATGTTGCAAGGCTGGGATGAAGGCGTGTTGTCTAGTTGGATGATCGACAATTGAGCATGCGGGAGATGTGGTGGATGTGGGATGCCGAGCCTTGTTGTGACCGGTCTAAAGCTGTCGTGGTAGGAACTCCTTCTCACCTTCCATCGCGCTGCTTCCATACTTCTGAGTTCCTGCATGAATGCTTGGTGCAATGCCCTGCACGATTCAAACGGCTTCACGAGGCTGACATGCTGTGGATTTATTTGATATGGAGTCTGTTTCAGCTCGTCAGTTGGCGAAAATGGAGACGGACCCGACCGCCGTTGTTGTGTTCTCGTCGGACAACTTCCTGCTTCGGTTTTACGGGACGTGAATGTTCGCGCTGGTCGGACGTCATTGCATCCGAAGGCTGTGTCCAAGATGCTGTAGACACTTAGCAGTCTGCGTAGGAGTCAAGAGCAAGAACTTCTTTGAGAAGAGCAAGGACTTCAGATCATTGCACAGAGCAGCGCGAGTCTACACATCCATCAGGACGCCATCAAGCATCATGCCGCAGAAAGGACTCACATCTCTGGCAACAGAGGTAGAGCAGTCTCCCCAATACAAGGCCTTGAGCAGTCTGCTCACTGCATCAGCCATCAATGACTTCTGCGCATCTGTCGAGGAGACAGCTGCCAGCAAAGATGAAGGCAGCTTGGAGGAGGCCCTCATAGCAGGATGGCAAGTGGTCATCGCCAAAGCTGCGAGCACTCCGTACAATGATGCTTCTTCACAGCAGCTCGTCGACGCCGTCTTGAGTATGAAACTCAACAGACCAGACTTTCAGGTAGACGGTCAGACAGTTGAGGTGCAAGGCCAGAAGCTATGGCAAGACCTGCCACTGTTTGGGATGCAGATGAGAGAAGCTTTGAATATGTGTAAGCAAACTGCTCCCCAGTCTTGAATGTTATACTGAGCCACCGCAGCCGCAGACGACAGGAGCCCTCAAGAGCAGAAGGACGAGTGGATCAATTTGAACGCCTTCACATCGCACATCGTTCAACAGGCGCATTCCAAGACCAACGATCAACCCGACTTCTCGCTCTTCTGCATCTGGACAGTCCGTCAAGCCCTGGAAGAGAAGAATACGTTTGACGCGTCTGTGGCAGCGGCCGCAGTATGGCTCAAATTCGCAGCGTCAACCGTTCTTGACTTCTGCACGCAAGAGAAGTCATTTGACGGCAAGCTGGCCAAGGGCGGCTTCTCATACAAGGACAAAGGCTGGACAGGATTCTCTATGGAGCGTTGGCAAGTCTGGCAGCAGAGACTGAACGAGCTTCGGGGGGAGGTTGCCGATAATACCACCAAGCAGCTCATCAGCGACGCTTTGAAGGCAATTGAGAATGCCTCCTAGAACAAAGATGAAGTCGGAACGGCCGGTGGTGCCATGGCGACTATCCTGGACCATCTGCAACGCCTGTCAAAGCATCACAGCGGAAGTCAGCTTGGAAGACCCCAGCGCTGTCTTCTGAAATCCATGATCGCTTAAGATCGACTTCATGGCGCGCTGACTGCCGTAGTAACTATAGAGAAATGTGAAACGAAGATCCCGAATGACCGTAATCAATAGGGACCGGAGTGGGAAGCTAGCTTTTCCAACCAGCGTGTTACAGCATTCTTGATTCGGCATTGTGATACTGCGGCTTGGTCTACAGGTTGCCGAAGAGGATTATGAGTGAAGCCTTAGAAGTCTCAGTATCAGGTCAGACACGTCGAATCAAACAATAATCCGTAATCGCCAACTTCAAAGTTTGTGCTAGACTCGTCTCTAGGGTTTCTTCGGGTGGGAGGGAGAGTTACGCTCAAAGATAGGCCGACGAGCGCTATGTAGAGTCTTCGGCATTTAAAGACGTCAATGCCTAAGCAAGGAAATGCATCGATAGGCAGACCCGCACGGTTGAGTACGAACCGCAGTTCACACAGAGAGATCTCTGTCACACAGTGTGATATGTGTATGGATCGAGTAGCGAGCAATTCGTTCGCTGCGAGGGCGCCAAAGGATCAATTGGCTGCATCTGTGCCTGCCAAGCGACCACAAAGGAAATCACGTTTCAGGAGCACAGCAGCTCTGTGACCCTGTCGTTGCGTGGCTTTTGCAATGCATGTCAGGCGCTGTGCTCGTGATGAAGTAGGAGATGGGGCATAACGTAGCGATCAATGGGCAAATGTTGCCTCGAACAAGCTGCCTCTAAACGATAAAAAGAGGTGTTTGGTTCGGCTTCGTTGCCGATCATCTCGCTTCTCTTTGTGGGATGTGGTTCGGATCTCCACCTTGGCCGTTGGAGATGAGCGTTGGAAAGGGGGAGGCTTTCACAAAGCCGTTGCGAACATCTGTCTTCATGTGCGCTGCCGGCGAGCGATCCGACTGAGTCGTTCCTCGGGTACCTTGGGTCGCTTTCTGAAGATCTGTGAGATCCGTGCGTGGCAGACGTCTAGACTGCAGCAGCACAAAAGTCCTCGAAGAAATACCGAGAAAGGTTCGCGGTGGAGTGACAGGGAGCTGGACGCGCAGGAAGCAGGGTAGTTTGGAAGGGCTGTAAATTAGTGGCTGTTTGAGAGGAGCAGCCGCTCCCGACTTCGACTTTGAGCCTGAGCCTGTGCCCAGCCGTGAGCCTTCCATTCAAACCTTCTTTGCCTGTCCGCCTGAACCCTTTCCTATCCGTTAACCGCCTATACAACCACCACAGCGCGCTGTGTTAAGTGCCTTCTACGCCGTTTCAAGAACAACCCGAGACGGAAGCTGCGACGGCGACTTCGACCCCTTCGCGCATCCCCTCCGCCTGCTGCCATCCTCGAACAGGCTCCGCCCCGTCGACCAGTCCGTCCATTCCCAGCTCGGCATCGGCATCACATCCACACCACCGCGACCACACCCTTACCGCCGCATTACCCACCGCAGCCAGGCGCTGCCATCGACAGCATTCTCCATCCTCGCCTGCGACGCCCGGCCGACCACCTGCAGCGCTTCGACAGACTCAATCACGCTCATTACGACCACCGCTTGCATCCACGACCTCCCGCTTACGCCCATACACGAACGCGCCTTTGAGAGCGCGGCGGACTATCTGACATTGCATTGCTGCACGCTTGACGCGCGGTAGATCCTGTAAACATCACCACAGTCACTCGTTTAACCCTTCTTTTCCGAATAAGCAACACCCTTCTCAATTCATGCCGAGCTTCGGGAGCTACAACTCGCCCGAGCTGCAGAAGATGGAGATGGGCAATGGTCGCTACGGCGGCAAGAAATTCAGCTTTGGCAACATCGCGGGCGATCCTTTTTGGTTGGGCACAATAGGCATTGGGATAGTGAGTCTGCGTGCGCATCTTACGAAGTACGTTTGGGGACGTGTCACTAACATACAACCAGTCCGGCTGGATTATAGCCTTTGTCAGCTCCATCATCGCGGACATCAATGAAGATTACCCCAACTACTCGTGGTGGTGTTTAGTGTACATGTTCTTCTGCATCATTGGCGTGATATGGACCGTCGGAGCAGATGTCGTGTACACCTACCATGTTGGCCTGACGAGCTTTCTCGGAGCCGGTCTGGTCTTCACTACATCTTCAGTCAACTCCCTCGTATACTACCCAGATGCTGCGAAGGAGGCCGCTGCTGCTGGGTTCATCTTGCTGTCAATTGACTCTGTATGTCAACCACTCTTGCACATGTGTGACCTCGTGACTGACTTACTTTCAGATTATCTGGATGTTCTACTTCGGCTCTCAGCCCCAAGCAAGCCACCGCCAAACACTCGACTCATTCGCGCTGCACAAGGACCGGGCACCTAGCCGCAACAGTAGAACGATGCGGCAGTCGTACCGTCCAGAGACTACGCACTCTGGCACCCATCAGCCGCAAATGTACAACGCGAACACACTCGCTGGGTTCGAGACCGCATCACCCATCAGTGGCTACCCCGGAGGCGCAGCTGGCGCACAGAGTAGAGCTAGTGCGGCACCGTACAACCAGCAGCAACACGAACTGCGCTCGGAGACTAGCGGGGTGTCTGCCCTCAGCACTAATGGTGCTCACCAAGGACCCGCGGAAAGTTCAGTCTCCGCGCCCACCGAATACCCTTACCGCGCGAAGGCCATCTACAGCTACGAAGCCAACCCCGACGATGCTAATGAGATCTCGTTCACGAAACATGAAATACTGGAAGTCAGCGACGTATCTGGAAGATGGTGGCAGGCGAAGAAGGAGAATGGCGAGACGGGTATTGCGCCCTCGAACTATCTGATCCTGCTGTAATGACTGTATTTGTGCATTGAAGCGATAAGAAAAGCAGAAACAGACGGGAACAATGGTATGATTACGACTTCACCCGGCATCAAAATTGCAAGACTTGACGGCTGGCTACGAAGAGAAAGCCCCAAAGGACATATGGGGGTGTTAAGGGAGGCAACTGGCTACGGGCATCAAAGAGTTTCTTTTTTTCTGACTTGCCATATGAGACGGGCATAAGACGGTACTGTTCGGCGATGGCGTTGTTTGGAATGGAATTGGGTGGATCACCTCTCCGAAGCGCTTGGATTGCGGTTGTGGATGGAGATGTCCTGGGAGGTCTCTTAGACTTGAGACTTCTGGACTTGAGTGTTTGTTCACGCGACGATACCAGTGCGATTGAGAACGTCGACGTTTGTGCTTTTGGATTTGTTAGTTAGCGCTGAGCGAAAACTGCAGAGTAGAATATGAAGCTTTTTTGAGATCATTGATTGAGTGGTGGACAGCGCATTGCTTCTTGGTCATTGAGGGAGTGAGGGTGTGCTTGGAAGACTGCATATTACTGCCTTGAATGCTGCATGTACTGTCTCTGGCGGACTGCTTGATGTTGATGAGCTGGGGTGGTGCATCCACACCATGCATTTCAGTTATGCATCGTTCCCACCCGTGTCCGGAACCACATATCCCTGCCGGAACTATTGCCCGGACTCTTGAGTGCTCTCGCCATGATCAAAGGAAAGACAGAATGCTTGCTATAGAACGCATTGCAATACTGGAAGACGTATCTCATCCTTGAGTGTACACCATCTCCGAAGATCCCTATGCAGCAGCAAATTGACCGCAAACAATTGGATGTCTTTCTACGCTCGTGGGAGTATGGGATATACTTGTTAGCCGCCTACGAGCCTGCCGTGAAATCGCAAAAGACAGTGCTTGCAACGATCCGGAAGTTGCTGACCCTAGCTCGGCCAAAGCGGTATCGGGGTTCTTTCACTACAAACCACGAATGTTCTGGGGCTCAGCAATGATCCATTGATATCGGAGAGTGTCCTGACAGGCTTGGCTTCCCCGCATTTGCTTCAACTTTTCCGGAAGAAAACCCCCCAAAATTCTCCCCAATGACTTCGATCGACCATGTCTCACCTCCAATATCCTAAAAAGAGCAAAAAGTCACAATATACACACATATTTGTCTCCCCAGAGACTAGTAAGCCTCCACAGCAACACCGACGGCGCTTTCTCGGACCTTGGATTCCTTTGCAACATCCTGGAACTCCACCCAGGAACCCATCTTCCTCCGGACATGCTCTCCGTATACCACACCTTCACCACCGTCCACACTCTTCACTACGCAGGCCTCTCCAGGCTCGAAGAAGAATGGAACACTCAGTCTCCCTATCTCATCGCCTCCGGATCCTTGGCTCGCGCGGACGCGATGCATGGTCGCTACAAATCTTCGCCCGCTGACCCTCGCCATCAAGTCTCCGATGTTAACCACAATTGACCCTGGGACGTAGGGAGCAGCTATCCATTGGCCCTGGGCATTGAGAACTTCCAGGCCTCCGGTTGGATCTTGATGTAGAAGGGTCAAAATGCCGCTGTCAGTATGCGGCGTACAGCAGAGTTTAACCTCGTCCTTTGTCGGAGCTCTCGACTCTTGTGATGGGTAATGCAGCAGCCGCAATGTCGAAAGCGAATCTTCAAGATAGTCCGAGAAGTAGTCGGCTGGCTTGCCGAGCGAGACTGCCAGTAGCGACAGTAGCATTGTCGATAGATCCTGCAGCTCAGCATGGAGCTTTTCGACTCTAGACCGACCTTGACTAAACGAGCCTTCTTCCGGCCAGACATTGGGCTCGTTCAGATCGAACTTCTGCTGCATGCCTATTGAACTCTTCCTCGGAGCTATCTCGGAACCGATTTCGAAACCCTCCTTGAGATTGTCGAATTGATCAGGCTGAGTCGGAAAGTATCCACGGTAGGTGTTCTTGTTGTCTGGCACGAATGTCTTCTTGGCCAGTCTCATCTTCTCTCCTTCTGTCATCTGGAAGAAGTGCTTCGCCAACCCAAAGACATCCTCATGGGAGAATGAGAGTGGAGCATTGACGAGGTACGCAAAGCCTGTGGTGGACAAGACATGAGAGAGTTGGTCACTCAGGATCTTGAGAGCATCCGCAGATGGGTCCTTGAAAGATAGCATTGACAAGTCCACAATGGGAAGACTGGAGAATGGAGTAGTCATGATGAAGGAATACGATAGGTAGTATGGACTCGCAATCGACAATGCACACACGGTCGCCAGAGCAAGCCCATTTTATACCTACTGTCTACAACGCATTGTCAGCAGCAACGGTGTTCAGGATCACATCGCCAGACCCAGTGAGTTGTAAAGTGGAGATCTTGCAGAATCTTCTGTTTCAATTCTCTTTCCGCTGACTAGTATTGACTCATGACGACTCGTGAACATAGGATTTCATCCAAAGACATGTCGAGGTATAGTAACAGTCTGCAGGCACAGTCTCACCACATGCCAAGAGCTGAGGATGCTCGCGTGCCCTCTTGCCATGATCAGCAAGCGCATCCAGGGACCGAGGTTGTGGTGCACTCATCGCGCATTAGAGGC
The DNA here is from genome assembly GCA_031771865.1 of Nothophaeocryptopus gaeumannii. Lineage (NCBI taxonomy): Eukaryota > Fungi > Ascomycota > Dothideomycetes > Mycosphaerellales > Mycosphaerellaceae > Nothophaeocryptopus > Nothophaeocryptopus gaeumannii. The sequence continues at coordinate 1,249,746 of JASISA010000041.1, read as the reverse complement.
ACCGTGGAAGCAATGGGGTGCGTGCCGAGAGAGCCATCTTTCAAAGGCTTGGCTTGAGAAAGGCCGACACGGCCGCCGCTCGATGATAGATCGGACAGTACTCCGCTGCACTTCATGAGATGCTTCGATGAATACTCTTGCTCATGATGATGAAGTTGTGTTTGTTTAGGTCCATGATTTCGAGTGCACTTCGTGTATGACCGTTGCGCGGCTTGGCGTCCTCTCAACCCTGCTTCTTCCGACCACTGATTGACGCCATCCGTCCTGCTGCTGCCTCCAAGCTTTCGTCCAGTTGCTGGTGGTTGGTAGAGACTCGGTACTACACAGCAGCTGAAAAGCGGCCTGATGGCAGTATTGCTGCGCCTCAGGCCTACTCTAATCAACATCTGAACTGAACTTCATTATACAGCGTATGAATCACGCAAGCCAGCCACTCGAGGGATACGATGATGTTTGAGAAGATATCCAGCGATATACAATCGAGAACAACAGCAAGATGAATGCCGGTATTGCAACTGCGACAGCCATGAGGTCCAGCGTCTCTTCGGCATCCAGCCACACTGGACTCGGCATACTTTACGTCAAGGCGGTTCTGGAAAACGCGAAACGGGTTCACTATGGCTCAGAAGATCCAGTCAAGGGCAATGTGCTGCTCAAGTATGTGCCACCTGGTGCTGTTAGCATTCACTCGAAACCCGGCATCGACCTTTTCGGACCATTGACCGTTGACGTTTCGTTATCGGGCAAGACTCTTGTCAACAATGAGGAGGAGTCAAAGGGGGACATGAACCGTCTGTTTACAGAGAGTGTGACAATCCAAGATGGCCCATTCAAGGCTGAACCGAATGTAGAGCACATGTTCCCATTTACGCTACACTTCCCGGAACATGCAACGCCGAGGAATAACAGCGAAGTTGCTGCTGTTCAAGGCGAGGATGGGCAATGGGAATTTCGACAGACATCATCAGCAGCAGATCTGGTGGAGCTGCCTCCTACAATGTCGCTAAAGGCAAAATATCTTACATCACTAACCCTCACGCAAAATGTGATGAGGACCCTGCTCAGTGTCGAATACGTCCTTTCAATACAGGCGCGCATGCCTGGTATCGACGTCGAGATCAACCACATGTACGACACGGACGCCACTGCTGTATTTTACGACAAGCCTCGAATTCCCATGTCGATAGCTGCCTGCCACCTGACACAATCCAACGAATACTCCGTGCAGCTCACCGCGCAAAGTGAAGGGCTACGCACAAACGCCGAAAAGCCTCACGGGTTCAAGGACAGAACAAAAGCTCTGCTCAAATCGACAGAACTTCCCAAATACGTCTTTACAGCGACCTGGTCCAATATCCCACAATACGGCTTCGTTGGTCAACCTCTAGCTTTCGCTATCTCCATCGCAACTCACGACTCTAGCACTGCAAGAGTAACACCTGAAGTCTTTTTAAACTCATGCATCGTAACCCTTGTGGCCCACACCACAGGCGTCAAACCTGCTGCGATCGAACTTATCCGCACAAAAGAATTCGAATTCTCCGAGTCGAACCCTTTCTCATCCGCCCATGGCTGGAGTCGGACAATCGATTTAGGGGTTCTTTCTTGGGTTCCTAGCACATTCAACCACGGCCCAATGGGTCGGACTTACAAGCTACGAATCCAAACGCAATTCTCTTGTGGAAAACAGAAGATGCATAACAGAAGAGACGTACCTATTACGATTCATCCGCCTTTGTTGCTAGATGATGGTTCGGCGGCGCCTGATCATCCCGGGGGCTTGGAGAGGACGCTTTCATTGCCGGCTTATGAGGAAGCTGCTACGCCGGCATATGAGGAGGCGGTGGGACCAGCGCAACCCTCGTATGAGCAGGCGACTTCGGTGCCGTTTGTAGCTGCTCGTGGTGGTGATGGGGGGATTCAACCGGATGTTGAGAGACATTTGCCAGCGCCGAATGATCAGCCGGCGCATAGCTGGGCTTGAGTTGTGCTGAGTGAAGGAAGACGAGAAGAATGAATGACAGGAAGATGTGTTCCAGCTCTGGCACATTGACCCTCACCATTCCGTGCAGAACGAGGGGATGCAGAAGGATAACGTATAAACTGGATGCCTCACCCATAGGTGTAACATCATCTTCGTCGAAGATGATTCCTTTGAAACTGGACTGGATAAGACATGAGGTACGCCAGAAGGTGCGATTATTTGCGAAATTGTAGCAACGCATTGTACCCAAGTCTTTGGTCGTCTATTTCATCGCCGCACATAACTTGAAGTCGTCACGGAGACGTCTCTATTGAAAGCCATGGGCTAAACAACCAGCAATGACGGCAAATTTGACGGATTTCCGCGGCTTTGTAGAATCAGCTGCCAGTGCACCGACGTCAGGCCTGCATGTGCTTTACATATTCACTTGCTTCATGGCCCGTGCGTTTCGGCGGGTACTATCTGCGAGTCTTTCGACTTCAGCGTGATCTACTACAACAACACCGACCAATGCAAAAGAAATCGTGGACCTACACAGTATATCAACAAGAAGACTCATACCGACACCAAGGAGTACAACCTCCAAGTTCATACTACATCCACACTCGAGGCCATAGCTCCCATAATCGCCTCGCCATCCTCGCGAGACTACCTGAATACGATGGCCTCCACCTCGACCTCCGCCTCCAAAAATCAGCCCAACACCAACACCGCAGGAAACACTCTCCTGCCCAACTACAAGCGCAAGCACGAATACGCACTCCAACCATACCACGTAGAGAAGGATACCATCCGAGTCCACACCACCGAAGCCCTCGAGCCACGCGGCCGAGTCCTACAGACGTGGAATGCTTGTCGTGGACATACATGTCGTTGGTATAACAATGCGCGCTTTGGATTCTTTGTGAGATGTCCGCAGACTGGGGAGATCGTGAGCGCGATCGTCCACCAGGGCCGGGCGTGTGCAGATCGGAGGGATGGTGGAGGCGGTGGAGGGAAAGAAGGGAGAAATGGAGATGGAGGGGGAGATGGAGATGGAAGTACTGGTGAGGGTGGGACGGGTGGTGGTGGTGCTGCATCGAATGCCACGTAGAGTGGGTGGGCACTCAAACGGACGGATGTAGACATGCAATGAATGTCTCGACACCTTAACATCGAACATCGACACCGCGGTCCGATCTCCGATTGCCAGAACCCATCTTGACGACAGAATTGACTTGGAGATGCCGGGGACTCACTGCAACGTCCCATTCGACGATCAGATCGTTCTTCTCTAGAAAGACTACGACCTCGCTCACGAAACTCTCGGACATCATCGCAGAAAGCTTTCAGCGATGGGAGGGAGGGAGGACCAGATCTCATCCGAAAACAAAGCCTTGCATTTGAAATTCAGTGGTATCGTGCTGCTAATGCCAATGCATCTCGTCTATCTGTCTCTTCCAATGTCTCATTCGTTCCGTTGCATATCCATGCCAATCGTTCATCCCTCCTCATCGATCCATCGATCGTCTCGAGCACCGAATCCCTGACAACACAACACCCAAACACCAAACACACCCAACCGCCCACATTATCATCTTATCTTACAAGTCCTTCCCAATCACCATCCTTCTATCCAAACAATGTCTTTACAACAAACACGCTCCATATCCAGTCCAGTCCGGTCCAGTCCATTCGAGGTCCAAATCGATCAAAAACTCAACTTCGGATTAACAAGTCCCTAACTCGTCCTCTTCGGTCGAATCTCCACCAACCCCTCATCATCACTATCATCACTCCCCTCCTCCTCATCCTCATCAAGCCTAACACGAGGCGGATCCGCAAAAGGCCCCTCAGCAGCCCCCAGAAACATCTTCCTGTCCATCCCTTCAGCCAACATCTCATCCTCGTCATCAAACATGTCGAGTGGCTGTCGTTCTTTCGCTTCCATCGTAGATGGTCTTCGGGATTTTCGAGATGATGAAGTAGGAGAGTCGGTTTCGTAATCTCCCTCGGGGCGGGAGGAAGTCTCGTCTCGACCTGCTTCGTCTTCGTCTACGGATGAGGAGTCGGAGTGGTCTTCGTCTTCTTCTGAGGAATCATCGCTACTTCCTAGAAGGCCGGAAAATTTGGACCCTCGAGCTTGGGCGCGTGCTCCGTGGACGGTTCTCAATCCGGTAATTTGAAGGCCTGAACCGGCAGCGAGGCCTTCTGTTTCTGGGGTTGGGTTGCTCAGCTCAGAGGGTTCTTCCGGTAGCATGCTGGCTGTTTCCACAGCGGCAGCGTCGGCAGCGTCTGGATCATCCTGGGTTGCTTTATCTTGACTTCGTTTCGCAAGTCGTTCGGCTAATGTTCTTCTCGCTCTAGAAGGCGGTATGTTGAGAGGGGCCACATTGGCTGCATTCTTATTCGCATCAGGTGATGTCTGTATCGAACAAAGAACAGGTCAGCATATTTCCATGGTATGTGGCTGAACCGTCGTACCTCGTGCCATGCTAGACGGGTAAAGGAAGGTTAGAAGGAGGGGGCGGAGGAAGGGCAGTGCGTAGGATGGATGTGGGGAAGCCGATGACAACCAAACAAAGCCAACAGCAATACACAAGATAGGCAGCAAGCAGGCAAACAATTATGTACATGCAGACTGCTGACCACCATCTCTGCCGGCAGTTCTGGATCCCTGCAGTAGTCGTTGTGTGACAGGAGCAAGGCTAGGGTGGTGTCGCGTGACCGTAAACAGTCCGAAAAAAGCATTGAAGGCTCGGACCGCAAGGCTTCGCACAACCCAAAAACCAAACCAACTATTACAACAACGAACATCGGTCTCCGAAACCCGTGAAGAGTATAGATGAACTGTGGTTGAGGCCGTAATCCGCTTGTTTCTGCCACAAGGTGGTCTGCATTGATTCTTGAAAGGGAGCAGAGCAAAGCTGCCGTGGCGCGTGGTAGAAGAACGTTCCGCATCGTACATCCTGTTGTACAGCAGCCAATCTTTCTTGTCGTATCTCATCTCGCTATGCCCTCTTGTACAATGATGTGGATGTAGAGTGTAATGTGCAGTGCAATGCGATGCAGAAGGGGTATGATGAATGGGGTTATCGATAGTCCATGTCAACATCAAACGAAAGTTCACCGACCTGTTCATCATCCGCAAATGCTGACGTCCGCCTCTCCCTCTCCCTCTCGCGAAGAGCCTCTTCGTCTTCCATCTCCTCGTCCTCGTCGCCGTCTCCGAAACCGGATAGCATCGTGCCGCTGTTGATCTCGAATGACTGACCGACGGTGCCCTCCGATAAGGCTATGCTGTCCTGCGGTGTCATGCTGTTGCTGAGGCCGGCGTTCGCCAGTGTGCTCGCTGTGTTAGATGTGAATCCGCCCGAAAGACCACCCATGCCCATGCCTCTTGCGCCGATAGCGTTCTCAGGTCGCACACCACCAAGCACAGCGTTGTCCTTTTCTCTTGTCTCTGCAAGCGTGCCTTCGACATAAGTAATCCACTCCGTCCTGTTGACCCGACTCGTCACAGATGGATCGAGTGACTCTGGAGGATGCCGGTTGCCGAATTTGCAGACTTCTTCTGCGATGAGAGTCAGATGCCCCATGTAACCCAGTCGCATGCCCTTCTCTTTTTGTGCCTCATCTGATGCCACCTGACCCTCCAAGATGCGATCTGTAATATCTTTTCCGGACCTCAGACCAATTTCTTCTGAAGTCTTCCCTTCCTTCGCCTGGACTGGTGTGAAGAGATCGAGCGCTAGTGTCTGGTTATAGCCGCGATCCAGCGTGCCGTTGAAGACTTGTTGTACAACGTCGTATACCACATTATGCAGGAAGTTGTTCCAAGGAAAGCGGAAGAAAAAATCCTGCAAAATCCCATAAGCTATCTGCGGAGGGCTGCGTCAGTGTAATGGTGTCAGTAGCACTTACAAGAATAGTTGGCACAACTTGGTGCTCCACGAATTGTATCTTGAGAAGGTCGCCGACGACAGGGCTGCCGTCCACTTCCGTGTCGTAAGGCGCACGCTCACCATTTGACAGTGTGCTCGTATCTTCCGCGTGTAACGTCGCCGTGCTTTGCTCGATATCTTGTAATTGCTCGCCGTCGGGTTGAAAGTCTGCGGCAGCATTCTGAGCTGGCTCCTTCTTCGAGAAAAGAGGCGCTGGCTTGTCTTCAGGACGTGCAAGCTCCTTCTCTAGTTCTGATGGGCCGTCTTCTACGTCTTTACTCAGTTGCTGTTGCGCCACCAGCTCCTGGGTCAGTAGCGAGGTCTGCTTACCCTCGTGCGTTGGCTCTTCGCCAAATTCTGTCATCACTGTATCTTCATCTACATCGAGGTTGTTTAAGCGGTCCGTGGCCTCGGCGGTGGTTGGAGAGTCTACGGCGTGGGTCGGCGGTGGATCAAAATGCAGTATAGATGCCTTCTCCGGTGAGCCTTGCTTCTTAGGCGAGAGAGGTGGTGGCACGGCGCTTGGGCTGATAGGAGACTGGTTCTGCGGATCCGAAGGGTCTCGCTTGTCAACTTTCTCCAGCATTGGAAGTCCGCCGTGAGTAGAGCTGTCAATCTTCTCGTTGAGGTCGTCGAAAGTGACCTCATCAGGAAGCTCGTCGGTAGGGGCGTTGACCTTCTCAAAGCCATCCTCGTCTGACGCATTCTGAACCTCAAGTTTGCCAATTTCCACTGGCTTTTCATTCATCTCATCATCACTAGGCCTTTCAGCGTGATGGAAACCGTGCGAGTCCACTGAACTCCCGAACTCGTCCAGAGAGTGTTCATGACTCGGACTTGTGGGCGCTCTTGGGGTTGCAAGCTTCCCTTCGGCTTTCAGGCGCTCACGCTCTGTGTCGCGTTTCCTGATGTCTGCTTCCGCACCGCGCTCATTCAACAAACCCATGTTGCTACAATGCAGCAGTTCGGCCATGAGCTCGCAAGTCTTGAAGCGATCAAATCCCAGAGGCTCGATCTTTTTACCAAACGCAGCCTTGAGATCCGGTTTTTTCGCAGATGACGACCGAATGAGATGCATGAAGTCGGGTACGTGGTTCGCAAATTGCCGCAGAAGTGTGCCCAGATAGATCGGGTCCGATGTCTTCGGCTCTGGGCCGACTTGGTTGTCCAAATCGTAGTCTGAGTTGTTCTTCCGGATCACTTCGATGACGATGCCAACGCCAACAGTGAGAGGGTTGCCGCCGAGAAGCATGTTCTTGATCAGCGTCTCTATGCACGGATCTGATACAAGTTGTCGTGTGAGCTCATTCGGGCCAATGACGGATTGGTCTTGCGTAGTAGCGTTCGCGGATATTGTAATGATAGCTTTCAGGAAGTCTCCAGCCGACGTCTGAGTCGCCGAATTATGCTCGGGTGACAAATAGCCAAGCAAGAGCGGGATCAGGTTCTGAGACTGTAACCAGTCCACAATTCCTGCGCCGCCTTCGTGTTTCTCCAGTGATATAATCTTCAGCAGGAGATCCATCACCATCGGACAATCCACATGCTGCAACATGCAAGGTACGATATTGTCCAGAGATTTGAAGAACGCAAGCATCTCTTCTGTCTTCTTATCCAAAAGCGCTTCGTTGACCTTCGTGAAGTAGCCAGCCTGCAGAGGATCCAAAGGAGCAGGCCTCTTCATGTACTGCCAGAATTCACGGAGATGATCGCGCTGTTCTAGCAAGGCCTCCGTTATGGACCAGACTTCAGACGAAAGCACTTCGCATGCCACATAAGCGTACTTTTTGCGCTGTGCCTCCTTCTTCTCTTGCTCCGTCTCGCCATCGCCATCCTTTTTGTTGATGGACTTCGACCGCGCACGACCTTTGCCCTTGCCGAAGAAAGAGATGCCTCCTGAAGTTTTCTCATCTTCGGGCGACTTCACCTCATCTTCTTTCGCGTCATCCTCGGTTGTATCCTCTTCGGTCTTCGGCTCCGCAATAACGTATTTCAGTAGCTTCTGCAGTCTCTCTTCCTCGCGCAGAAACTCGATCAGCTTGCTATTCTGCTGTTTCAGCTCTTGTATCAGGTCGCTCTCGTCGAGCAGCTCTTCCAACGTGACATCTTGCTTGTCGAGGATAGTGTCAATGGTACTGATATTGGCATAGCCGCCGAATCGCCAGAACATGGTGGGTGTGTGAAGCCGTGGCTACGTGATTCCGTGCTGGCGGCTACGGAGGTGTGCGGCGTATTGAGGAGGGCGCGCAACGGCGTGTATTGGTATCATGCGTGTCTCCTGCCGTGGCAAGATACGCGCTGGCCAGACCTGCTGGTCGGTATTATGGAGATGCCGTGAGGAAGGTAGCGACGGGCAGTCGTCCGGGTCCGGAGAGATGTGTGTTTGTCGCGTGAGCTTGGATTGAGAGTTTCCCTTGTGAAACAGCGAGCCGAACGGAGGAAAGCACGCTGATGGAACTTCTGCGCAAGGACAGCAGGCTCCCGGGCGACGGCGATGTGCTCGACTAAGCCCGCATGCGCAAGTGAAGGGTGTGTATGGGATATGTGAGAATATGTGAGAGTATGTGAGGGTATGTGCAGTTGTCGGATGTGAGTCTCCAGGCGTTTCAGCAGCAGCGACCTCGACTGTGGAGACTTGGAGCAGGGTCTCACTGCCTGCGATCATCACCGTTCAGGAGAAGTGTCACTTGCACCGTGGCTCACAACACTACATACATCTCTTTCTACGTATTTTACCGTCATAGGCCACCATCAACAAGTACCTCTCCATCCTGGCATGTATATCCTGCCTAGTGATGATCAGGCGCCCGCATCAAGTGGTGCTGGAAGACTGACCTCACGGCATGCAGGCCATGCAGACTTGCCTCGGAATCCGGCTGATGCACGTGGCTGCCAGGAGATCTCTACATCAGATCCCGCCGTGCTTACAGCCCATCATGTGCCGACGGCTTTCAAGAAGAGCAGCATGAGAAGCTCGGAAATACAGGCTCAAGGAAGTTTCAGACGATAGGTAGACAGATCGTTTCGTCTCCGCTTGCGAGCAGAGCAATTCCATTCGTAGCTGCAATAGCTGCCGTAGTCCACATACCCAATACCCAATGCTACCATGGTATCATCGCTCATACGCTTGTTGAAATACATGTCAGGACAAACACGATATACCAAAGGTGTCGTAAGGTCATTTTCTCACTGCTCCTCACCCTGCAGTCTCCGCTCAAGTTCATCCTGCAGGCCAGCCATCTGCGTCTCCTCATATCCCGGCGGTGGCTCATCGGGAGGGTTGAGTGCGTTGTCTGTGGGCCTTGGCCTGGGACGACCGTCTTCGTCGCTGTCCATACCGATCCCGCTGTCTCTTTGCTGCTGCAAAACGGGACTCTGGACTGCAGCGACGCTTGGCGCTATAAGAGGACCATCGCTCTCTTCAGTGTATGCCGGTAGTTCTTCCAGGTTTACGTTCGAGAAATCCATGCCGCTCGCAGCCGCACGCGAGTTGGTCGGGCCATCGTCGTTCATCCGCGAAACCTCCACTTGTTGCTGGATCCTCTCCTTGATTCTCTCGTACGCCAGGTGGAAATCGTGCGCTCCGCCCTCTCGAAACTTCAGCTTTACCTCGACCACACCCGTCGGGGGTATCGGTATGCCACCACCCTGGACAGGTCGTACTGCTGCTGTCCAGACCATGGGACCCCACCACGGAATCTCCTCATGTGCATCCATCACGTTCAAGATGGAGGCGTTGAAGTTTTGCAAATCTTCTGTCGGCTTGTCGGGTATGTAGATAATCCTTTGATTGGTGACATATGTGATGCCGTTGTCTTTTGCGCGGGAGAACGGTTGTTGTTGTTGGCCTGGGTAGTGGGCGGGGGTTTTGAGAGAGAATTCGACTCGTGCCGGGGAGGCGTACTGAACTGTCTCGTTTGGTAGAGGCGTGAAAGGCGGATTCGTGCCGGGTGATACCATTAGCCAGCTACGAATTTGTGAGCAAACGATGCTCTTCTTGGACCGATCTTCGTGCCCCATCCTCATGGCTGCGGAGGCAAGCAACGAATGAGAAAAGAAGGGTACCTGACTTACTTAATAGACATGACGGGCAGATAGGCGCAGATATAGCGCGGTCTAGCGAGTTGTCGCGGCAGTCAAGGAGAGCTCGATTGCTCCCTTTCCGAGCAGTGTTGTCGACTCAGGATGTACCACAGGCAGCGCTTTGAGTTTGGTTTTCTGCAGCTTCCCGCGTTTGAGAGCTGCACGTCCACGGCTATGGCCAATCGGAGCGGGAGCGGAAGCGGTATCCTCGCAGGTGGTTGCCGATGTGATTGATTTCACTGTAAAGAGGAGGGAAAGTGCGATCGAGTTGTGGGTTGTGATGGTTTGCAACTTGGTGGTGCTTGCAACCGCATCAACCGCGGGCCACGAAGGCCCGTGCTTTCTGACTCTAGGCCACGACCTCCAGCTTCCAGACAAACATCACCTGCACAACATCCGCACGACATCCACCTTCGTGCAACCTCCACACCCTGCTCGCCCAGACTTCATGCTCACGCACAGATCTCTTTGTAAATACAAGCGGGAGGCGCGCTCTGCAGGAAGATCCAATCCAAAACCCAATCTTGGTAGGAGCCTGGAGCGGTGGACCTTCACTGCATCCACCGAGCACCTCTGTGGACGCAGGACCAAAATGAACTGATATCAAAAGGTTTCTGCGAGCCGGCGGCACTGCATTCGCCTTCAAAAGCATCAGCATACGATTGTACCTCGAATTCATCATGGCAGGTGTCACAACGCCGCTCGACCTCCCAGTGGAGATGCTTCAACACATCATCAGCTTCTGCACTGACGACGCGATCATCGCTTCGAGGCTCACGTGTAAGGAGCTCGAGGCGGCGTCTTACGACGAATTCTCAGATCGCTACCTCGACCAAATCAGACGCTTCATCCTGCACCCACAAAGGGTCGCGAGACTGAAGAACGAAGTGGATAGCCGCCTGCTGCAGCGCACGGGACTCGTTGTTCTAACTCTTGAATATGTATGGCAACTCGGTGGCTTTAGAAGGACTAAACGAAGGCATCGCGCGTGGAATTGATTCTGTGGACTGAGCGGCTGTCCAAAAGATCATTACTCATTGTCCCTTCCGTATTCTCCAACGACACGACGATTGTGATAGGATAGCAGCGGCAATGAAGGACTGTAATTACTGCATAGCTCGTGTATATAAAGAGTCGGCTCAGTGATAAGGTTGTTCTTGAGAGCGTTCCGGTCCGGACATAGACGCGGACTAAATCCATCGCAAGAGTCTGTCCGTCGGGACAAGACGGCCAGCTTCTCGCAACTTCATTGGCCAGCCACCCGACCGCCGCTTTCGTCGAGGCGGCCGCTCAGAGCGTCGGCCTGATTCCGCTTCGACTCGAGAACAAGACGACAATGCTGTCGCCTGAGCTACACGGTATGCCCGCGTTGACGATGATGGCTCGGAGGGCCAAGAAGCGGCATCGTGTATAGAACTAAGGCAGGCTCCATTGCATGCAGTAGGTGATACATTCCACTGAACTCAAACACGCAACGCACTCTTTACAGACTACCTTCTCCATCACAATACACAGCATCACAATATCAGCACCATCACCGACAGCCCAAGCAGCCACAGCAGTCACAGCAGTAGCGATTGAGATACAGACCTCAGCAATGGCCACATACAATCCCTTCCGCAAGACCGTCTTCAATGCCGACAAGGCAATCCCCTCACTGGCAGGCAAAGTCATACTGGTGACAGGAGGTACAGGAGGCCTGGGCCAGCAGACTGTAGTCTCTTTGGCCCAGCACGACCCAGCCCATGTCTACTTCACCGAACGATCACAGCCAGGCGCCGACCACACCATCAAGCTAGCAGCCGAGAAAGCTCCCAAGACAACAGTCTCCTTCATCAAATGCGATCTCGCCTCTCTGGAGTCCGTCCGCAACGCAGCCAAAGAATTCCTCTCCAAAGAAAGCCGTCTCGACATCCTCAACGCCAACGCAGGCATCATGGCCGTCCCTGCAGGCCTCACAAAAGACGGCTACGAGATTCAATTCGGCACCAATCACGTCGGCCACGCACTGCTCGTCCAACTTCTCACGCCGCTCATGCTCCAAACAGCTAAACTCCCAGGCGCCGACGTACGCATAGTATGGGACTCCTCTTTAGGCCACAAAGGCCACACCTCCGCAGGAATCGAATTCGACTCTCTCAAAACACCCCAAGAACGCATTATGGGCGGCCGACTAGTCAGCCATACTCTAGGTCTCGGCCCTTGGGTGCGCTACGCACAGTCCAAACTCGCAAACATTCTCTACGCCCGCGAATTCGCCAAGCGAAATCCTTACATCACTTCGGTATCTGTTCATCCTGGTGTATCGGCGACAGGGCTGGTAGATGGCTTGAACTGGATGCAGAAAGTGTTTGTGTATTCGACGAGTTATGCTATGATGCTTCCGCCTGAGCAGTGTGCGTGGAATCAGCAGTGGGCTATGACGGCGAAGTTGGGCAAGGGTGAGAAGGAGGTGGAGAGTGGGCTGTACTATGAGCCTGTGGGAGTTAAGGCGAGGAGTACGAAGAGAGGCGAGGATGATGATTTGGCGAAACGATTGTGGGAGTGGACGGAGAAAGAGTTGGAGGGATGGAAGTTGTAACAGATGGTTGAAGCATGGCTCAGCGGCACAGCGTCTGCTGGTCAAGGAGTCTGATTGCGGTGCCAGCGTCTTTGCTGTTCCCTTTCCCTTTTGCGACCGTTTGTTGCTGACTGCCACAATAGCGAAGGACTCGGGGAGAAGCACAGCTGTGAGCTAAACTATCTTATGCCGCGAAAGCACATCTTGACGCAACTCACTCACTTGGCTTCCACCCACCACCGGCTATGCGGTCAGCAGCAGCACCAGGCCGAACGCTTCCCTCGAGTTAGGCACACGGTGTCTTTGGCTCCTAATATCCTTCTTATGCCGCTGAGAGCCACTTCTTTTGAGGTCTGTCTCACTCAATATCTGTCTCAATACTGACGTCTGCTCCTGGAGCGTCTTGTTATAAGTATTCAACAATTGCTGCTCCTCTGATTCCTGAACCAATGTTGTAAGCTCTTTTCCAACGATGGACGACTCAAACGTGAACTGGCCTCCCAGGATTCCTATACCTGAGCATGGACGACGCCCCTCCGAGCCTCACATGCCTCACATGCCTGTCACGCCGCCTCATTCTCGCTCATTCTCAGAGCAAATCCTAACGCCTTCGGGGTCGAATACTGCGAACGAGCAACCTTTGGCGGATCTTGAATCGCGGTTCCAAAAGTTGCATACCGATTTCGAGGCTAGACGGGAGGAGCTCTTTCGCCAATTGTGTAAAAGGATTCGGGCAGAGGTCAAAGCTAGAGAAGCCGCCGAGGAAGGTCGTCACAAGGCCGGCGATGAAGTTGTGCGGCTGTACGGAGTCAACGAGTCCTTCCAAAATGAGTGGAAGAAGTTCAAAGACGCTGATGAACGATCTCGTGGTGAGGTCGAGAAGTTGAATGCCGAAAAGGAGGAGATGCTGAGCTGGTTGAGGAGATTGCCACCTGATATGAGAGACATGGCCGTCAGATTTGAGGAGATGAGGAAGGCAAAAGAGGAGATGCAGAGGAAGTATGGTGATCTTGGTGTGAACTATCGGTCACTTTGGGGCTTTTATAACGACTTAGAGGCAAGGCACAAGCAGACGGGATGATCATGGAAGATAGTCGTTCGAGCTCACACCGACACGAAGTCTCTCTTGACCACATTGATACCTCAACGACAACATCTCTTACGTTGACCAATTGCGTCCCTTCCTACCCATCATCAGAAATGCTTTTGCGGCCCCACGCCATGGTCCGCTCCTCGAGAAACTTCGTGGAAATCCCGGAGAAATTGGACATCGAATTACTCCCTGCAAGGTGTGCGGTGGGCCCACGCATTTTGTCCGAGAGCAACAACAATGGCCTTAGTTCTGAGTCCAGAAGTATCTTCCTGTGCCTCATTCGAAGCTGTCTCCCCAACAATCCAACTCAAATACCATGGATTTGATCTGCAGGTTGTCATATTTGCTCAGCGGCTCCACAGTAAGAGTAATATTCTTGGCTCGAGTGGAACAGATTTTCTCGGGTGATGCGCTATCCTCACTGAGGTCTTAGGGAACACTGATGTTCAGCGAGATTGTACCGATCCTGTTGAACGTTTCCTGTGAGATATAGGAGGCGTTGGCGGGATTCAAGTTCAGAGGCTCCGTGGTCTTGGTCTGCGTAACCGGTCCGAATGGGAGACTCGTCGGCTGGGTCGGAGAGACTCCATTGCTCGCGTCTATGTGAAGAGTGTATTGTATCATGCCCAGAAAGAAATGTATGGCTTCCTCTTGGATGATCTTGCGCGTCCACAGCAAAGTCACACCGGTACTCAGCGATATCGCCTTCTTCCTGATGATGTCCTTACTCCTTCCCAGCACAAACACACAGTCATTGTCATCCATGAAAGCCTTATTCCCAGTAATTAGCCAAGATCCCTTCTCATCCTCACAACACAGCTCGGGCTGAACACCATTCCAATAGCTCTTGATGATCGCATTCCCTCCATAATGCAAATCTCCAATCTCATCTCTCTCCAAAATCTTCCCACTCTCATCGACGATCCGTACTTGTCCGCCCGTGTTGACAACGCCTGCAGAAATTATATCACCAAAAGTCTTCGGAAGTTTGTCATTTTTTCATTGACTTCGATTTCTTCCAGATGATCATCTCTGCCCCAGCAGTAACTTATTGCTCGGTAATCAAGCAGACTTTCCATGCTGTACACTGTAAGCGTAAAGCGCAGTGGGGTGTCGTTCGACCCAGGCAGAACATGGAGAAGTCGAATCTGTGACTTAGGGTCGTCCAATTGCGGCTGTTGGAAACGATTTTATTCGCCGTCGTGGCTACTCTCCGCCGGGTTAGCCATGGTATGCTCCAAATTGCGAGTTGCAAGTCTCAGAAGGCAAGTCGCTGATAGTTATATCTTAATGTTCTGTGTCCCGCTCGCTGCGCCACAACACCGCCTCCAGTGTAACATTGAGTTTCTTGTTTATTCATCCATTTGCTGAGGCGTTTCCAGGCAGAGCCACTCGGCTTTCAAGTCCCCAGCAAACATCGACCAAGGCTGCCACCGGGTATCGCCGAGCGAGAGTCAGTAAGGACGCGATGACCATTTCGCCTTACTTGGTTGCAATCGTGGCTTGCTCGTAGTCGTGCTTTCTATATTGCTCTTCAGAGACCTCCTAAGGGCATATATTACAATGATCCCAGAGGCAATTGAGAGATGTGGTCCAATTGGTAAGGCACTGAGCTCTGAGTACGCGGAGGTAAATTCGCCAGAGAATCCGGGATGGTAGTTCGTTTCTGCCCCGCTCCACCAGCATTGCCTTCGCTATCCCGTGGATGACTCCTTGTGTGCCCGTGATCGCCATATTGTAGTAACCGAATGTGGACGACAGCCACTGAGTGGGTCTGAGAGCAACTCGCGATCATTGAAATGCCCCCAGCGCCTTCGCTAATGCGATGTTATCGTCTTCAATCAAGTGATCCCAGGACATCATGCCCTCAATAATCATCATACTCCAGATGCTTCCTCCTCTCTTCTGCCTCTTCTTTTGCCATCCGGTAGTCGTCACTATCCACATCGCTTCCCTCTTCCCACATCTGATCAAACTCTGTATCATCCTCAAGCTTCGCACTGGGTTGCGTTATAGCCCAAATACCTTCTCGCGCCCTCTTGTGTCGCTCACGATCCTCCTCAATCCTCTGCTCGATTTGTCGTTTGTCCAGCCTATGTCCACCATACGCATATCCTTCCCTGCTGACCGAGTGCGGCGTGCTCCGTATGGCTGAGCTGGCAACATCTGCATGCTTCGCGACAGAAGCATCGTGTACTGGCGAGGAAGGCGCTTCTCCAGCGCTATCTCTCCCAATGATGAGCTCCTCCAGCTCGCCCACTGTTTGTTCGCCCAGGACACCCTTCCCTCGTAGCGTATTCAGCACTTTCCTCACAACCTTCACATTCGCTGCTCCGCTTCCGTCATCAGGTGCTACCAGATCAATGATCCGTAATATGTCTCTTTCCACCATTCGGACGTAGACTCCTCCTTCGCCGCCTGACGCGCTGTGTGCCTTCGCTGTATCGCAGAGTGCAGGCAAGAAGTACATGATGTTCGCGCGTAGATTCATGTTGTTCCGCTCGAGCTGTTCGAGGATGCAAGAGTGCAAATCGTCGGCGTATTCGTGATGTCGGAGGGCGTAGTTGGCGCATTTTTGGGCGGAGGAAGAGCTTGCGGAGAGGTGTTGGAGCTGGGATGTGAAACGCATGCGCACCTCGAATGGATCCGCCATGGCGAGGGATGGTCGATCGAGGGGTAATGCGGTTCGTTTTGTGAACGCTCAAGAGTGAAGACGTCCAGATGGAAGTCCAAGAAGGTTCAAGGTTCACTCACGAGGATCGACAGCGGACGGCGGGCCGTCTGTGGAGCCGAGAAAGGACGTGCGCAAAGTCAAAGCTCTCGCGACTCCCCTCCGACTTTCACATGCATTCAGGATTATGCACCGGAGAGAAAGTGTCCCATTGCCAATCTCTCGGGTCGATCTCACTTGTTCCAATGTGCGAGTCTCTCATACCCATTCTTCTCATTCCGGTATACAGATCGTTAAGCTGATATCTCGGTACGCCAGATACAACTGTCACGTCAACATACGATCCGAATGATGCTATGAAGTATGATTGCTAGCGATGCCAATAGCAAATATAGCGCAGTCACAGCAGGCATGAGATATGTCCATTCGCAGCACTACGTACTAAGCCCCAAGTCTTTTCCGCTGTGTCCGGGCCATCTCATCGAATTTCTCCTGTCCATCACGAAACGCAATTAATCAAAGCAGTATAACCCCAACGCCCCGAACCCGATTTATGCTAGGAAAACCATGCAGTCTCTTTCTCCGTCGCCACCTTTTTCATTCTCCCCTTGTGATCAGCTTAGTCGCCGCCGAGACGCTGACCCTTGCCGTGATAGGAGTTAAAAGTGTGCCATTCAGAAGACTCGTCCTCATCCATCATCGACTCCTCATCGTCCTCCTCTTGAGTGCCCCATGCGGAAGCTACGCTGGCCGCAGTTGGGCGTGGTCGAGCTGCCATCGTTGACAAGTTACCAGCTGGACCTGGGACGTTCGGCTTCTGCTCTGGGACCTCGAAGGTCTTGGTCTCGGTCGGATCGAGCTGCTGAAGAAGCTTGAAGTTTAGGGAAGGATTGTCGGCCAGGATCTTCTGGAAGGCAGCGCACTGGAGTAGGGAAGTGATGTTGCTGCGGATCTTCGGGACGAGGATGGTCCAGAGAGTCGCCTCGGCCGTGTGCCTCTCGACCGCGTAGACTGCGCCGATGAAGTCCTCCAGGTCGGCATTCGGATCGCAACACTTCTTGAGCTTAGAGGCGGCGACCTCGTGGAGAGATGGAATGTCGTACTTGTCTGCAATAGCGTAGACGGCGACAGTGAAGGTAGAGAGAGGAAGATCGCCACGAACCGAGTCGTCGTAGCTGAAGTAGTACAGGTAGTGAATCAGGGCCTTGAAGACACGTGGGTCATCGTCCTCCAGCTCTACTTCCTTCTGGCCATCGGAACCCTCCTGTAACTTGTCAGCAATGGCGCCCTGATGAGAGCGGTCGGAATGTGTTACCTTGAAGGGACCTCCAAAGAGCTTCGCGAACACATCTGATTGCGAGTCGAGGATGATGCGGTGAAGATTGAACTTCTCTCCGCCGCAGACTACAGTGATGTCGGAGTATTTACCGGACTCGAGGTAGCTGTCAAAGTGTGTCAGTGTGTGTACACAGTACGCTTGGCTGGAAATGACCTACTTCTTGGTGTTCATGACCAGGCGTGAGGTCGGGTTGGCGGCGGACGCCTTGACAGAGGTCGAATACGAAGAAGACATGGTGTTTGTGTCTCGAGGAGCTGAGGTGTATATCAGTGTTGAGGTTGAAGTAGGTTCCCGGTGGTAGGAGTGCTTGCGTTGTGGTGGAAGGCGATGAGAGAGTCTTGTTACTGGCGGAGAGAAGGCGATTATTTGTGGACGTTCGGAGGTTGGAAGCGGTTGTATTTAAGTATTTAAAAGGCAGAAACAGGTGCGGATAAGCCCGCAATCAAAGCATGTGCTTTTCTTGGCCCAAGCTTCATTCACCTGCAGAAGGTCAAAGCTTATCTGCATGTGCATGAGTAGCTGTGCTAAGTCCCCACAGATTGAGGTTCAATCTCGCAAAGGGTCTCTTGCTGATTGTCGGCGCCGGAGATTGGTGGAACAACGGCGATGTACTGGGTCCGCGAGGTAGGGAGAGGGTGTAGCAATACAGATTTGGCCACGGCCCAGATTTGGAACCCATTGCATAGTCCTCTTCGTAAACACCGCTCGTAGAGTCTAATAGAGATCAGTGACCCAGCTTCAACGCCTCTTTTTCTCATCGACGAACAATCCACCTCAATGTTCCGCAATGACCTTCAGCAAGTCAGCAAAACATTGAGGATATCGATGAATGCAAGCACTAAAATCTTCGTCGTCCAGAACTTGCACATCCCTCAACCGATCTTCAAGCTTCACGAACCCATCATGCATGACCTGCTGTGCTTCGTCTGGATTCTGCCTTGAAGTATCAGTGACCAGACAGATCAAACTGTCAAAATTGTCTTTGAAAGTCGCATCATCGCCTGATTCTCCACACAAGGCCGTCAACGCAATCCGCGGGAGATCTCTAATGCTGTACTTCCGAGCGACTTCATACATGTATCGATGAAACGTCGCCCCGTGACCGATGGTTTCTTCAGGTACACGGTATTCGCCAGTGTAGAAGAAGGAGCAATCACCTGTCAGTCTTGATTCTTCAAGGCGAAAAGAACTCGGAGCTTCTTACATCTTCATTCCTACATTCTCGCACCTTCCAGTTCTTGAGATCTTTATAGGTGTCCTAATTCTCCAGTGATCCATCCATAGTTCGCAAGACTCTGAGATTCGGTATCAGCGTTCCACAGCCGAGCGCACCATGCTGCTCTCAGCATTCGTTTGAGTCCAGTTTCTTCGGCACCATCATCTTCGCAAAATTGCAAAGAAATGCCGACCTCGGCAGTGCAGTTACGCCATCTATTCCATTCATGCAATGAGTCTATTCCTCAAAGTCTGTGTAGCATGCTGCTCTTCATCCGCAATTCGAGTCCACTCCGTGCGATTGGCTTCAAAGCGTGATGCCCAAGCCTCAGCCGTACAGACCTCCGAGTCAGGCACGACGGACATGGTAGTTTCTCTGCCGTGAACAAAAGCATGGCTCGACACTATCGCCAGTTTGGCCGCGCGTTTGACAACAGCGCCGAGCGTATCGGCACCTTCTTGCTCACGCAGCTCAGCCACTCTCTGGCGGAGAACTTCAGATAGTTCTTCTACGCGAGCGCCAATGATTCTCAAAAGATAGCTGCCCAGTCTCTTTCGACAAGGTGAGTTCACAACAAGCATCTCGGCTAGTCTTTGGCGCTTGCTCTGGGCTCGGCATGCGGCGAGACAGTATGTCAGGACATCCATGGTTGCTTCAGGCACGCTAAGAGAGGATCCCAGTTGAAATAGCACTGTCCCTACAGTGTGAAGATGTACACGCAGATGTACTTGTGCCTCAACACTCTCCGGAGAAGGGAGTTTCACAGATCCAGTACCGAATGTGGAGAAACCGTAGTTGTTGATCTCGTTGATGCAGTCGACAGAGAGGGAGCAGATAGAGGCTTCTGTGAAGAACGAAAACGACTGATCTCCTTCGACGTTATTCGACCAGATCTGCTGCACTCTGTGCGTTGCGGACAGTGCGGCAACAACGCTATAGCGTTCAAAATCATCCAAAGCATTGCTCGTAAGGTCTCTCCTTTCGGTAGCTTGAAGCGGGATGCCACGGTCAGCTCCTAGTAGGACGGCCACTTGGTCGAGCATGGAATTGGAATCTGATGAACTACCAGGGGCCGGTCGCATTGGTAGGACGAGGAATCTTGCTTGAGGCAATCTTCTACGCAGTCGATGAGAAATAGATCCGGCGCGGCTCTCGACGCTTCTACTCCAACGTCGGCGCTTCGCAGACAAGATAAACATGGATGGGTTGCGTGCGCCATTGCGTTTTTGGTCCATGATCGCGTTAGCCAGGGCATCAACACTTCCAAATCTCGCAGACTTTGGCACCAATGTTGGCACATCTTCAAGGCCACTGTGAAGATCAAACACGACGTTCCGGAAGAGATCCTTGCTAGCCGCGTCCGCCTGGAGTCCGAGAGCACCGAAAGAGGTGCCAGAATCTAAAGCTCGGCGTATCTGTCTCGAGTCGCACAGGTCCACGATCGTTTGCCTTGTGGAGTCGACGAATGGGAAGTGCTCGCCGAGGAGCAGAATCGTCTTCCCGTCATATTTGCTGAAGAGGTGGACTGATTTCAGCAACAGTCAGCATACGTGCACCTCTCAGCACCTATTGATACTAAAGAAACCGGGGAGGTTCTGGTCGCAACTAAGGTCTGCTTACCTGAACCGTCATTTTCACGCATCTGGAAACCGCCATGCAGATTGACGTCCCAGCAATCAGCTGTCATGCCCAGCTCCGTCTGGATGAACTGCTGCAGCGCCTTAATACGTTGCGGCGAGACCTGAGAGTGGGTTATCATGGCAATCCCAGCAGATGTGCTATGCCGGTAGCTCTCTGAAACGTTTACAACAACCAGAAGCTCCTGTACGAGTATCATATCAGGTGGCGAGACGTTTTCTCTCGAGTGCATATGTCCGGCATCAGAGATGTAAAGTGCCAAAGTCATGTCAAATCGGTTCGGAGCTTTGATGCCTGGGATGATTGTCAATACTCGTGATGATGCGGTCACAGTATTTGGTGCGATGGATGGGATCGCTGTCGTGACCTCGTCAGAGTCCTCGACCATGCTCGCGTGCTCTGCCATGAATGTTCCGCACTCCGAAGGAATGGAGGCCACAACTTCTACCTCTCTTCCAGGTGTATGTAGACCTCCTATCGCCTTGTTGCCACGATTTGCAATCTATGGCTCGTAAGTAAGTCATCAATGGAATGAGATTGCTTCGAGACATACCCCCCACACAACGTTGCTGGAAGACCCTGGGCTAAGGCTGGCCAGAATGTCGACATTGGAAATTGAGCAGGGAAATTGTGCGTCGAAAGATCTTTCCTCGCTGAAGTCGGGCAGCTCGCGATCCAGCCAAGGCAGCTTCGCGCCGAGCGATACTTTGATGCTACGCTTTAGATATGGCTTGCCGGTGTGGATGATTTCCGCAGGCTTGATACGAGCGCGAATGAATCCCTCAAGCGTGACGATACTGCGAGGAGCAATTTCAGGCGGGATGAACAGCTTGGCGTCGTGATCTGGAATGAAGTGCTCGGAGGGCTGTATGATTAGTTCGCTACCTTGCAATGGTGAGGGCATTCCGCCTGCGACGTCTGATCAGCGCTGCATACAGAATGTCAATGAGCTGAAGACGTACCATAGTTTTCGATACAGATGCGGCGCACCAGCACATGTTCTCCAGGCTCGAAGATTCCGTCGCCGTTTTCGTCTTCCAGATCGAACGAGATCAATCGGAGGCGCCATGGCTCGGAATACTGACTGGTTGAGCCGTCTAGGTTCTGCACCACGATGGTGATCTGCCCAGCGATACCAGGCAGGCCAGTATGTAACGCGACTTCTTGTTGCTTGCCGTGTTGCCCACGCTTTCCATGCTGACCGGGAGTTCTCTGAAACATCTTATTCACTGACTCAGGCTTGCATCCAATGCAATTCCCGCTCCCACCAGCGCAGCGGCAGTAGCCAATATCCACACGTCTCTCGGGCCTCACTCTATATCGCTGGGCGACCAACGCTACTGCGGCTTGCAGGTTACTGCCACGCACCATCTCAGATCCGATTGCTGCTCTCAGGTTTGTACTATTGCAGCGTTATCAGGGTCCGTCAATTCTATCTCCGCGACGATTGATGCTTACCTCGTTCTTTCCAGCCCTGAACTCAGTCCCGAACTGACTCTGACCAATGCGTTCGAAGAGGTGTCTCGGCGGGCATGATCTCTGCCGACGCAATTCGGGGTACAGTAATACTTGTAGCCAACGAACTGCTCCCTTCTGGAATCAGCACTTATCAACGAGACATACCAGCAACTTGGCTTGAAGCTCACCATTTGATGTCAGCGCCGCCTTTACCTCCCTTCCCTCCCTTGCCGATATTACCATGCTTTCCTGCAATTCCACCTTTTCCTCCAGATAAGTCCCAGGCCACAGCATGGAGCAAGTGAGTATCGCGGGCTCCAAGCAGTATTTGAACGGCTCCTCCATCTCCGCCGTTCCCTCCGTTCGAGCCCCTACCTGCGCTGTCAAAGCGTACCAACAGTCAGCCAAAGTGCACTCTAGCAAACCGGCAGTTCCAGAAGTACTCACTTGCCGCCATTCCCACCGTCCGAACCGTCCTAGCGAAGGCCCAGTTAGCAAACACGGACCGAATAGTCATGAAGAAAAGCGAACTTCAGCGTCCCTTTCTTTCGTAGCAGATGCGCCGTCTGCACCAGCAAGGCCAGATTGACCATCACCGCCTGTGCCGCCGGCTTCACCATTTCCTCCAGTAGCAGATAAGAGAAGTGTCCGCCCGGGAGCAACGTCAGTCACCAGTACAGGTCGTCGCACTCCTTCCCATCGCATTGTGACAGCATGGATGTAGCCCTCGTTTTCTTCCGACTCAGATAGCTCAACAGCCAGACTGCCGCCAGGACTTCCATCGAAAGGGACTGCGGCGTTTTGTCCATTCTCGCCGTTTTGGTCTCTTCGGCTATCATACTATCGACAGGATTAGACGATACCAGCGGCGGCATGTAGAGCAGTCACTTACTCTGACAAGTGCTTTTGTAGCATCGTTCTGATTTGGCCGAGTCCTGGTAAGATCGTCGCCATCTTGACCGTTGACCGCAATGATAGCGAAAGAGTCTGCCATGATGATGTTTTAAGGCTGCTGCACGTGCCTTGGATTGTGGTCAAACAGCTTGGGCATTGCGTAGCTCCAGGGTGGTTCTTCATCGACATATCTGATGCATTCCTCGCTTCCCTCTGCTCAGCCTTGTCTGCAGCCTTGTGCGGCCTCTCGCGGCGAGCCATACAGGGCAAACTACATAGGATCGGCCTCGTTTGTTCAAGGCCAATACACCCGGCTGCATGAGGCGTAAATCCTGCGAACTCAAATCTCAGCCTTGCTCTTTGGTAGTATTGTAGGC
Source organism: Nothophaeocryptopus gaeumannii (assembly GCA_031771865.1). Classification (NCBI taxonomy): domain Eukaryota; kingdom Fungi; phylum Ascomycota; class Dothideomycetes; order Mycosphaerellales; family Mycosphaerellaceae; genus Nothophaeocryptopus; species Nothophaeocryptopus gaeumannii. The sequence continues at coordinate 1,226,510 of JASISA010000041.1, read as the reverse complement.
AGACACCTGCACCCTCGATGCTCGTATGGTTGTAGAATCATGATGATACTATGCCGCCATTTAGGAGCACGCAGGCGCAGTCTCCTCGAGTTTCTAGCGCACCAACTCGACGGCCTAGCACAGCACGCGTACCAATTAACACCAATAAGTCAGATTATAAGCCACGAGTGAAAATAGAATGGGACATAGATAGCCTTGGAGCGGTTCAGAACGCTGTACAGCGGGCTCGTCAATCTCTCAATTCATGGAACCAACAAATATCTGCAGCACAAGACTTTCTCGAGTCACAGAAGCAGCAACAGCTGGGGCTGCTTCGCGAGGAGCGAGAGCGAAGACACGAAGTGCAACGGATAGCGATTCAGCAACAGGTCGCTATAGTACGAGAGGAAGAGCGACGATGGGAGGAAGAGCGAGAGACGTCCAGGCAGATTGCATTGGCGACTGAAGCTGCTAGAGCCGCTGAAGAAGCGGAAAGAGAGCTACGATTGGTTGAAGAACGTGAGAGAGCTAGGCGAGCCGCTGAAGCCGCTGAAAGAGCCCGAATCGCCGAAGAAGAGGAGAGAGAGCGGCGACGAGCTGAAGAAAGAGAAGTAGCCAGAAAAGTTGCTGAAGCTGCCGTAGCTGCCAGAATCGCCGAGGAGGAAGAGAGGGAGCGCCGACGGATAGAAGAACGCAAGAGAGCTAGACAAGCCGTTGAAGCTGCCGAGAGGGCCAGAATCGCTGAAGAAGCACAGAGAGAGCGACGACGGACAGAAGAGCGACAAAGAGTCAGACGAGCGGCCGAAGCCGCCGCACTTGCCAGAATCGCTGCAGAAGCAGAGGCAGTGCGTTTAGAGGCAGAGAGGCAACGTCTGGAGGCAGAGGAAGCTGAGACACAAGCTCGTGAAGACGAAGCAAGGCGAAGAGCTCGGCTACGAGAATGCGCGGCCTGCTTGGACGAGCACGATATGGCAGAGGTTCTGCAGCTGGAATGCCAGCACTTCTACTGCCAAAATGCTTTGCAAAATGCCATATCTAGCGCATGCGAAGCACGACGGCCTTTCCAGTGTTGCGAAAGGTACGTCCTTCCACAGCGTTTGCAAAGAATTATCGATCCCCGGAGGTTGGTCGCATATACTGCGATGATGGAGGAAATACAGGAGGCCAATCCGCTTTACTGCTCAAATCCAGCATGCGCAACATTCTTGCCCTCTCGCCTTGCGACTAGCCCAGATGAGATGCGGTGCGCGCAATGTGGCAGTTCGACCTGCCGACATTGTAGAAGTCCTGCTCACAACGGGAGGGAATGCGTTGCAGACGTAGCGACACAGCAAGCGCGGACGCTGGCAAGCACGCAAGGCTGGAAAGCATGCCCACGCTGTCATAGTATGGTCGAGAAATCCAGTGGATGCATGCACATGACATGCCGGTGCAATGCTCGATTTTGCTACAGGTGCGGCCGTTTGCTATGGGAGTGTGGTGACAGTTGCGCGTAGCGACCCAAGGCTGAGCTCGACCTCACGCAAAGCCGACTTTTTTCTTCCCTCTCTTCGTTGCACCCTGTTCACAACTGGGTCCAGTCTGCTCTTCCTGCTCTATGAAAAAGTGCTTTCCATTCTCTGCAGAGCTTTGCACTTCCCTCTCCTCAGCACTCTCGCGCAAGAACGAAGGGTACTGTCGGTGCGTGCGTGGATGCGTCAGATACGCAGATGCGTCCTGCCGCAACAAGGCATCAAGTATGAGATCTTCGTAGTAGCAATGAAAAGTAGGAGTTCGTGCACCAGCTCCACGAGCCAAGTTCTCCAGCTCTACGTCGAGAGTAGGACGTTCGAACACACCGAGATCAGGTGCCCTGCAAAGAGATCCATTCTGGCCAAGATAAAGAGCCCAGCCGCTCACGAAAGAATATCGCGTTTCGTCGGTCGATGACGAAGTCGAGCCTTTTGCAGCCTGACGCACAACTGGTACGAACCATTGCTCCACATGCGGATCAACCAGCAGACAAATCAATAACTCGTCTGCAACGTCCACGTCGGAAGAGACAAGATACATTTCATTCATGCCGGCGCTGAAAGTCACAAGCTTGACCTGTAGGTTAGGTGGTAAAGCTGTCAAGTAGAAGTCGTCCCTGCACTCATCAAAGGCCGGGCGATCATCCGGCCTACGTTCGCACATGATCTCGTTGATGTAGTCCTTGATCCGTGCGGCTGGCATGGCATCGCTGATGTACAAATCTTTATCTTTGCTTTGAAACGGCCTCCTTTCTCCATCCTCAAGATCCTTGTGGTAGAAGAAAGAATGGGTCCGAGGTAAACTTTCGATGTAGTCTTTGATCCGGAAACGATACCAGACCTCCATTGAAACGAATCTTGGCGTGAGGGCCATTCTTACCATTCCCTCGGGCCGACTAAGGTCAGTCAACGCCGAGTCGTAGAATTTAGACCAACGGGCCGCCGTATAACCGGAAGTCTGCGCTTCGGACAGCTTGGGCCGAATCCAATACTGTATCATCTTGGACATAGTGTGCCACATCCAAACAGGTACGGCTTGAAACTCTTGCGCCGAGTTCGATGAGCTGAGAAGTTCTTGTAGATAACTGTCGATCATCTCAAGGCAAAGAAACAGGCTTGGTAGCGAGTAGTTGATCTGAAGGCCAAGATTTGCCTGCGAGTCCTCTGGTAGCAGCGATATCAAGGCGTAGATTTTGTCATGAGAATCTTGGCACTCCGCGTCGCCGTATTGCTCCAAGAGTTCCCAAAGTTCAGCCCAAGGAGTCAACTTCGACCCAGGATCCTCGAAAGCCTGCGTATTGTTTTGAATCATGGCACGGTGAATTCTGCGACCTTCGACAACTACATTGTGCACGTTGTTACCCACATCTCTGGACTTTGGATGCTGTTCCAAGTGATTCTTGAGGTATCGTAAGTCGTGAGCGACGAAAATGTCCAAAGTCTCAATATATGCATCCCAGTTTAGATGATCTACTCCGCAGAATAGGCGAATATTCTCGCTGAGGATGATTTCTTGCTTGATCCATATGCGTCTGAAGTAAGGCTTGTGTTGTAGCTCTCGTATCAAGTCTTTCTCGCCCAAAAAAGTCCTTGATGTGTCATTATAAGAGGGCCGGCGACTCAACTTTCGAGCAGCAGCAAGATTGCGACCAGGGCCAAGACAGCATGCTGTCATCGAAGCCCTGCTGTATATTCTGCCCATCTTCCCGACTTGCACGCTCTTCTCGTCCAGATTCTCTTGGTCAATGCAGATAGAGTCGTTCCACAGAGCTCTACGTTCATGGTGATGTCGCATTTGCCACAGAGCGTACCAGCAATTCATGCGCACTCTTGAAACGTGACCATTCAATACGGCGTCAACGGTAGGCTGTTCATCGCCCCATGTATAAGAGATGGCCACGTATGTAGGACATTCTTCAAAGTCGAACACCTGAAGTACAAGCCGGATATCTGCCTCATCACTATCGGGCTGCAGGTAGAGCAGTCTGATTTGCCTTGCGGGCTGCCTCATGGCAAGATGGTGATAGTTGAATGAGTCCATGGCTGCGTCGAATGGCGTGTGAGCGAGCGATATGAAGTCGATATAGCTAAGAGGTCGATAGAGCAGCCATGATAGCTTCAAACCCGGTGCGTTGCCGACTTATGTGGAACAAGGCTGCGATGCTGTTTTCGAGCGCAGTGGGCACTACTCGGGTCCGGGACAGCGTACGCAATTCAAGCCTCATCTTCGTCCACCTGTAAGAACATAAGGAAGGCTGAGGTACCCAACGACAGGAGCATGACCGGGCGTCCGCAAAGAAGGTGGCGTGGTGCTCCTCGCCTGCATGAAGGCAGCTCGGAGCACACCCATTTGATTTCGAGCCGATTCAGGCTCTGACGCGTAGATCGACATCCCGTGGCACATGCAGAGTCTCTCCATTCGACTGGTCAATATCGCTGGCGATGGCGCGTCCACGATGTTGATGGTAAGAGGGGGAACGTCGCGTCGACGACACGGGAAGGATGGGAGATTTTGTGGCCTCAGGCAGAAAATACCAAGCCAAGAGCTTCTCACTGCAAGAGCGATAGGTACTCCCACGAATGCCGCATTCGTCCGCAGCGACACCTCGAGACCCTGGCGAGCTCTATTACTTGAAGACTCTTATGTCGTACTTTCAAGCCAGACAAGTATGCTGGAACTGCCTGGTCAGAATGCGATCTTTGCGCCTCTCACAGCTTCGCTCTCCTCTTCTCCCACTCCTCAACCCTCCTCAAACTCTCCCTCTCCTCTCTCCCAACCTCATCCCTATCCCTATCCGTCTTAATCGCCTCCTCTCTCCATCCCTCCCGTTCTAGCATCTGAACAGTCTCCCTCCACATCTCCCTCTTCAACTCCGCATAAACACTCTTTCCCGTTCCCCCCACCGACACCTTCTTCACCAACTGCATTTCCTCCACAAACCCCAGCGTCTCCTCCAACCCGCCCACATGATCCACCAATCCCTCTCTCAACGCATCCAACGCTTTATACCGATGCGCCTCCAGAATCAGTTTCCTCAGCACAGTCCCGTTCAACTTCATCCGAAACACCGCCGTCATAGCCGGTCTCAACGGCGCCCCCAATTCCAGTTCATTCAAACATAGATACCCTTTATGCGGATTCATGATTCGATAATCGTGCATCATGGCCAACATCAATCCGCCCGCAAAGGCATGCCCATTTATCAAAGCCACACTCGGCATCGGGTACGTGAGGAGCCGTTTCCAAAGCGCATAGAGAGAGTCAGACATGTAAGCGCGCGTGAATTGAGAATGCGAGATATCCATGCCATTGGAGTAGAATTTGGGGATTGCGGAGGTTGTGATGACGACGCCGGGAGGGTATCGGTGGGATAGCATGTCGAGGGAGAGATGGAGGGCGCGGCAGAAGGCCTGGGATATTCATCAGTCAGACGAAAAGGGAAAGGGGTCTTTGTAGAGTGAATGGGTTAAGACTTACAGTGACCAAACGGTTGTCCGGCGCATTATCAAAAGTAAGAAGATAGACCTTCGGTCTGGGCTGCGAGCAGACGACTTTTCCTTTCCCGCCTATTCCGATATCATTTTCGCCGCGAATGGGTACTTCGAAGAGGTAATCAGAAGGAGGTGATGATGAAGATGAGGAGGCCATTCTGGTACTGGAGGGATGGGCTGATTGCCCACCAGTGAAGCGATGAACCTGACAGACGGATGGAGGAAAACCGACAAAAGATGTGCGAGACGAGCGGGCTCTTGTCACAGAAGACTGATGAGCATGAGTGATGAATGGAGATCTGTTCTTGTGGCTATGTCGTGATGGCGAGTCGTGAAGTCGAAAGAGGTGAAGTCGACAGCCTCGGCTGTTCAGCCGGCTGCATGTGGCGCCCTGGCATACTGGCAAAGCAAGAGCGATAGTTAAGGTACTGCAGCGTCGGGAAGGGATCGAATTGAGAAGGGATGAAGAATTTAAGGCTTTCTAAAGTACGCGGCCTGTCTGGCTCAAGCGAATCTCTAATGTAACTCAACTTGGGTCTGATGATGGGAGTACAACCTCATCACCACTTCTGTCTCCAACAGCAAAACGACTCAATCCACTCGTTAGAAGGATAAGAAACATTGTGAAACACACAGCCTGACCAACGCCAGCGCTTCAAAGACACGATTTGGACCAAAGTACAACTTCTGCAGAGATTCCGGTCCATCAATTTGTCTCCATGCTCCAATCGCCAACCCACTCCAGGTCCTTGTCGCCAGCCGCAAAGTCCCAGCCCACGATGACCTTGTTTTGACTACAAGCAATGATCCTACGAGCGTCGAACTGCAGCTTGAAAACCCGATTAGACTCACCGCGCGGCCCTCCGTTGTGATGATGATGGTGATGATGATGGTGATGGTGACCTTGACCAGGCGCGGGAGCTTGTTGCTGGACTTGCTGTTGAGCTTGTTGTTGAACTTGTTGTTGAGCCTGCTGTTGGCCAGGAGCCGGTGCCTGGGCAACCGCAGCAGCAGCGTTGACATTCGTAACGACAGCGGGCTGGCCTTGAGCTTGCGCTGCTGGAGCCGGTGCGGTTTGAGGCGGTGGCTGAGCCTGCTGGCCTTGAATGGCAGCCGGGCCGGCGACTTGAGTCTGTGTGGCACTCTGTTGGCTCATAGTAGTATGAACGTGAGTTCCAGGAACAAGCAGATTAGCGTTAGCAATTGCCACATTGGCAGTGCCTCCAGCAGCGTTGTTTATATTGACGCCGTGGTTTACAGCATGCCCATGCTGCTGACTCGCCAAAGTCTGAAGATGATGGTTCAGATTGGTCTGAGCCGCAGCTAGAGCGGTCAATTGAGACTGTGGCAAGAGTTGACCTGGTCCAGCGGGAGGATGCGCAAGAAGGGTGTGAGAAGCTGCAAGATGATTGTGGGCTTGCAGCATGTGCTGCGCATTTTGCGCTGCGTTTTGAGGCTGGGCAAGATTGCCTTGTGCGACAACGTTGTTGGCATTGTGCGCGAGCGGTGCAGCAGTTGGTCTGGAGCGCGCCGCTAACTGGCCTTGGTGTAGACGTTGGTTTGGCTTCCACTTTCCATTCTTAGTCGGATCGCGTTTCCAGATGATGATGGTCTCATCGTAGGAGCCTGACACAATCTTCGCCCATCTGCTACCACCACCGCCCGGAGGAATCTTAGTCCCGAAGCTCAGCATATCTTGTGGCCTGCTAGACCCAGCATTACGGGGTCGACGGCGGCGGGACACCTCGGCTGGTGTCATTCCAGAGTCCACTGCCTTCAAGAAGTTTTGGTCAGCGGACTTGGCTTCTTCCAGCAGTTCTTCATCAGTGACAGTGTCGAGGTCGCCAAACCGAGCCTGAACAGTGCGGACCAGGCTGTTATGCCCCTCGAGACATGCAACTTCCGCAGTCGTATCGTAATCGAAGATTCGCACCGAGTTGTCTGATGAGCCGCTCACGATCCGACGACCGTCAAACTGCACACACGCGATACCCTTCGAGTGGCCTGTGTATGACTTCCGATGACTAGCGCCATCTTTTTTGGAATGGATGTTCCAAGACTTGATCGTACGGTCGCCAGATGCTGACACGATGACATCGTCGTTGATCTGCACGGCATTGACGGCAGCTTGATGGCCCCACAGGGTGTCGAGGAGCGTGAATTGAGGAATCAAGGTGCCACGATCTTCCTCAGTGTCGAAGAGATTCACCACGCGGGCCGGAATGATGGGGTCGTTGCGTACAATGGCGTGCCGGTTCCAGATCTTGATGGTCTTATCCTTTGAGCAAGTGATTAGATAGCGGTCGTCAAAGCGTAAGTTCAGCACACTCTCGGAGTGAGCGTCTGTCATTTTCTTGATAATTTGCCCGGTTGAGAATCTCCAGATGATGACATAGTTGTCACTCCCACCGCTCACGATGAGATCGTTCTTATCGCCCGGCTTCTCGTCGAATTGAAGACATAACACACTGGCCTCGTGACCTTCCAGAATACCATGATCACGGAGTCGGTTTGTGTCGAGGTCCCAGATGCGGATAGTCTTATCCCGAGAGCCAGATACTAGGTGTTTGCCCGAATGTTGTATCGTGTAAACGCATTCCTTGTGACCGTCGGATTCGTAGTTGGGGTGTGGGAGACGGAACATAGTGTAGTTGCCAGTCTCCCAATTTCGCTCAAGCCGCCGACGCTGCTTGTACAACCACGGCCAGCTGACCTGTGGATCCTTGGCAGTGCTGAACATCGACGGCTTGAGGACGAGAGAAGTGTCAATGGGACTCTGCACGGCCGCGTCAATGGTTGGAGATGCAGGCCGGCTGACGATAGCAACCGACGCCGTGCTTGGTGCAGACGTCTGCTCAACTCCCTCCATGCTGTCGGCATCCTCCGGCAGTCCCTGACGACATGAAGATGCAGCCGCAGTGGCTTGCGCACCCTCAACATCGCTGAATGCTTCGTCTCGAGCCCTCTTACGGCTCTGCTTCCGCTGCAATTTGGGACGTCCTCGCATCATATCCTCGACCATTCTCGCACCCTTTTCCTTCGCCTTGTGCGCAACTTCCTCAGTCTTTTCCTTGTTCACCATCCAGCCCTCACGGTAGAAGTTGTCATGCCATAATCGCTCATCTCGGGTTAGCTCTCGCCAGCCTCGTGACACGGTCGATGCGGTCAGCAAGTCCTTTGGCATGAGTTGTGAGAAGATGTGGAGGATGAGCTCGTTTGGTAAGTATCGCACGGGGTCGAAGTACACCATGGATGCAATGTCGGTGTGCAATTGGTACAGGATCGAGGTGGGAAAGCTAGGACATACGTCCCTGATTAATTCTAGAAACAAAACATCAGCATCACATGTTTCCTTCGCAAGTCAGACTCGCATCACGTACGATATCGCTTCTCCGTAGGCAGCGCGAGGAGCATGGCCTTGAGGCTGTCCAAGTGGGCGTCAGGCGCATCCTCCATGCCGTCGTTGCTCGGTTGGCTCTGGGCGTCCTCGGAATAGCCCGAGTAGCCTTCATCGTTGGCGATCATTTCGGCGCGCTGGGAGCGGTGCAGCAGTCGATGCATCATGAAGCGGTCAAAAGGAAGAGCGGCGCCGAGCTGAGCATCTGCGGTGTCGTGGGTGGTGGTCGAGGCGGCGGGGCTGTTTGTGGTGGACGTTGATGGTAGCGTGTTGACGAGGCCAGGATCGCCAGATGGATCGAGGTGCAGCCGGACAGCAAGCCTGTGTGTCGCGGGAATGGTCACGTTGTCGGACTCGTGCGCGGTGGAGGAGGTGGTGCGTTGGCTCTCTATGTGAAGCGCGGTGTGGCGCTTGTGTGGTGGTTCGCTGTAGGTGTTTCTCATCGAGGAAGTCGACAAGAGAAGCTGTTCATGCCTGAGGTAGTGGTAGTCAGGTCGAACGTGACGCTCAGACTCGTTTCGCCGTTCGTCTCATCCGGCTGGCGAATCAAGCTTTGCTCTCTCCGCGCCGGCGGCCTTGGTGAGGCTGAGGCATCAATTGCAGCACCGCTGATATCGAACGACGGGAGCAGCAGCAGCAACAGCAGCACGTGAGGTGAGGTGAACATGTACGCTTCACACACGACACATGCAGGTGCAGACGGATTTGCATGGTGAAGCCTGGCTTGACGGAGGAAGCAATCTCTCACAATCACTACTGCGAACTGTCGCTCCATTGCCCTTTCGAGCAGGCCATTGACTTCGTGAAACAAAGTCGCTTCTTGTGCTTTGATTGGTCGCGGAGTGCATATGCGAGAGCAGCACAAAGGACCCCTAGCATGAACCCTTCGTTCCAGATTCATCAGTAGCACAGGTAGCAGACGAAGACTTGACCCCGAAAGTGGCACAAGAGACGCCGGACGCTACCGCGGCGGAAGACCGGACACTACAGCAGCGTCACCCACCGCCCGAGTTCTGAGCACACATCACTCACATATCACTTATACTGTAGCCGCCGTCCGTGTCTACTCCGTACCTTATGTGCATACCGTCAACAATAACAACCGAGCACACGGCAACCTCCACCACCTCCATCACGCACACCCTCAACGCCTGGTCAACGCCTAGGCAACGCCTAGTCAATCTAGTCGACTGCTGGGCGCGATTTGATTAGAGCCCAAGGCAAGGCCAAGTCACGTCCCGCATGCCGGCCGACGCTTGACTCAAGAGCCGATTCCACCCATTCCAGGAGTTGCTTTGACCTGCGCTGCCGTGCGCGCTGGCTGCCCAGTGCCAATCTACTGCCAGAACCCAGCAGAACCCAGCGCTGCGGTCCGCAAAGCCCAAAAACCTAGACCAATCCTCGCCGCTCTCCTCCCAGTCAGTGCCAGTCCACCGGCGGGGCCTCGCAAGACACTCAGACACCACCTGGGACGTGCAGCGCGAGGAGAAACGCTCTGCTCTCTCACACCATCGCAGAACTACTGCCCTCACTGCCGTACCACCGTCCTGCCCTGTGCAGTCAACCGTGGTGCTGTTTCTACCAACACCGCCCACCACAACTGCCAGAGTAAAATACTCACTACTGCCGCGGCACGTCGTTCCCACCACCCGCCGTCACCGCTCCCTCCGCTCCCCTCACTTCCCACCCGCAGTCGCCGTCGCGTCCATGCCGTCCGCCGCGTAAAGCGCTGGCGACTATGGAGATCGCATCTCGTGGGAATCCGGTCTTCACCCGAAGCTTGACTGCTCCGCTGCACCCCCCTGGAGTCGCCGTCGACGAAAGCGGACACTACCAACTTAGATCGCAGCAGGGCGTGCAGGGTCCCAACATGACTACGCCGAACCACGCCCAGAATCCGCTGGTCCACTCTCAAGGACATACCTCTTCCAACTACAGCATTCAGTCGCAGCTGAGCAACCGCAGCAGTGACACCCAAGGCACCTCCTCCAGTACTCTCTTCCCACCGCCGCCCATGCCGACGAATGCGGCCGCCGTCGCAAGCGGTGGTGGGATGCCGCCCAATGGCAACGACATGGTCAAGGCCAACGACAACATCATGAACTCCGTCGCCGACGCGAGCAGCTCATTATTCCAAATATGCGTGGCATTGCGGCAGCGATTACTTGGCGTTCCTGGCTTCAATGAATCGTTGTTAGAAGAGGAAGAAGAAGCAGACGAGGACACCGATCCAGTGACACTGTTATGGAGGACGTTCCGTCGAGGGTACCCGCTGATGCTTTTGTATAACGCGCTCCGGCCAACACAACCTCTCAGCCTGCCGCAGGGTGTGAAAGAAGAGAAGAAGGCGAAAGCAGCAACATTCAAGTTCATCCAGGCCTGCATCTCAGATCTCAAGATTCCCAATGACGAGCTGTTCATTATCACGGATTTGTACGGAGACGACACCACCGGATTCGTCAAAGTTGCGAGGGTTGTCAATCGTGTTTTGGATGTTCTCGTACAACGTGGTATCGTAGAGGACGTGCGACCCACTGCGTTCGATTTTGAGGAAGCCGAGAAGGGCATGAAGCGTACACAACGACAACACATCGTTTCTGAGCTGGTCCGGTCGGAACGAACATACGTGCAGCATCTGGAACTACTTCAATCATTCAAGCACTTGGTGGAAGAGAAGGGCGTCATTCCCGGTGATGCGGTACATGATATCTTCCTGAATCTTAATGCGCTACTGGATTTTCAGCGCCGCTTCCTCATCCGAGTGGAACAAACGAATGCACTTCACGAAGATGAGCAAAACTGGGGCAAGCTGTTCCTCCTCTACTGCGAGGCGTTCAAAGTCTACGAACCGTACATTGCCAACCAGCGCAAATGCGAGAGAACAGTCATTGCGGAATTCTCGAAACTGCGAGAGGCTGGCGGGAGCATTGAGATGCGACAAATGGTCGAATCGCCGACCAGTCTATACTCATTTCTGATGAAGCCATTTCAGAGGCTGACGAAATACCCACTGCTTTTGGAGCAACTTTACAAGAAAGGCGATTTGGACGAGGAGCGAAGACAGGACCTCCTACATGGCATGGAAGCGGCCACATCAGTACTCACAAGGACTAACAAGGCCGTCGACAAGGAAGAACGAGCGGAAGCTGTGCAGGAGCTCAAGATGAGAGTCGAAGATTGGAAGGGCCACCGCGTCGAAGGATTTGGAGAGCTCCTGCTCTATGGTACCTTCACTGTTCTGAAGAGCGAGAACCTCACCAGTGGCAAGGATGCCGAGCGATCGGTAAGTTACACGTTCGCTCCCAATCGGGATTGCAACGACTCGCATTCTCGTTCTAGCCCGTGCGAGCGAGAGGATGGAAGTCTAAACTGACGTGAACGGCAGTACCACGTATATTTGTTTGAGTCGATTTTGCTCTGCTGCAAAAACATCGATTTGAATAAGCCGAAGAACAAACTCTCCAACAAGAACCTGGTCGATAACAAGGGCAAGCCAAAGCTTCAGCTCAAGGGGCGCATCTTCATGCAGAATGTAACCGATTTAGTATCCCTTGCCAAACCAGGTATGAGCCCCTCCTCGGATTGGAATCTGTTGGTTCGGAGCAGTGATAGGGTACGTTGTGTCGAGCAATCGGCTAATTTGACTGAAATTACAGGCTCATATACATGTCAGATTTTCTGGAAAGGTGACCCCAGCATCGAGAATTTCATCATTAGATTCACGACCGAAGAGACTTTGAAGAAGTGGGCGCAGCAGATTGAGATTCAGCGACGGCATTATCGCGCTGATCGTGCCTCGAGCGCGCGACACAGTGATAGCAGCACTCGCAATGGGACCAGTGCGACGGATTTCATCTATATGCAAAACCAAGGAGCCCTCGAGAACCCATACAAAGAAGCTTTGGAGGACGAAGACGAAGATGACGCAAATACGTTGGCGGGCAGCGGAACTTGGTCAAACTCAGGCTTTCCGAGCGCATTCTCTCAGAGTCGCAATGGGAGCTCTAGCTCATTGCGCTCTAGGAGCACAACAGGTGACAGCTCTGGACATTTATCAACCGCGTCTACGCTGGCTCAGGCTCCGCGACTACCCAGTGTCCCTCAGAACCTCCAGCTTCGGACACGAGAATTGCAACAACCTGCGCAATCACCGGGACACCGGGACATGGACAGCTATTTCTCGCCCACCACAGACTCTCCGATGTCTTCGATGTCTTCACGAACGAGCGCAAGCTCTGGCACGTATCCCTTCCCAAGGCAAGCAGTACCACAGAATGGATATTATGAGGAAGGCCATGCTGCTACGCGATTCACGGCACCTGCGATGGGGCGTCAGCTCGTGAATGGCCAGAATGGATATGCACCGACTGGCAGAGTGCCCTCTGGGCAAGCTCGATATCCTCCCGGAACAGCAATGCACAGCTCTCAACAAATGCCTGGTCCTCGAAACCGATCAGCGAGCAGTCCCGACATCCACAACGGTCAGCGTGTACCGGTCAGAAACAATGGCCAGCCTCCAGTTCCAGAAATGCCAGCACCGTATGCGAATAGGAGTCAAACAAGTTCTCCCCAATTGCCAAACGGTGTTGCGCGAAATGGATCACCACAGATGCTGCGGGAGAGGCAATATTCTCAAACATCAGAGACGTCACCTACAGAATACGGATACCCAGGTCGTCCGGATCCGAGGTCAATGCAACATGGAAGCGCGAGGACTATTACACCTGTGCAGGCAAGAGTGCCGTATGGGGCGATGACACCGCTACAGCCAGGAGCGTTTGTGCCACCCACGCCTGTCGATGAAGAAGGCCCGAAGAATACGCCCGCACAACTGAAAGTTCGGGTACATTGTCCTGCTGCTTCGCAGACTCTGACGTTGGTGGTGTCGACCAATATCAGTTACCAGACCTTGAAGGACCGGATTGATGCCAAGCTTCAGCGATCGACAAACCTGAGCTTGGCTGATAGCGCGCCCAAAGAGAAGCAAGTCAAGCTTAAATATCTTGATGAGGACGACTACGTCAGTATCCAGAGCGACGAAGACGTGCAGACCGCGTTTGAGACGTGGAGAGAGCAGAAGGGCGAAGGAATCGGAGGAATGGGCGAGATCGAGCTTTTCTGCACGAAATGAGATGCCCCGAACAAGACTTATCTATCAAGCAGAGTCGACAATGAGTGTCATGGCTATGCCCTCTGCGCTTCTGGTTCCGAGACAGCGAGCAGATCCATGGGCACCCATCAACGACACATCGGACATACGCCGCAAGCAACGCGCTGCGCACCTCCTGATATCGCGACACCGCCCTTGTCAGTGCAATGTTCGAATCTACTTGGACATGATTTGCTGCGCTAGAAGAGACGCTACTTCATGTACACGGAGTAAGCACCGACGCGCGCTATCCTGGGCGAAACAGTTGGTCATCTCGGGGCATGGTCCGGATGCGATGACAGCGGCAGATCTCTTTCTTCGGCACGACGCCGGCACTCTGTTCTCATAACGGCAAATCTAGAAGACATAGCCGCGGGCCTGCTGAACAAGTCTACAGACTTCTGTATCGACAATTCGGAGAGGCAAGCCTGGGGCTCCGTCGTTCGACTTTGGCTTGGACGAGCTGGTTGTCACAGGTGACAAGATCGGACCTTACTAGAGGCCAGGACGCTGCGACAACTGACATGAGTGCGACAATTATTGATATACCCAAGGAAGGCTTTTGCGAAGGCTACGATGAGATGAAAACGGGTCTATTGAAATGGGAGTTTGGAGCAGTACTGTGAAGATTGGAGGACCTGGAAGAATGAGGTTATATTGGAGCGGAATAGGAAGTCATGGCGAAGCGAGGCTGATTTTGCCGGCGAGACTCATGGCGGTACTGCTTTTTTGGTTTGCTTTTGGACCAAGATACCATAGTCGCTAAGTAAACCGCTGCATGGAAGAGGAGTTCGAGAAGACGATGTCGTCCAATTGTTTCCCTCTTCAGGAGTGGGAGTCTCGTGAGCTCGAGGTTGCTCCGTGAGAGTTCTGGCCCGAGCGCTCGGGTCAGTTTCCTTTACCTCCAAAGCTTGCTTGAATGCGACTCCCACGAAACATCGTCGCCATCAAAACTCCACGACATCCCAGCATGGCTTCCAATGCTATGGCACGCCGGCTAATCGCCCTTCCAACCCATATCAGAAGCATTGCTATCAGGCAAGTCCTCGCTGTCCCTGCCACGAACCGCCTCCAAACTCGCTCCCAAGCGACCTACAACACCAACTTTTCCGCCGCCGACAGCCAACAGAGCTCCGTAAACCAGACCGAAGTCTCGCATTTCAACACCCTCGCTTCATCATGGTGGGATCCGCATGGCTCAAGCAGACTGCTGCATCTGATGAACCCGATGCGACATGACTTCATCAAGAAGTGTCTTGCAACAGACGCAGAATTCAGCGATGACGGAACAGAAGGAGGGAAGCTGAAGTTCTTGGATATCGGCTGCGGAGGAGGGATATTCGCCGAATCAGCAGCTCGTCTGGCAATGGCAGAGAGCGTGACGGCAATTGATCCTACTCCAGAAGTCATCGCCGTTGCGAAGAAACATGCGAGACAAGATCCCAAACTTCTGGAGCCGGGACGCTTGACCTACAAGAATATCGCTATCGAACAGCTTGCAAAGCCAGCTACGCCTGAGCAAGGATACGATATTATCTCTCTTTTCGAAGTCATTGAACATATTCGCCAACCCTCTCCCTTCCTCGCGAATATTCTGCAACATCTGAAGCCTGGCGGATGGTTGGTTGGGTCTACGATTGCGCGGACGGGTACGAGTTGGTTCACGACGAAATTCATGGCTGAGGAGGTGTTGAGGATGGTGCCGAGGGGTACGCATGAGTGGAGTCAGTATATCCAGCCGCATGAGTTGAGGGAGTGGGCGAGAGGACAGGAAGAATTGGATCTGCAGGTGGGAGGAGATGGATGGCAGCAGATGGGCGTGGTATATGTGCCTGGCTTGGGATGGAAGATTGTTGAGGGAAGTGAGGATTGGGGAAATTATTTCTTTGGGATGAGAAAGCTGCGGTGAAGGGAGTGAGGACAGAGAAGTAGATATCTCCTTCCGCTCGTCTCGACATGTATCGCGACTGCCATGCACAGCGACCATGATCAAGAAAAATACCACGCAGCCACGGCGGGCTTCGCGACACCATGGAGTCGAGAACTCGAGATATCTTAAGAGAGCCATCACTACCACACCTACCGCCCGCATCCAACCCGCCTCCAGCACCAACTTCATCAAGCTAGCCTCTCCACGCACTCTTCCGCCGGATATGCGACCCTCTCATCCTCACCAATCGCGCAATATCGCTCGGGGCTACCCGCCAGCTGCAGACATCAGGATGCAGCCGCCGAGATCCACCAAACTCAAACTCGTCGACCACGTGAAGGATGCTGACGTGGTCTGGGAGATTCTAGGCGCTCACTCAAGAGCGCACATGCCATGATACTACAAGTATACCCGGGCCTTTAACCTGGCGATGATGTGGTGGAGTGTTCGTGCTGGGGTTCTTCTTCACACTCGACGCCTTCAATTGGATCGGCAAGCGGGTCTTCGGAGTGGACATGTTTAATCCGCGTCCCTGAAAGTGACGGTCACAGACAAGGCATTACTTGGCTCTTCGGCACCCTAGACGCCCATCGCTGGATGGGGAAGGCGCTGCAGGTGCGCACCATCTTTTCAGTAACGGTTGAGGAGAAATAAATGAGATCAACAAGGCGAGGGGGAACCATGGGACTAGGGGGTCAAAGAAGTAAGCGCTCTCGGCTATCTACTGCAATCGCCTATGCTCACGCTGACTGTTTGGGCAGTTAGAGTTTGGGAGATGCAGCTTCCAGCAAGAATAGACAATTGATCGGCAGCGCCGGAAACGTGGTCAGAGGTCGACATGCAGCGGTATAGTAATTGCAGAACGTCTGTGAATCAGCCTATTGGTATTACAACAAGATGACAGTCGAAGATGGCTTGCACAAGAATCCAAAAGCCCACGGACGATGTTGCTGCCGTCTCGCAATATAGAGTTCAATACCGAATCTGGGTGGGGCCGATCGAGATGGATTCTCCGACACGAGACACTTCACACCTGAATCATAGTTCAGGATCGAAACAAGTATAACCCTTTAAACGTCGTTCAACGTTTCACGGACGTCAGCCTCCTTTAACGGTCGACTAGGCCCAGCTCCGAAAGCCAGCAATAATGTCTTTGCTTGAAGTGCCGCAGGTCGACGTCGGTTACATATCTGACGGAGCCCTCACGCCGCTGGAGAAGATTGTGCCCTGTTTGTTCCCTCCCGAAGAAGTCGGTGTTGCTTCTGAAGAGATTGAGAGTATCGAGGATCCGATGACGAGGAATATGCCTTCTACTATGCGTGTGGCTCTATGGTCGACTAATGCAGGAGGTTTGGAGAAGAATCTGATGGTCACCAGCGACGCGCCGCTTCCCAAGGATGCTTCTTCACTGCCGAATGGTCATACGCTTGTCAAAGTCGCGTATACGAGTGTCAACCCTTTCGATTATAAAGTGGCCGAGCTACCTATTGTTGGAAATCACATTCTGGCCAAGCCCTCAATACCGTGTCTGGATTTCTCCGGCACAGTCGTCTCAACATCTCACCCCGATCTGAAATCCGGTGACCTCGTCCACGGCCGCACAGATCCTCCCAAATTCGGCTGTCTAGCAGAATACATCACAGTCTCCCAAAACGGAATCTCCAAAATTCCTTCCGGCGTATCCCTCCGAGACGCCGCTACCGCCGGAATCGCTGCCCTCGCGGCATACCAATGTATAGCTCCCTTCGTCAAAGAAGACGACACAGTCTTCATCAATGGCGGATCAGGAGGAACGGGAACGTACGGAATCCAAATCGCCAAAGCGTTAGGATGCAGAGTCATCGTATCCTGTTCCGGCAAAAACGCCGCTCTTTGCAAAAGTCTCGGCGCGGATCTTGTGATTAATTACAAGGAGAAGGATGTCTTGGAAGCGCTGATTGAAGACCGAAAACAGCATGGCCGGATTAACCTCTTCGTCGATAACGTCTGGACCGACGCCTCGCTTTACTGGAAATGTCATGAAATCGTGACACATGGTGGACATTTTGTGACTCCCGGAGGTACGGGGCTGAATCAACTCAAGGATATTTTGTTGAGTACTGTGTGGCCGAGTGTTCTTTTCGGAGGGCAGAGGGGTTTCAAGTTTGTGGCTTGTCAGCCCAAGGAGAGGGATTTGAAGCAGATTGATGAGTGGATGGCGAGTGGGAAGGTTAAGGCGGTTATTGAGAAGGAGTATAAGATGGAGGATGCGAGGAAGGCGTTTGAAAGGTTGAAGACGGGGAGGGTGGTGGGGAAGTTGGTTGTGAAGGTGGCGAGTGATTGAGGAGATATTCACGTGAGATGAGGGTACGACGATAGAGGAAGGGAAGAACGGTTCGAAGCAACGACTGATGTGAGTTTTACAGCGACTTTATGGCTCTAATTCTGGCTTGTACATTCATGGGTTGTTTATCTGAGACTTTGAAAATCGAGGGTCTGGCAGCAATTGCTGGCCTTTTTGAAAGTGCACTAAGCAGCAGGGCAACTGTGCTGTCATCTCATACCTCTTCTTTCTCATATTTCTCATATTTACTGCGTAACTCGCCTACCACCTGCCCGATTGCTGAGCTAATAGGGACGGTGTACAATTTTGCCTGGAGGGTGTGCCACCGAGGTCAGACTCGGCCGATCAAAACCGCCAGCTGGCGAAGAAAGTGAAAATCTCTTAAATCTGAGGTTATGCTCATTGGTCTTCTTGCTCAGAGATTCATGTACCAAGCATTATGAGGAGAATACGTGGACCAAAGCTGACTGCTTGGGACTAGAAATTGACTTCATATAGATTAACGTCATGCAGAGAAGAAGCAAGAGGTCGAAGGCCAAGTGAATGTCTCCCTGAACGCGCATGCCAAATCACGAAGCAACAACTTCAATGCCTCTCAATGAACTCCACCAAAACCCTCACAAACTCCCCCGGATTCTCCTCGGCAACATAATGCGCCGCCGCTTTGACAAGACCCATCTCCAAATTCCCCTCGTCAGTAACCTCCCTCCCCATCTCCTCCGCCTCCTTCCTCAAAGGAGAATGCTCTCCACTCAATACCAGCGTAGACACTTTGCATTTTCCCTTCTCCGCAATCCAATCCAAATTCTCCTTATGATCCTCTTCCAAAGCCGTGTACATTTTTAAAAAACACTTCGTGGCCCCCGGCTTCGCATACGCGGTGGCGTAGTAGTCGATGTCCGCGTCTAGGAAGGCGGAGTGGTTATACGCGAGTTTATGGAAGAAATGAGATATATAGATTTTCTCTTTTCCGGAGATGAGAGACTCCGCGAGGTCGGAGACGCAATGAAAGATGAAATGGAAAAGTTTCACAGTCCTCGCCGGGACTGTGCGGTCTTTGAAGTAGGTGCTTGTTCCGGGGAGGGAATTCTCGCCCCAGCAGACACTCCTCAATCTGTCGGGGTATCGACTAGCCAGTGCGAAGGCGATTTTCCCGCCGATGTCGTGGCCGACCAGGTGGATTGGCTCGAAAATGCCAAGATGATCCAAGAGGGCGATCAAGTCCGCTGCCATGACGGATTTGAGGAAGTTGGATGGGGTGGTATTGGCAGGTTTGGAAGAGTCGCCTGCGCCACGGTAGTCGGGGACAATGCAGCGGTATCCCTGGGCTGTTAGGAGAGGGAGAACATGGCGATACTGGTGGGATGTTTGGGGCCAGCCGTGGATTAGGAGGATGGTGCCTTTGGGTTCGCCTGAGGGGCGAGCGTCGATGTAGGAGATTGGAAGAGGCTCATCAAGGTCTGGTGCTGAAAGAGTGGCTGTTTGACGGTTGTTTGTCGACTGGGAAGACATGGTGTCTTGACGGTAGGCGTTGGTGGTCTTGACTTTAGAAGGATTGGTCGATGAGCTGAATCTTGAGGCTTCGTATGGTATGGAATGATCTTGTTGAGGCACGATGTTGTTGACAATGTCTTGCTTTTGTATCTTGAGCTTTGGAATCATTCTGTCTTGATTGTTAATACACAGCGTCATGAAGCGTGGTAGTTCTGTACCATGACGCTGCACATGACGCTCGTTCAGCTTCAACAGCCCTACCACGAGTTACCACACTGGTCCCACCAAGCACTCCTTAGAGCAAAGACCGTGAGGTCGTTCAATATCCTTCTCAACATCAAGATAGCATCCATTGGCATATTATCAGCTCTCCCACGAGATCATCCTACAACTTACTCTTCCCACCCAAGACGACGCTTTCAACCCACTCCTTCAAAATTCTGTTCGTCTCCGCTGGCGTCTGCCAAAGAGCCCAATGGCTCGCCGGAACTTCTCCCCTCGTCAAGTTTGGGATCACCTTCTCCATACCCCAACTCATCTCCTTAGTCAAAACACT
Source organism: Nothophaeocryptopus gaeumannii (assembly GCA_031771865.1). Classification (NCBI taxonomy): domain Eukaryota; kingdom Fungi; phylum Ascomycota; class Dothideomycetes; order Mycosphaerellales; family Mycosphaerellaceae; genus Nothophaeocryptopus; species Nothophaeocryptopus gaeumannii. The sequence goes on along the minus strand of JASISA010000041.1, from coordinate 1,206,679 downwards.
ATCCTTCGTAGCCAAGATGTAAAGCGTAGGCTGCTTAATCGAATCCTTCGTCTCGGCTGGCAGGTTTTGTTCATCCTCCCAGTTGATGTAACGTGTGCGGTACCAGTTGCAAGGTCCGTTGATACCGTTCTTGAGGAACTCGGAGACGTAGTAATCGAATTCCTCTTGGTCGAGGAGGGGAGTCATTTCGATATCGGAGTCGGCGATTTCGGAGAGGTTAATGCCAACTTTTGGGTCCATGAATTGTTGGCCAGAATGCGGTTTACCACCATAGATGCCTTTAAGGAACTTCCTCATCGTCGTGTCGTCTGTGATAACTTTCTCCAGTTGGCCATCTTCGCTTCCGAATTGCAGCTGATAGCCGAATTGAGGGAGGATGGTCTTCGAGAGTTGATCTGTGCTGACGAACTTATTCATGGGTGGAGCGTAGGCTGTGCATACGCTGAAAACATGAGAAATGAGATCTGGGTACCATTGAGCAACTCTCCAGATGACCATTCCACCCCAGTCGTGGCCGCCGATGACGATTTTGTGCACGCCAATAGCTTTGGCAATTCCTGCAACGGCATCGGCGTGAGATTTGAAAGAGAAATCTTTCAAGTTTGGAGACGATCCAGTGTTACCATAGCCCATGCAGTCGAGAGCAATGCACCGAAAGCCCAGGGAGCTGAGGAGAGGAAGTTGGTATCTGGTACAAGTCAGCTTGGGGGAGCCTCTAGGCGAGGATAGCTGGACTTACCGCCAAGCTAGAGATTGGTCCGGGAAGCCATGAATGAGGAAGACCGCGCCCTTTTGCTGGCCTTGAGCTGGGGCATCAAGGTATGCTGTCGTCTCAAGTCATTAGAGTTTGCAGGCTCCTTTGCGATCTTGACTGATCAGATCTGTGCTCTAGCTTGATAGCCTGAGCTGGCTAAATAGGCAGCCAAGAGACTTACACCACTTCCTCCCATTCACTTCGGTACTCTCTCTTTTGATCTTGCTGGTCCCGATGTCACTTGGCCGGATCTTCTCCACCGCGACATTGCCTGGAGATGTCACGTTATTAGCCATGATGAAGAAAATGCCTATATTGCTATGTACAAAGAGCAGCAGGCTTGAAAGAGATACGGAAGTATATATGCTGTGTGAGTTCAGAACAAACAACCCACCCAAGCATGATAGGGAGTCGCCAAGGTGAAGAAAGAGCTCCGAGAGCTCTAGAGCCGAGGCTCGATGGCTTGTAGGACGCGACTCAGAAGAATGGCTCGTATTGGTAGACAAGGATTGATGGCAACAGACTCGCAGACGTTGACACGAATGGATGTATGCGAAGAGCGATGATCATGCGAGGTCTCGTGCGTAAAGGATGGGGCCAAGAGACCAATGCGGTATTTCCGCCGAAATGGAAAAACGAGCTACTGGAGGCAAGATTGGCAAGAAACGAGGTGTAGAGAACGTGTGCTGACAGGGATAGGCCACTAGCAATAGATGTACACGGAATTATAGAGCACAGACAAAGATCAGTAGATCACAGTGTCCTCGTCGCCTTCAACCAAGTCACCTTCATCCTCGACATCATCTTTGGCTTCTTCCTTCGCAGCTTCTTCGGCCTCTTTCGGGGCGCCGAGCTTCTCTCTCGCAATCTCGACTGCAGTCTTTCCGTGTTCGTGTTGGTCTTTCTCGGGAGGCTTGGTCTGCTCGCTTCCTTCTAATGTTGAGGTGCCTTCAGATCCTGGCACCTCCGCAGGCTTCGCCGCATCTTCTGTGTTAGCAGCATCATGTTTGTCTTGACCATTAGTATCACCGTTCTCATTAGCGCCTTCTGTGGTAGGCTTCTGGGACTCCTCTTCACGTTGCTTCTGCTCCGAGGTTTCACGTGCTATTCAATTGTTACTATAGGTGATTAGAACGCTTTTGTTAGACGCCAAGCATACCGGAAGAACCATTGAGCTCGTCCACGCGTTGCCGCTTCTCTTCCTCCCAATTTGCGAGCTCTTTGTCGATTTGGGCTTGCGCGTCTTTGATCTGATCGTCGATGCGGTCTTCCTCATCGGTGGAAAGGTCCCAGGGTCGATAGTACTATGTAGAATTAGCAGGAGCGCTATAACCCTCGGCTGACTGGAGAATATACCAGCTTCGGTTCACTTCTTGTTTCGAGGAAGTTGGCGGTCTTCAGCAAGTTCTCGTGCCGTGTGTGCATCTGCTCCCTCGTAAGCTCCTGCCTCTTAAAGCCTAAATGTTCATTCCTACGTACGTTCTGCTCATCGACATTGATCTGCTCTTTCCTTCGCTGGATGGCGAGCTTCTCCAACCTTCTCTGGCGGTCCTCGAGGCGTTCGTCATCCTGCTTCTGGAGCTCAGCCTTTCTTCGTTGCTCAATTTCACTCCGTCGCTTCGACGTCTTGTCGCTAGGCCGATTCAAGTTGCCCAGCAGTGCGCCGAACAGTCGCTTGCTGCGCAGCTTCTCGTCGGTGACCGCGCCCTTTCTGCGCACATCTCGTGTGTCTTGGGCCTCCTGGGAAGGCTGCTGGGCGGCGGATTCTTTGGTCGATTCGGGTTCTGCTTGGGTGGTGTCTTGTTTCTCCTCCACTGTTGCTGGTGAGTTCTTACCCGAACTTGTGCGCTGTCTCTTGCTGTCCTTGTCTTCTCCATCCGACACCTCTGACTGCCGCCGTTTCAAGCCATTGCTTGGGACCTCTGTCGACTCCTCCGGTACCACGACCGCCAACGCCATCCTGCGCGAGTTTGTCAGCTGCTATCACTGGAAACAGTGATATGCGACCCACGTCTCCGACATGGCGTGGCTATGCGATTGTGGTCGTGATGGAAGGTGGCTAGTTGTGTTTTGCGCGAAGCTCGGAAGTCGATGTCGGAGGATGAATGTCGAGGCCAGTGCGGCGAGATGGAGCTTGGACTACCGGCGCGAACCACACGTGATAGATCGCAGGTACATACTTTGTGATTGGCCAGCATCACCTCGATCAACAAACTATGAGAAATGATGATCAAACGGAAAAAGCCAGGATGAGGGAGAGTGATCAAGTTGTTATAAGCCCCATCCTTGGAGGATAGGCCAAACCATTGGGTATCATAACACGGGAGGAGGCATTTGTATCGAGACTACCATCATCATTCGGGCCCGTTGCCAGACCTACGTGCCTTTTGCCTGGCCCGAGAGGCTTCCTTTCCAGCTTTGCGTGCTTGATTGAGACTGCTCCCTGGAAGTGCGCTTGCGTGTCTTCGAAAGGCGTCTTCCGAAACCTCATCAAGCAGAAAAGTCCCTAGATGCCCATTCCGCCACCGCTGGACCATCCATAGTGCCGTTCCTTCGAGGTCCGGTTCCCCTCCCTTCACTAGTCTGCCCGTCTTTCTCGCCATAGCATCCAGCAGCTGCATCGCATCATTCGTCGGCTCGCAATACACTCTGTAGACGGACGGGTCGTGCAGGTTGATGTGGAAGAGCAGATAGTCTGCTAGGTTGAAAGGCGGAACGTAATTGTCCTTGACGCTGCCACAAAGTGCCAGCTTCAACATGGCATCTGCATCCGGTACATAGGGGATGAAGACTCCCGGAGTGTCGAGCAGGTAGACTCCTCCGCTACCGCTTTCATCTGCGGCGACGATCTTCACGCCTGTGCCAATCTTGCGAGTGACTCCGGGCTGTGCTCCAGTATGCGCGACCTTGCCTTTGCCGACTCCCTCGCGGCGAAGCGCATTGAGTAGAGAAGACTTGCCCACGTTCGGCATACCAACAACCATCAAGTGTGATCCGGTAAGTCCTCCTCGAGCGGCAGCCGTGTCCTTGATAAGGCCCAGCACGCGGCGGACATCCTGACGCTCTCTGTGGTCGGAGAAGATGACTTTGGAAGGGTTGTACCATTTACGAATAAGATCGTGCCTCTAATTATGTACCATACATCAGCGCTCATCTTAGACTTCCATGCAAAAAGCTCTTGATGTACCTTCTTGTCTTCTGCATTGCCTTCGCTTCCCAGATCTTTCTTTGTGTAGACGACCATCCTCTCTCTCCCAGACAAGCTGTCCTCAAACATCGGGTTGCGCGATGTCAACGGTATGCGATAGTCTCGACATTCGATGATGAAGTCAATCTGGGACAGCATCGTCCGCATCTTCGATAGACCGGCGGCATGATGGCCTAGGTAGTATGACCGCGGCAGCGATTCGAGGGCCGGGAAGACAGAGCGCGGGACGAAGTAGTTCATCTTCGATGAGTGTGGCCTCTATCGGGAGACATCTTAAGCAACCGGCATCAGCAGCGTATTCTGCAGAGGTCGATGTTGGTGTTTGTAGCAATCGCGGGACATGTAGCTGAGAGAAGCTTGAGACCCGAGACTCGAGACTGGCCTGTGCTTCTCGAAGGCCTCCCGCTTTCGCGTCAGACGTCCATCAGCATCTCTACAACAAAACCTCGAGTCTTGTGCTCTTTCCTACACTTCTATTGCATTCCAAGTCACTGCATTTCGCATGTGAAACTCGAGAAAGCCGCGATCATGGGCAGCACCTCACGACTGAAGAAGTGGATTTCCGGACATCACCCATTGGCACTTGCCTAGCCACCTCCAGGACGAGCATCATTAGACTGCATATCTACCAAAACACCATAGCCGCACATCTTGGTCATACTTGGAACCATGGCACATGATAATCCAGCATCTTCTCAAACATTGATTGGCTCATCACAAGATGTGCCAGCACCAACGGGGTTGGATCTGAGCAACTGGCCACCAATCTTTGTGTCAGCAACTCACTTCGATCAAGAAGACCTGCATCAGCTGGAAGAGCAATTAGAAGATGCGCGTGCTACCTTGACATTCGACATTAGGCACGAGGCCGAGATCATTCTTAGCAAAGTGCAGTCGAAACTGCGTGTCAAATTCGATTTGAAGTCCAAAGGCTTGTATACAGAGGATGCGCAGGCAGAGTTCATGCCCAAGACTGCGTCTCCAGAGACGCCAACGGCTAATAAGCGTAAGCTTGACGAGCTTGGTGCGGCAAACGTGCAACAATCCGATGCGATCTTGATCGATGATTCTAGTACCGAGTCGGAGGTGAAGTCTGCCTCCCGCAAAAGACCAGAGAAGGCCGTCCGGAACGCTGCACGTGTCAGCCATCATCTCAAGGGAGCTTCAGTGGACACCACTTCTGCTGATAGAGGCGCGGGACGGATGGTCACTGTCGTCAAGATCGATTGGTTCACCGACTCCAAAAGGCTTGATCAAGTGCAACCTCTGCGGAAGTATATGACCTACCAAGGACATGTCGTTGAGCAGCGAGAAACAGCTACAACAGCAGAAGCTTCAAACAAAAGGCAGAAGCTACCAGCGCGTGTTAATGCCAAGCACACCGCTACTTCTCACAACGCCACAGCATCAAAACCAACCAAGTCAACGGCTGGTAGCGAGATCCTACAGCGGGCACAAGAAGATGCGCCGGCACCTGCTCCAAAATACGATCGTTTTGGGAGACGCAACTACCACTATCCAAATACAAAGACTCCGTCTGCGAATCCGGCAAGTTGGGAAGCTGGGCATGGGACCAACGCGAAGTACGCGCATATACTGCAGCAGACGACGACCGACAACGATAATGGCTGTTCTAGCGATCTGCCGGAAATGCCGGAGTGGGTGAAGAGAGGTATTAAGTATGCCTGTCAGAGACTGACTCCGAAGAGCAATCCGAATGAACCCTTTCTCGCCCTATTGAAGGAGATCAAGACGGCAAGAGAGCTTACCAACGATGAGATCGGCCTCAGAGCGTATAGCACGTCCATCGCTGCTATTGCTGCGTACACGCACAAGATCAGCAATCCTAAGGAGATCATGAAGCTGCCTGGATGCGACTCAAAGATCGCCAACCTTTGGGTAGAGTGGAAAAATTCTGGCAAGATCCAAGCAGTGGAGGACCTCCGCGCAGACGAAGAGATGAAAGGACTTAGCCTTTTCTACAACATCTGGGGAGTTGGCGCAAAGACCGCTCGAGAATTCTACTTCGAAAAAGGCTGGAGAGACCTGGACGATACTGTCGAATATGGCTGGTCGACTCTCCACCGCGTCCAACAAATTGGCGTAAAATACTACGAAGAATTCGAAGACCTCATCCCACGCGCCGAAGTGGAAAGTATCTGCGAAGTCATCCGCCAACACGCAGTCAAAATTCGCGACTCCGACATCCAAACAATGATCGTAGGCGGCTACCGGCGGGGCAAAGAAGCAAGTGGAGATGTCGACATCGTCGTTTCACATCCAGAAGAGTCATGCACGGAAAACCTCGTCGATGAGCTCATCACGAGCCTCGAAACTGAAGAGTGGATTACTCACACTCTCACTCTTTCAACGGCCAGCTCAGACCGTAGTCAGCAAACACTTCCTTTTCGCGCTGGTGGAGGCGGACATGGATTTGACACTTTGGATAAGGCGCTTGTTGTTTGGCAAGATCCGAATTGGGCGACGAAAGGGCGTGATTTAGCCGAGAATCCCAAGGCGAAGAACCCGAACATTCATCGCAGGGTGGATATCATCATCAGTCCCTGGAGGACAGTGGGATGTGCTGTTGTTGGGTGGAGTGGCGGGACCACGTTCGAACGGGACTTGAGGCGGTATGCAAAGAACTTGAAGGGTTGGAAATTCGATAGCTCCGGTGTGAGAGACCGTGGGAATGGGGAGGTGCTAGATTTGGAAGGGTATTTCAGTTGGAAAGGGAGAGAGGGAAAGGAAGGGAGGGCGAAGACCATGATGGAGGCGGAGAAGAGGGTATTTGAAGGGTTTGGATTGGAGTATCGTGAGCCTTGGGAGAGGTGTACCGGATAGCCGATGTGTGTCGTGTGAGGTTGGACGGGAATAGTATACCAACCACATCCTCCTGTATGCATGCGAGTCAGTGGCATACATTAAGCCTCGGAGTAGACTACGCAAGCTTCCAATCCCACTCTCTTGTGTTTGTAGATGCGAGCAGCAGTGCCTTCCCGCGACTGCTTCTTCAAGAGATTGAATGAAGCTATGCTCAGAGCACAATGGTTGTTTGCAGGAGCAGCAATCCTCTCTTTGGTGAACGCTGGCAGAGCATTCACCATTATCACAGGCCTATCCGGAGGCTGTTAATAAGTCATGCTGGCAGCCCTGCCTCTTCTTGAATTACAGCTCCTCTTGCGTCGGCGATTTCGGGCATCTCGAGCGCTGTTCGCATTGCATGAACTGTGTGCGAAGTTGAGGGTCTCCCTTCAACTCTCTGCTTGTTGCATTGTCTTCGGTGTGCGACTACGGCATGCTGGAGGGCAGTCGCACCGTGGATTATACCGATACTCCGGAGATCGTGCCGCCGGCCGCTAAGACATGTGCGTGGTAATGGTAGGACTTGCGGTGCAGTACTCTATATGCGGGCTCGCGTGTGTTCTTGTCTCTCTTGCATGTACTGCCAGGCAGAGAGGTCCGTCAACGTCACACGTCACCAAAAGATACGACCTCGTGGGCCGGGAGGTACACGATATACACAAATGCTTCGCATCTTCATTCACGCTCAGAAGCATGAGTTATCTGATGCGATCACTGGCCGCATCGAAGGCATCTCATCAACCCCACGCCACGACGAGCGGACCTGCATCCACGACAGCGGGACGGCACAAAGCGTGGGAAGTGCGTCAGGATCATGGTCAGATCCCCGTGTCGTGCGGCGCTCTTACTCGCTAACGCAGCCTTCGCATCTTGCATCTGCTGCCGTCTCGTGGCCAGTTGCTGTGCTTGTGGGCGCGAGGGATGATCACGGCTGTGCGGGCCTTCATCGCCCTCTCTTGCTTCCCACACAGCACCCTTGGGTCACTACTACTCTTCGTTCTCTCCTTAACCCGCCTGCGGTCCACATCAGCAAGGATCCTTCCAGCCGGACTGCTCCGCCATATTAGCAGCATATCGCTTGAAGTATGACTGGATCCCTCCCTTCTCCCCTCTGTTGCCATCTTATCTGATCACAAAGATCCGCCATCTGATAATTTTGGCTTTCTCTTTCTACCATATTCTTATACTTCGATGAGCTGGCCATGTCTTACGGTTACGGAACGCTGCAGTCGAGGGAGGACGCTGATCATGGCTCAGAAGAGGTTGAGCGAGCCGCTGGCGCAGGCGTAATCACACCTGCCTCGTCCGGTAAAACCGAGCACGACAGCAGCGACAAACAACCTCTACTGGAAGACGACAGACGCTCCGTCATGTCTGAACGCAGCCATGAATCAGGCCAGGCAGGTGTCAAGCGGCTGGAGGCCATCTCCTCAACATGGTCCAACGCCGGCCTGTACATGGCATACCTCGGCGTTGCGATGCTGGCATATGCGACGTCATTAGAAGGGCAAACCACCACCAACCTAACAATATTTGCGACGAGCGCGTTCAAAGCACACTCGCTCGTGTCGACCGTGCTGGTCGTACAAGGCGTGGTACTATCAATCGTTAAGCCACCCATGTCCAAGATCGCCGATGTCTTCGGCCGGTTCGAAGCATTCGGCCTTTCGGTCCTGTTCTACATTGTCGGCTTCATTCAACAAGCGGCATCCAACTCCGTCAACACCTACGCGGCGGCTCAAATCTTCTACTCTGCAGGGCAGACTGGCCTGCAAATACTTATCCAAATTTTCATTGCGGACACAAGCGATCTCGTCAACCGAGCATTGTGCTCTACGATACCTGATATCCCATTTCTGGTGAACGTATGGCTGGGACCGGCTTTGGCGGACAAGATACTGAAGGACCTGAGCTGGAGATGGGGCTATGGAATCTGGGCAGTGGTATTGCCTGTGGCTTTCTTGCCACTGGCCCTGGCTCTTGTCATCAGCCAGCGGAAAGCCGCCATGCGCGGTATCATGCCAGTCTCGCCGTTTGCGGGAGAGTCATGGTGGGAAGTCGTCAAGACGCTATGGCTTGAGCTCGACGTCTTTGGCCTGGCGCTGATCTGTGTGGCCTTCACTCTTATCCTGATTCCATTGACTCTCGGCTCGCGAACTGGCTGGAGCAACCCGAATTTGATCTCGATGCTGGTGATCGGAGCCGCATGCTTAGTCGCCATTCCATTCTGGGAGAGGAATAAGAAATTGGCACCGCACGCCTTCTTCCCTCGGGCATTCTGGAAGAACAAGACGATTCTTGCCGGTCTTGCGCTTTCATTTTTCTACTTCAGTAAGACAAGCCTCTTTTGAAGGCACAGAACTCACGCTGACTTCTCGCAGTGGCCTTTTACCTTTCAGTATATCCGTACTTCCAATCTTACCTGCTCGTTGTGCAAGACCTGTCCCTTACCAAGGCCGGCCGCATTGTGCAGACATTCACCTTCACATCGACGATCACCTCTATTCTGGTCTCGTTTGCGATCAAATACACAAAGGCTTACAAGAAGTTTATGGTCGTTGGCACCATTCTATACACGATAGGCCTTGGGTTGATGATTTTCTACCGAACAGAAGACTCATCGCCAGCGGTTATCATTGGAACCCAGATCTTCTTGGGCGTGGGTGGTAGTCTGACCCATGTACCTGCACAGCTTGGCGTGCAGGCTTCGGCCAGTCATTCAGAGGTCGCTGCAGCCACTGCGCTGTTCCTGACATTCCTGGAAATCGGCGGAGCAGTCGGCAGTGGGATCTCCGGCGCTATCTGGACATCGAACATTCCGAAGAAGCTGGCGCAGTACCTGCCGCCCGAAACCCAGGACCAGGCTGCCGAGATCTACGGCAACATCACCCTTGCATCGCGGGGCTGGGGAATGGGCACGCCAACACGCACGGCAATCAATCTCGCATATCAAGAGACGATGACAAAGATTCTGACGGTTGCAGGCTTCGTCTCCCTGCCATGTATTGTACTGGCGCTGGTGATGACAGACTACAAGCTTGATGAGATTGACCAGGGAGTCAAAGGTGTCGTGATTGGCGCAACGCAAGACCGAGCCGACCACGGCGATACGGAGCCATATGCAGGCCCTTCGGCAAGCCGACTGATGAGTACGACGAGCATAAATGGCGAAGATGAAGACGACGACGGATCTGAGGAATCACAGAACTCCAGAACTCGACTGATTAAGAAATCATCATGACAGTTCTGAGCGTTTGGGTTCGAGAAATGCATTTGATGGAGATTTACACTGGCATGAAGCGATGATTGAATGGGACATGATAGAGCACCAGCCGCCACGTCAAGTGAGCTGCGTTAGGTTGCGTTGCATTGCGCGTCGCATGAAGAGATGCTGCATTTATGGGAAGCGTAGCGAGAAGCTGGATAATCCATCTGGTTGGGAACGAATTGTTTGAGAAGCATTACTTAGTCATGCCATGGACTCACCATCTGGAGTCCTGGTGGAGTGTGAGGAGGAGTGTGGTGGAGTTTGAGGCACAGCATTAGCGATGTTTAGATACCCTTCCTGAGGCAATCTCACTCAAACAACGAGGCTGTTCGTCTTTTGTCTCACAGACTCACACGCACACGCGCACTCTTGTTCAACAGCGGCTGCTTCCGTCGCTCGCCCGATTCGCCTGCCCTGCCCTTCAGCGCTGCTCAGGTGGACGGGGACGGTGGTGGAGAAGTGGTCGAGGACAGTGCACAGAGACCTCAAGACTTCACCGCTTGCCTTCTCATCTCTACTCTCACGACCACATAGACATCATCTCCCGAACGGCCATTGGTAGGCTACTCTTTCAGGCGGCTATCGCATCCGAGTTGAGAGCTTTGGGCTTGAACTACAATTGTTGACTGTCACTCCTTCGCCCTCGCCCTCGCCCGACTTCAGCCAACCAACGCACAGCCAGCCGGCATTGTCCCTCTGGTCGTCAACATAACTGCCGCATCCTCACAACATCAACACTCCACACGTCGCTTATAGCTGCTGCACTCCATCGGATCTCCGGATAGACAACGACACTCGCATCTGCGACAGCGCCCGCATCCGCATCGGACAACGCGCGGGCACGTGGGACTCTGTGACCGTTAGACGCCACCAACGGCCACCATTGACACGTACCAAAGCCACCGCAGCACCTGCACCAGCACCAGCACCAATTCTTCACTTGGCGACCTGTTCCACGAGCGCTACCCAACATTGTGTTTAAGCCTCGCGATTGCGCTGGCACACGCTTTCACCTCACAACCCACAACACCACACATTACCCGGCCGAGCAACGACATCATCGCGACGCGGCTCAGCTGACCTCCCTGGCCCAAACGAGGCTGTGTGTTGCCGCGACATTCCTGCTTGTCGGCACGACACGACACGCGACGACGACGTCAGCAAGGATCGCTGGTGGCACTGGAGTGAGCAAGAGCAATTGAAAGACAATTAGACGCGTGAAGGAGGTGACTTGGAGTGAGTAGAGCTTAAGAGAAGCTCTACGTGAAGAATCTCGAAATGGTGGTCGCAACAATAAAGTAAGCATATCTGTTTCTGTTTGGCGGGCTGGCGATAGCGGGCGGTACAGAACATGCGATTCCGCGGCAGGGATGCGCAATAACAGTGGAGATCAGGGCGTCGCATCACCGCAGCAGGGACATACGGGCAATATAGCAGTGGAGGTCTCGGGTGAAATATGGGAGTCAATTGGTAATAGTGAGACATGAGGAGAGGCTGACTGGAACAGATGCGTTGTGGTCGGTGACGGTGCTGTGGGCAAGACCTGTCTGCTCATAAGTTACACCACCAACAAGTTTCCATCGGAGTACGTGCCGACGGTCTTCGACAACTATGCGGTCACGGTAATGTATGGGCAATGTCACGTTTTAGTGGTATGCGAGTGCGGCAATTGACAGGATGGCAGGATTGGCGACGAGCCATACACTCTCGGGCTCTTCGATACGGCTGGACAGGAAGACTACGATCGCCTACGACCCCTCTCGTACCCACAGACTGACGTCTTTCTTGTCTGCTTCTCCGTCACGTCACCCGCATCATTCGAAAACGTCCGAGAAAAGTGGTTCCCAGAAGTACACCATCATTGCCCAGGCGTGCCCTGTCTCATAGTCGGCACGCAGACAGATTTGCGAGATGACCCGCAGGTGAGGGAGAAGCTATCAAAGCAGAAGATGCAGCCAGTACGAAAAGAGGATGGAGAGAAGATGGCAAAGGAGCTTGGTGCGGTCAAATACGTGGAGTGCTCTGCCCTCACGCAGTTCAAGCTCAAGGATGTGTTTGATGAGGCGATTGTGGCTGCACTGGAGCCACCGACGGTGAAGAAGCCGAAGCGTAAGATGATCAACATACTTATACCTCTTGAGTGGTAGCATTGGTTGACACTTTAAACAGGGAAGGGCAAGGGCTGCATACTGCTATAATGCAGAAAGTCGAGCGAGCATCGAGAGAGATCCAGTGATCTTGCCTTTTTCCACGGGACAATACCAGAGTTGGGCGCGCGGCGTTTTGAATGGCGCAGAAAGTCGATTGATCCTCCATCCAGGACTACACAGGGCGATACTTGCATGCCAGGTTTACCCAGCCTTTCGTCCTTACTTTGTTTCTCATGCATCTTAGCTTCCGCTTCGAAGAAATTATAGAAGTACTTTTGTGTGAGATGGACTTTGCTTCAGGTACTCTCAAGAATTTCACGACTACGGAAGATACTGACTCCAGGACTTGACATGCGGCGGGCGGAAACCAGGCTCGAGAGCAGAAGAGATTACAGACCAGAGCTCCAGCTTCCAAGATGCAGGAAACGAGGGTTGGTATCAGGAAAGATCACGATCAATGTCTTACCAAAGCATGACCATTTAGAACCTCAGCATGAGCATCAGGACGTACGCAATGAGCACGGCGATCCTATGACAGATTTGGAGAATGTGGCGTTTCGTGCCGAGAGGCGACGATCTGCGCCACAGAGAGGCATGTGAAAGTGGCTGTGAGTGAAGGCCATCGCTTCAACTGCGACGGCATCGTTGCTCACTTGTCCATAGTATCTCCTACATGCCTCCTAAGCACTGGCTCTATGGGGTGCGCTTCAGCGGCGTGGCCAGCCCGCCTGCTTGAGATGCAAATAAGATGCTCTTCGAGGAAGTGAAGGGCTTCACCGTCAGCCAACTTCACCTCACGCAGGCTCGCCTTCACTGTACCTCAAGCCACAATACCACTTCGCAGGTGAGGTTCGGCAGCGTTTCGACCGTTGAGCGCGCATGTGCAGAAAGTCTATTCTCACGAAAGGTATGCTATATCTTCACCTTCGCTCTTGTTATAACTCTTCTTCCTTCTTCTTCTTCGCGCATCGCAGTAAGTTCCACCCTATCCTGGTGGTTGTCGCTCACAACTCCATCGAAGTTGGTGAAGGGGAAACATATTCACTAAAGGTTGTCTAGGGAACACAGGGTCTGCCAAGCCCGTGCGCCGCGTTGCTTTAGGTAGAATCCTTGAGAAGATGGCTAACTCTGGCCACAGTCCACCTTCTTTCTCCGGCAGACATCCAACAGCCAAGGGCACACCGTCAATGCCGGACGTTGCAGAAGATCCGGGCGAGGCGAGAGCAGACGCCGCCGACCGCGCCCTCTCCCTCGAGTCTCAGGCCCCTGGGCCAAACGCTTTCGCCCAGAGCGGCCTCACCAAACACCGCATGATGATGGGAGGCAACGCATTCTACCAGCAGGCCTTTTCGGAGAGTCAAGGTGTTCCGCCGAACATGATCCACCCTGCTTTCCGCCCGGGCTTCCCCCTCCTCGACATCTCACAAGAACTTCCACAGCCGGATCCCGCTGAAATCGCACGGCACAACGCACTTTGGGAGCAGCAGCGTGACTCCGAAATCACCACCATGAGCCCCTTCATCAAGGCAGGACAGCTCCCGTCGCCGCAGCTTGACCTCGGAACAACACCCGAAACCACGCCAAAACCCACCCAGCGCGCGTGGATCGAGGAGCGCAAAGAGCAGCGCGCCCACGAGCAATCCGGCAGCGATGAGGAACGCATCCCAGTCTTCAAGCCCACGCCGAAGACCGAGTCAGAAGAATTCGGCGCACCGCAGTCGAGCATGAGAAAGACGGTCGAGTTTAGAGAGAGCCGCGAAGAGACTCCTGTTACCACTATCTCCAAGATCTCCAAGAGTCCGAAGAAGAACTTTCTCGACCGCTTCAAGCCATGGGTAGGCCGTCTCGGTGGCAACGCTCAGCCATCCACTGACATTGAGCCGGCGCTACGAGGAGGAGAGCACATGGGACCGAAAGCAGAGGCCGTTCTCAGCAAGCCGCCACCCAGCCGCGGTATTCCACGCTCGCCGTCGAAGACCAAAGGCTTCTTTCCACGACGCAGATCTGAGTCCAACGATCTCCCGACGTCACCTGAGCGAGCGCAGCGACCGGAGCCAGCGCGCGCCGCTACCTCACTTGGTCATCGACATGATGGCACACCAAAGGGCAACTGGCTTGGCGGGCTTGTCCGCTCAAATTCAAAGAAGAAGCTCGTGGATTCACCTGACAGCATCGACATTCGAACCAGCCAGAACACCACGGCGAATGCAGGCTTGATACGCACGCAGAGCCTGAAGTACATGGATGGGCCACCGCCGCCTACTCCGCCGGCGAAGGACACTCCACCAAGCGAGCGCGAAACCAGAAACGTCTCCCAGCCGAAGACGCCTACGGTCAAGATCCACACCGGTACACCAACGAGATCCAATGGTCTTCTCAGCACGCCTGACGATCGTCACCTTAGTCCCTCCATGGTTGGCACGGTCGCTAGCCGGTACCAACCACAGCTTGTCAGTATGGCCAGCTCATACTCGTTGCGAGCGTCCGTGGTGCCAGACGCTATGGATCCCGCTGCTTTCGAAGATGCGAAGTCGAGGTTGGACGGCCTTGGAATTGAAGGTTTCAACATGCCGCATGAGTACAAGCGCGGTCAGGGCGTCGCGGTGCCAGATTACAGTCCCAGCATCTACTCGCCGGACACCTTCCGCCAGTCCACAGCTCAATTTGGCGACCGAACAGGTACTCGTGCTCGTCCTCGGAGATCATCAATGGAGCGTATCGCGCAGTCACCGCGCTCACCGCTTGAGTCGATGAGAGAGACCAGCCACACCAGTAACAACTCTAGATCTGGTTCGATCCCGGTGATCTATCCTGAGCTTGCCAAGGATCCGTCCATTGCCGACTTCATGAAATATGATCCGCGCGCTCAGCCATCGTCACCGGCCCCAGAGATGTCACCGCCTCAGCCAGGTGCATTCGACCAGGCATTTGAAGATGTGGAGGACATGATGGGTGTGCGAGAGCGCATGAAGATGGACAGTCCAGGATCAGACAACTCAAAAGAGAACCTGTTCGCCATGCCATTGCAGCGAGAAGAGTCGCCAATGTCGAAGGCATCGATTGTTTCACGCTCGCCGATGGCTCATCATCCCAGCGCCATACCCTCGCCTCTCTACAACGTGAGCACAGCCAGGTTCCAGGAATCTGGCTATGCTACACCGGCCCCGAAGAGCCGCAAGGAAGGCCGTGTGAAGACTACGGTCAAGGTGATCGAGGAGAGAAAGCTTTCCGATGACTTGCCCACCCCAGAAGACCTCCCATGGGATTCAAATGGCAAGCCTAAGCCAGCTGATGGCGTTTTCAAGAACATGCCGAACTTTCAGGTACCGAACGAGAACCTCGTCATTCGCCAGTCACCACCGATGAAAGGTACTGAGTGGGCTTGCGCTCGCGGTGATCCCCAGAAGTCGCCAAATGCTCGCTCCCCGTCCCCACGTAGAGAGAGTTTGCCGGGCTACAACGCTGCCGATGGCGACTCCGACGAATATGCGAACCTCGATCCATCAGTCAAGAACGTCATCGAGAATCTAGCCCGCCGCGACGCCGAGATGCAAGCACTGCACGGCAAAGTCCAGAATGAGAATGCTCGTTTGAACTTGAGATTGACGTCCATGGAGCTGGCCATGAGGGAGAAGGAGAAGAAGCCCAAGCTCTGCTACGGCGATGACGATAAGAAAGGGGGCACGCCCAGCAAGGGCTCGAGCATCGAGAAGCGACACAGCAAGCGCCGCAGCTCGCCGCAGAAGAAAGCTGATAAGGAGAAGAAGGAAGAGAACCGTGTCTCAACCTCATACGCGCATGATTACTACAACCACAACTCGAAGAGCGACGAGGAGAAGTCGCCAGTCGATAGCGTCCCCACGACCGAGGCCTCGACTATCATCATCTCATCCAACTGGCCACCTCGAGGCGCCGCCGCCGCTGATGATCGTACACACTCTCCGACCCTACCAGGTGTTTCTCCGACCGATGCTGTCCCAGCTGCTCCAGCTCTGCCCCACTCTGGTGCTAGCATGCCTACCATTCCGTCTCGAGATAGCAGCAGCAATAGTTCCTTGAGTGGCACGCAGGTCAATCAGCTGTTTGCTTATATGCAGCAGCAGCAGACTATGATGATGCAGATGATGCAGGAGATTCAGCGGTTGAAGCAGGGGGGTAATGAGAATGGTAATGGGCAGGATGGAAGTGGAGGGGAGTCGTGAGGTTTTGGGAAGAGTGAGGAGAGTTGGAGAGTTGGAGAGATGAAACAGGATGAGACGGATTACTTGCATTTTCACCTTGGCTTTCTCCGTTTGGAGAGAATTTTGTAGGCTGAGGAACGGGACTTTCGTATAAGCTGCATTGCATTGGGAGTTGGGAAACGAAGAGACGATAGAATCGGGACAAAAGCTTTTCATCTACTTTGACCTAGCCTTGTAATACCAACATACCCACGACTTGTACTTTTACGACACCGAGCGAGCCATTCCTCAAACCTGTTAAGGCTTGATCTCCAACTCAAATTCCTTCTCAACAATCCCTTCCTGCAAGCAGCGTCAGCTCCTTCCATCATCCATTTCACAGATCAATTGATACTTACCTCCTTCACGGTCTTGTCAAGGCTCAACTTTCTTCCCTTGTAATAAACGGGCCAATCCTCCACGCTGAAATCATAGACACCATGCTTCTTCGCCCAGGCTAGACGCAGCTCCCCGAGAGTGGCTTTTTCCTTCAGACGGAAGGAGACGGGTTTGACAAACTCACAGTTGACTGTGCAGGTCTGAGTAGCTTTGAGCTTTGCGTCTGAGGATTTGCCAATCTTGACAGTGGGGTTGTTCGCGGCATTGATGGCCGCGTTGTAGACGGTACTTCCAGGATCGATGCATTCGTTTTCCACCGTTGCGAGGCGTCGGCCCAGTGATGCGGATTTGGACTTCTCGCCCGCGAGTTGGTCTCTGAGGTCGCGAATCTCTTTGGCTTGAGTGTCGGGTTTGGATGAGGGATTGGGTTTGGTGGTGGAGACGACTGCTGCGGTGCTGGAGGCAGATGAGAGGGCTCTGGATCGTGGATGAGTTGTCTTCTGATCTTGTTCATCCGAGGTCGGCTTAACTCGTGACGTGGGAGTCTTGACCAGCGGGTCTTTCTTCGAGCTTTCGTTGCGGTACCCACTGGAGCTGAGGATATTGCCCTGTTCTTCGGCCCAATCATCGATCCTGCGCAGCTGAGTCCATGTCTTGTTTCCGCGGTTGTCGAAAGGGTCGGAGGCTGGTGCTTCTCGCACAAACTCCGAGGAGGAAGCTTCTTTGCTCCAGGCCTCAGTATCTTCGTTCAGATGCTTCTCGCCCCAGTTTGCGGAACCGACATCGTTATTGTCGTCCCAGTCTCCACCCGGGCCTGGATCATCATTGTCGCCCCAGCCATCCTCCGCGTTGTTGTTGTCGCCCCAGTCTCCGCCTGGACCTGGATCTTTGAGAGTGCCCCAATCTCCACCCGGGCCTGAATCGTCGTTGTCGCCCCAGCCTCGAAGAACACCGTCGCTCCAATCTTCACCAGGCCCAAGACCAACTCCCCAATTCTCATTCGCGGTGTAGTTCCAGTCTCTACCCGTAGCTCTGTTTGGTGGCCAAGCATGCTCGGATTCGACTCGCCATCCATCGTCATGATAGACAGTCTGGGGTCCCTCAAACTCGAATTGTGTAGCTTCTGTTGTTCTGAATCTTCCATAATGACCAGTGCGGCGATCGTAAGCGCGGTCTTCGCTCAAGTAGGGTATACTTCTGGCGTTGTTGCTTTGATGGCCTGGAGTGTACTCGCCCCAACTATTGTCGACTTGCACCCATTCACCTGGCTCGTCCTCTGGATCACCCCACCACTCCGCGTATTCGTTTCGGGGGTTCAGTACGTATATCCAGAATTTACCGCAACGATCACATGCTCGGTGAGTAGGTCGGTGTCGAGGTCCTGCGTACCAGTAATCATGCTTTTCACGAACTTCGCAGCAAGTGCACTCGGCCTTCGTCTGAGTGGGCGGATCGAAACGATCATGCCGTCGCACTCTATCGTTTGAATACATGTAGTCGTCTCGTACGCCCATGGTGGAGGTCGAGAGGGGCTGATGAAGTGTCGAATCAGTGTAGATCGATGGTGTGTGGTGGATGAAGAACAATAACGAGAAGGGAAAAGATACGGATGATTGAGGCGACTAAGTGACCCTGCATTCAATCATTCACATGCTAGAATGGACACTGTTCTGCCATGTGGCAGAGATTGAGTCCGTGCTCAGTGATTGCATGTGATTCAGTCGCCTGTTCGCCATTGATTCCCTTCCCGTGATGGCCATTGTTGGAGGATCAGCTATCAATCAGAGGCCGTGGTAGGCGTAGAAAGTATGGAGAGAGCCGTTGTGGTAAAGCTGGGTACTTGCAGTACAGAACAAGGAAACAGAAGGGAAAACTTATCCGCCATTGATTCTCTGCCCGACGCAGCGGTTGTTTCACAATCGGCCTTCAATCAGAGACCTGGTAGACGCGAGGCGGTATCGAGAGAGCCGTTGTAGTAAGGGTGGTGCATGTTGTAAAAAGTGAGCAGAAAAAGAGAATGAAGGGGTTAGAAGTGTATTCATTCGAATGTCTCAATTAACACGCGGCTAGAGTACTGATCGCTCCAGTCGAAATCCATGCTGAGACAGCCTGTGAATGCGATCAATGGATCTTGGTCGCATTTTGCTCATAGCAGAGTTCGAGTTTTAGAGCAGAAGATGCTCGCAGTGGAATAAAGTCATGGCATGTGGGATTGTATCAGTCGTAAGAATCGTATCAGTCGTAAGTCCAGTATCGTTCGTAGCTGGTCGTGAGTATCACGTCGTGAGGATCAAGTGGTAGTGGACTATAGAAGTTGGGCTCAAGATCGAGTTCAGGCTCCCATGGCGTGCATGAGGACCTTGATGAGAGCGTTGTTGTAGAGGCCGAGCTGAAACGTTGTCAGTAGGGGCAAGAAGGTCGGCTAGAGTCCGAAATACCTCAGTTGGAATGTCCTCCTCGCACAGCCACTCGTTCTCGAACTGGAACTTGAGTGTACCCAGGCTGCACTCAGAGCGGCCAGCGTAGTCGCTCATAGCGTGCCGCATCTGGTAAGTGCTCTGGACAGGGATTCCAGTGATGCGTCCGTTCGGGTCCTCAAAGAGGAGACGGATGAGCTGGTTGCGAGGAGCCTGGGTGTCAGAATACGTTGGGCAGTCGCCGTCCAGTTGCTGGCCGTGGGTGGTTGGATAGCCAAAGCGCTTGCACGAAGAGCAGTTGAGACCTGGGTTGCTGGAGAAGACGCGGATGGCGAGGGTGTGGCCGTGCTTGATCTTGAGCTGCTCCAAGTCAGTATCTGGCCGAAGCGAAGGTTCATGCTTTCTTACAGTGGCAGGAGTATCATCCTCCGTGAGACGCTTGCCGTCGACCTTGAATCGCATCTGATGAGGGGCTTTGCAATTCTGGCAGGACTTGGCCTTGAAGGCATCGAAGACGTTCTTGAGGTTCTTATTGAGGCCAAGGGTGAAAGTCATCCCCGAACCATCCACGTCGTTGGCGTCCTTGATGTGGATGACAGCTCGGCGGTTGCTCACAGGGGTGCTGTTGTGAGCGGCTCTCATCTCTGCGTTGATCTCTCTGATCGGCGTGGAACGGTATCCGAGCGGCTGACGTGGTGCGTCGTATCCGAAGTTGTTCATGATGGGGAACTCGTAGAGAGAGTCATCTGGGCTCAGCAGGCGCTGGAGGTTTCGGGTGTTGGCCATGTTGAGGGGCCTTGGAAGGTGCGTGCTGATGTGTTATTGGTGTGTGTGGCTGATATGTTGAGGTTGTGCGGATGTCAAGGTGTGCAAGATGTCAATCGAAGGAAGACAACGTGATATCCTTACCAAAAGCAGGGTCCAAGAGCCCTAGCTGGTGCAAAAGCACTGTCACATGCGTGTGCTTCCCCCTTCAGAGTGAAGTGAGGCGCATATGAGTTCTCATGTGCAGTCTAGCATGTGCATTTTGATCTTCCAGAGTCTGTTATTTGCCTATGTGGAACTGAAAGGGTTCAAACGAAATTGGGGTTTCATTAAGGCCAATGCTGGATGTGAATTGGGAAGGCGGCTTAAGACATTGTTCGTCACTTCATAGCCGACCACATATCCATTGGCAGGTCAGCAGGTTATTGCAATTCCCCCAAATCAGCCGGTCCTGTTTGTCGAGCTTCTAACTGGGCTAAGTAGACGCTCATTCTGTCCTCTAAGGTGCATCACTTATCACAGCATCTGACCTTGACAGTTCTTCACTTACGCTTCTTGTCAGTGCATTGCAACTGCCTAAGTAGACAAAGACTCTTGCTCTAGCTCGATCTAAGTTGCTTTATACCGGATTTCGAGGGTATGATGAGATGATGCTGCGATGATGAAGGAGAGAGAGAGAGATGCGAGAGAGAGAGAGAGAGAGAGGGAGAGAGGGGAGGAGAGTGAAGTCGTCCATCTCCTGCCAAGACCACATCAGGCACATGGAAGGATCGGGCCGCACGGATCTCCCACCACGCCTGCATCCTTGCGACACCTGGCTGCTTGCTTCGTTCCAAGAACAACACCACCTCAACACCACCTCGAAGGACGGCGATTAGGACGAGATGCTGACTTCCGGCTTCACGAACGCGCCCATATCGCGGCTACTGGTCATCGGCGTAGTGGCGAGTTCATTTCTAGCCAGCTTAACAGATACCAAATACTACTGCTGGATCGAGATTCGACCGCATATCTTCGACTACAGGCAATTCTGGAGACTGCTCACATGGCAGCTATGCTACACCAACAGTACTGAAGTGCTCTTTGCGGCCATGACGCTCTACAGCCTACGAGTAATCGAAAGGCTATGGGGGAGCAGGAAGTTCGCCGTACGCATCAACAGACCTCCCACCACTGCCACAACCGCTGGCTGACAGGTAGGTAGTCGTTCATAATCTCAACATTCCTCTATAACACGCTTCTGCCCCCGATACTACTCGCAGCCGTCATAAGACCTCTCAGCTTCGGCCGCATCAACTATCTACCCGCCGGACCAACGCCGCTCGTCTTCGCACTGCTCGCGCAGTACCACGCAGCGATTCCGTACATCTACAAGTACCGCATTTCAGGCTCAGTGCCAACGGGAACCTCTCAGAACCAAGAGCAAGGCTTCATGCTCACCTCGAAAGCGACATCATACCTCCTCCCTCTTCAGCTTGCGCTTTCGCAGCTTCCTGGCTCAGCTCTATCAGCTGCTATTGGTTGGATTATTGGCCTGGCATATCGACGAGAGGTGCTGCCTGGTGCTGCAACGTGGCGTCTGCCCACATGGGTGATTGGTGGAAGCGAACAGAAAGAGCGATACGATAATCTGAGGCGGAGAATGGAAGGTGAGGCAGGAAGAGCTACAGGTGTGGACAACAACGGAGATCATGCACGGAGACGCGGAGTACTCGGCGGGTTGGCAGATCAGTTCAGAGGGGCGTTTTAGGCATAAGATGTATAAAAGTATCCCAGTAAGCTTGCCAAGATATCACATACTGCCCGAACCCACCTCGTATGTCCCTGATGCAGACTCTAACACCGTTTGGCCGTAACTTCACTTCACTGACTGCAGCGCTGATGTCATCCAGCCGTGCGCCGGCAGCGATTGGTCTGCAGTTGGAAGGCTTTCATAAAGGTTTCAGAATTGATTCGGGAACCCAACCGCCGGCGACAATAGCAGCAACTTATCGACCGGTTACTATCTTCAACCCATCGCCAGTTTCGAACGCACATCAACCTGCAACATCGACACTGAGGCCAAGTCGACATTTGCCTTCATCGAACAACTCATCACATATCAGGCAACGTCATCAACATCCGCCGCCAGCATGGCCAAGACTCTTGATCCAAACGCCTTCGCAAGAGCCCTCAACTCCGAGCCGGTCAATCTTGTTGTCGGTTCGGGAGACAAGCAGGAGCGCCTCGCTGTCAACAAGATCTTTCTTGCTCTTCACTCGGAGCACTTTGCCAAGTTCCTATCGAAGCCAAACTGGCTCGAGGAGCACGGTGGACATGTTGCTCTCGAAGGGGTGGGCGCATCGGCAGTGAAGAAGTTTGCGAAATGGATTTACTCAGAGCAGCTTGAGGCGGTGCCGCCGACGGCGACGGTGGAGCAGAAGCAGAAGGAGAAGCTGGCGCTCATTGACTTGTGGATCTTTTGTGATGTGAGGATGTCCTAGCTTGAACCAAACTTCACACAAACGCTGACTCAATTTACAGATGTATGGTGTCGCCAAACTACAGAACCAAATCATGGCTGCGCTCTGCGACTTGCTCCTTCACCCGACTTACCTCACCAAAGAAGACATCGTTCACATTTTCAACCGCACGCCAGGAACACCACAGCTGCGCCGCTTAGCCGCCGCCGCGCTCGTGGGGCGCATTGAAGCCGGCAAAGGCACCCTCGCCGACCCTGACTACATAAAGCTGACCGCCGCCCACCCGCAGCTGTTGGAAATGGTGTACGCAACGCTCAAGGAGTGGCTTTTCTTCGAAGCGACGGCGGAGACGCCACAGAAGGGAAGACAGAAGGCCAAGCCGCAAGTTCCCACAAGCGAATGGATTCAGTTCTTGAGGGATGAGGACGTCAGGAGAAAGATGATGGTGAAGGTGGAGCGCCCGGCGGGCTGGGTGTTGGCTATGGTTGGCGCGAACGCTGAGGGAGGACCTGAGGGCTTTGAGCAGGGAGAGGTTATCATGCTTGATGATTGAGGTGCGTGGCACGGCTGCAGTAAGAAGGCCTGAATTGAGCACGCGACACGACCGTGAGAAGCTGGATATTGGACGCTTGGAAGAATCAGGGCTGGCTCTGAGGTGAAATAGGAGATCTGCTTGCAGAGGAAGCTGCGTCACATGGAGAGCCGAAGTTCTCCCAATCTTGTTTACTTCTCTTCCAACTTTGTTTGCATCCAACATCAGAAACACATCACTCAAGGTGCAGTGAAGGTACTGATGCTTCACTACGGCGCATCATGGACAAATTCTTCAAGTAAGACTCGCGCCTCCGCCGCACATTCAGATACCCGACTGACTTTTCCACAGGCTCCTTCAGGGGCCGCAAGTGATAGTGCGAGTCGGCGGCAAACACGACGACCGCTCTGACTTCAAAGTCTCCAGAGATCTTCTCACCGCCAGCTCAACATGGTTCCACAACGCCCTGAAAGACGGACGATTCGCCGAAGCACATACTGGCATCATCGACCTCCCAGACGACTCAGCTTCGGCATTCAAAGCCTTCTACTACTTCATCATTCACGATCATCTCGCCTATGAAGTGACAGATCTGAATGAGGACACCATGGAAGAGTGCTCTCAGCGACTTCAAGACAGCCTTGAAGCATGGATATTCGGCGACAAATACGGCATGGAGGCGATGCAAGATTGCGCTATGCAGGCAATCTGCGCGCAGCTGGAGAGCGCCAACGCATCCACCGAATGTCTACGCGTAAGTTGTCTCCTGCCGGCCTTCAGCAAGACGATGAATAACTCGCCTCTACGGTATCCTGTCTCCGATTACGTGGTCAGCAGAGTTCAAGAAGGCCATTCCGACGCCGTCGCGTTGGTACACGCGTTATCTCGATACGAAGGTTTGGCACAATCTCTTCTTGAGGCGCAGAAGACGCAGGACATCTCGCTGCCCAGCGACTGGCCACGGTTCACCAAACCGAAGCGCCACAAGGATTTTCTCAAGGCTCAGAGAAGTCACAACGGCGAGGGCAAGGACGGCGGGAAAGGGCCAACTCAGTACGGCAACGGGTGGGCTATCGATTCCGACAAGTGTTGGGACTGCGGATACATCGTGGAGAAGGGCACGATCGCTTGCATTTTCTGCAAGACTTTGGGTGGACGGCATGGGATCTGCGAGGAGTGCGACTGGGGTGTGCTCTGTGAGAGCTGTATGTATTGAGAAAGATGCTTCTGGCAGGCTCACTCGATGACTTGCCCAGCAAATCTGCTGCCACTCTGTCGGCAGACCTAGCGGACACGGCCGCGACACATGCAGAATCATATGATCTCATTGACAAACGCTTCACTTCACCTCCTCGGCCTGTGCTCATGCGCTAGCGCGGAATCTTCTCGAGGGCTTCTTTGCTTTAAGACTCTACTCCTTCTAACAACATCTCTGGACAACAACAACAACAACCACAAATCCACGACCGCCCACGAACACCTCGCCCGCAAATGCAGCATGGCGGCAGTTCGCAAATTCGTCGAGTACGTCCAGCATCGCCCGTGGCTTTCCATTGACTGCCTACTGACCTCGAGATAGCGCAATCAACAGCAAGCAAGTGACGCTGCGAGTCGGAACCGGCGACGACTCGAAAGACTACAGACTGCCCAAGGGAATTCTCATCAAGCACCAATGGTTCGAGAGTGCATTGAAGCCAGACCGATTTCGAGAGGGCCAGGAGAAGGTCATCACGCTCCCTGAAGATTCACCGATGCTCTTCGATTATCTCGTCGACTTCCTGTACAACCAACGCGTTACTCTTGACGAAATCGGGAAGGACCACGACAAGCGATGTGCAGAGCTACGGACGTGCGCCAAGCTTTGGAATTTGGGCGATAAATATGTCTGCCCTACTTTCCAGAATGCATTGAAGCAGGGAGCGTGCATTTCGCTCGACGATTCCCTCTGGGACGGTTCTTTATCAGGACACGAGCTGGCCGATATTTTCAACATTGCGCTGCTCCACTGCCCGCTCCGCGTCATGATAATGGACAATGTCGCTGTAGCACTTCACGGCGAAGCAACTACGGACGAACAAGCATTCGAGATCCAAGAAGCGTTCGCAGCCACACCAGGCTTCTTGAAGTCTCTGCATCAATCCGTGACTGCATTGAGCACCATGGCGAAGCAAGACTTCCCACGACACATCAAGCCGGCGAAGTTCGCAGGGTTGTTCTTGGTGCAGCAACCGCCAGCTGCCTCGCACTCAGCAAGCCATGCCTATTACCCACGCTGGGAGGAACCACAGAGTTGCTGCGAGCAATGTGCGAATATGATGAAAAGCCGCCCTCGATGCCAGAATTGCGCGAAGCAGAAGTGCGTCTGCACGGCGCTTCCAGAGTGGGAGCTGCTCTGCGAGGTCTGCCACGACGACTGGGACGCTGATGGCTCAGGATGAGTAGAGCACCGAATTGGCGACCTGATTGTTGAGGTCTTGTTTCGGAGATGCCTGAATACGAGACTCTCGCGTCGCAGGATTTCCGAAGGGAGATCAAGCTCAGTGGCTCGCTAAGAGCACATTTGAACCCGTCCAAAAAGAGCTTCGCGTTTAAGCCTGCCGGGAAACTTCTTCCCATCTCTTCACTGCATGACTACTATCATGTGCTGCGCGAAACACTGCAATAGATTAGCTAGAATACATCAGCTCGAGCATTCAACTCACTCACGCTGACGCTCCGACTCATCCAAGCCCTTCATAAAAGAGTCCTGTTGCGTGGGGCGATGATTCTGCGCCTTGTCCGCGATCTCAAGGGCCCGCTGCTTGAATGTCTAGCCAGCCGTCAGTACGTAGCAAAGCATGAAAACAGACAAGTACTCGCATCCAACAAAACCTCGGTAAACTCATCATCCTCAAACAAAGTCAACATCTCCTCCCCAAGCCCATAAAACCACTGCGCCTGCGCCCTAACATCCACAGACTTCGGATCCGCCCTCAGCGCATTCAGCACTTTCTGACCGAGCGCAGACGGCATATCCACCGATGCCAAATTATCAGATGAAGGTCCTGCCGGCTTGCTGACAGCTAACATCTTGCCCAACCAAAGCGGCAATTCCAATTTCGTCCCGTTCTCGACCGCAGCACCATTGTTTAATGGAGTCAGTTGAGGCACGGAAAGCGCGAATGTTGTGGCGGTCTTTTGGGATTCGGTGAGGATGTCGTCCACGGAATAGTACGAGGCCATGATGGGGTGACCACGCGAGGGAGACGCGTCAAGAGTTCATTCGGTTCGTGTGTGTTCTCTTCAGATGATCAGTATGAGTATTGAGAGTACACGTGATATGTTGTCGGCGCGTCGGGTATGGTTCTCCGATGTTCTTGAAGGCGTATGTCAGATGTAGGCGCCTGGGACGTTGTAGCAGGAGGCGGCAGTCGCTTGCGCGTAGATGTTTGCCTCTCGTCTAACCTTCGTACAAAGAGTCGGGTAATCTCGTCGCTTCAGCAGCTGATCGTTTATTCTCTCCTCCAAGGCTATAGCTTTGCAGACTCTTCAATCAAGACTCCATACAAGAAACAGCATCGCGTTTCTGATATTGATCTGGTAGTCGCTGCTGATCGACGAAACATTCACTCTCCTTAGTCAGCCCAGCCACTCGCGGTCCAAGCTCCTTTGACTATCCTTGGCGCCGCATCGACGTCTTGAGGAGCCGCCGGTGACACCAAACACACTGCACCTCTCAGCCTGCTGCCCGCATCTCAACACCCTCCCAAGGATTGCTACGATCCATCGCCATCGCCGCATTTACACAAACCATTGACCCTTCTGCAATCGAGCCCGCCGCCATCACCAACTCAAAGCCGAAGCCGAACCCGTCATCGACTGCAGCCTCGCAGGTGTCGTGTGAGCATATCACTGCATTACCTTGAGTGCAACAATTGCCAAGGCTGAGTCACCCGTTGACCGATAAGATAGACCGTGTCCTCTCCAATGAGCACACGAGCACCTCGATCAGCACCCACCCAGATATGACGGCGGAACCCGCAGTCCATGAGCGCGTGTCCGAGCTGGCCGGCCATGTAAACGGCCATGGCCATCACGGCTCCTCGAGCCACGATGACTCCCGAGCAACGTCTCCAGGCGTGAGCTACCGCGCCGCCCATCGAGAAGGCGACGAAGACCCCGACATGGAGCGATTAGGGAGAACGAGGCCCCGAGTGTTTCCATACCCTAAATACCTGCCCTACGAGACAGAGTCAATAGAGCGGCGGGAGCAAGATATGGATGAAATGATCAAGCATCTGTACATTTCAGTCGCTTCGGGTGACTTCATGCCTGGCGCGGTGCACTGGACAAAAGAGATCCGAGGGTGGATGAGCTTGAAGTTCGATCTGACCAAGAACCAACGCATATCGCTCGTAAAGCTCTACTACGAGCTGGCTCTGGCGCCCGGCTTGGAGTATGGCGTGTCAGAGAGGTTCGCGAGTATGTTCATGGTCCTCACCAAGCGCAAGCATTATTTACGGCCAGGCAAGGACCTCGTACTGGATTGGCGGCCTCTGTACAAGGAGATCAAGGTGTTTGTGTTACCTTCAGAGAGTAGCACGCAGAACACATACAGCAGCAAGCGCAATGTGCGGACACTCACAAAGTTGTGCACATTCGCACAGCTCTTCTTCGACCCGAAGGAGATCCCGGCAATGCTTGAGGAGATTCTGCCATACTACAGCATGTCCTTCAGTGAGCAGGCATTTGTGGTGTTCGGACTTTTCAACTTGATGCTGCCAACCGCAGCGCCACCTGCTGGCGACGAGAAGCTGCAGCCGCAATACTATTTACCCACATTCTTCCACCTTTGGTCTACTATCAACCGGTCCATGATGATGGATATGCGCTTGCTCGATATCTTCTCGCGGCAGGCCAGAGATTGCCTTGGAGCTGATCAGGTACCATTTGGACCATGTGGTATCTTCACTGAGGAGCAGTCTTCGCTCATCTTCACTGCTGTGCTGAGATTGCTAGAGATCCCAGTCGGGCAAGCTACAACGCCGTATAGTCCGGCTGTCGATATAGGTGCTGGTGCGGCGCTATTTTTGGACCGAGATCCTAGGAAACACCCAGTCTCACACAGCATCGCCCGTTGGATCGTGATGTCGATATCACCTCAATGCCTCAAAGCTGAGAACGAGAGATCAGTACTCCATCAGATGGAAGCGCTACTCCAAGGCATTGATACGTTCTTCCACCCCTCCAACTCTGGCAACTGGACGAAGCCACTAGCTCAGCTTGTGTACTACCTGGCAGACTTCTTCGTCATGCGGTGGAACCGGGAGCAAAGCGGCGAGTACGACATCCCAGAGGATCGCAGACTCACTGAGAATGTCAAGCACCGATTCGTGCTGTGCTTGAGAGACGTCGTGTTTATGGGCATCTATGCGAAGAGCGGGACTGCGATGAACTACTCGCTTAGCACGCTGCAGAGCCTCGCGTATCTTGAACCAAACCTCATCTTACCTGGGGCTCTTCAACGCATTTACCCTGCCATGCAAGGCCTGGTCGAAGTGCACAGAACGATATCATCGATCCGTGCACTTCAAATGTTGAGCCGGATCATCTCCAAGACAAAGGGCTTCCGCTGCCATCTCACGACTCTTCTTGGCTTGGCATTGCCTGGCATCGACGCCAATGACTTGGACAAGACAATGCACAGCTTGGCATTCATCCAGTCCGTCTGCTACAACATCCCGCTGTACGATCTCGCAAAAGAAGCTCGTCGCGAGAAGAGTGAACTTAACGGGGACTACGAAATGGTTGACCGAGACGCATCGCCTGCGCCTATAGGCACCGGTACCGCCATTGCTGTTGGGTGGGTCACTGCACAGGTCGCAAGATTCGAAGAGGGAGGGCCTCAACTCGAAGTCGACTACTCAAGTGAGCTCAGTGACGAGGACGAAGAGATTATCTTGAAGTCTTCCACTGCCGGCTTTGCAGAGTTCCTCATCAGCTTCCTTGGTCGAGTGTTTACGCTCCTCCAAAATCTTCCAGACGCCGCCAGAGTCAAGAGCGGTAGTCCCGAAGAGAATGTCGTTAACACATTACCGGCCACATTCAGTCCGCTATTGGCAAGCTTGAGCCCAGAGCTGTATGATATCGCACTGGAGCACATCTCGCGCTTCGTCGCAAATCACGTCGTCCATCAAGCCCGAGATGCGATGGCATTCATTTGCAACGCGCTGGTGAAAATATCGCCCAAGAAAGCGCTCGCCAGACTCATACCTGATCTCACCTCAAGCATACGGACAGAGATCACCGAGAACGGCGCAGGCTCCACTCGCACAAGTGGTAGCGAGATCATGCCTCGAGACCGTGCGCTTGTCTGGCACGTTTCGCTACTCAGTATGTGCGTTGTGCATGTTGGACGTGACGTGCTCGACTTCAAAGATGACCTGTTCGATATCGCCAGATTCATGCAAGATACTTGCAAGGGCATACCGTTGGTACACGTCTCTAACTTCGTCCACCATCTCTTGCTCAACCTGACAGTCACATATACAATGGACTATAGACTGTTCAACAAGTCTGACCTCGATCGCGGACTGACCATCGACTGTTGGGGCAAGAACACAGATCCATCGTCTCTCGAAATTCAATGGCATGTGCCTGACCAAGAGGAGCTGGAGTTTGCAGTCCGGATCTTTGAGGCTCAGGGTGGGCGTGCACTTCAGTCTTTGAATGAGCTGATATCCAGCAACTCGCCCATCAAGCGTGACGGGACTGGGAAGGACTGGTCTGACGAAGTCTCTCGCAATCTGGTCCTCCTCCGCCTTGTCATAAGCGGCATGTCCCGCCTCTTCCGGTCGGACGACGGCACAGTCACGCCCTACGTCTTCGTTGGGGCCACTCCAACGAGTACTGGCGACAACACGCCAATGGATGTGGCCTCGCTTGATTCGCAAGACAGCTCGAGCGACAGTACTGTTGAGCTCGTCGAACCGGAAGACGAGAAAGTCAACCGCTCTTTCCAGTATCCATCTGGCTACCCGCTGGAGATTGGAAGTCCGCAGTACGAGGCCGTCCATCAGATGCGTAAGACTGCGGGAGAAACGCTGCACAGGGTGCATGAGTTTCTCGTCAAGAACCAAGAAGATGATGTGCCGTGCTTCAATTCTCTCTACACAGCATATCGGTCGTGGTTTGTGGACATTGGCATAGAACGCTCAGCCCATGTTCTTGACAGACTCACTCGCCTGCTGAGCGCAGACATTCACCCGTTCAAGTTCTCAGGCACGAGGAAACAGTACCCGCGACCTCTACTTGTTCGTCGAGCCAACCTCTACCACTTCCAGCGACTGCGCTTCAACGAACACCCAAGAGCTGCGTCCGAGCTCGACAAGCAGCTTCTGTTGGACCTTGCATATTCAAGCACATCTGTCTATACTGATATCCGACGTACGGCCCAGTCAGCTGGTGAACAGGCAATGAAGAGCATCGTAGGCGCCAAGCCCCTCATCATCCCGCCGCTTCTTGACGCTCTTGAAGACGCGCTCTTGAAGAGTGACCACCCAAGAATCAAAGGCGCCATCTTCACCCTGCTGTTTGGCAGCCTTGCTAAGCCAATCGGCCGGAATTGGAAGTTCGCGCCGCGCATGATTCGACTCTTCATTCAAGTATCAGAAGCCGACCGACCAAGCATTCAGAAGCTCGTCGGGCAGTCAAGCTTCACCATTCAGGACATGACAAAGGCTATGGATCGAATGGTGATTCTGGATGAAGAGACGCTGAACGACATCTGGCCGGAAAGTCTCAACTCGGATGCTAGAACAATCGCCCGCAGCATTGACGACGCGCAGGCTTTGATTCCACCAAAGAAAGATAGGATTAAGCGTCGACGAGCTGTAGTCGAATCGCGCAAGTCTGCGATGGCTGCCGAGCTCATCGAGAGCGTCAAGAACAGCCATTGGAAGAAGGCCAGCAGGACTGCTGTGATGGCGATCGGGCTGGACTATCGTTTCGAGACTATTGCCTCCGACGGAATGCTGGAGCTTGTCGTCAAGGGTGTCATCGATCCTCATCCACAACTGCGGACGCTCTACGCTACTTCACTTAATGCGATCTTCAGCTTAGCGCAGACGCGTGCACTCGTGGATCACAAGTATGAGAACTACCTGCTTGACGTGCAGCGCGATCCGGACGAGATTACCATTCCTACAGAGCGCGACGACCCAACCTGGACTCAGCGCTACCTAGACGCATTCGCTCAGCCAGAAGCCGATGCATACATCGATGCTGACTATCCCGGATGGCTTGTGTGGAACAAGACGATGCGTGGCTTCCGCACTGGGCCGAGCCAATTGCAGTACGACGACACAGAGCAACATGTCCGCAAGAAGATGGGACAGCACATCGACCGGCACTGGCTGTCTACTTACTTCGGCTACATGAAGCAAGAACCACGAGACAATGCCGACAGATTCCGCATGTCAAGCTCCATGGTCGTCGCCTACGCCATGGATCTTATGTCCGACGGGCTCACGAAGGCAACTTGGGAAGACTTCAAGGATCTGACCCTGGCTGTGTATGGTGACGGCAGTGACAAGCACCAACACAGAGCAATGTCTGAGGTCGTCGGTGCGATGTTGTCTGGCTCTGAAGACTTCGATCATGAGCTACGAACCAAAGTGTGGGAATTTGCGTTCCCGATCGTGCGCCGCATCTTCAACGACGGCTTGACGCCTGAGAACAGCTCGTACTGGTCCACCTTTGTGGCCCTCATTGTCGGTGGCAAGGATCCTCGACGAGCTTGGCCATTGATCGACTGGCTGGCTGACTTCCGGCTGGATATGGATACCAGCGCAGCGTTCAAGGAGAGCTCTAAGATCTCTCTGTTGCAGCTCGTCATTGGCGCTCAGGGATGGCATTTCCAGTTGCATCGTCCAGTTGTTGAGAACTTCCTCGAGCACCTTGACCATCCGTACAAGTCTGTCAGAGAGGTAATGGGAAGCACACTTGCTACCATCTTCAAGACGAGATACCATGAGTCTTACAAGAACGTGCCGGAGCTACTTGAGTCGCAGAAGGCAGCGTCTTCCATCGGTACGAGGCCGTATCAGCCCACTGAGGAATATTCTGGAATTGTCAATACCACTTTCGAACGGCTTGAGAAGTGGCGCCAAGAACGCCCAACAGGAACACAGACGCCAACACCGTACACTCAAGCAAGCAAGACGGTACTATTGTGGCTTGATGGCTCGCTCGGGTCCTACGACTGTTCGACACTGGTGCCGTTCTTCCCTGGCGCGTTCATGGAGCAGCTCCTCCACATGATGGACATCAAGGAGGATCCAGAGCTGCAGGCCCTGGCGTACCATGTATTCCGCCACTTGCCAAACATTCCTCACCGCCCCGGCGAGGACAAAGCATTTGTCGCCTCGCTAGTCAAGATTGGCACCAACGCCACTTCATGGCATCAGAGATTGCGGGTCCTCATCAACATCCAGGTCATCTACTTCCGCAACCTGTTCCTCATGTCTCGAGAGCAGGCAGAAGACCTCTTCCATTGCGTGCGGGAGATGCTTCACGATGTCCAGCTCGAAGTCCGCTTCGGCGCTGCTGCTACGCTGAGTGGTATGGTGAGATGCTCGCCGATCGAGTTCCGCAACAAGAAGGTGGAGGACCTGAAGTCTCATTTCACCAACCTCCTGGTCAAGAACCCACTTCCAAAGAAGCCCAAGGGAGGTTTGCGGGGCGAGGGGACCAGCACGCCTACTCCGGAGCAGAACAAGCTCGTCCTCACTCGACACGCCGCCGTGCTGGGATTGGGTTCACTGGTGCAGGCATTCCCCTACACGTCGCCGCCACCGGAGTGGCTGCCTGAGGTATTGGCGACATTGGCAGGCAAGGCGGCTAGCGATCCAGGTATGGTGGGGAAGAGTGTCAAGACTGCCTTGAGCGACTTCAAGAAGACGAGGCAGGATACCTGGCATGTGGATGTCAAGGTGAGTCTAACCAAGCATTCGGCGCTTCCTCTTCTACGTCTGCTAACTTTTGATACAGGCATTCAAGCCCGAGCAACTGGAAGACTTGGAGGGCGTACTGTGGAAGAGCTACTTTGCTTAAGCACGGCATAAGGCGCTGGTGATGGAATATGGTTTTTAGACCGCGACAGGACATGATTGATTTCTTTTTCGGAACGTTCGCATGATGACTGCATGGCACAAGGCGTTTGCAATACCCTTCCATCTCGGTTTGTAGTATTACGCTTGGGTGGCATCGCATGGCGCTCAACACCATGCAGGGCTGGGGGGAGGCTTCTCCATTTGGCGCATAGATGGGCGTTTGCTCTAGTGTAGCTTGAGATGAACGGATTGAAGGTTTTCGCTCTACCATGTCTGCAGCTTTCAAAAGCCCCAACGAGGAAGTGCCCTGGAGGCTTTCTCTTGTGCGCAGGAGTCCGATGCCCCGACGGAAGGCATGTCGCGAACCATTTAATTGTAGGTTACCTCCAGCCCTACGCTTCTGTGTTACGATACACGGTTTGAAGATCAAGTTCCGTTCTTGCTTCGTGAGGTGCTCGAGTTAGTTGCCCTGGAAGGCGGTCTGAAGTGTCAAGACTCAAGAGGCCGCATCGGAATGAGTGAGGCGTGAGGAAGAAAGCAAACATTCTGAATCTAGAGGATGCTTGGGTGCTAGAAGAAAGGCAACCTGAGGATTGGTAGTGAAGTGTCTGAGACCGCGGGGCTTGGTCCGTATGCACGATGCCGCAAATTCTGTCGTCGTCCACGGATAGCGAGGCGGGACAAGGGGGTGGCATGGTCGTACATGAGGGGTTCTGCTCGATTTGCTTGCCAACGTATCGGCTGTCAGGTCTGCGCATCATTCAATATTGTTCTAAGCTGCTGCACGTCAATATGTCTGTTCCACTTAGACAGCCCCGACAAACTCCAAAGATAGTGTTCCACCTGCAGGATACAGGACGCCTTCTTGCTGCTAGATGCGGGTGGGTGTCTCGTCCCGTCCACTCAATCGCGCCAGATCGCCCTACCGTAGCGTTTCAGGCAGGTCTGATGGAGGATTAGGAGAGACTGGTGCTGCCTTGGCGGCTATCGGCATTCTCTGACTGGGCGATGGAGGCGCAGCTTGGTGCTTTGCGTTGCTTGGAGGGGAAGGTGGAGGTTGTGCTTTCTGTGTCGGCTCGGGGAGGAGGGAAGTAGCCGTACAGCAGCTCCTTCTCCCTTCGGTTGCAGAGACCTCGTGGTCGTTCGCCTTAGTGCGGCATCCGTCTTGCTATCGAGAACTTGAGAGACTTCATCGTGTTGTGCATATAATCATCGAAGGTCTTCAAGAACGATTCTTGACTCGATCTCGCTCTGTTTCTATTCTGGTGTTGTTGTTCGACAAGGGATCCTGGCTGCTCAGCTTCGATCGGCAGACACGCGCAAGTACGCGCACGCAAGCATCCCACCATGAACATCTTCACCTCAAACAACCACTCCAAACATCCTCGGAAGCCTCGCAACCCGGCTTGCCACCGAAAGAAGGAGCAGCAGCAGAAGCCTCAGCAGTTGCAACAGAATGCTGTCTACCATGCTACCAGCGCATATGTGCAGCAACAGCCAAGCTCCTACTTCCATTCCTCAGGCGGTTACTCGCATGTCCCAGTCCCAGTTCACCAAGTAGTTTCCATGTCCCCTCCTCCGCCTTACGACGCGTTTGCGATTCCGACCGAGTTCGATCATGGACGGCAGACTTCGAATGCGATGTATGCGCGGCCGGTGCAGAGTCAGCAGTATCTTCCCGTGGCAGTATCGCAGCAACAGAGCGGGAGGAAATTGAAGCATAAGGTCTCGGCTTTGATTTCTACTGTAGACCTTTCTCGGCCACCGCCTCCAGTTCATTTAGTCCAAATGCCGGTTGTGTATGAGCAAGAGCAAGACCAAGAGCAAGCATGGCAGAGCAATGCGGATCTGGCGGCTCCACTGTTATCAAATCGGCCGGTACAGAGTAGATGGGATTGTCCTTTGGTGCAGGCGATGAATCAGAGCGCGGCGCTTTGCGATAGGGTGGCTTCAGTGGCAGCGAGGGTCAACGACGTCTTCTCGAGGATCGATCATGAGGAGTCCCACACGGACGACGAGCTTGAAGAGGCGACAAGAGGTTTGGGCTTGACGAATGCTGCTCAGCAAGCCAAGGGAAGCAGCCTGGTAGATTTTCGAAAGACATGGCTCTACGCGAATTCAAGACTACCGCCCTTTATGCTGCCCATGAGGATCTACATACCTACCTGGCAAATCATCTGTATGGCGGCACAAGCTTCGACGGACGTGTATCGAAGACCGAGAGGCGCCGAGAGGGAAGACTTTGTAGAGGCTGACTGGCGGCATGGGACGAAGGCGATGTTCGTGAAGACTAGACCGGTGGATGACAAGAACATCATAGTACTTGCAATTCGAGGAAGCAAGACGTGGAATCCTATCGATTGGGCTGTAAACTTTCGCAGCGCTCCCACAGAGCCGGCTGGCTTTCTAGACGACGAGGGCAATGCGTGCCATGCCGGCTTCCTCCAAATCGCTCGTTCGATGGTCGTCCGTATTGCCGCACGCCTAAGGTCTCTGCTCGAGCAGAGCTTCTCAAGAGGTCCTCCGACGCTGATCCTGACAGGACACTCTGCTGGCGGTGCAGTAGCCAGTCTGCTGTACATGCACATGATGGCCTCTCGGATTGAGTCTGAGCTCAATAACTTGACGGGCTTCTTCAAAAGGATCCACTGCGTGACGTTCGGAACTCCTCCTGTCTCTTTCCTCCCGCTGCAGAATCCGTCCGGCAAACACTATGAGCGCAACGTCTTCATGACCTTTGCCAACGAGGGCGATGTCGTCGTTCGCGCGGATAGAAGCTATCTCAGTACAATCACGCGTATCATCGCCGCGCCTTCTCCCCTCTCCCCTAAGACCAGCAGCAACGCCCTGAGAAAACACGTCTCCCGCCAGAACCTCCGAATCGGTTTCGTGGCTGGTAATAAGTACCAGCCTCCACTGTGGGAAGTCCCGCCTGCTACGTTGTCGAATGCTGGCAGGATGGTGTTGTTGAGGGAGAAGCTGGGTAGTGCGATGGGGGGGAAGAGGGCTGTTACGGAGGCTGTGCAGGTGACGGACGAGGATTTGAGAGGGGTGATTTTTGGAGATCCGGAGATGCATCGGATGGAGCTTTATAAGAGGAGGATTGATGAGTTGGCTGTTTATGCTGTGACGGGGAGGGGTGGTGGGTGAAGCGGTATCTGTGCGATGCATGAGAAGGATTATAAGTGGCAATCAGGCATGCTGCCCTCGTCATAGGGTTCAAGCGCTTAGCAAGCTCCAGTGCACAGCTTGAATGCTGCGTGCCCGATGCTCTAAGGCGGCAGTCAAGACGGCCGCGGCGGTACCTTGGTGGTGGTGTCGGAAAGACATCCGAAAGTCGAACGTTTTGAACACCGTTAGCGGTCCATGCGTTGAAGCGCAGACGAGGAAGGAAGGAGCGGATCAGCCGAGCATAGGATGTTGCATCAGTGACGGGCCGAAGTGAACGAAGTGAAGTGAAGAGAGGACCCTCTGAGGCTGCAAGTGACGGCGGCGAAACTGGCAGTATGATCTAATGTATAATGACTGATGATGGAAAGCGGAAGTGACTCGCAAAGAGGTTCTGCATGTCTTCTTCTCGAAGCCGCAGAAGTGAGGTAATTGCTTGAGCAAGTGAATGCAACTGCCGAATCCTGCAGCGGATCCATGCATATGTTGTGTCACATGTGCATTCGATACCCGCAGACGCTTCACTCCTCACATTCAAACTTCACCTGCTTGTGACAATAGGAGGTGTTTGTTGCCTGCTGACGAGTACAAATAACTTCCATTGACTTCTAGCTTCGCGCAGCTTCCTCCAACAGAACAACAACAACTTCCACAAACACACGACAGCCGCAATCGCACTTGTCCGCAACCAACAACCACAGAAACAACTTTTCTAACAGCACCGCGAACACAGAACCTCTCAACTCAAGTAGTAACGATGGACGACTACGACGAGAACGCAGCCGCCAACGCGAACGGCGATGTGAATCCCAATCTCAACGGCGGTGCCGCCAACGACGCCCCTCCACCAGCCCACCCAGACGGCGCTCCAACCCACATGACCATCAACTTCCGTGACAACCGCGGCTTCGAGCAAGGCTTCAAACTAAAGCCTACCACCCGACTCCAAAAGGCTTTCGTGAGTGGTACCCGTCGGCTTCTCATACCCACGTTTGCATATTCAACATCTGCTGCGTCACTGGTGCGTGTACTGATGGGTGCGAACAGGACGCGTTTAGCGCTAAGGTTGAGCGACCGATTACGCAGTTGAGGTTTATTTTGGATGGGGAGCGGCTGAACGCTGATCAGACGGTTGGAGATGTGAGTCCTTTCTCCTCAGTAGACAAAAGTGTGAGAGAGAAGTGCAGCGCTGACTTATGTGATAGGCCGGACTGGAGGATGGCGATCACATTGATGTCTTCGAGGAGCAGATCGGTGGTGGAGACGGATGCTGCGGCGGCGACAAGGGCGGCTGCGGTGGAGGTGGAAAAGGAAGTGGCTGCGGATGCGGATGCGGAGACGGAAAGGGTGGCTGCTGCGGTGGTGGAAAGGGATGCTGCGGCGGGAAGGGTTGTGGTGGTGGGAAGTGAGTGCGAGGAGATGCTAGGAGCAGCGACTCGCGTGGGACGGCACAGGACCTCGAAGAAGGTGAAGCAGGGCACGAGAGCGCTTTTTGGGCATTCGCTTGCATACGTCATCGTTCAGAACGACAGACACGACACGAACAAACTGTAGGCGCTTTTCATACGATGAGATGGAGCACTAAGAGCAACAAGCCGAGATCATCAGCTCGCGAGAGCAAAGTGTAGTATAGCTACAGACGGAGAACTTGAAATGATGTCCGCTTGCTCAGGACTTTTCATACGCCTCTCTATCAGCATCAGCGCTGCACCGTAGCGGCAGCAGTCGTCTTTAGCCAATTCAGGGCCTCAAGGTTCTCATGTTCCATGTGCGCATCGGACTTCTCTGGCCGCGGGGAGAGCTGTTCCACCTTCTTCGCACTTTCGTAATCAGTGATGTGTGCTTTGACTCTCTCATGCTTGCTATTGACTGGCAGGGGGAGAGTGGAGTTCAGCAATACCGCTAAGCCCTCGGTGGTGAGTCGACTTCTCGACGCCTTCTCGACGCTGAGGGTCCTTTGAGCTGTGCGTTACATCCGTCATGAGAGTTACCGTCCTGAACAGCTGAAACGGCTTGGATTGATCCAAATCTTTCGACAGAAGTGCAAGGCAGACAGGAGAACTCTTCACCTCTGCTTCCGGAATTCGTGCTCTTCAGCCAGGCGCTTCTCAACCAGAGCGACAACGTCTTTGCTGTAGATCTCGTCTGGCGATTTGCCTTCCTTCAGTACAAGCTGCTCATGTTTAAGCATCTCATCTTTGGTCATGCAGACAAGATCGTCCAGCTGCAGCTTGTCCGCTTTCTGGCTTGGTGTGCTGGTGTCGATCCAAGAGCCTTCTGGCTTCCGCCATCTGATCAATGCAAGTCGTGCAGCCAGACCAGATACCACGCTACGGCCTCGATAGACCTCTTCGATCAAGTAGCCTACATCTTCCATTGTAATAGGTATACGAAGGCCCACTGGATCGAATCCTTGGTGTCTGGCCACACGTTCTTCCAGTCCCTGGATCTGGCCCAAGATACCATCGTACATCTTGTCTCGTGCTTTGCTTGGGAGGTAGTCGTGGGGATAGCCAGAGATCGCGAGCATGATGTGGTTAGCCACGCAAAGGCCAAAGACAGCGGGCATGGTCCCCAGCACAGGCAAGATCCGCACACGGAAGTCAGGCAGTACACCTAGCTCACCGACGCCGCCTTTCTTGAATTGATCTTCAGGTAGAGGTAACAGTTGTGCCTTGCCAGGTCCAGTCTTCTCAGATGAGTATACGACCGGAATGCCGTCCTTGACTCCTTTGATCCGTAGCTTCCGTCTTGTGCTTCGCGAAAGAGGGTCGTCAGTGGATGCAGAGATGTCGCCGATGAAGACCCTCGTTGGGTCTGACTTGCAGCCCGCTCCCGTTGATGATATTACTGGAATGCCATTGATAGAGCAATAGTGGAGCAAATCGACCTTGGAGTCGATGTTGTCTATCGCATCGACCACGAACGTCGGTTTCTGGCCATCGCTCCAGGGTGCAAGCTGTTTAGATGCGACAGCTGCGCTGAAAAGCTCATTCTTGCAATCGAAATGCGTCCAGGGGACGATCTGCTCAAGCCGTCTTTCCAGGCATTTCACTTTTGGCGTTCCTACGTCTGCCAGTGTAGCGACTGCGTGACGGTTTAGAGAACTGAGAGTGACTTGGTCAAAATCGATCAATCGCAACCTGCCGCATCCAGAGCGAGCGAGCGCTGCTGTAGCATGAGATCCAACGCCACCACAGCCAACGACGATAACGAACGCATTCCGCAATTTCGCAAGGCCTTCGTCGGTGAGGAAGACTCTGTTACGAGCTAGCTGTTCCAGGACGAGGCCTGAATCGTGCATCAGTTGTCAATGGAAGAGAGCTCAAACATTAAATGAACGCACCTTCATCATAGTCACCTAGCCGTGCTCTCCTGGCAAGAGCAGCACTCCGTTCATCATCGCGAGTATCGAGAGTCTCTTCCGGAGATGCACCACCGATATCATTGATCTAGCTTCAAGTCAGTCAGCGTCGTAGGAGAATGACGACTATACTACACTCACTCTACCAACTGCATGCGGCGAGGACAGATCCGGGATGGAGTCCTTGAGATCGTGTACATTATATCTTCTTTTTGCTTCCTGAAGTCCTATGACGGCGCTGGCAGCCAGAACTCCTGATAGAAGAGCAGTCACGCCGAGCTGGACCCTGTGTGACCCGGCTATGTCTGATAGCCACGATGACATAGTGGGAGAAATGCTAATGAGTTCATCAAGCAGACGTGAAGTTGAGATCGCAAAGTCGATACCGGCGCCACACTTGAAGTGCTCGCTTGTGTGGCTGAATTTGAGTTTCATGGACCGTGCAGCCCCTGCAAGCTCCTGTGGTTTGAACAACTTGCCTGGACCCTCTGCTTGACATGTGAACCGTCTCCTGTTTTGTTCTGCGGACCACGATTGCCTGCAACACACCTTGCATTGACAGCCTCTTGAGCTGTACAATCTTCAATTCGACACTGAAGACCGCATTCCATTTAATGAGCGGACGGTAATCCTTTAACAGCCATGGCACTTCTATGGGTGACCTCCATTCTGCTGGCGGCATGGAGTGCCCTCGTCGCAGCACAGGACTCCGATGTCAAGTCCATACCGTTGCGGACGCATAGTCTCAACACCGTACGCTGACCTATAGCCATCTTTCCCAATGTAGTACAACGCAGCTGACATCTGTTTAGCCATACCTCGACTCTGACATGCAATCGCGATGGTGGGACTTTGGCGGCAGCACGGTCGTGCGCACAGACCAATATATTCGACTCACCTCTCAGAACCCCTCCCAAGCAGGCTGGATCTTCAGCCGCGTACCTCTTACCGCGACGAACTGGGAAATCGAGGTGGAATTCAAGATCTCAGGCACAGGTTCTCTTTCCGGAGATGGTATGGCACTATGGGTGACGAAAGAGCGTGCGGAGCTTGGTACGGTGTTTGGAATGAAAGATCGATTTGAGGGCCTGGCTATCTTCTTCGACACATACAAGAACAATCGCCCAGGCGTGGTCTTCCCATATGTCATGGCGATGGTGGGTGATGGACAAACTGCGTACGATCAGCAGAACGATGGCAAGGCCAACGAGCTTGCTGGATGCTCGGCTAGAGGTCTGAGGAACCCAGACTGGCCGACCAAGGCAAAGGTCACCTACTTCCAGGACAAGAGCTTAAAGGTGGATCTGATGTACAAAAAGGAGGACGAATGGACACAATGCTTCGATGTTGAAGGCGTGAAGCTTCCAAGCGTCACGTACCTGGGCTTCAGCGCGGAGACAGGGGAGCTCTCGGATAATCATGACATTGTCACAGTCAACACGAAGAACCTTTACTCGCCATCAGGCTCAACGGGATCAAGCGGCGCAGGAAGCAAGGACTATAGCCGCAACAAGGGCGGACAGGCAAAGAAGGTCAAGCAGAGCAGCAGCGGCGGTGGCTGGGGATGGTTCTTTTTCAAATTCATCATCTTCGGTTTCCTCGTCGCGGGTGGATATGTTGGCTTTACTGCATACAGAGCGAGAAGTAGGGACAGATTCTAGATGAGCATGAAGTAATGTCTCGATGTGTACTTGACCTATGTAAAAGTTTCGAACAAAAAGACATGTTAAAGACGGCATCTTCATGATATCCTCCTCCATTGACGAGTGCAGATGCGATTGATGTCCTCAGATTAGCTCTCGGTAAGTGTGCCATCACTGACAACCAGAATCCTCTCCCGTGAAGGAAAAGACCGGCTGCCACTCATATTTGGCTTTAGAATTTTTCATCATCACCGGACATCTCCGCATATGCAAAGCCACTCTCCCTCCATCCACAACCACCGACAACTCGGTGCGTCCTCACCCACACAGTGAGTGGCCGACAGCAGGGCGGAGCAAGTACGCCTACGATTGAAAACTATCGTGTATGCTTGACTTCATCGCAAAGGCACCATCCTCCACCGAGGTGAAGGACGGTAGGCACAGTGCTGGTCGCTCTCTTTGTGTCGGTCATCGGCGTACCATAGTGCTTCAAACGTCCTGCTGCACAACCGCGAGCCGTTACTGGGCTCGGCAGGAGGGTGTTGAAAGGGCTGTGTGACGGAAAGGGAAGGTGTGTGTTTGATGAAGAAGAACGCAGGCGAAGGCAGGGACCCTGGGATTTCTGTTCTTGATTACTCAGCCATGAACACGATTTGATGCCGGCCGTTTCGCATGTGAAAGCGCGCCTCTCCAAGGAGAGCGGTTTCACCGGATACGTGCAGGCCAAGTGTTGTACTGAAGCTCTTGTGATTGGTTCTCCTTCATCGGGTAGTGCTGCAAACGCGTTAGCCGATGGTATTGTGAGACGTGTGTGCAGGGATCTGGTGCGGTTTGTGCGCTCACCTCGCTGGTCCTGTGCTTCACGTTGTTGTATGCAGATATGAAGTTCGAAACTTGAGATGGATAGGTGCAGTAGGCGCAGCGGCGCTCGGCATCCGGATCGTCGGCCCGCAGCAAGCGCGTCATCTTCGCGTTGCGCTGCGCCAAGACTATCCCTTCGTCCTCCTGCTTCCCCTTCTCGTTTCGATCTCCCATCCTTTTTCATGACACGTTCAAATAAATTGATGCATGGCATTCTCTACCCGTACATTTGAAATATGGCTCGTCCATCAAATGCATACTCCCGACATGCGGCACAATACTTGCAGT
The DNA here is from genome assembly GCA_031771865.1 of Nothophaeocryptopus gaeumannii. NCBI lineage: Eukaryota > Fungi > Ascomycota > Dothideomycetes > Mycosphaerellales > Mycosphaerellaceae > Nothophaeocryptopus > Nothophaeocryptopus gaeumannii. The sequence goes on along the minus strand of JASISA010000041.1, from coordinate 1,164,284 downwards.
GCATCAACTTTCACACAGAACGGCAGAGCTTAGACTGGCATCAAGCAACATACGAACATACGATTTTGTCACACAGCGCAGGATACATATAATTATAATATGAACTCGCTACTGTCCGACCAAAGTAGTTTGTTGAAGTATGCCTCGTCCGTGGCCGCGCTTATGCTGGAGGCGCACCCTTTAACGGGCAGTGCAATTGCTCAAAAGTTCCCAACCTGTAAGTCTTTGAATTCTTGCTCCTGGCCTCGACATTGTCTTTTAATATTAAAAAAAAAAAGATCAACGAAGGCAGTGGCTTTCATCGCTTCCTAGAAGCTTTCGCGCATTCTTGCTGGCCTTGGCTGGGCGCCAAGCCGGTCGAAGCACATGAAATGTTGCTCAAGCAAGGATCTTGTGTTCTGGTTGGGCCCAGGAAGAAGGCATCCCCTGGAAACTTTACATGGCCATGTGTGGTCTCGCGTAGCCACAAGTTGAACCTGCGCTTCTCTGTACAGTCACAGCGATTCAAAGAGGTCCGAAGAAGGATACGACTCTGTACCACAGTTAACGTTCGATTCCGTCGCGGCAATTACAACATAAATGTCGTTGACCCGATTCTGGTCAGAACGATTTCAGGTACCTACAGTAGTTCCCGATGCGACTACCTTTACGGCCGCTTCGTCCGAGCTTGTCTACTTCATCCTCGTTTGTCATTGACCCATGAATGCTGGGCGACATTGTTACATTCCCATTCAGGCCTTGCAGAGCGCGTCGATTGACTAGATGCATAATCCCAATCATCAACCTTCGATGTCAGGAAGCCAAGCAGCTTTTGTCGGAAGGGCAGATCGCCTTGCCACGATCATTCCCTCTTCCTACACCGCCGATCAGTCATGCTGAAAGCTCAGTCCCGTCAGAGATCTCAACTCCGGGAGGAAGGAGAACATCTGGACAGGAGAGTTCGAGGCAAACTCCGGCGAGGAAGCAGCCCTTCGATTCCAGCTCCCTTCTGGTCAGGACAACGATTTCCCTAGCAACAGCCACGCGAAGGGTCCGAAATTCTCATGAGACAGCAGGGAAACGAGGCAGGTACGATGCTTCTAGCTTGTCAACTACATCTTACTCTAGACGCATGTCGAAGGCTTTCGAAGAAAATGCATGACCAGTTCCCAAGTGGGCTGTACACTTGTTCTGACCGATCGGTCTCGGAACGAGGCCCGCTTGGCATCCGCACTGTCGGCTGCCGACATCACATGCTTGTCTTCGTAAAAAACCATCTCGTCAAGTCTCCAGTGTGCTCGTCTCATCACAACCGTCTTCCTTCATGCATCCAATGCCAAGCTTATCCTAGGCCTTCGCAGAGCGCGCTGCGAACTGCCACGGCGGCACGGACTCCGCTTCCCACACAGCAAATGGCTTCACTTGGCGCTTGCTTGAGCTGCCGACAATCGAGAAATGAGCGCGAACTGCTTGGCAGACCCAGTATTTGAAGGCATTGGTCTGAATTGGCGTGGCGATGTCTGCGTAAACACAGCCCCATTCCTGCTTGTGCTTCAGCAGCAGTGCGTCGCGCTTCTTCTTCTTCTGATTCTTCTGCCAGTCATGCTTATTCTGCGCGCACTCCTCGAGCTTGTCAATAATCTTGTTCAATTCGCGGCGGAGATTGTCCTCAGGGGAAGGTGTAGGCTTGGCAGGGCCTGATTTGACCTTGCGCCGCTTGCGTGGAGACTTATCACCCTCGGTGTAGTTCGCCGGGCGCTTCTCATGAGCTGACAGTGATTCATCCGTCCGATCGCGAGCTGGACGGCGGGGAGACTCCTTGCGGCGCAGAGATGCTGTATCAGGAGCAGCGTGAGCTTCGCGATCCTCTGTGGAGTCCACCTTGCGCTTCTCCTTGGTCGATGATGATGGCTTCGTCCGAGTGCGAGCTGGACCGCGCGGAGACTCTGTACGGCGCAGAGATTCGGGCTCAACAGCAGTGTGGGCTTCGCTATCTTTTGTATGACCCTCCTTGCGCTTCTCCGTGTTCGATGGTGGCGGCTCTGTCCGACCATGCACTGGACGGCCGAGATTCTCTGCACGGTGGGGAGACACTGGCCCGGTAGCTGCGTGAGGTTCCTCATACTTGTTGTGGGTCTTGCTCTTTTCTCCTGTTGATGCCGGCGCTGTCGGGTTGTCGATTGAGCGGCGCAATTGTCCTGGCTTGATCAGAGCGCGCGGTTTCCTTGTTCCAGGCTCCGTGAACTCCACATCGATCCTACTGTACGTTAGACATGGTCACCCATTGAGCGACAGAGCCAGTGAACTCACTTGTCGTTCTTCTTTCCCGCAGAGAGGGCCATGATCTTTGCCTCGCGCCACTCATACTCATTCTTGCGCTGCGCGAACACAGTCTCACCCACAGTGAATGCGTTTTCATACATGTTCTCGTCCTTCAGCGGCGGCGGCGAAGGACGCACCTCGCGCGCGACAGGGTCGGCCGTCTTGTGATAAACTGCTCTTCAAGCCGCGAGGAGTTGACAAGTTGTTGAAGTTGGTCGCAGGGACAGCGGTGTTGTGTGTCGTGGCGTCGGCCAATGAGAGGGGGAGCACAGCTTTCACATGCGGCTTGGCAACCGCTCCCCCAGCCACCTCAAAGACCTCGTCGCTGACTTTCAAATTCATTCCTCTTCCTCTTCCTCAACTACATCCACCACTTTCAAAGTGGACATCGCGCGACGGCAACTGTGCGCGGTAGGAACGCCATTCAGCTTGGGTTGGAAGTAAGTCACCATCATTCCGCTGCATGACAGATGACAGATACTGACCATTGGCTAGGATGAACGAAAGGGCTCATCATAATTGGTTCTCCTGACGGAATTCTAAGTGCGATCTCCAGCAGGCGCACGCCCGTTCCTACTGTCGCTACAGTCGCGAAAACTTCGCACCCTCCCGTTTCGAGCACCGGCTGCCGGACCGCACCAGTGTATTCGTCCTCGAGGGTAGTCGTCGCGAGATCGCATGCAAGCTGGCAGACTGCATGGTCATTCAGGCATCTGGGGGCCATCTACTGGCCGTTCGAGGCGCAAGAGCAATGAGGCAACACAAACGCGATGGCAAGTGAGCAATTGGCGAAGTCACAGAGCCCACCTGTGGTTCTGGACCGACCCCCTGTATCGTGCCCAGATGCGCAGGCACTTGTTCTCTCACTTCGCCTCACCGCTCTCGGTTCTTCGCATGCGATTCAGGTTGCGAGCTCGTCATTTCTCGAAGGCACCATCCACTGGCGCTGGAAGGGTTGCGGTTTGGTGACGGCGACGGGTTGCCAGACCTCGTCGTTCGCCTTTCCAGCAAGCGCTTGTGTTGTCTGCCCACAGCTGGCCGGCTGACTGGGACGTTGCAGCCATTACCCAACCTTTGCGGGTGGGGATGGTACATCCTGCTACTATTCAGCCATCTTGGTCGGAAGCAGCAAACTCAACATCTCTCCGAAACAGACGGAACACATACTTTTCCATCGCTGCTTCCGCTGAATGCGAAGGCGCGGAGGAGAAGCTGGTGAAGGCCTCCGCAGCTACCTGCTTGCAATTTTCGAACGTGAGGTCAGAAGAAGATTCCACGCGCATCGACGTACCGAAGCGCCTTGTACACTTCCTCGAAGGCTTCATCTCCGTTCCGTAAGCCTTGAACCACCGAGGCGCATCAATGTGTGCTACAGAGGCTTCAGCAAATCACCGGTCAACTCACGGCCATCTTACGAGCATCGCGCTCAATGTTGTCCGAGCAGGTTTGGCAGATCATCTCGCAGGAAGCTGATGAAAGCGCACACGGCGCCCAGCAAGAGCATTGTAAACATCATTCTGCATCAAAACTTGGTATCTTCATGGCATGGCGAATGCAGATGTCGCTGTCTCGAGACGCAGTGCATCGTATCTTGCAGACGCCCAATCTGCACGTTGCGACGGCGTACTTGTGCAGCTCCCACGTTCGATCCAAGCTCTTATATGCTCACCTCTACTGGTTTCAAATGCTACTCTCCGGTTGAGCCTGCTCTTCTCGCAGCGTCGGGCTCGCTATCTGACGCGTGAGTCGGGAAGTCAGTTGCTCCACCTGGATCTTGCTTAGTAGGCAGACCAGAACATGGCCATAGTGCCTCCATATGCGATCTGCTGGGCGTCTATAAGACCATTAGAGGTCTGCACGAACGCATAGGAAGCGAGAATCTTAAGCAGGTCGGAGATGAAGGCTGCAAGTGATGTCGCACGTGCAAGTCTGCAAGATGCAGATCCTGGCTGCTTGGCTGAGTCCTCTTTCTTCAACCCGGTCGGCTCCTCCTGCGCTGGCCCATCCTCCTCCTCATCGTGGCTCCCAGGAGAACGCCTTTCTCGCACGCTTGACCCGATCTGATGCCTCCTGATAACGCATCAACGATGCAACGATGCCACGGGTCTGGTAGAACCGGATGCACATCACGAGTCGAGACCCAATGCACAGATGGGGCGGCACCGAAAGGGGCGCAAACCACCGCCATTATCACCTGCGCCGCATGGTCTGCCTTGACCGATACAGTTGCTAAAAACAGATGTGGTCATGAGCACATTGGTTCTGAGCTGGAATGTGTGGATTCAACGGTATAATAGCCTTCTTTTCCCTGGTCTTTTAAGCTCACCGCACTTCAAGGCATGTCATGCATAGAGTTCTCTCTTAAGATCACGATCTCGCAGCTCGCTCGCTTATCATAGTGAACACATAAACACTGTTTGCGTCTCACTGACCAGTCATTGTGCCTGTGCTCCTACTCCCAGGCCCCTACAATTGTACAAATTGGAAGCGATCCCACTCGCGAAAGCCGACCTTACCAACAGGAAGGTATTCGCCAACATGTCTGTTAAGATCGAAGTTCCGAAAGAATATGGGTAAGACGAGGGAGAACAATCTAGTAGAACCAGCTGACCAAAGGTCTCACAGATACGCCGTGGCGATCACAGCCTTAACGTTCTTCGTCAGTAGAATCGCCCGTGAATCTCCTCGAAGTCGCTGATAGAAAGAGCAGGTTGGCGCCTGGCATGGCGTGAGAGTAGGGTTGAGCCGCAAGAAGGCCGGCGTTTTGGCACCGAAGCAATACGCAGACAGCTACGATATTGCGAACGCGAGAGACAAACAACACGCGAAGGAGCTCTACGTCTTCAATTGCAAGATGAGAGCTCACTACAACTATTTGGAAATGCAGCCTGGCACCGCGATGTCGATAATGGTCGCAGGAGTTCAATATCCAAGAGCTAGTGCATTGATGGGCCTAGGCTGGATACTGGGCAGAATTGTTTATGCCTATGGATACACCCGGTCAGATAAGGAGAACGGATCTGGGCGAGTCTTGGGCTTCGCGCTGAGCCAGCCTTTGGCGTTTGGACTGTGGGGACTCGCTGCGTGGAGTGGCATAAAGTTGACGTTGTGACCACTTCAGCTTCTATGACTGGGACGGCGTTGTGGATACTTGATTACCAGCTTCAGGACGGCGCATTGGGATGCTCGGGCTTGGGTAGAGTCCCCGCGACTCTCCGCACCAATACCCCAGTTTCTTCTTGCAGGCGCATAGTATGTATTACGGGTTGGTGAACTGCAACCTGCCAGGACTTCACGTCTTCCAGCGTGGACGGCGGAACTGCGGTTGCGTTGGAGTTGCGAGCAGCCGACAGGTGTGCATGTTGTGAGTAATTGTGATCTTGGTGGTACAGGCTGAAGGCAAGTCACAAACACTGACAATCTAACTGTTTAATCAATGTATTCAACCTTCACTGACGTCCAAGACTTCACATGAAGCTCATTCACTGTTCTCCAAGCTTCTGCCTGCTGCTTCGCTGACGCCTTTACTTAGCAACTCCTCACAGTCGCCACTACTAGGACCTTTCTTCGCACACCCCGCCAATGGCCTCTAAACTTCGCCGCATAATGGGGAAAAGAAGACTCGAAACGCCTTCACCAGAGGAACAGCCCGAGCGGCCAGATGAAATGACGCAGATCCACCCACCAGACAGTTTTGAGCAACATGCATTGAAAACTTCCAAAACGCATCTCCTGCGAGACATAAGCTCTTCGCCGGCACCACCTCCGCAGGTACATACAAGAGACTCCACAGAGCGCGAGTCGCCGAGCCGTCAAGTGTTGCATCGCTACACGGGAAAGACGCCGAGATCCAAGTTCGCCACGACTGCGCCTGTCCGTATGTCTTCGTTAGATGGAGCCGCAAGCGTGGAAGAAGAGCGCAAGTTCTCGAAAGACACAGCATCGGCAGAGGCCTTCTCGCGCAGTAGCTCGACGTTGCCAGGCCTCGAGCGGCGCAACTCTAAGCCCTCTGTGCGCCGAGTGGAGGCTGAAGGCAATGAGTTTGAGATGATGGACCCCAGGAATAGGAGGAAAAGTAAGTGTGAGGAAGCCTTGCCGGCTGCAGCCTACAGCACAGCGCCGGATCACTCGAGACGAACTAGATCGCAGACTCGCCGACATGAGAGAGCAGATTCTCATCAGGATGAAGGCGTTATCAAAAAAGACTTCGCAACTAAGAGTCAGGAATCCCTACATCCACCTGCTCTTCGAACACGCAAGAAAGAATCTCCCAGCTCTTCACACACGCCTTCACCTTGCTCTTCTCCTGAGGAGCGCCACCTTAGTCGCCGCTCACGCTCACGATCAGAGCGCAGCAGCCCAGCAGAAGCAACGCGGGCTCCTGAGCATCGCCACTCATCTCGTTCGCCACCAGAACATTACACAGCAAACGGCAGCACTCCAGCAATGAGACAAATACCCGGCAGGCCCCTCATAAACTTCTGCTCCGGTCCGCACACACCAACAGACGAGATAACCCCCATATCTCCCACCGATACAACACAAACCCACATAACCTCCACTCCCGACCCAAACTCGCCAGAAGCGCCTGACGACGACCTCCCCCTCCGCCACACCGAAACCGTCAAGCTCCGTCCTCCCATCTTCGACTTCACCAAAACCCCGATGCAGCAATGGGAACAATGGGGCATAAGTTCAAGTCGACCCGCCCGAGCCTGGGATACACCTCCCAGATGGACGTGTTGTTACTGCGGAGCGCTGACAATCGTGGAGATGGTGGTTTGTGCGAATTTGGAGTGTGGACATGATCGGTGTCCGAGAGGATGTCAGGTTCTGGTGCAGCCGAGGATTGCAGGCATGTTTGCGAGGTGGTGAGGGTGGGAAGAGGGAGTGGAGGCTGGGGCAAGATGTTGGGGTGATTTTGTTGGGTTGGATGGTATAGGCATGGCATTGGATGAATGAAGTACAGGCGAGCGGGTGGAGGGAGAAGATGATGTTTTCAGCTATTCACGTGAAAGCCGCGCTTAGCCGCGCTCTGCAAATAGTCTCTTTCAATCGGAAGCGAACGATGTTGACTTACTCTCTCCTCTGTCTCACTAAGAGCCATGCTACCCGCATCGAAGTCGCTGCCAAGATTGCTGCTGCAAAGGACAGATCCGAAATGTGCGGCGAAGGATGGACGACAATGCTCTTTTGCTCCCTGCCTCCTCTGCGGACCTGCAAGCTTTGTGTTGGCGTTTGGTTGTGTTCGCATACCGACCTGCGCGGGCATGTCCGATGACGGAGTGGTGTATGGTGTGGATGGTAATGTCATGCTCATCAACTTTTGTGCTTCCTTGTTCATGATTCGGGCCCCCTGAGGTGTATCAGATCTTCCAGAGCCAACTAAGCTCTAAAGTGACCCGCCTTCAACCTGTCCACACGTTCTTTTTGAGTGCGCCTGTAGTTTCGGCGATAATGATGTCAGTAGTGTATTTCTCACAAAGCTTTGAAAGCTTTTCTTGGTATGAATCCATTGGATCGGCCATTGTGGTCTGTCAGTAGGAAGAGCAAGGTGATGGGATATGAGCATCAGGTGTGAGGTCAAGACAAAGCAAGGGTCAGCATAGGAGTTGGAACGCGGTTCTGTTGTTCTCTTCGAAAGCTCTACCTGCCATGCTCGTAGTAGCGCCTTCAATGCGGTAAGGTTAGACCAGACAGTATGAGAAAGCCGAAGAATAAGAACTACTAGAAGTGCTCAATCGTCGTCCCGATACCCCTTTCCAGACCGAACTTCAACAGCGCGTTGCCGACTGTGATATCCATCAAGCCAAGTCCCACCTAGTCACCTCAGTAAGCAATTCCAATCCTCAAGAGATACAAGGAATGGGACTTACCGATTTATAGATGACATTCCCACGAGTCAACCACTCCTTAAGTCCAGAATTATCCTGCAACTGACATCCATCCTTTCCAATCTCTACCTTTTCACCTTTCTCCTTCGCCCTAGCCTCAGCATCTTTCTTCAACATGAACAGCTCACCGAGCTCGACGACTTGATCGGGCATGAGCTTTGCTTGGATGACTTCTCCGGCTTCTTTCAAGCAACCAGAGAGGGTATCGACGAGAATAGCGCCGCCTTCTTTTTGTCGCTTGTGGATATGTTTGTGTTCATGGTGAGGCGCTACGGCGTAGCGAAGGACATCGGGGTGGATTTCAACCATGTGAGGTTTGTAGGAGCCGATACAAGCTATGTAACGACCCTTTTTCCTGCCTTCTGGGTTTGTGAGGTACGTGGCCGGGAAGAGCGGAGAAGTCGAAGGTGTAGTGCAGAATATGACATTGCTCGCTCGGACGTATTCCTTTAGAAGACGCTCGTATTCGGTATGACCGGGCGTCAGGATGTTCTTCTTGGTTTTGCTGTTGTACTTCTCGCCGACGTGGTTCACGTAGTCCGGATCGTCGGATTGGGGATTATAAAGACGCATGATGAGTTTCCTTGCACTCTCAAAGCTTCGGGTGACGATGTTGAGATGATGGATCTCGTCACCTCGGAGGAGGAGAGCTAGGCGGGCATGCCAGTAAGCTTGCTTGCCAGCTCCGAAGACAGTCATGTCATGTACCGAATGGCGCTTCTTCAGGAGCATGGTTGAAGCCAAGGCTGTCCGAAAAGCAGTGACTTCTTCAGCATTTATCAGACCGATCGTGTTTCCAACGTTGTCCAGCAAGGTCAGCGAACCCTTGATAGTCGAAGGGTTCGAGTCCGATTTCGATGTAAGCGACAAGTCTCCCGTCGAATCCGTCACTTCATTCAACGTCGTCGGCAACGAAGAGGTGGTAGATCTCGAAGCAGTCGTTGTCGCGAAGGAGCCTTGGCGGTCTGCCGAGCTGATTGAGCTCCGAGAATCTCCATCCGAGAAGCTCTCATTGAGGGGAGGCAAGTTGCTGATGCCGCCTGCGTCTGGGGCCACGATGTTGACGACTTTGACGCCTTGTCCCGCAATCCCACTAGCTGGCATGAACAAAGTCGTGGAGCCATCTTTGCGCTTCAGATGAGTTCTTTCGGGTTGATAGTCCGAGCAGCAGTCGTTCGCATCGTTGGACGTTGAGTACCAGTGAAGAGCATCAGCTAGCTGTTGCTGGAGCTCCAAAATGTCCTCTTTCGTGAATGAGTGGAGGATGCTGCTGACGTCGTGGTCGCTGAGTATTTGGAGAGGCATGTTCGGATATGTCTCTACTGCAGTACTTTTGAAGTCTCAGAGGTCCAAGATCCTTGCAGCTTGTTTCGCTCGGGGTATATGGACAGTCTGAGAGCGGTTCAAACAGTGAGAAGTGACCACGGCACGGTCATTGCTTTGTCACGGTTCGAGACTGATGCTGACTCACCAAAGTGGCGCGTTTTGGACGTCCGATCTTGTCCATCCCGAACATTCACTTACATCGCGCAGCGACTTTGGGCCATACAGGCGGACCCGAAGGCGTCTAGTTCTGCTCGCATTCTCGCTCAGTCTTGTCTTCGTGTGCTATCTGCCGCCACTAGATCTATGAAGGCGACTATTAGCATCCCTTTTCCTCCCATGTCCCACATATTCTCCCTCCCAGTCTCCATCTCTTGCAGTACAATACTTGGCACACACACGCAACGCAACGCAACGCAAATGCACACGACTATGGCAGATCGTTCCAAAAATCCAAACCCATCAACTCAGCCAGGTGTGCGTCTCCAACTCAAACTCAGCAACAGGCAGTCTCTTTCCAAACACAAAGTGCAGTCCAATCAAGCTGCAGACAAAGGAGCTTTACCTGCCCAGCAATAATCTGGCCAGTATTAGTCTAAAAGTGGGGGATAGTAATGCAAGTCAAGAATAGGTATACACGCGTATCGTCGCAACGAATTTAGGCGACCTCTTCTTCGGCCCAACCGGGCAGGCCACCATCAGAGACACCGAGGCCGTAGCCGCCAGCACTGTAGCCACCTAGGCCGCTCAAATGCTGTTGTTGCTGCGCTTGTTGAAGGTTGAAAGCTGGCAAGCTAACGGCACGGCTGTGTGCGCTTCGCGAATTTTGGCTCGCCTGGTTGGAGTATGAATTCATGGACTGCATGCCATTGGTGATGTTGACGCTCTGGTGGCTTCCATGACCGAAGTGAGAGTGCGATGGTACCTCCAAACCGGTGGATCGTGCGGATGCGACTTCATTAGGAGAGCTGTAGAATGCCTGCTGGCTCGAGAGGTGCGAAGCGGATGTTGGCTGGGAGGACTGGTATGACTGCTGAATGGTGAAGTCGGTTGGGCTCAGATTCCGCTGAACCTGCGCTGCTTGCTGGGCCTGCTGTTCTGCAGCGGCTTGGGCGCTCTGCTGAGTCGCAGCTAGATAGAGTGTCAACGGGTTATTGGTGCCACTGTTGAAGACGGTAGACGCGGTCGGGCCTTGGAGGGGGTTGAAACCTGATGGGCCAGAGCTGGCAGGAGACACGGAGTTTTGTGCTCGGTGGCCATTGGGGTTCAGACTGTTCAGCGGGGACGGCGAGCCAACGCTGTCGCCATTCTGCTGTTGTTGTTGTTGCTGCTGCTGCATGCTCTGACTGTTGATGATCTGTCTCGGTGGGTTGCCGCATCGATCTTTCCCGAAGTTGACTTTGAACCGCTTGTACTCCTCTTTACCCCTGACTGCCTCAATAGCCTTGATCGCATTCGCGATGTTGGTGAAGTTGACGAAAGCACAGCTCTTTTCGCGCAGCGTATTAACCAGTTCGATTTCGCCGTGATCTTGAAAGTCCTGTCGGAGTCGGTCCTCGGTCCATGTCTCGTCCAAGTTACCGATATACACATTTCGTGACGCACCGCCCGACACAGCCAGTGCGATAGCCGGAGGTAGTGCGCCAGAGTGCTTGCCCCATCCGATCTTCAAACGTCGGTTGTGGATCATCAGGCCCTGAAGATTGCTCAGTGCATAGAAAGAGGCCGCGGACGTAGGATCGATGAACGTAACAAAGCAGATATGCTTGTCAGGAATGTACCGGATGTGGTGAAGCAGGCCTCCCCGAACCACGTTGCAGATCTCCTCGATCGTGGTTTCAGGGTGGATGTTACCCAAGTACACGGTTCTGTTGCCCAGGTTATTGACTCCACCTGCGGTTGTCGCGACCGCTGCCGCCGCAACAGATTGCTGTGCCAAAGCATTCGTAATAAGGTCACGGTCTGCGCCGTTCAGGACGTGAGCGTAGCCCGGTGCAATTCCCAGGTACTGCGCAGCATTCTGTTGTTGAGTCTTGGACACGTACGCGCATCGATCCTTTCCATAGTAGACTCTGCGTGGTGCCTGCCACTTTGGCTCTTGTGGGAGTTGAGTGACAGCTTTGATGGCATTGCCGATCGAGAGGAAGTGGACGAAACCAATTGCCTTCTCGCGCACAATCTTGACCGTATCGATGGGACCGAACTTGCTGAGATCCTCGCGGAGCTCGTCCTCTGACGTCTCCTCAGGCAGGTTGCCCAAGTACACGTTGCGTGATGCGCCAGACTGCTGAACGGCCAGAGCCACTGAAGTCGGAACAGAAGAGGGCTTGCCCCAGCCGATCTTGATGTCCTGACCTTTGATAGCCAGCTTCTTCAGAATGGCATCCGAATGAAAATGGGTTGCCGAGCTCGCATCGAGGAAAGAGATGAATGCGCAGTTCTTGTCGGGCAGAAGGCGGACCGATTCGATCTGGCCACTTCGGACATGACCCAGGATCTCCTCGGCGGTCGTGTCCGGTGGAATGTTGCCCAAGTACACAGTTCGGCTGGTTCCTGAGACAAGACCGGGAGCAACGTGCATTGGAGGACCATAACCGCCGAGCTGGCCCCCAGAAATGGCACTGAATCCAGTGGTCGGGGACTGCATGCCACCGAAGTACGAGGATGCATGCAGCGCGGTTGGAGAGGTCATCGACTGATAACCAGTCGGCGACAGAGTCTGTGGTTGCTGCTGAAATGCTTGACTCATTTGATTCTGTTGATGGCGCGGTCCGCTGGGCTGCTGTGGGAAGCTCTGGAACTGCGGGGACTGGAAAGTAGGTGGTGAACCCGGCTGAAAGGGGCTGCCCATGAGCAGGTTCGTCGGCAGGAGAGGCGTGAAGTTCATGTCGTAGCCAGTCTGAGGAGTCTGCATGTCATTTGCACTGTACATGCTGCCCGCAGCGCGACCCGTGTTGATGGGTTGGATGCTGTTCCTGTTCGGATGCCTGTCGCCATATCCTCCCATGGAAGGCTGCGCCTGATGAAAGGAGCCATGGGAGGAGCCATTGTTGTCGTATTGCATCGGTGGTTTGACTGCGAACGACTGAGTCTGGCGATGTCCAAAGCTAGGAGCAGAAGACATGGTTTCGCCGTTCTGCATGCCAAGCATGTGAGGCGGGAGCGCGAGGCTGTCCCGCGGATTTGCTGATAGCACGGCCGTGGTGAAGGGTATTGAAGGTCCGGTTATGGGGAAACCGGACACCGAATTGGCAAAGAAGAATAACAATTAGGAGGTGGTACACAAGCTTGCAAGGCGTCCTGGCAAGTGTACCCACTGCTGTTGTAACATGTTAGCTGCAGCACGCATAGATTTGCATCTTCCATACCATACGCATGCATACGCGATGGTGTCTGGATAGGATAGATGCGTGGACGGCGGCTGAACTCACATGTTCTGGCGAAGCACGACTTGTAGATCCAAGAACAAGATGCAGCGCAGATATGCTTCCCAACACAATAGGAACGAAGTCGACGTCCTTTGTGGGTATCCAAGATATGTACAGTCCGTCTCCTTTTGATGCAACCTATACCCTCCCGATAGTCTTCCCTGAGCTCGCTTCCCTCAGCAAGCTACGCTCCACGGATCCAGTCGTCGATCAGTCGAATTATGGGCTATTCGGCGGGGAGAAAAGAATGGACGGTGTGGATCCGGCTTCAAGCAAACAAGACAGGCGTTCGAATGCAATGTAATGAAGAAAAAGATGGCTGAAAAATGAGCGACAGCGAGCAAGACGCAACGCTTTGCAGAAAGGAAAGAAGGACACAACCGCCTAGCGAAATATCCGGACATGGTCCCGGCATGCAAACAGGAGTCTAGGGAGATGAGATCGTTCTCAAAAGGGGATGGTTCAACTCTCGGATTCTCGAACATTACTGCTTTCGGTCGGCCCGCTCCAGGATGTAAAAATACACGCGTCTGCGTCTGGGAGGTGGAGACTGGAGAGCATTCGCGTGTACAACAACCGCGTCGCCCGGTCCCAGATTGTGGTGACTTTTGTCGTCTTGCCCCAGCGATACGTCCTGCCGGCGTGTAGGTATATGTATACTGCTTGGTAGAGAGCCTCCGATGGGCTCTCGGAGGAGCTCAGCGCCCTACAAGTTCCTGCAGGCCTGCAACGAATCATATGCTCCAGCTGCTCTCGTTCCTGCGGCTGCTCTGGCGCTAACAGCAGTCTGGTCAAGCAGCCAAATTGGTCGGCGAATTTGCATGCTGAATCCTGGGCGAGTCATGCCGAGCAGCGTCACACGAGATCAGTTGTCTCTGGTGCGTCAATAGACTTGTCATACTGGCGGAAGCAGTGTAAGTGTATCGTAGAGTGCTGGTGTACCGGACGCGACAATTGTCTGCCGGTCTTCGCCATTGCCCATCCGCCAACCGGCCGGGAGCACATCGCTATTTCGAAAGACCCGCGGCAGATGGAGGATGAGGAGGAGGTGGCGGAGGAGGAGGAGTAGGAGGAGGGGTAGCCGTTGCCGGTGGTGATGAAGAGGCCCGAGAATTGACTCTCGTCAAAGGAAGTAGCCTCAAGAAGGCATCGCATCAAATCTCGCACAAGCTCCAGAGAAACGTCGACCGCTGCCCAGGCGAATCTCGTGATGCTGGGGGTTGCACGCATGTCGTGCATATATCTGACCGCATGTCCTGGGAGGCGTGTAATGACCTCGTCAACTTATCTTGACGTCTTCAGATGCTCGGCGGGTGGCGGACGCAATTGGCTGCAATTTGGCCATGTCGTACCACCACACGCCGGACTGCATCTCCTCCCACGTTCGCTGCGCCGATAACCAACAAGTCGACAACATACTGATGATGACCAAGAGTGCGAAGAACTGACAATTTGTCAAGCAACTGCCGCCCCAGCAAACACTGCCATATGCAATCTGAAGCAGGAGCAGGCTGCCTGGTCATGATGCCTGGAAGTCCAGGCCGACTTTTCGGAGACCTCACATTCATCAGCACAATACCCCAAGCCTGTCCAATACCGCCGAAACCGCTTCATGGCAGTTGTCAATGGTGTCAGACTACCTTAGGGCCAGAGATCCTGTTCACCTCGGGAGCTGCTGATGCGGGGCTCGAGCTGGAAGTCCCGATAGCACATCTGCAAGATATTGTTATCAATGTACATCTCGCTTCAGTACGTACGTGTAAGTGAAGTGATATATCTATCTCGCAGAACAGCCCAGAGCAAAGCGACATAAGCCGTTCCCAAAGCATCAATCAGGACAGCGAAGATGGAATACGACAAAGCAGCAGCTCCCGGAGAGCCCGAGTCTCAAGCATATCCTCACAAGAGCACTCCGTCTGATGGCAACGATGGAAGTTTACGAGTGGCTGGCCCCAAAGTTGACACTTCTCTTCTGGCCCAGCCTTTGACCTTTCCCTTCTCAGGACGGACAGCCAAGAACCGCTTCCTCAAAGCTCCCATGACCGAGCGCCTATGCCATTGGAACAAGCCAGATGAACCCATCGAAGCCCGCGGCTTCCCGTCCAAAGAATACGAAAACCTCTACGAAACCTGGGGCCAAGGCGAAATCGGCGTTATCGTAGCCGGCAACTTAATGCTCAAATACGATGCCGTAGAAGCATTTGGCAACCCAATACTCCCCGATAATCACGACAACCGCGTCGAAGCCTTCCGCGCCGTCGCCACCAAAGCAAAAGCCCACGGCTCTCTCTTTATAGCTCAGCTCTCCCACCCCGGCCGTCAAGGCGGCGCAGCCCTCAATCCCAACCCCGTCAGCGCCAGCGACGTCCAACTCAAGATCAAATGGGCCGGAAACTGGTTCGCCCAACCCCGCGCTCTCACTACCTCGGAAATCAAAGACCTCGTCAAGCACTGGGGAGAAGTCGCCTACCTCTGCTACCAGGCAGGTTTCGATGGGGTACAAGTCCACTGCGCACACGGCTACCTCCTCGCGCAATTTTTGTCCCTGACAACCAACGAACGCACAGACGAATACGGCGGTGATTTAGAAAATCGTTCCAGGATCATATTCGAGATCATAGAAGAAATCCATCGACGTGTAAATGATCCCAAATTCATCATCTGCGTGAAAATCAACTCCGTCGAATTCCAACCCGGCGGCCAAACACCCGAAGATTGTCGAAACCTCTGCGTCAAACTCGAACAAGCTCGTGTAGATTTCATCGATTTATCTGGAGGAACTTTCGAAGGCCGCGCCTTTGAACATAAAAAAGAATCCACAAAAGCCCGCGAATCCTACTTCATCGAATTCGCCGAGCTAATCCGCCCGCTGTTGACCAAAACAAATCTCTACGTGACAGGCGGCTTCCGCACCGCTTCAGGGATGGTCGCAGCCCTGGAATCAAAATCCTGCGATGGGGTTGGTATCGGTCGACCTTTGGGTGCAGAACCCTATCTCTGTAAAGATATTCTTGAAGGGAGAGTGCAAGGGGCGATAGAGAATAGTATGCCGTTGCCAAAACATACGCAGGCGACGGGGAGTCAATTACATCAGATTGGGAATGGGGATGGGATGACGAGTGATTGGTCAGATGATACAGAGGTGAAGAGGTGGTTGGCGGCGGATAAGGTGGAAGAGGAGAGGAAGATTGGGATTTTGCCAGTGGTGGATAGTAGTGGGTATGCGAGGATTAAGGCGGACAGGGGGTTTGTCTATGTTCGGCGAGATAAATCAGATCAGATGGTGAGGGGAGGTGGATAGAGTAGAGTATAAAGTGGTTTGGTGTTCTACTTTTGTGATTCTCATCATCCGACGAGAGCGAGCTCTCCCTACACTGTAGCAACGCCTCGCTATGCAGAAAGCATGACACTTCGCCTCTACCTCGTTCATTGACCTTTTGGAGCTTTTTCCTCTAGAAACGCCTCCTACACCTTGCAATGCTCTCGTGGTCTCATTTCCGCAGTATCCATACATAACGCAAGCCATCAAAGCTGAGCAGAAACAGTTGCATAGACAACAGATCAATTCCAAAGTCGCCCTTTAGGCGAGTATCATCTCAAGCTGGCGGTTCCGCCCTGCCTGGTCAGCGGCTTGCCGTTTCGATTGACCACCATGGCAACGCCTTTCTGCTCTTTGGCAGCAGCTTTGGACTTCTTCTCCTTGGGCTTCGGTGGTCGGGAGTGCAAGTGTCCAAGCTCGTCGAGCGCCATGGTGTTCGTCCATTTGAGGCAACGAGCCTGTGCCGCAGTCTGCTCCTCGGCGACCTTGTGTCGGGTGCTGACGCGAGCGGTGGGTTCTTCTTCCGACTCAACCTTTTTGGCGGCTTCTTCGTCTTTGAACTTCCTATGGGCTTCCATGTATTGCGCAATACGCTCTCGCCATTCGAGAAGTTCCTTGCGTAGTTTCTTCTCACGCTCGCCGCGTTCGTCAAGCCAGCCGATCAGATTGTCGAGACGAACTGGGTCGTCGTAGTAGCCCCATTCGTGTGCGTTGGCCAGGCTGGTGGGACCTTCTTCCGCGTGTCGCCGTTGAGGAACGGTCATCTGGAATCTCTGTTGATACTCCGCCTGCTCTTCCCTGGTACGTTCGATGAACCCCTCGCGCTCCATGTCATCTGGACCTTGCACCCATATGCGGCCGTTCGCATACCCGTATGACGCCGTGCTTGACCGAGGTAGACCGCCGAAGGGCTGTCCGTTGCGCTCGAACCAGTAGTATCGATTACAGAATCGATCCTTGCCCAGAACCTTCGTCCGTTGTACATTAGCCTCGCGAAGATCGGAGTCGCATTCCGCGACCTTTTCCTCTTGAAGCTTGACCTGCACTTCGAGCTCTTTGATCTCCTTCTCCAGCTTCTTGAATTCTTTGGTCTGCTTATTTTGAGCTTTGGCGGCCTCCTCTTTGGCCTTCTTCTCAGCTTCGCGCCGAGCTTGCTCTTCTTCTCGTTTGCGCTTGCGATCGTTGCCGCGGCGTAGCGATCGACCACCATTCGGCGCTTCATCGTCCGGATCTGGAGAGCTGCCAGTGCCGTCGATTGTATCTTCAGTCACGTCCATGAGATCCGGTTCGGCAGGTATCGTAGGAGATGGCGGCATGTTGTCAGGTAAAAGGATTTTGTACTCGCGAACCTTAACGGCGAGTTCCTCCATCGCGCTCCTCTTCTCGCGCTGGTGCTCGATCTTGCGCTTCCTGACATCTGTCATGTCATCGCTGCATGTCTCCAAGAACTCTTTGACCTTCTCAGTTCGAACAGTCATGAGCGTGAGCATTTGCAGAGCCGCAATGCGCAGGTTGACGTCCAGATTCGCGTACTGAGTGGCCGCGGTCTCTCGAGTAGGCTCGGCATCAATGGGAGCAAGATGCGCCAGGATCTTGTCGCACTTCTCCTTGAAGGAAGGACTTGCAGAGAGCTGGTGCAGAATGCCTATGACGATCATCTGCCATCCGCCGTTATCGAAGTCACGCGCAGCCAGTCGGTCAGTCCAGTCACGCTCGAGGAACATCTCAGCAGCGCGATTGCGACTTTCCACTGGGCTCTGTGGTGTGTCGTTGGCATTCTCCACCAGACTTAGCCGGCTCCGTGTTGATCGCGCGGGCGCATCCGGGAGGGGGGTGGACACCTCGCTATCGTCTTGCATCTCCGAGTCTTCAGCTGAAGGCTCCTCGATTTTCTTCTTGGGGAGATCCTTGACGAGGACCTTGCCTTTGTCATCGACAAACAACTTCAGCACGGCGCAATGAATCTCCTCAGAAAGCTCGCAGGGCGGATCCTCGTCGTAGTAGCTCATCGCATCTACAAAGTCGTCGAAGGTGAAGCTGTCTAGCACGTAAACCTCGCATTGCACGTTGAGCGTGTTCCATACTTCCAGCAGCATGCCCATGGCCTCCATCTCGATCTCGGTCAGAGTCGTCTTCCTGTTGCTGCGGATGTATTCGGTCATCTCATCGGTGAAGAACTTGAGTTCCGGTCGAGTCGTGCCATTGCGCTTCGGTAGCAGGTCCAGATCTTCGATGGGATACTTGATTGGTGGAGGTGGCGGAGGTCGAGGCTCCGCTATACGTTGAGCCATCTGCTGCTGTTGCTGCTGGTAGTTCCCGAGCTGCTGTGGGTGTGGATGATGTGGAAGCGCTCCAGGATGCTGCTGTTGCATCTGCATCTGGCGAATCTCCTCTTGACGCAGTCGCTCGAACTCTGCAGGGGACATTTTGGTTTTTGGTTTTTTCGATGGGCGCATTGCCATCATCTGCTGTTTGTTGAGAAGAAGTTTCGCATCCTGGAAGAGATGTTGGGGGATCTCCATTGGCAGCCTGTACTGGATGGCGAGATGCTCCTTCACCAGCCATGGTGCCCCGGTCCAAGCTTCACGCTGCAGTGAATTTTTCAAGAAGGCACGCAGATTTTGTTTGGTGAATATCTTTCGGTCTCGTCGTATGTGCTTGTCATCAAGAAGAGCTTCCTCGTATGGATTGCTGTGGACCTTGATGAAGTATCTCGAGAACGGTTCCCGTTGGACGGATCCATCAGCGCCTCGGATCATTGGAAATTTGGCCTTTTCCCGAATCGCGCCCTCGAATTGTTCGCCAGAGTCAAGCGTGCAGACCACTTCCTCACCGGGAAAGTAATCGCTTTTGAACTCGTTGAAGATTGTGTTGACTGTGATTGTCAGTCCACCAACCGCACATTGCGCGGCTACCAGCGGGACTTACCGAGCTCGTCCATGCGAGATTTTGTCGAGAACTGTACTTTCCTGAGTATGGGATCGCGTAAGACCTCGGGAAACACATTTTCGATGGACGCTGAGCTCTTAGTCTGTTCGATCATTAGCATTTCAATTTTCACATATTGGCATGTGATGTCATACCTCAGACTCCAACGCGTCCCAATATGTCAGGCCCGATTTGCCATTGACAGCGTCAGTGAACTTTTTCTGCACCAAGTCAGTCATCCTTCAATTTTCACGTGTTTAAGGCATGCGCACTTGGTTCAACCAGTCGAATCTATGCCAAGAGTTAGCTGCTGCTGCGGTATGCGCGAGGTGTGCTATGTGTCGATAAATCCAACATACCGCTTGAGATACTTTTCATAATCCGTGAAGATCTCGTTGGTGCCTTTCATCACATAGATCTATCGTGTACGTGTCAGATCCAATCAAGACTCCATTCAGTCTTCAATTTGCTTACTTCGGCGTTGTCTGGTATATTGGGTGGGTTCGGTACAAGATTGACCGGCTTTCTCTTGTTGAGTACCTGTGGCACATTGTTGGTTGTCTCTTCTGGAAAATCTTCTTCGAGCTTGCGCACCATGATTTAAGACGCCCAGCGCGAGGCTGGGTCTTCGCCCGGAGGTGGTCAACGCGGGCGGAGGAGTCGGTCGAGGGGTCGATGGGGTCGATGGTTGAGGTCGATATAATTAAAGAATGTTTTGAAGCTTGTTCGATGATGTTGGACACGTGTAGGCGATCGTGGTTGACTGGCGACCGGAGGGTGGGCGCGTGGTTGCAGGTGCGTCAACAGGGTTAATGGAGCAGCCGTGGGACGCGTGCAGAGACGGTGTCGATCAGGCGGGTGATCGATAGAAACACCGTTGTCACCGATGAGTGGTGGAGGGTGGCGCGGAAGGTAGACGCAGTCGCGATGGTGGGTGTTGTTGGAAGGAAGAAGATTGAGGAAGACAGACTTGCAGAGCTTGTCTGGGGCAGCAAAGGACGGGCATCTTGTGAGGACGACAGCAGAAGGGCATCGAGCCGGAAGCTTGGCTTTGCAGTAGGCTGCGGTCTTGGACCCACATCCCGTCCCTGCGCTTCCTCCCGCCTGCTCCTCGACTTTGAAGTCACAATCTTAGTCCTCTCGCCGATGGTTCTTACAGTCCTTTTGCACCTCCACCATACACGTGTTTGGACTCTTTGGAATCGCCACGATCAGCCAAACTCAGTGCAGGATGCTAATGAATCTAATTGCATCATTCTCAATTCCTCTATGTCGATATATAATTTTCCCGCATTCGATCCCTTGTTTTGACCACAGTCGCGTCCTCCTACTCCCCCCGAAGGTCTGCCGTATGGCTTCAGATGCCTCTGACCTCTGAGTATCGACCCTCCAGCGTCCCAAAAATGTCAGAAACAGCCTGTACGATACAGGAAACTATTCTAAGGATCAATACCTTACCCCTATCGTCGTCGTCAATAACTCCGCCCTCTAATATTCTCCGATGGTTCCGGCATCGCAGATCCTTGGCCAAGAAGCTGTCAAAATCTCTTACAAGTGATGGACTACCCTTGGTATACCCACTTGATGGTTCTCAAGTGATTCTTGATTGTCTACTATCAACTAAGAAGTGAAGTACACAACCAGGAAACCAATCCAGCTCCCCACCACTCCCACTGCGGAGTATGAGCTGATGAACATTAGTGGCAGGAACTCGTATCTCGTTCCAAACACGAGCTGGTGGAATAACGAGCAGTACGCAATCAAAGGTATTGCTACTGCGATCCAGAGCAGCGTGAGACGGTCGAACAAGAATACCCGCGGCTTCTCAGATCTAGCAATTTATATCAGTACGTGTAGTCACGGATAGGATGAGCGCATGGGTGTTGGAACTTACGCAGGAGCCAATTGATCGAACCCCACCAAGAATACGACGAGCCAGAGGATCGTGTACACCACCTTGACTGGAAACTCCATTGCAGTGAAGAGAAGTGGAAAGAGGCTCACGTGACCCGTCACTGCGAGAGGTCTGAAAGCTCCTAGGAAGCGTCGATCTTTCAATGCAAGCAGACTGAACGGAGTAATGACGAGCAGAATCGCCTTCTCGTGCACATGCCAGCCGAAAAGGAAAGATGCATATCCGCAGAGTGTAGTTGTCGCAACGAAGTTGTCCCAGGTTGGCCGGAAGAAAAGTTTCAGTAGGGCAGGCTGCGAATATCTTTAGCAGAATCCAACAGCTTCAAATTGGAGAAACTTACAATCTGAGCTCCGAGTGTGAGGGCGAAAGTGAGCTTCGGTGGGATGTCTGGCAGAACAGCGAACGAGGTGTCGCCTACCAAGCCTCGCGTCACGCTGTTAACTGCTTCGGCATTCACCGGCAACTTGAAATACGGAGCCACTGCAGGGAATCAGGTCTGCGAAAAGAATGTCTTGACATTGTAAACTTACAATAGATCAGCACGCGATCCGAGAATGAGTACATCGCCCAAACATTGGGCGCCCAGTAGGCGTGGCACAGTCCGCGACTGAACGGAAAAAGCCTGCTGAAGATCTGCGGAATCTGCTCCTGCCATCCATATTGCGCGAAAGGACCAAAAGCCGCAGCTACTACTGCAACAATACCAAGGCCAAGCTTGATGCAATTGAAGATCTTGATGTCGAGTATTGAGCGCGGTCCAAGGCAGTAGACCCTGAGCAGGTACACGAAGTAGGCGGGCGCCAGATACAGATAGATGTGCTTCAGGCACAGCAATCCAGAAAAGATGAGTCCACTCAGTAGAAGGCCGTTCTTTTGGTACCGGGCCAGGACCATGGAGAGGATCAGAACACCATAGAGAAAGCCATTATACTGGAAGTGTATGTGATCAATGATCAAGAGTCCAGGTGACAGGAGGATTGAAAGCGCAGCCGCATGGCTCTGCCTTTTCGCGTTCGCCGGGGCAGAGTTGATGTACAGATTCGATGCATAGACCAGAACCAGCTCTGTCACCAGTACCGTCGCACGCTGGAAGTAGATTGTCTGCCAACTACTGTAGTCGAGGTTCTTGACATTCAGCATTGCCGGATCTATGTATTTGGCGATCTGCGACATGGCCCATTCGAAATAGGCAAAAAAAGGAGGGTAGTCTAGAGTCCATTCTGAGGTGTCTTCGGAATACCAGTCATTCAGGGGCAGAGAGTTCGTGATGGCCAGCCAGTTCCGGTGCACCTCAAAGTCGGTCGACTTGCTGCACGAAGTCAGCAAAGGGCGTTCTGCTGTGTCGATAGCCTCGTTGACACGTACTATGCTGGCCAGAGGAGGACTTTCAGGGCCGTCGCAATGGCGGCGCATTGCGGCAAAGTGGGATACATCTCGGCCATGGTGGGAGTTTCGACTAGCACAATGGCCCACAATGACCAGAGTGCTCTATTACAATAATTATCGCATGATGTTGTTCATGGTGAAGAGTAGTGCCGTCTCAAAATTGTCCGGCTGGAAGACGTGAAACTCGTTACGTGGTGTTTCAGACCGCACTAGCGTCTGAGACGGCGAGAGCGATCCGATTTCGGTGACAGGCGCTTCGGCACTGACGGAAGTTTGCCTTGACGGTGCAACTTGGCAGGCTGAGCGACGACATACACCTTCTCCAGCGTCTCCAACACCCCTATCGTCGACTCCTGGTCTCGCAATTGAACCTTTCTCAAGACTTTGCGAGCATCGAAAGCGTTGAGAGCCACCTTCCTTGCCGTCTCGGATGCCGCAAGCACGAGCCTGCTGCATCTTGGCGCATGGCGGACTCCGAGTAAGGGGAGAGAGAGTTGGGGATAGACGACGGGAAGTTGGAGGAAACACGAGGCCTCAAGTATACGACCTGGTAAGGCACTCACTCTGTCGCTCTTTCTTCTATCGCTCTCCCATTGCTGCATATCCATTCTAATGTATCGCTCTTTGCTTCTTGTCACTCACTTCCACACACTTTGAAGCACTATGCTTCCTTCCCTCCGTCGCTACTTGATCTGCACCGTCGTAGCAATTGTCTTCTTCATTGCCCTCTTTCACGTCCTCGCAGAACCGATTCACGCTCCAGCACCTCCAAACCGACACCAAACCCATGGCTACCATCCGCGGCCGAAGCCGAGACCGATAGATGCCATCATCCACCCTGGATGGTTCAAACCCAAGTTTCGCTGGCGAAACGTGAAGCAAAAGCACCCCGTGCTGAACTACACCTCCATTCCGACAGGCAAGCCGGTGACGATACCACGGGTCCAGCATGAATTCCCACCAGAGAAACTCGCTCATGCTGTTGAGCGGAAGAAGAGACTGAGAGCAGTCGCAGATGCCTTCGCCCACTCATGGGTGGGTTACAAGCAAAATGCCTGGTTGCAGGACGAGGTGTCACCCATCACGGGTGCTTCGAGAAACCCGTTTGGTGGTTGGGGAGCGACATTGGTTGATTCGCTGGACACACTATGGATTATGGGCCTGACGGAGGAGTTTGAGGCCGCTGTCAAGTCACTTAAGAAGATTGACTTTGTGACCACACCCCTGACTGAGCTCAATGTCTTTGAAACAACGATACGATACCTTGGCGGAATGATGAGTGCCTATGATGTGAGCGGGCACAAATATGACATACTAAGGCAGAAGGCCATCGAGTTGGGCGAGATGCTATACCTGGCCTTCGACACACCCAACCGGATGCCTGTCACGCGATGGAATTGGCAGAATACTGCTTTGGGCAAAGATCAAGAAGGACAGAAATTCTCGCTGCTTGCAGAAGTCGGCTCATTGACACTCGAGATGACA
Source organism: Nothophaeocryptopus gaeumannii (assembly GCA_031771865.1). Taxonomy (NCBI): domain Eukaryota; kingdom Fungi; phylum Ascomycota; class Dothideomycetes; order Mycosphaerellales; family Mycosphaerellaceae; genus Nothophaeocryptopus; species Nothophaeocryptopus gaeumannii. The sequence goes on along the minus strand of JASISA010000041.1, from coordinate 1,140,305 downwards.
CGTCTGTCACAGCTCACCGGAGACATGAAGTATTACGATGCGGTCGCGCGAATAACTGACGTGTTCGAGGACTTTCAGAACCGCACAAAACTTCCTGGTCTGTGGCCGACTTTCGTCGATGCAAAAAATGGAGACTTCTCCCGAGACAACACCTTCACCTTGGGCGGCATGGCAGATTCCCTGTACGAATACCTTCCCAAGCAGTACTTGATGCTAGCGGGCCAAGCCGACCAGTACAAGAAAATGTACCAAACCGCACTTACCACTGCGAAAGAGCGGATCTTCTTCCGTCCACTGAACCCAGAGAAGCGCAGAATACTTCTTCCGGGCACGGTGAAGCGATACTCGTCCACTAATATGAAGCTGCAGCCTCAGGCTGAGCATCTGGCCTGCTTTGCCGGCGGAATGGTTGCGCTCGCGGCTATGATCTTTCAGCAAAGCGAAGAGATGGAAACTGCTCGTGAGCTCGTCGATGGATGCTTGTGGGCTTATGAGAGTATGCCTTCTGGCATCATGCCTGAGACCTTCGCGGCGCTCCCATGCAAGCAGGCAGAGTGGGAGAATTGCACGTGGGATGAGGACGAATGGCATAAGGCCGTAGTTGAGAAGGCCAACCGTGGTTTTGTGCCCGACAAATACACAGAACAGGCTCAGATTGTTATTGAGAAGAAAAAGCTCGCGCCAGGATTCGTCGAAATCACGGACGCTCGCTACATACTTCGACCCGAGGCCATTGAGTCCATCTTCGTCCTCTATCGCATCACAGGGAATGCGACCCTGCAAGACAAGGCCTGGGAAATGTTCCAGGCTATCACTAATCACACTAAAACTTCCATCGCCTTTGCTGCGATGAAAGATGTCACCCAAGCTCAGGATCCGGCGCTGCTTGATAATATGGAGAGCTTCTGGTGAGTAAGACATGGGTAGCATGGCCTGGTCAATGTCGTCCACCGCTTGAGAGCATACGATCCGCTGACATCTACACAGGACTGCTGAAACGCTTAAGTACTTCTATTTGATCTTCAGCGAACCAGATGTCATCAGTCTGGATGAATACGTGCTGTAAGTACCTGTCGCTGACTGCGGTATTGGGAATCGAGCGGGTCTAACGCGTAACCAGGAATACTGAAGCGCATCCCCTGCTGCGCCCTAAATAGAGACCGGGCTTCTAAAGTCGTGATGAATAATTGAACGACCTTCCAAACGATAATGACATCCTCCTGTTGTTTACGAACGTGAGTAACACGAACCAAAGTTTTTCGCTGCTCGTTCTTTCCTAACCTGGGCCGTGGAGATGGTCAAGCGAGCCCCGCCCGACGTGCAGCAAAAGCTACCACTTGCTTCAGCGCGCCTTCTGAACACCATACCAATTACGACCATATCAAGACACAATGTTCAATAAGTTCCGCCGCAGCAGCAGGAGCAAATCTGTTCCCTTCCAGGACAGCTCTCGGAAACGATCCGACTCGCCCGCCACCACAACGACCGCCGTTTCGCCACCTCCAGCCTCTTTGAGGACGACCTTCTTCTCTCTACCCGCCGAACTTCGAAACACGGTGTACGAGCTCGTTGCTCAAGATGTAACGCTACGCAACTCGAGCCAACGCAATGCGAAGCTCTCGCTCAAGAAGAAGCCTGTCGAAAGTGTCCCAGGCTTGCTTCTCACGAGTCGCCGGGCAAGATCCGAATATCTACCCATCTTGCTCTCTACTGCTGCCATCGACATCACTGTACTGGACTTCGATTTCAGCAATGTCCTCCGCCTTATCGGCAGTCTCTACCGGACTGAGCTGAAAGCACTACGCACAAACACCCGCTTGACTATTTCATTATCCTTCACAAGAAATGAGAAGTACAGCTCTATGGAATCGTCTCTTCGTCGCTGGATCGTCTCAAGATCTGCGGGCTTGGATCGTCTACCTTGGACGTACAGGATGAGCCTGCCAGATCGGAATGTCACCTGGGCTGAGGAGAATGTGGGCTATCATGTTTGCCGTGGCGTGATGCACCGACTCCACGAGAAGCTGGATTCGGATTCGCTGAAGTGGGAGCTTCAGGCTATTATGCGTGCTGTCGAAGAAGGAGATAGACAGGGTAGGGAAGGGGGGGCGTCATGGGCAGAGGAGAATGGGCGGGGAGAGGAGTAAGTTGAGGGCTTGGAATGTGAAATTTGTTGAATGCGGCGGCATGATAGGCACTGTATTAGGATAGGAGATGGAGCTGCGATATCGATGTGTATGATCAAGATATCGCGAGGGAGTGTTAACTATACTCTTATAGTGCATTCTCTGCATCCTCCTTCTCCACAATAATAGTAGAGCCGCCCTCGATTCGGCCGTAGGAACACCAGCTGCTGAGAATAGCAACTTCCCTATATACGCTTGTACTTACCTATTCACTAGTGGCCCACTTTGTCAAGAAAACTCCGTATGGCTGATGTATGCTGCCCTGATCAATTCGCTGCGAGTACGGAGAATGCCGCATTCGAATGCACAGCGGAGAATCGATCCTTGTTCCTGGTCAGGAGTATTTGTGGCTGACGGGAAGCTGGGCCGATCGCCGGGTCGATGACGATTTTCAGAAGATGCCGAGGACAGATAGCCATTCAGCTAGCGAGCATTACCAGAGGCGTGAATCTTTCATAGTTGGACTATTTGGCCTTCGACATTCGCATACCTTTTCTCCTGTACAAACATACGTTCCATTGAAGTTAAGATCTGGTCAGGATGAGCGTTCAGCAACCGCTCAAGACGCTCACACGGCGTGCGGCGCCTTCGCAATGCTTACACCTCCAACCACGAGCTGCTCACCACAAACCGCGGATATGGCAGTCCTCCGAACGATCTATGGCCACTGTGGGCACCGCGCCTCCGGTCACGCAAGACTCGACCGGCAAGAAAGGACCGACCGCGATGGTGTTCATGAACATGGGCGGTCCTTCCACAACGGATGAAGTAGGCGGTTTCCTCTCTCGCCTCTTCGCAGACGCGGATTTGATCCCTCTCGGCCCACTACAAAACTATCTCGGACCTCTGATCAGCAGACGAAGAACGCCCAAGATTCAGAAACAATATGCCAATATTGGTGGTGGGAGTCCGATTCGGAAATGGAGCGAATACCAAGCCGAGGAGATGTGTAAGATTTTGGACAAAACAAACCCGGAGACGGCGCCTCACAAACCATATGTCGCGTTTCGATATGCGAATCCACTCACAGAAGAGATGTATAACAAGCTGTTTGAGGATGGGTTTGGGCAAGGAAAAGGAGGGAGAGCTGTGGCGTTCACACAGTATCCGCAGTATTCTTGCAGTACGACGGGGAGTTCATTGAACGAGCTGTGGAAATGGAGACAAAGACTGGAGAGTCCTACGAGAAATGCGGATGCGCCGCAGGAGGGAAGCATTCAGTGGAGTGTGATCGACAGGTGGCCGACGCATCCGGGACTGGTGGACTCGTTTGCGGAGAATATCACCAAGGTGCTGGAGACGTACCCCGAGGATACTCGCGACAGCGTGGTTATTCTGTACTCGGCTCACTCGCTGCCCATGTCGGTGGTCAACAGAGGAGACCCGTACCCGTCTGAGGTTGCGGCAACGGTCTGGGCGGTGCAGCAAAAGCTGGGACACAAGAATCCGTACAGATTGGTCTGGCAGTCGCAGGTCGGGCCTTCTGCATGGCTGGGAGCGCAAACCGCGGAGACAGTACCGAACTTGATTAAGAAGGGACAAAAGGACATTGTGCTCGTTCCAATCGCCTTCACGTCGGATCACATCGAAACGCTCTTCGAAATCGATCAGGAAGTCATTCATGAGGCGAACGAAATGGGCGCAGACGGCAGAGTGAGGAGGTGCGAGTCGTTGAACGGAAGTGTGACTTTCATCAAGGCACTTGCGGATCTTGCTAGCAATCACCTCAAGGCTGGTGTGGTGTGCAGCAAGCAGATGGGTCTCAGATGTCCTGGTTGCAAGAGTGAGAGGTGCTTGGAACAAAAGCGATTCTTCATGGGTCAGGGCAAGCAGGGTAATGAGGCTGTGACTTTGTAGATGGGATGGACTACAAAATGCATAGGATGTGACATGTATTCTATATAGTGCTAAGGTAATGTTGCTCTTCACTTGACCTCGAACTTGATATCACTTCAGCTTCCGAAAAGCGTCAGGCGCCGAACTTCACGTGACTAGCGCGTTCTTAGCGCGATTGGTGCCTTGGAAGTCGCTCCTTGGACGCCACTCTCCTACAAACGACATCAATCGCAGTGCTGCGAACTCGTCTTGAGTGCAGTATCTTCGTCACAAACCGAAGACTACATCAATGACAGAACTTCCCTTCAGAATGGCGGACGACAAACCATACCGGAACCCGGAAGAGGATGATGAAGAGGACGAGGAGGTCGAAGAAGCGTCTGGCTACAAGACAGTCAAAGATGCAGTACTCTTCGCCATCGACGCGAGCAAGAGCATGCTCACCAGCCCGTGCGAGGCAGATTTCAAGAAGCCCGATACAGCTCTTTCGCCCACTCTGGCAGCACTCAAATGCGCATACGCGCTCATGCAACAGCGGATCATCAGCAATCCAAATGATATGATGGGAATCCTGCTGTTCAATACCGTGAAGTCCAAGTTTCAAGAAGGCGACAATGAGAGTGGCAGGCGCGATTGGCAATATCCGCATTGTTACTTGTTGATGGATCTGGATGTTCCCGCTGCCGCGGACGTCAAGCAACTGCGGAATCTGGTTGAGGACGAAGAGGAGGCCAAAGAAGTGTTGCAGGCGAGTAAAGATGAAGTCAGCATGGCGAATGTGCTGTTCTGCGCGAATCAGATCTTCACGACCAAGGCTCCCAACTTCTCGTCCAGGAGGCTGTTTCTGGTGACGGACAACGACTATCCGCATGCGACGGATCGAGACCAGAGGAACAGTGCGGCAGTCAGAGCGAAGGACTTGTACGACCTCGGAGTCACCATCGAGTTGTTCCCTATTTCCCATCCGGACCGTGGCTATACGTTCGATCGAAGCAAGTTCTACAACGACATTGTGTACTCTTCGACACCTTCAGACCCCGATGCTCCAGCGCCGCTGACAGCCGACATCAAAGCTGCGAGTTCTACAGCGAAGGACGGCATCAGTCTGCTACAGTCGCTCCTTTCTTCTGTTGCTAGTCGCAATGCGCCGAGAAGAGCGCTCTTCAGTAGCGTGCCTTTCGAGATTGGACCTGGCCTCAGGATTGGCATCAAAGGCTACATAATCCTGAAGAGACAGGAACCCAAGAGGACGACGTACGTCTATCTTCCGCCTGACAGCGACAAGGCGCAAATAGCTCAAGGCCACACGGAACTTGTGGATGAGGACACTGCTCGAACAGTGCAAAAGACGGAAGTGCGAAGAGCGTTCAAGTTTGGCGGCGAGACGGTCTCATTCTCGTTGGAGGAGTTCGCAAAGATCAAAGACTTCGGTGAGCCGATCATGCGCATCATTGGCTTCAAACCCTTGAGTCTGCTGCCTTTTTGGGCGACTGTCAACAAGTCCACTTTCATCTACCCATCAGAGGAGAACTACATCGGATCCACTCGCGTGTTTTCGGCACTTCACCAAAAGTTGCTCAAGGATCAGAAGATGGGTCTTGCTTGGTACATCCCTCGCCGGAACGCCACACCAACTCTTGCCGCAATCATTCCTGGTGCCGAGTCAAGAAACGAGGAAGGCGAGCAGCAGATGCCTCCGGGTCTCTGGGTGAAGCCCTTGCCGTTCGCAGATGACATTCGAAGTGCGCCAGAAACGAATCTTGTTGTGGCTCCCGACGATGTAATCGACGCTATGCGGATGGTCGTCGAGCAGCTGCAGCTTCCGAAAGCAGTCTACGATCCGCACAAATACCCTAACCCTGCCTTGCAATGGTTCTTCCGCATCCTGCAAGCACTCGCTTTGGAGGAAGATCTGCCTGAGCAGCCGGAGGATAGAACCCTTCCCAAGTATCGACAGATCGACAAGAGAGCAGGTGGCTTTGTGGTGGAATGGGGCGAGAAGCTGGACAAGGCATTCGGAAAATGGCTGCAAGAGAATGCCGACAGTATCAAGCCTGCTACGAATGGTGCCTCAAAACGCACAGCAACGGCTTGGTCTTCGGCCCCTCGTAGCAAGAAGGCGAAGGACGAAGACGCTAATGATGATGGCGTGACAGATGCGGAGATGAGAGCGGCTTATCAGAAGAAGAAGGTGACAACGTATAAGATGGATGAGCTGAAGAAGTGGCTGAGAGGCAAGGGTTTGAGCACTTCGGGGAAGAAGCAGGATTTGGTTGACGCTGTTACAAGCTGGTTTGAGACTAAGATGGAGACTGATTGAGGAAGTGTCGTCGCTGGTGAACACACGCAGCTGCAGCTGCAGCATGAAGGCGCAACTGCACTGGCATGTGCGTGGCTTAGCGTGGCGTTCAAAGGGATTGCTGTATAAGGAAGGAACCAACGGCCGTTGGCACCTGGAAGCGTGTGGCACCAAAGCTGATGATAAACAAACAAGACTTCTAGCTTCAACATTAACTTCGCTGACCGTGAACGTCGGCAACGCTGTAAGTCTTCCCATTTAGCACCCTGAGTTAGACGTATTGTCTCAATCACGCTGATGTCGCAGTTTCCCGATGATGCTTCTGCTCTAGGCACCACATCGCAACCGCCATGGAGCGCCGTACTGTCGACAACGTCGATGTCGAGAACTTTCTTGTGAAGAGACGTTTGGTACTTCCTGTCCGCAATAAGCAGTTCAATGGAGAGAATGATCCACCAGTCCGTGAGCAGCAGCAAGCTCATGGACGCTGTTTGCCTGTGCGCGAGAGGCCGCTGCTTCAGCCTGCAGTCGCGACAGGTGCAGCGCAATTCATGCACGTCTCTCTGACCTGAAGGTTCGAGATACGTTGGTGACTGACTGGTGGAGCTACAATAGGAGCGGATGGGTCAAAGTAAGAGCTGTTACAGCACAGCACGAGCAACCACGAGCCGAAAGCCCCAAGACGAAACCCAAAACGCTTGCGCTCAGACCAATCTCTCACGTCCGGACTGCGAGCAAGAGAAGTGCCGACGATGCTTTTGACATTCCGTCAACGAAGAAATCGAAGAAGCATCCCGGTGCGCCAAAAGGCATTGCCACAGAGGGTCACGTACCGGACGCCGTGGGCGATCCTAGCAAACCCGGCCGGAAACATAACGACCAAGGCGATGGCATCGCGCTCAGAACCATCTCCACCGCACTGTTTGACAAGGTTGTTCAGAAGTTCCGTGAAGACTTGCGCGGGGACATCACTCGAGCCTGCCCCGATTACGACTTCGACGAGGACACAACTGAAGAAGCAACATTCTGGATCCTCCAGCCCTACCTGAGATCGCTTCGAGCCTTGCGCCTTCTAGATGCCAACACCGGTCGAATCCTAAACCAGCACATGTCACAACATGTCGGTCACTGGGTCTTCGAGGCTGATGACTCTTGGGCGGACTTACACGACACCATGAGAGATTTGCAGGACTTCTCCAAGCTAGTGCGTCTTTTCAACCTCAGCATGCACTTTCGGTTTGAAGTTCATCTCAGCGGCGACCTCGGCGTCCGCATGTCTCGCTTCCTCGACGGACTACCAGATTCGTCCATCGCAACGTCCGCGATCTGCACTGCGATCTCAGTCTGTGGTTTGAGGAGTGGTTTGTTCAGCCGTGTGGACCGACAGGACAGATGCCGGAAGTTCCGGACTATCCTACTGCCTGTCATATCCTCAATTGGAAGGACAACGGCTTTGAGTACGAGAATTGGCATGATTGGGGAAATGGGTACTTTGCTCTTGACTTTGGGTACAAGAACGGGTGTGGGAAGCATGAGTTCGATTGGGACAGCTCGGAGCCTCGGACTCGTGCAGTTGATGATGAGTTTTATCCGCACATGTATGGATCGCGGGTGGCGAGGTTGAGGCGGGAGGAATTTTGGTGGCATGAGGTTGATGAGGATTGAGGACATGTGACGGTGGTGGTGGCGGTTATTGGAGGCCCATGCCGGCTTTCATGTGCATAAGGTGAGCAGTTGCAAGCACATCGCTGATAAACGTCTTGTAGTGAATGGCTAGCTATCATCGCCCGTGGCGCCCTTTCTTCACGAGCAACTGTCAGCACTGCGGCAGCTGATTCGACCACATGAAAGCTAGCTGGACTGGCCCGTGCGCCAATTATCAACTTCATTGTCGTCCCCGCGCCTCTTCCTTCTTGCAACTCAACAACATCCAACTACGAAACCTGCGGATATTGAGCTTACAGTGGTTGGTCATATTGGCGCAACTGTGCTACAGACGCCTCAATAGCTACCAAAAGAACCGCGAGTCAAACCCCACTCGAGCGCCACGGCAAGCTTCTCAAGACAACTCGCCGTATTCATGACGACACCGAGCTCTCCACTAACGTGGTCACACCGTCCGAGTCCGAAAACACAATGGACAATATTGTCCAAGCCCAAAAAGCGCAAGCCCTTCGAGATGAGGGAAATCGACGGAACGGCTTCGCTCCTATCTTTCATCGTGATATCTGGCTGAAGATCATCACCAAATGCCTGGACGCTTGCTCACACTCCATCCTCGACCGTATCGTTCAACTATCCGACGAAGGAGAAGGCGAAGATCTCCTTGTATCCGACCTCATCATTTCACGCCTGAGCTACTTCAAGGCGCTCAAGTCCATTCGAACTCGATGATGAAGGCTTTCAATAGAATGACAGGATAGGATGAGGAATATGGAATCACGTTTGAGAAGAAGAAGACTTCGTGGACGGGGTTCTTCAAGATCTTGAATGATCTGAAGCTCTTCTGCAGGGTGTTCCGCGGCTACGACAGTATGCCATGGCACAGTCTGGAGGTCGAAATCATCGACGACGGCAGCTACAGCGTCTTCGACTTCGTGTGCAGGCTCATCGAATTCCTTGGAGTTGGTAAAAGAGGCGTTCCGACGCTGGTGCAAGAGTTTGGGTTTTGGTGCGAACATAATCGAGGAGTTGCTGCTTCCTGCGGTAAGACATTCGAGTTTGACGATCGTGCCGAGCCGAAGTACAGCGTTCTCAACTTCAAGTATCATGTTGGTGGGAAGGGAATGGATCGATGGGGGCTTTGTGTTACTGGGGAGCCAGTGAAGTTGGATTGAAAAGAGTTTGATATGTTTTGGTTGGTTGGGGCGTGGAGCAGATTCTGAGCTTCAGAGGCTTGTTATAGGATGGGAGCATTACACCTCCAGCCATCGACTCACCAACGACCATCAGGCTCATGGCCCGAGGCTCTGAATACTGCAGAATGGGTCATATGCGCGACAACGAGGCACGCTAGCGCCGACATGATCTGTGCTGTTTGGCACAGTATAAATATTTGGCCCCCTCTGTTTTCAACCCATCTTCAACCTTCGCACCCCGCAACCTTCAAGCCTGATATGCCGCAGAAACTGGACGGCCTACGAGTTGGTTCGATCGCCACTGCCTGATTGGTGCTTAGCAATCGCTTGACCCACGTGCAGACCAACCAGCGAGAATGGCGAAGGAGAGAGCCGCCGATGACACTTCTCCGGAACCGGTTGCCAAAGCGCAAAAGACCTCTAATGCTGGCAACGCCACCGACGATCAAGACGACAAGGATGTCAACACCTTGGACTACAGCGGCACGATTGGAAGCATTGTCCAGAGCCAGATGCGCGCAGCTCTACAGGCGCAGGCTGCTCGGGCAAATGGTACCGCTGAGGCCTTGCCTGGCGCCGTCGTATGGCTCAAAATTTTGGAGTTGTGCTTCGATGGTCACCCCATCTCATACTTATGTAATGTGGTAAGAAGCAGCGCACATTGATAGAATTTGTTTGAAGCATTGACGGTAGGTTCAGTGCCTACCTGATTAGACGTTCTGAGCCGATGGAGATGCTAGCTCTGTAATGCAGCAAAGAAGACGAATGACCGCACCTAGTCTACATCCCATGTAATTTCGAAACCGATGCATTGTAAGTCGATTTCCTTGCTTGTGCATCATCGCTCAATGAGAGGAGACGCGGACCCTCCATGCCAAAACCACTGACGCGATCCTTCTCGCGGTATCTCGACTAGCATCACTCGGCCCGTATGGCATGTATGTCGACAGCTCTCGAGCTTCGCTTGTCGGGAACGACAAATTTGGGATCTGTATCGACACGCTCTAACCTTCGCTCCCATATTGGGGCGACAAGTCCAGTCTGCGAGCTGAATTTGGATAGTGGCGGTGTCGGAAACATTGGTAGGTCGCCCGTCGTGGGTGGAAGGTGGCTTTTGTGGTACGAACCGCTCATTTCTATGGCGGGGCCTCTGATCTTGAAGTGTGGCTAACGGTTGTCGGGGCTGGGCACTTGGGTTTGTGCCCAGTGAAAGTCCTCACATGCTTGCTTTTGTAGCAAATGCTCTCAATCGTGAAGATGGACCCGTAAGATACGATACCATAGGAAAGGAGTCATGACAATCTGTTTGCCATTTTACGTCGCATATACCAGCAGGCGAATATATGTATCTGTAATAATCATGCAATGCGTATTAGGTGACCTCCACGGGCGACCTGCTCCGACTCCGATCGTCTTTGGGATGTACACTCCTGTTTCTGCCATATCGACTTCTGCTCCTTGCGGCCACAGACGGCGCTCGGCTTGGCGGAAGCGGGTAGTTCTCGTACTCGTCGAAGTCATCGTCCCCGTGGCAATCTTCAGGCGGCGCCTCGATCCTTCTCACCTCTGATGGTTCGTCGTCGCTTCTCTCGTCATCCATGGGCACATACGCTATGCGTCTACCGGTTCTGATGATCTCTTCTCGCTCCGCTGGCTTCTTCCTCTCTCTCTCGTATTCTTCTTCTTCCCGGGCGCGCTGTTGCTCATGTCTCTCTTCTTCCTTACGTCGCTTGGCCTTCGCCTTCTCAAAAGCTTCACGCTTCTCTCGATGATATCGCTTCTCTTGCTTCTCTTTTTCTTGCTCCTTGTTCTTCATCCACTCACCGACGGCGGTCGCAACGACATGTACGAATGCTATACCGAGTCCGAGCTTGATGAATGTGCCAGTCTTCCCTCCACTGGTCTTCTCATGTTCGCGCAATGGGGAGGAATAGCGGCGCTGATAACGCGGTCGTTCTCGATAGCGCGGCTCTTCTAAGGATGGGGAGTGATATCGTGTGCCGCGGCGTCTCCTGCTGGGCTTGGAGTAGTGGGTGGAGGCATCGCTGTCATAGTCGCCGTACTCGCTGTGGTGAGCCATGCTGAATGTCGGTGTGCGGGTAGTGAGTGATGGTAAGTGGAGTACTTGGCCTATGTCGACATTTCTTTCTTGGTGAAATTGATAGAAGATGGCTGTCTCGAGGCAGTGTAGTTTGCCAGCCTTACGTGACAAGTTACAGGTAACACATGGGCGCGGTGAAGGCGAAACCTGGTTGACCCCGATCGCCTGAGGTTCCCGTTGCTCGACGTCACGCTCTCGCTCGTTTCAGCACCCCTGCCCTGCCGGCATCAAGCTGGTCAGGCAGGCACGCGAGTCTTGGCAGGCCGCGGTTGCCCGATATGTGGATCTTTCACCCGAACATTCACATGCATTGCAGCTGCCTCCTCTGCCGTTTGTTCCAGACCAACCACGCGCCTACATCAACCACATGCTGCACGATGGCTGCGCGATGGCTGCACGACACTCTGTCGGTGACCTTGGCAGCGGCATTGACCTGACACGGATTCCCATTGACGGCACATGAACGCCACGAAGCCGGCATCAGTTCCTCGGCATGTAGTCCTGAAACTGAAACTTGGATCCAGCCGCCTCACAAAAGTCACCCATTGAAGCCCATCAGTGCCCGAATGGCTAGCAAAATCTGCGAATATGACAGCGAGACTATATTGATGCCTCACTCCTAATCGGCCGCCTGTCCGATTTCCTCAACCCCTCAATCATCAGCAACGCCGCTATAACAAGGATACAGCTGTCGGGACACGCTGAGTAAACGTACCCAAGCGCAAAATACCGATACTGAGTCGCGAGTACATAAGATAGTGAGCTCTACTGCCACGTCACTGCTATTGATTTGATCATCATACTGGTATCCTCTTCGGACGACACCGCCGACATTTGCTCCAACGGATATACCGTGTGGGCATCGATGTGCGCGGCGAAAACACAATTTAAACACAATTTTCCAAGAGAGGCATGAAGACGCCAACGCAGGTGCAATATCCTGGTGTACCGATAGCCGGGATCTTTTCTTCTGTTCCGTTGGGATGCCTGTGAATGATCGGCAGCTTGAAAACACCACCCTGACCATGATAGAGATGAAGATAGCTTTTGGATTGAGGGTCAGTCTCGTCGCCGTTCACCATAAAGGTATCAGCTTCCATGTCTCTGGAGAGGATTGCGGGAGTGATGTGGAGTGCAAAATGAATGTTCGCCCTAATGGCGATCTCAAGGTACGAGGGCATCCTCGCGCTTGTCACAATACTTTGTTTGCTTCAGGAATGATCTAGAAGGCTCGCCAAAGTTCGATCGCCTGAAAGGAAGCGTCTCGCTTAAACGAGGCCATCTGAGCCTTCTGCCTCACGCTTCACTCCGGCAGGAAGACGTCTACAAAAATGAGAGCAGAGCGACGCTTGCTCATGATTCCACCTATCAGGCCGCGGTCGTCGAGCTTGGAAAATCTAAGCAAGCTCTGCACAGAAGTCAGGCTATCAGCAAGACATCACATTCGGCCACAGACCAAAGAACGACAAGTACTTCTTCAGCACTGCCCAAAGCCAGGATGGCATCTTGAATGTACCCATCGAGCATCACGACCCTGACGGTACAATCCATGAAGCCAAAGGTATAGCGACATACGGCTGCCGGACTTGTGTCGCTGTATACTTTCCCATCGCCGACAAACGCTGCTTTGCTGCCCGCATTGACGGCACGCGCGACGACGACGATCGCGACTGTTCCTGGGTTCCACCTTTCGTATCCGCAGGCTCCCGCCTACAGCAATGCGTCATGGCTCGACTTCAGGCGCTGTTTCCACATGGCTTACCAGATCGAGAGAGGTCAAGGCAGAATGCCATAATCGTCTGTCCCGTCCATACATCGACGAAGGAAGAGCTACGGGATGGTACATCGCAAGCGTCTTCTTCAAATTCCTCGGTATTGACCACAGGATCGATGGCGCGATCAATGGGCATGGCTTCTTGGTCGACTTGAGAGAAGGCGTAAAGGACGCGAAGCCGCAGACGTTGACATGGTGAGGAAAGGTGCCAACGGAGCATGATTGGGCGCGACTCGGATCTGCTTTCTAGGATGAGTTCGGCAAGGAGACGCCGAATGGGTATGGGTGGGTGGCGGTGAATGGAAGTCCGTGGTAGCCTTGGTGGGATGAGCGCAGGAGCGTTTGGGTCTGGGATTGGCAGTTGTAGTGGCCGAGAGATGATCATGCCAGCAACTAGGAGCAGAATGTATTCCGACAGTCAACTCACGCCATCAACTGACGCTTGCCCATTCGTCTCCTCTGCAGCGCCTTACTCAGTCGCCGTCTCATCCTTGCCATCCCAATATGCCTTCTTCCCCTCGTTACAATAAATCGTCCACGGACAAGCGTTCACCGCATCCACTGCCCAATTTCCGTCAGCATCTCCTCCCTGAACTCGTTCTGAAACTCATCACTGCCCCAATCCTTCCACTCGTTCAGCGTAGGGACTGTCACCCTTCCCCAATCCTCCGTCGGATGCCATCTCAGAACCTGAGGCGAAACTTCTAAAGCACTACCACCATATCTCTGAAGTTCATGGTAGTCAACCAAGAAGCCATGTCCGCCATTGAGAGAATCCATTCGTTTGTCCAGATCGTCATCCTCAGCAACTTCATCAAGCTCCAAGCCAAGGAACTCGATAAAAGCCTGCGCGATATATAGTTTCCGATCGCACTCGAAAGTAGAGGACCGGTCTTGGCCCAGCTAGACGCTTCCGTTGGATCCCGTTCGTCAGCGAACTTATCGCATACGACGCCGTCCAGCAGTATGATCTGGAATATGCGATGAAAGTCTTGCCTCCGTGGTACAGTGCGTTGGGACCTTCGTTTACTAGCTGGCCGTCAAGCTCCCACTGCTCGGTCGGCGATGAGAGCAGCCTGGAATCCCCCGTCGTGGAAGCGGATGTCAGCGGTGCAGTGAATAGGCTTTGCTTGCCGTTGGTCTCGAAGTCGGAATAGACGAAATAGTTATGATCCGTGAATCGAAGAATGGTGCCGCCAATGCTCCAGTCATATCGTAGCTGGCCGAGGTATTCGTATGTATCCCATGGAGTTGCACCACATATTAAATATTATAAGTGCTTTCCCACGGAGTTGCTGCTATCGACATACCTTTGACGACATGTGACCCATGATCTCCGAGTGGATTCGGACTAGCTGAGTAGTAGATGTGCCATGCTCCGTCAAGATTATGCATCTCACCCGCCCATACATTGCAGCACTGCCCATAATTTGCAGCATCTGGAGGGCGTGCTGTCTACCCATACCTGCTTCGTCTCGCCTTCCTTCAAGCCTTCCAGAGTTTGGGCTCTCGTCATTTGGATGTCTGTCCATGTTGTGAATATGAGGTAGTACCAGCCTTCGAACCACACAACAGTCGGGTCCTCTCCATTGTACTCTCTCCAGGGATTGGAGTAAGACGCTGCTAATGTTAGTCCGGGTAAGAGCGCGAAGGCATGGAGAAGGAATGGGATGATTGTGAATTCCATGATCAAGTTCCTGTTTCGCTTTACCAGTGCGTGAGATGTTCACCGATAATGGGCAACCATCACCATGTTGTACATCTTCTGGTCCGCGGATTCAAATCAGTGCGATGTTAATACCAAGACAGAGCAATTTCCGGTGCTGAAGCCGTGATACGTGGACGCAAACGTTTCATAGCTCCAGAGGTCTGCATCGCTGCTTCGCCGTCGATCTCTTGATTGAGAACACATTGGGTGCAGAACGAAGAGGGTGAGTATGTCTTCAAGACGGCGTGGACGAATCTCCTCCCTAGTTCTGCCGTCGATTGCCGTGTAGAAGCACTGACGTCACGGTCTTGGCGTTGTGGAGAACGAACGGCTCTCTCCACGGGCCCTCCACGTCTTCATCTTGCTACCGAACGGTACGTACTTACCTCCTTCGCATCTACGTCTATCACGACACGACACGACACGGAAGAAGTCCCACCGAAATCTCCACCATGCGGCTATGTCCCTGAGAACCTAGCATTCGACACGGCTAATGTGCCCCTTTGGGATCCGCATTCCAGTGCAGCAATATCGCATCACCAGGCAATCATCCGGTGCCGACTGCCAGTGCCAACTGCGTAGGCCAACGATGCGGCGGACTACTCGCCTAGCGTGCAATAATGGGCCTCATTGTGATATGGGTCTTATAGCAGTCATGCCACCGTTCCCTCTATAAGACTTGGGCTACTTCTCCACGTGGGTTTCCTCTACGGTATCTTCAAGATGTATCGCTTTTCCAACATCTATGTTCTCGCGGCCTTTGGCACCATCGGTGGTACCCTCTTCGGATTCGATGTCAGTTCCATGAGCGCCTGGCTCGGAACTGAGCAATATGTCAACTACTTCGATGACCCATTATCAGATCTTCAGGGGGGAATCACTGCATCAATGAGTGCCGGATCCTTCATTGGCGCCATTGGAGCAGGATTTCTCGCAGACAAGCTCGGCCGCAAGATCGCTCTTCAAATTGCCTGTATCATCTTCGTCATTGGCTGTGCGATTGTCTGCTCAAGCCAGAACGTTGGTCAGCTCATCGCAGGACGAATCGTTAACGGACTTGCAACTGGTATTTGCTCCAATTAAGTCTGCGCGTACCTCGCACACCTTTCTCCAGGCGCTATCCGCGGACGCATCGTCGGTATACAATAATCGTCAATTGAATGGGGAATTTAATCATGTACTTCATCTGTTATGGATGTGCGTCGACGATCGAAGGTCCAGCCGCCCTCCGTAATTCTTGGGGTGTTCAGGGAATCCCGGCCATCATCCTGTTCTTCGCCCTTTTCTGCTTCCCAGAGTCAATCATCAAAACTTGATGCCTCTTAGATCTTAACTGACTAATCTGCTAGATCTCCAAGATGGCTTGCTGGAAGGGAACGGTGGGAGGAGTGTTTGGAGGTCTTGGCGGACCTGCACGGAAAGGGAGACCGCCACGACCCCGTGGTACGGCCGAGTTCGAAGAGGTCAAGGAAGATCAGCGTGCCGCTGCAGACGCTCAGGGAGTTGGCTTCTTCGAGTTGTTTGGCCCGAGAATTTGGAAGAGGACACTTGCTGGTGGGTTTCTACAAAAGAGGCTAGTCTACGAGGACATACGGTGACGAAGTTCAAGGACCACCGCACAAATGTGGCAGCACCTTCTTGGCGGCAACGTACGCTAAGGCATCTCGTCCAGGAAATGTAGAACTGCCGTCAGCTACAGGTTGCGATGTACTACGTGATATACATCGGTCAGATGGCAGGCTTGAGCGGCAATACCAACCTCAACTCCTCCGCCATCCAGTACGTGGTCTTCTTGATCACTACTGGCGTCATGCTTCCGATTATCGATCGCATCGGACGTCGTCAATTGCTTCTTGCAGGCGCCGTAATCTGCATGGCCCTTCATCACAGCACTGCGGGGGTAATGGCAACGTATGGAAAACCTGTTGACTCTGTTTTCGGCCATGCAGACCTTCGCTTGGAGATCACAGGTGCCCCTGGCAAGGCAGTCATTGCGCTCAGCTACATCTTCGCCGGTATCTATGGTCTGACCTGGGCGCCAACTGGATGGATCTACTGCTCCGAGGTCTTCCCACTCAGATATCGCGCGAAGAGTGTGGGTTTTTTTGCAGCGACCAACTGGGTAAAGCACTACTAAATGCATGTTCAGCGGCTTTGCTAAAAACATAAAGAGATCTTCAACTTCGCGCTCGCCTGTTTTCTGCCACCGGCGTTCAAGAACATTACCTGGAAGACATCATTGTCTTCGGCGTGTTCTGTACCGTCGTGAGCTTCCACATCTTCTTGGCCTATCCCGAAACGGCACGAAAAACGCTCGAGGAGATCGATTTCCTGTTCGACTCGAACATTCCAGCTTGGCGAACGGGCAAGGTCCAGGTCGATGCTCTTCAGGCACGCGCCCACAAGATCGAAGAGACTGGGACAGCGGACATTAGCGACGACGCTCTAGGTTGGGAGAAGGAGAAGGAGGTAGCATAAACTTTCGGCATATCTATAGATCATGGATGTAGAAGTGAAGGCGCACTGGACACGGGCTGAGGCATTCCCTACACAGCGGTTTCAACTTTCACATGATGACATGCTCGTCTTGGCGCGCTAATGCAAGTTGAGCACAGACCAAACACGCTGCTATTAGCTTCGCCGACCTAGCCCAGCTTTCTTCCTCGCAACAACAACAACAACAGCAGCAACAGCAACATGGAGCGTCTCTGCGGTCGGGAACGCTCACACCCGCCGCGCTTGTACTGACACTTCCCAGACCTTCTGCACCATTCCAGTTACAGCTGGAAGGTCAGGAGCTTCCTTTTTCTCGTGAGTCAGCCCATCATCCGCGCCTCGCATACCATGCTGACCTCCTCATACAGACCCTTGGCGGCCTCCACCGCAAGGGCAACGACAAACTGCATCTGCAGCCTCACCCTTCACACAAGGGCAACGAAAACCTAACCATCATCTGTGAGCAGCAGCTATGCACATACACCCTCCTCATACTGACTCTTGTGCAGCTCTCTCTATCCGACGAGAAGGGACAACGAAAAGTTCGTCAATGACATCGGGTTGAAATCCAAAATGCCAATCATCTGAGCGCTTTGCGTCGGACAACGGAAAACTAACCACCATCTGTGAGTGAACAGCAGATCACACGCAAGCACAACTTATTGACGCCTGTGTAGCTCTCCTCAACCGACGAGACGAGACAACGACACGTTCGCCAACGACCTCAGGTCAAAATCAAAAAATAACAACCATCTGAGCGCATGGCGTCAGACAACGAAAGCGGAGTTTTTGGTGGGCTCGCGCCCGCTCGCCGCCAACACGGTGTCCTTGCGACATCGAAAACCAAGTAAGTGCCCTCCAAGTCTGTTCGACTCGATCGCAAAGACGCTCGCCTCTTGCCACCACAAACACAACATTACCACACTCTCACGAGGTAAGTACTCCTCATCGACCGAAATTGAATTTGGTAACCCTCACTGCAGCTTGGGATGAAGAGAAGGGGGATGACAGCACGGAAGAAGGGTCGATGGCTGTGGCTAGATGGATGAGGAGTCAGACTTGAGAATCCAGAGCGCGCGTGGAGAGGAGAAGCAGGGCAGTAGATACTATGCGAATGAAGATGAGCTTTCAGGTGATGTGCATCACATCAATATATCCTGTTCAACCTGTTCTATATCTCGGACTGATGTTCTGGGTCGAATAATACCAGTCCGTGCTCCTCAACGCTCCAATGAAGTTGTTTCCGGGCGTTCCATAACAATATGCGCATCCTAATCTTGCATAGCCTCTCAACTTCTTCAACGCCCTTTTCCCACCTTAACCTCCAATGCTCCAGCTCTTTCAACCAACACAATCTCGCACTCTCCAAGCTCTTCCTTACTCCTCCCTCCACCTTCCTCCTTAATCTCCCCTCATCCCACACCCTCACCCATCAATCAGCCAATTAAATAAGTCCGCCGCCAAATGTATCCCATTAATAAAACCCTTCCAAATCGGCGGCCAAGTCCTCTCCCCTCCTCTTATCATCCACCACACCAGCTGAAACACCATGACCACGTCCCAACCCACGACCGCTTCGTTGAAGTCTTTGTGCGCTGATAGGAAGGGTGTGAAGTGGAACCAGTAGAAGATGGCGCAGCCGGTTATGTGGATGATGGCGAGGGTGTAGGGGAGGAGGAGGAAGGTGAGTATGAGGAGGAAGAGGGTGTTTAGGGTGAAGTGGAGGGGGGATGCAGGTGGTGTGGGCGATGTGGGCGGCTGCAGAGTGAGTTGGGGTTGTATTGTGGCTTTGGCCTCGTTCGTCTCGGACATTTCGCTCGTTGGGTGGTACTGATGGTATTGGATAGATGTTCGCTTCTGGATGGTGTATTATTGTTGATGTGCATGGCTGAGTCCGGAGTGATGCAGGACTGGATGAGGATCGAGAAGGCACGGCTTCAGGGACACAAGCCGAGCTGCACTCAGATACATTGGACCACTTGCTTCTACCAGTCTCTGCCCTTTCCCTTACAGCTCAGCAGCGTCGCCATGTGCGACTCTCCTTCCCAAAATCCACGACCAAGCTCCTACGGCAGCCAGCACGACTGCGCCTGCCAATCCCGACGCCTGTATAGCCTGACAGATCATGCCCAGAGCCGCCATTACCACGAAGAAGAACGCAAGACAAACGCAAACAATCTCCAGATTCTTCCTCGTAAGTTGCGGAATCCACTCATCGAAGTAAGGTAGCTCAAGATCCAACACTCGTGCAGCCAGGTAAACACACGCTGCAATTGCAAGAATGAAAGTGCTCATAGCGAACATCTGAATCGGGTCCAGTGGGCCGGGCAGCGTGTGCAATAGTATGAGGAGTGGAAAGGTGGTGATGGTAATGAGGACATAGAGCAGTGCGACCAGAGTGTAAACTGTCAGGATGCTGGTAACTGTCAGCGAGGTCCAGTACAGCATGAAGCCGAAGAAGGCTTTGATGTAGTGGTGCATTTTCTTGTGTGGATTCGGTATGTATGACCGGCAGTCGCTCGAAGCAGGTCAGAGTGTGATGGAGCATTCTAAGTAGCTAAGATGATGTTTGCTGGTTGAGTTCTGGAAACGGCTGCAGGTGCCCTCGTTTTCTTTTCCTTGTGAAGATCGCTGAACGTTAGATACATGTCAAGAAGACGCTGCCTCGTGACATCTCGTGAAGTATGCATCATGATCGCAACATACTATATCGCATGACATTGGTCCACATCAAGTGGCGCTGGCCAGCGTCTCACCAGTCGAGGCCTTGTCTTTCTTCTCTGCTTTGGCCCTTTGTTTCTCTCTCGCTCCCTGCTTGAGATCTTCCCACTTCGACTCATACTTCTTGAGCAATTTTTTCTGCCGAGCGTCTTCATTTTGTAGCTTCTGTCGCTCTTCCGTCTCTCGTTCAAGTTGCTGCTCC
The DNA here is from genome assembly GCA_031771865.1 of Nothophaeocryptopus gaeumannii. Classification (NCBI taxonomy): domain Eukaryota; kingdom Fungi; phylum Ascomycota; class Dothideomycetes; order Mycosphaerellales; family Mycosphaerellaceae; genus Nothophaeocryptopus; species Nothophaeocryptopus gaeumannii. Next base: position 1,120,124 of record JASISA010000041.1, on the reverse strand, counting down.
ATTTGCCGAAGGCGTTCCAGCAATGCAGGATCCGGTCCTTCAGACGGGCCTTGTGTATGCACGCTGGCCATACTCTGCGTCAGGGCGGCCATCGATGCATCTTGGGCGTGCGTTTCGAACTCGGTTAGTCTGGTTGCAAGTTGCTCCAGTGTTTGTTTGAGGGTCACATTCTCCAATTCCAGCTCCTCGTTAGTTCTTGTCTTTCCGAATGACTTCCGTCCTTGGCTTGAGCGCATACGGCTATGCCTAGGTGAGTCAGGCATTTGTGCTTCGCGAGCATCGACAAAAGCTTCTTCGTCATCTTCATCTATTCCTGCCAGTTGCTCCTGCTGCGCTTTCGCTATATTGGCGTAGGAAGAAGTCCCGCCAGTGGTAGGCACCACATAGAAGCTCTCAGCGGGTCCAAATGCACGTCCATGATGCCCACGTTCTCGATGCTCGTCCTCGATGGCAGTAAGCGCGGCTTTAGAAAAGATCTTGTTCACATCTGGTCCATCGTTGGCTCGGACTGTGTTTCGCTTCTGCTTTTCCTGCTCGGCTTTCAGATCGTCTGCAGTCAGTGGCAGGCCTGCATAAGCAAGTACGGATGACAATTTTGACATGGTTCCAGTCGTGAGATTGCTGTAGAATTTGGCAAAAGCATCATCATCTTCTGCTTTCTTTGCCCTCTGCTTCGGGTTCAGACTCTGGCTATCCATGACTGATGGAGGAATCTTAGGCGCCGGTCCTGCACTCGAGCGATTGCGGCGATGCGATTCTGGTGAAAGTTGCCTCGCCCTTGCTTGCGCAGCTGCAGATGGTGGGTTGCGACTGGGCTGTGGGATGCCTCGCCTTGAAGCGATATCTCTCGCAAGCGAAGGAGACGAGTCTCGAGCAGAGCTGCCAAATCTAGCAGCTGCTAACATTGAGGTCGTCGGCTTGCCCTGAGACGATGCAGATGTCGCCGAGGCTTGCGTTGCTGCCTTGTCCGGTTGTGCGAAATCATGCTTGGACACGGAGGGATCGTCGACTCTGGGCTCGGCAGATGCATTCTCGTTCTGCTCGTTGACGTCTTGAAATTTGATGAGACGCGCAAGATTCAGGTGCTGTTCTTCAAGCAGTCGCAGGACTCTCAGAGCCTATATCAACACTTAGTGCCAGTTGCTCGGGATGATCATCGTCTCGAATACCTCCGAATCGCTCGCTGTCTTCGCCGCTCGAGCATATTCGGTCGCTGCGCTCTCATGTTCGTCCGCGGCCTGGGTCCAATTGATCTGCTGTGTTTCTTCGGCGGCTTTCCTTGCGTGTGCATGCGCCTGCGAGCGGTTAGCGAAGGCAGCTGCTAACAGAACGGTATATTGCCTCTCACGCTGCTTAAAGGCGCCGCCTCCGCCATATTCAGGCCTGATGGATCGATGTATGAATAGACCTCCACGTTGCTTGAAATTGTTCGCCACGTCTATTAGGATTCATGCGGCGGTCCCCAGGACGCCAGGTGATGTCTGTCTTTCACGTGGCGCATGCGCACAGATAAGGTTTCGCGCCAACGGGCCTCCCGCAGGTGAACTTGGCAAGGTTCAACGACCGGGCCCATGTGGGGCTCTCCTCGCGACGAAGCAGCCTTGGTCAAAGTGACGCAGTTGCGACTCTCCACTTGCTTGATACACCGTCTCCAATAGCGTCGCAGCATTCTTCGCAATATACCATATATACATATCAACAGTCCGAACATTCACCCTCTTTTTGGCTCGTGTTGCGACGCTGGAACGTGTGCCCTCGTGACAACGTGCAGGACACCGAGGTCAAACGGCATCTGGATACTTCGTACACAGCTACCTTCGCACTGCTTGGGGACCCCAGCACCAAGGCAATTCGAGACATGTGTTACCAGTGTTGAGTAGCACGACATCTCCAAGAATCTGCGTACTTAATGGCTGCAACAATGGCGACTCTGGACGCCGCGACACCTTCACCGCGTGGCGGGGCTCTGGCTAGACTGCGTCGCAACAAAGGGCTAGCCAATGCCTCGACCAATTCTTTGGCCAGCAGCTCCGTTGATGGAGACGATGCGACGACCGGGAAGACGGAAGAAAACGCGTCCGAAGGAGGTCTTTTGCGCACCTCCGTAGAGGCCGCCATTGACAAGGTCAAGGAACGCACGCGACAGCGCTCACTGGACGATCGACGGAGCAGCGAAGATAGATCCGGCCGCCGTCTGTCTACGTTGGTGTCCAAGACGAAGCGCAAGATCAGGGGAGGTCGCGGCGGCGACCCACAGCGAAATCTCAGTGTCGACTCTCTCGGCCTCGCTGGCAACCAGTCGGACTCTTCTTTGCCTTTGGACGGGAGCGGGCACAGCAGTCTCTACACGGACGACGAACGAGTCGATGTCAACAAGTAAGTTCCGTCTGTTTTACTTTTACAGGTGTTGTTCATCAATGCATACGACTACAATTCGTACTCGCAACGGAAGCCTCCACATGGACCGACAACCTGGTGTTCTGTCCACGATTCAAGGAGCTTCCTGGAGAAATCCGGCACGAGCCGTTGCACGTGCTGGGATGCCGCGCATCCCAAATGGCTGTCAGAGGTCGGTGGTGCATTGGCCGCTTTGATGTCGGATGCAGACGCCACGAGCCTTTGCATACCGCATATTTCCTACGCTGCCGCGCATGTCAACCCTTCTTCAGCCTTGAGAAGCACACTTGTTCCTCTACCTTCATCTCTGGCAGGTGCAGCTGGCACCCGTCACGCCTATCGTTACCTCTGAGCGCTGTTTTCTTACTCCCCATTCCTGAGCTTCATCGTTGACAAGGTGGCTTCATCCAGCAAACCGATCCGGCCGTCGCTGTCTCCGCGCGCCTCGCACATCGGCTACCTTACCTACTCATCTCCTGAGATCAACGCGCAGACGCGTTCGATTGTGTCTGGAGTGGAAGTCGTCACCTCGCCTGAGGCTGAGGCCACTCCCGATCCACTCTCCAACGTTCCCCACATCGTTGAACCCGCTGCTTCCACGGACGCACTGCCTGCTCCTTCGATCCCTCCGCGCAGCCCTTCGCCAGCTGGTCGTCTCCGCGAGCGATTCACTTTGTCTCGAAAGAAGTCGGGGGGTTTGGATTCAATAAAGTCGGAGACCAGCGGAGGCAGTGGATTGGGAGGCTTTTTCAGACCTTCGAGCAGGAGGGGTAGTCTGAGCGACCGGCCTTCCAGCGCACCTCCTACCGAAGAGGCATATGCATCGCCCGAGCCAAAGAAAGAGGAAGCTCTGCCTACGCCACCGAAGCAGGAGCGGCCGGAGACACCGAAGAACCGCAGCCGACAGGCCATTGATACTTCGTTACCCGAAACACCTCCAAATCTTCTATCTACGCCAACAACCCTCGTTACGCCGCCGACACCGACCGACAGTAGCGCTGCCGCTGCGTTCCGACCTACATCTCCTACGAAAGGATCGCCCGCCGGCAGACTCAACTCTGTAGAGAGCATCAGGCATCGGCGTGCGCAATCAGCCAATCTTCCAAGCAAGCTTTCGACGTCTGTGAATGCGCCGCTGACACCGCATGTTGAGGAGACGAGAACACCGGGCGGAACACTAAGTCAGCCGCCGCTGCCGGATTCCGCAGCTGGCTTTTTCTCCTCGTTCTTCTCAGTCGCTTCGAAGGCCGCGGGGCAAGTGAGCAGTGGAATCAATACTTCAATATTGCCAAGCCAGAAAAAGCCAACTGGAACACCGAAAGCATTAGACGCTGCAGGTGGAGGTGAAGAGGTGATACCTGGCGCGGAAAGTAGAACCGGGGCTGATCTTACTGAAGGCCAACAGAAGCCGCTTGCAGTGGAGACACTAGGGAAAGGTGACCTGAACTTCAGCCATCTCGGTATCTCGGAAAGCGAGCCAAACCTCATGTCGACTACGGCGATCGATCTGCCAGCGCAAGCGCATCTAGATGGGCAAAATGAGAGCGCAAACCGAATTAGGAAAGCAGAAGAAGAATCTGCTGCACGTGCTGTTTCGTCTGCATACGAAAAGCCTCCATTGACAACGGAGAAGCAGGGCAGCGGCAGCAATCGACCGCTGTCAATCGCATCCAACGAGCGGCTAACATTAGGTGAACACACCCCACCGAGACCCGGTGCTGAACCCGAGAGCAATAATATCAAACGCTCGGGTAGCGTTCGAAGCAAGATCAGTGGACGGCGGAAGCATCGTGGCAGTTCAGCTACTGCTGGCACTTCCAACTCCATAGCAGCGGCCCTGAAGGATAGTACTACAGGAATCGCGAATCCTGCCGCTCATGGCTTGGGACACAGACTTACTGGATTTGCAGTCGCAAGCAGTAAACGCAACAAGGACTTTCATCAGCTCTTTCGAAGTGTGCCAGAGGACGATTACCTGATCGAAGACTACTCCGCCGCACTCCAACGCGACATCCTACTCCATGGTCGGCTGTACGTCTCAGAGGGGCACATCTGCTTCTCCAGCAACATTTTGGGATGGGTCACCAACCTGGTCATAAGTTTTGGTGAGGTGGTCTCCGTGGAGAAGAAGAGCACCGCCGTCATCTTCCCCAACGCCATCGTGATATCGACACTGCACGCTCGAAACACCTTCGCCAGTTTCGTGGCACGAGATTCAACATATGAGCTGCTTATTGGCATATGGAAGATCAGCCACCCCAACTTAAAGAGTTCCCTGAACGGAGTCACACTAGACAACGCAGGCACTGGAGATAAGACGGAAGTCGCTGAGCCTGAGGACCTCGACGATGGCACCACAGAAGCATCCGAAGACGAAGTCTATGATGAAGATGCTGACGACGACGGAGGAAGCTTCACTGATGGTGGTCTGGTCGCTAGCGATGCCGGTAGTACCCTAGGCGACACGACTGTTAGTAGGAAGACGTCTGCCGTTCCGATTGCTGCAGCATTACAAGCGAATGGAACACTGCCAAAGGGCCTGGAGAATGCTGATGCTGCCGTTGTCGGTGCAGCAGTCAGCAGTGAGTATCCCGGATGCGCGACTCATGATTCCACGGAGTGCAGCGATAGCGCCGAACACTACGATCGACCCCTGATAGATACTGTCATTCCAGCGCCGCTCGGGAGGGTCTACTCTATGATGTTTGGACCAGCTTCGGGCGCGTTCATGCAAAGATGGCTCGTGGAAGAACAAAAGTCGCGAGACCTCAACTACGTCGACGACAAGACCGGTCTTGACAACGATCACAAGACATTTACCTTCGACTACGTCAAGCCCATAAATGCGCCAGTTGGGCCCAAGCAAACCAAGTGCATCACCACAAACACATTGAAGGCATTCGATCTGGACAAGGCAGTATCTGTCGACTGTGGTACCGTAACACCGGATGTGCCGAGCGGGAACAGCTTTACCACCAAGACGAGATACTGCTTAATGTGGGGTCCGAACAACTCAACGAGGATGATCGCCAGTTGTACTATTGACTGGACCGCCAAAAGCTGGCTCAAGGGTGCTATTGAGAAGGGTGCGAATGACGGGCAGATTGAGTATGTCAAAAGTATCGTGGCAGGCCTAAAGGCTGCCGTTACCACCAAGCCGCCGGTCAAGGGTCAGCCCCGCAAAGGCAAGCGGAAAGGTAAGAAGGAGGTGTTTGACGCCGAAGAAGCGCAAGCACAACGCGAAGCTGCCGTTGCGGCTGCGGAACAAAAAGCGCCAGACTGGGGCGTATTTGAGCTTATACGGCCTTTCGCGGACCCCTTAGTATCTCTTCTCCGGCCTTTTGTCACGTCACAGGTGCTCATTGCAGTCCTGTTCGTGCTTCTTGCATACACATGGATCTTCCCATCCCGAGGAGGAGCCCATGTGGGCTTCCCCGGATACTCCCCTCCCGAACGCATAGCGGCCTACGAGGGAATATGGAGAAGGGAAGAGAGCGCGCTGTGGGACTGGCTTGAAGATCGCGTTGGGATCGAACAGATACACACGGCGCCGCTTGCCAAAGATGGACAAGATCAGAGGCAGGGGATCCTGAATGCTAAGCACATGGGCGAGAAGTTGAATGACGTGCGCATGTCGGAGCGTCAGATGGATGATGCGATACGGACGACAGAGGAGAAGTTAGCTGCGCTCAAAGAAGCAGTGAAGAGGAAGAGAGCGCGGGGAAAGTCCTCGTAGCCTGGAAGAGTAGTTATAATTTGTTATCCTGTGGTTCACCAGCGTGTGAGCGTTCTCGTCTGTGTCATCTACATCTGTATGAGTATGTCGTGCCGGAAAGGCAATCCTCGATGTCACTTCTCGGACTGTTTGCTTGCGGAGTGGGATCTCAATGTGGTTGATGTGCTGCTGTGTTTGCTTGTTCCATGCTGTTTGCTGATCTGGTCAGCTCCCGCTAAGGTGCGGGTGAGAAGTGAGAAGACAAATCTTCTAAGTGCCAACACTGATGATCTGCTACTCAATGATCCTGAGCAAACAGCCCGAGTAAAGGGGTTGGAAGGACTTTGGTAAGTGATGTTTGTCTGTTGACAGCTGATTATTAAAGTGAGCCACGCGAGTGGTAGTCAATGCGCAGATTTACTTCGGTACCTGCATCGGCGTCCTCCATCAACACCTGCGACTCAGCACCACATTCATCTTCTACGACTTGTACATACCTTTCCAGTCGCGCACATCAGCAGGCCCTGTCAGTCCTTTGCCGACCAAGATCGGCCAAGCGCCTGTTGAGCTATCACACAAGAGCTTAAATCCAGTCCCGCACCTCGAGCTTCTGTGTCTTCTCCTATCTTGGACTCAGAGTCGCTGCCCGCCAGCACTCGGGCCCTGTACCATGTCGGCGAACCCAGAGACCGTACGCATCAAGCGTAAGAGAGACGAATCGGCACCAGACGCCCTCCTACTTGAACGACGAAGCAAGAGACCGCACGGCGATAAGGAAGACGAGCCAGCCATTCAGTACGTGCTTCAGAAGGAGGACAAGGAGCCCGAACGTAGGGGCGAGGCCGCGCAACCTCGCACGCTGTTCGATGCCGACCACTTGCAACGTCGCACACAGGAGAGCGGCACAGTAAAGGACAAGCCTCGAAACGCATCCGGCAACGGATTGGATGGCGCCCAGGCCAACAAGGAGAGGAGAACCTTCCATTTGAAGCGCCCCACTACACCTGAACGCGGTATCAAGAAGCGGAAGGCGGGCAAGGACAAGGATGGCGCAGTCGCGACCTTCATGGAGAAGCGGCAGAAGCAACAGTACCAGGACGCCGTGATCGACTACGCGACGCGCGAGCGGTCTGAGAGTCAAGTATCATTACCTGATGCGGACTCCAGGCCTCTGAAACGTCCGGGGAGAAATGCCGCGTATAAGACCAAAGGTAGTCTTGGCCATGTGAAGACTGATTCGCGCATGGAGCGCATGGAGGCTATCGCCAATTCGCTCCACAAGTTCGCCGTCGATGAGGCCTCCAAGGATGTTACACCGAAGCCGAAGGTGACATCCATGCCCAAGCTCTCGGCTCAACGAAGTCGTGCTCTACATCAGCAGTGCGCACCGCAATCTTCGACGGCATCGAGAGCTCTAGACCACGAGGATATGAGCATGGATGACGACGCCGATTACGTTTACGACACCTATGTCTTAGCGCCCAGTTCGAGCATAGGTGCGGCACAGGTGGATGCTCATGACAGTCTCGGCAACGTGGGCTATCTGATCATCACGGAAGAGGATCAGGCGGTCTGGGAGACGTATATCGATGAAGACCCTAGCGACGACGAGCCCAGCGACGAGGACGACGAGAATGCGGAAGACTGGTATGGCGCTGACTATCCAGACGATGAACTCGCTTCTGATGACGAGTACAATCGCAACGCCTATGGCTATCGCGCCAACGGCGCATCCGACGATGAGGAGTATGACAAGCACACCTTCAGCGAGGACGAGTATGACCGGGAGATGAATCCGTGGCGCAAGAAGACGACGCCTGCGCAGTTCTCCAAATACTTGAATGGCGGGAACAACGAGGTCGACTCAGATTGAGACAAAGTGCGACAGTTGTACCTACAGCGCCCAGCATAGCATCGCATTGCGTCGCAGCTTGGGGAAACAGCAGGGCAAGGAACGATTTCAATGTTCAAATGACTATGTCTTCGTACTGTCATCAAAGAGTATATGCTCTCTCGTTTTCCATGAGGGTCATCATATGGCCGTAAATGCCTTGACACGGGCTGCTGCATGTCCACCACTTCGTGCCACCGTATGCCGATGTCTTCTATTCCTGCTCTTCCAGACCACTCCTTCCCTTTGGTCATCAATCACCAAAGGTATGCAACGCCAGAACAATCTTGTTGCGTTCCACCGACTATCTCTGTCATCAGGTCGTTTGTCATCCAAAAGTGACCAGCAAGCGACCGCTGCCAGCGCGATATCGCCCCATAAAGACGCCGATTCAATAAACAGCGAGCCCGCCCTCATGATAGTAAGGTGATGGTGGTTGGTGCGACTCCACATGTCAAAGTCCCATCGGAAGATTGCTGCACGTGTGTTCCCTCTCGGTTATGCTGGTGTGGAACCGCTTCGCTCCGGACGTAGCTCCGAGTTCCCCCTCAAAAATGCGCGAAGTTGCATCTCCGCCTGTTGAGCGTTGCGCCGACCTTGTCTGTTCTGCTTTTATGACAGGGCAGAAGGAGGCAGGTATCCAATCTGAGCGAGGAACTCTCTGGAGAAGTTCATCGCGCGCTGTTCGACTTCCCTACAGTCGGCGACGTAGGAGCCCGGTCCACTTTTGAGGACCTCTTGCAATCCCCATTCTCTTCGTACGCGGTAGTAGACTGAAGTAAGGCCGCCTTTGGTCCTCATGCCGAAGAGCTTGTCGAAGCGTTCTTCGATCTCTGGCCATGTGTTGTCGCGGATGATGCGTGCGTACATGATGAAGAACTTTTGCTCCTCGCTGTAGGAGGGTCGTGGGGCTCGCGGTCTTCTTTCTCCGTCTAGTACTGTTGACGAAGAGGAACCGTTGCTCCTAGCCCAGCCGAGTGCATCGGTCGTTTCTGAGGATGAGCTTTTGTCCCGTCCAGAGAAAGGTGAATTGCCGTCAAGAAGTGGTGATTGCGATGGTCCATTGGTGCGAATTGGTGGAAGAGTGTTGCAGTTCAGTCGAGTCGGAGGGGGCAGATATGGAGGGGAAGAACCAAAGCTCGCGGTCGGTGATTTTGAACTGCCATACCTTCTTGCTTGCGGTGGTGGTGCGCCGAAATATGCAGACGAAGAAGACAACGTTCGCCCAGTAGAGGAAGTAGGAGGATTGCTTTCAGGCGTCTCAACGTTGAGAATCTTGCTTAGCGGGATCTTGCCCGGCTGAAGAGGGTCCATGCGGTCTCCCATCGCTGGGCTTACTTCTCGGAGAGGACTGCGGTATTGGATCTTCGATCAAGGGCCATAACGCGGAGCCTAGGGAAGATGGTTTAGTCCTTAAATAATCCCGATCGGAGTCACCACCGTGACAGATACGCTGGCTTGTCATGCACAGCACAAGCTCGAGGTCCTGCGTCACCTTCGGCAGGAATCGATCGAACAGTTTTCGGAGTGACTCCCGAAGGTTAGTGTAACTCGACTACCTGGACTGTCTAATTCGATTACCCAGAGCAAAGAACCCCAGACGTCTGCCAGCGGGAGGCCAACGATGCGCTGGAGGCTCAGATTGATGCTGGCACCCGTCGACAGTAATGTCAGCCCAACAGGAGGCCGCTTGCCCGTCCTATGAAGATGCTTCTTGCTGGATCGCACGAGGGTAATGTGGCGTGTCAACAGGGAGCGGCTGGTGTCGATCGTACAGACGGGATCGGGGCGACCTCCTAGTCTCAACGTAACGTTGTAAGTGATTCTCCAGCAACGAGCCTTGGAAAGAGATGTGATAGTTGCTGGAATTCTTGGCTTACTGATGCTGACGGAAATAAATGTCGTGGATGAGAAGGCGTCAGAAAAATAGATGATGCATTTGTCTCATGCAGGTGGAGTGCCGACGAGTGCAGATAGAATGTGAAGAGCAGCATCACCTCATGCATCAGTGAGGTTGCACCTCCCCGTTCAATCAATGCGCTTGGGCTCTAACTCTCGTTCACGTGGCATAGCAAGTTCGGAGGCGATCCAAGGCCCCATTGGTTTTCCTTAGCCTGAACTTAGCTGGGCATCTATGACCCTACCTTGTCTGTGGATGCTATGCATGTTACTCCCCTTGTTCACTCTCTCTCAAGCTCTTGATGTCAAATATTCAAAATAAATCGTCAGTTCTCATTGCCATGAATCAAGAGACTGCCCAATCTGGCAATGGCAAGACCTTGTTCGACCTCACACCACGCCGAGTCGGGGCCTCTGCGCGGCCTGGATCCTCGCACGAGTGCCTGCGTGGCTGTGTTGGCCAATTGCAATTCTGCTTGGAACATGGAGAACCCATAGTTCCTATCGGCAAAGCTCAATCATTGATGAGCCTCCAGATAGGAGAAGGTGGCCGGCGCCGCGGAGTAAGACAAAGTTCATCACTCGGAGGATACCCCGATGTCAAATTAGCAGCAGTGCAAGTTGATTCGTGCTTTCAGACATGGCCACGATGGGTTGCCGGTGTGAAGAAGATAGGAAGCTTCGCAGATCGAGATCTCTCCGCTCTTCACGGCAGATCCACTGGTCGGCCCGAAGAACCCGGCGCCTCCAGGCTTGACGTCGGGAGTCGGGAACGCATTCCCGCCGGATTATAACTTCTGCATGTCCCTCCGAGTCTTCCCCTACCCAAGACGACGCTTGCGCAAGCTAAAGTTGCACGTGGGCGTTCCATTTCACAACTGCGACAAAAGACTTTACTTGGTAATCCGATTGAATTGAGATACGAAGTCACGATTTCCCTCCATCACTCACTCCTAGTCCGAGTCCGCTCTGCTTCGGATGATGCGGCATGCTCAAGAATTAAGTGCTCGCCTCGAACCTTACTCTTTGGATGAGAGCATAGAGAGCAAAAAGAGCAGGATCACACGCGCAGGTCGCTGAAGGAGCGGCTTCTCAGCGCCTCGAGCATCTGCCATGTGCGTACCAACCACGCTCACATATCGAATTGACCAAGGAGTTGATGGATTTCCTTATCGAAAAAGACGTGTGGCAAGGCGCGATGCGAGCAGATGAGACTTGCCGTGAGACACGCGCGCGATTTTGCGCATTGAGATTGCAATCCTGTTCAAAGTTCCCACTATTCCACCCTCTCAAACGGATGAGTGCCGAGAAGCGACTTGCCGTAGTGGACCAGCCGTGAAGCTTGAGTCGATACGCCTGATAGGCTCAAGACGAAGACCTATTGCAGTTAGACGATGCCTAACGCGACATCGCAGGTCAAATTCCCGTTGTCTTCTTGTACAATGCAGCAGAATTCCACGAGTGACCCCTCGATGGCTGAGAGCGTGCCTAGTTTGGCTCCATCCACAAGGCATCGCTACCAGACCTTCAGCCGCCTTTTCGCACTTCACTCCGAGCGCGAGGTTCTTAGCGAATTTTGACAGTCGCGGCTGATATGACTAGTGTATAGCTGCGACCGGCGAGAAGCAGATCGTGACGCAGTGTTGCAGTTGTCTAGCTATGGCATAGCTCCATTCCTCCGATATGTATGTCTTCTGACATGGATCGGCTCGAGATGGAGATTCCGAAGAGGGTCGTGGCATCTAGGCCCCGCTGTCCTATCCTTTGACGTCTCCTATTTGACCCGAAACCGTTGGCAGCTGATGGTCAGAGGCCAGGAAAGTAGGTTTACATCCGATGGCTATTCGATATGGTGTTGAAGAGATGCTGCGTAGCATGGTGTAGATGGTGCATATCCGAAGGACACAAGACTTGCCAGAGCACAGACTGCGAAGCCATGGTTTGCTTGCCAGGAGCCGACGTTCGAGACCATGTGGTGCTGTTAGCCTGTAGGTATATGCGCGGAGGCAAAAGCAACTCTTCTCTCTGCAATGTTCGCGGTCGGTCAAACTGCTGTGAATGAGTGAGTGCCGTATATGATTGTTGGCCACCTCGGAACAGGTCAGGAACCGACGAAGTCCATTGCCGAAAGGAGGCCGGCCATCTCGATCTCAGCAACATACTTTTAGCTTTTAGCTTGTTCCCCAGATGCGCTTCATTTATTTCGATTATCGATCTTGTGATGATTGGGAAGTGTTCCTTGCTGCTCCATGTCCCGTCTGACAGTGACGACGATTCGATGACCTCTCTACGTCCAAATAGACTTCAGCCAAATGGAGTCAATGCCGAGGCGTAAAGTCTGGAGTTTTATAGCCTTACTGCAGTCTGCAGCAGCCACACAATGCGGACAAAGAAGCAACGAGGAAAGAGATGCTACTGCGCTGCGATTCAGTGATGCCGCTAGTTGTAATCTACAGCTTACAAACCTGACAAACATGTCAATGTACATTCTCCGCCATCTTCATCACTACCCTGCCCTCCGGTGTCTATTCACATCCGAAGGCCAGGATTCTGGGGCTGCCGTGCTGGGAATCCAAGCAAAGCTCCAAGCGAATGTTTAGGCCGACGAGACCCGTTCTGTTACCATGTCCATCATAAGCTATCACCAACTCCACTGCTGTGCAGGTTGCATTAGTCGTATCGGTGGCGTATGCGCGGTACTTGGTTGATGAAGCAATTATACTGATTAATGCAGCCATAAAGTCATTTCAACGACGCCGCGATACCGACCTGCAGTTGCTAGGACATGCGTGAAGAAATAGCAAAGCCTCAATCCCAGGTCTAGTCGCACCCCATTTAAGCTTGTAAGAGGGTCAATGACTTCTTCACCTCATTCTCACCGGGCAGGCTGGTATGTACATAGCTAGCAAGTGCCCTAAGGACGCAGGCAATCAGCGTTCAGCACCACTGGTGTCTCATGCGTTGTTCTCGCAACGTATGTTCCTTCCGAGCTAGATTTTCCCCTGGGTGAACGTCGGTGTGGTAGAGAACAGGTTTGTGACATACATGCAGCGGCAAAAATGGCATTTGCGGTATTAACCCTTGACCAGCACGTCTTCAACATCTCTTTGATCCAAGTATGTGCCATGCAAGTGAACTAAACTTGGACAGTCGCAGCCACTCCGCGGATCGCAGGAGAGAAGAAGTTGAAAGCGGAATTGCCACTTCAAGTTGAATTTCCGTTCTAGATGCGCTCTCAGATTGGTCTCGTCGTACAATTGCAACAGGTCGTGATGCATGAACCGTCCAGCAACCCATTCACGCCATGCCGCAAGTGTTGCATCAGACTTGATCGTCGATAACCCGAGCCCGTCTGCACGGCGCCCGCCACAACGGAGTGACAGTCGGATCTAGCTCCGGTCGTGCAGTTCCCGAGCTCGACGATTTTCGCGCCGACTCTCGTCTGGACGCTAGATGTATGAAACTTTCACGCCCATCCCTACCGTTTGCTTCACCTTCGCCCAGCTTTCCTCCAGTGCTCGCTTCAATTTCAGCCGGACATCTCGCCTCGCAATAATTAGGAGGAATGCGATCATGAACATCATCAAACGCATCGTTGCCATCCCGTTCAAAGATACACCTCGCCCTGCCTGCGTTATCATGTGTTGAACATTGGTAAAGACGGTCGAGGCGCGGGCATACAAGTCCAGCGGTTGCGAACGAGGCTTCTTCTGAGGTTTCCCGGCAGCTTTTGATTGAGATGATGAGGATCTTTGGCCGTTGGCAGCGGCGCTTGCATTCCGTGCATGGCCATTGGATCGTGGAGTTGAGGAAGAAGCTGAGGTATTCGTCTTGGAGCGCTCAAATTCGGCGGCCTTCTTACGCTCCTCCTCTTGCCGCTCTGCTTCTTTGCGACGAGCTTCCTCCACTGCTTGCTGTTCCTCCAACTCGCGCTCCCGAAGCTCTTCCAGTTCTCGCTCTCTTTGCGCCGTCCCGTCCTTTTCGTCTTTGAGTCCAGCCAGCGCGTGCAGGAATGCTTCTCTTCTCTCCTCGTCCAGCATATCGTTCATCTCAATGAACTGATGCGCATATTCCCACTCGTCATTCGCGGGCAGCACGTGCAAGGTGTAGAGCTCCAAGATCTTCAGTCGCGTTGTCAACTCCTTTGGCGACGAGGTCCCATTGGACATAGGCGTAGCGATCCCTTCATTCAGATACGCTAATTGAGCTGCATCGGCAGATGCGGAGAGGTATGTCTCCAATTTCTGCTGATTCAATCGTTGACTTTGCATGTGTCCAAGAAGAAGAGTTGCCAAATTCACGACCACATCCGGGTCCACATCCCCTTCATTCCCTCCATACCCATATTTGACTATCTCATCCCACACGGTGCCATCCCTTGCTTTCGCTGCGAGTTGGCGCCACTTTGATGAACCAAGTTGATTCTTGCCCTCCTCAGCGCCCGATTCGATGATCGCATGGATCAGACTAAGGTAGAACACCCAGACCTTCGTTCGTGTGCTCTTGGAGCTTTGGGCGACTGGCGCCGGGACCGAGGAGCTATGCTCTCCATCTGATGACCCAGCCCCAGCATCAGGAGCTTGCTGTGGGCTGACAATCGGCTCTAGAGTCTCAAGAGCCTCTTTGAATCGTTTCGTAAGGTACAGCTGCGTGGCTTGTTTGTATGTTCGGACAATCAAGGAGTTGGTGGAGCGCGATCGGGATAGGCTGGAAATGGAGCTGGAGAGGTATTGCGAGTCCAGTGTGTCCTGGTAGGTGAGTGTCCCGGTAGAACCCATCGCGACCAGCACGACGCGATGTATGTAAGTGCTCTATGGGATGCTGGAGGAGCTTGGGCGCATGTCGAGAGGGTGGATGGCCGCCGTTCTGAGCCGAGGCGCCCTCGCCGGCACTCTCCGAGACGCGCCCGCGTCGTTGACTTCACCACGTACCTTAGGGTATCTATCCTCTGGCTTCACTGTTTGCTCTACATCAACACATCGGCACTTTGGCCGACCTCACCAGTCTCAAGTGAGGAGTATATTTGCAACACTGAGGTAAAGTGAAGTCGTGGCTCGATTGACCGGCGGCTGGGCTGGCTACGCCCGCTGCAGCTTCACATGGAAAGCAGGTAGATTCTTCACTTTCAAACGCACTCGCTTGACACATGCATCGCGGCTGCAGCACCACCAAGTTTGCTTGTTCACTTCTACTTCGGCCGCAACTTCTTCAACTACACCTACATCCGTCAACAACAGACAAGGTGGACTCAGCCGACTTCTTTCCAGCTTCTTGCCCAAACGACTTCTTCCCCTTGCCACCTCTCTTACCGAGCAGCTGACCTCGAGTATTGTTTCATCACCGCATATCAACAGCAAGATGGACGTCGACAAGACCTCGTTCTATCCTCTGCTGATAGATATCATCACCGACATCAGCAAGTCTCACTTCGTGGCCCTGGACCTCGAGCTGTCCGGTGTCCCCTCCAAGAACGCAATCAAAAGCGGCAAAGCGACCCTTCAGGAGCGATACATGGAGACCAAAGAGGCCGCCGAGCGATACCAGATCCTTCAAATCGGCCTGACTTGTGTGGAGCAAGACATCTTCGAGGAGAAATACATTCTTAGGCCCTACAATTTCGATATTTCGCCCATCATCGCCGAGCGCAGCCTCGATGTGGAGCGCATCTTCTCTGTGCAGTCCGGCGCAGCCGAGTTCCTCGTTAGTGTTGGCTTCGACATGAACCGACCCTACGCACAAGGCGTTCCTTACCTTTCCCGAGAAGAGTCGAAGCAGGCTCGTGCCAAGTTCGAGCAGCGACAGGACAGAGGCGCTGTGGTCGACATACAGATCAAGCCTACAGAGATTGAAGCACTCGCCTTTATGGACCGCGTTCGAAAGCAAATCAATGAGTGGGTGGCTTCTAAGCGACTGGACACACCCGAGTACGTCATGATCCTGCCTGAGAGCGCAGAGTTCCTCAGAGAGGGCGAGCGACCCGAGGAGCTGTCGAGATACGAGAAGCGACTGGTTCACCAGCTCGTGCGAGCAGAGTATCCCGAGCTTGTAACCATCAGCAAGCGTGGTGCGATCCAAATCGTGCGCTTTAACAAAGAGCGCGAGGAGAGGATCGCCGCTGACCGCCGCCGACAGCTGGACGAGCAAATTTGTCGTCAGAAGGGCTTCCGCTGGGTGATTGAGGCGTTGCATGGTAGCAACATCAGTAAGATTGACCTGCGCGAGTGCGCGAAGGACGCTGTGACTGGAGAGCCCATCTTCGTGGATATGGATGACTACAAGGCGCAATTTAACCGTGCGCAAGCACTACTCCGCGGCAACCCGCGCGTTCTGATCGGTCACAATTGCTTCCTTGACATGGTATACGTCTACAACACGTTTATCGGCGAGCTCCCGGATACCGTCGAGGAATTCCAGCAGAAGCTCCACAAATTCTTCCCAGTGGTTGTGGATACGAAGTACATGTCGACTCATAACTGCGGCGACATCAGCCCGATCTCTTCGTTAGAGCAAATCGCAGAGCAGCTCAGTAGCCTGGAGACTCCTCCGGTCAAGACCGACGAGCAGCACAGAAAGTACGACAACGTCGAAGCCTTCCACGAAGCCGGCTATGACAGCTATCTCACAGCTCAGATCGCTGTGCGACTGTCTGCCAAGTTGGAGCGTGAGGGCGCCTACATCGAGGTCGATCGCCGTGCATCGGAGGCGGCAAATGGTATTGCAAACGTCAAAATGTCTGACGGGGACGAATCCGCCCACAAGGAGAACGTGCACACCAGCGGTCAGGCCAGTGCTGCGGACAGTGGGGTTAATGGCTTCACTCCTTCCGTCGTGGGTGCAAAGTGGAAGAGACGTGGCGATGAGACGATGGGATCGGCTGATCCCAACGACCCATTCTACAAAGACCCACGAGACCTCAAGTACCGTCATCGTCGAGAGGAGGTCACCTTTGCAGGCGGCATGCCAAAATTTGGCAGTGACTTCTGGCGTGTCTACGGCAACAAGCTCAGAGTCTTCGGTACCCAAGAAGGTGTCTGTGTGCTGGACGGAAGCGCAGAGACTTCAAGCTCGGAGGAAGGCGAAGGCGAAGGAGGTGTGCAGATCTAGGAGAAGCAGGAAAAGGACAAGGCTTTGGTGTTGAATGGGAGAAGGAAGCAGAGAGAGAAGGCACCGAAGCGGATCAGAGGTTTCAAGAGGCTCAACACTTTTCGAGTGATTTGAAGTGCTGTGGTGATTCAGAGGAAGGAATGGATGGCGAGACCGAAAGCGGGTCATCAACATAAGCCGGTCTGAGGCACGCCGCTGTAGGTGCGAGCGATCCTAAGCGTGACCCAGACCAGATATCAACTACCTTACTCAAATCAAAAGAACTCTTTCCAACCTAATCTATTCCTTTCCTTTCCTTTCCTTTCCTCACTTGAGTCCACATTGTGCTCTCTCCCAGCTAGGTCAAGGAGGATCTGAGCCGCTTGTCGTGCCTCGTCATGACCACAGGGCCAGGTATTTGCTGGGTCTGGCTCGCCCAACCACTCGCGAGGCGTTGACAGCCCTCCCAGCTTCTGCAAAATCTTTACATGATCGCCAGCGCGAGGCGTGACGGTTGCCATTAGGTAAGCTTGAACGACGACATTGCACTCTCCAAACGCGGCACCGAGCGTACTGGCAGCTTCGAGCATAGCATCCAGGTCCTCATCGACGGTGTATGGCTGTCGCATAAGCTGTAGCCTTGCAAATTTGGGGGAAAATCTGAACAGGGCGTCTTGGTCAAGCGACTCGAGAGGTATAGCTAAGTATCCCGGCTCTTGTATGACTCCGTAAGCCAGGTACTCAGCGGAATAGCAATACCAGTCCTCGTCGTATCTGTCAAAGCTCTCGATGGTGATGGCGTGCAAAGCGACGGTTTGGTTGCGCTGTCTCTTCTCCTTCATGTCCAAGACGCAAAGTTGCAAATTCTTCAGAGCTGAATCGGGGCGAGCCCGACCGATCGCGTGCGATAGATAGTGCGTCCAAGAAGAGAAGACTGTTTCGAAATCGTCCCAGTCTGGTCCCTCGATATGGTGGATTGCGATGTCGAGCAATTCGCCTGGGTCATGGTTGTACAGCGATCGTGGCGTGGTATCTGGATGATTGAGAAATGCGCGAGGAGTGATTCGAGAAGCGGTATTGAGACCTATGTAGCCGCCGAATCGAGAGCGCCAGACGCGGAAGAGAAATCGTGGCGCCCTTGCAATCTCCTTTTCAATTTCGGGTCTCAGTTGTTGCATGTCAGGAGACGCTTTACCATCCATGGTCTTCTTCTCAGTAGGAGAAATTGGAAGCTCTCGTAAAGATGCTATCTTGACTTGGGGCGCTTTTTGCGGAGCCTTCTCTCCGCTTGGAATTGCAGAAGTCGAAAGCAAGACACTACAGGAGAGCCAACGCTTTTCAGCAGGGCAAGACACATTGCCGGAGGAGACATTCTCGTGGGGTCGCCTTCGTCCTCGGCCAGAAAATATGGCCTCTGAGACATGTATCAACTCAATCCGAGCATGAGCATCCCAGACGCTCACCCTCTGTCTCAAACTTTTGCATGTGAAAGCCCCAGCCACCGCGCTAGCGTGCTAGGCGTGTAACGGTCTCCACGCGAGAACGATGTTGATCTTTCCACTTCGCTGCCAAAAACTCCTCTCAATCCTCACCACCTACACAACACCATCGACACACAATATCATCGGCGGCATCACATCTTCGCGGCAGGCTGGCTGCGTGCGGCCTCACGCCTTGGATGCTGACCTCTTCGCAGTGCTTACGAGCTTCAATCAACTCTTTCGGGGCGTGCACACACGCCCACTGTACGTTGAGGTTCCAGTTCACCATCTCTGTTGACTGCTTCCAATGCTGACTTGATGCCAGTTCTGCCTCCTCTTGCCTTCCCACCCGCCTCATCACCTCCCAGTCCTTCGCCCAATGCCCTCTGCACTCTGCCCTGTGCACTCTGCCCTGTCCTTTGTGTACTACCCTCTGTGTACTGCTCCCTGCCCTCTGACCTCTGGCCCCGCTTAACCCACTACGTCCTCCTGGACCGACGAGCATACTTTTCTTTACGGCCATCACATCAGCAGCTCATCGTAGCCTGCAAATCGCCACCGACACCGAAAGCAACCGCCTGCCGCGCTCCTCACTTCCCGCACGCCGTCTGCTGCCCTCCGCTTGCCTCCTCTGTTCACTCCTACGCTACGTCCTCCGACCGCCTCTTTCGACGACCTGCCCCGCTTGCCTCCTACGCCGCCTACCTCCGCCGTTTGCCTCCTCTGCTGCCTCGTCCTTTGCCCGCCGCCGCCGACTTTAAAGTGCCCTTTGGGTAGCAAGAGATATTAATTTCGCGCCTCAGATCCATTCTGAGGTGTACAGGGCCAAAACACGAGGCTCGGAGACCGAGCCTCGCGTGCGGATGACTGTCTAGTGTAAGTCTTCTCCTTTGATTTTATCTCTTCATCAGCCAGCCAGCCAGTCACGAAGATGATGTCGCCATCCCAAGCTATTGGACGTCCGGAGATTTCAAAGGTATGTGGGCCTGTGATTTCCATTCTCGAGAATCCCTACACTGACCAAAGAGCAGGTGTTGAGCATGGAGGTGATGCACGAGAGATCAGTAGACGGGTTTGGGAAATGCTGTCGGGTCAGAGGAATGGGGAGTTGCGCTGATCGAGCGGGCTTCGAAGGACAGAGGCCGAGACGAATGCTGGAAGTGATTCGATGTGTTGGTTTGAGGTGGGTCGATCGGAGAACTCAAAGAACTGCGATGCCTTAACTCAGCCAATCACAATTCAACCACATTCTCTTCTCCCACTACCTGAATCCTCTTCGTGAAAGGCGCATTGACCAGCGGATCATGCAATTCTCCGATCGTGCTCATACAAGCAGCGGCCGGATCTCCACTGCCCACGAGGCTGCCTTGCCAGTACTCATTGCCGGGAAACGCATTACCATCCCAAGCATAGTTCAGCACGAGGAGCTTATCCGCATCCTCGCCTCGGAGCTTTGCGGCCGGATTGCGTCGACTGAAGATCGTCTTGATGTTCTTGCGCTTGGCAACGTCTGTGACTTGGGCCTTAGCTGTCTCGCTTGCCGAGATCCAAGCGAACTCGATTGTGCCAATTTTGTGATCGGAGGGAAGAGTATCAATAGTTTCTGTGAACGCTTGGATGTACTCATCCGTCTGACATCTATCATACTCCCACACGCCGAGACCCAACCCCACAACGTATACATACGCTATCTTCTGTGACTTCAAAGCGGCGGCACGAGCATTCGCCTCGAAGAGTAGAACATCGGCTGTGACACGTGTGCGAGCTCTGTAGACTTGGAAATCGAGGCCCCCTTTCTCCGGAGATCTCTGTGCTCCAAAGAAGTCGAAGAAGAGCTTCGTCAGTTCCGGATGTTGTTTCGGCCCTGAGACAGGTGGCAGACAGAAGACACTGTCCATTCGATCCGGTCGCTCGAAGCGTGCGCCAACAAGGCCGATGATGATTCCTCTCTCCTCAAAAGTACCTGGTGTCCCTTTGCGGCCACGATTGTATCGGTCGCCATCGTTGATGAAGAAGCTGGGTCCACTCACGCCAATGAGTGATCCGAGCATGATCTCGTCATATGAGAGATACTCATCGAGCGTGAGATCTGCGTTGATTTTCTGTGCTTCCGTCCCATTGTGATCCCACTGATTTATGGGATCTTTGATGATCTTCCCATCTCGAAGCATAGTGTGGTCGTGGCTTCCCATGAAAACGAGTGGACGCTTCTCGATAAGTCGACTTGTGAGTTGTCGCCACGAGAGACTAGCATAGAGTTCCTTCTCGTATGGAGACCCGCGAGAGCGCTTGTGGTCCAGAAATGACTCTGCCAGTTTAGAAAATCTTGGATGGACAACGACGCGCGTGTTTCGAGCATCTTGAGCCACTGTGAGATGATCCAAGTTCTTGACTGAATTCGTCTTGATCGGTGGCTGCACCTGCATTTTATCGAAAGTGAGGAACGCCCATTTGCTGTCGCCGGACGTCATCCTGCGCTGAAAGACTTTCGGTTGGAAGACAGAGTATTTGAGATCATGAAAGTTGAGTCGAAGAAAGAAGTGCGGCTGCAGAGTTCAAAGTGAGGTTATTAGTAGCCTGGCCCTGGCGTAAACATGTCTGCCTCAGGCGACAGAGCGCACATCAGTGTGGCATCTTGAGCTACCTGTCACGAGACCCATTGAACCTGTTGGACACCGTGCTAAGACCATGCATGCGATTAATAAGGCTGTGGGGGTTGCTAGCTGCTGAAAGTCGCCCGGCAGCCTCACAGGACCAGGTACTATTGAAGGTTCATCTTCTCTCCCCAGAATCTAGGCTCGACCGTTCAAATGATATCTTGCTAGCAGCCGAGTATTAACATGACGGTGCCTTGCACACTATCTCTGGATACAGCTTTGTCGAGTTGGAGTCCACTAGTATATAGTCACGGAGCAAGGCCGTCCCATTCCCAATAGCGTACTTATCACTCTCCGTGCAAGTGTCATCGAGAGTGAGAGCATAACAGACTTGTAATGGTTGTGCAGGCGGAGTCTGCATTTTAGTCGACGCTATCGCGCTTCCACTCGAGCTGTACAGAGAACCATGACCTGTTGACACGGTACCTGTGGCGATATCGACGTTCAGGAGTGCTCGCATAAAGATCCTGTATGCAGTCTCGGGTTGATAGGCCGGGATGCCGTGCCTTTCCTCTCAGATAAAATCAGAAGGTGCTTCTTCGAGATCTGCGACTCGGGAACGGAATCACTCACCCTGCTTGATAGACGCGTGAGAAGGAAAGATTGCCATGCTGTCGCACTTGCCCACCAATGTAAGTCTCATTGGTCTGAATTTCTGTATATCCTGCTGCATGGAAGTCCGCGGTATGGCTGTAGTTGATCGCAAGTGAAACAGCCTCACCGGCGTACCAATTCTATTGCATTGTTAGCTGCGTTGGAAAGCCGCGTATGACCGGACCAAGAACGTACACAGACGAAGTCCCTATCGCCTACAAGAAGAATTGTCAGCACATTTTCCAGACAAGACACGGGCAGATGCCTCACCGTACATAAGCGCCACCTTGATGCCGCTGTCGAGGAGATATGCCAGCTTCTCGATATGGCCGGGTCTTGGAAAATCTCCGAACGTGCCAAAAGCCTTTCCAACTGCGCTGGAGCCAGATGTGAAGTTGAGAGGTGCTCCCAGAGCTTCTTGTACATGACGCTGATTGAGATATCCATTGAAGAAAGGTGGAGCGAAGGGTGCTGGATTCATGACCGTGATGTCGTAGAAGTTGTAGTTGTTGTCGACGTAAGGGCCCTGCAAATGGTCGTTACAAAAAGTGCTGGCGTTTGAACAGATTTCGTTGACGCTCGCATTGACGCCGATGTTCTCTGGATCGTACGCTTTGGAAAGATTGCCACACTTCCAGGACTGATCCAGGCAGCCCCCTTCTCGATGTAAGTCCTTAATCATCTGATCTTGCGTGGACGCATTGACGGCTTGGATACCGTAAGTGTTGTTGGCTGCAATCTGCGTATAGTAGTTCCACATGACTAGCAAATCAAAATCAGCCAAGGTCTCGATTCATTCTTTCATGATACGCACTTGTGTCTATGCATCCACTCACGAGGATCAAAGTGTCAAGATGCAAAAGCAGTCGTTCACCAGGTATATCCCAAGACCCGTTACGAATTCGCTCGTTCTGTCGCTGGAAGAAAGAGAAGAAGTTCGGTCCATATCTTCCTCCGTAAGATTCTGCGGCTAAGCTGATTCGCTCGTCCGAAGTCCTGTACTCTGGAAACTCTCGCAAGAATACTTGGAGAAAGTTCCAAAGTGCTGCAGCCGCATACACAGAGCCGAAAGCGGTTGTGGTATTATCTCCACTTGGCCGAACGCCAACTAATAGCGTGGAGTTCTGCTCTGGTATCTGATCCGTGCTTTTCAGCTGAGTTACTTTCCCAGTTATCAAGTCGTAGCTGACGTTCCGCAGCCTGTCATAAGAAAGGCCAACTTGTGCGGGCTGATCGATATAAAGCATGTTGACCTCGTTGTTCCAGGACCATTGGTTCAGCCTAGTTGAGTTCGAGTCCGCATTCACGTGACATGGCCCATTCTCTGCGAACAGCCCAGCCATGGACGAGCTTCCGGCTATATCGAGTTAGTGGAGCGAATTCTCAGTCATCAATGATGCCCCATACGTCCGCCGTTCAGCCACACAGTCAACGGTGCAGTATGAGGGTTCTTCCGGGCTTCGAAGAACCAGAAGAAAGCCTCGCTTGAATATGTCTCGTTGAAGCCAAGATCGGCCAACGAGCCAGGAGGAAGACCAACATAGCCGGCATAGCCTTTCACGCCAGGCGTCGTCTCGCAGATGTGTGTCTACGTCGGGTCTTAGCAGGTGTGAGGAACTTCAGTCGTCAAGAGACATACCTCTTTGTAACGGATTGTCACGCCAGGGCGGAAGCGTGAAAGTATCTCAGTGATCTCTTTCGGTTCTGGAGGGAATTGAGCAAGGCAGAAGCGTGTGACGAGTAGCCATATACCAAGGAGAACAGCCATATTGCGACTATCAGTTAGCGCCGCTTATGGGCATCCGGGTCGAGCAACTAGAAGTTGATTGTAGTTGATGCTGAAGATTCGTGCACGCCTGACAAAGTCATGTCAGTACAACAACAAACCTGGCAGAGTTTCTGTGCCCTGCAGTGATCAATTGCTGTTTGGCAAGGATGCTAAAGCTCATCTGCCGACATGGAAGGCGTGCGAACAGCACGTTTCCGCTTCCGAGAAGCAGCTTGCGCTGGGCATACAACTTGTTGAAGCTGCCTGTACAGCATATGAGGTATCTCGAGCTCGAATCGGTGTACCCTTCCAAGGTCAGCGGTGGTTATGGAAAACCTGAGGTTGAGAGGGGAGATGCCAGGAAAGGAGCGAGGAAGATTGCATCGGTCTTGGCGAAGGATCGGAGGAACAAAATCTCCGATTCATGCAGTTAACAAATCGACCTCGGTGTCATGATGCTGTCCCTTGCATCGAACATTGGGTCCTGACTGGATATCGGAGATGACATATACTCACGACTACCTGAGATCAATCGAGGATGCTGGAGCGAATATGTCAAGGCTTCTGAGGACCATGTCGCTCGCAAGCCAACAGGCCTGTCTTCCGTAGAGGCTGCATCTTTACCTCTAGCTGCCATCATGGCGCTTCAGGCGTTAAGGAAGTATGTTGGCTCGCTGGCCGGGAAGACGGTGTTTGTGCCTGCAGGGCGTAGGTGAAGCTCTTCAAATTGACACGATTGTTGTTGATAAGTGGACCCAATGGGCGGCACCGGAGCCTTCGCCTGTCAATTGGCAGAGAATGTAGTCAAGTCTGCCAGTCAATTATCGATTCTCTCGCACGAAGTAACTTGCTTCGCGATCTCGTGTTCAAGCCTTGCAGCTCACTTGTCGAATCTGTAAGGGAGCCTTGACACGGAATTTGACGGGCTCTTTCTGTCGCAGCCAAGTCGCTGTATTATCGGCATCAGCTTCGCAACACATCCCCGTCCTCTGTTCAACTATCATAATCTCTCCCTGCTCGTCGCCCCTCCCCTTCACCGCCATCGTTGGCCGCCAGCAGACGACCACATGGCGCGATACAGACCCCGTCGGCCGCGTTTTCTGATACATGGTATGGTTCTCAGACAGGCGTGAATGGATCGTGAAGAAAGCATGAAGTCGTGAAGCGCTGCCTTCCCAACCAATGATCATCCCTGTCGCGCTTGCACTCTGCGACAGCGGCAGCAACCGCTCGACCCTTGCGCATTGACGTAGCAGGCGCTGGCGGTTACTCCGTATCGAGCCAAAGCAGGCTCGAACTCTAAACGCGCTCTGCGAGTTTCACCGTTGCGCGAACGTTTCACGATAGGAGGAGAATCCTTTGGACACACATTCTTCTTCAGTCAATCTTCACGAACGGCGTATCGCTGGGTGGAACGTAGCCAGCAAAGACGCGGCTTGCAGTGGTGAAGAGGTATAAGGTGCGTTGCATTCCTCGGGAGCTGAGACTTGGGTTTTGGAGCATACCATACAGGTTCTCTTGCTTTTATTGTTGCGCGTGGCTGCTTTCTTTGTCTTGTTCTTTTCTCCCTTCAGTGTCTGGTACACTTGCTCGCGATTCCAAAAGATCAACCGGTAATCGTAATCAGATACGGATCCAGACACGATATCACCCTTCTCGACAACGACACTTCGACGATACCACGGATACGAGATAGCGCGCTAGTCGTAGCTACGGTCGCATAGCTTCACCAACACCTCTCTTCTCACAATCAACACACCTTCACCGAACTCCTCAATATCCAAAATGGGTCTCAAGGACAGAGTGCTCAGCCGCGACCGCCCTGGCGGACTCTTTGGCCTCATCTTCATCATACTCTTCCGATTCTTGCAGTTCGTGCTAGCGCTTACTGTGGCTGGCCTTTACGGCGTGGACCTCCACCACGCGCATCAGAAAGACGCGTATATCGATGGCAAGTGGGTGTACGCAGAGGTCGTGGCGGGCGCAGCATCGATCACCGTCATCGTATACACTGTGCTTTTCTTCGTCACTGCGCCCTTACTCTTCGCGGCATGGGACTGTATTCTCTTGTAAGTACCTTCTGGAAGGCCGGCACAAGAGCAGAATCGTGTCGCTAATATATTGCCAACAGCATCCTCTGGACCGCCCTCTTCGGCCTCTTCGGCAAGATCTACATCCCCGCCGATCCAACTCCCGAGCAGAGCGGCCAGCAACGCATGAAGAGCGCAGTCTGGGTGGATCTCGTCAACATGCTGCTATGGTTCATCACAGCAACCTGGTACACAGTCCAGTGGCTGCGGACCAGGCGCAACCCGACTATGCACACTGGTCGTGGAGACTTGAAGGCCTAGGCTACCTTGTCAGGAGCTCCTGCGGCGATGGGTACGCGTATGGAGCACGGGATCGTGGAGTGTACACCCGCAGCGATGGCAGAGAGAAGGATGAGCTATGATCCGGAGAGCGAAGTTCAGACTTGAGGCTTGCGAGAGGTTCGTGAGCGATCGAAGTCTTGTCGGGTTCGGTGAGAGGCGAAGGAGTCTAATTGGCGTTGGAGATACCCATAATCGATGCTCTGGCATTGTTAGCGTTTCCTACAGTGTTAGCAGTGCAATGAATGGCAGCCTTTCGAACAAGGCATTCAACTGTTCCACAGTCCTAGTAGTCTCCAGAGATGTGTCCCTTCGTAAGTTCGACTGAAGCTTGACATCAGCTTTCAAGGCGATTTGCACACCATCTTTCAAGCAGAATGCCTGGCTATAGTGAAGTTGATGTCGATGTTAAGAAGACGCTTTCGATGACGAGTCTTGTTTGCTTTTCGACGGATGGCGGCGGATGATCAGCGATCCAATGCCTTAACTTTCTATTCGACGCCAAGCCATGTGAGGGAGCTGATGAGGCACTCGGCCTGAAACACGTGCCGTCATGCCTATTCTACTTGAGCTTAACAACCACGAACAAACACAATACGAGACGCGGATCTGTGCTGCCTACCTCCTCGCATCTAGATTGCTCATTACGATGCGATAGACGAAAGTCCATACCAGCGCGACATGAAGTCGTGCTGCGGTTCTTGATCCAGGAAGATGTTCCAGAACTTCCTCCAGAAGGCGCAACAGCTCATCGATCCCGCTGTCCTCCCAGGCCCTCTGGGCTCCAGCAGTTCAGGCAGGCCGTCCAAGGCACAGCTATTTCGCCATCAGTTCCGGTTACCAGAGACGCAGAATCCGCTATACGAGATCACCGCTGAGCTCACCCTTCCCAGCAAGCGCAAAGGGAGTGTGTCCAAGTCTTCGCCGGGCAGCTGGGACAAGAGCAATTGGGACCGCGATCGAGGCACACATTATGTGGGACAACTACATCTGAGTGAGCAGTTCCTTTGCTTTTCGACCGTCCAGACATCTTTCGTCAGTACAGCAAGCACCGCTGCCAGCAGCGCGTTTACCGGTCGGACCCATGGCACAGGGCCCGTAGGCAATGGCTTCACACTTCCACTATGCGCTGTGCGGAGAGTGGAGAGACTGCATACCCAAAGCTACATGTTTGCTCTCTCAATCACGACCTGGAACGGCTTCGAGCCTGGAGGAGATGGCAAGCCAGGAGCTCCTGCACCTCCGAAGCTCACAATCCAGCTGGAAGGAAGCAGGCAGCAGTGTGAGCGCTTCTGCGATGGCCTTAAGAGGGGTCTCAGACAGGGTATCAAGGAGGTAGACAACATGCGGACAGTAGCTCATGAGCTATATTCGGAGTACTTCCTGTACAACGAATTTGAGGAGCCGCCTTCAGAGACAAGGCTGGATGGCTCACCCAGAACACCGCCGGATACGGGCCTGGGGAGCATATTCAAATACCCCGGCAACTCGCGGAAATTACGAGATCGAAGCAAGATGAGGCTATGGCATGAGTACTTGAAGGAGAACGGGAGGAATACAACTCTGGTACGGCAACCCGATTTTCACAGGCTTATACGCGTGGGACTACCGAATCTGTTGAGAGGCGAGGTCTGGGAACTCACGTCTGGGTCTTTCTACCTGAGGTTACAAAAGCCGAAGCTGTACGAAGAGACACTAGTAAAGCACGAAGGCGAAGGCTCGTTAGCCATCGACGAGATCGAGAAGGATCTTAACCGAAGTCTTCCCGAATATGCTGGCTTCCAGAGCGAAGAAGGTATTGAGCGGCTACGAAGAGTACTGACAGCCTATTCTTGGACCAACCTAGAAGTTGGGTACTGCCAGGCCATGAACATTGTCGTGGCGGCACTGCTGATGTACGTAAGTCTCGCCCTTTTTCTTAGAGCATAAGGCTAAGTCGATATCCCAGATACCTCTCCGAAAAGCAAGCTTTCTATATCCTTTCGATACTTTGCGACCGACTTCTACCGGGATACTACTCAACGACCATGTATGGCACGTTACTTGATCAACGGGTATTTGAAAGCTTGGTTGAGAAGACGATGCCGATCATCTGGGACCACCTCGTTAAGAACGACGTGCAGTTGTCGGTGGTGTCTCTGCCGTGGTTCCTATCGCTGTATATCAACAGCATGCCTCTCATATTCGCATTCCGCGTATTGGATGTCTTCTTCTTGGAAGGGCCAAAGGTTCTTTTCCAGGTGGGGTTGGCTATTCTGAGGATCAATGGCGAGGAGCTGTTGGATGCAACAGATGATGGCACTTTCATCTCAGTGCTCAAGTCGTACTTTGCCAGGCTGGGCGAGTCAGCACACCCGACATCAGAGAACCCGAAGCATCGAGCTATTACGAACTTCCAAGCGCTTATGGTGGTCGCCTTCAAGGAGTTCGAGGGCATTACACAGCACACGATTTCCGAACAGCGGTCGAAGCACAAGGGAGCTGTGCTGGAGAATATCGAATCGTTTGCCAAGAGGACATCGATTCGAAACCTTGGACCGGAGAGCAAAAAGCTTTCGATGAACGATCTCGGCTTTTTGTACGATCGCTTCTACAGCATACTCTATGAGAGGCAACAACGAGCGCAGATGATCCAGGCCGAGCAAGACCGAAGGCAGCGGCAAGCCAGACAAAGAGCGAGCGAAATCGTCACTGGTGTGCCCGGCAACGTACCAGAGATGGGTCGTGTCGCTCTCGGGTCGAGCTCTACAGCCATGGACTACGACGCCTTCCGCGAGTTCTTGGCTGGCATATCGAAATGGGCCTTGACAGACTCACCTAGCTCGCCTTCCAAGGATCCTGGAAGCGCGAATGGCTACTTCAGCAATACGCTTCGGAACAAGTCAGTCAACATGTCGCCTTGGGGCTCTGGACCTGAGCCAGCGGATCATGACTTCATGCAACGTCTGTTCAAGAAGTGGGAATCTGAAGGCCATGAGGCGTTGACGTTGCAGAACGTCGTGGTTGGCTTGGCACCTATCAAGGGCAATAGAGATATCATGGCGAACATCTCGTACTTTTTTGAGCTATACGATGATGATGATGATGGAAAAGTTGACAGAGAGGGCATTTTGAGAATATCAGAAGCCCTGTTGTTCTTGTCAAGGCGAGGCCTATCGAGTGGCGTGGTGACGCAGCACGAAGTCGACGCTGGGCCAGATGGCATGCCGATGTCAAAGGACGAGCAATTTCTGTCTGCAGTCTCTGCGTTCATCAGACGATGCTTTGAGTACGCCGATCCGGATCACCCTTCAAGACAAGGCGAGAAAGACGTCAACGCTGCTGCAGAGAAGGTGAAAGACATCAAGTTGGGTGATGATGATGAAGCAGATGACCTGCTTGTCGACGAGAAAGAGCTGAATTCAACCGAGGACAATGCGCTTGCCGACGGAGCGCCATACGATGCGAAAGAAAGCTCTCTACTGGCGCGACCTTCGCATAACGCTTTTGGTCAGACAGGTGCGCCGGGCACACCCAAGAACGCCGAAGCTAATGCCGCTCTCGACCCTTCAAGTCCAGTCCACATCACCCTTCCCACCTTCCGCATGCTCATCCTCGCCGACGAGTCCCTCGAATCTTTCTTCGATTCTGGCTTCGCCAATTCCTTCCACCTCGCAGATGCTCCTCTGCCATCATCGACACTTACCTCGACAGCTTTCCTCAATGTTTCGAATGCGGCTGCGGCCAACGCACAGGCGCCTGTACCTGCGCTGTCGCCCGGCGGCCCTGGCGCGGGTGTCGTTGCACCAGGGAAAGGTCTTCGTGGCATGCTCGATAATATTGTCACGGACGGTATGCGCGTGGCACAAGAACTCAGGAAGAGGATGGATGAGGCTCAGAAGGAGCTTGATCGCGGCGCGTCTACACGAGGCACGGAAGATGACGATGATGACGAAGGCGAAGAGCATCCTGGCGACCTTCTCGATGTCGCTGAGGCGGATGCCGGCGCGCATGGGACGGGAGATAGTGGGAAGAAGAGTAGCGAAGCGAGGCCGCAAGGAGAATCTCTGCTGGATAAGGAGATCGTTGCTGAGCCCAGCAAGACGAATAGTTCGGCCGCGAGTGTTCAGAGTACGGATACGAAGAGTACGATGTTTGAACGATAGATGCAGACATGGCGTTTTGGTGCTGCGAGGCGACGCCAGCTGCAGGATGCACGTTGTGATGCGCATGAATTATGGAAGTGGTTTGAGAGCTTTTGCGCTTCAATCAAAGCTGTGTTGCGATATAGCTGAGCCAGGGAATGGCAAAGCAAGTTTGAATCCAGGCCACGCTTCGTGATAGAGACAGTCGCGTTGTGCGACAGCCGAGAGAGCAAGCTTTGAGCGGATGGCTCTGTCGATCACGGTTGGTGTCCGAACGAACTTAATCATCTGCGGCTGGCGCCCATTACATCAGCAGATTTCCCTGTGCGACAGACCTCAGCTCTGGTCTCAGATCAACCTCTACACCGTGAGGAGCCTTCAAAAAAGGCAGCGCCCGCTCGAGCTGTCAGGAAAACCCTCTGAGCTTTAGACGAAATAACATCCTGCACCTAGCAATACCAACCTCACCAGCTCCCCCTCCAGTATCAACATCAAGATGCCTCTGCTCCAACGCCAAAGAATCCCCCGAACGCACATCGCCCACCAATCCAAATTCACCCTCGGCGACGGCCTCGCCACCCAAGAATTCTTCACCCCTTCCCACCCTTACTTCGGGCGCGAAATCTGCCCTCCCGAAAACGTCTGGTCCGATGGCTCTCCTTCCTTCATGTCCCCCATATCCCATTTCCATGTCCTCCAAACTGAGACTTTCCATGTCGAATCCGGGCGTGGAGTGTGGTATCTTCAAGGGAAGAAGATCGAATTGGGACCTGGGGAGGGGACTACGATTCCGAGGTGGGCGAGCCATAGGTTTGAGGTTAAGAAGGGAAGTAAGGAGCCGTTGCAGTTTGTTTTCAGATATGATCCGCAGAGGTGGGAATTGGAAGAATCTTTCTTTAGGAATGCGTTGTGTTATATGGATGATTGTAGGAAGGTGGGGAAGAAGCCGGATTTGTTTCAGTTGTGTGTTTTTTGACGGCGGCTTGGATGCCGGGCGATATTTTGCCGCTTCCTGGGATGCCGGATGTTGTGAGGTGTGTGATGAATATGGTGTTTATGGTTGTTATGGCGGCGGTTGGGTGGGTGGTTTTTGGACATAGGGCGACGTATCCGGAGTATTATGATCGGGAGTGGAGGAGGTTGATGGGAAGGCGAAGGATGAGTGAGCAGAAGTTGTGAGGGGAGCTGCACTTTCACATGCGCCAAGACTTGCGTGCATGCTCGAGCTTCTCGTAACTTCCGCAAACGTCGGCATCTAACCTCGAAATCTTAAAACACACACATCGTGTTCAACAGCTCAAACTCAGCCCCGAGCTCAGAAGGTAGGTGCAGCCTCATATTACTCAGCGATAGACCATGTGCTGACATTATTGATGCAGATCACGATGGCGGAAGAGACCAACTCTGGGGCCAACGCCTCAGCGGACGCCGCCAAGCACATCGACCAGCAAGACCCGCCATCTGTCGACAGTGGCAACAACCAATCCGCAGCCGCCGACAACATGCAGCAGCAGCCAGACGCCTCGGCCGCCGAGCAGTCTCAGCAGCGCGTGCCAGAACTGGGTGGCACATGCGGCCGTGGAGGCCCCTGCCTGTGTTAGTCTCAGCTCTCAGCCCGTGCACGGTCGTCTAGCACGTCCAGGCGAAGCCGCCAAGACGGGCTGGGGTGTTGAGACTATGCCTGTGTCGTAAAGCCATCTGCTGAGACAGACGTGGAATGCCGGGGCTTGGGCGAGATAGCTGTGCGAATGCTTAGTCACCGTTTCATCGACAATGTCGCCAGCATTGTTGCTTGGGCGTCCACAATACTCACCTGGATCTGTGGTGTTGCTGCTGCGATGAGCGATTCTGATCTCTCCCAGTGAGCAAGCCTGAAGAAACGGGCCGACTGCGTGAAGGTACTGATGGTGCGAAGGAGCGACTGCTCGGGGGACGATTCTCGTCATTCTTGCGTGGCGAACTCATGTTGTTCAACAAGACTAGGTCGCAGCCCAGATCTCAACTGATCTCAAAGGTGTCTAGATGCTGTCCAAAGCGTCAACAGGTTGGGACCTAGCAAACAGAACAAGGGCAGATGAAGCGGGAAACGGGGATGTCGAGGAGGTTCGTACGGCGGGTGCATGGTGGAGGACCGCTGTTCTTCAGTAGTCGACACAGCAGTCGGTATGGCGCTCTTAAAGTGTCGAGAGATAGTTCTTGCGGGCCAGGGGTCGTCTGAATTTCTGTGATATGTATGAGACATGGTTGAAGATCTGTAAGTGAATTGTAAACGATCAGCAGCACTACGGCAGACGCAGTGCTTTTACATCAGACTGTCCTCAAACGCGTTATACATAGGTGCGCGAGCATGTCCTCACACGAGCATGCTTCACATGTCCTCAGGCCGTATCTACGTCACCCTTTCAGAGCCGCCTTCAGGTGAACAATGACTATGTCTTTGAACAGAGATCGATGGGAATGCGGTCTGAAGCTGCGCAGCGTACTGCGCGTATGGAGCTGCGGGCCAGGGAGACGCGACTGGAAAGGAGAGGTTGCCATGTGATTTTGCGTCAGATCTGAAATAAACTTCCGGCAGGCCCCTGCTAGCGGCCGCTGGAGGCATGATCCCTGCATATGCATCTGGAACATTTCTGGTCTTTGCATTCCGAACGTCACGAAAACATCAACTTCACGACAAACGACAAGCTATAGCTCCCAGTCAACGACATGGCTGGCGCACGAAACGTCGCGCCGGATGCGCAGCGATGGGAGAGCATGAAGGGGAAGCTGCACGATGGCCTCCTTCGTGGCCTCCGAGAGGGGATGGGATATGAGTGAGAAAACTGTCTGCAGGCCGACCGCCGTTGCTTTCAGTATACTGACTGGGTTAGACTCATGACACCCGTTCAACAGAAGGTATTGAGCGAACTGCCCAGCTTCGAATCCGACTGCCTCGTACAGGCCAAAACCGGGACCGGCAAGACTTTGGCATTTCTTCTTCCTGCACTTCACTCGCTTCTTACCCGTCCGGCTTTGCCTAAGGGACAGGTCGCTATCCTCATCCTGTCTCCCACTCGAGAGCTTGCTATACAGATCGCCAAAGAATGCACTTCTGTCACTGCGAAGCTCGGGCGGAAGTTGGAGTGCCACACTGCGTAAGCCAAGTCGAGACGCTCAATTACAGATCGAGATACTAACAACAACCTAGGTATGGCGGAACCTCAAAGGAGCGCGACCTACGCAACTTCATGTCTGGAGATCCAAAGATCGTGGTTGCTACTCCTGGTCGCCTGAACGACTACTTATCCGATGACGCCGTCGCCGACAAGTTCTGGTCCATCCGTACCCTCATTCTCGACGAAGCAGATCAGATGCTCGAAGCTGGTTTCTTGATCGCCATCAATGAGATCCTTAGTCGTCTTCCACCTAAAGCGGATGCAAATTGGCAAGGCATGTGCTTCTCTGCCACTATGCCTCCCAAGATCTCCGGTGTTCTACCCAAGGTCTTGAAGAAAGGCCACACTCATCTGACCACCATCGACCCTGATGAGGAACCTACCATCGATCGTGTCCCGCAGCACTCCGTCGTTGTGAAGTCTAGCGCAGAGGTCTATAGCACGCTCTGGGCTGTGCTGCAAACGGAATACGAAGTGTCACCAGATAACTTCAAAGTCATCGTCTTTGGCACTACTGCGAATGGTGTTGCATTGATGCATGCTCTCTTCTCCGAGTTACTTGCCGGGAACAACAACATGCAGGTGTTCCAGCTGCAATCACGACTCTCGCAAGCCAATCGCACTCGCACCACCAACGAGTTCAAAGCAGCGCCAGCCGGCATTATGTTTGCTAGTGATGTGAGTGACCTAGCTGACAGGCTGCCTATTCTGTACACTGACATGCCTTGTCTAGGTCATCGGCCGTGGAATGGACTTCCCAAACGTCTCACACGTCTTTCAAATCGGCCTACCATCCAGCGGAGATCAGTACGTTCACCGAGTTGGTCGTACTGCTCGAGCCGGTAACGAAGGCCGAGCCATCATCATCCTTACAGAGCGCGAGAGCTTCTTCTTGAAAGTCAACAAGCGCCTGCCGATCACGCCTTACCCGACAGACATATCTGCGAAGGCCACATCGCTATTCGAGACTGTCCAGTCAGCCTTCTACGGATTGGACGAGCTCACCAAGGCGAAAGCATACCAAGCTTGGTTAGGATTCAACAAGTCCTACACGAAGCAGCTGCAACTTACGAATGATACTCTTGTCCAGCAAGCTAACGAATACGCTGCTGCTATTGGATGTCCAGAGCCGCCAATGATCGATAAGAAGGTCGTGGGGAAGATGGGCCTCAAGGGCGTCAGAGGTCTCAACGTTGGACACGTAGAGAGTGCAACCGGTGGGGGACGAGGAGGCCAGAGCTCTCGTGGTGGAGGCCAACAAGGCGGGCGTGGCCGACAGAACGGAGGTCGAGGTGGCAGAAGCGGGAGCCATGAGAGTACTCAAGGCGGCCGCGTGGAGAAGAACGGCGACGGAGGTGGCAGAGGCGGGAGAGGTCGTGGAGGGAGACGCGGTCGAGGCGGTGGCCAAGGCTTCAACTGATGGCCGGTCAGACCTGGTCCTGGGCAAAATGGGATTGTACGCTGAATAGAAATAGAGAGATGGCTAATACCCCCTCGGATAGACTTCGAAACTACATGCCTTGCGTAAAACCTTTTACCGATGTCGATTGGATCTTGTTGTTCGTGCGTTTCGCTCGAGTGCCTTGGCTTGGTTTGGTAACGCGGATGTCAGCTTTCTCCTCGTGAGCTTTATTGGAGCCCGGGCTCACAGTACATCAAGATTCTTTTTCGTGACTTGTGTGCTACATATTGACAGGCAGATTAGTCATCCTCACCACAGTGATCTCAAACCACATCAGCGCAGACATGAATCAAGCACAGCAAACAGCCCAGACATCAAGATGCCCCCTACTCGAACTCCCGCCCGAGCTGCGAGTGATGATCTACGAAGCTCTGTGGCCCAATGAAGCCTGGGTCTATCTCTTGATAGCACACAACCAAGACGGCCGACGCTCCAACAGAACGGAGCTCCAACGCCTAGGCCTCCTCAGCGCCTGCAAACTCGTCTATTCAGAGGCATATCCACATTTTCTAGTGCGACTCCATGTCACCATCCAGTTTGCAGGCGACACCACGGCGTGGCGCCACCGTCGGGGAGAATATATCGGTCGGCTTGGCTCACTTCCGCTGATTCGAAATTTGCACCTCGTAAAAGAGGTTTCTATTCGCTTCTACTGGGTGCGGAAAGAATATCGAAAAATAACCTTTACGAGGGACATTAATAGGGTCTGCGCAAATTTGAAGGCTTTCATCAGAGCGGTCGAGAAGTACGAGATGCGGAATATCGGCGAAGTTGACTTGTTGCTGTATGGAGATCCGGATGAATGGATCGAGCCAATTTTGAATCTTGTGTGCCGGTTGAAAGGGCAGGAGAAGATGAGGGTCGTGGTGGACGACTTCATGCATCAAGGAGTGGATCCTTTCTGGCGGCGGAAGTTTGGAGAGGCAGCGGCCAGGCTAGAGACGTCGTTCAAGACTTGGGAAGATTGTGGTCAGGACCGCATTCATACGGGATTCATCACGGCCGCCGATGCGATTTCTGACGCGCAGCCTCAATGGGAGGTACTGC
This sequence comes from Nothophaeocryptopus gaeumannii, assembly GCA_031771865.1. Taxonomy (NCBI): domain Eukaryota; kingdom Fungi; phylum Ascomycota; class Dothideomycetes; order Mycosphaerellales; family Mycosphaerellaceae; genus Nothophaeocryptopus; species Nothophaeocryptopus gaeumannii. Next base: position 1,084,482 of record JASISA010000041.1, on the reverse strand, counting down.
ACGGGAAGGAGGTATAAAAGATGGAAAGATGGACGGCGACGTCGGTAGGAGAAAACGTTCAACATAGTCGATATTTTGAAGAGCCTCCAATTGTCACTGTCTCTCAGGATACTAGAGGTAGCGAAGCAATAACAACCGGTGATAGTGGTGCTGGAGATGATGTGAGAAGTCACGTCGCCCGGTCGATTTTGAGTTTCGGCAGAGCCTGCCGAGATTCTGGCCCGTGCAGAGAGTTTCACGACGTCTCTCAAAATTTTGTTGAGCACCTCAGCATCTTGATTGCCAACCCATATCTTCACCAACACATTCTACAATGAAGCGAAAGGCAGATCAGACGGACTGTGTAGCCTCCAATGGCTCGGGAAAGAAGCAAGCGACAGAAGCCAACAGCGTCAAGGACCGATTCCGGGAAGGCCTTTTCGATCCGGCTGTTGTGAAAGGCTACGAGGACGAATATGCCAAGTCTGGACCTTACCTACACACAGTCGTCAACCCGTTGATGAACGATGAACTTTTGCGATCTGTGCGGAGTGAAATTCAGGACAACATCCACTTCACGCCCAAAGAGACCGATATCTACAAGATACATCAATCTGGAGACCTCGCGAACTTGGATGGCCTGCCAGCTTCTGCGCTCGAAAAGCTACCTTCGCTACTGAAGCTGAGAGATGCGCTGTACGGGCAAGAGTTTCGGCACTGGGTCTCGTCTGTGTCTGGAGCCGGACCATTGTCTGGAAAGAAGACTGATATGGCAGTCAATGTCTACGTCCCAGGATGCCATTTACTTTGCCATGACGATGTCATCGGGACGAGGCGGGTCAGCTACATCTTGTATTTGACGAACCCGGACAAGCCATGGAAACCGGAATGGGGTGGCGCACTCCGATTGTATTCGACTGACGAGGTCAAGGGCGATGATGGAAAGGCGTACAAGCTGCCCAGGGCTGAGTGGAGCAAAGTCATTCCACCTGCTTGGAACCAGCTTTCATTCTTTACTGTGCAGCCGGGTGAGAGCTTTCACGATGTGGAGGAGGTGTACAAACGTGAAGCTGGTATTGGAGAAGATGATGGCGGGAGAGTGCGCATGGCGATAAGTGGGTGGTTCCACATTCCACAGGAAGGTGAAGAGGGATTTGAGCCTGGTCTGGAGCAGAAGCTTGCCGAGCGAAGTTCTCTGCAGCAGCTGCAGGGCAAGGCAGACGAATTTGATGAGCCTCAGCAACAATGGATTGCACCCCACGACAGTGCGGAAGCGAAGGAAGACGACAATGAAGCCGAACTTAGCGAAGACGACTTGCAATTCCTGATCAAGTTCATGACACCCAATTACCTTACTCCGGATACTGTGGAAGAGCTAAACGAGATCTTTACCGAAGAGTCGATTCTGCAGCTGACCAACTTCCTGAGTGAGAAGTTCTCAAAGAAGCTGCGGGAAACACTCGAACAAGGCGACTCCGAGAAGCAAGCATGGGCAACGTCACGCCCGCCACATAAGCATCGATATCAGTATCTGCAAGCACAGCCCACAGACAGCGACGACTCTGTATCGCCGCTCAGACAGGTCCTGGATCAGCTTCTACCGAGCTTAGCATTCCGCAGATGGCTGGCGCTTGTCACAGGCTTGGGACTGAAGCAATGCTCTGTGATTGCGCGGCGATTCCGGAAGAGCCTCGACTACCAACTCGCTCAAGGCTATGAGGGTGAGAATCCGCAGCTCGAGTACACTTTGTGCATTACACCTACGACTGGCTGGGGAGGTGAAGGGGAGGCGGCAGAGGAGAATGGAGAGGCGAATGGGAAAACGAATGGAAAGGCAAAGCAGTCAGAGTCCGATGATGACGATAATGTTGGCGGTTACGAGCTGTACATGGCAGGTGATCATCCAGATGAAGAGGACGGATCGGATGATGGCGTGACGATCCCGGCGAATGTGCAGTCACAGACGGGAGCAGGACAGAGGAGGTCCGCGAAGAAGAAGAAAGCTGATCCGGCTGTGTATCAAGCTGCGGGAGATGATGAAGACGATGGGATTCTGTTCAGCAACGCGGCGAGTTGGAACACCATGAGTCTCGTGTTGCGGGACAAGGGCACTTTGAAGTTTGTTAAGTACGTTTCGCAGGCCGCGCCGGGTGATCGACTGGATTTCAGTGGATCTATCGAGGTCGAGCTGGATGATGAGGACGACGAGGAGGAAGCTAGAGCGAGTGCGAGTAGCTAGAAGCATTGCTCAGCAGAGCCAGCTCCACGACTAGCCCTTTATTCCATCCGTCCTTCCTACCGCGCTCGGCTGGTACACATCTCCCAATCCTTCCTTGCGGTACTTCCCTCGTTCCTCCAGCTGGCGAAACCGCGTCCAGAACGCTCCGTTGATTCGATGAAGGCAGTATGGACAAGAGAACGTGCGGTCTTGATCATCTGCCGTGATTTGCATCGCGAAGCTCTTTCCGCAGGTGGAGCACTTACATTCGCTCTGGGTCGGCGACAGAATGCGTGCGGATGTCTACCTTGGACTGCCCATCGCATGCTTTCTCGAAGAACGTGCAGCCGTTGCAGACGATGACTTTGTGCACTTTCCATTCGCGATCGCCGCACTTGATGATGAGGTCGGAGTATCGCGGATCACTGAAAGAGCTAAGGTCATGTCAGCAGGCGGGCGTCACCTCTGAGGCCTTGCGAAGGGCCCACCTTGAAGCCTGGAACGGCCTTGCCTCGTGGCTGGGGCAAAATTTCCATGATCTTCGAATAGGTTCGCGCTTCACACACTGTGAAGCAAGGCGTAAAAAGATTCTTAAAGTTGATGAAGCAAACGGAGAAACGGTGGCACAATCGTTAGGCTAGTCTTTTTGGGGCTAGAAAGTCATGGGACTTTCACATGTCAATATGCATCTTGTGCTCATGGCGGAGCTGTCACTCTCCACTCAGGCTTTTCCACTGTCGCTCCATCGCAGATTGGCTGAACAGTCCATTGAATCGCTTCCGCCATGGCTCGTCCATCACAATCTACCGAGAACCAGGTGGCGCCCTAGGCGAAGATGAACGCTCGACAATGACTTTGCATCCCGGCCGTCCGCAGCAAGGACACCATACCGCCACTCCAGCCTTGATCACCATTCCTTTGATCTGAACCTCTGCTTTGCATCCGCCGCACCCAAACAAATGCCAATTTTTCTGGCAGCCCAAGCGTTTGCAATCATGCTCCACCTCAAGCGTGAGGCCTGCAGTCTTCGCCAGCTCTTCTTTGAATTGAGGAACGTCTCACGCAGCCAGTCGAAGGCCTTGGAAGATGTTCTGCTCGCATCCCGTCAGGTCTTTGTCAGGGCTCACAACCTTCTCCGCGATGCCTGTGCGCCCAGCTAGAATGATGGCCTGGAGCTCCATCAGACGACCTTTTGTTCCATAGGCCTCTCTGATCACAGCGGCAACGTGAATGCGGTGCAGGTCGGTGGGAAAGCGAGTCCTGAACTTCGCTGAAGCCATTGCCATGAGTTCTGGCAAATCAAGCGCCCCCGCGAGATTGAAGACGTAGACGTTGAACAGCGTCGGCGAGGACTCGTGAACCTTGGCCAACTCGAATTCTCACTGGTCGTAGTCTTCGTCATCATATTCGCCTGAGTAAATCCACCGGATGACCGCATTGACGGCGCTGGGCACTGCATCCTTAATCGCGATCTCGTTCGGCTTGCTGGAGCCGTCCAGCACCATCGTCTTTAGCATCGGCGAAGCAGCGCCCACGAACGCCTTGTGAACACGCCACTTCTTGTTGCCGCATTGGAGGGTGAGATCGGCGAGGTCTGAGTCTGAGAGCATTCTGTTTCCTTGGTCAGTGGAGAAGATAAGAACCGGAACTGGTGAAGTTACCTCAAGGCTATGCTGGCAAGGTGAGCCTCTTTTGGACCAGAGTTGGCCTCTGATGTTGCACTCGTTCCGCCCATCTTGGTTTGCGCGCTGTAGTTGATCTGCTTCTGTCGAAAGTCATCTTCCCAGTGACGGAGAAGAAATGATATCGAGACTCAATTTGTGCGTTTGGAGCAGCCGGACCGTTGCAAGGATCGGGCCGCAGCATGTGAAAGTGCAGTTTTTAAAGTCATGCTGGAGACCAGAGATAGGCGAATTTCATGAACGGTTTTGACATCACAGAACACAAATAACTGCGAACAGTCAGTGTCCTCAATGTGAGCGTCACAGCGGTGTACAGAGCTTTTGAACATAACATCATCGCGACACCAAGTCCCACATCTTCCCTGATTGCATCGGCGGCCTTCAGTCTCCTTCTTCAATCGTGCAGTAATCATCAGACACTCTGGTCTCGCCCGGTACGCGCGCACATGCCGCTTGTTGACAGTGAGGATGGGCGGCCAGTATTGCCTGTCGGACAGCCACATTCATTGTATCCAAGGTCATGTGCGGTCCTCGCGCCTGTAATCGAAGGAGACGCGCCACTCTCTTGGTATTCATAGATACCAAAAGACTCTGTGTGGCGCGACGACTCGACCTTACGAATGACGAACTCCTTCTGCCAGTCCACATACATGCATTTGTACCGTCTCTCATTCTCCTTCACCACGACTGGGCGCACTTTGCGCTTAAGCAACGCATCGGCAAAATCGATCGCGAGTCCCGGACACTCCGTCAAGAGATCACGTAGCTCTTTCAAGGCCTTCTCATCCGAAGCATGAGACGTGATCTTGAACATGAGCGCCTGAGTAGCATATTCCCGCATGCGGCTGCTGTAGCCGAGTCCAGTGTACAGGTGTTTGATCGTAGTCGAGAGCACCTCAGGAGTGTTCCAATCCACCTCGACCGTCTTGCCGAACTTCTCAATGGCGAGGGCGGCTAGCTCTGGCAGGAAGTACTTGTCGGCGATTGTGTGAACGAGGATGTTGACGGTCATAGCATTTCGTGCGTTCTCATCGACGTCGTTCCACTTGCTCTCAGAGCTCGCGCTATATGCGCTGTCGTTGTAGTCGCCGGCGTATATGAATCGTAGCATGGCATCGACGGCGGTAGGTGGGTCATCGGGCAGCTCCATGCAGCCGGATGTGCTCTCCTGTTATGGCGTGAGCAACCCATTGTGAGTTTGCTGTTGAATGCAAAGCTCACCTTGAAACTTCCATCGAATGCCTTCTTGAAGAAAGCGCATCGTACGCTCAGCATTGACTTGTGGACTTTCCATGTGTGCTCGCCGACTTTGATGGTGAGATCGGAGCCAAGCTCACTGTGAAAATTCTGTCGCGCGGTCAGCATTTGCACAAACTGTCAGAAATGTAACCCCTGCGTACCCTGCAAAGCTTGCAAGAAGCGTCTGTTGAGAAGTGGTCGCCATTGTGACAGCAGCCTCGGTGCCGTGCGAAAATGGTCACGATGTCCGTTGATCAAAGAAGGTCAGCATGTGAAAGTGAGAATTGCTGATAGTAAGGCCAGAGGTCCATTCCACGCTCACATCCTGTAACGGAATCCAGGCGTCTTCCAATCCGTCATCTCATCCTTCTCACTCTCGGCATCACCCGCCCCTCCATCACCTTCAACAACACCCTCTATCCTGTCCCTGCTTCTGTTCTCGCAAGTCAGATACGCCCGCAAACCCATCGCCGTTCCAAGCGTCAGCGCATAACAGACCATGATGGCTCGAAACGCAGTCTGATATTTCGGCTCCTCACTTGCCTTGAAAAATTGCGGACCCGAGATATTACCAGCGCAATAAGCCAAGAAGAGAATAGCAGTCATGGTGAGCTTCTTCGTCGAACCCTTGTAGTTCACTCCGACCAGCGACATCGAGAGCGGCAGAGCAGCAGGACCGGTAGAGAGCAGGTAGTACCCGAACAGTTTGACCCCCTGTGAGGGTCCATTGGCGTAGATGATCGCGGAGCCGGCGATAGGGCATATGACGACAACGCAGATCAGGTAGAGAGCGATGTTGCTGAACTTGCCTGCCAAACATCCAGTCGCCATGATTGTGAAGAATGAGATGACGCTCGCTGGGAGGGTGACCAACGTAGTCTGCAAGCTGGTGAAGCCGAATCCTTTTAAGACCAAGTTACCAAAGTTCTGGGTGCCGCCGTTTGGGATTTGCGTCAGCAGGGAGATAGCAAAGAATAAGAATGTCTTGGGGTCCATCAGACACTCAAGTGTTTGAGCTGGCTTCCAGGCGTGTTTGGCTTTGCCAGTCCCTGCCAGTATGACTCTTTGCTCTGCGATCTCTTTCTCTTCTGAGGTAAGGAAGCGAGCCGTGGCAATGGAATCGGGGAGCATAAACGCCAAGACGAAGCCCCATAAGAAAGTCGCGACCCCAAGGACGATGAACATCCATTGCCATGGCTCAAGAGGCTTCTCGACATGGCCAAGTCCGTACGCCAAAAAGCTAGTGATGACACCGCCCAGTGAATTGCCAGCAAACCAGATCCCCACTCTCGTAGGAACTTCGCTTCTTGTGTACCACATCGATGTGATGTAGAGAAAGGCTGGTGAAATTGTAGCTTCTGCGACGCCAAGCAGGAAGCGAACGGTGATCAGACCGCCATAGTTCGAGCAGGCAGCTGTGAGGGCAACGACGGCTCCCCAGAAGAATGTGTTTGTGGTAACGTACTTCCCAACGGGCAGGCGTTGGATCAAGATGGACGTCGGATATTCCCAGAACAGGTAGCCGAAATAAAAGATGGAGGACACCCATGAGTACTCGTTGCCCTCTAAGTTCTACAAGAAAGTCAGTGCCGACATCCGTTTGCATCCGTCTTATGCTCTCACTGTCGAGTCCTTGAGTCCAAACACCGCCGCGCTTGATAGAATCGTCTTGTCCATGAAGTTGAAGTTGTACGTCACAAAGAGCAGCGGTATGATCCAGAAGTCGATCTTGCGCACAACTCTTTTGGCTACTTCAGAGCTAAGAAGCTTATATGCTCCATCCTGTCCGACATTGCTAGACTCTTCCGCGTCGATCTTCAGGTGCTCGTCGCCCATGCTGCTTCTGTCGCTCCGTCCAAGAAGTCGCGTGTGATCGTAGAACTCTTCAAGAGTCTCCGTCGTGGCTTCAAGCAGCTCATGAAAGTCGAAGCTGGGTATCGGTGCATACATTGCTCGCGTCGGTCGCCGCGTGGTGATTCATTATCCCATCCGCAGGATTGAGATAGGCCGAGCTTCGGCCCAGGTAAGAGCGGCCGAGTGATCAGAAACCGATCAACAATTTCATTCCCATGTGTACAGAATACTGTGAAGAGTTCTTGAAGCAATTGTTAGAGTTCATGAAGAATATCCCTCGTCATCCCCGGAGGTCAGGGAGAAGCGACAGGGAAGGTACGGAGCTTGTTTATACAAGGTCACCTGATGAGCTATTTTGACATCCCATGTAATATCGCAAATTCGCTTAACTCTCGCAGGAGCGTTCCTTTCGTCTCGCCTGGGGCCCATGAGATGTCAATGGCGTTCTTCTGCAGCTGCACGATGTCGGCATCACTGAATGGGGCCTGCGAACGTGCGAGTTGGAGATTCTCAGTAATCCACATGTTGTGCATGTATGTCGGATCGTCGGAATTGATCGTGATTTTGATACCAGCATCGAACAATTTGCGGATAAGTGGGAAGACATAGCCGGAGGGGTTTCGCCTGTTGTAAGCATGGGGACATAGAGTCATGCCCAAGTCTCGCCCTTTAATGATGCTTACGAGCTCTGGCATCTCGGCGGCGTTCAAGCCGTGATCGATTCTGTCCAGACCGGTTCCAGTAACTTCACTAACAACATGTCGAATGTGTTCATGGGTGTCCTTTTGACCAACATCGCAATGCGCCGTGACATGTAGCCCATCTTCGCGAGCCTGCTTGAAGATTGCATCAAACAGGGTAGCGGGCCGGTCGAACTCATTGCTGTCCAGGCCGATGGCGCTGAACACTCGTTTCTGATATGGTCGACACGATCCGTAAGCTTCTTGAGCAGATTCGACACTCATATCCCGCAGGAAACAGAGAGTCCAGTTGCACTCCAGCCCGAGCCGAGATGCCGCATCCTTCTTCGCGCGCTCGAGACCGTCCATGACTGCTGCGATTGGTACGCCACGTCTGGTGTGAGCTTGTAGGTCGAAGAACGGTTCACAATATCGCACGTTCATAGATGCCGCTTTCTCGAAGTATTGCGTGGCCAGAGTGTAAAAGTCGGACTCCGTTCGAAGCACCTCCATGCCGCCATAATACACTTCCAGAAAACTTGGTAATCCATTGTCGCCCAGGAGCTCCTTGCGATGATTGTACATAGTCGCATAACTGTTCTCCAGATGCTCAAAGGTGTCATATGGAATGTTTACTTCGTTGTTCTTGGCCAGGTCCCATCTCAGCTGTGGTGTCAATGTGCCCTCAATGTGGACATGCAATTCGACTTTGGGGATGTCGCGGATGAAGGGTTCAATTTCGATAGGTGAGTGCATTGTGAACGAATAGACAGTTGTGTGGTAAGGAAAGGACTGAGTGAGAGTCGCTGTTATCAACGCCATCGCGCCGCCCTTTCGGCGGAGATGGCGGGCGTCCTCTAAGTTACCTTCCATATCGCCTTTGTCCTGGCATTTGCACGCGTCCATTCATAGTTTCACTCATCATTCAACCAGTAAGCGAGGTCAAGTTGATGGATCTCTCGATTGAGAGTCGTGACGCGTAAATCGAGTGTTCACTGTTCACGTGCAAGGGAGAAGTCAGGAGCTGGCCCAAACAGCAAAGCGGCAGGCGAACGAGCACGGGCCGTTCCGGCGAGCCGCACGACTAGCTCGGCGTCTCGTGCGTCAGTCCTGCCACAAGCAAGCAACCTCACAAGCAATCGCCGACAACACTTCGCCTTCCTACCACCACCAATACCATCGCTTCCGTGCTCTCCACCCATCTCCACTACCAGCCGTCGTCGCCTTTATCCTTCTATACCGTCTGAGAAGTTGCGCCTGCGTAAAAGCCTGGCCGGCAGAGGAAACAGCTTGGGGACTCCCTGGTCGATCGCGGCATTTGGTTCTTCGCTACACAACCCACACAATGGCCTCGCGGAAGAAGATACTGTTGAAAGTAGGAGATACGTATTCGCAAAAATACTGGAGGCTGACATGTACAGGTCATCATCCTGGGCGATAGCGGAGTCGGCAAGACAAGCTTGATGAACCAATATGTACGTCTACCCAAACATAGCTGCATATCGATACCCTCCTAACTGCATACGCCAGGTCAACAAGAAATTCTCGCAATCCTATAAAGCCACCATCGGCGCCGACTTTCTGACCAAAGAAGTCCTGGTCGACGACCGCTTGGTCACGATGCAACTCTGGGACACAGCCGGGCAAGAACGATTCCAATCCCTCGGTGTTGCCTTCTACCGCGGCGCCGATTGCTGCGTGCTTGTATACGATGTCAACAACTCAAAATCTTTCGACACGCTTGATTCATGGCGAGACGAGTTCCTGATTCAAGCCAGTCCTATGGATCCCGAGAGCTTTCCATTCGTCGTACTTGGAAACAAGGTGGATGTTGGAGAGGACAAGCGGGTAATCTCGAGCAAAAGAGCTTCGGCGTTCTGTCAAGCCAAGGGCGGGATACCATATTTCGAGACGAGTGCCAAAGATGCTATCAACGTGGAACAGGCTTTCGAGGGTGAGTGCTCAGAAGGATCATTCAAGATTAGATCTGGAAAATATGCTGACTATGTGAGCAGTAATCGCACGAAATGCTCTCGCGCAAGAAGAGTCACAAGACTTCAATCCTGACTTCCCTGAGACAATACCTATCAACATTGGCGACGACAACCAAGGTTGCTCGTGCTAAGCAAGAGAAAACAAATCGCGAGCTCGTCGCAACCATCGCTTCGAGTTTTCTTGTTGCATTCGAGCGGCGTCTGGAGCGTGTTTTTCATGTGTTTTTCATGGGTAGCACAATGCCAGGACATATGGACATTCACCTAGGCGGTATCTCTTGTTATCACGGAGCTGGGCGACGTGCGTACGCATCATCCAAGATTTGAAGAACAGTAGTCGTAGTCAATACAGAATGAAATGTCATGTATCATCATCAGTCGGCACCTCTGTTCGATCTCCTTTCGTCGGAGTTGCGAACCCTAGCAAGCTGTGTACTCAATCTGGAGTCTGGTCAAGCTTTGCTTGGTGGAAGTGCACATGGACGGTCATTGCGAGCGTACTTCGAGAACATTCATTCGGCATCCATGGGTGGGCCTGTATCGAAATTGACTGTCCTGCTTTCTGTAAGCACCGCCAAAATCGAAAACTGAGCAAGAGACTATGAAAGTAGCGGGCAGCCTTGTATCTCTGGACGATCGATGGTTGAGAATTGGGCCAATCTCCGCCTGTCTGTGGCTCTGCAATGGTCCATTATGGCTGCTTAGATCGCCACAGAGATAACGACATGTCATGGTATGCCGGCTCTCCAGTGGCAGCGATGCTTCCTGTGCCTCCATCAATAAGGCTTATTCACCTTGGGCCAAGTCTGCGTAAGGCGTTAGCATTTGCAAGCATATCAGAAAGCATAAGTGTGGTGGCAATTCCTCTCGGAATAGCTCCTCATCATTCACACAGGTCCAATGCGGATACTAGTCGCCGAAAGCGCTCCGTCGGTTACAACAAGCCCCGCAGCACCGCCCGTATAGTCGCTGTCACTCGTCGTGAGCGACACTCCTGAGACGCAAGCTCTGATTTGATCTCTTTCCACGATTATAGAGATTTCATGCTTGCTGTCCAGGCTCCAGTTGAAGTCAGCTTCAGCCAGCACGATCCTCTCTTCGTCTCTTGCCTTGACGAGCCCGAGCTTGTTATTCTTGAGAAGCATAAGGGCGTACCATCGGTTCAAGCCTCTCACTCTTACAACGACACCCGCCGCGGCGCCAAGGCTGACAGCAAAGCCATAGACGGTGACGCAATAGTCTGTCCACTCTTTGGTACCGGTGCTGATCATTCCCTCGCCACAGTCCTGTGCGATGTAGAAAGAGGGTCCGAGCGAGGTATGGAACTTGTCAACGGAGCTGACCCAAGAGCTCTTCCACATCGAAGACTGACCAGCGCGCTCGACGCCAAGGTCGCCGTTCTCCTCGCCCAGACTGGCTGTGGGACGATTGAGAGTCATGCAGGGCGATCCTGTCCAGCTAAGGCTATGGAGCCAAAGTACAACGTCGCCAGCGGATGTAAAGTTGTCCGAGCTGGACGCAAGAGCAATTCCAACTTGTTGTATCGGGCTGTTCTGAAGTGCTGGCGGGATACACCACGAAAGCTCGACAGTCTCGCCTGGGTCAAGTGCAGTCCTGCTTTGACAATCGGTTGTGACGAGGGCATCTTGATGGTTATACGCTTTGAGCTGCAGCCATACGGCCACTGCCTGAGGATTTTCGTTCGATGCAGAAACGTTGGCGTAAAGTACTTGTCCAGGATAGATAAGGGGCGAGGCCATCATCTCGTAACCCCGACTAACTCGTAAGACCTCAGCTGGTGTGAAGGTTGGAGTGAGCACACCAGTGGGTGCCGAGAATTTAAGTAGGTCGTGAACGTTGATCTTCAAGCCGGTTTTCCCAGACTTCTCGCCTCCATCTTGACAAATGCTAATTTCAGTACCAGATGCACTTGCTGTCTGGAACCCCTGGATACTTCCTGGAAGAGTGAAGTGGTACTGTGCCAAAGGCGCTCTGCAGATGGTAGGAATTACATCGCCGGACATAGCGTATCTCAGTGCAGCAATATCATACGCGATTCGAGCGGCGTTGTTGATACCATAGCCATTGTCGGCGCTGGAAATAAGTGCGAGATCGGCGAGAGGCCCACGCCAGTCTGGCTCTCCATCGAAGGCGCGCAACCCATGCATGATGGCGACGAGACATCCGACATTGCCTGAATTGCAATCCGTGTCCCAGCCGCAGGTGTTCACAATGTGCATGGCTTCCGTAAAATCATGGCCGCCGTAAAGAAGAGCAGGAATCATGATGCCATGATTGGGGATGACATGGCAGATACCAATATGCTTGTCGTATCCATACACTTCTTCGATCCTTTGGCGAGTCACCTGCCAGTTGTGATCTTGTTTCGCCCATGTGCGGATCTCTGCGATCTCCTTGGCAAGCTTAGAGTCTCCGGGAATGAGTTGAAGGCCCGTGTCAATCAGGTGGTCGATATCTTTGGAAACAAACGCTTCAGCCTCCATTGCCGCCCAGAGCATCGCTGCATATACTGCCTCGCCATCATGACTGACTCTAGCAGCAGCTCCGGCTAATTTAGCCGCAAGTCGAGGGCTTCCCGGTGCCACCATCGCCCATCCGTCAATGAAGATCTGAGCTCCAATCTGTTCGGCCAGCGTCCTGCCATTGGTGTTGAAAGATCCGCTTTCAGGTGCTCGAATCTTTCTATGCTTCAGGTTGGTGTAGGCTGTGTGCTCTGTCGAGATGCCATTACCTCCCCACCAGAAGATGCTTCGCTTTTCAATGACATTGTTTAGCCATGTCTGGCCCACCTGCTCCGATGTCAAAGAATGCGTGACACCATGCTCCTCCAGTGCCTTGATGAATGTAAACGTTCCAGAGACATCGTCGTCAATCACAACACACGGCAGACCAAACTTCTCGTGGACGTAGTCGCGGATTGGCCCAAGTTTCGCCAGAATCCTTTGATGTGTCCAGTTCTCGAATGGTCGGCCGAGATAAACACCTATCAGCTTGCCGAGAACACCTGCGTAGACTTTGTGTAAGTAATCTGTATGTTGGTCTGGCATAGCGTAAGAACGCCGCTTGAGCATATGTCAACCTCTGGAATGCGACCAACTTCGATCTTCGAGAACGAGTATGCCATGAGGACATCACCGCGAAAGAGGACGTCGCCGTGACCCCTACCCTCGGCCAACGTCCGGCTGACATCTCAGTGACATCTTTCATGGACCCCATTTGCGGAGTTTTGAAGCCAGGATCATTGTCAAGGTTCCCCACTTGCGTCCTGTATAAGAATGCGGGCCGCCGTAGAGATAGACTCTCGCTTTCCCCGGCGCCCTAAACGCACATAGTGGCCAACCGTGGATTCTGAGTGTATGAGTGCATGAGTGCGTGAGTGCACTAGCGCGATATCAATCACATATTAATTATTGTTTCGATGAAAATTTCATGCATTTGACTGGGAGACCTGAAATTTTGACGCTTGCTCAAGTAATTGACTTCGCACTCGTGCACTCACGCACTCAAAATCTCGCGCACTCTCTTTCGCTCCCGGCACTTGCATATCAATGCCCAAACCATTTAGCATCGAGAGATAGCGACTGAGGAGGAACTCGGCGTAGAGACTTCATTCCATCGCCCGTGACTGAGAGGTTGTCTGACTGGGGCCAACCACCACCTTTGGTCCTCCAGGATCGGCAACTTTTGTTATCTTCCCACTGCATAGGCGGAACATCTCAAAGCATGCCCAAGACAGCACGCGAAGCGGTAGAAAGCTCCTCATATCTGCCCAATAGGTATTGGTAGATTCCAGGCGTGACCGCGAGGCTCATCATTGTGCGATTTTTTAAAAGACTCCAGCAAGCGACAGCATGACGAACCGCAAGATCTCCCGTCTCATTCCACGGAGCCAGCGCCTCTTGATTGCGTGCCTGATTCTGGTCTCGGCGATCGACTCGGTGATGGTTGGCTACAACAGCTCGCTGATGGGTAGCCTGAATGTGATGCCGACATACACCAGCTATTTCCATCTGACGACTTCCACGAAGGCTCTACAGACTGCGATCTCATACACGGGCGGCGCAACTGTATCGCTCTTTGCTGGCTTCCTAGTTGATTGGAGAGGGCGTCGAGAGACCATCTTCTGGGCGATTGTCACAGCTTTGATTGGTAGCGCTATTCAGGCGGCCGCGCAAGACGTGGGAATGTTCATCGCCGCGCGATCCATTGTCGGAATGGGTATGGGCCTGGCTCAGACTTCGGCGCCGACGCTGGTTGCTGAGACGACTCCTGCGAAGTATCGAGGTTTTGCATTGGGATTGTTCTACGCGTGCTGGGGTATTGGAACACTCATCGCCTCCGGAGTCTGTTATGCGACGCAAGACCTCAGCACCACGTGGGCTTGGCGCACTCCGACTTTGCTCCAGGCCGGTCCGGCGTGCGTTGCGTTGACGATGTTGCTGTTTGTGCCAGAATCTCCGAGGTATTCACAGTCTCGACGTGATGCGCTGCGACGCTGACATGTGTTTCAGATGGCTCATTGCACGAGACCGCCACGAAGAAGCGCTTGAGGTGCTGTCCATCGTGAACGGATTTGATGCTGCAGATACAGAAGTTCAATTCCGCGAGATTGTCGATACGATAGCCTTCGAGAAAGGGCGCAATCTTTCGTTGATTCAAGCTTTGGGAACTAAGTACAACCGGAAGAGGCTGCTCATCGTGACAACCTTCAGTGTAATTGTGATGCTCCCAGGAACGAACATTGTCACTTTTTACTTCGGTGATATGATGTCAAGTGCTGGCATCGAATCGGCAGATACCCAGCTCCAGATCAACATCGTGCTCAATGCCTGGACTCTGATCGTCGCCATCGTGGCTTCCTGGTATGCCGACAAGCTTGGTCGGAAGTGGCTCTGCTCACCTTCGCTCATCGGCCAGATCGTGGCTCTGTTCCTACTCGGAGGATTGACGAAGCTCTATGGCTCTTCGAGCAACAACAGCGGCATCTACGCCACGCTTGGCATGATATTCCTTTACAACGCGGTCTACGCGTGGGGCATCACCCCATTGACGGTGCTGTACCCGCCCGAGGTCCTGTCCTATGAGATCCGAGGAATTGGCATGTCCATATACACGTTCACCACCAAGCTGTGCGGGCTGTTCGTAGCCATGATCATTCCGTTCGGATTGGGCGCGATTGGATATCAATTCTATTTCGTGAATGCATGTTTCGATGTCTTGATGGTGGTGTTCGTGGTGTTCGTGTGGGTTGAGACTCGCGGCATGACTTTGGAAGAAGTCGACGTGCTTTTCAACAAGGAGAAGCGGGAGGTAGTGATGGATCAGGTGAAAGAAGAGTTGGAAGTTGATGTCGTTTCAGAGGTTGGTGTCTTGAAGAAGGATTGATGGATGTTAGCGGCAATCCATAATTCCATGGATGAGAGCGCGTCGAATTTAGCGCTTTTGATGACTCAGCTAGCCCCTTCCTTCGTCTCGGTCCTGCTCCATTGAACTCCCCATCTCAAACATCAAATAACCAACATCTATCAGACTCGGGCATTCGAATTGAGGATTGAATATTTGAGGAACTGGATAGCATCAAGCAAGAATACAGAATCATGGCCTCCAACATTGCCTTGCCAGGGCAGGACCTAGGCCCAACAAGTTCGAACAATCTCGGAGAAGCCACCCATATTCACGACAACTCCCTAGTCGCCAGCATTTGCGGACCAACCAATTCCAAGCCATCGACATCGAAGACCTCGAAGCAGCCTACAGTCTCAATAACAAGATCCACCGGCCCTCTCCTCCCAGAAGTCGGCACAGTAATACTTGGCCGCATAACCCGCACTGGGCCCCGACAAGCCAACATCTCAATCCTGGCTCTGGGCTCAAACGGCGAACATGTCTGCAAAGACCCTTTTCCGGCTCTGATCCGGCAACAGGACATCCGCGCCACGGAGATCGACAAGGTCAAAGTCACAGAGAGCTTTCGGGTGGGCGATGTGGTTCGGGCGGTGGTCATCAGTTTGGGAGACGAGAGGAGCTACTATTCGAGTACTGCGAAGAACGAATTGGGCGTTGTGATGGCGACGAGTGAGTGGGGAAACCAAATGTTTCCTATCTCTTGGAGGGAGTTTCAGGATCCGGAGACAGGCGAGAAGGAGGTCAGGAAGGTGGCGAAGCCGGTCTGAAAGAAATCAAAAGGGTCGAAATGAGGCACGAATGCTCAAATTCCAAACAGTCGCAGCTATCGGATGATGGCTGTAACTCATAGCACATACACCTACTGCAAAGATTGCGAGGCGAAATGAGCAGGCGGTGCTTTACACTCTACAGGCTCGAGACCGCGCTTCTCTTCGTAGCAGACCTCAGGCTACGAGGAAATTGTGGCGAAAGATGGATGCAATGCTTCAGAGACTTGCCTGAGGATCAGTCCGGAAGACGTTGAGATACATAGGCGCTCGGCCGCTGGTTCATGTTCCGGATGAAGACCATGTCTCACCCAACGGAGCTTTGGTAGAGGCACGCGGTCTGAGCAGTCTGCTTAGTCGGCATTCAGAGTCATAGAACAGATGACAATGGCACGAAATATCAATCATGTTGTCGCAAGTGCCTCAGGCAAGCAGCCCATGCATCGGCGCTAAGCTTATCGCCGACCTGCCATCTCAAAATCTCGACCTCCATCTTCCACCACGACCATCTTCTTGCCAGACACTACACTCAGCATGTCCTCCCTTCGCAACGCCGTCCAACGGCGCAACCACCGCGAACGTGCCCAACCCACCGAACGCGCAAAATGGGGCCTCCTCGAAAAACGCAAAGACTACAAACTCCGCGCCGCAGACCACAAAGGCAAGCAAGCGAAAATCAAGGCTCTCTCGCAAAAAGCGTCCGAACGCAACGATGACGAGTTTTACTTCTCTATGGTAAATAATAGTACCAGGAATGGGGTCAAAGTCGCGAAGAGAGGGGCGGAGAATAGTGGTGGAAGGAGTCTTGGGTTGGCCGTGGTGAAGTTGATGAAGACGCAGGATGTGGGGTATTTGAGGACTATGTTGCAGAAGACTAGGAGGGAGAAGGACAGGTTAGCAGAGGAGGTTGTAGTGGGTGAGACGGGAGTTAGTATGGCGCCGGGGAATGGAAGAGTAGTTTTCGGAGAGGAGGGCGAAGAGACCGCGCCATCGCGACCGACAAGTGCGAAAGCAGACATGGATCTTGACGGGCTGGACGATCTGGATGGTCTTGATGGCGAAGACAGCGAGAGCGAGGATGAGGGTGAGGATGCGAGCCTCACTCCAGAACAAAGAGCACTGAAAAAGCGAAAACGGCATACGCTGGATGTGAAGAGGAGAAAGCTGAAAGCGCTAGAAGAGCAGGAAGAGAAGCTTGACACGGCGCTCAAACAAGTTGAACATCAGCGTGCAAAGATGAACGGCACCACAGGCGGTGTGAATAAGAACGGCGCCAAGTTCAAGTCTCGCCAACGGAAGCGATGAAGAGGCGACCAAGTCGCTGAAAACGATGCGTAAGATATCCTACATCCTCGCCGGCATCCTCGTCGCGCCATCCAACCGAATACAATCTCCATTGATATATGTATTCTCCACACACATCCTCACACAATGAGCAAATTCCTTCGCATTGCCCAACCGCTTGGGATACTCCGTGGTCTTGATCAGCGCAATCCTGACTTTCTCCGACAACTGCGCCGACATGTTCGTCTCGAAAAGACTAGGAGCGATCGAAACTGCACGAATACCATTGCCAGCCAAATCGCGAGCAAGGACGAGAGTCATGCTTCGAATAGCACCTTTGGTTGCGGCGTATGATAGCTGGCCGACTTGGCCTTCGAAAGCTGAGGATGAGGAAACCAGAATGATCACGCCTCGCTCGCCGTCTGGGCCAAGAGGATCATTGCGGGCGATATGTGGCAAGGTAAGACGGATGAGATTCAGAACACCTCGGAGGTTTATATCGATCACGAAGTCGAGCTTTTCCATGGCGATGGGGTTGAGGTTCTTGTCGAGCAGCTTGCCTGGGAGGCCGACTCCTGCGGCGGGTATGAGACCTCCGATGGGTTTACCGGTCGACTTGACCTGAAGATGTGTTAGTCGAAGACAAAACATGTATCTTCTTAGAGAGCGGAGGATTTACCCATGTTACAACGCCATCAACAGCTTTCTTCAAACTTTCTGAATCTGTCACATCTACTTCGAAGAACTTTGCCTTGTCTCCCAATTGCTCTGTGATTGTGTTTCCATTCTCCGGGTTCATATCCAGAATCGCGATGTACGCGCCATGGCTGTGTAGGTCTTCAGCCGTTGCGAGTCCCAAGCCAGAGGCGCCGCCGCTGATCACGTAGGTCCTGTCTTTGATATACATCACGGATTATGCGAGCGTTGTGATTTTGAGAGTGAAGATGAAGGGGAAAGATCAAGATATGGATAATTTTCGGGATCGTCTGGAAGGGCCGAGGTATCTCTGGACGGAATCGGACCGTGTCGATCGAGTTGTCGCTGATGCACTTTACTTTCTCTTTGCTTGCGAGATAGGACACAAAGCAGACTCTGGATGCCAGACTGAATGCCTCTACTTTCAGTCTGAACCCCGAGAATGTATAGCTGTTCTCGCGCAGTCAAGTGATCAGAATAGTCATCAATCCAAGGTTTGCATGTGAATGGAATTCTTTCCCGCAGAATAGTTCTAAGCTCGAGCCGCATTGGGCCTCTGGCAGCTTCACTTCACGCTTGACATGCGCTTTCAATCGTGGCTTCACCAAATCATCCAAACAGCGAACCCGCCACTGAAGGCCTCGACAACCACTTTGAGGTCGTGAACATCACCAAACCCGTCGCGCGCACGAAAGATTCCTTTGCGCCGCCACCATGGCCACGAACGGCGTCCCAGCAACACCACCTCCTTCCGACCCATCAACTAAACCCGACCAACCCAGCACAAACAACGCCCCCAAAGCCGACCCTGAAGTACCCCTCACATCCGTACAAGACGACGGAACATCGAAGCGCCCTAGAGATGCGCGCCTAATCCACGTCGTCCTCTCCAGCCTCGGAATTCACTCCTACCAAGAGCGCATTCCCTTGCAACTTCTCGACTTCGCATACCGCTACACATCAGGCGTGTTGAACGACTCATTACGACTGAGTGCTGAAGGATACACAAATGCGTCAGGCGGTGGTGGCGGACGCAAAGGACAAGCAGATGGTGGGGAAGGGATAACAGTAACTGCGCTTAGGCAAGCGATCGCGTCCAGACAAGGATATACATTTTCTGGGCCTTTGCCGAAAGAGTTCATGATGCAAGAAGCTCAAGATCGAAATCGGATTGCTTTGCCCAAGGTGGAGAAGGGTTATGGTGTGCAGTTGCCGCCGGAGAAGTACTGCCTCACGGGTGTCGGGTGGGGCATTAAGAATGAATGGGAAAGCGAGGAGGATGAGGATCTTATGGAGACTGGTGGTGCGGCGACGATGGTCAGGAGTAGGAGTGGACAGGGCGTTGGTACGGAGAAGGACGACGAGGCGATGGGTGGGATGGATGTGGAGGAAGATGAAGAGGGGGCAGGTCGGATGGAGGATGTTTTCGGGGAGGGAGGGGACACGAGTATGGCCCAGGATTGAAGAATGGATGAAGAAGCGAGACACACGAGATTGGAATTCGATTGACTGATGGAGTATTTCAGCGCGGCGTCGGGGAGCTTGGATCTGACTGCATCAGCTACGCAGGCAGGAGCAAGTACGTGGTATTTGCCAATCTGCAATATTTTGGCTCTAGCCCAAGTTGGCTCGGTCGCATTCTTGACGCAGACCATCATCTCTTGGTCTGGCTCGAAATGATTTTCCAGATCGTGGGCGCATGGCAAGCCCCGTCTCGTCTTTCCCGGATCGACTCTCCGCGTGCGAAAACCGTATCGATGATTTTCCAAGCCTTCCTACTGATGTCTCCAAATCCTTCGACCCCGGGCATGGTCCACGCGCAGACTTCCACTTTGCCTATGTACTTCAAAGCGGAGAAAGCCTCGATGCACGTCTCGTCCCGATCGCCAAGACGCAAGTCCTCCAGATACACGACCATTTTGCCCTGCACAAACGTCGTCCTCGTCGTTCTTCGCAGCGCATCGATGACCTTCAGTAGATCGGCCCTTGCGCGCTCGTCTTCGTCCCTCTCGCCTCTCCAGATTCTCTCGAAGAAATAATCCTCTCTACCAACACTTATGCCCAGCTCGCCAATGCGTTTGATACTCGAGAGGATGTCCGACCGGCTGTCGTATCGCACAATATTGCTCTCGAACGCCAAGTGAGTCCAGTAGAACGGCTGTGCCGCATTTACGAAATTGGAAGCCCTTGCGTATAGTCTCTTGATGGCTTCGGCGTGGATTTGCTTGCAGGCCGATAGAATGGGGTTGATCTGGCGTCGGGCTCCTTGACGCGGCTTCTCCATGTATGGTCATATCTCACCTTCTGCGTCGATTCTGATGCACAAGCAGACGGAGTTGTCGAAGATACGATCGTAGATCATGTCGCGCAGCTCGAGGGGCAACCTGAGGAAGGGATGCTCCCGGGAAGGCTGTGTTGCGGGCATGGTATGTCGGCCTCTGCCTTGACTGAATTCTCTGCTGAGATTGAGTAGCAAGAGAGGAGCCTGGATGTGAATCAAGCGCTCGAGAAGATTTTAAAGAAGGTCTTGGCAACGCAACATACTTTCCATGCTACTAAGCAAGCTCCCCGTCCGAGGCCGTCTCTCATCGGTCCTCGATATGCGACTCGCGCACCATACTTCCTCCCCGCTCTTCAGCTCTCGCCGATCTACAAATTCAGCTCCAAGGCCGACCGTAATCATTTCTCACCCTCTCTCGAATCCGCCCTGGACCACATCCATGCATCGCATCAATAAACCTCCAAACCCTCAGATCAATATCTCCGCGAAAATCGACCTGGCGTTTCCTGGCGCGGAGCCTCCAGCAACTTCAACGGCGCCATTACATTTCAGGCTCTGGATAATCTTCTCCAGGCAGCGACCATCGTCTCTATACGCGACCATATCATGGTCCATTGTGACAACTAGCTTCTCTGCGATGGCTGTCACTCGCGTAATTTTAAGCAGGCCTTGGGCTTTTGCCAGGATCGCATTTCGAACCTCGTCTCGCGCCTCCAGACCATAAACGCCGATAGTCTCAAGCCGAAAGCAGAGGTTCAACTTCTTGATATGCTTGATCGTCCGAAAGATGTCACTGTCCAAACCATGGGCAATCGCTTTTGGCGCCGTGAAGTCCTCTCCGCGACAGTTCATTCCAATTCTGACATCGAAACTGACATTCTTCAGAAGACTCTCCTGTACCCTTTCCTTCAATTCAGCGTGGACCTGCCTGCATGTCTGCAGAATGGAAGTGATCCTTAGTGGTCTATTCCCGGACATGTATCGTGTTTGTGAGGAGTAATATTGGAAGACGTCTCCGCAGCTGTTTACGTTGACGTAGAAGACAAGATCGTCGTCGAACAGGGACTCGTAGATCATGTCGCGGAGCTCTCGAGGAAGTTTGTGGAGAAAGAGACAGCGACAGCAAGGTAACGGCTTGGAGATATTGCTTCTGGGTAGCGAAGGCTGTGCGTAGAGGCGTTGCTCATAGCGTCGCACTTGTGAGAATGTGTGAACCTTGCTCTTCCGGCCATGGAGGAGAGCCTGGGCATCCATGTTCTGTGAACACCCTTGGCGTGGAGACCCGTTTCGAGAAGAGTTGGAAAAGTCGTCTAGCCTTGCTCGATCTCACCTTTGAAAGCACCAAGTGAAATGCCAGAAGAACAGGTGGATGGCAGGAACTTCGCAACCCACGAGAGTTTCTCCTTGCCACTAAGCAGACGCCATCATGAACTCAGAACCTAAAGTGAATGTTCGGACGAACGTAAATCCGGTTGCCACTCCTCCCTGTGCCTACGCGCGAACTTTGCCCCTGATCACGACGCGTCGACCTCTTCATCGCGTTTGGAAAACACTTCCATATCCCAGCTTTCTTCTTAATCAAACTTGATGCTCATTAACACATTCCAGGTCTTGACATCATGCCGACCACACTCTTCTCGCTCCCTCGCTCCCTCGCAGACTGCGTGAGAAGATCTACGAGTACGTCTGGGCTGATCTGCGATCTGTGACACTCCACTGCAAGAGCAATTACGGGCCATGGAGTGCCCACTACTGGCCAGAAGAGCACATTCGGTTTCCAGAGAAGCAGACCAAACGCTACCCATCACCGGAAGGCCCGTCTGAGACTGATGCAGCATCAACAGAGGACGATACTGGAGATGCTTGGGTCGACGTCGACTCCGAAGACGAAATAGCCAATAAGCGATCTAAAACTGGAAATAAGATCATCAATTTCGATGTGAAGGCATTCTTGGACAAGTATCGAGATGCTTTTGACGACGACGAAGAAGAAGACTATGGTGATGAAGATTACGACGAAGAGGACGAGAGTGAGTCCGGGGAAGATGAAAGCTTTGACGATAGCGAGAGCGAGGATGAGCCCTCGAGGCCTCGCTACAACCTTTGCTCGTGGCCGACTGTCGATCTCAGCCTGCTGCAAGTCAACCGCCAACTGCACACTGAAGCACTTTCAATCTTCTACAGCACCGCAAATTTTGTTCTCAACGCCGACTCAGTCCAAGCCATGCGCTTCTTTACCGAACTCCCCAAAAACGCCGCCAACGCGATCACGACCATCACCATTAACAGCTACGGTCTCTTGGGAGACGACAGATACTGTCGTGAGTCATGGTCCGGATATGCAGAGAAGCCAAAGTACCGAGACGGCAGCGGCCTCACGCTCATCACGCCTTTTGCATCTTTCCTGGCGTCTGAGTTTCCAAAGCTGAATCACGTCTTCATGTATCTACCATACATGGGCGACGAGGACTGGTATTGCTCGTACGCTCCTCTTGAGCTCTCGATGATGCTCAAGCACCGGTGTATTGAGCGTTTGAGTTTCGTGCTCATGGGCGATCGCGTTGCCAAGTGTCTGGAAGACAAGAAGCGGAATAGCAAAGATTGCTACGCGGTAATGATGGGTTCGTGGGAAGACTGCGAGAAGGTCGCGAAGCACGAGTTTGTATTGGAGCACGGTGATTATCCAAATGGTCCTCTCACAGAGAAGCTGCGCAAGAAAGGCGTGAAATGGATGGAAAAGCAGGACGCGTATGTGGACAAGTACATGGTTGAGTTCGAGTGGGAGTGGGCGGACCGCAATATCGACATGGCTGAAGATGGAACTGTGCAAGCTGTTGTGTCATGTCGTTTGAAGGCATGAGATCTGGTCTACCTTCGACGGTGCTACGGATTGCGAATGCATCACTTGCTCAGTACTGTTTGACGGCGGTCGTGTCCTCGACTGCGACGAGAGTACCCCGGAATGCAATGTCGGCTTGGAGAAGCTCTTCTCTTCACTTCTCAGAATCGCTCCTTCACCATCTGATGCAGAGCCGATGTGACGTGTTCTTGGGCAGCTGGAGATTTGATTGACCTCAGCCGAAGCGCTTCTCGGCTATACTCTTGCCATCGAACAGTCGTTATGGGAGCACTTTTTCCAACCTTGACGGCGTTGTAAATCGCTGCGATAGCGGCATCTCCTTCCGGCCCTCTATTTGAACTCCACTGGCCCATGAACATATATCCCTTGGTCTTCAGTCGCTGGAGGGCGGCGACACACTGCCTGTCTGCTAACGATGGCCCGCTGAAGATCAGAACGACGTTGTTGCAACACTTTCCATCGAGCTCCATCACCTCTATCACGTCTGCGAGCGTGCGCGTCAACAGATCGCGTTGCAAGGCCTGCGTGAAATCCGATTCGCCAAATTGAGGCCAGTAGCTCATCGCAAAGTGGACGGACTGAGCGGTGTTCCTGAAGAGGTGGAGCACCTGGCACTCTCGAACAAACCCCATATAGAATGGCTCCTGGGGCCGGTAGTCGTAGTTGTTGAGCGGCGAGCGACTGGCCAAATGGATGGAGACGTCAGCTCTCAGACACAGTCTCTTGAGAGCTTCGATACGAATCTGATGACAAGTCTCAAGCAGCGAAAGAGGCCTCTCCTCCTTCACTGCTCGCCACTTCTTGCCCCACCTCTGTCTCTTATACGGAGTGCCGCCTTGGAAGCGAATCTGCTCCCGGTACACCTTCCCCCACTCGTTGATCAGCAGCCGCATGTATAGAGCCTCTGGAAATATTCGGTCGTAAATCATGTCCCGAATCTCGCGTGGGAGCTCGAGGAGACAGCATCTGGAATCGGGCTTTGCTCTGGTAGGGATGATGAATTTTGCGATGTCCTTCACAGAGTTCAGGAGGCTGGATTGTGGCGACATCCTTGAGAATGGTCCGAGACAACAGACTGGAAGTTCTTCCAGGGGCCGTTGACAAAGTCCGTGGACAATTGCTTCTCTTCTGCACCAGGCTTGTCTTAACTCGCTGGAGTTGACTGCAAGGGCATAGACTTAGCCTGACCGGCGAGAGCCCGCCCGCCTATTGTCCCCAAATGCAAGTGGCTCGCTTCGCTTGCAGAGGCACGCTCAGGCTCTTGAAAGTGCCTCGTTGCCGATGAGAGGCGGCAGCGAGGTCTGTTCAACTCCCTTGGTTCCCGATGGTTCTCGCAGACAGCACACGCATTCTCTGTGTCAAGACAAAAGAAGAAAGTGTGCGATGCAAATAAGGGCATATGGAAATATATCCGTGCGTCTGCCAAAGCAAAAGTTCCACTTTAGCTTGGTCTTCCCAGATTGTCGGGTGCACACACAATTTTGACAATTCTTGAATCCTTCTCACTTATCCAGTTGGAGCCTGAGACGATGAGTCAGTATTCAGCTACTAGGCAAGGGAACTGGAATCATTATGAGCGTTACGCTACGCTTGAAGAAGGCTATGAACGAATGGATTCACGGTCTTTGCATTCATACATGCTCCATGGCCCTCCTCCTATACGCGTCAAGAATTCGACGACTCGCCTCCCGATATAGACGTCTATATGCTCCTCGCACAAGAATGGGTCGCTGGGTTCCCGGATGCACTAGTGGCATCGCTCCTCGAGCCAATGCTTGCACTTTCTCATCGATAGCGTCGTCTTGATTTGGATTCCACCAGTGCACGTCAACGATCTCATTGCACCTCAGCCTTCCAAAGGCTTGCTCGCAACGCTTCGCGAAATCTGTCGAGAATGCATATCCGACCGACATGCAGACAATGCCGAAGCCCCTCCGAAGGTTCAAATTATCCAGCAGTTGATCCAGGGTATCCAATAAGCGTCGCTTTGCCGAATCAACATCGACGGGAGGCCAAATACGAAATGAGAAGTCGATGTCCAGCCATTGCACATGCCTGATATTCCTGAGGACGATGCAAATCGTCGCATGTCCGAGACGACAGAACCCCTTTCTTCGCCACAACGGGTCTGCTCGGAGTAATATCGTGAATTGGCTTTTCCGGCAGAGGACCTCCAACGCTTCTATTTGGACCTGCTTGCTCGTTCGAAGAAGCTGTGTGAACTGCTTCTTTAGCCGTTCGGTCTTGCCCCTGCACATGTCCGAGAAGGAGTTGAGATAGAAATGTCCCCGTGGGTCGATCTTCAAGGTGTGGTCCATTTTGACTGGGAAAAAAGCCTCGTAAATTAGGTCTCGGAGTTCTCGTGGTAGAGCCAGGAGAGGAAAATGGGCTGTTTCTTTACGCTGCCTCCATTTCTTCGCCATCTCTGAGAGGCTGGTCGCCACCATGTCGGCCAACACTGCCGTCGAAAAGGTCACCGTGTTGATTATGGGGAGAAACTTTGCAGTCACAGACTTTTGTTTGACAAGGTACGTCAATGTGCGGTACGTTGAAGCCATGCGATAGGTGCCCGTGCACCTACTAAGCAAAAGGACCCACAGAAGCTTAGCATGTGAACCATTTGGGCGCTCTCAACATCCCAGTACCTTCTGAATCTAGGTTATCAACATAAAAGTTTCGGATCATACCTCTGCAATACACACTGTCTCTACCCTGCCATGGTCACCAAGTGCCCCTTCAGTGAAGTCGTTCAAAACCGAAAACGCGGCGATGGCCATCATGTCCCAACCAACTGCATCCTCCCACCCGCCGTCGACGGTCGACAAGAACTAGACCCCACAGATTCCGCACTCAATGTCTGAGGAATTACCTTCCTCTTATTTGTAGCAGCAGTATTCGTAGGCCCAATGACCCTATGCCAAGTTTGCAAACCGCAATACCCACAGGTCATGGCTTTCTTCTCCATACCCTCACTGGATGAGACCGGACTGCAATCCGAGACTGCATAATCGTTCAGAGTCTCTGAGACAGAATCCAATGATGATGCAGAATCGCATTGGGGCGGTGGCCTTAGGCGGGCTGCTGATCGTCTGCGAACGAGGACTCGAGGCTTTCTTTGTTCTTCCTGGAAGTATTTTATTGGGTATGTGCCTAGACAGGTGAGGCAGACAAGACGTTGAGCTGAGGGTTCGCAAGGTATGACCTTTATTCGTTTGCTGCGGGCCTTTGGTATGAGGAGAGGGGATTTGCGCGGCGTGGAGTTTTCTATAGTCTTGTCAATAATGGTTCTGATGATTGTTGTACGATAAAACAACTGACCCACGGCAGTAGGATTGCTAATATCAAGAAACATCTTGATCGCCTTCGCAGGTATTCTGTGGAGTATGAGGTACTCATTGCCCGTGAGCAGACGAGAAAGCTCCACGGCCAAGCCATCAGCCAGACTCTTTGCATGGAAGACAGCGTTGCTCCCATCCGCAACAAGAGATGTATCGATCTCGAACAACATTGCCTGTGGCTCGCCAGGCATGCTGTGCCTCGTTAGGTCCTCGCCCCATTCGAGAGCTCGCCAGACGTTGTTGAATGTGGATATGAAGGGGCTATCGTCCGATGGAAGCTCCCATTCGAGATGCAGTGCTAGACACTTTCGCCAGTCATGAATTGTTTGGGGCCTGTACGGGGTGAGGGCAGCGAGAATATCTCCTTCCTCGTTGAGGATCGCTCTCGAGTTGGCGTGCTGGACTCTGTACAGTCTACTTGGCAGCGTTGGTCTATCATCTTCCTGGCGACTTCGAATCGAAAGTCGTTTTGCGAAGCTCTTCATGTATGTGACTTAGTTGACCTCTCTGGCTTCCACGAATTAGCGCAATGATCAACTTGTTGTACTCTATGCCGGACTTATTGAGCGAATGGCGTTCTGTGCTGACATTGGCAACACATACTTGGACGATCGACGAGAACGTGAGACCCTGAAAGAGTGCATGAAGCCGACTGTGGGATAGGAGGTTGAAATTATGATTCAAAGAGTCGAGATGTCGGTGCCCGCAGAAGCAGATATCGCACCACATGCCAGGACAGGAGGTCTTGCGAGACAGTGCAATCATTGGCTCGGAGCCCTGTCCTTTGCATTGGGTTATCTGTGGGAAGCTGAACCTTGTTGGAAGGCGGAGCATTCCAGATGAACCCGGTAGAGGTCACGAGAAACTCATCATCCGTCACCCTTGTAATCAATATTTTGGGCGAGAAGGTGGTAAGACACAGATTCTGTAAGGGCATGCGAGCAGTAGGGCTGTAATGATCGAATAACATCGTCTTGAGTATTACTGATCGCATCGAAAGTGCCGTAAACCCAGAGAAGAGCCTCGATTCTGGGGAGTCCTGCTCCGGCCTGTAGCAAGCAGTTATTTCGAAAGAGCCAGGTGGTCTTCGTGCCCAAGTAGACGGCCCGTCTCAACGATGATTGTGGCAACACCCAGTCGGCGGGTCGAAACAAGGCAGCCCATTGCCTGCTTTGAACTCAGTTCAGTTTTAACCTATATAGACCTCGAGACCTGCTCACCGTTCAGGAAGGGCCGATTGATGTTGAAAACGAACTGGATAGCTTACAGGGATATGCGATTCAGCACAAGGTATTCGTCGCTAGGAGGTAAGCGACCGTGGAGGTCGTGACTTTGGACGCCGTTCGCGTCAAGACCAAGCCTGGTTACCAGATCCCATAGAAGGCGTCGAGCTTGGAAATCGGCACTGTTCGGGTTCAAAGTACAGATCTCGTGCAGCGCGAAGGGGTCTTCGTTGGTTTCTGGACTTTGAGCTTGACTTTCGCCGCGCGTAATGAGCATTGTAGAAGGTTGAGATGAAGCAGCGGCCACGTCCAGAACGGTCCCAATTAATGTGCTCAACTAGAAACTTGAAAACGCTCCATGGACCTGTGACATTCGTGGTCCGCAATTGTGTCCGGGCAATTATATTGCCATTGCCATCAAAGTACGCCCGTGAAGCCTCTGACTGCGCGTACTTGCACTCTGTAGAGCTTTCTTGGTATGGTATATCGACGATCGAATGCCGTGTCGGTCGTGAAAGAGCTTCTCAACGCTGTAAGTGACATTTTCCTGGCGGAATGTGAGTTGTGCGGCGATACCACTGAATTGAGGAAAGAAACGTGAAAGGTGAGATCCGGACGATCGCCTTTGCAAGAGATTCAAGGGAAGCCTCTGATCCGTGCGCGGTTTTTCACTGGCTATGAGCTCTGACGAGGTTGACAACAAGGAGCAGCTTGCTCAAATATATGTTCGCACATTCGACGATCCAACCTGCGACGTGCGAGTCAGAACACATCAGCTGAATTGAGCCTCAATCAAAAGAGAGATGGAACAGGTACTCTGACCTACGGCACAGGCTGTGGTCTCGATCTCGATGCCAGTTCATGTCCAAGGCTTCACGCAGTCATACTAAGTGACAAGAAATAGCTGGTGCGAATACTCGTACATTGGCAATCCAATCTGAGATCTGCGGTAGTTGACATCAGCTGAATCGAGCCACAAACAGAGCGCAGAAGTAGTAGAGCAGACACCCGAGCCCAGTGCATATAACTTTTTCAAAACTCGATCACCATATGCCCGTTCCCATTGCTGAACCCATTTTCAAAAGCAACTTCGCCTCCGTTGGCGATGCTCTCCCCGTCTTCCTCGCACTCGAAGTCTTCATGAGCAAAGTCACTGGCCTGATGATTGTCAATGTTGAGAGCGAAGTTACGCTCTTTGACGGCACCGTAGCCATTCGTGTCTCCATGGCCATTGATCGCTCCGTTTCCATTACTCGTGGTATGCCCATTGGTGGTCGCTCCGTTGCCGTTGGTAACACCGTTTCCACTGAGCGCCGCATTCGACTTCCCATTCACTGCCCCTTTCCCAATCCCGTTCGTAAGCCCATTCCCTGTGAAAGTAAATGCGGCGTTCTCCGTGTCCCGGAACGCAATTTGACAGAACCCAGAGAAGAGGGTCTTCAGCTTCTGTTCGGTCAGACCGGCTTTGAGGACTTGCTTCTCCGCTGTGGCCCGCTGAGATGCCACTCTGCGTGCCTCCAAATGCCGGTGCATCACGGCCTGAGAAGCACAGGTCAGGCAAATCGTGCGATGACTATCGTCGTGTGTTGCTTGGTGTTGGCAGTGTTCGATGTCGATGCCTCTGAGGGACTCCACTAGACTCCTGTTAGCGGACACCCGCTCGGGGATGAATGGGCGGTGAACTTACCTCCGAATGACGGCTGGGAGATGTTTTGCATGAATCTGATGGCCTTCGCTGGGATCTTATATAGAATGACGTGTTCCTGTGTCTTGAGATAGATTGGTCGAGTGATTCCAATTTCTGTCAGAAGCGAATCAACGTGAAAGACCATTCCAGGCAACCCTTTAGCTCCAGGAGCACCAGTTCGCAAAGACCGCGAATCAATTTCATACAGTTCAATGTCTCGTTCGCCAGGCCGTCTCTGCTGTGCTCGATGCTCGCCCCATGCCAACGCACACCAAGGATCATCAAACACGGAAATGAAACAGCTTTCCGTCTTGGAGAGATGCCATCTCAAATGTCTCTGAAGGCAGTCCGTGAGAGTAGAGATGTCGGCAGGAGCATAATTTGATCTGGCTTGTAGGTTACCGGCATCGAAATATGCTTGAGATCCGCCAAGCTGGACTCGGTATAGCATTGGAGGCATCTTCTCAACCTCATACTGCGCCAGAAAGTCTTGATCGTCCTCTGTCACGGTGATATTGAAGTCGGACATTTTTGATCAGATTCGGGGTTCGGTCCGTGGTGGTTGTCATGAGAGGCCGGGATGATTCGGATGCTGACCGGGAGGTAGCTCAGGAGCTCCTCAGCTCACATGCTTGCTCAGTCCAAACTGCTATGGTCGAGGAAATGCAGCCGGTGAAGGTGCTTTAAGCGAGTGGTGTCAGTGTGCGGAAAGATCATGTGAACCAGAAGAAAAGGATGACGACTGCTCGACTGTCAGCAGTATTGGATAAATAGTGGTTGCGCCCCTGCGCAGCCTTCAAACAAGGATCGAGCTTGCTGAGGAGGAGGTATCGAAGCTTCCGCCGAACCCTGCCGTTCGCATGGAAGAGCAAAGCGATCACCGTCACGTGGAGCCAGAGACTCGCCATGCTGTTGCCAAGAATACGAACCTCATCTGCGTTTGCGCAAGGCGTCAAGAGCAAGATCATAGTAAACGCAGTCGAAAGAAAGTTCACGCAGTGGTATCAAAGAGCAAGCATAGCCTCAATGAGCTTGCAATGCGCTTCCAAAGGTGCAGCGGCGTAAGCCTGAGAGGCTTGCGGGACCATCAACGTCCTATACGCACTCAGCTATAATACGGCTTTTCCCACCATGAGCACATTAGTCGCAACCGTCTACTTGAATCTCTTCTCAGCCGCCTTCCAGTTGACAACATCCCAGATAGCGCTGAAGTACTCAGCCTTGCGGTTCTGGTACTGCAAGTAGTACGCATGCTCCCATGCATCAATACCAAGTAGTGGTCGGAACTGGCCAACGACTGGGTCTTGGTTCGCATATGTCTTGATCTGAATAGCACCGGTCTGAGTGTCCTGTACTAGCCATGCCCAGCCGGAGCCTTGAATGCCGGCCAGCGCAGTGTTCATCTGGCTCTTGAGGTTATCGAGCGAGCCGAAGTGCGTGTCGATCGACTTGGAGAGGGCGCCGCTTGGTGGCTCACCGCCGCCTTGCGACTTTGGTGCGAGGTTCTCCCAGAAGAGGGTATGGTTGGTGTGGCCGCCTGTTTGATATCCACATCAGCATGCTTTTCCATCATTGTCCATCTGGCCGGTCAGGCCAATCGTTTCATGTCTGTCATAGCGTACCTCCATGGAAGTTGATCAATGGCTGAATGGTAATTTGTGCCTGAATGTCCCCCTTCTGCTGTGCCTCTTGCAACTTCTCGATCTGAGTGTTGTAGGAAGTAACATAGGTGTTGTGGTGCTTGGAGTGGTGCAGCTCCATGATCTGGCCGGAGATGGCAGGCTCGAGCGCGCCGTAATCGTCTAGTATCCCATGATCAGCTCAATTTCCTTGCCTCTTCTTACATTCATAACCTTACACGCAAGGTCTGGGAGCGTGGCCTTGCCGCGGGTGAAAGTGGTGCTGGCGAGGGCAGCTCGCTTCGTTACAGACGGTGCGGAGGATCGGAGAGCGGTCCGCAGAGCGCTCTGGCGGAGGAGTGAAGTTGCCATTGTTATAGTGTAGAGTTTGGGTGTGTTAGAAACACAAAGTGTTGAATTGGAGGAGATGTTTTGGATTATAATTGAAATGGAGAGCTCTTTTGGAGCTTTGATCTTACGATGCGCAAACGTCATTCGGCAGTTAGAACTATGCGGCATCGTCTTTCTATCACTCCGAGAGGCCGAGTACCATGATCTGACACTCACGCTTCTATCTCAAGAATGGCAGAGAAAGTAAGTATAATCATAGCTTCACAGAAGGCCTTACTGTCGACTACGAATTGTCTTCAGTGTGCTACGCTGTGTAATGGTCTTACACGAGCATAGATCCACCGCCGATCCACAGTATTCTTGCAGGCTTGTTACCATTGCATGGAACGTCGATCGCTGCCCGCATAGCAATAATGGTGCCATCACGAAATCACAATATACAGTAGCTGTGACACTGAACAGTTCCTCATGTGCTGGGGTGCACGCCATGGACGCCCTTGGCCTGACGCTTGGAGTCATCGGTCCTGCGCGAACGATTCACGGAAATGTGAAGCTTTTCCACGTATGCCGAATAGTACAATGTATCTGAGATTGCTATACAGTCGGTTGCTGACCGGGCTTGTCTATCTCGCTCCTTCAACCCGAAATGATGGGCTTGGTCCGATCGTGCCCAGGCCAGTAGGTACTCGTTGCGATCGGTTCGGGTTGAGGCATTCGAATGTCCGTCTATTTCAATTGTCGAAAAAGCTTTGGTGCTGCGCACTGTGTCGCGCAGTGCATCATATGGAAGACTATACGTGGTCAGCTTCTGCAGTGCACCAAATGTGTGCCTTGTCAGATTCGACTTACACTCTTCAACACAGTCCTCGTTCGCCTTTCCATGCTGCTCCTCCTGGTGCATTACGCGCTCAGCGCACTCCTCGTAGTGGTGCCTCAGTGGCGCACACGCGGGTGTCTTCAGGCACTCTGTGATCGCGCTCTGTCAGCAGGCTGTACATGGACAGGCAACGTATCTTGCGGCTCTTGCGCGCAGGAGACAGGTCCGCAATGCCTATCTGGCAGGATGAACCTTCGCATGCCCACCAGAGCTGCAAGTTGCTCCTACATGTGTACTCACCCTCCTCAAGCTTGGGCTTGATGTCTTCTGGCTCCTCTTCCTCTTCCTCTTCTTCCTCCTCCTCCTCTTCGTCAGCTCCACTTTCGTCACCGCCCTCCTCATCACCTCCTTCAGATTCGCCCTCGCCCTCGCCGTCTTCACTCTTCTCTTCTTGCTTCTCCTCGCCCTCAGAGCCCTCGTCGCCTATCACATCCCGCTCGTCAGTATTTGAATTCAGTGTTGATGGCGTGCGACTTCCTCGTCGGAGGACTTCGATCGCATAGGCCAATGGTGTTCAAATTCGCGTACCGTCGTCTTTTTGCGGCTCCTCGGCGTAGGCCTCCTGCACGGTCAGGGCGGCGTAGAGATCGGAGACATAGTCGAAGACGCCCATTTTGCCGGTTGATGGGATTGTCGGTATTATGAGCCAATGGCTTGTGGGGCGAATGCTGTGGACGTTTGAGTGAAGTCGAAGTAGATGGCTGTTCTCCTTCGATCTTTCCCGGCGCGGAAACAGCCGGCTCCAGAGTGGCCCATGCTTTCACGTCAACATCTTCCTTCGACTTCTCATTCGTCGGTTGATCTGAACCTCAACAACAACTCTTCCACCTCTCTTCCTGTGCCCTGAATCAAACTACAACGCGAAAGCCTTTCCGAGAAGGTCTTTAGCCTCGATTCGTGTCTAAAGAAAGCAGCCCGCCCATTCGCAAGTCTCTATGGCACCTCAGAAGGCTCACGGCAGCGCAAGAACATCGACCGGCTGATCAGCCGACTTGAAAGCGCAGATGCGAATATCTGCTCCGGCAGTTGTGCGATCGTCAAATGAACGATGCCGCAAGCGGTGACATGAGATCCAAAAGATTAGATTATCGATGCGGCGATCAAGCAGCGTTGCGGCACAAAGCCTCAGTCCTGATCTGCTGAAATCATAGCCGCCCATTCTATGGATATCATGAGTCCTCACCATTGCCGAAAGGCGCGTCGCCAGCTCCACCGTGCCGAAAACCCCAAAATAAATCTTTCACCGCAACACTCTACCTTGAATGGATGGAAGTGTGCATATAGCCGCTGCATAATGGCCAAGGGCATGTACATCAATATCCCCCTCTCTCGTCCCAACCATTTTCAGTCTCACAGATGATTACACCTTTCTCTTTGGCAGAGCATCCCTAGCTGCCGTATTCGCTTCGTATTTGGACGAACTTTCATAATGCCATTCTTCTCATTCAGAAAGAATCGGGCGCCGGCCGTCTGCGTTAATACCGTGCCAGCCACGGGATCCTCGCCTTCCCGTGAGCTCGCAATGGGCCCTCATTACACTCCCGTTGATTCTTCTGGAAAACAGATACGCTTGCTGCGCCTTTTGCCAGGTACGGGTATGGATCCGGTCCGTTGTGTCTTCGAACGCACGAGTCTGTCCTCTAAGAAGTATCTCAAGTACGAGACTATCTCGTACTGTTGGGGCCGGAACCCGGGGAAAGCAAAGATTGATATAGACGGCAACCCATCCCAGGTCACCGAAAGCGCTGCTCGTGTTCTACGTCGCATGCGACTCGCAGATACCGAACGAATAATTTGGATAGACGCCGTATGCATCAATCAGAGTGACGAAGAGGAGTGTAACCACCAGGTCGCATTCATGGGCGACATCTACAGCAAAGGGTCTGCTAATCTGGTCTGGCTAGGAGATGGGAATGCTCAGGACACCCAACGGGCATCGAAGGCTCTGGAAAATATCATGGCCAACACTCGGGAAGCGACTCGTGATCTCAGGGATCTGCCAGCGATACTATACGGTCAAGGCTCGGTCACTGTTGACGGCAAGGCCCTAGACCCAAGTATTGACCTCGCACCAATGCAGGTTCTGTTCTCGAGACCTTGGTTCCAGCGCCTTTGGGTCGCCCAGGAAGTGGCATTGGCACGAAAAAACATTTGTTACTTTGGAGAATCCAGCTTCGCTCTGGATGATGTCCTGGAAGCTGCGGCTTGGCTTATCTACAACGAACAGATGATTCCCAGAGAACTTTTCGCAATGCCTGGACTGGGAGCTGCTCGCAGCATGTGGTATCTGTCCCATATAAGACCAGGCGATCCCAAGGACCTGTACACGATCTGGACATTTGCTCGCGAGTTTCAAGCAACAAAGAGCAGGGACTACGTATATGCTTTGCGAAGCATGTGGGAAGAGCAGCAACCTCACTTCGAGCTCAAACGCATTTTGCTGTATCCTAACTATCGCAAGCCACTGGACGCTGTCTTTCGCGATGCTACTCGTGCTATGATTGAAGACTGCAGATCCCTTGTGCTGCTACACTTCGTCAATCACGCTAAAACGCGCTCTGGAATGCCCTCGTGGGCTGTGAGATTTGATAGAAAGACAGTACTTGCTCATGATCCGGTGTGTAGGGCGAGTCGCTTTCAGGCAAATCTCAGAATTCCGCTATGCCTGATTCCTTGCCAGGATCCGAACACACTCGCGGTTGCTGGAATATCTGTCGGCGTTGCGGAGAACATTTCAGATGTCTTCGACGCGAGCCAGCTCTGGAGTAAAGGCTGGCATGCTCATTTCATGAGGCAAGTAGGCCGTATGATCAAGCCTCGGAAAGCTCAGTGGACTGAGGAGCTGGCCACTACATTGATAGCCGGATTGAATTGGAACCATGAACAGGCAACCCAGAACGATGTCAATGACTTTGCGGCGTTCCTGAACTATACGAAGAACAATCCCGATGTGCCACCTGATTCTCCAGAAGGCAAACGCTGGGATGACGAAAATCTTGCAGCGAATCGTTGGCACGCTGCATCAGTAAAGGCTCTTCATGGTCGCCGCTTCTTTATGACCAAAGACGGTCGATCTGGGATTGGACCAAGCGTCATGAGACCTGGAGATCGTGTCGTGATTTTGTATGGAGGCCCGGTGCCTTTCGTTTTGCAGCCTGTGCAAGAGGGCGAGTACACGTTTGTTGGCGAATGCTATGTTCACGGAGTCATGTATGGAGAGGCTGTGCGCACGTTTAGCGAGCGAGGGGGCAGACCTGAGAGCTTTCTGATCAAGTGAGCAGTGCTCATCACCAATCTAGAAGCCGTTCACAGCAGCGCAGAAAGCCATATCACAGACGACGCCCTGTGCCGAACAGCAACAGCAGCCACAATGCAGCGCCGAGTGATCGGAACGTCAATCACAGTATGAATTTGGGTGAGATGTTGGGTACATAACTTCCGTGCCTGATACTGCATCCTGTGTTGCGTGAAGACGTCCGAGAAGACGTCTGTAAGCGCCAGAGGTGTCGTCTTGGCACCATCTGCAAGCCGGCAGTGTCCGCCTGGCGTTCTCACGCCTCTAAGCGCCCACATTCTCCAATCACCTTTCGCACTCGCTCATCAACACCGCATCTCGAGCAGTTGGCCTGCAGCCGCCTGTGATGGGCCTTTGGTCTAGGTTATGTATAGCGAGGATTCCACGTGTGCCTCGAGATGAAATTCAAGTAAGTTGCCGGTCACTTTCACACCGCAGTCCATCTCTATATCACCTGGTTCCTCAAGATAAACCAGCTTTCTTTCGCAAGCAAAATGGGACGAGGAGGTGCGATCTACCTCAGCTACGCAGCTCTCGTACTCCTTTCCAGGGCCACTGGAACTATTGCTGGCCTCTGGGACGTGGACATTGACCTAGATCCTGCACCGTCGCCCGAAGACGGACCTCCATTCTCAGCCCATGCGATTCGAAACCCAGCGTTCCTACCATACGAAGTCGTCGGAGTACTGGGTGCATACCTTGGATCGATCCTCATTCTCGGCACGCTCCTGCTCACAGTCGGAAAGAGGCTTCGAAAACAAGCTCTGGCCATGGCAGATCGGCCAACTGAAATGGTCAAGCCAACCTCAAGGCTTGCCGACCCATCCCCCATCAGTCCGCGCAGCTTTCGGAGCTGGAGCAATCTGCGCAAGAAGAAGAGCACGTCTGGAAGTGTCCGAAGCGGTATTGGCTCGCCAGGAACAGAAAGCGTAGCGAGCTTTGATCAAAACGTTCTCCAGCGTGACAGAACGAGACAACAAGACGCCGTGACAGACTTCTACCGTCATGTTTACGAACAGCAGGACAAGCTATCCGAGGGCGCCGTCACCACGACTGAATTGCCTCCTGCATCTCCAGTGCATGTTCGTGAACAGCTGGAGCGCTTGGACATTGCAAGCCCGCGCTCCTACGGGCTTCCAAGAAGTCCCACATCACCCAGACAGGTGCCACCTTACTCTCCAATGCGTGAAGAACAACTGGCCCAGATGTCGCCCTATTACAAGTCTCCACGATCGCCTGACTTCCCACGATCCGTGCGGGGTTCTTCTTTTGGCAGTAACAGGACGATGGAAGCTAGTCCGGGCAAGATACACAAAGGGCTTCGTCAGACCTTGAAAGACCGTGGCCTCACAATCAGCGCGCCGATGAGACGGGACGCCAAGAATGAGGGCGATCTTGAGCCGCTATCTCCAAGGTCTTTCAAAAATCCCGGGATACCACCTGAGCCGCCTACTGCACGAACCATTGATAGCCAGTATCCACCAACCACGCCCGGCACCCTGAGGAGCTTCGATTGTGATGAAGAAGCGGAGGAGTTTGATACCATCCGAGACGTGCCTGCTGCATATCCACAACGTCCCACGGTGAACACTCAGCTTCCAAGTATCGTTGGACCTCCACCTACGAGCTTGCGTGGAGCTTCGCCAAATGCCGCGTCGAACGGCTCTCTGCCTCTGAGAGACTACAACAAGCAAATACGCGAGCAACAGCAGACCACGAGGCAACAAGTCGTGATGAAACCACAGTACCCTCCTCGGGATGGTCTGCAAATGACTCCAGCTGGTCAGTGGAACTCTCGAGGCGCTCTGTCACCTGGGATGCTATCGCCAGGCATGGTGAGCATGAAGTCGCCAACCAAGACGACCACTCTGGAGCTTGGCAATCGCTCTGGTGGTCCATTGACCGGTGACTTGTACAGTCCTTACATACCTATTCCTTTGACTCCAGTCACGCCGCGATTGACGACGAGGGCAGAACGAAAGCAGAAGGCGAAGGAGGATAAGATGCTGCATGGCGCGATTGCTGAAGAAGACCA
Organism: Nothophaeocryptopus gaeumannii; assembly: GCA_031771865.1. Taxonomy (NCBI): domain Eukaryota; kingdom Fungi; phylum Ascomycota; class Dothideomycetes; order Mycosphaerellales; family Mycosphaerellaceae; genus Nothophaeocryptopus; species Nothophaeocryptopus gaeumannii. The sequence goes on along the minus strand of JASISA010000041.1, from coordinate 1,047,096 downwards.
GGTCGCTGATGAGAAAGACATGTGGGGAGATGCTTACTGATGGGTCTGATCGCTAGCTAGTCTGTTGTATATATGTGCTCAAGACCACCTGCCATGTTCAATATCAAGTCTTCCGTCAATTACACTGGATGCGCAGTCTTTGCCCAATATCTCATGCGCTTTGATGAGCATTCGATGACGGCACTTGCCGCGCCAGATGAAACTCAATACCCTCGGCTCATCGCGTGAGGAAACCGCTTCCCCTCACGAGGACTCACGCGATGGCACCACACAGGAGCTGTAGAGCTCCTACTCTCCAACTGCCAACCTCAACTTTCACATACACATGAGACTTGACTCTGTTATATGCTTCTGTACCTGCGTCCTGTCCATACAACCACCAGCCATGCCTGTGTCTGCCAGGAACGATCCCACGAATGCCTGCTGCGAGTCTGCGAGGGCGAACTGCGGTCAATGCTCGCCCGGATGACCAGCACGCGGACGCTATCACCACGCCGGTTCGTCGACGGTCGACAAAACAAGTGGACCATCGATTCATGAATCCGCGATCCCTTGCATACGATTTGGTACGTTCTTATCTTCAACACGATACGGACGGTCCTGGCGATGCCGGCGTCGGAACGGTCTCATAATGTCGTCTGCGTCATGCCGTCGTCTTCACAAAGGGGAAACACGAGCGTGGGATGTGCATTCTGGAAAGCGTGGGAGGAGACGGCTTCCAGGGCCCCCTGGCTGCCTCGTTTCAGCACAACGCCGCACTCTACGTCCCACATCGCACAGCAGATCTGTTTATCAGCTCGAAAACGTGGATGCGCGGACGAGTTCTTTTGCGCAGAGAAGGCGACGCAGCGAATAGGAGAAGCAATTCCAATTCAGCCTTGGCTTCACAAGCCGACACTGGCGACGGGTGGATGCCGCCATCTTGTATCGGAAGAACTCCAAGCGAATCAAGAGCAAGCGCCACCGGCCCGCGAACTTAGATCCGGCCCAATCTCGCCGAAGTTTTGACTACACGTTGGCGAAAACGGACCCACGCCCGGCAGATCCTGGATGCCCGCGCAGGTCCGCCAGAATCCCGGGACGAGCTCCTTCAACGTCAGCTGCCTTGTCGGCCAACATCGAGCGTTCGAAATGCTCGACCAGAGGCCTGCCTGCTGGCTGTGATGCAAACGCTTTTGCATTCGCATCGTGTTGATAAAGTATCCGCATTCGCGTCAAAAGTGCAATTGCGAAGAGCGCCACGAGAGTTCAGACATCGGGCGAAGCCGGATTCTGATGCGCTTGGACGTCGAAAAATCTGACGGACGGGCCGCCTGCTGCAAACGCTGTGATCCGTACCCCGATCGCAGGATGCGCGCCTCCTGCCACGTGGGTTGTGTGCGTTATTGCTTTCATCAGGTCGGTGTAGAAATGTGTCGGAGAGGTAGGTGCCTTGGTAAAATGGATCAAGGTAGGTGGAAGGTCGATGCTTCGCTTCGGTGAAAACCCATCAGTCAGCCTCAGATGGATTTTGGGTCGTCGACTGCATCTATATATGCGCTCATATTCACGACCGGGCGAGACCGGAGCGTCGACTGATACAAATCCAAACGTCGTCGCTGTCGTCAAACACAGGGGCTCGTACCAATCACGGGCTTTGCTCAGGCCAGGTGGAACGTCCGAGCTTCCTTTCGACTACCCGATCTTTAACCGGCCATTCCAAGCAAAATTTCCAGTCCAACTCGCTCTCCCACGCTTTCCCCGAGACAGCTCTCCAGTCCTTTCAAGCTCTGTCAACAACACTCCGCTCCATCTAAAGTCCATCAGAAGACATCACCAACCGACTTCAAATCACCTCAAAACATCCCAATGGCATCCTCCCTCCGCATGGCTGCGCCAAAGATGGCCTCGATGGCCGCTCAGAGCACCACCAAGGTCGCTCGCCCAGCTCAGCTCACCAAGTTCGCCCGCGCATACCAGACTGGTAAGCTATTCATTGAGCTCGAGGCGCTCGAGGAGCTTGAGGAGCAGCTCCATTGACCAGATTGAATGTAGCCGCCACCCGCCAGACCACCGCCTTCAACACCATGAAGCGCACCTCGACCCTCCTTCAGTCCGCCCGCACCAAGGTCTCGCCAATCGGCGCCCAGGCCAAGCGTGCCTACTCCTCTGAGATGGCCAACGCCCTCGTCCAAGTCTCCCAGAACTTGGGTATGGGTTCTGCTGCCATCGGTCTTGGTGGTGCCGGTAAGTCCACCTGTTGTTGCTTTTCACCTACACCTCGGCAATCCGAACTCGAGCGGCGCCATCTTTAATTGAAGATTCGGCAATGGAGATGACTTCCATCCATCAATCCTCACTTGTTTCATCGCATCTGAATGTACACTGACCATTGGCTCTCTCCAATTAGGTATCGGTATTGGTCTCGTTTTCGCCGCTCTCCTCCAAGCTGTTGCCCGCAACCCATCTCTCCGTGGCCAGCTTTTCTCCTACGCCATTCTTGGTTTCGCCTTCGTCGAGGCTATTGGTGTAAGTACCACCTCACGCTCACTCCGAATATCCCGATTCTCCCACCGCCGATCTCGAAAGAAGCGATCCCCTTCAGGAGGCTAATCACGTGATCTTTCCTACAGCTTTTCGACCTCATGGTTGCCATGATGTGCAAGTACGTCTAAACGAATTCGCGATGGGATTTTCCAGCATAGCGGGGTGCTATAGAGTTTCACCGTCCTCGGGAGTTTGTCACTTGTAACAGTATTTGAGACGACGAGCAAAGAAGGATAGAGACAACCAAACGACACCGAATAGAGCAGCGAACAAAAGGCATTGAGAAACTCTTGGCTCAGCCGCCCGATCACACCACGAACTTGTGTACATACCAGGAGACTTGTCCTCGTAGATGAGGCGCAGAACTGATTTCTTTTGTTGTCACTGAAGCTTGATACCGCTGGTCCTCTTTCCAGGTGTCTTTTGATACAAACAGACAGATCTTTCACCCGAGCCGCCGCCCTCCGGATCGGCCACATACAGGGATGTGTTCCACAGCTATTCCAACACGTCCGGCCTCGGCTCGAAAGCGTAGGACTCGACGTCAACATCGTTGTTGCCGACTGCCAAGCTCCCGAAGCGCAAATCCGGATGATCAAGAATAACGCCGATGCACCACACACACACGCCCGCCGCAGATGCTACCCCGATGGTCGATCCAGTGTACTGCATCTTCGCAAGCATACCACTCACATGTTGCGCCCCCCGCCGCATGGCACTTGCAGCTACCTGATACACGAGCGCAGCTGCAACCATGCCTAGCATGCATGCATCTCTCTTGTTGCCAGCGCCATCCGCCGACCTTAATTGAGACCTCCCCATACATGGCCACCAGCCGCTTGGTATGGTTGTGACCAAGGGACGGCTCCTTAATGCCGATAATCATGTTCTTTGGAAGTGGTCCTGTACCTAGTGGGCGAAATATGAGAGACCACACCTCGCCCGTAGCGCCGGCAGCATCTATCACTTTGATCATTGCTCCTAACCCTTTTTCAACTTCGACGATCCGGACGTAAATAATGCTACCTTCATGCCGTTGACCTGGCACCAGATCATCTAGTGTGACGTGCTTCCAGTGGGAACGAGCGGTGGATGGCTCATGGTGACCTTGAAGTCGTGGCAAGTTGATGTTACCGTTTCCATTCTGCCGCTGCTGTCCCGAGTGCCCGCAGTAGTTTTTGAGGGTCGTCGGCGTCGAGAACCTGGACGTTGTTGCTTGATACGCGCATTTGCTTGAGAATGTCCTCCACCTGCTTGTCCATGATGGATGTCTCATGCGGTCGGAGTCAGGAGTCGGTTTTGTTGCGAAATTCGGACTGTTGATCAGGTGAAGATCAGGCTGACGAGGTGGTGCAGGCGTTGGTGGCGCTGTTCGCGTTCGTGCATGGAGCAAACGGATGGAAGTTGCACAAAGCGGGCGTTTTGCGCGAAGTGGGGCCGGATGTGAGACGGATGGCGGCAGTGAAGTGAAATAACATCTGATGAGAATGGTAATCACGTAGCTGCTTGCTTCTCCTTGCCGGCCTCCGGTGCCTCGTCGATGAACTGCGGCGGACCAGCGCTCTCAGTCAAGAAGCCGGGCATTTCGCCTTCGCCAAGAGCCTCAGCACCGAAGTCGACTTCCTCCCCTAGCGCTTCAAGCTCGGCATCCAACTCGGCCTCGTCCACATCCTCCGGCACATCGTAACTCCTGCTGATGCTCTCCTGAATGTCGTTACCCATGTCCATGAGATCCGCCATTTCATCCTGCATCTTCTCAATCTTGTCGATGTTGATCTTGCCATACTGCTTCTTGAGTTCCTTCTGCGTCGTCTTCATCGCGTCCACCGTAGCCATCGTGTTCTTCAGGTTGTCCTGCATCATGCCTGCCTGTTCCATGTTCCAGCTCTGCGACTGCAGCTGGTCCTTCTGTGACTCGTACATCTTCCGTTGTTGCAGCACCTTGATCGCCTTTTGCTTGATCGCGTTCTTCCCGGGCCCATCTCTCATGCGACTCAGCCGTTGCTGGTATGTTTGGAGTTCGGAGTTGAGTTTGGCGAGCTTGACATCAATCGATTCTATTCTGCCGTCTACCTAGAAATGGTCAATATCTGAAGATGGAGAGTGCTGTTCTTGTGCCCTACCTTGCCTATCGCATCGTTGAGGGAGGGCTTGGGCGCATTGCTCTTTGCGCCGAAGAGTCTGTTCATGTTGCCGCTGTATCTTCCCCAAGAACAGTGTCCGTCGCGAGCCGCACTATCTGTTCTGCTTATGCTAAGATTCACAAAGCGTTCTGCGAGGTGGTTCTTGCAATTTCGTGACAAAAGAGGTCGTGGTTGCCTTCAAGGTGCAGGTCGTGAGTAGCGCAAACTCAATTTAGAAGTCAATATTGAGCTGCATACCTTCGAATTCGGTACTTCAAATGTGACTTCACCACGACGTGAAATAAATCTGTGGCTCGGCTCCAGCGGCAGTATGAGCAAGAGACAGGCGGCCGACTGACTGGAGTGCTCACTCGAACATTATTCACTTGCAATTACATGTACTTCGGAGATTACGACGCGTAAGGCTGCCTGGTCTCCGTCGTTGGGCTACGCGCTCTCTCAACACTTGCGAAAGACCAAGCGCACAGCGCTCAACAACGAATTCTGTCGCGAGGCACAAGGAGACGACGTTTCTACACTACAATGTGCTCCTAGTGACTGCTGTCTGGCGTTCACAACACACGCGCTCGACAAGTATAACCAGCCATCAGATCTGAATCCTTTCCCAGGCATCCGCTTCTCTTCCCACCCTCTGTCATCGGAAAGTAAGACACAGCTTCGCACTCAACAGCAGAACCTGTCTCTACCTGCGTGAGATCAACTCTGCGCCTCTAACACATCTTCGCTATGCCTTCAATCAACGCGGCATTTGCGTGGGCTACACCGGTTAAGGTTGATGTCCTCGGCGCCAATGCAGAGGCCTACTTCAACTTGCTCCCAAACATCTACGCGCTGCGGCTCTGCAATCGCTTCGGAGGGAATGCAACCATAACGCGGCTGCCTGCCGAGCTGCTGCTTCTCGTAGAGGACTACCTAACCGCCGATGAACGTAAAAACACTCGCAAAGCTTGGTCTCGGGACTTCCAGTGCTTTCAGGAGCTGTGTGACAACGAGGACCACTTCTCTCCATCGGAGCTAAAGAAGATTCGACGAATGCTTCAAATAGGTGCACTACCCGGGTGGGGCCCGGCGGAAGACGACAATCTCGGAGATCTCTACCATGACTACTTGTTTGATCGCAAGTGGGACTGTCACTATGACCGAAAGCGAGACTGGCTGAGACGTATTGGCAATGGAGATGGCAGCGTGGCGTCTTTCTTCGACTTGAACAGGCCACTGTTCATGAAGCACTTCGGCCTTGATGTCTGGGCGTCTCATCTGCGGCTCTCCCCTCAAAGCGAAAAAGATTCCTATGTCGCATCTCAAACGACTTTGGCTTACCTGAAGATTCCAGACGGCCTCACCATTGCGCAATCGCAAGACTTCTCCACGGAAGAGTTCGAGAGTGGAGACTTCAGCCCAGGCTTCCAGTCCTGCATCACCACAGACGTTCGTAGGATCCCGAGACTTTCAGCAAGTGCTAAGGCGAGGTTCAGAAAGATGATGGACGTGCTTGACCTGAAGCCATTTGAGCACGAGAGCCAGCGCCGCGGAACAGCCGAGAAAGACGTCTCCAACGGTGCAAAGAAGAAGAAGAACAAGAAGAAGACGCGGTCAAAGTCTTGGCCGCATTTGACCATATTGGCCAGTACCCACGTCAACGTGAATTGAAGTGATGCGTTGAACCATGCGAGATATCGGATCGCACGATTTACATGTAGCGCTGGAAGCGAACAGCGCTGCACATGCATAATAATGGCAGGAGCGGTGGATTTAGCTAGAGATGATTAGAGTCTGATGCAGCGGTCTCAATTCCGCGCTGCAAATGTGATGCACTACACTTCAAGACGATTACGATTGCGACACACTTCTTCTTTTCTCCCACTGATGCCTATGCCGCTCGACTCGATGTATTGCGCTCACTGTTAACAACATGCCGCCCGCGACGTGCGAGATCTGCCAAAAGGCCCGCGCGCAAATCCTCCGACCGAAGAACCACGCCCGAATATGCGCGCCATGCTTCATCCAGATTTTTGAAGATGAAGTCGCCGAGACGGTGGAATCTACGAAGTTATTCCAGCACGCTGAAAGAGTAGCTATAGGCGCATCTGGCGGAAAAGATAGCACAGTCCTAGCCTCAGTGCTGAAGACGCTGAATGACCGCAACAACTGGGGCCTTGATCTGATACTTTTGTCTGTCGATGAGGGCATTCGAGGATATCGAGACCACAGCCTGGATGCCGTGAGGAGACATGCCACGCAATACGAGCTACCGCTCAAGATCGTGAGCTATGCAGAACTCTACGGCTGGTCGATGGACCAAGTCGTGGCACAGGTGGGCAAGAAAGGCAATTGCACATACTGCGGAGTCTTCAGGCGGCAGGCACTCGATCGAGGCGCCGCTATGCTTGGGGTAGGACACGTTGTCACAGGACACAATGCAGACGATGTGGCGGAGACGGTGCTCATGAACCTGCTGAGAGGGGATCTACCTCGTTTGAGCAGAGCCACGAGCATTATCACAAGCACACCTTCTGCCAAGGCTATTCCTTCAGAGAATGGAGAGGTTTCTTTTACTAATGTGAAGAGGTCCAAGCCGCTCATGTACGCTTACGAGAAGGAGATTGTGCTGTATGCACATCACAAGAAGTTAGACTACTTCAGTACCGAATGCATCTACAGTCCAGAAGCCTTCCGTGGGTCTGCTCGCACACTGATCAAGAATCTGGAGCGCATTCGACCTGAAAGTATCCTCGATGTTGTGCAGTCTGGCATCGACATGGCAAAGCTCGTTCCAGACGCAGACGGCAACTGCAAAGGCACGTGCGGAAGCGGAGACGCAGCCGTCGCTAAAGGCGCAGAGGACGAGGCTGCCGGTGGCTGTGGAACTGCCAACGGGAAGTCGAGCGGAGGCGAAATGGCAGACATGGAGCAGAAGCTCAGGCAAGACGACGAGGCTGCGGTCAACGGAACCGAGACTGAGATCAATATGTCCGTGAAGCCTGTCGCCGTTGGACAGGAGCCCGATCAGGCTGTCGCGGACCCAAGTAAGAACACTATTCCTATTCGGACCAAGCAGGAGAAGAAGGGACGCAAGAAGGGCGGCAATGGTGTAGCGCTCAAGCAGAAGCTGGGCCAATGTGAGCGTTGCGGTTACCTCTCCTCGCAGGCAGTATGCAAAGCGTGCGTTCTGCTCGAAGGCTTAAACAAAGCCCGGCCTCGAACTGAGATTGAAGTATCGGATGCCGCAGGTTGAGCCACTGGAGACTGAGGGGTACGATGCTGGAACCGAAGGCAAGGCTCGGAGATTCGTACCAGGCCATACTTAGCCACGCGGAATCTGCTTCATGCAATAGCGCCTACAAAATGGGACTCAGACCGGTCGGGGCATCTTGATGTAGCCTGTTCATCCGCATCGGGCTTCTACCCCTGATTCGCGAGCCTGGTTGCTGTGACGGGCGATCCTAGCATCGAAACAATCGGCAGCCTCAACGCTCCGTGACCCAAAGGAAACAACCCCGAAGGTACTACATCATGTACGTTCTTTGTCCTCGGATCTAGACTTTCAAAAAGACTAATTTTAGATGCAGGAAATGCTGCAGTGACAATGCCGGCTGGCCCACCCATCTCCCCGTACCACCTGAGAATCGTCGAGCATTGTCCTCGAGGGCGACATCACAACAAACAATCATCAAGTCCATGGTCGGGAGCTCAACATCTTAATCGCAAGCACGCTCACTCCAAGCTGTGGGCTCATCGATGGATGCTGTCGCCTCCATAGACTGCCTCGCATGACCAAAAAACTTGACGGCAATCGCCCACAAGTTTACTGTGTACAATACTTGCAATTCACAACGCTCAGGCTGCAGTGCAGATCTAGATCTCAAAATAAAGCATGACAGAGGCTCCACATTAGGTGCTGATCGATTCTACAAAGAGTATTGGCCGCACTGCCGACGAGGCCCTAATCAAGGCTTGCGCAGCCTTTGCACGCTCTCGGTAACAGACCTGAGATCCTCTGCGCTCACCGCAATACGCCTATCAAGAGTCCAAAAATCCAGGCTTCACGTCTGAAAAGCTGATTGCCAATTGGAAAGCCTCATTTGGTTATGAGAACTCATTCAGGCGCCCAATGTCCTATTTCCCGCCCCTAGCACGTAGGGTACCATTGACAGGCGGACGCCTGCAGCTGCACGTGGAGCATAGTGCGGCAAGCCATGTCTTCGATCGTATGCATTCGAAAGAGGAGTATTGATTTCGGGTCCGACTTCAGAGCCTTTTGTCGAAAGGCTGAGGTTCTGCGGAGAAGTATGGTATGTACCATGACAAATTAGAAGGTGAACAGGATAGCATATAAGATGTCAGTCGAGTCAATACTGATGTAGCCTCACAACAGCAGATCAGAAACCATCAACCTCCACAGCTCAAGCCTTTCAAGCACCACACTACATTCGCTCTTCCAACATGCACAACTTCATCTTCATCGCCTCCACCCTTCTCGGCCTCACAATGGCCAGCCCGAGAGGCCATGGTATCAGGTACACGGAACCAGTCATACCGAACCCAAACCCCATCGCCCCAATTAACAAATGTCTCCCAGCACCGATTCTCCCCTCTCCAAACGAGACGACATCTCCTGCCCTTCCCAAAACGGCACGACCGTCATCTCCAACGGCAAATCCTTCATCATCGAATGCGGTATCGATCATGCGGGCGGAGACCTTCCAAATCAGCCGACGTATGTCTCTGGACTAGCTGAATGCGTTAGCAAGTGTGCTGTGACCAATGCCTGTGTGGACTTCACTCTCTCCGGGGCTGCTTGCTACATGAAGGGGAATGTTGGGCAGACTGTTTATGGAGGCGTGAATGGAGCGAGGTTGGTGGGTGTTGAGTCGGGGGTCGTTTATCTGACTTGTGGGACTGCTTATGATTAAAGACTGGGGGAAATGATGATGTGGATTGATGAGATTGAGGCTTTGATGACCGGCATTGAGGATGAATACATAGGATGGCTAGTTTGGAATCACCATCTCTTTTTTTTTTTGGCAGGTAGCTGCTTTTCTCAAAAAAGAGCCAAAGCATTCGGCGGACTCCCAATGCCCCCCGGAACATTCAAAGGCACACTCGTCAACAAAAACGAATACCTCCCCAATCTCTCACACGTCTCGCTCAGCGCCTTCAAATCCCACAATTCCCCAATCGACATCCCGAACAATCCCAAAAACCACTGATGCAATACCAAATCGCTCACCTGCCCTTCCTTCCCTTCGATAATCGGAGGGATATGTTCGAAAGCAATCATATCCCCCGCGACGGCGGAGAAATGTTTATTCCAGAACCATTTCACGGTTGGTAAGTCGCCTGTGACACCGCAAACGCGATGGGAGCCCATGAGTTCGGCTTGTTTCTCTCCAGAAATCCCAGTCAGTGCTTCTGTGAAACCGGAACGAATGATGATTACATCTCCGATTTTGAATTCGACGCCCTGTTTCTTTGCGATGGTCTCGATATCTTCGACGGTGATTTTGTCGTCGCTGAAAGGGTTCAAAGGTCGGCCGATTTCGTCTGCGTATTTTTTGTAGTCGATGAGGACGCCTCGGGCTACCATGCCGCCGCGTTTGTGCCAGTGGTTTAGGGTGGGGAGTTTCTGACCGTGGTCTTCGTGGCCGTGTTCTTGGGTGAGAGCGGCGACGTCGGTCTGCGTTCCGTTGTATCCGGATGCGGAGGGTTGGTGGTGGAAGTGCATGAGAGAGTCCCATTGGCTGCTGCATTGGGTGTTGAACTCGACTTCGTCATCGTAGCCGTGGCAAGACAGTGAGCTGTCGACGAAGCTCATGACTTTGTGGACGAGACCTTTGCGCCCGAAGCCGGGGGTTTTGATGGCGCCGATGGGCCAATTGAGGGAGACAGAGACGCCGTCTTTGGCTTCGGCGTAGGCGGCTTTGATGACTTCTGGGGTGAGGAGATTCAGGGTGCCGTAGACGTCTTTCTTGCCATTCTTGTCCCAGAATCCCCAGGCAGTACCTGCTTCCCGTCAGTATCTACCATTTTGGACTCGGTCTCAAAGTCATACCTTGCGGCATGCCCTTCACAGCCGGCAGATCATCGAAGTCTGGAAGGCTAGACATTGTGATCTAGAGTATCAAGTTAATTGTATGCTCGCTTTATGTGTAATTGATGTTCGTTCTCAATCAGCAGGAAAGAAGTGAAGCTTTGACGAAATGGTCCGGAAGGTATTCTCTTCTTGTTCACTCACGAAACAAACGAGCTCCCTGCACCGATACTCCGCCAACAGAGGCGGGGTCGAGAGGAGTTTGTGGACTCTGCCATGTATGACGGAACCCTCGGTAGAAAGGTAGAACTAGAGTGCGAAGCTCCTGGGAGCTCAGCTTCGGCCGCATTGGTTACTTTGTTGCGACTGGGAATCCTGTAGTTCTATCCTGGAGAAGATGATTAGAGAGTGACAGGAAGTCTGATATATGCCTGCGCCGGCCGTAACCTTGATGGCAGTGAGAGAGGCAAGGCTCCCGTTGTGAGAATTGTAGATCGGAGCGAGCGGAGAGCGAGGAGCTGAGGGTGCCAGTGCGTCACCGTGCTTGGCTTTGCTGCAAGACACGTGAACGAGTGGGGAACGAGACCACGAGGTGTCCCCACGAATTCTCTTTCAGTCATCATATATACATCTTCGCACTGTTCCTCCATTGTTTCCGTGGTATCATTGAGTCTGTATCTTCCAACCGAACGCCAGTAATGAGCAATCTCCGTCCAACTCCGCATATTCCATGCACCTTCTCCGAATCCCTGAGCCTCTGCTCTTTCCTCTAGGTGTTCACTGTCGTCAGTTTATACCATATACTTACCATGCACATATGTCGCTCCAAAGATTAGCGGCCTAGAAAATAGTCCCTCCCGTCAAGTACGCCGTGTAAGCCAGATACCACGTCTGGCTAGCTCCTCCATCGAGCTCATTGGCAATGAGACTGCTGTTGCTGAAGTAGGCGTAACTCTCGCGAGCAGCAGTCTCATTGCAGATGGCATAGTTGGCCATCAAGATACCCTTCCAGCTGGGAGCCACCAAGTCGATGTATGGCGTTTCGTAGCCCAGCAGCTGTACCTGGTTGGTGTCGTTCACGCTCGAGTTTGTGTAGGCGCTGAAATACGCCGCCCATTCCTGGGTGACCATGCCAGGGCTGCGAATGTATGCGCTGAAGGGGAGGATAGGAATCATGTGGATGCCCTGGATGTATTCTCGCTTAGCGCCAAAGTAAGTCGTGTGATCGATCTTGTTCTCGAAGAGAATGCCTGCAGCTTTGTTGCCCACAAATTGCGAAGGCAACACAGACGAGGTTGTGGTGTTACTATCCTCGTAGAGGTAGTACTTTTGCATCGACCGCTTCTGAAGGGCAAGCATGAGATTGCCTCTGGCTTGCATGGCTTCGTCGCCTGTAACTTGGCCCCACATCTTGATGGCATAGCTGGCCATCGTGTCTTCAGAAGAGCTCTCCTGGTTCTTCCCGTCGCCAGAGTCGAAAAGACCAGCTGCCCAGGAATGTCCATGCCACCAATCGAACATGCGGTGGCAGGGAAAAAGCTCATCGTCACAGTCCGGGTTTGCGTAATCGCGGACGAGAGTGTCGATGAAAGCTTTGTTTGTGCCATTGGCCAGCCATGTCGGATCCAGATAAGCGATGACCGCTGCCGCATAGACCAGGTAGCCGTAGTGGAAATGGTGGTCGTTGTAGTACGTGTTGCCAAAGTCCTCGAGTGGGTTCCCAGTGACGTACGACCCTACACTGACGATGCCTCCCCAAGCGCTCTCGTACTGCAGAGGGTATCGGATACCTGTGTCCCTTGTTGAGCCGTTGGCCCAGTCGTTGTTAATGTGAGTCGCGAACGCATCCTGTAGCTCTAGCAATCCGCTTTGCCATAATGCTTTGGCGTTTGAGACCTTCGAGTTTGGGAGCGTGACGTTGTTATCGTTGCCGACCACACCGTATATGCTGTAAATCAGGGCCGCAAACTTCGCCAATGCCTTGCCATCATAGTAGACGCTACTGGTATTAGACTGCTGTGATATCACTTGGTTGAGCTCAGATGCCGCGGCTTGATGCACCACGTCGCGCGCCTGTTTGGTCATTGTCTTGTAGGAAGTCTGACCTGGTTTCCAAGGATCGAAACCCATGCTCAAGGGTAGATCGCTTTCTTGTAAAGTCCATGTTTGACCAGTGACAGCTGTCGCTACACCCTTTGTCGTGGTGTTCAGCTGCAGTCTCGTCAAACCGTTCGAGGTCGCCGCATCAAATGATTCGACTTGATGTGGTAGAGCAAACATAAGTAGGGACTTGCTCTGATCACCACCTTTCGTCCAAGAGAAACTGTAAGTCCCAGTCGAGTCGGCTATGCTACCAGTGATGTTGACGCTCGTCGGATAGGCACCAGCTGACGCATCGTAGATCTTGATGGGATCGACATCTGCGTCTAATGACCCAGTTCGGGGTACTTTGGCTACCTGGATGTAGCCATTGAAACCAGAAGGTCCATTGATCGCCATTCCAGAAGAGTCGAGATCAAAACAGTTCGCTTGATAGCTGGGATCTGAGGGAGTAACGTATATCAGCCACTCCAGGTTGTTGTACAGCACAGTTTGGTATTTGTGCGTATTGTTGCCAGGGAGTGCACCCACGTAGGTCAAAGTTCGGAAGCCGACTGTTGTTTGCAAGAAGGGTGTAGCCCAATGGTACTCGCCAGTAATAAATGGCATGCCTTGCACAAGTGGGAACGAAATGGTTGGTGTTTGCCACCGCGGAGCGAAGAGATTGACCTTGACAGAGCCCCATTCGAGAGAATCCGTGGTCAGGCCAGGCTTCGACTGCGAAGAGTAATTGCTCTTGCTAACAACGAGCTCGCTTGCGGACAAAATGACAAAATTGATTCCCACAGGAGCACCGAAGAACGACCATTGGCCGGCGTCCTTGATCCAACTGCCAGGGCTAGTTGCCCACTGCTCCTGCTCAGTGTGCGAGATAGCAATGCCCCAGCTGTTTTGAGCGTTCGTACTGCCACCGCACCACGCGACTGAGTAAGGGAAGGTAAAAGCCGGCGACAGCTGTTCCGCTAGATAGAATGCAGAATAGAACTTATTCGTTTGTAGCTTTCGAGACTGTTGCTGGACTCCCTTTCGCGGCACAGGATGGTCGGTGCGCTGAACGAATTGCGCAGGTATTGGCTCAGCAGATACAGAGGATGCAGCCTTGAAGATGTCGCTCACAGAAAGCTGACTGACAGTGGACGTTGCCGTAGGTTGCACACTGGCTAGCGTGCTTGTGTCGACAATAGAGAGGCTGCTGCTAGAGCTTGCGACTGATGTCAAGAATGGCTGTGCCGATGTTTGGAGCGAAGGGTTCAGAGAGCTTGCGACGCTTCCTGATGTGCTCGTGGCTCCAGATAGAGACGAAGCACTCTGTACTTCTGAGGTTGATAGTGGAGTGAGCTGACTGTTGGGGATACTTGTCGTCACAGATGATATGGCAGCGTAATAGGCTACCGTGCTTGGAGCTATCACATCACGAGCCGATAGAATGGAAGTGGAACTTGTGCTAGTGCTTGATGTTGAGCTGGCTTCAATGGCCATCACAACTTGCTGCGTCGTCGGTCCATATTCCGGAGCTGGCGCTTGGATTCTGGCACATGTCAGCACTGATGCAGATCGTACGGTAAGATGGCGAGACCTACTGTCCGTCCTGTACCTGGTAGATGACGTTGGATGATTGTCCAGTCTTGCTGGCCGGAGGGTCTTGAACCTGAACTTGGCCATCATCGATTCGATGGACCGCTTTGGTCGGTGTTGGCTTCGAATTCTCGACACACGTTGTCAGAGTTGTTGTCGTGACGAAATCGCGACCATATTGTCGTGGCGAGTCTATTCATAATGTGAGAAACGCGGATCTCCCAGTCATGGGTCATTCACTTACAGGCTGGCAGCGCTGGAGAGAGTTGGACCTGTAAGACGGCAATCAGCGACAGCATGCCCCATGCTCCCATTTGAGAGCGACCTCTCGCCATAACGATGCGAGCGATGATCTGTCAGTAAGTACGTGCAACGAGGTCAAGTATGGAGATTAAACAGCAGGGAAGGGAGCGGATCTTGCGGAATTTGACTTTCGGGTTCTTCTCCCTATTCTCTTCCTGTGACCCTTGTTGCACCCTCCACAAGTAAATTGATCTCTTTGAGAATTGCGCCAGCCGCGAACTGGCGTTCGCCGGTTGCTCGTCTGTAAGCACTCTCAAACGACTATTGGCAGGGCAGCGCAAGTCATTCGAAATCGTAGGGTAGTCGTGATACATGAATCGAGGGACAAATGCTGCTTTGGTACAAGGTCGTCCAAGGGAGTGCGACGGCCCTTTTGGTCCATAGATGCACTTGACCGGACCCAGAAGTGCGGGCGAAGGAGGAATGTCTTGTCTCGAAGACGACGAGTGTAACAATGGCATAGATGCAATACCTACTGGTTGTTCTGTCGTGACTTGTGTCGCAGGTGCGCCGGAAGTCAGGGTACCCAGGTAACCGGAAGTTACAGGCGCTCACTGGAATGTGAAGGGTAGCCCCTAACTAGAATGATTAGCGGCCTGACTGCCGGAATGCTCGTGTCGCAAGGCTCGTCACACGGTTCCTGCATCTAACGAAGCACGCGCTACTTCTAGATGCCAAAGGTCTTGTTCCTGTGTCTAAGATGTGAAAGATGGATGTGACATCGTACACTTATAGGGGCATCAGAACACTGACACACTTGCTTCTTCTCCAATGCATACTTCGGTGCAGTTGCGCGAGGAGTCGGTAATAAGTGTTGACCATCTCTTCGACCCGGACAATGGCGTATCATATGGAATTCGTACGCCTCGTGCCGAAGGTCCAACTTCAGTGGCTGTTTCGGTGGAACGACTTGCAGCAGGTGACACGCGCAAAAAGGGTATGACAGATGACTTGCAGGAAGCACAAAGCTACGCCATCGAACATCAGGTGAAAGTGTGCATCGATGCACTTGAGTCGGTAAAGACGTGTATGTCCGTGGGTGAAGGCGCCTAAGGCTAGTAGATTATGTGATGCTCCCCAGATAGACAAAGATACTCAGCTCAGCGTTGTCGAAGGCTTTTGAACCTGTTAACTCTAGAGGTACCACCCAAGGACTCGACTCGGCCTCTCCAAAGAGACCGACACGGCCTTCGTGGTACATGACTGAGCTTTGGAAGAATATTCTAATAATGCTGTTGAGAGGTCATTGAGGTCGATGTCTGCCGGTAGGTTCTAGCCGCTAAAATCGCGTCCGGGAAAATAGACACGTCGAAAAGTGATGAATGGATCGATAAGGCTAGCTCATGCAAGCACAGCAAAGCTTCTGCATTAAGGTAGCCTTAGCCCCTCCCGTGACTGGGCGTCATTACCACGCCCGACGCTCCTCCTCCCTTCCTTCTTCACTTTCGCCTTCTTTCCCACCTCTTTCTCTTTCTCACACCGCTACCACCTCACCTCCCGAGCAATCGACATCTGTCTGCAACAATTGGGCGGCATGCTCGTTTGCATGCAGCATTGAGACATCTTGGTCAATTCCACTGCCCGCATTGTTCCGCATCGTTTTGTTTCTCTGATACGCTGCATGCGTTTTGGACCTATCACTTTCACTTCTAGTCTCTGGAGGCCACCTGCGAGTTGTACTTTGACATCACTGGTCTTGGATACATCCATCTCTCACTGTGGACTTCACTTGAATCCAGTTCAGATCGGTTCAGATCAGATCACATTCTTAGAGCCATTGATTCTCACCGGTGTGTGTTGATTGCTTGCATGCATCTCGCACCTGGAGGCACATGCATATAACGTGCCTCATGTCTCTGCTTGAACTCTTTCTCAAACACACACCAACAAGACACAACTAACTTAAGCTTCATCAGCACACGACGATACTGCCTCCTTAGCCGGCGTACTGCTTTAACAAGCACCGACGGACTTTGCCAAGGCACATATCAAGGTACAATACATTAGGTACTTTGACCGAGTTTGATAGCTTTCTGCGACTGCTATCACTGAGCCATTCATACTTGACATTCTTGGAACCTTCCAGGTGCGTCTAGATCAGCAAATCTCCTGACATTGAAGGCGACGAGCAAAGCTGATTATTGACAGGAGTATCGACATTCTTGCAAACACTCTACAGCTACACAGGCACATCTGAAATCCACATATGTCTTCAAACCAGCCACGCGGACGTGGAGGCCGAGGCGGAGGCGATCGCGGAGACCGTGGTGGTGGTCAACGCGGTGGCAGAGGTGGTGCTCCTCGTGGAGACTCAAGAGGTGGACGCGGTGGTGGACGAGGAGATGGACCACCACGTGGTCGCGGAGACTTTGGTGGCAGAGGTGGCTACCCGGGCCGTGGTGGAGGAGGTCCACCTGGCAGAGGCCAGTCAAACGAAATGTCCTTCCGCGGTGGACGTGGTGGCGGAAGTGCTGGTGGTGGACGTGGCGGTATCTACTTGTGAGTGGGGTGCCGTTGAAGCCCGACAAGAACTGGACTTTTGATTGACTGACTTTTTCTCAGGGACACGGCCCAATTTCCGCAGCCCGATCCTACTGTCACAGAAGCCGAAGATGCGCTTGTTCTACAGACTCGCGGCAAGACGATTGATGGCTTCCCAGCCCGTCGTTCATTCGGAACCAGAGGCAAGAAGATCGTGCTGCGTGCAAACTATTTCACACTCACGACAGCCTATGAGCTCAAGAGGACGGATAAGGAGCAGACTCTATATCGTTACGACGTCGATGTCCGCGGGACAATCAGTCGGCCCAAGAGACGTCAACTCCTAGAGAAGATCGTCTTGCACCCCAAGTTCAACGGCATCTCATGGGCCACTGACTACGGCCGTACCATCGTCACAACGAAGAAGCTGGACCTTGGAAAAGGCTCCTGGACCGAAAAGCTGACCCTTTCTGCAGCTAGCAACACTGGTCAACAGCAGGGTCCGGCACCTGCCTTTGTCCGCGACGCCAGAGCTCGAAACACTTACGAATTTCGTGTCACGTATCAAGACTCCTTCAGCCCAAGACACCTCGTCGACTATCTCCGAAGCACATCCGCTGGAGCTGCCTACGCCGGTCGGACTGACACCGTCCAGCTAATGAACATTATCCTCACAAAGGCTCCGAATACCGCTGCCAGTGTGCAGAATGTCGGACAGAACAAATTTTATCCGTACCAAGGCCACCCTGGATTTGAGGATTGTGATCTAGGCGGCGCTCTCCAGGCTCTTCGCGGATACTACTCCTCCATCCGATCAGCCGTCAACCGACTCTTGGTCAACTTGAACGTTACTGCTGGCGCCTTCTACATGCCTGTGCCGCTCCTGGAGCTCTGGACTCGCTTTGGCGCAGTTGGAGAGCAGCTAGAAAACTTCATCCGGCTGGTCAAAGTGAATGCTATTTACATCAAGGATGGCGAGCAGAAGCCTTTCATGGAAAAAGTCAAGACCATTGTTGGCTTCGCGAAGGAGACACCAAAGCTCCGGGTCAAGCGCTTCGGCAACGCAAACGAGGTTACCTTCAGATACGTCGATCCAAGCATTCCGAACGCGCAGCCACAGCAGATCACTGTGGCGGACTATTACCGACGGCACCATGGCATTACCTTGAAACAACCTGGGAAGCCTGTGCTCAATGTCGGCACGCGAGAAGACCCTCAATACCTTCCCGCAGAGCTGTGTACGGTATTACGAGGGCAGCCGTACCGTAAGATTCTTAGTGGCGATCAGACCTCTGAGATGCTCAAGTTCGCTGCTCGTTTCCCCAATCTGAATGCGCAATCTATCGCTGGAACCCCTGGCAATCCAGGTAATGGTCTCCGTCTCTTCCGCCTGGCAGACCCATCCGGAGATCCACAGACATCCTCAGTCAAGCCATTTGGATTCGAAGTTGGCACCGAGATGATCGCCGTTCCTGGACGTATCCTAGAAAGCCCGCGTGTCGCCTACGGTGCTGGATCGAAGCCCTCACGAATTATGAAGGGCGCCTGGAACTGCGCAGGCGTGAAGTTCTACCGGCCAGGCCGATTCAATAAATGGCAAGCCGTCTTCATCAATCGACGAGGCAAGGACGCCGTCCATCCTAACCCGACTGGGGAAGGGTGGTTCGGACCTGAGCCACTGCTGAATGAACTTGGGAGGTATCTCAAGAACTATGGGATCAACATGGGCGCACGTGCTCCAACCCAAACCCGAACGATGGACCCTTTGACCATGGCGAACCGTGACTCTAATGACCGGCAACTGCAGGACATCTTTGATAAAGCCCAGCGCGAAAAGGTACAGATGCTCTTCGTCATCATCCCAGAAGTCGACCGCTGGATGTACGCTCGCATCAAGTACTACGGCGATGTCGACTTTGGAATCCACACCATCTGCTCCGTTGGCTCGAAGCTCCAGAAACCGAATGGCCAGGGCATGTACATGGGCAACTTGGCTTTGAAGTTTAACCTGAAGGGTGGTGGAGTCGCTCACAATGTGCCAAACACTCTCAGCAAGCCGCTTGATAACAAGACCATGTTGGTGGGCATCGACGTCACCCATCCTTCTCCAGGCAGCACCGAGGGAGCACCCAGCATCGCTTGCGTCGTAGCCAGCATCGACGAGCACCTGTTCCAGTGGCCCGGCTCTATTTGCACCCAGAAGGGTCGCGAAGAAATGGTTTCTGGGCTGAAGGAGATGATGCTGCAGCGACTCGACTTGTGGCGTAAAAAGAACGCTGGTGGGTTGCCGAACAAAATCATCATTTACCGTGACGGGGTCTCCGAAGGCCAGTACAACTTGGTGTTGCAGCATGAATTGCCTTCTTTCGAAGAGGCGTTCAAGGAGCGATACGGTGCCAAAGAGAAGTGGCCCAAGATTGCGATCATCATTGTTGGCAAGCGTCATCACACGCGCTTCTATCCAACTCGACAAGAAGACGCGGACTACGACCCGGGCCGTGGCAAAGGCTCCTGGAACCCAATGCCAGGTACTGTTGTCGACCGTGGCATCGCAAATAAGGTCCTGCACGAGTTCTGGCTCCAGGCCCACCAGGGCTTGCAAGGCACAGCTCGCCCTGCCCACTACGTCGTGATCAAGGATGACATATCCTTCGAAGCAGATGCGCTCGAGCAATTCACTCATCATCTGTGCTACCTCTTCAACCGCGCGACCAAGGCAGTCTCTATCTGCCCGCCAGCCTATTACGCCGATCTGCTCTGCGAGCGTGGCCGCTCCTACCTCTTCTCAGTTCTGGCTGAGTCTCACGGATCGGACTCGTCGGTCTACAGCGCGAACCAAGGTTGGACCGCAGGTGTTCACCAGAACCTCGCCGAATCGACTTGGTACATATGAGTTCCAAGCTCGTCGATCCCAAGAATGTTGAAAAGTTTTCAAGTGCCTCATAATCACAGCCTTGTCGGCTCCGACGTTCTTTTCGATACCGAGCCGCTGATCACCAATGGCACCCACTCTCTCTGCGACATTGATAAGGCGAGAGCGATTCGGCGAAAAAGCCTTCTTTTAAGACTCTCCGACTGGCTACGGTGGCCACTTTGACCCGTGCCTGGCCTTTTCCTTGGATGTTGTTTCAATTTGTACTGCGATCGAAGAAGTTGGAGTGGTTAGAGAAAAGACCTGGAACAATGCGCAAGTCTTCCATATTAGATAGAAGAATACAGCTCGGTCCAGATGAAGATCGGTCCCGCGTTCCGTGCCAGTGATGCAGTTTGGCCCGACATCCATCGTGCTCGATCTCAGTCCAGTGGGGTGTATAGCGACGCGCCTTCATCCATCTTTTCCTTCTCTTGAATCTTGACTTTCACAGGTTTTCTTGAAACAGCATCCAGTTGATTCTCCAACCCACAAGCCGTCAAAACAGACCACCTCAACTCATCAATCCCGATTCTCTTACTCTTATTCCCCTCGTCCAGACCCTTCTCGGAACTACAACAGAGGATGTCTCCCATCCCACCTCTGCTCCCCTCACACTCCTCATCCACATCCCTCCTAATCTCCTCACATTGCCTCTGCAATTTCACCAACCCATTATGCAACTTCTGCGCTCCCGGTCTCTTTGAATCCGGATACAGCAATTTATCCACTTTACTCAGGACCACTTGATGTGGTATCCCCTCCTTTCTCAAATGCACCAGTATCTGTAAATCTGTCCTTTTCAACCCATGACTCGAATCAACAAGCACATACGTCCTCCTCAACTGCCTCCTGTTCAAGAGATATTTCATGATCTCCGTCCCCCACTCCTCCCTACTCCCACTTCCGTACCCGGGCATATCCACGACTATCAACCCTCCTTTCCCCGCCCATCTCTTCCACGCCTCCTGCCCTTTGTCACTCATCACTTCTCCTTTCGAATCCCTCTTCACACCCTTCGGCTTCTCCCCTACAACTCCTTCCCCGCCAACTCCATACCCATTCATCGTCCTCGTCTTCCCCGGTCGTTTACTCACATGAGCATATTTCTCGTTCGGACGGCCGAAGAGCGCGTTTAGGACACTGGATTTTCCGACATTGGAGCGCCCGAGGAAGGTTACTTCGGGGTAGGGGGAGGGTGGGAGGGTGCGGAAATTGGGGGTTGTGAAGAGCAACTCGGGTTTGGTTCGCGTGAAGAATTTTTGGGCGAGGGAGAGGTTGGAGGGCGTTGGAGGGTTGGAGGTGGTGTAGGAATTCAAGGTGGATGGGTTGAGGGTGATGAATTGGGTGGGTGGTGGAGGTGGAGGTGCGGTCGTGAGGTCATCGTTGTTTACTGCTGCCGTACTGGAGAGGCGGAGAGCGCTGCGTACATATGACTGGCGGAGGAGCGAACGGCGGAGCGGTGTTGGGAGGCGTAGGATGTCCATTGCGATCTGACTGAGAAACAGCTACAAGACACTTTCACATGAAGATCGAAGGGCGGGCACTTTGCTGAGTCAGCTTCCCAGGTTTCGAGCCTGTGCGTATTTGTGCATCTTCGCGGTAACCTCGGTGTATTCACTAGTTTTGTGCAACATTCCCATCAACTGCGACAACGACCATGGTTTTTCGTCTCGCATACTCTCGCAAGCATGGCCCCCCAGGCGAACCGCAAATTTGCTCCCGCGAGCGAGGTCGCGGTTCCGACATCAGAACTTCTGGGCCTCATGACGCGCCAATTCATCAATGCCATCAACACCCGCAACTTCGACGAGCGCACACTTGCCTGGAGCTACATATCGCAATATTTGAAAGCCGACTTCGAATCCAACAGGTTCCCTAGCGTGACCAGCAGGAAACAGGCTATAGCCATGTATCGCAGAATGACCGAGGAGTTCCCAGACTACTCCTACAATCTCTCCACCATGGACACGGCAGTCGATGAGGCGCTGGGCGTGGCGAGTCAGTTCGTCAATGGAACCGTTACTGGCTACGCCCCAGGTGTTACTATGCACTCAACCGGCGTCATAAGATTCGAGAAGTCCGAGGGGGAATGGACGATAGTCAGCTACTTGGGCGTTAGGGGCGGCCCTGGACCTGTTCTTGGTTTATGAGCGCCCGAACGACAATGGTATGCGATTTTTGGACAATGATAAAGCTTGTCGGCTCTCAAGCTTGCGAAACATCATTGCTTATACCATGCGCGGCTATGCATCCAATGCGCGGGAAGAAGCTCGCAATGTACTTGATTCTCAACATCGGCAGTGAGCTGCTGTAGCTTCCTGATACCAATGCTGATTGCTCAGGTACGAGTTACACCATGCACCACCTTCAACAGATCGCGCTTGCCTTATGGACAACAACATTGGGCTTGCTGGCACACACCATGGTATTTGATATGCCAACATTCACCAAAGTTCGGCATCATTCCCTCCGATCTCTTCCGGCCTGGGCTCCCTATATATCCCTCTAGCTCGCCCTGGAATCTCTTCCACATCAGTATCTTCAATATCCCCACCATGGACAGTCTTCTGGACCACATCGTTCAACCTCATTCTCAAATCACGGTGATACCTACGAGATGCCATCAAGAGCGCAAGTGTTGGCACACTGCAACGATCTACCAAGTCTACCCAGCCTCATTCAAGGACTCCAATGGAGATGGCATCGGCGATATACCTGGCATCATTTCAAAAGTGCCCTACATAGCCTCCTTGGGCATTGACGCAGTTTGGCTCTCTGCTTGCTACAGGTCCTCTGGTGTTGACATGGGCTACGATGTGAAAGACTACCGAGATATCGATCCTCAGTACGGCACAGTTCAGGATGTGGAGAAGCTTATAGCGGAACTGAAGAAGTTTGGCATCAAACTCATTATGGATCTCGTTGTCAACCATACCAGCAATGAACATCCTTGGTTCAAAGAAAGTCGAGCGAGCCTCAACAACCCCAAACGCGATTGGTACTTCTGGCGAAAAGGACGTACCGTCGATGGCCAGCTTCTTCCGCCCAGCAACTGGGAATCAGCATTTTGCGGCTCGGCCTGGACTTACGATCATGTAACAGACGAGTATTACCTCCGCATCTTTAGTCCCCAGCAGCCAGACCTCAATTGGGAAAATCCTGCTGTGCGCCAAGCCGTTTATGGAGACATGCGTTTCTGGCTCGAAAAGGGTGTCGCCGGTTTCCGAATGGATGTCATCAACCTGATAGCGAAGACTCCAGGGCTGCCAGATGCGAAGATCGTTGACCCGGCATCGTTCGAGCAAAGCGCATATTACCTCTTCAGCGACATCCCTCCTGTTCATACTTATCTCCAAGAAATGAAGCGTGAAGCTCTTGATCCTTTTGGATCAGATACAATGACGGTTGGAGAAGTCATCGTCACAGAGTCGCCAGCTACAATCCGCTCATACACCGAACCTGGACGTAAAGAGTTGAACATGGCTTACAACTACGATCTCTTCGGCATGGATTGCGGTCCCACTGGCAAGCTTTCCAAGCGCGACTGGACTCGAAGCCACTTCCGCGCAAACTTCAAGGACCTCATCGTGAAGTGGCAAACCGCTCTCTCCTACAGCTCCGGAGGCTGGAACACAATTTGGCTCGAAAGCCACGATACGGCTCGAAGCGTGACTCGCTTCGGCGATGGGGAACCAGAGCATCGCTTCAAAGTGGCGAAAATGCTGGCGCTTTTGACGAGCACACTCGGCGGAACACTTTTCATATATCAAGGTCAAGAGCTCGGGATGACGAATCTCGACAAAGGTATTCCCTTGTCAGAGTATCCGGACGTAGAACTGAAGAGAACTCTCGCCGCAATACGTTCTACCCGCGCGAAGGAGCAGAACATCCCCGAAAGCGACGTCGACATGGCAGATGTTGCCGTCGAGGCCCGTCTCAAAGCCCGCGATCACGCGAGGATGCCGTTGCCTTGGACAGAGGTTTCACGCACCGAACCGTTTGCCGGATTTTCGAACATGCCGAAGGAGAAGAAGACGTGGAGCCCGATGAATACGGATAGCGCGGTCTGCAGTATCTCCCAACAGGATGGTGATGAGGCTTCGGTGCTCAATTTCTGGAGGAGGAGGTTGAAGTTGAGGAAGAAGTATGCTGAGACGCTTGTATTTGGGGATTTTGAGGTCGTTCATGCGTCATTGGGCGAGGGCGAGGTGTTTGCGTTCTGGAGGAGACCGCTTGTGTCTGAGGGAGAGAAAGTGAAGGGCGTCGATAGCGATGGGATGCGGGATGTCCTGATCGTGTTGAATTTGACTGGCAGGCATGGCGTTGAGTTCAAGATGCCCCCACTTGCTAGTGGGAAGTATTTTGTCCTGGAAGGAACAAGTATTGACGTTGGGCGAGGAAGAGACGTCGTTGACCGGGATGGGCAGATAGCCCTGGGTGCATATGAGGGGTTCGTC
Organism: Nothophaeocryptopus gaeumannii; assembly: GCA_031771865.1. Classification (NCBI taxonomy): domain Eukaryota; kingdom Fungi; phylum Ascomycota; class Dothideomycetes; order Mycosphaerellales; family Mycosphaerellaceae; genus Nothophaeocryptopus; species Nothophaeocryptopus gaeumannii. The sequence continues at coordinate 1,022,565 of JASISA010000041.1, read as the reverse complement.
TTTGGCTTCTAGGATATGTTTGAATATTGATATCAAGTGTTCAGCAGTGGCTATCGTACATTCTTGGTTCTTCAGGCGCTCTCGCGGTCGTTCAATCAAGTCCGCATTGTCCAGAAGCGGTTTCAAGCAGGATAGGCCGTCGTGCTCGGGAACCTCGCGAGACCTGTGTCTGTTCACCAAGCCGGTAGGGCAGACTTGTCAATGACCGAGATCAGCCTTGTAACCATAGCAGAACCAATGGATTGTTCAAGTGCCGCCAAAGATTAGCTTGCATCAGTGCATGAGGTGTTACAGCGACGAACGGTTTATGACGCTTTCGCTTCCGCGAGGCTGGATGGACCGACCAAATCCGCCGCTTGGCAAGCGTGTACGGTATTCCGCTGTATATGATTGGCGTCCCGGGATCCAAGAACAATACGCGCTAAGTTCGCTGTAGTGCGAATGTCGCTGAGGCAGACTGCGCGTCAAATGCGAGCCCGAACGTGCAATGGCTTAAAATGATTGAGACTGTCTCGTTAGCTGTTTTCTGTTGCCCAAAGAACCACTTGCACTTCTAATTTAGTAAACTCATCTGAATATGGATCAACAGGACATAAAGCAGACAGACTCCATCGTCTCGTCTGGTGCAGAGCTGAAGCAGTCGAGTGATGTTGAACGAAATTCGGCTGAGAAGCAAGAGAACGATGCAGGCGCTGTCGGAGAAACAGCCGACGCCTCCGTCGAAAGGTCCTCCACTGCCACCAGGCCCTCTCGATCATGGTTGGGTTTGCTGGGTGCAGGTCATAGGCTCTTTTGCTATGTGGATAAACAGCTGGGGCGTGATCAACTCTTTCGGAGTACGTTGTGCCCTAGACGCATACCCTTGCTTCTTCGTCACCGAGACACTGATTTCAGCAACAGGTCTTCCAAACCTACTATGAAGTCATAAATCTTTCGAACAAGACCCCTTCTCAAATCTCCTGGATCGGCTCGCTTCAAGCCTTCGTCCTCGTTTTCGTCGGTGTATTATCCGGTCCACTGTACGATGCGGGATACTTCCAAGCCTTGAACTTGATCGGGAACTTTCTTGTCGTTTTTGGATTCATGATGACGAGTATCTGTCGGGAGTACTGGCAACTCATCCTCGCACAAGGGGTGGTGATTGGCTGTGGTTGCGGGCTGCTTTTCGTTCCCGCTACTGCGATACTGCCGCAGTATTTTGTGAAGAGAAGAAATTTGACGACAACGATTGCGGCGACGGGGAGTGGAGTGGGTAAGAGCTCTGTTCCCATTCCATCTTTAGGATTCGAATGACAGGTTGCTGATCGATGGGAATGCAGGCGGTTTGGTATATCCCATCGTGTTTCGCGAGCTGCTAACGGACGTCGGCTTTGGCTGGGCAACTCGCGTTGTTGGGTTCGTTGCGCTATTTGTGGGCATTCTGGCCAACGTCACCGCAAAAAACAAGCTGCCTGCGGGTAAGGTACGAAAGCTGGCCGATATGGACTTCTTTAGAAGACCGCCACTTTTGGTATTCACATTCGGGATGTTTTGGGCATTCGTCGGACTGTAGGCAAGCTCCCGCGTTGTGCGTTGACTTTTATCGAATTTGCTGACGGGTTCATCAGTTACATCCCAGCATATTACATCGGGACTTACAGCCTCGAGCTCGGCATCACGAGGGAGAATATGGCCTTCTATATCGTCTCCATCATGTATGCCGGCAGCGTCCTTGGTCGCCTTGGCCCGGCCTTCTACGCCGACAAGATCGGTCCGCTCAATCTAGCCGTGCCGGCCCTGGTAGCCAGCGGCATACTTAGCCTGTGTTGGATAGGTATCAGGAACGAGCCAGGGCTGGTTGTGTTCGCCGTGCTATATGGAGCTTTCTTCAGCCTTGCCATAGGAATGGCACCGATCGCGGTCATATCGCTGCTGCGAGGAGACATGAGCAAGTACGGCACGATGATAGGCATGGTCTTGGGGCTTGTATCTCCAGGTGTCTTGATCGGAAACCCGATATCGGGAGCTATCCTGAGAAGTGATGCTGGGTTTGTTGGACTACAAGCCTTTGCAGGTTGTGTCCTCATACTGAGTTCGATCTGCGTGTTTGTTTCCCGCGTGATGGCCGTTGGATGGGGAGTCAAAAAGATTTGAAGTAAATAGACTTCTACGCAGCTGAGGTCGTGCCATGCTCTGTTAATACGAACCTAATTCTTGAGAACGCATTGCCAAATCTCAATCCAGTCCTAGAACTATCTACGCGCTCCTCATGTTGGTCGTGTGATGCTACTTTCGATTCTCGAAGATTGAAAGATGCTAAGGTCCGAGAGAATTCACTTCTCATATTGCCCTCTTCATCCCCAACGCATTGTTTGGACTGATCACGGAGCATATGTGACACAGGTTGATGAACTTTTTTAAGAGGAAGGAGCAAAGGTCGCGTGAGATTGATCATGCAAGCAGAGTTCTTGGCAGCGCACGGGCGCCCTTCACATGACGTAGTGAACTCAATCCAAACACCACATTCCATTCACTCACCTTTCTTCGAGTCTGCTGAGTCCTCATGAAGTCTTCCACCTGCCTTTTCCTTCGAACAACGCTCCTACCATGGCCGACCTTAACTGCCACATAACTACCTTCAACTGCGGGCGGCAGGAGATCAACATTGAATACTTCGCGTCTTCTCTGTATTCCAGCTTCAGGCCTGGCACGCTTCCGCCCGATCTCCTCGTCCTCTCCCTGCAAGAGATAGCACCAATCGGATATGCCTTTCTCGGAGGATCTCTGCTCGCGCCTTACCTTCTACGAATCACCGAGGCAGTAGCTCACGCAACGCGATGGAAGTTCGGGAGCAGTAAGGAATATCAGCCTGTAATCATGCGGGCGGCAGGCATGACAGGCATCTTGGTATTTGCAGAGAAGAGCATGAGAGATAGCATAACATGGATTGAAGAAGCAGGAACTGGAGTTGGAGTTTGGGACATGGGGAATAAAGGTGCGGTCGGAATACGATTAGGCTTGAATCTGGAGGCAGAAGAGGAGACTGTTGTGACGTTTGTCGCCGCACATTTGGCACCTATGGAGTCAGAATACGAGCGGAGAAATCGCGACTGGAAGCAGATCTGTGAAAGCCTGATTTTTGAGCCCGTGGACAAGAAGCAGGCGGCAGGCGAAAGCGAGCCTTTGCTTTCAAGAAACACAGAGAGACAGTCTGAGCCGAGCACGCTGTTCCACCCCCCCTCGTACATATTCTTTGCCGGCGACCTCAATTACCGCACATCAGACACCGCACCGAAGCCTCAAGACTTTGAGACTTGGCCTCATCCTACTGGGTCCGATTCGGGCGAGTACATGAAGTTACTGCAGAACGATCAACTTACGCGGGAGCTCGAGAACGGGAACACCCTTCATCAACTGGCTGAGGCTCCTATCAGCTTCGCTCCAACTTACAAACTCTCGTCGGGTGCTTCAAAGCTTGCTGAATCGAACGATGAGGCGATCAAGGCCTCGGTCGTGAAGGATGAGGACGATGAAGGCGAACTCTTTCCAGGCCTGAAGCTTGAGAATCAACCGGAGCAGAAGTGGCTATGGGCTAAGCACCGGATACCATCGTGGTGTGACCGGATCTTGTTCCTTGCTCAGGCTCCCCCCAAAGTACATGCGTACACCGCGCTACCTGTACAGCCGACTAGCGACCACCGACCAGTCGTCCTATCATTCTCCATCCCGCGAAAGCCTCTTTCCATTTCACAGAGAGTCCCTGATGTGCCGTTCAAAGCATGGGACGACTGGAAGCAGCGAAGAGCTGCCGCTCGCCGATATGAGCTCGCCGTCGGGCTTGGAGCTTACCTGACGTTGACTGGACAAGGAGAGGCTCTCCTTGCTGGCACGATCATTGGCATCGTCGGAGGCTACCTTGTGCTCTCCACTTTACTAGGTAACTACTGAGTGAATACATGATTGATAACTACGAAATCGCGAGCAGGACCGTGACAGCATTTGAACACGCAGGTGAATACCGTATTGCCGTGGGAAAAGCGAGATAGTGACTGCCTTCACATCATAACCAACATAAGAAATCATCGCTCAGATTGGACCTTCATGGTCGCCGGACCGGGTAGCTCGCATGTACTTTCTTCATGAAGTAAGCATCAGCGAGCTCCAGCATCGCCAGCATCAGCACCACCTCGTAGGGCGTGACACTCTCAGGTCGAATAAGAAGACATCCATTTCACGTTTCTGGTAAGCAGAGATTCGCACATAGTGCCTGCAAGATGTTCCTGCCGCCGCCTCACGTTGAGCACCACATCCCAACACTGGTGCGCTTTCTCAAGCAAAACCCCCTGGGACTACTCATATCCGGCATTGGATCTACTGCGCATCCCACGCTCCAGGCCAGCCACATACCATGGGTCATTGACGAAAGTGATGATCCAAATGCTTTCCCACGGATCCTCGGTCATGTCGCCCGGATGAATCCGCAATCGAAAGCCATGATCGAGCAAATTCAGTTCAATGCTGGGGACGACTCAAGTCCAAAGCCGCTGGAAGAAGATGTCTTGATCATGTTCCAAGCTCCCGTGCATCACTACATCACGCCCAAGTTCTACACAGACACCAAGCCAAAGACGGGCAAAACCGTGCCCACATGGAACTATTCGGCTGTTCAAGTCTACGGGCGCGCGACGATATATCACGATTCCAAAGCGGATTCAACAAGGAAATTTCTGCAATCCCAAGTCGAAGCGCTGACACGGGCAAGCGAGGTAGATATTACGGCTAGTGACGACCAAGACGTGCCGAAGAATATGGACGTCACGGAAGGGTATGAGCAAGCCTGGGAAATTGGCGATGCACCAGATGCGTATGTGAACTTGCTCATGAAGAACATCATCGGTATCGAGATTGAGGTCACAAGGATGGAAGGCCGGTTTAAGATGAGCCAGGAGAAGCCCGAGGGAGATCGCAATGGAGTCGTAAATGGATTTGAAGCCATGGGGACGGATGTTGGTCGGACAATGGCAGAGGAGGTGAGAGAGCAAGGACGTAGGAAAGATGCTGCAAAGGCCAGGAACGCATAGTGCAGTCGGTGCAAGTAAGCTTGCGTCGCGCATGTAGGCTCGCATTTTGTGTCAGATGCCAGCCTTTATCCGGTATCGTGAAATGCAAGACCAGTTCGCGAGCCCGACATGTTGGTAACAATATTCGGGTTATAACATACTAGTGTTGGTTGCAAAGTATGGTTGCTGCAGTTAGCATGAAGACAGAAGTTCGGACTTTGTAAAGTAATAATGTAAACGGAGGGCTTCTTGCCTAATCTTGGACGCAATGTCACAGTGTGATCCTGTTATATAGCAAGCAAGCACTGTCAGGACGGTCACGGCACGAGTCAAGTCCATGACCGGTCTTGGCATTGCCTGGTTGGGCTCGACAGCTGCCAACGGCGAGACAAGAAGGATCTGAAGAGAGAGGAAGAACGACCGACGTGCGACGCGCAACCGCCACCGTCACCAACCTTCCGAGGGGGACGACAGCCAGCATGAAAAGGTGGCATCACCAAAGCAGGAGGTCCGTGTCTCGTGTCGTGCTGTAGTTCTATGGGTTCCAACTAACGCACAGGCAGCGGTCATCTACAATCGCTTCGGCAGCGCTACGTGGCTCGCCTGTATTTACCCGGCACTCACTCATATGTATTGGTCGCATTGGAGATCTTGTTGCGATTACTATGCAGTCATGACAGTTTCTCTGGCACAGCCTCAGCTCATCGGCAGTTGCGGCTCATCTGCACCGATGGCATGTGCTTACTCATTGGACAAATACAGCAATGAGTATTGCGACTCCCCTCTCAGGGCAGTGTCTCTGGGAAACTGGAATTTGGAAGCCATGACAGCTGAAGTACGCGTACTCGGTCGGCACATGCTTCGGATACGAGTCGGAGATGATGGTATGCCTGCTTGTTCTGGACAGTGTTTGCGGAATTCCCAATACCAATGCCGATCTACAGTCGGGAAAGGTAGTCAACAGTACGGAGACCTGGACGTTTGACTATGAGCATATAACGCCACATTGCTGGGCGTGTGCATATATAGATGTCTCGGTGCGACCTTGTTCAGATAAGTATCCAAGCAAAACGCCCAACATCAGACAGCCTGAACAAGATGCTCTCGATCATTGCAATGCTCCTACCGTTTGTGGCCGCGGCGCCAACCAGCACCCTCACCTGTTTCGACCTCGAGGTCCCAATGTCCTTCAATGCGACTTCTTTCACGCTCGACTTTGCGCCGTGGAAGAGCCACTACGAATCGGTCGAGTTCCTGGACAAGTTTACTGCTCGAAATTTCAAGCAACTACCCTCTCCACTTAACGGCTCGCACGAAGTTACAGTGGATGTTGTTGTGGCCGCATCATACTGCTCGCCTGCCGACAATGGCAATGGTGTGGTTCAGATCCTCTCACACGGGCTGGGCTTCGATATGAGCTACTGGAGTTTCAACGGATCGAATAGCCAATACAGCTATGTCAAAGCAGCAACGGATGCCGGATATGCGACGCTGGCCTATGATCGTATTGGCAATGGCAAATCGACGAAGACGGATCCTTACACAATCAACCAAATGCAAATCGAGGTTCAAGTCCTCGCGATCCTGACCGATCATCTTCGAAAAGGCGATCTTCCCGCCCTGAAACAAGTCCCCGTGCCAAAGAAAATCGTCCACGTTGGCCATTCATATGGGTCTCAAATTGGCAACCATCTCGTCGCTTCCTACCCGACGATTTCGGATGGTCTTGTCCAGACCGGCTTCTCAGCAAATAACTCACCTAGCCTGGCCGTTGCGTCGAACTTCCATCTCGCGAAGGAGAACCAACCTCGTCGTTTCGCCAATCTGAGCACGGGATATGTGACCTGGCGCGACGAGCTCGCGAACCAATACGTTTCTTCCACTGGCCGAATTTCTCAACCAAGATCCTGGCGGAGTCTGAAGCGACGAAGTGGCCGTTTAGTGTTGGCGAGATGTTGACGGGCGGAGGTTCGAAGGTTGCAAAGAACTTCACTGCTCCGGTACTGGTGAGTATATTTCCCCTGCACGTTGGACACTGCGACGTGCTGATGCTTTGAGATAGATCCTCTCGGGCGAATACGACAATATCTTCTGCGGAGGTGATTGTTATGGGGTTCTTCAGAATGCCTCTGCTTTGTTCCCTGCAGCGAAGCCGTTTCAGACTTATGTACAGCCTGATACGGCGCATGGGGTCAATCTGCATTATAATAGTACTGGGGCGTACAAGGTCATGAATGACTTTATTGGGGAGTATGTCAAGGTTTGAAGTGTTCTGCAGATATTGTTGAGAAGTGGGTACACGACCTTTGTGACGAATTTGTATGTCAGAGTGTCGACTTGAACTTGGTAAATCATTGTTGGTGCAACTATTTTCCGAATTATATGTTGCAAGTGAAGTCGTACCAAATTGTCCCATCCAAGCCGTGAGAGCTTCGATAGCCTTAGCCTTAAGCGAAACTTTGCCGATGTCGCACTTCCATGACTGTATCTCAGAACTTCTTGGTTCATCACGGAGACTCCGGTCAACGCATTCGACATCATTGAAATATTGCCGACTGCGAAAGAACAGCTGATGCAAATGACACTGGACTGTAAGCGACATACTGGCGTGGCCGCCACTTCCCTTCAGCATTGCCAAGCTGAGCTGAAGACGGGAACAGCACATTAAAAGGACAACCTGTGACCTCAAATAAACTCGAAGCACCAAAGGCAGCGGAGAGCAGTAGCAACAATGCCGACCGATATCGACTTCACGAGCATGTCTCGTCAAGAGATCATGGACTTGGCGAAGCCCACGAAAGAGTACAAGGAGGCAAGCAACACATCAATGACACGGAAGACTTCTTCTTCTGACGCGAGACTAGATGATGGATATCTGGCCTCCCCTCAAGATCGACTGGAATGAACACAAAACAGCAATCTCCAAACTCCGCATGCAAACAGAAGTAGCCGAAGAGATGGACGAGCCAGACCCCGCCGTGGATGAAGTGTACCAAACCATATCCGCCCGCGATGGCTATCAACTCAAGCTCCGTATTTTCCGCTCAACCCGACACTCCTCCCCCTGGGGACCTCTAATCGTCCTCTGGCATGGAGGCGGAATGGTGCTAGGCAGTCCGACAATGGTCGCAGAGACAGCCCGGTCACTCTGTAAACGATTCGGAGCAATTGTTGTTGCTCCCAACTACCGTCTCGCGCCGGAACATCCGTGGCCGGCGAGTATTGATGACTGCTGGGATAGTTTCAATTGGGTTCGAGAGCATATAGAGGAGCTTCATGCAGACCCAGAGAACCCGCAATTCATCATCGGCGGGATTTCAGCTGGCGCGAGTATGGCTCTTGCTTTCGCGCATCTTGCTCGAGACCAGAAGTTGGAGCCCAAGATCACAGGAGTGTACTCTGCATGCGGATCTATGCGGCCAATGGATGCGAGCCTGCTCGCGGAGATATACCAGGAGAGGTTTATCAGTCGAACGCAAGAGGAATGTCTCCGGAATCCGATCTTCTCGAAGGAGATGCAGGATCTGATGAAAGCTCTTGTTCAAGCTGATCCAAAAGACAAGCGTCATGCTCCGCTTATGTGGCCAGGTGAGGAAGGTCACAAGGGGCTGCCGAGAGTCTACCAACAGCTTTGCGGCCGTGACACAAACCGCGATGAGGGCCTGATATTCGACGATATTTTGAAGAAGGAGGGCGTCCGATCGCGATTGGACCTTTATCCTGGGCTACCTCACTGCTTCTGGATAGCACTCCGTCATATACCGGAGTTCGAAAAATGGCAGAAAGATACTTTGGAAGGATTCGAGTGGCTTCTCCAGGCTCCCAGAGAAGGATGAAGTCTCGTTCAGTTGATCTTTATTTGACTTCGTGGCCACTCAAGCCATTCGGAATGCACCTCATCGACCTCCCGTGAGATCGCAATCAGAGTCAACTCGGCCCAGTTGCGCGTCCACCAGCTCTTTTCCTGCAACTTCAAGAGAACGATTAGGTAGGATAAAATCACCAGGGCGACCTGTTCTCTGGCAGCAAGAAAGGCGACAAAGTGCTGACTGACTGTAGCCAAAAACGACAGCGTGATCGCAATTGTATATTGCTCTTGATCTTGCAGGAAACGCTTGACGTTCAGTGTGACGACGTGCAGGTCGTGTATTGCAGCCAAATACGTGCTTCGCATCTCTTTCTTCATCGTACACTTGATTCGCAAAATTCTCCAGCTCCAGCACTTCAGTCGGTGCTGCCTTGTCAACGAGGTCCCTGTTCACGCTCATGATAATAGGTGCCATTTCAGAAGCTCGAAGGCGTTCCCAATTCGGCTCGATGGTAGTTTTCACGCCTCGCACAAGTCGGATCCACGAGTGGAGGGCCACCAAGGGATCAGCCGGAGTATCAAGCTGAGCTATCGCAAGGGCTTTCATGTGCAGAAGGCCAGAGAGTCCAAAGACTTGTACACATGCTGCGGGGTCAGGTGCTGAAAGTTGGTTGAGGTATTCGGTGATGGCGATATCGTAATGTGGAGAAGACGGAAGGGGCAACTCTCTCCGTTCAGCTGGATACATTGATGCTCTATGCAGTGCCGTGACTGCAAGGACAGCGTGGAGGAGGTAATGGTGCTGGAAGCCAAGGAAGCAGTTTCAAATCGGCAATAGCCAGTTCAGGTGGTCCTGGCTGCCTTTGAGGCGTTGGCTGGTGATGGTTGCGGGGTGTCCGCAGCAGAATAGGCAGTGGGAACCTCTCATGGTGGAGGCCATTGGCAGGTGATCTCAAGTCGGAGGCCTGTTAATGAAGACCACCAATCAGCACATGGTCTGACAGAGAACCCACAGGTGATTGAAGGCCTTGCAGGAGGTTCGCTCACAATGCGAGCAACTAGGCCTGACTTCTGCCATCCGGCGATCAGCATAGCCTTCCAAACCCCAATTTACTAGTTCGCACTGACTTCACATGCCTCTTCTTGCAGGAGAGACAGCCTTTCTTAGACTTGGTGTGTGCTTTTCGGACCATGGCTGCTGGAAAGTAACCTTGTTTGAAGAAAGGTGAAGTGCAGCACGAGAGGCGGCGAGACTACAACGGACACGACACGCCAAGGCCTCATCCGGAGTTCTGCCTGGTTCGTTGCCTTATTGCTACTGATATCAACAGCAATGCAATTATCGCTCGCTCAGCCGCAAGCCTGAGCGCAGACATAGAAGTTGTTGCTATGGAATGTTCAGAGAGTGATAAAAGCATAGAAGCCAACGTCTCTGCGGAGACATTCAACAGATCAACTCGTCTCGCTTTCGATCTCAAACAATTCAGTGCATCCAGCAGCCTCAGCCATGGATACCCACTCTGTCATCAACCCAACTATCTTGTATTGGGGAACTCCAGTTGTCCTGATCAGTACCGTCAACGAGGATGGCAGCTTCAATATTGGACCGATGTCTTCTGCTTTTTGGCTCGGTAATCGCTGCCTTCTTGGATTGGAGGGTACCTCTCAAACAACGCTGAACCTGTAAGACCTCGAATCTTACTGTACGTGAACGCCAAATTGACAATGGTCCTCAGGATTCGCAACAAGCAGTGCGTACTAAACCTCCCATCGGACGACATGATCGCGCCAGTCAACGCCATTGCTCGGACAACAGGCACACCAGTCGTGCCGGAGGGCAAAGTTTACAGGGGCTATCGACATGTGAAGGATAAGTTCGGCGCCGCGGACTTGCATCCTGTTCCGTCCAAGCTCGTATCCGCTCCTCGAATCGCAGAATGTCCCGTCCAGATGGAAGCAACGCTGTGCGAGTCGCATGCGATCATGCAGGATATGGCCTTCAGACCTATCGAAATCTTGGTTCTTGAAGTCAAAGTTCTGAGAACCTATGTCAAAGATGGGCTGCGACTGGTGGGCCACGAGAACAGGATTGACCCTGACAAGTGGAGGCCGATGATTATGAGCTTTCAACACTTGTATGGTCTCCGGGATGGCGAGAGGGCCGTCTCGACTCTGGCAGATGTCGAGGAGGAGTTGTATCGCTTGCCACCAGATTGAATGGTTTGACGTTACTTGAGCCAATATGGATGATGAAGCGTTCGTGCTTGACTGAAGTCGTGCATCCACATAGCAGAGATAGATCAGCTGGTAGAAGGACTTAATATGCCATTCGTACCGATCAAGTCCGTGAACGGTTGCTCCAATGCCTCTACCACGGCCGTCACCTGCTGCTGCGAAACCATACTCTGCACGTTGCCCGATTCTTCGACTGGCCTCAGAATGAAGTCGGGAGAGGGAAATAGAGCCTGAAGTGACACCATCACCTCAACGGTCGAGGCCCCGAGCTCCATTTTGCAGATTTGCCCATCTTCGTGGAACGCCATCAGAAGCGTTCCGTGCGTAGTCTCCACGGTGCTGTAGTAGACGGTCAATATGGTTATGGGCAGGTTGGGATCTTTCTCCATGCCGCAGACCGAGTGTCCTTGTACTGATGTGTTCAGATTGCCACCAGCAGATTCAAATGGCATGCAGTAGTCGTCGAAGAGCATCGGACCATCCGGGCCGCCAAGTTCCCAATCGCAGAGATTGAAATCCGGCGTCTGCAGCATGTCTGGAGTGGCCATCGAGCCTACAGGGGTCTCTGTATCCATCGCCAACGAGGGTGTCGTCGTATTTGACTCGTTCGTGTCGACGGGAGACTGCAGGGCTGCGAGCCGGCATCGTCTTCGCGAGAGAGCAAACTCCCTCGGCGTCAGTCCGAGCGCCTTCTTGAAAGCCCTATGAAAATGATACTTCGTCAAGCCCGCTTCAGTCGCCATAGTTTCTAGCTTCGGTAGAGGCGCAGTCTCTGGCAGATCCTCCAGCATCTTTCGAATCTTGGCTATGCTCAGATCCGATTCCGGTATGAAGGTCTCAAGTTCGGGCTTGCATCGCTTGCAAGGTCTGAACCCAGCAGCTTCGGCTTCATGTCTAGAATTGCAAAACTCCACATTAGAGCGACGTGCCAATCTTGCTTTGCATGTTGGGCGGCAGTAGATCTTTGTGGTCTTTACACAGTAGACGAAGCGACCCTCAGCGTTCGGATCTCTGGTTCTCACCGCGTCCCAACGGGCGACGTCGTCGGAATAGCTCATGGTGGGGCCTGTCGCTCGTTCTTCGATTTCGATATAGGATGTGTCGGAGGCATGATGAAGTCGACGCCTTCAGATGGTGCTGTGCTTCATCAGCAACATCGACATTGCTGTCACAGTGACCAATCAGCTTGCGATCTTTGGCTCCACCTCTTCCAGGCGATCGAAGCTCACCTTTGTGAGCACCATCCGTCTCCCTCCCAAAAAGTTGCCTACAGGTTATGCTCAGACTACACCTCAATACGCGTTACCATACCGCCGTCGCGACTCCTCACGATCCAGTGGCTCCCGTAACATTCGACTTCACACCGCGAACTCGCCTCTATGCCTCGTCGATCGCCAATGCTTGGCTCTGCTCTCTTCTCGAGTCCTGACCGGAAGATCACATAGCCTGGAGAAGAATGGGGTAGCATAGCAAATGGATAAACTGCCATGCTTAGCTTCGTTGCAAGTGGACCCAGCTGGTTAGCACCCACCGCTTTCTGGCCTCATCTTCCTGTCTTGACAAGGTGCAATACTAGCAAAGACGAAGAATAGCAATGGCCAAGAAGTTCATTCAAGGCTTAAGGCGTAAGGCGACCAGAAAGAGCATACGCAAAGGGAGATCATCACAGTGATTCTATGCGGACCCCCAAGAATCCTTGCAATATACCGTACACCGCACGCAGAATGTGCCTCGAACAAGATCGTGATTCTACATTAGAAGCATGACCTCGGGCTGCTGTGTACATACACCGGCATCGTATTGCTGGACCGTGAGTGAGGGGTTGCGATTGTAGAAAGCCCGGCCTCGTGAAAAAGTAGGTCTTAGGAGGCATTCTCAATTCAGAGCACCATGAAGTCCTGCGTGAGCGTGGTGATTCACTTTCTACTCGCGCTCGACGCAGTGTGCTCTCCTGTCTATACACCACATGATCCTCTGCTAGTCAAGACAAAACTTTTCGCAGTCCAAGGCACCATTTGGCCCAATAAATCCGCGACCAATTTCTTCAGCAACATCCCCTATGCAGAGCCGCTAATTGGAGATTTGCGATTTCGCCCTCCTGTCACGAAATCTCCTAGTTTGGACATCATCAACGGCTCCTCATTTAGACCCTCTTGCTTCCAGTGCAATAATGGTGAGCCAACAGTGTACACCGAGTACCTATCAGGATTCCTGCTGTCTCCGGGCCAAACGCAGAGTGAAGACTGCTTGACTCTCAACATCTGAGCTCCCAAGTCAGCAAAGCCAGATGACGATCTCGAGGTCACGATCTGAATACATGGAGGTGGTCTGCAATCGGGAGGTGCTGCGAGTCCGTACAAGTACGGAGATCGGCTGGCATCAGGTCGTAAAGTTCTTGTAGTCGCGATGAACTATAGGCTCAACATCTTCGGATTTCCAGGCGCCTCCGCTCTCGACGGCAGTAAGTCAAACACTGGTCTTCTCGACCAACGGAAGGCTGTCGAATGAACAGATCAAAACATACACGCTTTCGGTGGGGATCGTGAAAGGGTGTTCCTGTTTAGGCAGTCTGTAGGTGAACAGTCAATCGACATATACACTTACGCCTATCCCTTCGACCCATTCGTTAAAGGCTTCATTGCCCAATCCGGCGTAGCATCAGACGGACCAGCAACAGGAAGCAACTTTAGCTACCTCCGCGTATCCGAAAGTTTGTCCGCCTTGGCATTGTTTACCTCCATTAACACTACTACCACCTATCTTTGACGCGTTATAACTCAATAACCACATGGCCGAATACCCTATTTCGAAGCGCGCTATTATTGCCTAATACTACTTTATCGATTCCTTGCCCTAGACCGAAATTGAAAGACGCGTAGATAGTGTAATAGCTAATAGAGCAAGGAAGCTGTATAAGAGGCTAGAGGAGATAGTAAACTCAAGAGATATTAATTAAATACTAGACAATCTTTAAGACAAGCCTAGGTTAGGGGCTCCTACTAATATTAAACTAGGATTAAGTTCTTCTATAGCTATCCGTTAAGCCGTTCGCTTAGAATTGAAGTAGCATAACTAGGTAGTTACTACTAACAAAGTCCTTAAAATAGTACTAGCTACTCGGCTCTTATAAAGAAGAAAGCCTCTCTCTAAACTTTCTAGTTAATAGGTATATAATATATGTTAAGGACTAGCCTATTCTACCTCCGATTACCTAGATTCAAGACCTATTACAAGGAAAAGGGCTCCTTTAAAGAAGGGAATAGGGATACTGGATTTGAGCTATAGGGAGCTATATTATTATAATATATTAGCTATAGAGCCTTTTAAGGTAGTCCTTATTATGTGTAATAAGACAACTATCTACTTTAGAGGCTCTGGATTACATAACTATATGTTAGTACCTATTGGATAGACAATGTATATAGACTAAGAGGATCCACGCTTTTTAAGGATATAGTAGGTAGCCTATTCTTTAGATATAACCGTACGACGACTACATGTGTATTAGAAGAAGGAGATAATTAAGATAAGGAAGCGTTTAAAGAATCAACTGGACTATACTATCGCTTAGCTTAAGGAAAAGGTAGACAAGTAAAGATAGCTTACCCTTTAAGAAGGAACGATTAAATAGCAATATCTTTAGAAGCTAAACTAAGAAGTAGACTCTCACAATGCCTCTATACCTAGGGGAATTAGAAAAGGAAGAAAGTAGAAGTTTACTACCTATAGAGCCTTCCCCTATAATGAGTTTAAGAGGGATAAAGGAAAGGGTAGTCTTAACTTTGTCTTCTACGCTTTTAAGATCCTTTAAAAGTAACTCTTTCTATATTATAAGAAAGTCTAGGTAGCAAACCCTACTAAGACTGTCCTTATTATTGAAGACAACGTAGGTGTATACTATAAAGCAAGGAGGCTTCTTGCTACTAAGATTAAGGTAAAGGCTATTAAGTTTATAGATATACTAACTAACTCCCCTAACCTTAACTTAATTGAACACCTTTATAAGGACCAAAAGAAGCTACTTAAGGAGTTTTGCTTCTCAGTTATAGGTGCTGGACAAGTTATTCAAGAAACAGCTGAATTAGAGATAGCTTATATCTAGCAAGATAATAAAGGATTTAACAATCGTGTAGCTAATAAGGCTTCACTTCGATATATAAAGGGATTGGCTCACAGGTGTATGCGTGCAGACCCACCCTATAGCAATAGATACCGTGATTCCCTATAGTTTGGTTGATATATAAGTAATCAAAGTCATTCACTTGGAGGGCAGTGCCAAGGATCCGGACAAACTTTCGGATACGCGGAGGTACATCGCCTCGCAAGTCGGTTGCGCCAACATCTCGACGACTCCAGATGAACAATTAGCATGTATGCAAGCCGTGGACGCGCGAAAACCATCATCGAAGCCCACAACAACTACAATGCCACTTTCAACGATGGACAGTCCCTGGCTTTTCAATCCGGAGCAGACAACCAAACTCGCTTCTCAAACTACACAGACCTCCAAACTCGCGGCCTGTTCGCTCATAAACCCATAATCTACCCACAAGCCAATAATGAAGGCACCTCGCTCTTGCCCTACGACCCTGCAGGTGTGAACCAAAACCGCCGCAGACGGATTCATCGCCTCGTTCGCGACTTGTTCCGGCGATACAGCCGCAATCGCGAAAAGGGCATACGGAGTTTTAAAACTGGCGCGTTCGATATTTCGGCTAATGGCCTAATCTGAATCCACTGCCGTAGTTGGACGCCTATCATTCAAGTGACATTACGATGATATTTGGGACGTCGGATCTACTTGGGAAAGACACTGAGGCTGAGAAGGAGGTTTCAGAGTATTTTCAGGGTGCTTGGGTGGCTTTTGCGAAGGATCCGGTTGAGGGATTGAGAGAATATGGATGGCCAGTCTACGCTCCGAAGGAGAGAACGTTGAATGAAGTTGGCGTGAATGGGAGTACTGAGGCTGTCTTTGTTGCTGGAGATAGTTGTGAAGCGCAGTGTGCGGCACTGGAGGACGATTGAACACAGATTTAGTAGTCATGGTATTGTTATATCTGTGTCATCTACAATCTAAATCTTACTGCCAGGTCTGATGCTTTATCAGCACCCGCGTCAAGTTCATAGCTCTAAAAAGGGAAAGCTGCTAGAATTGCTACACTTACGCAGCCCAGGAGCGGGAGCCCTTGAGGTACTCATCGAACCAAGCAACAGCCTGCAAGAAAGCAGCCTCCTTGGCGAACTTGACCGGCGCCTTGCTCAAGTCAGCACGGACAGCGAAACCGTGCTCCACATCGCTGTAGAGCGAGAGCTGGTATGGGATCTTCATCTCCTTGAGGATGTCCTCAGTTTCTGCAGTAAATTATTCGTTAGCCCGTCACCCACCCCTCCCACTTCGAAATTGGTTTCTGTACTCACCACGACGCTTCTCAGCCGGGAAGATCTGGTCCGTCTCCGCAGCCGCAATACTCAAAGGCCCAGTCAAGGCCTTAATCTCCTCCGCATCAACAAAGGAAGGATGAGCCATATATCCCACGTCAACCCCCTTGCTCCCCGTCATGAAACGTGCGACATACTTCGCACCAAAACAATACCCGACAGCACCCAGCTTCTTCACTCCCAAGTTACCCTTCAACTCCTTGATCACGGCCTCCACAATCGGGTCCACCTGCTTGAATGTGTGACCCTGCGAAGGGCCGGAGGTCGTGAGCCATTTCATGATGTCGAAGTCGTCGGGGCGATTGAGCGGGATGGGGTCGCCTTCGAAGAGATCGGGCATGACGGTGAAGTAGCCATTGGCAGCGAATTGGTCGGCTATGAGTTGGGCGTTGACAAATTTGTGGCCAATTACGTCGGGGAGGATGACGATTGCAGTGGAGGTGTCTTTGGATTCGGGGTAGGCGAAGTAGGTTGAGACTGTCAGAGGCAGAGATGTTAGTGTATGTGTTCACTGGTATCTTCAACTGTACATTGATCCTGGTCCAAATTTATGAGCTGGGGAGTGATGCGTACTGTTTCCAATGTCCTTGATGGTGCCCTTTGGCTCGCCCTCATGCTTGACACCAATGGTGCAGCACTTTGCCGGTGGGTTAGATGCCATGTTGATGGTCTGCTTGCTGTTCTAATGAGTGTCGTGAGGAAGTGGTGTGAGATGTGGTGAGATCTTTTCCAGCTGACGGCTTCGAGCTCCTCTTATCTGGCTGCAGGAACAGTGGGTTAAAAGCCGATCGTGAAGAGCTCGTCCTCCTGGTGGTCAAAGCTACCTCCTAGGGCTGTCGTCAGAAGCCCCGCGAAGTGGGGCACATTGACATTCACTCACCTCACCGAGCCGATGCCGCACGAGCTAGGCCCGTGTGCCTGCCATTCGGGTAAACACCATGCAGATGACAGTTGCACAAACAGACAAGCTTCGGTGATAAGATTTTTCGTGGAGATTCGAGACTCCATACATAATCCTCCGGTCACGATTTTCTATTTATCGAGCTTTTGATCGTGTCTTCTGTGAAAGCAATGCTTGCCGATGACGGCGAAGGACGTGCTGAAAGCACAAACCACTTCGAAGCGAAGAGAGACCGAGAGATCTGCGAGAGGCATTACAGCGGTGAAAGAGTGCCATAATTCCCCAAAGTTGACGTTCAAAAGCCACACAGGCGTTGTGCTTGGAGGCTTGAAATATTGTCCGGACGCGACGGCCGATCAAGCTTTATCGAACATCTTCAGCTGTTGTATACAGCTCGCCAACTGGGCGTTGGTCTAGGAAGATCTTACGAACATGTTAAACAGTGATGGCCAGAATTGAGAGCTTTAAGAGCAGCCTCAGAAACCCATGCAGGTTATCGAGCTATAGAGTATCCACTATACATTAAACTAGGTATTGGTATCGGTATCGACATCTCGCCGTCGGATATCATCTATCATCTAATCATGCGCGCAAAGGGGTATATGAAATCCAAACAGCTCGTCCCTTATGAACCACGAGAATACTCCACCAGAATATCCACCAGCTGTTGTCGGTCCTCATGCTTATCGAAGACTGTGGCGTGGTCAAATCCTTCGAACCAAAGCGTCTCCAGGCCTTTCCCAGTCCATACGTTCTTCCGCGGCTGTGTCACGTCCTCTGTGGGCTGAGACTCAATCCTCTTCTCGCCAGCCCCATCGTTAACAAGAGTCGGCTCCGGCAGATTGCCATCAGTCAAATAGGCACTGACAGCAGTCGTATTGACGATGAGATCATCACTCGCAAGAGTCGCAGTCAGCCGCATGCCATGATTCTCAATCAAATGATCAATCTGATCGCGCCAGAGACAATTCTCGGACCAAAAAAAGTGTCTGCCAAGAGTATGCGCGATCTGAGGGTCTTTCGATGCGAAATACCAAAGCATCCACTCGTTCGCGCGCACGGGTTTGCGGGCAGTGAAGTTGTAAGCCACGTCTGGCATGTGCAGGAGGATGCTGACTGGATCGATGAGGAGAGTTCCAGACACTCGTACCGACAGTCGTGGATCACGGAGGACGTGGGTGCAGAGGATGGTGCCGTAGGAGTGCGCAGTCAAAACGAAGCGCCCTTCGCCGAAATGGTGGTTGATAATGGTTGTGAGCTGGGAGACGAACTCGGCTCGTCGTGGGATCGCAGTCGTGAGTCGCGAGGAGATCTGTAGGATCTCGATTGCGATAATCCCAACTTGATCTTCCTCGCCATGTCCATCGTTCAGCTGATGATCCAGTTGCTCCAAAAGCCTGATCGAAGGCAGGATCCCAATCCCGATCCCATGAATATAGACAACCGGCAGCCTGCTTTTCGACGTATGCTTTCTCAAGAAGTACGATAAGTCCGGCACGACCGAGACCTTCTTCGTCCAAAGCGCCGCAGGCCTGGGAGGAAACACCTTCAAAGCTCCCATGAAGTGTCTCCCATGATATTCCCACCCTTTCATCTGCAACACCGCCAATGCAAGCGTATCCACTATCATCATCAACGCATACCAAAACAAACTCCTAGCCTCAATAACAATCGGGTCCAGCGTCAACCTCAATGACTTAGCCTTCCCCTTCCCCTCAGGGAAAGGCTCCGGCATCATCTTCTCAATCTTCTGGATATACTCTTCAATCTCCTCATCATCACCACTCTTCTCCGCTTCACACTCCCCAGCTCTTCCTTCCCAGAATGCCCAATCGACAAAGCGACGAAGTTCTTCCCGTCCTATATCCTTAGGTGGAGACCCACGAAACCATCCACCAAGAAAACTCGCTGGGTCGTAAATCTCACTCCGAACCTTGTTAAACAACTGCAATCTCTCATCCTTCGTTCTCTTCGGCGGATGCACAGCGGCCCTTTGTATGTACTGCTTGTACCATATGAAGAAGAGGTAGAATGCTGCTTCGGGAGCGCAGATCGTCCACAGCAAAGTGTTGTTCAAGTATTCGTCGTATCCGAGCGTGAGGGAGGTATAATGTCGTGCGAGAACGCTCCACGCGACGAAGCCGAGACAGAAAGGGCCGTAGAGTTGGAGAAACGTGATTATCAGACGGATGAGGATGCGGTTTCGCGGGGAGTCTTTCAACATCGTCGCCATGCGAATTCGTTGTTCTCCCAAAGCTGGGTGGGCGATTACGCAGCGTGCGCGTGAGAAGAGGTGTCAACGAGCCCGCAGGCACGGCTGAGTGTGAGAAGAGCAGCAGAACCAGACATGGCGCAACTTTCTGCGATGTGTGATAGTGCCCTGGCGTTGCTTCCGTCGCGCCCCGGTACCTGACGGCAAGAAATTGCGGTCTCAACGTCGCGATGTGACCAATGCTGTCGGTCCGTTGATGTGAGGTCATTCCGCAGGCACGGGCCAAATCCATGTGCTGTCTCGCAACTCATCACATCACTCGCATGTTCGGGGTTTGAGGACTTGGACGGAATTATGTCTACAAGACGGCGATCGGGGAGACGGGAAGATGGAGAAGAGCACTCTCACTCGCATTACGCATCCACATTTCAACATCGCAGCAAACTAATGGTATCGTATCGCGGCATCTCATCTTCTCAACCCCCATAGCAATATACAGTGCATCACAAGCCTCGGAACGCCTTCCTCCTCCCTCTCTTCATGGAACCACTTATTTCCCACTGATCTGTCCCTCAACGAAGTCCAGCGCTTGCTCACGACTGACCACGTCAATACTGCTCGCCTTGTTCAAGTAGCTCACACCATAGCACTTCTCGGCAACATGCAACATCTCCGCTCTGAAAGTGGTGCAAATGAATTGGCCAGTCTCGGCGCTTTCCTGAAGAAGCTGAGCGACGGCAGTACGGTACTGTGCGTCCAGATTTGCATCGATCTCGTCGAACAGGTAGAACGGAGCGGGATCAGAAGCCTGGATGGCGAAGACCAGCGCCAGCGCGCAAAGAGACTTTTGTCCTCCGGATAGCTGTTGGATTCGCTGCTGCTCGTCATGTTTGCTGTTGAACGAGACGGAGATGCCGATACCGATGTAGTTCTCCACAGCAGATCTGCCTTCCTCTTCATCGCTATCTTCTTCTGCAGTGTTGCCATTGACAGCACGGTCTGTTCGTCGCTGGATGATGAGACGACCTTTGCCAGCTGGAACAAGTCGCTCGAAGATGGCCGCGAACTCTCGACTGACCTGCTTGAACGTGCGCTCAATGGCTTCGTCTTTACGCTGATCGAGGACCTCGATCAGCTCGCGAATGCTGGTATCGCTATTGTCGAGATCCCGACGCCGCTTCTCGAGCTCCTCGCGTTGCCGCTCGAATTGAGCAAACTGCTCGAAGGCTTTCTTGTTGACATGGCCGTACTTCTTTAAGGCCTCTTGGACTTTGTGCAAACGCGACGTGGCGGTCGTGTTACTCATCTTCTCATACGTAGCGGAGAAAGCAGCGTCAGGCAAAGCGCCGAGATTTCGAATCTGGGCCTGGACCTCTTGAAGGCGAGCATGATATCCTTGGCGTCGTTGCGCACCCTTTTCCATGTTTTTCATATGATTCCGAATGGCTTGCTCCAACTTATCTGCTTCAGCTCTTTTGTTGGCTCGATCTGCCTCCACACTCTGCAGCTGCTCCTGCGCTCCCTCAATTGACTCTTCAATCTCCTGCAGCTTGGCGTCAATGTCGTCGAGAGCCTTGCCAATGCGTTTGAGGTCCTTCGAGCGCTCCTTGAGCTTGGCACCGCTGTTGCCGCCACTAGCGACACCAGAGTCTTGCTCAAGATTCTGCAACTCGTCCAGCCGTGGGCGCAGGTTGACATTAAGAATGTCTTCAAAGTTCGTCTTTTGACGCTGAAGCTCAGCAAATTCACTGCTGATCTGCCTGTACTGCTCGCGCAGATTCGGCAACTGCGTGTTAATTGTCTCCAGCTCGCGCTCCTCCTGATTGCTCAGTGCTTTCTTAAAGTCAGCTTGCAACTCGGATTGGTACCCACTTTGTTGGCTGCTCAAATCTTTGAGCAAACCCTCGATATTGTCACTTGCACGAAGCTTGCGCTCAAGCTCCTCACGGCGAGATGTCAATTCGTACTCTTTTCGCCTCAGCTCTTCCCTGAGCGGACCGTAACCTCCCTCAAGTTGCGATCTCTTCTGCTCGACTTTCTGTAACTCGCTCATCGCCTTTGTGACCTTCTGGTCAATTTTTTGCAGTTCTCCTCGGATCGCGTGCTTGCGGTCGAAGACACGATCGTGCTCGTTTCTCGCCTCCGTGAAACGCTTCAAGCCCTCAAGACGCGAGTTGCGCTGATCATGGTAACCACCCGTCAAGGCACCTTTCTTGTCTGAGCGGTCGCCGTCTGGTGTAATAGCGCTGACGGAATGACTGCGTGCGTACTGCGCCGCAACTTGTAGGTTTGGGCAGACAACCGTCTTGCCAAACACTTGCTGCATGGCCTTCTCGTATCTCTGGTCGTACTTCAACTTGCTGATGAGCGGCACAGCATCGCTTGCTTTGGGCAATTCGACGGCCTGCACCCTGAGGCGATTGAGGGGTGTGAAGGTGATTCGACCGCCCTTCTCCGCATTGAGAATTTTGATCAGCTTCTCAGCAGTCTCATCGGTGTCAACAACGTAGTGGAACAACGACACGCCAGCAGTGACCTCAGCTGCTGTCCTATACGTTTTGCTGCATTCGAACAGCTCTCCAAGCGGGCCGTATGTTCCCTCGATACCCTGCTGCTCGATGATCCGGCGTACAGATGCCAGACCGCGAGAGGTATTGTGATCCATCATTTGGCTCAAGAATCTCTCCGCTTTGTCGTGCTCTTGCCTGGCATTGGCAATGACTGAATCCAGCTTCGCCTCCTCGCGCCACAGCTCTTTGCGCTGGTCGTGAAGTTGGTCGCGCTCTTCCTTTGCTTTCTGCACTTCAGCAGAGATGTTCTGCTGCTCATCGCCTCGATTCTCGATGCGATGCCGCAGGTCAGCGATGTCCGTCTCGAGTTGGCCAATCTGAGCCTCCAACTCAGAGATGTCTTCCTTGTTCTGCATGTTGATAGCCTTTCGCGTGGCAAGCGACTCGTTGACGGTAGCAATCT
This sequence comes from Nothophaeocryptopus gaeumannii, assembly GCA_031771865.1. Lineage (NCBI taxonomy): Eukaryota > Fungi > Ascomycota > Dothideomycetes > Mycosphaerellales > Mycosphaerellaceae > Nothophaeocryptopus > Nothophaeocryptopus gaeumannii. Next base: position 999,958 of record JASISA010000041.1, on the reverse strand, counting down.
CTTTCTTCAGCCAGTCATCGCGTTCCTTCTTCGTTCGGAACTGACTCTGTCGGCTCTGTTTCGCATGCAGGCGTGACATTGTGCTGTTTGCTTCTTGTATCTGTTGCTTTAAGCCGCGCTCTTGTTCCTTCTTGGTGTTGTACTGTGGTAAGAGCTGGGCTAGTTGGCTCTCGTGCTGCTTGATCTGTGTCTGCACGTCTCGCGATTCGTTGGCGCGGTCGTTGTGCGTTTGCTGAGCGGTAGCTTGGTTGTCTTGCATGCTCTGCACCTCCGACTCTATCTGTGCTTTGGCTCTAGCAGTGTCCGTGCGCTCATCCTTGTATTGAGTCTTTTCCTGTGTCAACAGCTTGATCTGCTGCTGGAGACCAGCGATCTGAGCATCGATGGAGTCGAGCTCTGCCTCGCTCTCCTTGAGAGCTTCACGGTTTTCGTCATTGACCTCGACGCCGCCATCGCGCTGATCATCGATACTGGCAATTTGATCTTCAAGCACCACCTGGTCCTTGTGGTGAATGGCATATTCCAGACACTTCCGCTCCCGGTCTTTGTCTTGGAATGCGCGCAGCTCCTCCTTCTCTTCTTCGAGCTCGCTTAGTCTGCCACGGATGTGGTCCAGAAGCTCGTCAATCTTGGCACGCTTGTTCTCGGTTTCGTCCATGATCTTTTGCGACTCTGTCCGTCTGCTCTCGTAGACCTCGGTGCCCGCAACAGTCTTGAGCATGTTCAGACGCTCATGATCCTTCATGTTGGTGATCGCGGTGACTCTGCCCTGAGGCACGATATAATATGGGTTGCTGCGACTGAACCCCGCGCTCTCCAAGATGTTCATGACCTCCTGCTTCGTGGTGTTCTTCCGATTCAAGCTGTACTCGTCCTTTTTCTGACCAATGGTGCGACGAAGGATGACCTCAGGTGTGCTGGTCGGGAAGCGCTCATCGGTGTTGTCGAATATAATCTCAACGTATGCGCTCATCACGGCCGAGCCCGCGCCTTCGTGGAGGAGTCCTTGTCGGTCTTCGCGACTGAGCTGAGTGTATTTGTCGCTGAGCACGAATCGGATGGCAGCGAAGAAGTTGCTCTTTCCGGATCCATTGCGACCAACAATGACATTGTGCTTGGGCGAGAAGGGCTCGATGACGGTCTGGTCCTTGTAGGACTTGAAGCCCTGGATGATGATCTGCTTGATGTACATGGCGATGGTAGTGTTGGTGTCTCAAACCTCGGGATTGGTGTGCGCCTTGGACGGCGCGAGGACTATGTGCTGGCCAGTCTGCGTGGTATATGGCGTGGCACGAAACGATGCGAGGGTGTCGTCGTCGACGGAAGGGAATGGATCGCTTCAAGCGGTGCTCAAAGTGAGCGTGGGTGTTTCCATGAACGCGTCGACGCGACAGAGTGGGACCAGGCCCGTGCTTTAGAGCTATGACTAAGCGTGTTTGTGGAGTCTTGATCGCTCTTGCTCTCCTGTGCTCCAGTTCTCTTCCATCACTGTCACACTCTGAGGCCTATTCCCTATTCCCTCGTCAACTCTCTTCAAAGATTAGGAACAACAGGCTCGGCGGTGATGCCACGCAAATGCAGTTTCACCGTGGTTGATGTCTCTGGAAGCACGGCTAGAACATGCAAGCCTCCAGCCTCATCTACTTCGCAGTGCACTGCTCCACACCAAGACTCAGCCTCAGGGAATCGAGACAATGCCGCTTCATGTGACACCTCATAGTTCTAAGTATCATCAAGTTCCCATTTGCCCTATCCGTGAAGCGCGTCCGCTACTGAAATCAAATTTCACGGGCAAACTATACGGGAAGGCATGCCCATGAGTGCACAACGTACCGTGCTGAGGCCAAAATGGGTCGCTACAAGGAGATAGCCGCTCACGACAGCTCTCACCAACACAACGGCAATATATACGGCGGACAGACTATCACCTATACCATCGCAGATCTCCCAGTGTCCGAGCAAGGGTCGCAAGCAGCGCTCGTGCGGCCGCCACCTCAGTCGATCCGGCCACTCGACGCTAGGTTTGACGGCGATGAACGTGCAATATCAATCTGGCTGAAGCACAACAATTTGGTTATCATCAAAGACCGACAAAATGGTAAGTGTATATCTAGTACCATTCTAGTTGCTATTGTGTGTTCGGCTAATGTATGCAGAACAGGCTTCATCGATAGACCGGATATCATCATACTCTGTGCATCGGACCTTTACTCGATACTCGTCTCGTAAGCTCGAAAACACGATCAAATGGGTCATAGAGCGAAGCATTCGATCTCATAGCAGACATACGTGGATCCGGGCGACCCATCAATTGGCTCAAGACACCCGGTACAGTGATAAAAATTGGTTTTGAAATCAACTCCGAGCGGGCAGCTGGCATCATCACCGATATGCATCGTGTCCGATTTGTACCTGCGGCTCCGGGGGATGGATCATTCAGATCGAAGTACCAATACATTGGAAGACATCCAGGCTATTTCGTATGCAAACGAGCTTCCACGGTGCATAACCCTGGAAGACGCAAAATAGAGATCAGGCTGGAAGTGCCGAGGGATGATCAACAACCAGTCACTGTCGTACGTGTGGACTTGATGTACGGCTCGAATTATGAATACAGCAGAGAGGGCACGGCACGTCTCACTACACTCGCGGCGGAGAAGTCCCATGCCGAATTGGAAGAGCTGGATCCTGAGTCGGATGAGTTCAAGCAGGATCTGTATCTGTATCCTCGGGAACTATCTCCGCACTATCCCGATCCCTTTCGTTCGAGGTCGAAACGAGGCGACGAGAAGCCTGTCTGGACCTTGCGGTCTTGGACTTTGACGGTTTGTCCGGAGCAGGGGGGTTCGATGGATCGGAACGACGATGGATGTTTTGAGAAGAATGGTGCTCGGCAGGACCATCATATCTCCAAACAGAGGTGAAGTGTTCTTGATCTGGAGATTTCGAAAGGGGATTTTCGGCAGAGGGACGGAAGGGGGTGTTCAAGATACCATATTAACTACTGATCTTTGAGAATGTCTATCTGTCCAGCTTCTTTACACATTGTCCATAAGGACTGATCCCCAACCCCATTCCATCATCATGGTCAAATCCCATCAACCACTCAACATACTCACCATCCCCAGAATTCCACTCTGCTGATTCTCATCTAATCGGATCCCAACCTCTGTCTCCAGAACATCCACCCTCTCCGCCTCCGTCTTTAATTTCATGTCCTTCACCTTCTCCCCTCCCACCCGTCTGTGGAATCCATCGCCCACCAAAACCGCCTCGCCAATGACTTCCTCTCCGTCTTCAGATAATATGAACTTCACGACCATGACCATGTACGTGAAGAATGTCCGACTAGCCGTGCTCGTGTAGTAATTCAGCACCATGAAGTCGGCCGGGAGGAATTCCTGATTATCTGGGAAGCAACACATCGTTGCCCAAGGCCCGTCTGGACTATTTCGTCGTTCGAGGATCCAGACTTTCGAATCATTATTCTCAAATTGCTTTAATGCATCGAAACGTAATCGTACTTCCTGTGAAGGTTTGATGTTCAGGTGGACGATGCCTTCTTCCAGCGGGAGTGGCCGGACTGCTGTTCCTGCACCAAAGCCTACATCGACGAGATAGCGGGTTCCGAGGATGGTGACGATGTTTACCATATGCCCTAAACCGAAGAACATGCCGCCATCGATATCTCCATTACTTGAGCTGGAGGCTGCGAGATCGCCATCTGGTGATGCCATAGAGTTGACGCGACCTCCTGTTGAGTAGACCTCGAAACCGATCGTTCGAAGGACAGTAGCGAAGAAGGTATTGTTTTCCATGCAGTAGCCTCCTCGACCATTATTCTGCGTGATAATCTTCTGAAAGAGCAGTTCTGGGTGGATGTCGATAACTTTCGTTTGCGAGTAGTGCAATTCCAAGTTCTCGAAAGGAATATTACAGAGCGTATGCCTTTGGAGGGCAGCGAGTAAATCTAGCCCGCTCTCGCCGCGCGCTATTGATCTGCTCTCGTCGCCAGGTACGTGTCGATGTCGTTGTGGGAGTTGAATTCGATCGTAGACCTGCTCAATCTGGTCTTGGGCGTATGTATGTCTTGGCATGACGAGAATGGTCGTATTTCTGTCGATGTCATTTGGCTTGTTGGTTTGCGAGAAGCAGTCGCAGTGCGTCGTGCAAGACTGGTGCCTTCCTTGACCGCTTGGAAAGTAGTCTTCAGATCGCAGAGTATGTCGACAAGCCAAAGTATCTTACTTTGCGGATGGACTTCCGGCGATTAACCTTTGAAGGGTGCAACTTTGCGGTGAACGACAGTGCTTGAGTCGTGGGACCCTTGCAATTTTATTACCAGAGATACGCATTTTCGTCAGCTGGTTGACCGCTATTCGCCTCTTCAGCATCGTCTTCGTTCATTCTTCTCCAATGGGATATCTTCCGCGGCTCGAAATACGGAGAATACGATGTGTTTGATGATGCATTCTCCTGCCAAGATGAGACCCACCAACGCCACAGGCACCGCATTCATGCAGCCTGGTTATCAACACGCTTCCATCTGTACATCTTCTTGAAGAAGTTATTCGTATTTCTTAGCGATGTACGACTTCGTTCAGGTGCCCTACTTCAGCCTTGTAATCTTGGCTGGTCGAGCATCTTGCCGAGGCGGATCGATCCGAGCGGCATGTACGCGTACAGCACACCAGGTTGCAGAGACGGTAGGGGTTCAAAAGATAGAATGGAGAGATGTTGGAACCCCCAGCAGATAATACTAGTACCTTAAGTAAAGTCCGCATGCAGATCATCGATACTGAATCTTCTGTCCTCCTCTCTTCTCCATCTTAGCCTGTCTCTTGCTCTGGCCTCCAGCACCCGCTGGTGCTCCACCGTCGGCACCGCCAGGCATCATACCGCCCAGGCCCGACTTCATGCCGGTGTAGGTGGTGAACGCGAGCCAGATGCTGTACAGCGGAATGACGGTATAGAGCCACCATGCCCAGTCACCGACCAGAGACACGATGAATATGCATCCCCAGGTCCAGTAGAGGACATCCCACATCCATTCTGTCAAGCCTCTAGCCTCAAGGTCCTCGCCAGCCTTCTTGAGGTCTCCATCGGCGTAGCTAGGCCGGCCGATGCGTTCGAACCAGAACTCAATGATCAGGGCGGGGAGGTTGAGCACGATGTAGGGTGTAAGCTTGCGGTTGAAGAAGGCAAAGCGCAGGAGGAGGTAGAGCAGGTTTATGCCGAGGGCTATGGAATGCGTGCGGTTCAGCGTCGCCGTGTTCCGTTGCGCCTGCGTTTTTAACGCTTTCTGGAGACCATGTTAATACCAGTCGTTGCTTCCTGGAGTGAGTTTGGACGTGTGAGAACGTACTTGCGCCATGTTGAGGTATGGGTTCTAAGAAAGCAGTCACGATCTCAATACGTTGTGTTATTGCATGGAACTCATCATCGTTTGTACCGAACACTCATTGCAACTTGTGTGCGCGAGAGCGAACCACGAATAGAAGCCGGTCGAGAAGCAGTCTTGGCACGGGTGACGATGAATTGCGGGTGGCTGGCTGCCGCTTGTCCTCGCTCCGGCGCAACGTTAACCAGCGTCCGCTCCGCATAAACAAACCACACATTTGCACCGGCAACCACCTCTGCCGTACCTGCCACCCCACCAGAGCGCATTGCCAGTCGCGTGCACAGAAGAGAGAAAGTACGACCATGGCATCCGACTGATGCGGCCTTGAACAGCGCCCTCCTCCCCCACCGCGCCCCGGGCATCACACCGAAAGCGTCGTCGACGAGTCACGAACATCCGTCTCCCACATCCTCGAGTACGGCACTGCACTGCACCTGCACCTCCAATGCGCCCAGTCTACGATCCCTCTTCTTCTCTTACTTTCATGTCCGTTCGGTAATAATACTTAATTCCAAGGCATCACAATGTCTCCCACAACCGGCATCGCTGTCTCCCAGCTCAAGCAGCTCATCTACTACCACCTCGACAATGACATGCTCGACAATGCAAACTTTCTGGCCGGCCGACTTCACGCTCTTGAGCCCCGAAATGCAGACGCCGCGCACTTGCTTGCCCTCACATACTACCGTTCCCGGCGCTTCAAGGCCGCCTACGACTTCAGCCAGCGATACGGCGCTAACGGCCGCCATGTCGGATGCGCTTACATCTTTGCGCAATCATGTCTGGAGCTTGGTCGGAATACTGAGGGAGTGGCCGCACTCGAGAAGTCGAAAGGCACTTGGGGCGGCAGAAGTGACTGGACAAAGCACTCGGAGACGTCACGGCGGCATGTCCCAGATGCAGCGGCTTCACTGACTTTGCTCGCGAAGTTGTGGAGGGCACATGGCGAGTTGCGGAAAGCGGGAGATTGCTACATCGAGGCACACAAGCAGAACCCGTTCGTATGGGATGCTTTTGATGGGCTCTGCAAGATTGGCGCCGATTTGAAGGTTGAGAATATGTTCAGAGCGACAAACGACAGCGCGGCCTCTTTCGACGAGTCCAGCGGAGGTCAAATCTACGTTGATGAGGATTCGCGGCAACCTCTTGCGCCACAGCCGAACCACGCGCCCAACAACAACATCTTCGGTGATGATCCATTCACATCCTCCTCAAGAGGAGACAGTGGGTTGGAGGACACGCAAAACAAAGCACAAGGCAAAACCGCGATTGCGCAAGGCCTCAAGCCAATACCTTCTGAGTGGGACACGCCTGTCGGTAATGTCGAGATGGCGGATGATATCCCCTTGGAGGGCGATGTATTCATGGATCCGCCTGCTGCACCCTCACGGCGGGCGAGGATTGGGCAACAGTTCGAGACTTCGGACCGCCCACGAGCACCCGGCCTGAGAGGGCAAACAGGACAAGAGCCTCCAAACGACCCACAGAACGCTCCGCGAAAGCCAAGTGTTGGAGGTCAGAAGCGCACCGTCTCCGGCGCGATACCGCAACAAAGCGCAGACTCATCCTCGCAGCCCCGGCGAAGCAACCGACTTTTCACGCAGACTACCGCGACTCGAACTACACGATCGGCAGCGGATACGGCAACGTCAGCAGCAGCGCGGGCTGATAGGACAGCGCGCACAGCAAAAGCGGCGACAGGCACGAAAGGTCGGACTGGTGCAGTGGTCGGTCGGGTGGTGAGCGGTAATCGAAAGATGCTGCCGCCGCCAGACGAGAAGGAACAGGAGAAAGAGAAGCGGGCAACGAGTCGAACGAGTGAACGGAGCACAAAAGCTCCGTCCGTTATATCAGCGGTTCTTCAGAAACACCCTCAAAGCCCTTCGGAAGCGGACTTGGTTGCTGAAAGACAGGCCATGTCAGGCCTGCTGGATAATTTTCGCCAGCTGGCAGTTGGCTGCCACGCTGTGTCGAAATTCGAACTCCCCGAAGCAATCCAAGTTTTCCGCTCTCTACCTGCAGCGCAAAGGGAAACTCCCTGGGTCTTGGCGCAACTTGGGAAGGCTTACTACGAACAGACTGACTACAAGTCCGCTGAAGACTGTTTTGCTCGATTGATCAAGATACAGCCGTCACGGGTCGAAGATATGGAGATCTACTCTACTGTTTTGTGGCATCTGAAGAAGGAATCGACTTTGGCCTTTCTGTGCGGTGTTCTTCGAGATCACCACTTCGATGCACCAGAAACCTGGGTTGCTGTGGGGAACGCATTCTCGCTCTCACGCGAGCACGACCAGGCCATTGCTGCTTTCAAGCGCGCCGCTCAGCTCGACGAGACCTTTGCCTACGCATGGACTCTCATGGGCCATGAGTACATTGCGAATGAAGCTTTCGACGCCGCGCTGGCATCTTTCCGAAAGTCGGTCGCTGTCGATCGACGCCACTATAATGGGTGGTATGGGCTGGGCAAATGCTACGAGCGAATGGGCAAGTTGGAGGACTCCGAGCGTCACTACCGAATCGCAGCTTCGATCAATCCGTCGAGCAGCACCCTTCTGGTCTGCATTGGTGTCGTCTTGGAGCGCTTGCGCAACAAGAAGGGTGCTCTGCTGCACTATGCCAAAGCTTTGGATCTGCAGCCGAATTCTGCTCTCGCGCGGTTCAAGAAGGCCCGCGTCTTGATGCACATGAAGTATTACGTTGAAGCATTGCTGGAGTTGGAGGTTTTGAGAGATCAGGCGCCGGACGAGGCCAACGTATGGTTCTTGCTTGGCAAATGCTATAAGGGCCTCCAGGAGCGTGGTGAGGCGTTGCGGGCGTTCACCACGGCGCTCAATTTGGACGTTAAGGTAAGTCAGCCCATGTTCCCATGGGTAATTATCACATTGCTAACAGCTGTCAATAGGCCGCGCCCTTCATTAAGGAGGCGATGGAGGCTTTGGACGAGACGGACGAAGAGAGTGACGACGACTGACCCTCCTTGCATACTTTTGAGACACGCTCGAGCACTACTCGTAGTGCTCTATGATGTATGGCCGCATGACGCATTGCATTCACGTTTGGGCGTTGGATTGGTATGCGCGCCTCGGGATGAGATGAGAGGTAGCGCTCGTTTAGGTGCATTTTCTGGGCGTTTCTGCATACAAAAGGGACTCGGGCGGTGACAACATAGTACCACATGTGTCGAAGGTGGTATCGAGTCGATCTCCTACAACGAGAGGCTCTGTTGCTATTGCAACAGAGCAGTGACTCACTTGAATGATTCAGTTGACTGTTACCCTCCCAGAGCATTGCTCTGCAGCCTAGTGATGTGGATACATGGTGTATTGAAAATTCAGCCTGTGTGCATGGTAAACCCACCCATGCAACCACAGTCAGTGAATTCACACCATTGTCGGACAACACTCGCAAGGTCTCTCGGGGACACCCGGCTGATCAAGCTGGCGCACACAAAATGGTCGCTAAAGAGCGTGGCGATGCAAACCGTCAGTGAGCAAATCGTCAGTGAGGAGGCCGCTGTTATCCAGCCTCGCAATGTGGAGGCTAGCATGCAGCCAGTATGCAACCCTTCAGCCTCAGAGGCCGAGCACCCAAGTGGCGCCCTTGATATCGAGGCGGGATGCACCGACGACGCCTTCCATTCGAGCGGACCCTTGAGCTTCTCTTGAGCTTTCCGTCGTCGTCACTCTGATCGGCTGCGCGTGACTGGTATACACTGACGAGGACAGGCATGCGCAGGAGTTCTGCTGTGGATCATCATGAGCCAGCAGGCCTCGGTGCTGGCCGCTGAAAATTCGAACCAGCACAATGGCGATGTTCATGGCAATCGACATTCAACTATACTCTCCTCGGGTCACCACCGCCTAGCGAGGAGTCCAATGTGGGCGAACTACCCCTGGTTCCCGTCGCATACTCTGTTCGATCTATCGACGCAAGATTCGCCGGCGACTCACATGTCATCACCAAAGGGCTGAAGCGAAACGATCTGGCTCTGATCAGAAAGTCCAAGGCTGGTAAAATTCTCCTCGCGACTTTACGACGAGAGACTTCGCAAACATTCAGCACAGAGCAGTTTTCCCTTATTGACCGCATATCGTCCTATCCTGTTCGCCAGGCGTACGAAAGACTAAGCTCACGCAAGCTGGATGGGACGCACACTTGGATATTAGGAGGTGAAGACTTCAAGACATGGCTTGGCAATAGTGGCAGCGGCGAGCTGTTCCTCGTGGGCAAAGATGAGGATTGACCTTCGCTCTGTTCAAAGCCGCATGCTGACTATCGTGGAAAGTTGGATCAGGCAAACGACATTGATGTATTGAGGATACTCTTTTTTGCCGTCCGTCCTCACTAACACTGCTAGGACTACCATGATCCGTACAGCCATTGATACGCTCTCGCCTGCATCCCCGGTCCTGACCTACTTGTTCGAGTACCCGCAGAAATCTGAAATAGATTTGTTCTCTAGCCTGGCGCAGCAGCTTCTTCGACACCTGGCTGCTTCGGGACAAAAACCACCAGGTCCGTCCACCACTGGATCAAGTTGCTGTGTCCTGGCTGATTTGCTGTTGCAGACCAAATTCGCCAGTCTCTTCAGCAGCTGTACTGCGAAGGGGGCGAGAAGCCGACGTTGCGAGAGATGCAGAAAGACCTCTTTGAGCCTCTTTTGCATCTGCGCCCTGGCTGTGCAATAGTGATGGATGGCGTGGATGACATCAAGTCATCCGAGTACGGCGTCTACAAACTAGTAGCGTATTTTCGTGCAGTTGTCGAGCGAACGCCTATCAAGACGCGGTTCAGCACTCGCAACGAGTGGGGCCTACCTCCGAATGCGCAAATGCTTACTCTTAACCGTGGTACTTTTCATGCTGCAGCCAACAATGCCGACATAAAGCTTTACATTGGCGATCAGTTGGAACCACTGACACGTTCGGGAGAGTTACTAGAGGACAACGTGCTCTAAAATGAAGTACGAGAAGAACTGCTTCTCAAAGCACACGGAATATACGAGACCCCACGGCTAGCTTCTGAGACTGCTGAGATATTGACGGAGATGAAGGTTCCTTGTAGGTGTCTCTACAGCTTCGATATCTGTTCGGCACGCATGGCATGTGCAAAAGTCCGGATGACCTGACTCGATACCTCGGACAATTCCCCGAAGGATTGAATGAAATCTATGAGCGCTGTTTGACACATGGACTGGACGCGGTCTACACACCTCGAGTGCTCCGTTGGGTGTGCGCCACACCAGAGCCAACACATTTGGACAACATACGCGAGCTATTTGCTTTCAATCCTCAGAGCGGAACATTGGAGCAGCGCAGGATGCCCAGTCGAGGAGTTGTCAGACGATCTGCCACTGTCCTCATAGTATTGGAGTTAGATTGCTCGCAGCGACCAAGCCACCTTGTTCCCGCCCACTCCACTGTCAGAGACTTCGTGTTCTCGGGGAGAGGACAAGCCATACTTTCCACAATAGGTGACGCTCGTGCTGGAGAAGTCCTCGTATGGACTCTGGATAGAACCCTTCTGGAGATTGGAGGGCTCTGCGCATCTTATCTCATGGTATTCTCTGGAAGAGAGGTCAGTCATAAGCAGGAGCTAGTCGTGCGTTCATCCTCGCCATCGAAGCCGTTCCTCCAAGGGATATACTCCAAGGCTCTTCCGTCCCCGATGGCAAACTTCGCAGCGTATGCTTCGAACAAAATACTACCCGGAACGGCTCGTCACAACATCCCAACTCGTCCTTCGGAAGTGGCGCTTGGCGTCCAGGAGAGGCTATTGGAGTACGCTAGGCGCAACTGGCATCGCTGTTTCAGGAATGTTCGAAAAGACTGCGCAGAATACGCTGCTTTCAGGGAGCTAGTGTTCAAACAAGCAGATGCAACTTTGCATCCTTGGAATTTGCCGAAACACAGCACTGATCGAACACAAGTGGAGTCTTTATTCTGCTGGGCTTTGCGGCACGACCATGATCCTCTCCTGGATCTCGCCATTGACACTGGAAGGAAGAAGGGTCTGCTTTCGGACAAAACTTGGTCTACCCCATTGCCGGCATTGGGCTTTATGATCCCGATGCATTTCGCTGTACGCAGATGTAGTGCTCGAATCGTTGCACAACTTTTGCCGTTCTGTCACATCAGCGCTCATGTTGGCCATCACCAAGGCAACACCGTGCTCCACGAGGCTGCAATCAGAGGGGATAACGACATTGTTGAGCTACTGCTCGATTATGCAGAGGGTGTGAAGTATCCGTATCAGAGGTTCCTCCGCTTGAAGAACTCGAATGGGCAGCTACCGTTGCACCTCGCTGCGATGCATGTTACAGTCATTGTCTGCTATGAACTGCTTCGTCGCGTGAAAAGCTTGGAGCCTGAGGAGCTGCTGGACGCAGATCTTGGCACTCCCTTTTTCTACGCACTTCTGGTCGGATCGACGTCCATCATCGCCGATCTGGTTACAGATCACCGTGCCCTGGCGCCCTGGGACTTGGACATTGAGGATGGAACAATAACACGGGCGGCAAAAGCCAGCTCGAAGGATCTGCCTATTCTCAATCTCAGGTCATGGCTCATAGATCGGACTCCTGATCGTCCAAGAGCTAAGCGAAGGGTGCGAGATTAATTTGGACGTATTGCGGATGCACATCTTGTTGAGAAGTTTCACTTGACAGTGCCATAGGCTAGCGAAACCTGGAGAGCCGTTCCGAAGCACAGGCCTACGCACCAAGTTCAAATCTCTTCCGCTGTTTCTCTCGGCTTCAAAACACGCACGACATGAACACAACACAACACAGGAGCAGCAGCGACGCCTCCACGAGCAGTCATGTACTGCGTCGTATCTTCACCACTAACATTCCTCACAGAGACACTTCAGCGTCCGCCATTGCAGCACCTGCCGCTGGCCTTCAAACAGCCACGCCGCCCACGTTCTCTTTCGCCTTGTGCAGCCCGCGCTGCAGCGAAGAAGCAGAAGATGAACAAGGAGCTTCTGGCGCGAGTAGGCTTCCGCTTGCCCATCATCCTCGCCGTTGTCGTTCATCGCTGATCAATCCCGCAGTCTGCCGTCTTCACTGGCTGCAGCCGCTCGCGACCTCCAGGAACAGAAACGGGCGCAATTTACCCAAAATCGTCTCGAAGGCGACGTCGACCCTCACTTATTCGAGCGCCGACTTCATTCGTCATGAGACCCCAACAACCTCGCCAAAAACCCACCCAACAACCCACTCAACAACAACGGAAGCGACCTTGCCGCTGGCCTTAAGACCGCCACGCCGCCTCATAAGGTCGCCCGCTGCACGTTCAGTCTCGGACCGCCGCTTCAGTGGCTGGGACAGACTGAACGCAGACAGAACGATGTCTTCCCGAAGTGCCCTCGCCGCTGGCCTTGAACAAGCCATGCCGCATTCTGAGGTCGCTGATCGCGCAGCAAGCCAGGGACTCTCCAGCTCTTGGATCGACGTGCTGGCTTGCTGCAGATACTGGACGACGTCTGCTTCTTCCGAGTCCACCTCTGCCGCTGGCTCTGAACCTGTCACGCATCAATACGAGGTCGCTCATCTCGCATCGAGTCATGCTGTCCGCCATCAGCATCTTGATCGACGTCGACGCTGGCTCCATGCAGATACCCAGATGGTATCTCCTTTCCACTTCTCCTTCTCCTTTCCCCATCCCACTCCACGCGTTCAGCCTTGGACTCCCCTTGGGAACTAAGACAACCTGAACGCAGACACTTGCATGCTGTCTTCCTGCTCTGAGCATCTTCGCCGCTGGCCCTGAACCCGCCGTGCCGCACCAAAAGATCGCTTATCGCCCGTTCGGCCGTGGCTCACCAGAGCATTCTGGCCTAGAGCCCGCTGAACGTAGACACCCGCGTGGGGTCTTGCATGCCCTCCTCTCTTCCCCATTCTCGCCCTGCCCTTCCACCCTTGACCATGCTATCCGCCGTCACTACTGTGGTCGTCGCAGATGCATGGCAGACGTCATTAATTTGGATTTTTCCATTCCCATTAGTTTTGCTTTTCGGCACTACTGCTGTCCATCTGATGGCGTACCCTCATGGCCCACTCATGGAGATCAGCGAGTTGTCCCTTTGTTTGTTTACTTGGGGCCTGCTTTGTGCTTCCGCCTACTCGAAGGGCGAGAGGTCATTGGAGCGTCTGTTTGCATTGCTGGACTGCTACGCTCTTGTCTGTGTGTGCCGCATCCTCATCGATGCAGAGCTGCAGAGGGAAGTGCTGTACCACTTTTACCTTCTTGTCTGTGCGACTCACATCTACATCGATGTTAAGTTGCGGAGGGAAGTTGGGTACATTTATTTTCTCGACTCTTGTATGTGCATATCACTTCTTGATCGAAGTGCGGTTGCAGAGAGAAGAGTGTGACTGTTTGAGTTTTTGATCATGCCTCCGCCACTGGCCTTGAAATAGCCATGCCGCACCTCGAGGACTTGCTCTATTGATTTGGTTTCCTCTTCGGAGATTGGAAAGTTGTCACTGGCTTTGAGCTGGTCAACATGGAATCTGTGATCGTAAGTCTACTCCATCTCCCTCATCTGATTGACTGCTCGTGGAGTGCTCTCATCTCTGCTGCTGCTGCTTCACCCTCGACGCATGAAGAACGTGCTGTTCCGAATCCAGGTGAGTATGCTCCCATCCCGCGGGCGATAGTTTCACACTGACCACACAGTCTCTTATAGCCGCATGCTGATTTCGATGGCTGGTGAAGGAGAAGTCTGTCAACTGCGCAGGTTTCCCTGTCAAAGATACCGGATCCGCCTCCGAGACATCGGCACCAGTGGCATTACGAAGGGGACTGGAGCTCGAGATCAGATTTTTGGGTAGCGTTACATACATTCTCCAATAACCGCCAAGTACCCTTCTCAACCCATAAGCACACAACTCCATTTCATTCTTCCCTAGAACTTCAACCCCTCAAAATTCACCCTCGTAAAATTATGCACAAACCACTTCCCACTATTCGTATCCAACGTGACATTACTAAACCTCACATTCCCCTTACTCATCAAAGCGCCTGCTTCCACCTCACCGCCACCCACCGGCCTCTTCAAATGACCCACCCCACTCTCAATCGTAAAATTCGCCAGACTCACATCATATCCATTCCTCGTCTGTAAAGTCGGACATCCGAAATACCTCGCCTTCACCTCCTTTTTCGAAATGTAAAGTTCGTAGTACCCACGGTAGTATCCTTCCTGCCATTGCAGTTCGAGATTATCGGAGACAACGAGGGAGGATATGTGGTTACATTCAGGGATGGATGCGTTGACGCAAAAGCCTGTACTGGAGGTCGCTGTACCTGCGAATTCCGCGCCGATGGCTCCTTCTCCCGTTTCAGAATTGTAGGGTCTCTCGTCGAGCCAGACGAGATCAGAGACCCAATTGGCATGTGTGTCGCCCGCGAGAAAGATGTTGTTCCCGATGTCGTTGTCGTAGAGGGTCTTGAGAGTACGGTTTTTGCTGGCTACATACCCGTCCCAGGCGTCGGTGTTAAATTCACGGTCGTAAACGTGAGTATTGTTCATGTTGCTGAAGAGGACTTGGCTTCCTACGATACGCCAAGTGGCGCCGCGGGAGGAGGAGGATTTGAGATTGTTGTAGAACCAGTGCTCCTGGAGGGAGCCCATGATGGAGCGGCCGGCATCATTCTTGAGTTGTTCGACGTATTCGGTGTTCCAGTAGATGTCAGTGATGCTCCGATCGTAGTTTCGAGTGTCTAGAATGATGAGATCGAGGAGGTTGCCCATACTGAAGTTTCTCCAGATGCGGAGGTTGTTGTCCATGTCAACTTGACGGATGGGCATCCACTCGAAGTAGGCTCGGACGGCATTCATTTTGCGTTGGTCAACGCTGACTCGGCCATCTTTCTCAAAAGAGTCTTCGGTATTGTTTAAGCCTGAGGACCCGTCTCGGTAGCCATTGTCGCTGACCTCGTGATCGTCCCAAGTTGGGATCCACGGGAAATTTAGGTGGGAGAGAAGGAGATCATGGTCGGTCCGATATGTAGCCAGACGAGTACGGTAGTCGTAAAGAGTGAATAGGTATCCCGGAGGATGGACCTGGCGCATTGGAGTGCTCTCGTCGTCTTCGTAGATATAATCTCCGAGCTAATCTGATGTGAGTCGCACGTAGGATTGTTTGTGGTTTCAAGTAGACTCACATGTATGACATAGTCTATTTCGTCTCTTCTCACTGCATTGCCGTAAGCATTGAAGTATCCGGCGGGGAAGTCGGAACATGAGTAGACGGCAAACCCGATTTGATCGACGTCTTGGTTGGCATCGGGCGCTGTCTTCGTTCGCCCTAGCGGGCTCTTGATGTTGCTGCCGCAGACCGTAAATTGGTAGAAATAGCGCGTGAAAGGTTTCAACCCCGTGGCTTCGACCTTTATGGTATAGTCGACGTCCGAAGAAGTGTACGCACGACCATGGGTCACAGATACCTTGAGGTCCTTGTCTTCTGCGATGGTCCAGTCTACACAGATCGGACTGGAGCTAGCCTCAATGTACTTCTGAGTCTCATGATTGTAAAGCTCAACCGTTCCAGACACCGTCACATTACTGCGGTCGTTTTCCATCGTCGGACTGGCTCTTGTCTCCATAGCAGTCAGAGGAAGGCCTCGCCAAGGCCGATGCATACTAACTTACCCAAAGGATGACCGAGTCGGCGTATGGATCACCAGAAGCGACTCCATGGGTGAAGTTGACGGAGCTTGCGTCCATGTGTAAGCTTTCGGAAAATCGTTTTCTGACTTTTGAGACGGAAATTCCTAAGTTGTGGCTGTTGCTTGGACTGCCATAGTTGACGTTGGCAACGTAGTCAGCAGTTGCCGCCGTATGAAGTGAGATGAGTATTATCAGGTTCAACATCATGCCAATTTGGGCGGAAGCAAGCGATGGAAAAACTAACGCAAGCCTGCAATGAGGCCTAGATGAGCGCCAAAGAATCTGGAGCATTGCCCTTCACTTGGATGTGAGCTGTAATATTTCGAGAGACCTTCATATAGCGGGTGTCGAACGTCCTCCTCCCGAGACGCGTTGGTCCGCATTCGGATCACGTAGCCTTCGTACCTGGCAAATCAGCGTCCATGCCTGCAATGCTTCAAGTGTATTGAGCCAGTCATGCTTGGGGGATTACAGCACGCCGCCAAGTCGGTCGACGTGATACTGTCCTGTGAGAAGGATAGAGGGAACGAAGGCATAGCGCATCTGCAAGTGCCGTGAGACGACTTGAGCATCCTTTCCATGACATCGGTAAGCGTTCCTGATTCGCGCAAGGCAAGACCTTGAGATTTCGAGCTCGAGTCGGAGACCTTTCCGACCAAAACCACGTGCTCGTGGTGGGCTGCATCATGGGATGAAGTAGATTCAGAAGATCTGTGGCCACCGGCGAAGGTGATAAGGCCCGCGGCGAACACATCCAGTCAAGCAGTCTGCGTGCCACTCGAGGCTATTATGGGAATCGCGTTGGGATCCAAGAGGTATCCAACAATGCATGTGGACGTGACGATGAAGAAGCATGACGCTGTACGGAGGTATGGAAAGAGCGAGAGAGAGGGAAGTCATGGAAGTTGCTCGGCAGCTGCCGATGGCTCGTGCTCAGATCATGTGACTCCCAAGAGTTGAAGTCCGAGAAATCACTGTCCTGTCCAGTGACAACAACACAAATCGCTGAGCAACTCATACAACATGCCATCACAATTGAAACGGAAAGGCTCTCCGGGCCTCGAGGAGTCGGCAGAGTCATCTAAGCGCCGCTTTGCAGAGAATGAGGCCGATGCGACTGAAGATGCGATGAGAGCAGATGCACCTGCACAAGACGTAGAAGAGACACCCGCAGCAGACGACACAGCCGCAGCGCCCGCGAACGATCGAGCTGCAAAATTTGCGGCCCTTCGCGCGCGAAATGCGGCAAGCCGGAAATCAAACCTCCAAGAGACCAAGCAAGAAGCACACCGATCCTCAGTAGATCCTTCACAGCTGAGCAATCTGAATCGCAAGAAAGATGTGGCAGAGCACAAACTCCTGAAAACACAGATCGAGGAAGAGGGAGGCGACTTCGAGCGACAGCGGGCATGGGACTGGACAGTAGAGGAGTCAGAACGGTGGGACAAGCGGCTGGCGAAGAAGGACCGAGCACGCGAGAGCAACGCTTTTGCCGACTACAACAAGGAAGCAGGGAAGGTTTACAAAAGGCAGCTGAATATGTTGCAAAAGAATGGCATGGATGAGCGGCTGCAGACGTACGAACAAGACAAGCGGGATGCTATCGACAGGGCAGTAGCAAGTGGGGGGCTAGAAATCGTTGAGGCACCTGATGGAGAGCTTATCGCGGTGGACAAGGACGGCAGCTTCTACTCCACCGCAGACAGCACTCCCTTGACGGAGAACAGACCGTCGAAAGCCGCGATCGATCGACTGGTGGACGACATCAAGAAGGCCGAGGAGATCCGATTGAAGAAGCGTCGTGACAGAGGCCGCGCTGACGACGATGGAGCGGACGTCACGTACATCAATGAGAAGAATAAGCAGTTCAACATGAAGCTAGCGCGCTTCTACAACAAGTACACTGCGGACATTCGGGAGAGCTTTGAGCGTGGCACTGCCATATGAGCTAGCGCACTCAGTTATAGCGATGATGATGATTTTACGAAAAAGACGTCCATGTCTTGGCCAAAGCGCATTCCAGACCACCATATTCCATTCCAACCAAGCCTCGATCCGACGAAGCGCATCCTATACTTCGCCACAAAGTGATCAAAAGCGAGGACAAGATTGTTTGAGTCACTGCGGTCATCACAGTCTTGAATGAGAGCCAAGTTTGGCCAAGCACTGTCTTCTGGACACCGGTGAGAGCTATATTGAACTCCGTACCTCAGCCATGTACTACTAAGAGACGTGACCAGAGCTCGTTGACGGCTGTGCCTCATCCAGATTCGATCATATATCGTGACAGATGCGCATTCAGGAGCTTAGAACGCAGCCCAGTTGGCGTTTCAAGTCTGGAATCTTCTCTTCTTCTGTTCAGATCGAGCTCCGTCTTCTTGAAAGTCTTGGCCTTGCAGGTTACCTATTCGGTAGTAGCTCATCTCGTTTGTGATCGCACAGAGCGCCAATCATTTCTCCTCCTGGCTGGTGTACCCCGCCAGGCAATTAAGATCTCAGACTCACAATAATCCTTCTCACAACATTCATCATCACGGGTCAAATGAAAAAAGACATCTGTTCAACCACAGAGCCAAGCTTGGTTGCCGGGCTGCGGGAATTGTGCAAGGCCGTTCGGAGCACCAAACAGCCGTCGTCTGGCGATAAGAAAATGCCGTATGGCGCGCGTGGCATCAAACGCTGCTTTCTCGCACTCGCTGTCCGATAGGTTCTCGGCGCCAATGCCGGTTTGTTTCTGCCTCCCTCTATCGTCATGATCCCTCGTCCTTTTCATTAACATTCCCCATCCGTTCTTCAAAGTCAACACTGATGGCCATCACGCGTACTCAATCTTTGAGATATGACTGACTACAAGGTCGATGAGAAGGCGCTTGAGGCAATAGGCGCAAGCGCCACGCCCGCAGATCAGGTCGTCCACGTCGACAATAAGGAACCAAACGAGAAGGGCAACACCTCTGACAGCGAAGATGGCAAGGATACGAAGCCCGTTGAGGAAAAAGAAGCCAAGGGCAGCATCAAGGACTACTGGGTATGTTCACTCTTTCTACGGAAACGCGTGGCGACAAGTATTAATCGAATGCAGCGAATATTTGGATACGCCAGCAGACTCGACGCCTTCTGCTACGTCTTTTCGATAGGATGTGCAATCGCATCAGGCACGACAATGTCGCTCATGGCTCTGGTCTTTGGACAATTCACGACCGACTTCAACAACTTCGCCTCCGGACGCGCGTCTCCAGATGAATTCAGAAGCAAAGTCGACCACTTCGTTCTCTGGTAGGTCACACGAATGATGGAAGTCGTCCTCGAGACGCTCGCTGACAACTCGTTCCTTCAATCATAGGTTCATCTATCTTTTCGCAGCACGGTTCGTGCTCTCGTATGTCACAAATGTGACCATTTCAATCGCCGCAGTCCGGGTCACTCGCGCGCTGAGAACAAAATTCCTGGAGCAAACACTACGACAGGAGATCTGGCATTTCGACAAGTCAGGCAACGGCTCAGCAGCGACGCAGGTCACCACCAATGGCAATCGCATCAACTCGGGAATTGCAGAGAAACTCGCTGCTGTTGCGCAGGGCCTCTCACTGTTCTTTTCCGCCTTCATTGTCGCCCTTGCCGTTCAATGGAAGCTAGCTTTGATTGCAATGAGCATCATTCCAGCGTTGTTCCTGACGGTTGGCACCATCATTTCCATCGACGCGGTCATAGAAGCGCAACTTCTGCGATACTATTCACAGGGGGCCGTGCTGGCTCAGGATGCGATCAGCTCAATCAGAACGATACACGCGTTTGGCGCCCAGGAGAAGATCGTCAAGCAGTACGATGAGTTCTTGAAGATGGCACATCAAAAGGGTAAGTCTGTGTTCGTCATCTGGCTAAAGTCGCTGACAATATTTCGACTATTCAGGCAAGAAGAAGTCTCCTTTATATGGTATTCTCTTCGCTTTACAGAACTTCCTGGTCTTCTGCTCCACTGCTTTGTCATTTTGGCAAGGCTATCGAATGTACAGATGGGGCGAGATCGAAAGCGTTGGCACTGTCTTCACCGTTGTCCTTTCGGTTCTCATCGGCACGACAGCAGTATCTGTCATTGCGCCTCAGCAGCAAGCCATCGCAAATGCATCATCGGCAGCATCTGAGCTTTTTACAACCATTGACAAAGAGTCGCTCCTCGACCCGCTTTCAGAAGAAGGCAAAAAACCTTCCTCCTGTGACGGCCAGATTGAGGTCCGGAATGTTACCTTTACGTATCCGCAGCGACCTACAGCTCCTGTCTTGACCGACCTCACACTTTCGATTCCCGCCGGAAAGACGACAGCGCTGGTGGGACCTAGTGGCTGCGGCAAATCCACATTGGTCGGTCTCTTGGAGCGGTGGTATGAAACAGGCTCTGGTCAGATACTGCTCGATGGCATACAGCTTTCCGAGTACAACACCAAATGGCTACGAAGTAACATCAGGCTCGTTCAGCAAGAGCCAGTCTTGTTCCGAGGTACCGTATTTGAGAATGTCGCGAAAGGTCTGATTGGAACTCAGCGCGACCTTCCGGTTGACAAACAGCTCGAACTGGTGCAAGAGGCATGTAAGAAGTCTAATGCTCACGACTTCATTACGGATCTCCCAGAAGGATACGACACCCAAGTCGGAGAGCGAGCTTCAATGCTAAGTGGAGGCCAGAGACAACGAGTGGCTATTGCTCGAAGTATCATCTCCGACCCGCGAATTTTGTTGCTTGATGAAGCTACGAGTGCTTTGGACCCAACTGCCGAGAAGATAGTACAGGCGGCGCTTAACAAGGTATCAGTTGACAAGACGACGTTGATCATTGCGCACAAGCTTGCCACTGTGAAAGCCGCAGACAACATCGTAGTCATGCAGCAGGGCATTGTGGTTGAGCAAGGAAGTCACAAACAGCTTATCGACCGCGATGGTCACTATGCTGCAATGGTCAGAGCACAAGATCTTGGCGCGAAAGCAGGCGAGCCCGAATTTGCCGGAGAGGATGAGGACGAGGATGAGAAGACCCTGGAGCAGACCATGGCTTTACAACGAACACGCACACAAGCCGCTTCGACGACCGCCACATCCGAAATCAAACACCTGACATCTGGTTCACTCGGGTACTCCCTGATCAAGTGCATCTACATCATGTTCAGGGAGAATCCTCATCTTTACTGGTGCTACATCATCTCCCTGTTCGGAGCATTGATTGGCGGCGGAACGTACCCTGCGCAGGCGATTCTATTCTCGGAACTCATCAACGTCTTCATTCTGCCCGTCGACGAGGGCCAGAAGCAAGCAGACTTGTACGCGCTCATGTTCTTTGTGCTGGCCTTGGCGAATCTTGTTGGATATTTTGGCATTGGCTGGACTTGCAACACGATCGGACAAGATGTGACGCATAGGTACCGAAGAGAAATGGTGGAGCGCATCATCAACTTCGATCAAGACTTCTTCGACCGGCCTGAAAATTCGTCTGGCTCTCTAGCCTCGAAGCTCTCATCTGTGCCGACTGCACTGCAGGAGATGATCTCTGCAAATGTGATGCTGCTGGTCATCGTCATCGTAAACGTTCTCGCATCGAGTACTCTCGCCATAGCGTTTGCCTGGAAGCTCGGCCTCGTTGTGGTCTTGGGCGGTCTACCTCTTCTTCTTGGATCTGGCTACACTCGCATCCGGCTCGACCAGAAGTTTGAAGAGGACTCGAGCGAACGGTTCGCAAACAGCGCAGGACTAGCCACCGAGGCAGTCACTTCTATTCGCACGGTGTCTTCGTTGACGCTGGAGACCGAGATCATGAAAGAGTACGTTGCCGACATGGGCAAGATCGTTAAATCAGCAACACGGTACTTTTTGATCGCAATGATCCCGTACGCTCTCTCACAATCCATGGACTACCTCATACTGGCTCTAGGATTCTGGTACGGATCTCGACTGATCGCAAGCGGCGAATACACGACCATGCAATTCTTCGTCGCTTTCATTGCCGTGGTCTTTGGTGGTCAGGCTGCAGGCCAGTTCTTCGGCTATAGCACCTCCATCACTAAGGCGAAGGGAGCTGCGAACTACATCCTCTGGCTACGCACGGTCAAACCGAAGATTGGCGAGACGCCAGAAACAGACGGCAAAGGTCCATCTGGGGAAGGAGCGATCGAGATGGAGAATATCGAGTTCCGATATATGCAACGTCACGCCTCAAAAGTTCTGCGAGGTATCAGCTTGAAGATCGAGCCTGGGCAGTACGTCGCTTTCGTCGGCCCCTCAGGCTGCGGAAAGAGCACGCTTGTCGCGCTTTTGGAACGCTTCTACGATCCTACGTCAGGGCGAATCACTCTCAACGGCGAAGACATCGCCAACTTCTCTCCAATGCTGTACCGCAACTACATGTCGCTGGTACAGCAGGAGCCTCCGCTCTACCAGGGTTCAGTACGAGACAACATTGCGCTTGGCCTACAGCACGAGCCTTCAGACGAAGAAGTTCGAGAGGCTCTGCGGCAAAGCAATGGCCTGGATTTCGTGTCGTCTCTTCCGGAAGGCGTGCACACACCTTGCGGATCGAAGGGTACGCAGTTTTCCGGAGGTCAGAGGCAAAGAATCGCTGTCGCTCGAGCGCTTATCCGGAAACCCCGATTACTGCTGCTGGACGAGGCTACTTCGGCGTTGGACACGCAGAGTGAGCGTATCGTTCAGCAAGCACTTGACGAAGCTGCTTCCACACGAACGACTGTTGCGGTTGCTCATCGTCTTAGTACGATCAGACACGCGAGTACGATCTTTGTTGTTGCGAACGGCAACATCGCTGAAATGGGAACACATGAGGAGTTGCAGGCTCTTCGAGGGCGGTACTATGCCATGTGTCTGGCGCAGTCGTTGGATCAGGCATAAAGAAGGGGAATGTGTTGCATTGTGCTAATACAGGTAGCTCAATGAAGGACAGTTCATGCCACGACTACAGATATGAATGTACAAGCTTACATTTCGACTCTGGGTGGTTTTTCATGTCCAATTCTCGCCATGCCATCCGGTGGCAAGTCTTTCTGGCTTGCCCATTCGAGCCACTCCGGAGAGTGCCTTGCAAAGCAGAACGCCTCTAAGGCGAGTGCGTCAGCCTCTGACCTCTTCTTCGCATCTGACTGGCCAGGCCCTTGCAGAATTCAATCAACGGGAAGAAGAGCCTCAAGACCCTGCATATTCAAGCCCGCTAAGCAACCACGCCAGAAAGCTTGGCTAAAGTGGAACAGGAAGGTCGACCTTCACACGTGCTGCCTTCTTCTCTCTTCGTTGGCCATCCTCACCAAAGGATGAAGAGACAATGCCGCATTCCGCAAAGGCTTCTACACGTGCGGCCATGAGGGACTTGGCTCGCTGGGTATTGCTGCACATCCCATTGGAGGACCTGCAGATTTTCGCTCATCTTCCGGCTGCATGTTGAAGATGCGGAAGGTGGGATGGAACTGAATAGGATAGTACGCCGTGTTGCGTGGAGCAGACGGGCGAGGACGCGGATGTCGCGTTGCTACAAAATGGCCTTGGCCGTCCGACGTCGAAGGAGTGGGCTAGCCAACCACTTGCTTTACGACCACATTTGCTGCACGGAGCTATCGAATAGAGCGGCAATATGAAGGCCACGACAGCAGCCGCATTCGCTGGAGCGCTGTTGAGCAGCGCATCAGTCGCGGCACCAGTGGTTGAGCTGGACGCCAGAGATGTCGACACTCGTTTCCCATACACTGGACCCAAGATCCCAATCGGTGACTGGGTTGACCAGACTGTCAAGGGCAACGGAAAAGGATTCCCACGTCTCGTTGAGCCACCGGCTGTTGCCCCCAAGTCAAAGAGCCCAACGAACAATGTCAATGTCATCTCTTTGGCATACGCTGGAACCAACGGAGTCAACATTCATTATCAAACACCATTTGGCCTTGGCACGAAGCCCACTGTAAGATGGGGCACGAAAGCTTCTGACCTTCGCCAGGTTGCTACTGGCGAGACTGATACGTATGTTCATTGCCTATCGCATTGGAGCATCCGGTACTGACAGCCATCAGCTACGATCGAACTCCACCTTGCTCCTTGGTCGATGTTACACTTTGCAGCCAGTACTTCCACAACGTCCAGCTTACTGGATTGAAGCCGGCGACTCAGTACTTCTACCAGATCCCGGCCGCAAATGGCACCACAGCCTCCCAGGTGCTCACTTTCACGACTGCTCGCGCTGCAGGAGACAGCAAGCCTTTCTCCATTGCAGTGCTGAACGACATGGGCTACACCAATGCTCATGGAACGCACAAGCAGTTGATGAATGCCGCCAACGATGGCATTGCCTTCGCGTGGCACGGTGGTGATATCTCCTACGCCGATGACTGGTACTCTGGCATCCTGCCTTGTGAGGACTCATGGCCACTCTGCTACAACGGAACTTCAACCGAGCTGCCAAACACTCCACCAGCTCCTTTCCCTTCAGAGTATGCTGCACCTCTGCCTAAGGGTGAGATTCCCAACCAAGGTGGTCCTCAAGGTGGCGACATGAACGTGATCTACGAAAGCAACTGGGACTTGTGGCAACAATGGCAAAACGAAGTCTCCATGAAAGTCCCCTACATGGTTCTTCCAGGAAATCACGAGGCCGCCTGCGCCGAATTCGATGGTCCTGGCAACATCCTCACGGCTTACTTGAACAACAACACGACCAACTCTACAGCTTCCAAAGACGACTTGACCTACTACAGCTGCCCACCTTCCCAACGAAACTTCACGACCTACCAACACCGCTTCCGCATGCCGGGCTCCGAATCCGGGGGTGTCGGCAACTTCTGGTACTCCTTCGACTACGGCATGGCACACTTCGTCTCCATCGATGGCGAGACAGATTTCCCATACTCTCCCGAATGGCCATTCATCCGCGACGACGCTTCTGGAAAGCCAGCTGAGAATAAGACGTTCTCCACCGATTCCGGGCCTTTCGGAGAAATCAAGAACAATGACTGGAAGTCCAATGAAGCGTACGCTCAATACCAATGGCTCAAGAAAGACCTCGAATCCATCGACCGAACGAAGACGCCTTGGGTGATTGCCATGTCCCATCGACCGATGTACTCCTCGCAGGTCTCCTCATACCAGAAGAACCTGCGCAATGCCTTCCAATCCCTGCTCGTTCAGAACGGTGTAGATATGTACCTGGCAGGTCACATTCACTGGTATGAGCGCATGTACCCACTCACTCAAAACGGAACCATAGATTCGGGATCTGTCGTCAATAACAAGACGTACCAAACCAACCCCGGTGTCAGTCTGACGCACATTACCAACGGCATGGCCGGCAATATCGAATCTCATTCTACCCTGGACGGTGCACCGAAATTGAACATTACGGCTGTCCTCAATATGGCAGACTATGGATTCAGCAAGATCACTTTCCATGATAAGCATAGTTTGAGCTGGCAATTCATCAAAGGTGATGGATCGGGTGTTGGGGATGAGCTGACGCTTATCAAGAAGGGGAATGGGGCGAAGACGCCGAGCTCTTTTGGATCTTAGATGATAGATGAGAGACATACATCTGATGCGTACATGTAGAATATGAAGTTGATGAATCTGTCGCTATCATGATATAATATCGCTTGCTTTTCATGTCTCCTTGATGCCGCCAGCAAGTCACACTCCGACTCTCATGGATAAGCTTGTTTGCATCAATCCATCCCCTCAATCTCCTCCACGATCCTACCCTGCTGCTGCCCCTGCTGCCCCTGCTGCCCCTGCTGCCCCTCTGGCTGCTCCCCGGGCATCTTATGCGTCCTCTCAATCTCCTCCATCTGCAACCTCCCCTCATCCGTCGTAGCATCAATAACCCCCTGCTCCAAACTCAACATGCCTCCGTTCCCCAATTGCTCCACAATCTGCTCAGCCTCATCTACACTCATCGTCCCTAGCACCTCATTGACCTTGTCCAGACTACCGCTCTCCAGAGCCCGTTGTAGTCCTGGAGGGAAGCTCTCGAATATCGACCGACTCATTTTCTCATCTTCATCCTGACATTCTGCGAGAGGAGGTGGTGTGACGATGTTGATTGTTGTGTTGGGATCGACGGCATGCAGCTGAATTTGCTCTTTATCCCCGCTTCCTTCTGCTGCTGCTTCTCGCGCGAGTTCGGCTGTGCGTGTTCGGATACGGTCGTAGGTAGAATTTACGTCGTCGAGGAAGAGTTTGCGGGCAGAGTGGTTGGGTGTTTGCACGCGTTGGAAGAATAGGCCTACGCCGTCTTTGCCTAGTTGACGGCAGTATTGGAGAAGGAGAGCTTGGTGGACGCATTGCCGTACGTAGTCTTCTTGTTTCTTGTTCTTAGCTTTGCTCTGTGCGTTGAAGGCTTCGACTAGAAGGCCGTCTGTGTGCTTTTCGGAGAGGATTTCGGGGTTGCTTCCGATGAATTGTAGACTGGCTTTGTAGTCACCGAACGCAATGCTGCCGAACTTCTTCGCGATTGTTGCCGCTTCGTCGATATCGTCGTCATCCTCACCAAGCGCTGGGTCGAGTGCATCGTCTTCGATGTCCGCTTCTGAGCCTGTCGCTGCTGGTCCTCCGATCTGCTCTACGCTTCCCGTGTTCAACAACTCAGGTCCTGGCTTCTTGCCCGCCTTCTTCGCAGGGCCTTTCGTCTCCGTCGCAGCGACTGCCTGCGGCTTGGCGACATAGGAGCTGTTGAACCCAGTGTGTATCGACTCGCTCGTGATCTTTCCTGCTTCTTCTTTCTCCAGTCTGACAAGCTCGGCATTCAAGTCTTTCTGCAAGCCCGTGACCTTGCTATTGTGGTTCTCCACCTCTCTGATGTAGGCCGTATATCTCGCCGGCCCCTCAGCATCCGTCTTCTCCACCTCCGACTTGACCTGGTCCACCAGCGCGCCCATCATCTTGGTGTAGGCCGGCTGCTCCTGATTCTGGTGCACGCCGGCCGGAGGCGCAGGCGGCTGGTCCGCTCCTAAGCTCAGATCGCCAGCGACATCTGTCAGGCAGTCGAATACCACCTCGTCAATGCCTTCCGCATCTTTCTTGTCTGCAATCTCAGCTTTGTGGTTCTCCAAGGCCTTCAGCAGAGCGTCTATTCTTGCCAGAAGACCATCATTTATGACTCGCTCGTACTTCAGTGTCGTAATGCGGTGCTTGCGGTTAACTCGTTCCTGGTGGATCTGGTTCTGTTTGGCTCGGATGAAGGATCGCTTGTCGACGTTTGGGTGGACTTCGATGTCGCTGTCGTCTGAGAGCTCGAGAGCGTCCCATTTGCTGTAATCGACTGGCATTTTGGTGTCTTCTCGTTCGACTATTTTGAGTGATGTTGCTTATAAAGGTCGTTGCTCGGGATGTTGTTTATTTCATCCTCAACTTTCTGTCGCAGCTTCCAGAAGGTACCCGCACCTCAGGCTCGAGCCCCACTTATTCGACAGGAGCCTGAGGCCCAAGTCTTTCACAGGCGCATCGCTCACTCACGAACACCGAGGGACCTCGACAGCTTTCGTCGCCGCTTCTCATCAGCTTCGATTCGCCTTCCACAGCATGACTTTGCCTTCCTTAGCGTAGTAGCTATTCGACCTCGAGAGTGCAGAGTTACCTAGGCTCTCCGACTTCAGACACAACTCTCTACAAGTAGGATCGCATTCGGCATGTTTAAGAAAACTTTATATTGCCGAGAAGGGACCGGCAATGAGCTTTATCAGCCGCCCTTGCACTCACATGCCAGAAGCTGAGGGCAGAAACAGATCGGAGAACGGATGATTCATGTCATGAGCATTCGTTTCAGTGTACGTATATCACATAGCCCGGCTGAATCTATCTTTCAGCGTGTGGACCGGAGTTCCCAACATCTCAAACGATTGAGTGAACCTTCGCCTACTCAATCGATGTCCTCCCACGTCCACGGTTGAAAGAGTTGGCTCCTGGCTCGAGACATAGTAATGCTCTCCATCATTTCCAAGCTTCCAAGTGATCCGGTACTGTTCGCCAGTAGGACCACCGCCGCAAGTGCCAGCGAGCTTCTCGCTAGGAGGGCTGTTGACAGCGAGGGAGAACTGCAGTCGAATTAGTATGCGTTCACCAATTGTGAGTGCTGAGGATACTTACCAAGTTCATCGGTTCGCTAAAGTCCGTGTACCAGTCTTTGTGTATCAGGAAGTACACCAAGACGATGATGTTCATGACAAAGACCGCCACCAAGACGAGGAAGAAAGCCTTCTCATACGGCATGTTGCCTCCACTTGTGTACTGCTGCGCCCTAATTGATGCATTGAACGTCTGATACGCGCCCGGCTCGACGGTGGCGAGAGTGTAGTTCCACTTTTGGCCCACGAAAGGTGCATCGGTCATTGAACCGATTAAAGTCTCGCCTGAAAGTACGGCGAGAGCCTCAGCCAGAGATGGCAGGCCTGCGGTGAAGTTTCCGGATGTAATTATGAACTTACTGAGGACGCGGGCATTCGAAGTATCACCGTCAGTGATACCAGCGCTCAGAGACAAACTCCTGGCCCATTCGCTGCCAACGTTAGGCCAATCTTGGTTGATTGTATCATTGCCGAACCAGGCTCCGGGATTGCTTTTGATGTACTGCAGCTTGTCGTCCTTGTCATCGCAGTGCGCTCCGATAGAAGCACCACTATCGGAGGCGTTGTACTGAGTCGAGCAGGATGCTGTCAGGCCCACCTGCAACTGACAAAGGGCGTAATCAATTCCAATTCCATCGACGGTCTGGGGGTTGCTGTTCACGTCGAGAGGGCCGCCCTTAGCCAAGACGTAGATTGTCGTCCGGCCCCAAGCCGCGATTCCTGTGGTGTCATTGATGAGCGTGTTGTAGTCCTTTGGAAGTTTGGGAAAGATCGGCGGATATCGCATCGGACCGTACTTTTCGCCCCAGCCGAAAATATCATCAAGCTCAGTGCCATTGAGATAGGGATCTTTGTAGCCAAATCCTGGAATATATGGCCAACCGAGCAGTAGAGTTGTGTTTCCAGTGATATTCGTAGTTGGCGGATCCCATAGCTCGTAGACGAACGGCTTGAGGTCTGTCTCGTTGAGAGTGGCGCAGACCACATTGACGATTGGAGAGGGTACAGATGCCTTGATATTTGTCGTGCCACCGTCAATGTCGTCCGGTTGGAGCAATTCGTTGATCGGGTCTTGTGCGGCCTGTATGACACCTGGGTGAGGCATAGCCATTGTGATATTGTTGACCCAAATTCGGCCGTTGACGATGGTGATGTTCTGTTGATCAATCCAGGGTGCTACGACAGTCGTGTTGTCGGTGTGGAGCGCATATCCGGTCGGTCTCTTGGCAATATCGATGCTTCCCGTTCCATTGTTGGCTACGTCGGCCCAGCTGCCTAGCCAAGTCTGGTAGTTGTGATATGATAGAGACGCGTGCTGTATCTGCAAGCAGGACGACTGCCGGACATCTTTGTCAATGTCGTTATACGGATCGAATTGTTCAGTGATCGGCGTTTTGCATTGGCTGCCCATGTAGTTCGGGTTTGCGAACTGCGTTTTGACGAGTCCCTGCAAGGTGTGCTTCTCCCAGTCGGGGTATTTGAGCTGTGGCTGTACCAACGCAGTGGCAGCCGAAGTGTATAAGACCGCGAGCAAGGCCGCGAGTAAGGAGATAAGTCCCAGGAGCGTGAAGCCAGCGTATCGAACAGACTCATACTGAGTAAGCATCGTACCGGGCTGCATGATCCAAGTGCGCATTGACATTTCGGCGAGAGTCACGCCCCGGGCAGCTTTCTCTTTGAAAGCTCGCCGAGCGAGAGCTTGTCCGACAAAAGCCACAACGACTGTCACGAATGACAATTCGATCAGCTTAGCGAAGATAGAGGTCAGGAAGGCCGCGGTAGAGGGCGTCAACCTGCCACCGCTATTGCGGATGGCCTTGCCCCATTTTGGAGCACGTAGAGCGATCACAAGGAAGGCAGCCGAAAAGATCGTAGAGAAGATGGCCAGTGTCAAGATAGTGATCGAAACCCAGGTACCGAACCTTCTTCTTTTTACTCCGCTGTGACTCGCGCAATTATGGCCAGGCTGAAAGTCATCGTATCTCGACTTGACCGACAGAAGTCCAGCTTCCGACTTGGCATATGTCGATGGAGTGACCGAAGATGCCCCTAGAGATGCCCGAGATGCTTTGTGGTGAGGCTGATACGATGTATCGAAGTTCTCGTCAAAGCGCGTGCTTCCAGAAAGCGCGCCAGTTGATGGTGGAGAGTACATTGGCGCGGCATTTTCCGGTGTCGAGCTCTTGAGAATTCTAGCGGTATCTCGGTTTGTGGGTGTGACGGATCGGTTATTCGTCGATGGAGGTCCGTCTCCTGAAGTTATTCCAAGTCCATGCTGCCCACGACCGGCAGCCGGAGTGGCCGGCCGAATCTCGTCTTCTCCTGCGGTATCCGTGATGTCTCTGGTATTTGGGCTGTCATTGAACGACACCGATGTCACCCTGGTGTATCCCGGTCTATGTCTTGCGGAGAAGTGTACCGCAGGGCTGGGTGCTGGAGTAGGTGAAGAAGCATCGCCCAGTAGAGCTTGTTGCTGCTCCGGTGTATTAGAATAAGACATTGTTTGTTAGTTCTCGTGTTGCGATCGCGCCAATTACTAAAGGCTAATGTGCCGGCCGTTCCAATGCGACCTCGCGTATCGAATCCGGACTGAGACGCGGATCTCTGCAGCTGGTTCAAAACTGTTTCGAGGGCTCGGGAGGCATCAGTGTAACGAGATGAAACAGAAGGAGAGCGGGCTCCAAAGTGTTCGAAGGGAACCCGTTTGCGCAACCAGTAAGGCTGTAGACAATGAACAGTAGCACAGAATGTCAGCTCAATCCAGATGGAGTGATGTGGCTGTCGGAGCTGCAGCCCCAGGTCGTCCAGATCGCAATCCTTGTGGGAGGTCGTGTCGAACGTCGCTCAAGTCCTCGGTAGGCTACTCCGGGTGCCAGTACAAGAGCTCAACGCAGAAACTTGCAGGAGGGCACGCGCATTGGTTCGGTGCACCAACGACGGGTACCTGCGAGGCGATAGAAGCTCACTTTAGTGGCAACGATACGGGTTTGCTTGGAGCTCTGTCGTGGAGGTCGCGGCCAAAGTAAGGAACGGTGAGGATAAGGTTAGAATAGTTATATTGAGAAGCTGGGGGTAGACGAGCATGTCGTCTTTTGATGAAGAGACCTCCTTCCTACTGCTCTGGGCCGCGACCTGAGCGCGGCG
Source organism: Nothophaeocryptopus gaeumannii (assembly GCA_031771865.1). Classification (NCBI taxonomy): domain Eukaryota; kingdom Fungi; phylum Ascomycota; class Dothideomycetes; order Mycosphaerellales; family Mycosphaerellaceae; genus Nothophaeocryptopus; species Nothophaeocryptopus gaeumannii. The sequence goes on along the minus strand of JASISA010000041.1, from coordinate 968,644 downwards.
GAATGCGCCACTGCATGCGCCATCATTTCGTGGGAGCAGTTGGCGTGCTCAGTTTTGGGGCCACAATACTCCGAGTAGAGGTAGAGCTCTTCCATGGCGCGCCTTCAGCTGAGGAAAATAGAACTAGCGATTCGGATCGTCTTGGCGCTCCTGGCCTTCGGACCATCTGCGAAGCCACGTTGCTGGATCCTTTTGTGCATCAGCCTTGTGCTCACTATCATGAATCAGAAGAAGCGAGACGCACCAGCGCTTGCCGCGTTGAGTAGGACGTGTCAAAAATACCTTTCAAGACTGCAGCCGCAGAAAGCCATTCTCGTGGGCCCACTTGTCTTCAAATCATCTGCTTGGCACGAAGATGCAGAAGCACAATTCGTCTGAACTCGGGCAAAGACGTTCTTTCATACCTACCGCGGTGCCGTCTCGAACGGAGGCGAATTGAGACAGCGAGCGCCCTTGACGACGCTATGGCCGTGGATGAAAAGTCCCTGGGTCTCCTAACAGATGCAATACTTACCCTCACAACTTCAACTACCCCTCAGTCGTCTCGTTCGCGATACATGAAGCTGGACTTCCGACCAGATTCGATCATGGACCCAGCAGACACATCGTTCTCTACGCGTCCAACTTCGCGGGCACTGAGTCTCTGCGGTCGCTGCAGCTCTAGGGCTGCCAAGATCTACACAAGAGAATGATAGATCTGAGTTGTGAGGTTGGGATTTTGCCACGATTTAAGGGCCGAAACAGTCAGCGCCGAAAGCAAGAAAGTATATGGTAGAGGTAAGGACAATGCAGCGACGATGGTCTTTCATCTCCTGCCAACTTCTCATATCGCGTGATGTCATCTCCTTCCTGACATGAAACACACAGCATGCGCTCAAAAGACGAGACACTGACCATAGGGTATTCATCGCTCCAAACATATCTAAGAAAGACACAATTTCATATCTGAATCAGCAAAATGTCATCCCTAACACACAAACTCACATCCAAGCTGCAAGACAAAGCCACCGAACACCTAAACTTCGCACCTGGCACAACTCCCTTACTACCTCAAGACGATATCCCTGCCGACGCCAGTGCTGGAGACAAGAGCCGCGATACAGCTCAGTCTGCTCTTCAAGCACACAACAAAGCACGATCCTCCAAAGGCTGCCAGGCTCTCCAATGGGACGACAACCTCGCGCGAGAAGCCGAAGCGTATGCCGAGAAACTAGCCCACAAGAACAAGATGGAGCATTCCGGTGTCTCGGGCCAAGGCGAGAATCTGTACATGTCAACTGGGAATGCGACGTTTAGCGAGGCTGTGCAAGCGTGGCTGGACGAAGAGGCGAAGTATTCTGGAGAGAAGATTGGAGAGGGCAAGTTCCATGATTTTGGACATTTCAGTGAGTTTCTCCTTGGATTGGAGCTGCTGGCAGGTGACTGACTTGCATTCCAGCACAATGCCTCTGGCACAGTACCACGCATGTCGGGATGGGAAAGGCCAGGTCGCAATCCGGAGGAACATATATCGTTGCGAGGTATACGCCGCAAGGGAACATGATGTGGGAGAAGCCCTTTTGAGTGACGGTGCTCATCATCGTCTGGAACAAATATACCCTGAGCTCTATCTAGCCCTGCAAATCCTCGCTCAAAATACTCCTCGTAGCACGTGGATGTCTTCCCTGTTCATTCGTCATCAGCAATCCCGGCAGCCCAAGATCTTTCCCTGGCGGTCCCTCACGTCTTCAGCCCGCTCTTCAAGTTCCTCCTAATCTTTTCGATTTCCTCATCACTCAATTCGCAATACTGCTTTATGTACTTCTCTGGTCCGCCAAACTCTCTCTCTATCATCTCAATCGTCGCATCCATATTTTCCTTCTTCGAGCTGACCATATTCTTTACCCCATCTTCATTGCCCTGCAACGCGGGATTCTTGAGCAGTCTCTCGATGAAAAGTGGTTTCAGATGTTGCAATCCCTTGTCCGTCAACGCATACTCCGCGGCAATCTTCTCTTTCTCTTGCTCCGCAAGCAACATCAACAGCGCAACAAGCACGCCTGTTCGATCTTTGCCCGCTGTACAATGCACCAGAAACGGCTCAGGGCTATCCGAAGACGCCAAATGTCGAAATATCCGTCCGTATGCTTGAGGGCCCGCGTGTAGGATATCGTAGTATGCCTTCACGAAGCCCTCACTCCCCGTCTTCGTGTAATGCTGGTATCGAAGCCCGACCTGTTCAGGCCCATAATCTTTGGCTGCGAAGACGGGTGTCCATTCTCGTTTCATGCCATGCTCTGCAAAAGGGTCTGAAGGGTCGATTGCGACACCGGCCCATTCGGGTCCATCTCGTTGGATTTCGGGGGTGGAGCGGAGGTCGAAGATGTACTTTATATCTGGGAGAGATGATCTTGTCAGTGACTGAGGCGAATGATGGCCTCCATTGAAGCCTTCGACACTGTTGATTGTCACTGGTAGGGAAGACTGACCGTACCTAGATCCCGGCTCATCTTCTCAAGGCCTTCAGGTGTCGCTTTGCTGGGGTCAGCAGACCGGAATACAAGTCCTCGACGAACAACATAGTCGTCTCCGATGTCGCGGAAGTTGGCTATGCCCGGGACGTCGATGAAGGGTGGTGAGGGAAGTTCGGTAGACATGTTTGTTCAAGTAGATGAGGAAGAAGATCGTTCTAACGCATGGGGAGTGGTGTTGATGATGAGCGGCTCTCCATCGCCTCGGTCTCGGGCCAACACCGACGCCCTGGCGAAGGAGGGGCATCTCCGCAACGAGTGGTCGAATAGAATCATCCCGTCGTCAAGGAAGGCATTCATCTCATCAGCTCTTGAAGACGCGAGATGGACAGCCTTTGCTGTGCGGGGAGCGATGTAGAAAGTCAAGCTTTTTGATGGAATGCATGGCTGCGAAGCTGATGAGAACGAACCTCCACACCTTGTGGAAATCGGGCTGGGCATCGAGCAATCAGAGCCCTCGCTCGCGATGTCAACCACAAGGACGAGGTCTTCAGCTCAGAGTGAGGAGGAGTCGCATATTCTGCGAATCTGGATGGGGGGGAGAACGAATGCATTGCCGCCCGCGCTTCTGGCCTGACGCGTCTCGGCAGGTATTGGACTCGGAAGCCGCAACGTCAGGGGCTGGCTATACCAACTTCGGTCATTGATGCTCGGGGTAGGCATGTACTCAGTCATCATGAAGAACCTAGGAACTAGTCCTGGACATTCATACGGGATCTCTGCCTATAAATCCCTTTGGAACGAACCGCCAGTGCACATCCACTCCTGATCCATTGTGCTGGAGGCCCGGACGGCAGCCGCTTCGCGACCGGAGAGTTTGAGACCAACCCAGACTAATTGCTCAGCTTTTCGCGAGTGTATAGCATTCTGGGAAAAAGGACGAGCAGCCAGACGCTTGGGGGGTATCGCGCCGCCTGCGCATGTCTGGTACTGATCAAGCCATGGCAAGATCACAAGAGCACAAGCTCTACCAGTAATTCCTTCGCCAGACTTTCGACTCAGGCCATGTTCATGATCTAGAAATCTGATCAAAGCACCCGAGAATGCATCTTTCAGCCAGCAATGGATCAAGGACCGCATCGTGCAATAGGATACTGAGATCTGATCTGGATGCAAGATCTATAATGCATCTCGAACTTCCTTCTCTGGCTGCCCGAGACGTCTCTTCAGACCTCCGGTTACTAACGTTTGCAGATGACTGTCGCAAAAATGCCACAGCGTTTGGTGCCATGCAAGAGTCCACTGGTACGGCTGTTCTTCAGGCAGCCTCTGGACAACACGCCCCGTGGTGAGGTTCCTCTGGTGGACACGGTCTCGAACAACGCCCCTCAACTCACTCGTCCCCTCTACATGCCATTCTGGTGACATTCGATCCTTTTAGGACAGCATTCGACTTCGACACTCCCGCTTTCAGCAGCGCATGATGGCTCTTCTGGCAAGACAGTTTGTGGCTTGCGAACACAGACAGCGCAGGAAGCTCAGAGCGCTCTGCTGAGCCTCTCGTACAAACAAAGGGGACCTCCCATGATCCACGCGTAGTATATTGTTCGGTCTCGAGGGCCCCTGTCAGCTGCAATATTTTGTTCAGCAGAGATGAAGTGCATGACCACGATTGCGATTCTGGCCTCAGGCCTGTCTCTAGGTGAAGCCCTTAACTTTGGCAAGCCTTTTTGCTTCACCCAGTATGGCACAACGAGTGTCAAGAGTGTCCCGACGACGAGTGTAAAGTCCACGTAAGTGAATTGATAAAGGGCGAGGAGGGAGATGAGCTCATTCCAACAGGAGGACTTTCACTTTCGGAGGAACGACCACATACACGCCGTCGACTACAACCACACCTATTACGACAAGCACGACCACGATCACAACGATACTCACGTTTACTGCCGTCCAAAACACGCAGACTGCCACTGCTACGAGCACAATCACGAGCACTACGCAAACGACATCTACGGAAACCGATATAGAAACTTCCACGTTCACGCAGACGACGACGGTGAGCTCAACTGTGATTCTGTCAGCCGGCGCAGGTTTCACGCCATACGCATCGCTTGGCTCTGTTATTGCGGCTGACGGTGGCATGAAGAAACGAGAACTCCAGGCCGTCCGCAGACAAAACACGCTACCTCTACCAGAGCAGTCGCCAAACAGCGCCCAAAAGGTCCCATTATTCCCAAAATCCGTGACTTGCTACACTTATTACGCAGCGTTCACAAGGGTCAAAACGACGAGAACGGCCTCTCAGACATCGACTATTACAGTTCCAACCTCGACAGCAATCGCTAGCACTACGAGTACCGTAACAACTACTGAAACCCCACCCGATGCCTCCACTACTGTGACGCAAAGCACATCGGTTACGGTAACCCAGACGTTTTCAACCACCGAAACTACGACTTTAACTAGCACCACTACATCTACTAGTCAATTGCCTGTGGCTACTCAATATCAACAATGGTATGCATACCCCCACCTTACCCTCTGACTGCTGTCTCAGAGAGCTAACAGACTGTGCAGCTTGAGCAACAACATGATCACCGTCGTCGGCGGCACCAACTATCTCTATTACAATATCCCGAAGGCAGGAACATCCTACACGCGCAGCAATCAAGGAATGAGTAATATAGATTGCTGTCAGCTCTGCGCTATGACTACTAATTGTGGTGGGTACTCCAATCAGTAAGTCAAATCGCTCGATGTCTCTTTTGAAAAGAAGCAGCGACTGACTGCCATGCTCTTTACTTTAGTCCTTTCGCATGCTATGTTTTCACCTCGAATATCTGCGATGCTTCACGAGCTATCTGGATCAGTGAGTTTGACGATGGTGGTTCTTCGGAAACGTACCAGGGGAGTGGACAATGTGGACAACCGGTTTATTTTCCTTATTGAGAAGTAGATTCAAGGCTTCTGGCTGCTGTAGACATATTACTCGTAAAGCATCTTCGAGGTCTTCTGCTAAGCGGCCTCTGGCCTATGATCCTTTTAGAACCGGCACTCGTCTTGCACGGCGGTTATCTGTCTCAGTGAAACCATGGGATCGAGCTTCTCCAAGATCACGTTCTCGCTACCAGAACCATCAGTTCCCAGAAGAAAGAAGGGGTACGTACTACACAGCTAGATACCGATCGGCTTTTCCGCTTTGCAGGCCGAGATCAATGATCGTACCTCGAGACAGCTACTGGGTCCGTCTAGAGATGGACAGCACAAGGGAAGGCGATGAACCTCGTTACCGCTTCTTACTCGCCACGATCCAATCTCAGCAGCGTAAATGCGCTTTCCCAAACGTAGTAGCATTTTCTCCCGTAGAAGCAAGATATAATCAGTCTCTCGGAACGTGGACTATAGTCTATAGTCATTGAGATCGCATTGGGCATATCTGAAGGAAACTCGATTTCGAAACGAAGCAATCGGCAGCGAGCTTTGTCAAAAGCCCTTGGGAGGACGAGAGTTCATCAGAAATCACTTACGTTCGTTCGGAGTGCGTCTTCTCGTTCCACTTCCGGTTGGGCAGAGTTGTTGGAGCAGATTCTCTTCTAATTCTTGATATGTTCCACGATTCCTAAGCTCATGATACCCTCCCATACAATAATTCATTTTAGTCCGGTAAGTCGCCACGGTTGCGCATCAGCATCGGCGGCGCGTAAACCGATCTCGAAACATCGTCGAAGTAATTCGGGGAATAAGTGCAAACATCCTTGACCAAGTTGTCGCAATCCCGTGCGCGTCCGTAGAAACTGGCCGCTTGAGTGAACGATTTATCGTTTGGTCGTTTCAAAGAGTCATGAAAAGATTGATGACAGCTACTCGCGTGCGGTCGGAGGTCATGGCGCGAGGCTTTGGAGTCAGTGCCGTTGTTATCCAGCGCTAGCTGAGGTAAAGTTATGACGTGCATGGTGTTTGCAATGACTCGTTGGTGTAGGATGCTCGACTTCACTTAAGCAGTCGTTCCCTGGAGACTCCCAAGTGAAATGAAGCTTGAGGTAAAATCGTAGAGATACGGTGCGCTTGTACGGCGGAGCAGGAACGATGCCGTGTTCGTCCTTCATGCTGTATCCGCTGGGTTGTCACTGCTGCAGGCCTCCGCTTAGTGTGCTTCTTGATGCGCGCTGCATGGCGGCTCAAGGGGAGCCATGCGGAGTCCGTTGCGGTGAGATCGCTTTCGAGCACAACACAACGGCAGCCAGATCTCCATCACGAAGGTGATTGCCGTTGCGGTATAGTTCAACGCGTCATGATTGAAACCCTCATTGTTGGAACCCGGAGAATAAAGAGACCCTTATTGCACTCTGACTGTTGAACCATGGTCAAGCTCCAGACGCGGATCAGAGCGCAACGGCCAGTCCTAGTCTGACAGCTCGTGAACGCTCACGAGCCAGGGCCTCATTTCTTGCGGTGGCACTGTAGTTGCTGTCAGATATGGCCCGTCTCGGACATACTTTGGGAATCCACTGACTCTGCACAGAAACTTGGTATTTCGCAACGACTGATATTCAGGAGAAAATAGCGTTTCGCAGTGTTGCATATATTATTAAGGCCCGATAGCCAAGTAGAGAGCTCTCGAGCTAGTAAAGCAAGAGAAAGATTGATTCTGCATGTAGATCATCTTTCATATGTCTTGCCCTCGCGAAGAGCATAGCTTCATGCATCTCTGTCTTGATCATCCGCGGGCTTGCCGAGGACCGCACTTCAGGCTCGGAATGCCAAGATCCAGATGCGAGGTGGCAGAATGGCGTCTTGAGGATGCAGGTGAAGATTTGGACGAGCAAGGAAACGCATGTAATAGACATCACGTGTGGTCTACCTGTCTCCTAGCTAGCGTTGAACAGCTGAAGCCGTCGGGAACAGTACCGAATGCCATCTGGACATGATGTCTTTTTGAACCACGTGAAAGTTAACGAGGCTATCGAGCGTTGTGGGCACTCCAGTGAATCAGTGTCGAAAAGGACAGCGCCAAGCCGAGAGCGTGGGACAAAGTGACGTTTGATGGATCCGGGACCAAGCGCTCAATGTCTGGCTCTTATCCACGAGCGCTCAGAGTCTGGTTCGGTTGCGTATTGGCCTCATCTCCGTTCTGCAAGGCGTCGTTGGAAGCGGGGATGCTGGAAAGCGCTTTTCTCGCAGAATCGCAGATGCGAGCAGGTCTCAGTGAGATGCAGCAGAGTGATGTGTGACGCAGGGGCAGTATCCCAGCGAGATGGATTTTTCTCATAGCCGCATGGGAGCGTGCGCAAGTGTTGGTGAGAGTTGCACGGTCTCAGGAACGAGCCGGGCTAAGCTGCAGCTCTTGATCCAAAGAACAAGAAGGCGTTTTCTGTAGGTTTGAGCTAGCGCCCACTTGCCGGCAGCCATCCAGGTGGTGATGCTGGCCAAAGAAGGCACCAACGGCGGGTCTTGCTTGCTGCCCAAGACCGGCATTCGTTGGTCGAATGATCACATGCTGCGTACTGTGGCCTTTTTGCCTTGTCTTACTATGCCTGACTTCATTATCAAGTATCCTCGCCCATACCTCGTGGCGTTGCAGGATGGTGGTTGCAGGATAGTGCAGGTAAAATTGCAGGGCGAACGGACGGCATCCGTGTGATTCCTTCGATGAATTGACTTTGGTAGTTCTCGGCAAGCGGAGCCAGACTTCACATCGTTCGACGGGGATCGCGTGTCCCCGCTGTCTGGCGCTGGCCCGTTAGGCGGCTGGTCATTGGCTTGTAAAGTGCGATCCTTGTTGTTGCCAGGGTCGCACTTCTTTGTTCACGGCTGTCGCACTGTCGCTGCACGGCTAGGGACCGGGGGCATCCTTGGGGTCGTTTCATGCCGACCACCTGGAGAGACTCTTTGACATGCAACAGTCGAACGAACACACACCCATAACCTCCTCGATTTAATACGCGACAAGACCGCACCTCCTCGTAGTCGTATGCACGACATCACGGACGGAGCGCGCTGAGGGCACCAGCTGCGAGACACGGGACTAAACAACGCCCAACTGGAACACACCGCGACAACGAATCACACGCAAGAAGACACGGTCGCACAATCACGACCACAGTGCGCGCCAATCACCGCACCTCGCCCATTCCGTCACAACCAACAGCACTCTTACACGTACACATTCCATATGGATAGAAGCCGCTGCCACATGTCGCGTTTGTAAGGCCGACAGACACACGCCATACACAATCCACGGACTGGGACATGTAAACGCCAAGAACATGTCTGCGTACGACTACAACGAGCGCAGTCCGCTGGGCGAACGTGGCAAGACTGTCTTGCCCGCCTCCGAGTTTCTTCAGGAAAGACTACAGGAGCGTCGAGCGCGAAACACGCGACCCAAACGTGCCCGACACACCGACTTTGGTCCACGGCCTGGCCGTGACGATGACATTTTCTTCGCCGAGGCCGAAGAGGGCCGCAATTCACGAATCTTCGACAGTTCGCCCATGATTGCAAGTGCTCGAGGATCAGACGCTGGTGGGCAAAGCAGTGACAGGAGACGCCGAACACTTGGTGTCCGGGACATGGACGATCAGATGGATCGATTGAACAAGCAGAACTTCGCTCTGAAGTTGGAACTGGACCACCGACGAAAGCATGCTTTGGATATGCGAAGTGAGATTGACTCCATGAAGGAACAAGTCGACCGTGCTGTTGCATTAGAAGACGAGCACAAGGAGCTCTTGCGGATCAACTCTCAACTAGTGCAAGAACTTGAGAAGCGTGACAGAGCTGTTGAGGAGGCCATGGATATCATCTGTGAACTGGAGGACAAAGTAAGCGACTTGGAGGAGCGGCACAGTAACACGAGACCTTCAACTGCCCACGCCGACTCTGGGTACGCTGGGACGGAAACGCATGATCAGGAGCTCCCGTCCTCTCCTCCAGATGCCTCTAGCATTTCGAAGACAAACGCCTCGATCGCTCGAGTACCTGCTGCACAAGCCACGACTGCCACCGCACAGCTGCAGAATCTTCTGACTTCTCGGACGCCGGCCAAGCCTAAGAGGGAGCCGTCGATTCTGAGTTCGAAAAAGCCAAGCACCGCTGCTCTGAGGAGTGTATACCTGGCGAATGCCAAGTCACTGCATCCAGTCAAAAGCTTTCACTCCCTCCTCTCCCGACATGAAAGTAGGACTGAGGAGGAGACCAACGAGCCTGATTCACCTCGACTGAGCGTGCTGAGCGAGAGCAGCTTCCCGTCTATCTACAGCCCAAAGGTGCATGTCAGCCCTGATCAATATGCCTGGGAAGAGGATGATGAGGATGACACTCGGAGTGCTTCCATCGGATTTCGCGCTCACCTGAGGCAAGATAGCATTAAGCGTGTGAGTCAATGGATCTCTGAAAAGGACGCGGCCGATGCAACGCCCTCCAAATCGAACAATCTCTCCGATCCATTGCAGCTCGATGAAGAGGCCATCTCGACTTCGACTACACTGCCTGGCAACAACGCAGCGCCGCAACACCACCATTCCCTCAACGATGCTCTGTCTGCCGCTGCCACATCACCAAGCCTCGCTCCTGCCGCCGACTTCAGCTCGGCACGGCCACGACTACGACACCACAAGGCAAGGAAGACTCCTGGTCCTCTAAGCAGCTTCGCCGGACCTACGTTTGGCGAGCGAATGCTACCCCCAACTCCGGACAGCGCTAGCACGCGTATGCTTCGTGCTTCGAGATCCAGCATTGCTGATGACAAGAGCTTGCTGGACAGCACTCCAGCCGCAGTGAAGGGCTTCAATCCACTTGAGCCTGGCATCAGAACCGCACCAAGGCAAATGAGATCGTCTGTGGAGCTGAGCTCAGCCTACACTAGCAACCTTCACTTCCGCCACGATGCCTTTGACGGCACGAACCATAACAGTACCGACGGCTCAGAGCAGGACTTCGAGGACGATGCTCGGTCGGAGACTGTAAAGGACTTTGGTATCGACCTTGATGACCTTCCCGTGTCCGTGAAGATGGGCACTCCAAGCAGGTTCATGTCAAACGGAAAGCCGCCGGAAGATATTATGTCCAACCACAACAACGTTTCGCCCACGTTCGAAGCGAAGTCTCCTCACCGACGACGGTCCAGCGACCAGTTCACTGCCAGCACAGCCAAGCCACGTCTAGATCGCATGGAGACCAGTCCCAGTATCCTTGGCCGGATGATGGGCAACTGCGGGAAGTCGTCGGTTGAAAGCGTGACGAGTCCATACTTGTCTTCCCGGTCACATCATTCTGGCTCAAGTAATCGCACGATTGTCCAGGCTGATGAGCACTATAATCGCGCTTCATCTCCAGAAGGGCCTCGAAACAATTCTCGATTATCCTCCAGCATCGCATCGCCTCCTCGCAACCGCGCATCGCCATCGCCTGCACGATCATTCGGCAATGACCTACTCCGTCGTATGAGCACAGGCCGCAGTGATCGCGAACAATCACCTTTGCCAACCTTGACGTCGACACCTTCCTCCGCTTATGTTAAGGACATACCCGCGAGGCCGAAGACAAGCTTTGCAGACCGTCCATCTAAGGGCGGCGACGGTTCGACAGCTTCTCGACCTCCAAGTAGTCGCGATGCACATAGGCTGTCCCTCACGACCAGAACTAAGACGGAACTTGCTGCCGCCAGACCAGGTTCAGCAGCTGGACTCCAGAAGGAGAAACGCTCCATCTTCGGACGCAGCAACGGCGTCAAAGACCCAAATAAGGCCGATCCTCCGCCCAATCAGCAGGATGGTCGTGGTGCTCCTCCGAATCGAAGAGGCAGCCTTAGGGACGCTGTCACCTCGAGACGGCCGTGGCGGTAAATGAACCTTTGATGACACTTATGGTATTGCTATTTCACACGAATCGCTGACGTTCTTAAAGAGGGCCGTAAGGCACGGGGACTTTTACGAATTGACGATTCACTACCTGATGACGACCGCTTTGTGCTGTATACTAGTCATGATTGTAATACTATCGCAAGCATGCATCTTGAGCATCGCAAAGATTCCTTCTACTAAACGTCTACAATGAAGAATATTCCCTTTGGCGTTGCATTACGTTCAGAGCGCAGCTTCCTCATCAAGACATTTCCTATTCGCCCAGCCGGAGGCGGCACACTGATCATGGCACGTTGAACAAGCAGACACTGTGAGCAGTGCGGCTCCAATGCAGGAACAGAATGCTGGGAAAATAGAAGCGAGCATGTCCGCCGGACGCAAAGCACACCGTCACAAGAAGACTGGCTGAGGCCTTTTGTATGTAGCACCGTGAAGCAGACAGACACAATCATTCGTTGCATACCACACGTGTGGCGTCAGTCTGCGTCGACTGAACTGGTGGCCATGGCAGGCTAAGTGAGAAAAGGCTTGTACGAGCTTGTCTGGTCTTGGAGGGGAAGCTTCGCATCGACGGCCACGCATGGTATAGTACTTGCTTGAACTACTACTAATACGCGGCCTGGAAAGGTGACCTCACTGGCTTTGCGCCTCTCGAAGCCGCATCTCCAGCATCTCCAACAACGTGGTGTCTGGGGGTTGGAGTGGATCGGGGAGCACGTGGCGGGACGGGGGCTTGTGATTGCCGCGATCAAGCTGCGGGTAGAGCCGTGTCGACGTCGGACCTGCATCGAAGAATCCGGGCAGCTTCCACCAAGCTCCAAGCTACACCCAAGCACGGCATCGCTTACGCCCATCGGATCCGACTTCTTTGTTGTTCACGGCTGTGTATGTTGTGTTGCACGGCTTCCACTTCGAGTTGCGCCATGGGCGGCGGGCCTGGAGCGACGGAGCTGTTGGAGGATCTGGCCTGCCCGCGGTACGATGACGAGGTCAAGCCTGCGGGCCATGTGCCTACAAAGATCCCGGGAAGGCCACACTCGGCTTCTGCAGCCGTACCTGAAACTTCTCCCCGGAGATTGAGGCAGAAGATCTTGTTCGTTGTACAGATCATTGTGTTTGTGCTCGTTGTGCTGCAGTTCATCATGATGTACAAGAGCTATGTCTTGGCTGCCGCGGCGGCGACATTGGTGGGTGCGGAGCCCATTGTGAGGAAGCAGGCGAGCCCGGCTTCGTCAAACATTCCGGACTACTATGTGACTGAGCCGGAGTTGCTCCCAGGTAGGCCAATCGAATAGCTTTAGAAACATCCAATGCTAACAGCAGAAAGGGCCCACTCCAACCGGCGAGCCTGCCTTCCTCGCGCAGAGCAACCCAGCGCCATTCACCGGCACCGTAAGCTCAAATTGTCCGAGGCTGCAGAAACAAGAGACTGATTGAAGTGATTAGACCTACATCCCAAACAGCCCTTTGGAGACGCAAGTGCCCATTGTTGGCAACACCAACAACAGCAACATCTTCCAGCTGCACGGCCAGCTCTCCCACTACTTCCCTAATCCAGTCGGTTTCGGAGTGAGCGAGTACACTCTGCCAAAGAATGCCTCAATCAAGCAGCTTCACATGCTGTCTCGGCATGGATCGCGTTATCCAACCCTTGGTTCTGGATCCTTCACCCTCGCGGACAAGATCAAGAACTACACGACCGGCATCTCTGGCAACGTCCATTTCACCGGCCCTCTCGACTTCTTGAACGGCTGGACCTTCAAGCTCGGTGCTGAGATCCTGGTCCCAATTGGCAAGCAGGAGCTGTTCGACTCTGGAACTCTTCACCAGATCATGTACGGACACCTCTTCCCAAACAACGGCACCAAGCTCATTGCTCGCTCCACCACCCAGGACCGCATGCTGCAGTCTGCGGAGTACTTCTTGGCTGGTTTCTTTGGCTTGAAGTGGACCGAAAACGCAACACTTGTATTGGCGCGTGAGAACTTGACCGGTATCTACAACAACACGCTTGCTGGCTACTACAACTGCAACAACTCGAACACCTATGTGAACCAAGGCGGTACCAACGCCACCAAGCAGTGGTACAACATCTATCTTGCAGATGCCACCAAGCGTTTGAACTCGTACGGACCAGCTTTCAATTGGTCGACCACCGATGCCTACAATGCCCAGTCGCTCTGTGCCTACGAGACCGTCGCTCTGGGATACTCCGCCTTCTGTGGTCTGTTCACTTACGAGGAGTGGGAAGGCTATGAGTACTCTGTTGACATCAACTTTGCTGGTAACAACATGTTCCAGTCTCCAACCGGTCGTGCTGTCGGTATTGGCTACGTGTATGAGATCATGTCTCGTCTGCAAGGGCACTTGATCACACAGCCTGTTGCTCAGATCAACGTTACCCTTGACAACAACACCAACACTTTTCCACTTGGCCAGTCGTTGAACTTCGATTTTTCTCACGACACAAACATTGGTAAGTCAAACAAAGTACGTCATCAGACGCCATCAGACTGACATCGATCACAGCTGCAATCTTGACCGCATTCGGCCTCACCCAATTCGCCCCTCTCCTCCCAGCCGACCACATCGTGCGTGACCGGTATCTCGTCGTCTCCCGCATGGAGCCCTTCGGTGCCCGCCTCGACATGGAAATCATCGAAACACCCCAGCCCCTCAATGGCAACCGCAAGAACGGCGACAAATACGACAAGGGTGGCGTCACCCGATACATCCACTTCATCCTCAACCAGCGCACTATTCCTCTCGGCTGGAGCTTGCCACAATGCGGTCAGCGTGACGACGGCTGGTGTGAACTTACCGCTTTCTTCGAATCTCAAGCGACCAAACTGAACGAGGCCATGTACAACTACAGCTGTAATGGCAAGTACCCAGCTGTGCCATACGGTACCATTACGAATGGTGTACCTCTTGCTCAGTATAACGGCTCATCGTCCGCCTCTTCTTCTGCTACGGCGACCGGTAGCAGCAGACCCGCTGGCTCTACTACAGCCGGCAAGGCGACATGCTCGCAGAATGGAGCTGTGGTTTGTAATGGCGAGAAGCAATTTGGATTGTGTAATTTTGGACAAGTTGTTTGGCAGCCTGTTGCTCCTGGTACGGTTTGTAGGAATGGGCAGATTGGGTACGCGTAAGAGTCTTCGGGGGAGGTGGGCAGTTCGCATCAGTTCACCGCGTGCACGCCTGATACATGAGGCTCTGGTGATGACGAGATGAGATGATGTGGGTATATCTTGTACATAGTGAGCTTATAGTATACCCCATAATGTGGAATGCATGTATAGACGCGCACGGGTACCTATAACAGAGAGTTTCCTTGTCGGTGATCTTCTTTGGGGTGGTTTGCTGATTGTTATTTCGCACGAGCTTCGATCGGCGCTGATCTAGACATGCATTACAACTATGGATGGGTTTAGGTGGCGCAGCACGCTTGTGAGGTATCTAGTTGTATCCTGATGGACGATTTTGCAGCACAAGAAAAGCCTAGTCAGCCCGCATGTGTCGAGCTTTGCAGCGTATTCGCTGGCCTTTTTGGTATTTGTATACCACGAGACTGTGCCACGGTATGGTACAGGAAACGGCTGACTGCGGAAGTGAAGTTCCGCCCTTTATTCCTGCACTCAAGCTTGACGTCTCTGGTTGTCGCAGCAATATTGCCTGATGCAGCAGGTGCTTGCTAGCTCTTTCCTCCATCAAGCTTCTCTCGCCTTCACCATATTAAACATCAATAGAAGCCCTCTGACCAATAGGTCCCAGTCTCACCTCCCACTCCGTTCTCATCTCCTCCATCTCCTTCCAAATCCTCCTCCCCTCCTCTTCAAACTCTTCCGTCCTCTCTTTCGTAACATCCTTCCTCCCCCGAAATAACCCTTTTGTAATACTCCCCGGCGGAATCTCCCCAACTTTGCCAGTATACCCCCATCCATCAACCTGCGTCCTCCCAACCCTCTCATCACCGTTAGAATTGCATGCGGAGGCCCATTTCCCTTTCCCTTCACGGGCTTCTTGCTCGGCGACTTGAGGTGCGAGAACGGCGAATGCTGCGCTTACTGCTCCTTTGTAGGGTTGTATGAGATGCCAGGGTGAGCCTAGCCAGCGGGAAATGTAGAAGCCTGCGATCATGAAGAGCGCGATGAACCAGTGCAGGCCGGCGATGGAGGTTCCGATTACGCCTGGATGGGTGACGATCATTTTTGGTCTTTCGGAGTCTCGTGGTGCGGGGAGGAAGGAGTCTACGTATGGTCTCGTTGCAGGAAGCTGTGAAGAGAGGACGAGGTAGTCGGTCAGTCGTTTCGAGTGTTCGTAGGCAGTGAGTGATTTAAGACCTTGGAGATCGTTGATGTCGAACATGTCCGCCACTGCGCTCGTGCTGGAGATCCAGATGATTCTTGTATCGCCGTGCATGAGCGGACTCAGCCAATGCGCCAGCAGATAATGTCCAAAGACATTCGCAGTGAAGACCTGACCCAGCTTCGGCTCCGGTCCCGAATCCTTGCCTCCAGATAACCCATTGACCTTTGTCCCCTCAATTTGCGGTTTCGCGACAGCGCCCACATCACATTTCATGAACAGCGGATAAGTAGTCGCATGCACCGTATCCGTCAGCACCGTCCAAATCGCCTTGGGCCAATTAAGTCCTAGCCACCCAGCAACACCCGCATTGCAGACAAGAGCATCGATACGCTCTCCCCGTCGAAGAAGTTGCTCTGCCAGAGCCTTGACGGTCTGCAGTCTCAGCAAATCGCACCGAACACCTTCGAGCTTCACCCGCGCTTCGAGTAAGAGGCTGATTCCTAATGTCTTGCCATTGGCTTCTCGAAGAGTCTTCTGGAGATGCTCATTCAGTCGTTTGAGGGTGTCGTCGCTTTTCCGGACATGACGGGTAGAGAAGAGGAGATGGAGTGTTTGGCTTTGTGGTCGAGTGAAGAGGAACTCGTCTATGAGACGACAGCAGAGCGCAAAGCCGAGACCGCTGTATATAAGAATTTAGTAGACATAAAAAATCATAGCAGTCGAGATATGTCCCGTCTGTGTATCCCGTTCGGATCGGAAAAGACGAACGAACCTATTCGCTCCAGTCACCAGAACAGTAAAAGTAGTCTTCTCGTCCCTCACTTCTTGAGACGGCACATCCATCACGTGCACCAGTTGTCCGCCGACTGCCGCTCGATGTTGCTGGTGGCTTGAAGGGTTGTCTCTCTGGAGAGGCCTGCAGCTGCAGGAGGCTGGGCTTGGCGGGTGTTGATGGGAGGTACGGCTAAGTAATTTCACGCGTGGAAGGAGCCACCCGGATCAGCAGTCTCTTGTCTCTTGTCCCTTCCTCAAACGTCCGGAACCAGATTCGTGTACTTGCCGTAGTCTCAGATACAGATGCAGCCGATCCGCTGTTCCTATCCAAGAATTGCAAATTGTCTGAATTGTACTTCGTATGGTTCGGCAGAGGAAGCATCGTATCATCGTATCCTCGTATCATCCTCGTCGGCCTCGTGGCAAAGACCCGCGTCCGTGCATAGATCTAATGGCCTCAGGCTTCGACAATGCATGGCGGATTATGAACAGGCACGCACCACGCACCACGGTATTGGACAATGAAATTGTATGCAGCAAAGTGTTCAAAGGCAGGGTTTGCATTCGAGAGCCGAGCACTTCGATCTCTCGTCTACTATATTTATGTAGTCTCTATAGTCACTCGGGTATATGCAGATTAAATGCAGTCTCTTTCCTCGCTGCTGCTTCTTCTGCTGCTGCTGCTGCTGTTGCACAAATGTCTTTCCCAAAAGCTCACCGCCCAAATGCAAGTCGTGAGCTTCAAAACAAGTGAATGACGATGCTACGCTTGCTGGAAAACCACACAGAAAGCCACGAAATCACGTTCAAAAACGCCATCAACATCATTGACTTCATGCATCCACCAATCAAAATGCCACTGTCCTCTTTCCAGTAGCCTGTACAGAAAAGGTTGTACACCAAGAATCGAAGGTTCGTGTCGTCAACGTCGTTTATGGCTTCGTGAGTTGTTCCTTGCGGAAGAAGGTGAAGAAGCCAACGCAGATACCAAGTTGGAAAATGAGGCAAATCCAGAACCATGGCTGTGAAAGCCCATCTGCCCAGCCTCCGGCAAAATCAGGGAATGTAGCACCAGGGCCAGTGCTGTTCAGTCCGTCAGCGCGGGCGATGATAGTCGCGATAGCGCCGACGACCTGCCCAGCCATGAGGACGAAGGAGCAGTGGAAGCGGACCATTGTCTGCAAGAGAATCATGCCGAACCCTATGCCTTGGATGGAGTCCAGAAGACCGAGCCATAGCCAAAGAGATCGCCCTAGGATTGCAGACGCGATTGGACCGCCGGCCCATGGCAGGTATTGACCAATGTTAGAGTTGGACCAGAGAATCTGGCACCATCGTGGAGCGCCGAGACCGATAGCGAAGATTGGAATGATCCAGCTATGTGTGGTAGAGAGGTGACCGAACAGGAATAGAACGCCAGCCCATACAACAACAAAGAAGAGCAGGATCAGGAGGAAGATCGCCCAACCGGGAGCATGCTTGGAGCTCCAAAGGTACGACCAGTTGCGGCCGTATGGGGCAGACAGGAAGATGTTCTGGATGAAGACAGCCACGAGGAACCAGACGATGATCCTCCGGCGAAAGATGGAGGAGTAAAAGTCGGGCACTGCACCGGGCTTCTGTCGATAGAAGTCTGGAAGTCCGAAGAAGAGTACGAAGCCGACTGCCCATAGCAGGATCGCAATGGGAATTCCGATGGCGGTCATCTTGGTGCCGAGTGATGTAGTCTCTCCGTTCGCGTTCTGGTTGGTAAGTTTGTTACCCCATGCCCACATGCCAACAACGTAAAGCTGTTGCGTCCCTTGAATCGCGCAAGCTCGGAACGCCCAGTCCTTGACGGGTGCTGATCCTAACGAGCCAAAGTTCTGCGCGAAGAAGAGCGATCCCGAGGCTGACGCAACAGCGTACATGCCAGTCGCAACGTTTTGTACCCAGCCTCGCGCAAGCTCAGATGAGCCGTACGGTGCGAGTGCGAGCAGAAAGAAAGCCGAGCCGTAGAAAAGCCAAGGCAGAGTCAGCACCCACAGGGCAGCAAGACGTCTGAACATGAACCACCAGATCAGGGTTGTGGCAAGATAGATGCAGGCAATGGCGTAGAGTTGTCCGGCGGTCTGACCGACTTGGCCACTGATGAGCGTGATCTGGTACGAGTTGGCTGCCAAAATTTGTCCGAGAGCAAGCAGAAGGGAGTAAACAGGCCAGTCACCAAGTTTGTACATCATCAGGCGACGAACGCCAGTGGGCGCCTGGTAATTCACCGGAAGCAAGAACTGGCCCAGTGACTCGTCGGTATCCATGCCCTCGTAGATGGAGCCCGCTGGTGTGACAGCCCTTGATGCAGTCGGGGTGTTGCTGCGACTCATCTTGGCCTCATGCAAACGATTGAACCATTGCTTCTCCGACTTCTCCAAATACTCTTCGATGCACAGCGCGCTCTCTGAATTCTTGCCGCTAAGTGCGTCGAGCTTCTTGTCGAAAGTTTTGAAGTATAGGCCAGTTGGGTCGGTGAAGAACGGCATGAGGTCCTGCGGTTGGTTTTTCTTCTCGTCCATCACCTTTTCCATTGAAAGTGGAGTCTGGGGGATGCTTGGGCTATCTTGCCTTACTGGAGTATGGGGACGAGCCAGGAAAGAGAAGTGCTGCTGGTTTGCGGGAGTCTCAGGGCTGAGGGCTGTACCTGGGGCGTAGTATGGGTTGTGTACCTGATCTGGAGGAGTGGGCTGGTGCTGCAGCGTTCCATCACGAAGACTGTAGTTCAAATCGTTGACGCCGACGAGCTGTGACCTGCGCTTCGACTTCTCCGCAGTCTCTTGGCTGATGTACTCCTCGTCCTGGATGTTACTGAGTCGCCGTCTCGGTTCCTGCTCATCGATGGAGTTGCGTCGAGAGATGCTCGTGGAAGAATTAGACTGTTGCGATCGCACTGACTGAGGCGGAGAATGGCCTGGTCCGTGGCGCATACCAAGAGATAGCGAGCCTTGTCGCGAAACAGACGGGGTAGAAGTGCCAGAGCGGTTGGGCGATGAAGGACGTGTGTTCGGACGAGAGCCAGATGGAGTTCCCCATCCACTGCGCGGCGTCATCCATCCGGGGGTATTCCAGCCACTGGAGGTGCCGCTCTTATCTTCAAGACCCATGCGCTTAGCCGTAATATGCTCCATGCGCTTCTTGTGAACCTTTATTGCGGTGCCTTGAAGGATCTCCAGATCTTCCTTCCATTGGGCAACTGGAAAACGCTGCTTGGCCGAACGGGCTCGCATCAGCGCACGAGTGTCGTAGTCCGACTTGAGAGCACCGGCAATTGCCATCTTGAACTGATGCATCTGATGCTTGGTCGTGGAAGACTCGATAGTATACCACCATCCAGGCATCTGGCCCAAACCACCAACACGAGACCCAACACCAAGCGCACCCTTTCGACCGAACTCAACTGCGACCAGACCGAAGGGCTCGTCTCTGCTAGGAATGAGCGCAAATTCAGCACCGCTGAAGATGAATGGCGGAAGCGCAGTGAATTCCGGCTTCGAGTAGACACGTCCGGGGTACTTGGCCATCATTTTATCGAGCTTCAGCGCTGCGAATTTGCCATAGAGATCGATCGTTGGGCCGATGCAAAGAAGCTGCACATGCTCGTACTGCTCCAGAATGGCTGGGAAGACATCTGCAATGAGATCGATACCCTTTTGCATAGACCATCGGCCGACGAACACGAAGAGATCCGCATCAGCACGCTGTTCCAAACCGGCCCACTCCTGTGCTTGACGCTTGAGGTTGGCACGTCCGCTTTCGAATACTTGGTCAATCTGGATGTCGTCCGGATCTGCGAGCTTCTTGTCCCATTCCGCAACATCGGAGGGATCAGGGTTGGGAAGGGCTCCGATCTTTCGAAGACCCCAGAAAATGGGATAGCGGGCCCACGAGCGTTTGCCGTACTTCTTACTGACACCCACTGCACCAAAGCCCTTTTGGTGAATGCGCAGAATGCTTGCGCCAGCGTGGAGTAAGTTGAAGACTTCGCCAAATTGAACATAGCGCTGTACAACGGTCTGTGGCAGATTGAATACAGAGCAGATCTCCTCAACCTCGCGAGGGTTACGCATAGGCCAGAGACCCTGGAACTCGGCATTGTGAAGGGAGAGACAGCATGGAATGGTATCGGGAAGCAAGTATAGTGGAGCGACGGTGCCGTGGTAGTCGTTGATGTGGTACAGATCGATCGGAAATCGGCGCATCGCCTCGGCAATACATTGGTTCCAGGCAGAGTAGTAAATGGCACTGTCGAGATCGTCCATACGAGCTGGATAAGGGTCCTTCGAAGTTTGGCGACGGAAGACCGGAGCATCCAGAAGCACGTACGTGATGTTGTTCAGTTTGTGGTACTGTACTTGGACCTCGTAAGTGCGGCCCAGAATGGTAACGTCGATAGGAATGCCAGGAGTGTCAACGGGATAGTCGATTCCGCCGGCACATGGAACAACCCAGATGAGGTCTTGGTGCTCGAGATTCTTGCCCATCAACTGAGCCATGACGCCGAGGCCTCCAATCTTGATCTTGATGTTCCAATCGGAGATGTCGTATTCCATTGTTGCAATGAGAACAGTGCGTCGCTTTGACTCCATGACAGCACCTGCGCCTGAGAAGCCAAGCGCTACACCAGCAGCCAGATCGGGCGAAGAACCGGTTGTCGGTGGAATGGGCGCATCGAGTTCGCTGTCCTTTTCATCAACCTTTTCGCGGCGGAACACTCTGCTGATGGCAGCAACTGGGAGGATGCTCTTCTTCTCTGACAGACCAATCTGATTGAACTTGACCCCATAGAAGAAGTGCATGTAAGCCCAGACGCCAGTGACGGCCGTTCCAACTGGAATTAGTGCGAGCAAAATCCACAGAATGAGCTGCGTGTATCTGTTACCAGCTGGTACGAGATAGTATCTCAAGTCCCCATCGTTGAACAGAATTCGCCAGGCTAGGTATGGTGATTGCGGACCCAAGTCAGTGATGTTAACAACTGCAGGTTGCAAAGAGACTGGCGAGATGCGGTCAAGCACGGTGTCGTTGTCAACATCACCAAATGCGAAAGACACATCGGGTGAGCCGTCAGAAGCCATGCCCCAAACATTGATTTGGAACTGGGTTGGCCACTCGTCCATGAAGTCGAAGTACCATGTGCCGTTGTCAAGTTGGTCCATGGTATTTGGTAGACCAGCATCATATCCGTACTGATTGTAAGATCCATGCAGGAAAAGGTGTGGGAATCGTCTTGGGATTGTGGTGGTGCCAACGAGATCACCTTCGACAACATGGTCGCTGCTGCCTGCAAGTCTCGACCAGTACTGCACTTGGACGTGGTCGCCAGTCCACTTGTTGTACCCTTTGCCGCTCCACGTCTGAGATGGAAGAGAAGCGTTGCCCGGAGTGTAGTCGTACCAGTCAGACCAGACAGCACCAAAGGACATGCTGTATCGCCACTTGTCAGCACCAGGCGCCTTGTGGTTGATCATGAGGCCGGAGCTGGTGATCGAAACCTCGCGCTTCTCTGCGCTCGTATCCTTGTAGAGCAGTGAAGTGCTGTAGTTGGCCACGATCGGGAAGACGATTGGGTTGGTCTCTTTGCCAATGCGAAACATGTAATGGTCGATCGAGTTTGTGAAAGTCGTCTTGGCTTGACTCGTAACGTTGTTAACACTGATTCGATGAACGCCGTCATAGAGGTTCGTAAGGTTGAATCGAGCACGCCAGATCGATGGGCTTGGTCCATAGTAGTATGCCTCAAACTGTGGATCGATCGTCTTGCAGTCGATGTTGTTGGTGTCAATTGAGCCCACATGGCTACCTTCCGCAGTCGAGTTGATGGAGAGAGCGTTCTTGAGAGAATCGCAATCCATGAGATCGGAGAAACGAAGCTCGACTTCAAGGGTCGAAGCCTCGCCATCTATCACATTCGAGAGGATACGAGCATCGTGGCCTGGCGAGAACGCTGTTATGACTGGTGAAGGAGCGGTCCAATTCGCTATCGGCACGAACGCTTTCCATCCGTACGTGGTCATGTTGAGCTGAGGCAGACATCCGTTTGCGCTGTCAGAGCCCTCGATTCCGAGCTGCACTGAGGACTCTTCCAAAGTCCACTCGTCGAATGGGTAGAACATATTCTTTACTGTCGTGTTAGAGTCGAAAGGCGAGATGATGGCATTATCACTGCTGCAGTCTGACTCGTACTCTTTGGAATCATTGTAGTTGGAGTAGAGCAACCAGATGCCTTGATTGCCAAACATGCCCTCGCCTTCAAAGTCCTGAATGCCCTCAACGCGGCCACGGTATACGCTCCAGAGACCAGTCTCGGTCGGAACTCCAAAAGATCCAGGCAGCGTATAATTGAAGGTCTGACTCGAAAGCTGTCGCACAGCAAACCCATCCTGGAGGACCGGATACCGGTTCCGCATTTCGAACATCTGCTTGAGAACGGTGTATACTGGATGGGTCGTATCTCGATGGTCCAGGCTCACACCATCATCTTGACATCCTGTGAGGGAGCTGTTCACAGGCCAATTGTTCAAATTGACGTTTCCGACTTTGTGGCATCCGTGCATTTGCCATGCCTGTGCCGAAGACATTGGCTGACGGCCATAGACATAATTCGTGGCAGTGTTGTCCAAGACATAGAACGCTTGCTCTTCACCCCAGCTCACTAGCGGAATACCTGGCATCAAGAGGGAAATGATGAAATCGCCCAAAAGCTGCCTTTCCGTACCATTGGTCAAGCCCGGCCACCTCAAGACGTCGTGATTCGAGACGCCGTACATGTGTCGCGGGTCAAATTCGCCGGTCATAGCATTGTGCATATCGTTCGTTCGGACGAAGGTTGCCCATTGATCCGCGAAGTTGACAGGGGCATCGTTTGCTGCGAGCAAATCACCGTCCAAGCCAAGAAATCGCATAAAGGCACGGTATGTGGAATAATGGAAGGCGCCAGCATCCAGAGCCTGATGCCCGTCATCACGGATGTACGTGGAGTCGTTGGAAGTCATCGCCTTTGTAATGTTGTACACTGCCATCGATGGCTCTTTACCCCTTCCAAGGTATACCGAGGCGTCTGCGTTACCGTTCACGATTTCTCCGGGAATGAAGAAGTTGTTCTTGCCCACAGATTGAGCACATTCACGTTGAAAGTGGGACCAGTTGCCTTGAGCGTCGACTGTCACTTGCATGGCTTTGTCGATACGGAAACCGTCGATGTCCAATCCCTTGATCATCAAGCAGGAGAAGTGGTTGATCTTGTCCAACACCTGGGGCCGCCACTCTCTGAGACGGTCCTGCACTCCGTTGAATCTGGACAGTTGCTTTTGCCATTCTGGATAAACACCAAAAGCACCGACATCGCCGAATTGATCGAACTCGCTGTCCATGCATCCCACCATCGCGTTGGTGTTGTTGTCGATAATCTGGTTACCTCCTTGATCCCAGAATCGCGGGTAGCTATAGGGACACACATCGTGGAAATCATTCGAAATGTAGAAGTCGCGGTAGCGGTTGGTGCCGACATAGCTCATCTTGTTCTCGGTGAAAGAGAAGTCGGCACTGGAATTGTAATAACCCTCGAACCCGAAGAGATTTGACATGGTCGCCATGGTGTTGTCAAGTATGACATACATTCCCTTGTCGTGGATTGCTTGAATTGCAGCGCGCCATTGAGCGATGTTGCCTAAGTGATGGTCGAGAATGGTGTGGTCAGTAGGGCTGTACCCGTCAGCTTCCCATGGCAAGTTGATCATGGAGCTTCCGACAAGGTAAAGACCGCGAATGCCAAGGCCGTGGAGGTAGTCGAGAGAATCTTGAAGACCCTTGATATCACCACCGTGTCGGAGTTGTGTCTGTCGTGGGTCTTGCTCCCATGTGGTGCCATTGGCGTTGTCGTTCGTAGGATCGCCGTTGACAAATCTGTCGAGGAAGAAGCTATAGAAGGGGAATCTCCAGTTATCCGGACTCGCTTGGTGTGAGAAGTCTGAAGGCCAGTCAGGCACGCTGTATTCGAGAGCAGTGGCGTCCGGGTTGGTGTTCGCGTTCAAGTTCCACTCCTCCTCAGCCGGATCATAGTAGGAGGCTGAAGCGATTGCTGCGAGCGAGGCAAGGGTGACAAGACATGTTCTAAACATGATGCTGACTCCCAAGTGGATTTGGGGTGCCGCAATGGCAGCTCGGTGCGGGTATTGGCTCTACGCAATACTCATGAAGGTATGTCGTTCGATGATTAGAGGATTCCCGGTAATAAGATGGAGCTCAAGACGTGTCGTCGTCCGTCGAACGCACACGCCGGGTGCTGTGTTCAAAGGAGTCGATGGGTGTTCGTAGTGAGAGACAGGGGATGGTTGAATCGCGGCCAGGTCTGAGGTGCGCGTGTGAGAGTGTATACTAGGCCAGAGAATGGAACAGGGATTGCCAACGGTGGGGCGCGACCAATGCAAGCGTATGAACGGTTGTCCCGACGCTTCTGCGAAGGACAGGGAACGGTCCGATGGAAGTAGCAAGTATGAGGTCAACAGCGAGTGTGTGGTAGCATGCGGTTTAGACTGATGCAGACGACCACAGAAGCACAGCAAGGCCGTACCTGGCGCCGGCGACGCAGGTGGAAGGTGGAAGCTGTGTGAGCTGCTCCCCACTAGGCAAAGCTTGATCGACGTTGGGCGACAGAGATATAGTGTGCCTCGCGGGAGTGGGCCAGCAGGGCCGCTGCGGAAGATGCAGGACAGCGCTAGCAGCGCAGGCACAGCGGCGGACGGGCCAGGGTGTATCAGTGAGGTGTATCAGGCAGATGATGGCTCAGAATGGGCTGCCCACGGTGGGAGGAGCCAGCAAGGTTGGAGGTTGGAGGTTGGAGGCGCTCGGTCTGTACACTCTCGAGGTGCTCCGGGGAGGTATGACGATTTGAGGTGGCTGCACCAGCGTTGACTGTGATAGAAGCACAAGATGAAGATGGGCCGCGCAGAGTAGTGATGTAGATCAGTTTGACGAGAAGAGTCCAGCTCCGGCGTGTGGACGTGCTCTCGATAACGGTCGGAACCCGCCACCAGCACGTTTCTATAAGCAGCGCGAATACAGTGCCCAGCCGCAGCCGATCAGTACTGCTAGGATCCTGTGGTGTAAACGAGGCTGCAGTATTCCGCCGAGCACTTGCTTACACGCCAGCTGCTGTTTTGTGAATGGTTTTGAGGATTGGTAGGTCAAAGCAGGCCTTTCGACGTCTCGCAAGGGCTGCGAATGGTTCAGAACAGCGCTGAGCAGGGTCGATTTCGCTGTCCCCTGACTGTATCCGACTACGAGGTAGAGCATGTGGATCTTGCTGCAGGTGTCTCTAAACGACACCCCTGCTCACTACTACTCTGACCACCGGCAGGTGGATAGTAGGAGATGTGCTCGGTTACCTCGTCCGGCTAGAGGCAACGGTCGACTTGTGCACCCTTCCACACTACTTCCACACGCCCGTTCCCACCACCAGTCTGCCGTGTCTGTGGGCGTTGCACGAGATATCTCCATGGCAGCACAGGCCCGACGAAGGAGCGATGAAAGGCTCGGAGCAGTCGCCGCCGTCCTGTCACCTTCCAAACTTCCACCCCATCTGGTCGCGTCTGCCACTCTCGACCGGAGGCGCGAAGCGTTCCGGCATTCCACCTGCCGGCATTCCCTCAGCGCCATGGTCGCGCTTGCCGGAGCTACGGCGGCCAGACTGCCTGCAATCTGGCGCCCAATCTACGTGAAGAGATTGTTTGTTTTCTATTCGCAAGATCTGCATGGAGCCTGTGGAGCTGTGTTTCGTGTCATTGAGGGCAGGTGCGGTCCCACTAGCGTACCTGCCGTTACCGATCGGTCGTGATCAGGGATCTCCGTTTGGGCTTAGCTCAGCGCTTGTTCTGTTTCTTCCGAGACAGACCCCGGCCACATCCAAAGCGTCCAGGGCGAAACGAGTCGGCAGCGCCGCACCGAAAGAGGCTGAGGCGAACCTGATCCACCTTTGTGCCTTGCATTCCATAATCCATCTCTCTCCACCCACGCGATACGGCCTGGGCCCAAACACAGGTGCCTCGCCGACCAGACAGATGCCTGCGTTCGACATCTGTTATCGCGACCTTTGGGGCGAGCCCTTTTCGTCGCGTCTAACTATCATGTCCTACCCCTGGCCCTCTGCAGTCAAAACGGTGACTCGCACTCCTACGCTTCTCACAGCTAGCACATGTCGGAGATGATGGAGCCGTTCATGAGCAATTGACTCGACTGGCCTCACACCGAACACGTTGTCTGCGAGAGACCGGAAAATAGCATCCCCTTTCCGAGCTGACATCCCGCCCTTGCTGATCATCAGTAGAGAGACACGAGAGAGCGAGGGAGACTCCTTGATCTGCAAGTATCACAAGGCTTGGCGTCCTTGTCGGGAGCTAGCCGCCAAGCCAAACTCAATTGTTGCGCCGTCTCGCAACTGTGCAGAGTCGCAGCTTCTCTCAGATGTCCCGTTGGCACAAGACGCGGTGACCACGCGCTGCGTTTGTTTGAACGTCAAACGACCCATCGATGCAGTACAGAACGGCATTCCGCCACTGTCGACGAATCCCTTGCGTGTCAAGCAGGATACGTATTGCCTAGCCTGCAGCTCCTGCGCAGCATGCCCACTCTGCCGAGTAGGACTTGCAGATCCTGAGATATGCTTTCAACGCGCGCAATCGCACAAGAGTCCAGAACTGATGTCAGAAGCTCATGCTGTTCGCTTTGTCAAGGCCTGCACCACGGAGGCTCTCATTCTGGAATCCGACGATTTGGAAACGCTTGTGTGCGCGATTTCCTTGTTCTAATGCCTGAGCTGCTCAAGTCTCGCACTCATCGGCCTTGTGGAACACTTGGGATTGAGCCAGAGAACCAGTTGAGCTTTCTGGTCCCATTCCTTAGTGGGTCTTGCACAGCAATTCTACAACGTCCAGCGCTATCCAATCCATCCAACAGCGACTAGCATACGACACTTCATCGCTAATAGGCCTTTGGCAGACTTTACTGGGACCACGTCGACGATTGGTCGCACGCCAATGAAAGTGTCGCAGGTAATGCAGCACCCCCAGGTTTCGACGCTCCGCTCCCACTGTGCACCTCTTCCCCCAACCTCTGCTCGTCGCACAACAGCCATGTATGGGCGGATATCCGCCTAGAACTGGACGCTGGCCACCGCCATGGAGCACCTATCTGACCTGCTGACCTTGAGCCAGATACTCATAGCCCTCTACCTATATCTTGGCACGACATCTGCGGCTTCCCTCGAGGACTGGCGTACTCGCACAATTTATCAAGTCTTAACCGATCGATTTGCGCGCTCAGACGGATCTACCGATGCCGAGTGCAATGTTGTCGATGGTCTCTATTGCGGCGGGTCGTGGGAGGGAATCACTAATAAGCTGGACTACATTCAGGGGATGAATTTTGATGCAATCTGGATCAGCCCAGTGGTAGCACAAGTTGCAAAGCGAACAGGCGATGGCGAAGCATATACAGGCTACTGGGCCACAGATCTTTATTCTCTGAACTCGAATTTTGGCACCGCGGACGACTTGAAACAACTTGTCGATGCCGCCCACCAGCGTGACATGTTTGTTATGTTAGACGTGGTTGTGAACCATATGGGTAGGTCTCGTTCTACCAACATCAATGGAGTTACCGAGCTGAAAGTCGAACTAGGGTTTGCCGGGGAAGCCACAGACGTTGAGTACAGCACCCTGAGTCCATTCAACGATGGGAAGTACTTCCACACTTACTGCCCAATTGATGGAGATACGAACCAAACTGAAGTCGAAGTCTGCTGGCTTGGAGACAATATCGTTGCTCTAGCCGACCTTCGGACTGAGGATCAAGAAGTGCGAGATATGATGGGCGAATGGATTCATTCGTTGGTGAGCAACTACTCCTTCGACGGCTTACGTATCGACACCACTATCAATGTAGAGCCTGGCTTTTTCCCCGACTTCGTGGATTCATCCGGCGTTTTTGCCACCGGCGAGACTATGGACGGCGACAATCTCTTCGTGTGCAGATGGGCAGAACCGATCGGAAGCATCCTCAATTACCCCATCTACTATCCTCTCACTCGAGCATTTTCCAACCCTCAGGGTAACATCAACGATCTGGTCACGACTATCTATGCAATGCATGGGAACTGTGCAGATCCGACAGCATTTGGGTCATTCAGTGAGAACCACGACGTGCCAAGATTCACCGAGTCAACCAACGACACTGCACTAGCCAAGAATATCATCACATTTACTTTAATGGCTGATGGCATACCTATCATCTATCAAGGGCAGGAACAGCACATGTCAGGAGGCATCAGCCCATACTTGAACCGAGCACCCGTGTGGTCCACGGGCTACGAAACTGACTCGCCTTTATATGGACACATAGCCAACTTGACCAAGGCTCGGCAACACTTCACACTGGATGGAGACGACTACACAACTTACGCGACGCAGGTCATATATGAGGACTATCATACCATCGCCATGCGCAAAGGGCGAACTGGCAAGCAGGTCATCACGATCCTTACCAACAATGGAGACAGCACTGACGACTTTGAGCTGCACGTCACTGGTCATGATCTGGCGGCAGGAACCGTGATGATGGAGGTCTTGACATGCACAAACCTAACGGTCGACAATCTTGGCGTTATTAATGTACCCATGGGTGCCGGCCTCCCAAAGGTTATGTATCCTGCGACTGAGATGCTGCATTCTGGCATGTGCAACATGGGCGATTCCTTACCCAAGCCATCTCCGACGCTTATACCCACGATCGTCTCAACCACCATCGGCGGACACGCTACGATTGTCTCGATCTCTAGCACCGAGGGTGCCTCATCACCGGCAGACACAACACCGACACCGAGCAAGACTCGCCACGCCCTCGGGTCAGCCAGCTACGCTTACGCGGATGCCAGGACGTCCATTTGTGTCGCCTTGTTATCAATATTCCTCGCATCATCCGGTGCTTTCCTTATCTTCTGGTAGAATGCCGGACATTCGAAATTACTCACTGCTATCTGGTGGCGTTTACAATCTCGCTATCTAAATTGATTTCACGACAAGATACCCTTGGGGGACAGCGGATAGACACGTGCATATGCATTGCGCATACATTACATCGCAGCTACAAGCTGCAGCACTGGGCGTTATTACATCGCATTGACGAGCGTACTTACCATCATTGAGAGTACATTGACATTCTTGGATTCCGTTGATTGGACTGCAAGGCCATAGATCTAGACCATCGAAGTAAGACATCGATCAGTAGCTGCTGCTCATCCATCTTGCGGGAATATATTCTCGAACAGGTCAGCGACTTGCTAATGCATTCGCTATGGAGCTACTTTCCGAATCAAAACCCACGCCACACTGACTACTGTGGCTGTCCGTTCCCAACGTCACGTCGTCTCGCAGCATCCATGTCAAGCGCCTCCAAAGGGCCCAGGGACTATCCTTGGAGAACACCCCTAGTTGTGAGATCCTTTGATCAAGGATACTGGCCTGGCCTGCTTCGACCCTGGCCTGCTTCGGCCCTGTCGGCAGAAGCGCTCGGCTCGGGTGCATCAACTCATCGCGTCGTGTCCGACTCGCGTAAGCTGGTTGCGCTGACACGTGTGTACCTCGTCGCTGAGAAGTGCTTGTGATGGTGGATGAACAGATAGATACACAGCCACTGCGGACAAAACCCACAAGGTGCCTACCGTATCGGACGTGCCAAGGTCGCAGGAGAATGAGGTGAAGTGGAGGTTGATACTATATCGGCGACGCTTGGCGCCTGGCTTTCTACTTTGGTCTCCGAGCTCTCGTGTCTGCACGTTTCTAATAGACCAAGCTCGGCTTGCATAAAATTGCTGCGACCTGCGGCTTCTGTTCGCTCTCGGAGGAAGCCTGCCTGTTCGAGCATGCGGCGTGCCGTACGCGGAACCGCAGGTCGCTTGATGCAGCTTACAAGCGCACCTGCTCCGAGTACACGATACGGATCGAAATTCTGCTCCTGACTCGTCCGGTAGACAAGGGGTGGTGTGTCGTAGGACAGCATACGCTGATGAGATTGGAGGTGCTGCGGTAGCTTCTTCGGCGGAGCAGAACGGCCGTCCGAGCCAGCAACATTATTCACCTGGCTGTGACGACCGAGGAGATGGTTGAATCCGCCGTTCATGTGGGAAGGAGGCATGTTGCCTGTAGGGGGTGGATTTCTGTGGTACAAACGACGTCGTCGCCTTCTTGCGTGGACTGGAGTTTAAACTTTCTCCGGCGGCAAGAGGATCTCACAAGGTTTGCTGCCGAAATTCTTGTTCAAGATTGACTTCGTCATCTGAAACCTTCGCGGAAGCCAGACAACGCCTTTCTTGGATAGCTTCTTTCTCAACTTTGAGCTTGAGGTTATCACCCCCTGACTCTATATTACGCCGATATGACGGGAGCTCGATGATGAACTGCAAGTCTGGGCAGATACATCACACTGATTCATGCTCGTTCCCACAGCACATCCAACTTCGCTTTGCACACCAAGCGAGTGTTACAGATCTCATTGAAACTCGTGGGCTGACGG
Source organism: Nothophaeocryptopus gaeumannii (assembly GCA_031771865.1). Taxonomy (NCBI): domain Eukaryota; kingdom Fungi; phylum Ascomycota; class Dothideomycetes; order Mycosphaerellales; family Mycosphaerellaceae; genus Nothophaeocryptopus; species Nothophaeocryptopus gaeumannii. The sequence goes on along the minus strand of JASISA010000041.1, from coordinate 937,647 downwards.
CGTTCGTCGGCGAAGCTGGGATGCTTCTCGAATCCGACGTTCTGATTGCACGAAGCAGCCGCTAAACACTACATTCATCCAATTCTCAGTCCGCACGGGCCACAGCAGTTCGTCGGAACAGTCCTCGGAGGACAGTAAAGAGATGAGATGTTTGCGAGCAGCCGGATTCATCCAAGTGGACCGTTGGAGGACTTCGGCCCGTCTTTGTCCACTTGTCCATCAACGGCATCTCAACTTCATCTCGCAAGTCGCAAGTCGGCACAGCAAGTAGTAGAGTCCGATAAACCTGGCAGCTAATGCAATCATGCATGCACAATTCTTGTTACTGATGCAGTGATGATGGAGTCGAACTAAGCAGCACAAGGCATTCATGCGAGCTGTCAGAATGTCACCACCAATCTGGAGAAGTGGTTGCCGTTGAGGAAGAAAGGGATCCATCGAACAACCGCTGTGGGCATTCACACGGTTCACAGCATGCTGATGCTGGACTAGGCTCTTTTGCCACAAGCTCCGCAGGAGACGACCAGCTTTGATGCAGGGATGAAATCTTGATATTCAGCAGACTATCTCTCTCCCAAGCGACCGTCTCTTCTTGAAGCCAGAATCGCCGTGGAGATGGTTCATGGGACAGAACGCAGAGATATGCACATACCATTGCCACCTGGCATTGAGACAGTACCTTCATTCCAGTGGCGGCCACCTGGCATTTGAGACATTGAAGAGCCTGGAATAGCAACTACGGCTTCCATTCAAGCGGTTTGGGACTGCAAATCCATTCCGCTACGACCTCGTGATGGCCATGCTGTATCAGAGTCGCAAGGAGAAAGATCATGGCCATCGAGACCCATCTCGACCATCTCGATGCTGCTAAGGAAGCGTCACATCACCCCGTCGTCTTCATGCAAATGCCGAACGGCCGAGAAGGTAGCAGCGTCTCACCATATTGCCCTCACCGTTCATGCTGTAACGTAAATCACCTTCATGCGAACACTGACACGCATTGCAGCGTCTCACCACTTCGCGGCCTGTCAGGCAAGTGGATGATGTACAACTTCACTTCACGCAAGGGAGAGCGATCTCAAAGATGACGTTAAGCCAGGAAAGATCTGAGGGCCTCGCCGACAGGCAGCTTCACTCCTCGCAGAGCCAAACCACGCCATAGTCACGAAGCCCTGCTCAACATCCTGTCATTGTTTGATCCACTCTCACCGTGAACACTGTTCTTTCTAACCGATTCAACCGTCTTGAACCCTCACGCCTTCTCATGGCGAGCAATATGCTCCTTCGCACATGTACACACAACCAATTCAAAGTTGAGGAAGTACACTTCACTTCTCAACCTCCGATCGTCATCTGGCTAGCCTTCTCCCAAAAGACGGAAACTCAAGCTACGATAGTCTGTGTATTGCATTGCATATTCAGCGCGTTCGAAATGGTCATCTCCTGCATGCCATGGCGCATTGCAGCTCCCCAACAGGGCAGGCACACTGACCAAATGATGAAGATATGCGGCGCTCAAGATCAGGAACATTATTACGGAGATTTACTTCCGGCTGATCAATCCTGCGAGGCACATCACACATCTCATGCACTCAGTGAAGTTGAGCGGCACGCAGATGATCGGCGGAGATTGGAACTGGCATGATCCATACCGCGTTGAAAGAGTCGGTACGCCTCATCGGCAGGTACAGGTTTCTCTTGAATCGCCATCACGATATCGCCTCACCACTACCATTGACCTTCTTGCGATCTTTCCTCCTACACAACCTCAAATCGCGATCACTAAGCTTAAAAGTCCTTCCTCATCCATACGCACAGTTCATGAATCATGACATCTCATTCATTCGCTCAAAACGCAGCAGCAGTAGAAAAAGCACAAACACCAGTACCGTCCACTTGGGATATCCTTGCATCAATAAACCCCTCTGCATATTCTCTAATTCTCTCTTCCCTCACAGATTCATTTTGATTCCGCCTTCTCTGAGAATCCTAATCGCGTCTTCTGGGCTGTACCCAATGAAGACAGGACCGTTGATGATGATTGGCGGCGATGGCTTCTCTTCCGCACGGCGAGACGACTCGGCTGTCTTTGATTTGCCCGCCGCCGGCCGTGGCTGCTGAATATAATCTTCTGCCGTAGGATCAGGCTTCGAGGCGGAATCCTTCATTGCCGGCTTATGAGGATTAGACGCAGAGCTGCCCATACCCATAATGTTCAAGGCGTTGTGGTCGAAAGGGCATTTGCCGGGCTTCTTCGCGGTTTGTGGCTGTGAAATTGTCGCTTCCGCTGCTGGTAGCACCACTTGCGCCGGTTCGCTTTCTTGTTCTTCTCCGGCCTTTTCCAGGTACTGCGCAGGTATGTGAATGCCCCAAGGTCTGCTAGGAGACTCGCCGACGCGAATGTCCCGGACCGGCCGTTCAAAGTGAGGCAATCGATCCTCTGATGCCTCCTCGGTGCCAGCCTCAGGTGCGTGCGCGCTCACACTGCTGGCCCACTGCCGAATCTTCTCGTCGCTCTGCCGGTCAGGCTCCATGTCATTCTCGTCATCAGCGTCGGCGGGTTCTTCGGGCAGCATCTCTTTATGTTTCTGACCTAAGCCTTGGATCATGGATACAAGATTACCGTATTTTGCGTCCAATTGCTTGATCTGTTCTTCATTGCTCTGATATCGCATCACGCAGACCTCATGGCTTCGAGGTAGCTCATGCTTGTGGTTCTCGAAATAGGTCGCGACTTCCTCAGGCGAGTGCTGGTCAATGAAGCGTATCGGGCATACGCCGACCTCAGCGTTCTCTATCTGCCTTTCAGTCGGTCCTCTACTGGGAGCCTTGACGCTCGGCGCCTTCTCCATTGGTGATGTCCACTCATGGTCTGACATCCCGCACATCTCAGCCTTGATGGGGTCCACCATGCTCGCTCTTCTGCTTTGGCGTCGCGACAGGCTCTCCCTCCCATTCACGCGGCTTGCATTGCTCAGAGGTGTACTTGCAGTGCCCGCGACACTACCGTTCTGGTTGTACCTGCTCAGCACGCTCGCCGCATGCGAACTCAACTTCTTTCGCGCCATGCTCGCAAATGGGCAGCCGAGCTGACTTGGTCTGCCTTCTACGGTGAAGTCTTGCTCGAGGGGCGACTCTGCTATGGATGGCATCATCGAGCTTGAGCCGTCTGGTCTATCGGCTGATGGGCCGGACCAGATCTTCACGCCATGTGTCGCGCCGGAGTCCGAGGCCACTGGTAGTCCGCGCCCGAGAGTCTTGGCAGCTGCGATGGCAGTCCTGACCTTGTTCGCGCTCTCCTGTTTCGACCTGGACTCGAGTATGTCTGATGCGGTTTGGGGAGCGAACGTGTCTTCCTTCGGCAGAGCGGGCGAGGATGAGAGGCTTAGGGGCGGAGTCGTGGTCTGTTCGGAGCCGTAAAGCTTTGCCAGTTCGTTGTACTGTTTGGCATACGTCAGTCGACTGATTGCGTCGCGATAATCATGGTATATGCAAGCAAACAGGCAAATAGGAAGTCAGAGTCAATTTGAAAGTCCGTCAACGCCGCAAAGACGGCTACAGATCTAGAGCTAAAAGATGTCTCATCATGTGAAAAGGCCCGGGCCGTGGATGTCGCGTGAAGTGGTGCGCGTATTCGATATAGAGTGAGGACTTGTGTATCATACCTGACCTCTTGCGGTCTTGAGCTTCCTCTCAAGGTTCCGGTGTTGGTTGTACAGGTCATGGTATTCATCTTGAAGCGCCTCAAAGCCGGCTGACAGTTGTGTGACCAGTCTGCCCACCTCTACTGCGTCCATGATGGCGGCAGTCCAGCCGATATTGGATGATTCGGAAGATGCGGGTGTCGTATGATTTGGTCGCGCGAGATCGGGAGTCCGCTGTTGTCACATGCTTGGTGATATCTGCTGCCGCCTTGCGAGGATCATAGCTACCCCAGCTCAATTGGATATGGAGTTACCCTGGTCGCGTCTTGCTGGAGACCGAGGCCGTGTCGATAATTGATGTTGAAGGTGTCTTGTCGGACATGAGAATGAAGGTCGATGCCAGCGACGTCAACGCGAAGTGCTGAGAAATCGGGACAAAGGGCCCAGGAACGCGCCGATGTTCGGTACGAGACGGCATCCCGCCATGATACACCGCACAGTTGAGCATCGTGGGATTTCCCTTCTACCAAACAAGATGCATTGTATTCTGAAGAGTTTCTCGCGCGATGGTTGTTCACCCTGAAATTTCTATTCTTTGCTACCGAATTGAAGCCGAACACCCAAGAACGGGCCTTCGAGAATCCACAGAATGCACGCTGATCCGATCACTGATCGGATCTGATAAGCTCGCATAAAGTTTGAACGGCCTTAGGTGAGGACTTTTGGTCGGGTAACTCCTCTTCAACTGCTGAACCATCTAACTTCTACACGTTGCTAACGCCATTATCGGCCAAGCAGGGAGTTGACTGGCGTATGCTCGTCACGACATGAAGGCTCCACCGCCAAGCAGCAACGACATCTTTTCACGCTTTCTCGACCTTCTTGGTCGCAACAGTGTGCGCCGCCTTACCGTGAGTATCATCAGTATCCGGCTCAACAGACTTGACATCCGTCATCTTCTCCTGGACGTCCCTCCTGAATTTGTCTTCTTCCTTCGGGCAAGCGTGCTCCCATATCATCCACTAGAGATGGCGGAAAAGATCGTCCACAGATTCAATGGATCGGCCCTGTAGTCTGTCAGCGAAGTCATCGAAAACGAGGTCATGAGCGCAAGTCGCTCACTTTGGTCTCTGGCATGCAAAGCCAGACGGAGACGACACCAAGGTATGTCAAGACAGGGTAGAGAAGGAGAATGGGGCATAAGATATATCTCGTTGCTTGAAGACTGCAATGACTTCGGAACGGCTTCTCCGTAGTACACTCACCGTAGGAAGAATCGCTAGACCTGCAGGCTAGTATCAAAGCAGATGGGAACAGGCCGTAAGGTCCATTCTGAGGAAGTCGTTTGATGCGTGAGGAGGTTGTCCGCATTGCGACGGTGAATGTATGCGCCAAGGTTGTGGCAAAAGGAGGAGGCCTCATAGGGATTCTTCCCGGTAGTAGGCACCGATCTCAAGAGGTATGGCTTGTAGTATCTCCTTCTCGCTGGTCTGCAGCGCCCAGAGACGTTGGTATAGGCTGCTAACAGTTCATGGTGCGTTTGGCCATCTGCACAGGATTGTTCTCGCAGCGGTCTGGAATTCGGTCGGGTTGGAATGACTTCGATTTACTGCATTTTTCAAGATCCAGAAGCAGGTGGATCAACATCGAGCCTTGGCCAAGGCCTGTGAGTACACTCATCTTGTTCTATCTGCTCACAGAAGTGGCTGTCATCTTTGGCCATGTCATCTTTGGCCATTGTGAAGCTTCGATCCTGTCCAACCTTGACAGTGATGTCTCTCATGTATGTCGAGCTGATACCGCATTGGGCAGCATTGGGGTCAAATGCGAGCTCTTCTGGAGAAGGTAGACGAGCAGTCGAAGCGAAGTTGGTGGTGATGGGAAAACGCGAGCGCGATATGCTCCAGTAAAGTTCCAGCTACGTAATGCGCCAGGGTCCACAGCCCCTGCCGATACCGAGCCTCAGGCACAAGTACAGCCAGCTTCCAAGTTACCTACTTGCTCGTTTGTGAACCCAAGGCCAGCTTACGCATTTCACCTCACGCATCTCCTCAGCCACGCTCTGCCAGCTGATGAAGTATCAATCTCATACGTGTCATTCTCTTGGGACACCTCAACTACACAGCCACCCGATGCAATTGACTTAACTGAAGCCACACTTCCACTTTCTTCCCAGCCGCTGTACGTATTTCTCAACAATTACCACTTCAACTGCAATGTCGACCATGGCACACAGCGCACACTTGCGCAACTGGGCACTATCTCTGCCTCCAGTCGAATGGGGCGTCCAGAGAATCCGGGAGCTGCTCATTGGCAGCCTAAAATGCGGGCCAATACCAGAACACATTGCCTTTGTCATGGATGGGAACCGGCGCTGGGCGCGGAAGAGCAAGGTGGAAACTGTAGAAGGGCACAATATGGGCTTCGAAGCGCTGGCGCGAATACTCGAAGTCTGCTACAAGAGCGGAGTCCGTGTGGTCACAATTTATGCCTTCAGCATTGAGAACTTCAAGAGGAGCAAGTACGAGGTGGACGGGTTGATGGACATGGCCAAGACCAAGTTGGTACAATTGAGCCAACATGGAGAACTACTGGACCGATATGGGGCAAGTGTGAGGATACTGGGCGACAGGAGTCTGATGCGGGAAGATGTCCAGAAGCAAATCGATCTTGCTGTGGAGATGACGAAACACAACGACAGTGCGGTGCTCAATGTCTGTTTCCCTTACACTGGCAGAGAAGAGATCACGCATAGTGTACGTGAGACTGTCCGGGATTTCAGCAGACCCTCCAGCCGACCTTCACTCAAGAGGCCCTTCAGCGAGTCGCATATTCAGAGGAACATTCTGACAAGGCAACTACCTGCTGTTGCTGAAGAAGAGCATGTCCAAGACTCCGCAACTACAGCGTCAGATGCAGATTCCGCATCAGTATCGGATCAGGATTTGGAAGCTTCATCAAACCTCAATCCGGCCTCATCACAGACATCGTACTCAACATCGCCGGTGCTGAAGCCGACAGAAACGAAACCTAGCAATCTCCCCGACCCTGAGACTATCACAGCCGAGACTTTGACGAAGAACACATACACCTCTGATGCACCACCTCTCGACCTCTTAATTCGAACATCTGGCGTGCACCGGTTGTCAGACTTCATGCTCTGGCAGTGTCATGAAGACACAGAGATCAAATTTTTAGACGTATTGTGGCCGGAGTTTGACCTCTGGCACTTCTTGCCGGTTCTTATCGAATGGCAATGGAGGCAGAAGAAACTCCTGGCCGAGGGGAAAGGTGGCATCAAGACGGCCTAAGATTCGGCGTGTCATCCCTTGAAAAGCATCTCGAGCGTTGTGTTATGATGGCGCCCAGCGGAGGCGTCTTGTTGTATAGACTATGATACCCTTCTATTGTATTGCCTAGACCATCAATTGAGAGCACTTGCGTGATCATCGTGCCTGCCGTCACTTTGCTGTGTGCCTGAGGCGAGACTAAGTCCATGCATCCCTCGAGCTTACCCGAATCTTCTCAGTCATCGCGATGCTTCCCTTCATGTTCCCATCACGATCCACTGCATAGCTCATCACGGCGCGGGCAGAACCACATTCTCCTAGAGGATATCTTGTGCTCCGATCATGGCGCAAGATCAATTGCCGACGCGACACAGCATCGGAAAGGTCGTCGCCGGTGCGGATCCTTCTCCGCCGTCCACACGCATGGTGCGGTGCATCGATGAACCGAAGAGGAATTCGAACATGATCCGATGCGGGTACTTGCTAGCATCGCTTGCTCTCATGGAGAGCTTCCATTGTAAGGTGCCTAGAAGTTCATGCTCTGGACTAAACCCTTCACACCCTTCGAACGTGCCAGGCTTCCCAATGTCTACTACCTGGCCAACAGCAGTGCCCGCAGGTGTCTGGTGCCCCGTTGTCTCATTATACAAAGACACGCCTCGACAACAGCTTGACGTCGAAGCATCTTACACGTACTTCCAGCATTTGATTCGCGGCGGCGTCAACGGCCTGGTCCTACAAGGTTCAACCGCAGAAGCTGCTCTGCTCTCTCGCGCAGAGAGAATTGACATTACTCGCACTGCCAGGAAGTTGGCAACAGATCTTGGTGTACCTGAAGTTCCTTTGGCAGCTGGTGTCAGTGGGCAGTCAACGAACGAAACACTTAGGCTTGTGGACGATGCGGCTGCAGCTGGAGCGAACTTTGGGCCCCCACCGAGTTACTGCCCAAAAGCGATTACGAATGATGCCGAAAAGCATCAACCCGAAGCGTATCTCTGCCAACCTCTCGGACAACTTTGTCCCAACTGAAGAGGAGATGCAGCAGATTGGTGCCATGGCGAAAAGTAGGGCAGGCGCTCCAACAGACCTGACTGGGGTACGACGATATTCCATGATGATGCAGATGCGAATGTCGCATAGATATCGTGTTCTTGTGATTAAGGGAAACTGCGGGTCTGAAAACGACATGTCGCCAAAGTCAGCGTAGAGCTGTCTCAGTCTGATAGGAGAGATTGTGGTACCTCGAGGTTGAGATGTTCGCATATCCGTTCTAGCGTTGAGTGGATGGTTGATATGTCTTTGCCCTGGATTCTCACTTGTCTATAGTCTATCGTAGGATGTCGCTGCGGCTGTGTGGAGAATGCAATCGAGTCCTCGGCGATTGCATCTTGAGCATGGAGTTTCTTCGTTTGGCATCTCGCATTTGATCTTATAAGCTATCAGAAATGAAACTCACAGTTACTCCGCGACACAGACTTGCCTTTTGCTTCCGACATGCTGTACACGCAGCCGAGAGCTTTTTGGTCTCCAGTCTGTCTTCCGAAAGACTCAGCACTTCGCTCCGCTTGCGTTTATGAGATATCGACATATCTACCGATCAGTCGTATGATTTTCGTGGTAGGAGTTGGCTAGAAGAGAGACAGCCCATTGGCTTGGGCGAAGACAATCGCTGGGCAACGCTGATCGGATAGCACAATGACAAGGCCACGCAACGTAGTCTCCTCTCGAAACTTCAAGGCTCTCTTCGAGGTTGAGTCGAGAGTGAAGTCCAGAAGAGAGAAAAGGCCGTTGATACTCACTTTCACGGAGCATCTCAGCCTGGCAATACATTCAGGCGAACTTCACCCGGCAGTTGATGTGGGTTTCGAAAACCACATGGCATGAACTACTTCGTTGCTGATATATTCCTACATATCATCTACAACCCAGCCTTCGGCTTCCATTTAATCCAAGGATGCTCCTCCGAACTCCTGACCAACGGCTCCAACAAAGCTGTATTCACCATAGCTGGATGGGCTTGATCGATGTCCGTTATTCCACACAACTTCATCGATGTGATGAGCTCGTCTTTGAGAACCTCGCACATGTGCTCGATGCCTTCTTGCCCGTATTTCAAAGTATACAGCCAAGGCCGGGCAATGCCAACTGCTGTGGCTCCAAGCGCGATTGCCTTGAGGATGTCGGTCCGTCGAGTGAAGCCGCCATCGACATAGACCCCTAGCTGGTTAAACACCTCTGAACAAGACTTGTGCAGCTCGAGCAGAGTGATCATGGCTGGTTGGACCGTATCGAGTGATCGGCCTCCATGGTTGCTGAGAAGAATCCCATCAGCACCGTACTCGACGGCTTTACGAGCATCAGCAGCGCACTGTATGCCCTTTAGTACCAATGCGATGTTAGAGGTGCGCTTTATCCACGCGAGATCCTCCCAGCTCAGTGTCGGATCGATGTACTTTCCTATCACTAGGCCCAAGCCTCCACCTTTGTTGTCGTTGCTCGCCACTGCACCGCTGATGGCCGCTGCGAAGTTCCCAGCAGCGATGCGTTCGTCAGCTTCTCGCTTCCCAGGCACCTGAGCATCGACAGTGACGAAGATGGCTTTGATGCCGAGGGCCTTGGTATATGGTAGCAATTGCTCTGTCTTTTCCCGCTCTGAGTTGACGTAGAGCTGGAGGAAGAACGGCTGGTCTGGAGATCCTGATTCCACTATGTTTGCGAGCGGATATGATGCTTTGCTGGAGACCTGCATCACTGTCAGTCATGGCCCACGTCCATCTCCATTTCTACTCACGCCTTGAATGATGTCTTGGGCACCGCACCCCCTGGCTATCGCAAGTTCCCCATCTGGATGTGCCAGCCTGGCCATCGCCGCGGGACTGACAAAAAACGGAGCACTAGAATCGCAGCCTAGTATTCGTCGATTTGTCTTAACTTCCTTGACGTTTCGCAATACTCGAGGTCGAAGTAGCAGCTTCCTGTGGCATTGCATATTCGCTTGATGTGATACGAGATGAGTTGCGGCGGATGAATAGAAGGCGTAAGCCTTTCGTGTGTATGTTTGCCGAGCGACATCCTCGGAGTCGTGTACCGATATCAGGCTGTAAAGATCTGGTTTGCCAGGATCAAGTCGAAGTTCATTGGCTTGCCCGATTGACTGCTCAGCCTGAGGAGGCATGCTACCCGGATCGACGTAGCCCATGTTCTGTTCTGATGAGGGCGCTTTGATGATTTCAGGAGTCGTAAGAGACGGAAGTCGCATCGCTATTCGCATGCTTAAGTATCATCGCGATCTCGCTGAGTCCTAAGAGTCTTGGACGTGGTCTTATTCTAGACTGCACTTACTAGAATAGCAGATCCACCTGGATGTTCGAACGCCGACATATCGTAGACTTGGCCATGGACCACGATCCAAGAGTCGCCTGCTTTTTTGTGTCTTTGCACGTCTTCATACGACGGCTTTTTCGAGCTTTTCTCTCGTTTCAATGGACATGAAGGCCCTCTGAGCGGAGAGGACACGAAAACAGGTGATTCAATAAGAGGGGTTAGGTAGCCTACCTCGCCCGTACGTACTTTTATGCCCACGTCAATGCAATGGCCCGCATACACTCCAAATGCCGATGGCCTGGCCGGCGCAGTAGACGTGAAGTCACAGCACACCGGAACCATGTCTCCTAATGTTAACGTCGTAGGAGCGCTTCCGTTTGTCTTTGTGTGGGTCAGGTCGCTCGGAAAGCTGTCGCCTATATCACAAGGCGGCATCTTGCGTTGGTCGACGAAACCATGCGTCAGTGGCAATGGTCAAGGGCGAAAAGGGCAGTGCCACTGAGCACTTTGATGGGCCGATATTTGAAATCCAGAAGCCGCAGGCATCGCAACGCCGGTTTGGACGAAACCACTTACCACCCCATGTGGTCAACGGATCATCATCGCTGTCGGAGTCCGCAGTATCGACCTGTAAGACGTCGAGAAATATTCTCGGCTTCTTGTAGCGAGGGAAGTCGGTTTGGGGAAGTTCATGGTAAGCCCGCTCAGAAGCATGGAGGGATTTGAAAATCCCCTTACACCCAGCGAAGTCCAGCTCATTCTCGTCATCATCCTCGCATTCTGTAGCCTCAGGACGAGGTTATCCGTTAAGAGCAGTCGGAGTGGGCTCTCTGCTTTCAAGCACGCGAAACAAGCAACGAAACAAGTGCTGGGTCGGTCGCTGCCTTCATAGTCTTCGAAGTCCATCAGGGCACAGAACCGGTGAAGGGCGGCATTTTGTAATTTGCTCATGAGGTATAGATCGCCAAACATCCAAAATCGGGCGCACAGAATCGTTTTTGCGGCACGCTCGTCTTGATTGGAATCTTCGTTGAACGCGAGGCACTCGTTATGAGCCCAATACGCGAATGCCTCGATCACCTCCGGTAGATCTTCCGGCAGCTCGATCATGCGCTCCTGACCCTCTCGAAACCGATTCTCCTTCAGCGCATTCTTAAACCACTCGGACGAGTCACAAAGTGTGTCCTTTGGCAGCTGGAACTCCCTGTAGTCGTCTCCAGTGCCGACCTTGGTTGTGATGCATTGGCTGTTGAGCTGGTCGAGATATTCACTCATGGGCGACATGTTCGCGGCGGTTGAGTGTGTCAAGGTGGATGTTGTAATGCTGCCTGAGGTTGCGCTTGGCTTGTCGGATGTCCGATTGTGAGAGAAGTCTTGCGGTGACAACGCGCGAGTACGCGTGCCGTTGAGTGTCTGAAAGTTTGAGACGCTCTCCGTGCGTTTGAGGTATCCTAAGTCTTAGACTGCAGCCACTAGCCACTAGCGGGGGCCTATCCACCGCGTTTGCGTGTGAAAGTGAAGCAGGAGCAGGTGAAGGTAGTACAGACGCACCTTCCTCACCTGCCGGCATCAAATTGAAATTAGAAGGAACTGGAAAGTCCCTGGACCTCTCGAGCTCTCCGCCCAATTCAACTTTTCACACAGTGGCTATATGATACACTTCATACAAAGTTAAACAATGCTGCGCTCATAATCTCTGGTAGTCGCCCGCCAGCCTAGAAGACGCCCGCTGTCCGCTCGGCAGAAAAGCACATCGAATGCCGCCCTCGACCTCAGAATTCGGCAGGCCGAAAACCGCTAAAAAAGTTCCAGAAGAAAGGCAAAACTCTCATATCGCTCATGCCCATCTGCAGTATTTAGAGGAAGCTTGTCCGGGAACCAATATCCCAGTACTCATCCGCAAACCCATCCATCTCGGCATCGTCGTCGTATAGGTTCTCATCCAAGAAGAGCTCGTCGTCGTCGAAATCTCCATCTTCTAAGGGCGTCTCTCTGCGGATCTTGTTTGCCAGCCAGTGAACATTGGCTCTCAGTTGGAGAAGCTCCACGTTCGAGTCGAAGGCGTCGAGGGGATTCGAGTTGTCCCGCCGTTTGGACATTGGCTGCGTTGTTCTCTCGTTGTTCTCTGTCGAGACGTTGTTCTCGCTTTCGGGGTCGATTGCTGCTTAGTCGCCCGCGAAGCCGGCGTCTTGCATCCATTCTACAAAGCCGAGACCCATTCCTAGTCGGCCCTGGTCACAGGCCTCTCGTCAAGCGGGACGGCTGCAACGGCCCCAGCCAAAGCATTTCGCTGTATTTCATGCAATGATGGAATCCTCCCATCAATCCGAGTCTGGTCCTACCCTCCATCTCCATTTCGACCTCCATTGCTCGTATTTTGATCGTCTGACGATTCCACCTTTTGCCCCGAAAGACTGATCGGCTTGATGGCGTATCTCCCAGGATTGGCCGGGCCTTCATTCTTCACCTTCAAGCTGCCCTTCCTTCTAAGCATAGGCCCATGCCCGTGCCCTCCCGCTACGGGACTCGCCGACTGGCTCTTCGGACTTTCGACTGCCAGATCCTCGGGGCCATTCTCATCATATGCCACGCTCATCGGACTGCCAACCGCTAAAGTCCCGCCAGCACTATCTAGCTGCGTCTTGCCCATGGCAGAAGACACCGAGCTATTTCGTCGCTTGACCGATCCCTCGCGCATCATCTTACCCAGCTCATCATCATCATCGTCCACTTCCTCTCTTCTTCGCTTGGTAGCCAGTGGCTCCGGCGATGATCCGTCTACAACTCGGGGTTCTCTGTTGCGCCCGCGCTCGCCATCTGGGGACTCAGTAGACGTACCTGGTTCAGTGTCTGAGCTCTTCTTCTCTTTCAATGGATCCGGTGAGCTGGCCAGAATGTCCATATCGTCATCATCGTCGTCCGGATAGTTGACTAGCGGCTTCATCGGGCTGACATGTCCGTTAGGCAGACCAATCCGAGAGTTTGCTGCTGTCGGCAGACCGATATCGTCGTCATCGCCGAGATCACCATCGACATCGTCATCTGTGTTGAAGTACGCATCCTCGTCCGCATCTGGCTCTTTTAAGCCGCTGAACATCTGCCTTCCGTTCATCATACGCCCTCTGAAAGCATCCGGCGTGTCTGGCTCGGTGGTGAAGCTAGTGTCACCCTCGTCGTTCGTGGGTATGTATGGATTCTGATACTGGTCGTATTTCTGGACGATCCCTTGAAAGGTGTTAACATAGGTTATGCCCATTAACCGCTCCCGATAGCACTCGGAGAGATGGTAGATGAGCTGCTTGATGGATTCGCGCTTAATATACTCAAACAGCTCTAAGCAGCAGCTGTTCAGGAGATTATCCCGAGGCATGGTCTCGTAGACGATATTCAGTATGGGCTCAAAAAGTCGATGCTGGATAAGTTGTCGGTTGTGAAACTCATCTTGAAGCCCGATGCAGGCTCGGAACCACTTGAGCGCGATGAGCTTCATGTACTTCTGCGGACATGCAAGAAGCTGAGCTATGCGTGAGTGCAGATTCTCAGAGAGAATGAACAGCTTGCTCTGGTACGCATGTTGTCGGACGAAGAAACAGAGAACTTCGACAAGATGCGTGTATAGACTCGTCTCCTGCACGGTCAGCCCAAGCATGGATTGTCGGCCTTCCAGGTCCTTCAGGGGCTGAAATAGTCGCTTTGCGCCCTCGTCATAGAAGTTCTGGATAAATTGATTCGCTTGTGGGGGATATCGAGGTCCAGGGTGCCCCTGTTCCATTCCGCGCTTCGCAATCAGATCCGCGTTCCCCTGACGGTTCAAGACCTCCATTCCCGCGGCGCTGGAAGTCGGGTCAAGCAAGATCTTGATCGCATCCGCCATCTGGCTCTTGACGCCGAGGTCAACTTCCACAAGCAGGAGCTCGATCAGAGTATCTGTGAGCGGTACGGTCTTCTCCTGGATTGCCTTGATAATATGATTTCTCACGAGATGCGCGTCATGGTCAATCAATGAGACCAGCACATCGGTTCCGGCCACGCGGACGCTAGCATCGTGGTGTCGAAGCGCAAAGGTGATGACGTCGAAAAGGCCATGGTGAATGAAGTTTTGATAGAGCTGCGCTCGCGCCGGTGCTTGAATGTTCTTTGAGACCGCGCAGCAGTTCTGAATGAATAGCACACCTTGCTTCTTCCGCTCGGGGTCCTTCTCGTCGTTGCCAAAAATTGCAAAAAGCTCCCTTAGGAACTGTTGGTTCGATTGGAGGTGATTGACGATATCGACTTGATGGAAGAAGATAAGACTGTTGAGCACTGAAAACGTAGGGTCGTCAAGAATGCGTGCTAGAACCACATCCTTCAGATACAACAACCTGTAGGTATAGTGAATCTTCTTCTTGATCTCAGGATGCTCGATCTTCACTACCTCCTTAAACTTTGAAGTGTCGGAGAGGTACTGGCGGTGGTTCGCGCGGTGTGATGGGAAGTCAGGGTCATCTGTACTCAAGTTAGCAGGTTGCCGGCTGCGCATACACACTTCCGCTTGCGCTTACACTCTAATGCGCCAACGACACCCATAATCGCCTGATCCGTCACTATGAACTCGATTATGGACGTGTCGTTGAGCAGTATCAGGTGCTTCATGATTGTGCACAGTCGGTGAAGCTCCTGCGTGAATTGTTGCCGCTCCGCCTCCTCTATCAGTGGCGCCAACTTCAAGATGTACATCTGCTCAGGATGCATGATGAATTTGCAAAGCGCGTCTCGCCCTGACGGCGAATTTGACGTTGTCCGTATTGCATCCACGATCTCTTCCAGCCTCCCCAACGTCGGCTCGGGTAGCGATATGGGGTGTATGGGATCCAGAAGATCGTCTGAAATGCCGTCTTCAGGTACGAGACGCCCTTGAATATCACTCACGAATTCCCATATCATCGCACAGCCCTCCGCCTCTTGAAAACTCAGCGCCATATCTATGCCATTGCTTTCGGTCCACACGATCAGCGTCTCCTGCTGTTTCTGATACCCATCGTCTTTAGCAATGCGCGTCTCCAGCAGTGTGCGCGTAGGTTCATCCTCGCTCGTGACGACTATGCGCGCATCGAGCTGCTCCGGCGGAGCGTTGGGCGGACTGAAGACGCTGCCGATGCAGAAGCCGGTGCCGCGATCGTACCAGTCATTGTTCTTCAGCTCGTATACCTTGACTCTCTTCTTGTCATTAGCAGGAGCGAGCGCCATGTTTCTGGCCGCACTGCTACTGCTCCCACAGCCGCCTACTCATCCGTAGGTGACTGCCGCGTTATGCGCCGGAGGTCCGCTGGGAAATGGGGCGCCGCGCGCGTTGGGTCCTGCGCTGCCGCCGGTCGCCTGCTGCGGCGGAGGGTGTAGAGGAGTGGGCGGCGAGGGTTGGGGCTGTGGTGGTCGTGCAGCGTCGCTCGGTGGTGGTGCGACTCGGAGCAGACCGGGTGGTGGGCGATGGTGTCGCTGCGGAGTGGCGAGCCGCCGGACCTGCAAGCTGATGGGTTTCTGCGCGCGTATTCGTTGTCCGCGACCGGTACAGTATGCGCGCGAGAATGAGTCGCGTGTGTTGGAGGTATCGATAGTGACGCAATGCTGCGGGTGGTGATGGTAGTAGACTTTTAGAAGCGTCGGGCGGCCTGTTTGGATGGTCTCGTGCGTGGAGCAGGACTTCAAGGGAAGGAGCCCGTGCGACTGTTTCAAGCCGCTCCTGCCTGGTCTGTGCCTGCTTGCCTTCGGTTTGCGCCGAGATCTCTCCCAACCCCTGCAATGTTACTCTCTCCAAGAATTGCTCTCGAAGTGGACTTCCGCAAGATGCAGCTTTCGCTATAGACTTCGATACTCAGAATGAAGGGTCACCTGCAGATGGTCGGCAGGAAGGCGGGCAAATGACGGCATGCCAAGATGCAGCTTTCGCTATAGACTTCGATACTCAGAATGAAGGGTCACCTGCAGATAGCCGATCGTCCTCTTGCGCCATCCTCAACTTCAATTGTGGGGCCACTGGGGCGGATTCACTTTCGACTTTCACATGCCTCTACCCTAAGCGGCTGTTGAAAGGGCTTCTCCGTACAGAATGGCTAATACGGCGTTTCAGTATTACCTAGGCTACCATATCACAAGTCGAAATACCCTTGACAGATTAGCAGAAGACAAGGACGACAAAGCCTCGTGCCAGTACTTGGTACACCAGTGGCCCTCGCCGTCTGGCTCGATGGAAGTCTGGACTCACTTACATCTCACACTTTGCAAGCCATGTAGGGTTGAGTGTAGGCACATTCTCGATTGAAGATGAGCACTACCCATAGAAAGACTGTCACTGTCATTGATAGCAGTAGGCAATACTACACGGGTCACTAGACATCCTTTGCGTATCCAGGCCACGTCACCTGGAAGAAATGGTCTGCCATTTTCTCCGACACCTTAAGCATTCCGGAGGCTAGCGGTAAGCTGAGCAGGACCAGAATCAACACCACAGCCGTATTCATTCGCCGCACGAAGTCGAAAAGCTACTTCAACTTTGTTGTCACGTCGTCGAACGCGAATGGCCACTCCGGTCTGTTGCTGTCCCCAAACTTGGCTTGCCATGCAAAGAAGTACATCATCGCCGCAATGGGTTGCCCAAAGATGACGAACGTAAGCCAAAATGTGCAGTTGCCGAGCAGCCTCGAGTTATGCCCATCGCCTCCAATGCGTTTGATCATATCCGTGAATAATATTAACGGAATCTGACCAACCATTCCGAAGAATGCCAACCCGAGAAGATTGTGCGTGGGAATGCCGACCAGCAGCTCATGGAGTACCCCCGAAAACACGAAGGTGAGCGTCTGCGCCAGCACAGGAGGAACACCTCGCCCAACCATTGGAGCATAGATGTGTCGCTTCATGAAATGGGTCACCGGTTTGTTCCAGCTTGTCCAGTAGCTTCGTAGATCATTACTGTTCCACCAGTCTCCATAGAATTCCCGATCACCAAACCTCATGATCTCTGCGAGAGCATTGAGGAAGGACTGAAAAAGCGCAAAGAATCCTGCCAGCCAGCAAACGAGGCTGATGGTGCTTAGCTTGAAGATGCGCTCGAGAATGTTAAACCCGCGAACCGATGCGATCGAATCCAGAGAGTTCTTCAGCGTCGGCACTGCGTATTGTGCACAGGCAACCCAGATGAGGACGCAAAGGATAACGAATTCGCAAATTCGTTTGGCAATGAAGTCGTAACGACGCTTGTCAGACCGAGGGTATACTGGTTGATAAACCAGAGTGGGCGCCCACCAGAAGTATGATAGGTTGGCAATATTGATGTTCTGCGGATATGGACAGACCTTGTACAGCTCTGGCAGAGAAGAGCCCGAGTCTGATTTCAGATACGAAGAGCGGAGATCTCGGTTCGTGAAGGCGTAAGAACAGACCTTGAGCCATACGATGACTGCATGCAGTTCTGTGATCGCCCCAAGGCCTGGGTTGTGGATATGGTAATACACCATGTAGGTCGCGAACGCCAACATGATGGTAGCGTTCAGCGCATGGCACGAGCTGATCGCGAACCAAGTGGAGAAGATACTATGCGATTTGCGCCTCTCTTCTGCCATGATTTTCTCGGCCTGGCGCTCGCCTTCTCTCTTCTTACGAGCGACAACGCCCATGGCGTATCGCGCAGCAGCCAGCTCAATCCAGTATGCGATCAGCAGATGGCAGGGAGTGAGGAGGTAGAGTATCCCGAACCACTTCCAATCTCCCTCTTGCACCTTGGATCCAGATAGGGTGACCAGTAGGCCATACTTCTTGAAATTGTCCATCATCAAGCGGATGTTTGATATAACAATAACAAGACCCATTAGATTTCGGAAGCCTTGGCTCGATGTGGGTACGGTAGAATCTGAACTGTAGATCGACGGCCGAGTTTGAGAATGGACAGCGAAGGTATGCTTGTATTTTCTGGACGCGCGCGCGGTCTTTGTCGGTGCCGTTGTGGACTTTTGGATGGAGTCCATTGTCTGCAAGGGAGTAGTAGGCGAGCCATTGGGTCGTGTCAAGCTCCTCGCCTGCTCTTCTCGTGGAGTCCCGTTAGGTGTGCGCAGAGTGCTATTGCCGCCCATTGCCACGTCTACAGACGTCGAAGTGGATGTCGCACCATTCATGTTGCCGTCTCTTCTCTCTCGCTGTTCCGCCTCTTGCCGGAGCGCCAGATTGTCGGTTGCGAGAGCCAGGCTCGCGGGTATGAAGTATGGGTCGTCACCCCATGCAACGGCGGTTCAATGTACGTCGACTCGATCCGATCGAGAGGCACCTGCTCCTTCACGGGCGCTTGAGCGGTCTTGCCGTGTCTTGATGACTTCGTGGTGATGGTATCGGCAGGAGAGGAGACATTGCGGGAGGTACTCGAATATTTTGGAAGGCATGTTGGGAATTTCCACGAATGTCTGGGCTGCATGTGCGGTGAGAAGCCTGGGAAGGCTGCAGGGCATCATGCATGTCATCATCGCTGTCAACGCCTTGGAACACATGGAGATTGCGGGGATATTTCACGCTTCATGAAATGCTACGAAGGTAGACTACGACCAGCGCCTCCGCTGATCCTCTTTGTCATATTTCATCTTCACCTGACTACTTCAACGCTGTGTGGAAAGCCCTTGTCACAAGGCCGCTGAAAGGTGGTGGCGCCATGGACCCCGGAATCCCTGCATTTCAAGAAAACATCGTAGCCATCCAGGCATGCTTCATGACGCGCAGCAATGGCCGCAGATAATCTCGTTCTAACTCACGTGTCTCCTGCGTGCCCTTGACACATTTAAATGCAGCGAATATCGAGGGTTGTGGAACTTTAGAGCTGTGATACCCACTTTTGCGACACCGGCGATTTTATCGAGGCTTCAAGTACCGCCCTTGCCTCATTTCTGCCTTTAAGCTGTCTGATTGGCTTGGCAGTGGAGCCCTCCTCCGAACACCACCTTCGCCGCCTGAAGGCGTGGGCGATTGTCCCATTCCAGGAAGACCGCCCCCAGACGGAAAGCCTGGGGGATAGCCTTGAGGCGGAGGAAATCCAGGCATACCAGGTGGAGGAAAGTTTGGTGGCATCGGAGGCTGCCCATTCGGAGACTGTTGTTGACCGAATGCTTGTTGCAGCGCGTTCATATCAAGGCCAGGTGGAAGATTGCCAGGCAGCGGCGGGGGATAACCGGGTGGCGGAGCTGATGCATTGTTACCCATGCCTGGCGGAAAGTTCTGCGGCGAAGAGCTGTAGCCGCCGTTGCTGGCAGCTGGCTGTACAGCTGGCGCCGCTGCACCCAGTCCAGGCAATCCAGGCAGTCCTGGAAGCCCTGGTAGCATAGAGCCCTTGCCGGGCATTCTCTGATCTTCCAGCCCGTCTGCCTCGTCTTCTGCTTCGGCATCCTCTTCTTCCCTCGTCTGGCGATCAGACTTCTTCCAAGTACCTTTTTCCTCGGCAGCAGCTTGACCAATATGCCATTTGTCATTGACAAAGCTACCCTCACCGGGTCGAGGTCGGGTCCAGAAGCGAGTGGCTCGGTCATTGCTGCCGGATGCGAGGATGTGGCCCATTGGATGCCAGTCCATACTCCAAATGCTGAACTCGTGGGCAAAGGGCACCTTGTGGGCAGGATAAAGAGTTTGAGCCGGAGCATCCGCTGGGTTCGGAGAGTCGTATGGCGAGACTGTCAAAGTTGTGCCTGGAGGTGGGTTCTGCTCGTCTAGAAGATAGTGACACATCGCTCCGTCCAACGCGCCAGTTGTAAGTAGATTGGAATGGATTGGATGCCAAACAACTGAGTTTACTTCTTTCTCGTTGCCCTTGAGTAGGAAGACATCCCGCATCATGTTGATGTCGAAAACCCTCACTGTCTGATCTCGAGCACATGACGCAAGCAGTGTGCCCCTGCTAGGCTCGAATCTCGTCATATTGACGGTATTTTTATGTCCATGGAGAGTCGTGAGGCAGCGCCCTGAGCGAGGATCCCACAGCTTCATCTGGTGGTCTTTCGATCCAGAGACTAGCAGACCCTTGGTAGGATGCCAATCAACGCTTTTCGCATCCCATTGGTGTCCAAGCAATTGCGAAATTTCCTCGCCGCTAGCAAAGTCGAAGATTTTCAGGGAAGCATCGTCTGAAGCGGTCACAAACTTGGAGTCTTGCGGTGCAAACGCCATGTCTCTAACAGGATCTTGATGGGCCTGAATCTCTTTGACGTTGTTGAAGTTGGGCTGCCAGTATTTGACAAGACCCTCGTGGTCGCCTGAAATGAGCCAGTCATCGCTATGAGAATACTCAATAGATCTAACAGCAGTCTCATGCGCCTGCATTATAGTCTCGAAATTGAAGCCTGTTCCATTCCAGAGAGTGAACTCGCCACTGGTGGCGCCAGTCAATAGCCGGCGGCCGTCTGGGGTCCATTTGACCACATGTACGGGGTGTCGGTGCTTGTTGAATGATGAATGGAGGTGCTTCGCAGGTATTGAGTCGACCGCCTTGCCTTTCCTGGCAGCTGGCGGAATCATGGAGGCGGCATAGCTCAAAGTAGGCCGTTCAGCTTCAAATCCTCTCAGAGTACTTGCTTCAGATCGCCGTTCATGCATGAAATGCACGTATGTGGTTCCGACGTCAGTCGCGTTACCTGCAACGAACTCGATGTTAGTCCAATTGCGAAATCAAGACGCGCAACGAGTGACACGGCGTGTTCGCAGCTAAGCTGCTGAAGAGAACAGCGAAGAGACGATATTTCTTTGTGCAATCGTGTTTGCATTTTGCAAGCGCTATCCACTTTGGCCTGCTGAAAGGGCTTCCCAAGAATAGCAAGGTCGAAACTCACGTCTGCTGGGTCGACCACGGGGTCTGCTCTGCTCAAAGCCGCCATGATCTCCTTGATAGTCGCGATCCATGGCGGCGACCGCCCTGCTCGGATATGCCCCTTCCAAGCCTCTCGTTCTCTCAGACGCGTTATCAACAGTTCTGCCCGTCTTCTGCTGTGGTTCATTGGCACTCACGAATTTGTTGCTGGATACTTTGCTTGACCGTGCTTCGCGAAAAGATGGTGTCCGATGAGATTCGATATAGTTTGTCAGCGAAGAGGTGGATGGCGAGTGAAAGATAGCGTAGTTCGAAGTGAAGTGCGGAACGGAAGCAGCCGGAGCCGGAACCTTCTCAAGACTTTTGTCAGACAGTCATAACGGCTGGTCAAAAATGACCTTCAAAGGTTGTGAGGATGCGCATCCTGAAAACCTCGCACGCGTTTTACACTCTTCATTGCTATACTATCACATCCTCCGAAGACGCGACCTTCACTTCAAGAAACTGCCATTGGTCTTCGCCAGTATATCGTCATAGTACGGCTGAAAAGCAAGCCAGCCTTTCTCTGGCTTACCAACTTGATCAAAGGAGTAACTGGCCTCCTCTTCGGGTATGTATGTTTTCTTGTGACCACTGCCTTGCGCCGCAGCGTCGACAAGCAACTGTGCGTGGCAAGTCTTGTCCAACGAGATGAACCAGAATGCGGCAGCATCGACCGTTTCTCCCACCTGAAATATACATGAGCAACAACGATCGACAACGTCGCGTAGAAGAGCCGTATCGGACGTACCGTCAGCAGACCGTGGTTCTGCAGGATGATGGCCTTTCCATTACCAAGGTGCGAGGCGATCCTCTTACCTTCTTCGCGATCCAACACAACGCCGCCAAACTGGGGGTAGACGGCATGGTCTTTGTAAAAGCGAAGACTATCCTGGGTGATCATATCCAGCTCTCGGCCAAAGACCGAAAAGGCTTTCCCGTACACACTATGAGCATGGCCTAGAAGACGACATCAGTCACAAAACTATTTTCCCCCAAGCAGTGCAAGCTGGACGACTCACAAGCTGCGTGGACCTCTGGCCTTGCTTTGTGGATCTCAGAGTGAATCGCAAAGGCGGCCGCATTGATAGGCTCATCTCCAATCACTACTTCTCCATCTTCATTCACAAGGATGAGATCGGAGACACTGATCTGTGAGAAGTGCATGGACAACGGATTGAGCCCTTCACTCAGATGTCAGCCCGGTGTCCACCAATTTTGGCCGATGCATCACCTACAGAAGTGATCTGTGAGAATAGGGTCTCTGACCGAGATGTGTCCAGCCACGCCTTCATCAAACCCTGTTTTTTTAAAGGTCAGCTGGAGCTTGGAGACGATGGTCCTCGTTGTTACTTACCGCGCTCGGCAAAAATGCGGTAGGCTGCCGCAAGATGCTGCTTTCTATACAGTCGCTCCTCTTCCAGCGACTCGAACTTGGGGTATGACCTGATCTTTAGCGGCTTTCCGCTCTTGGTCTTTCCTAAGGCGCCAACGCTGGCATTTCCATTGGTCTCAGACGATAGAGTTGTGGCGATTGGTGCCATGTTGGCTGGCCCAGCTGTGGTCTTGTATCAAGATGGACGTGTTTTTAGCAAGCTGCTGATCTGACAGCGATTGACGGCCACAGGATCAATTATTCCTTCAATGCATTCCGACCTCGCTGAGTGGCGACAAGATTCCGCTCGGTGCCCCGCGTTGCGAGCTGTTGCGGAGCTGCTGCTCACCGAGCTTCATTGCCGGAGTTGCATATACAGGCCACCTTCTATGCGTATTTCATCAATTCTTGGTCGCAGTCGATGCTGACTGAGCCAGGAATGCGGATTAAAGGCGGGAAAGCACGACTTTCCGAAGGGAAATGCTAGAGGCAGCCCATGGTGATCTCTACTCAGCATTGTACTTAGTTCAACATGCTGGGCACGACTTATAGAGGACTTATTGCAGTTCATCAAGCAAGCCCATATGCCTCGACCTTATAGAGGCAGCCGTCCTACATGCAATATAGCGAGCATTCAATCAATGCAGTCCAGCGATACTCAGGAAATCACATTGACAGCGAGTCTGGTACGAAGTCCTAGCAACAAACGACTTTTTTCTGGATTGTGGACAGATGCGGACATTGCTGCGATACTTCAGCCTTGCCATTGGAAAAGATCCAGACCACGGTTGCCTTCAGCTGGAACTGCCAGCATCCGTGCATCACGGGCGTTTTAAAGTACGCGAGAGGCTTGGAGATAGCGCCACCTTCTTCAAACGCCGTACCACGCCGAATCTGCATTACTTACACGTCGTGCATCTACGATCAGTCTATGGCGCGAAAACGCTCTTCGGGTCGTGACAAGTTCATGCAATTCCCCGGAACCCTGCAAAGATCCAGATATGGAGCTGAGACAGGGTGGCCTGATGCGATAAATACACTGGAACGGCATTCATGCCGAGTCGCGTCCTGATCAGGCTGCATCTGACACTATCGTCCTCTGGTCTTTCTGTGTCGCCGCTTGAGGGTATGCCATCCATGTGCGATAACCGAATGCCATCACAACCTGCGCATTCGTTGCTGTCAACGAATGAGAGGGAGCAGAGGAAGCAGGCAGGACGAAAGCGTGCGAGACTTCCTCTAATAGCATGCTCAAACTTCCCCAAATTTTGCGGCCACTTCGCAAGCAGAAACCGCCATCTTCATCAGGGTTCGGATCTTGGGCTTCTGCTCCTGAGTATACTCCAATTGGCGAGCGACTCCCAAAGAGCGCACTTTCTGACCAATAGCGCCAGGCTACTTTCATCACTATCACGCTCAGACCTGATACCTTTTTAGAGGCCAGATTCGCTGCAGCTTCGGCACACGTGGGCGCGCCTGTGATTCTTGCGATGAACTCACTCCCCAAGGCCTTATCAAGAGCGTAGCGTTGCAACTTGGTGACCGGATTCCTACACACGTGGGCCGTAGGATCCAGCGACCTGAATAAGGTTTGAAGGTACCGGTCTGCTTGCAAATTCCGGACGATCTGGTCTTGATTTGCAGATAAAGCGCGGGAGCGGATCTCAATGCGGTTGCGTTTTCAGCGTCAAAGGCGTGCATATCAGCGCATCGGTATTGCCGTGATGCATCTCGCTACTTGGAGACATTCGTACGAGCAGGATGTTTTGACTCGTATCCAAGCACATCACGGGCCTCGGACCTATAGTGACACCTGCCGTTAGTGGGTCCATAGCTTTCACCATCCCCTCAGCGAGTTGAGGCCTCATCTGCGTGGCCAAGGTTGCTTGCGTACCTCCAAGTTCTTCGGCTTCTGCAAGGCTAGGCGTGCATCACGCTCGCAAGCCTCCTTCGCATGTGAACGAGGCGATTCCTGATTTCTGATCTCACGGTAGGCGCCGTAGACGGGCCTTTCGATGTCTCGGTTCGCGGCAAACCCTACATCATGTATTACAGATGATACCAGCAGCCTGCTCTAGCGCTGATCGAGAGCCTTGGTACTGAGGTCGGCCTTTCCTCACGGTCGGTTGTACCTGCGACTCGTTGGGCGGTGCTTCGCAACAAGAATCTGGTACACACGGCACAAATTCTTGGTACCGTTGATGATGCCAAGACAGGTTTCAGGGTGCTTGGTGGCTTTACGGCACAGTACTGGCAAGAGTTCGACAGTCGCAGTGAACACAGCAGCCCACCGCGAGATAACAAACAGCGCTCTGGATTGTGAAACGATGTGCGTCTGTGGCTCGGCGCAAGGCGAGGAGGCGATGCCAGGAAGAAGCGTATTTTCTCGGTTCTAGATCCGTAATAGAGAGCTCGTTTCCAAAAGGAGCAGGTCATGTCTCAAAGTGGTATCTGGTGTTACCTTAGCGCGGTGGTGGGGCAGAGCCCTGTTCATGACTAAGGGTCATATCAACTTTCGCCTCGGCTTCCACACTCTTATCTACACTCGTTATATTGCCCTACACTCGTGCCTACACTCGTACCTGCACTCGCAAGTGCATATGGCGCCTCATACCGTTGACCTCGAGCCCGTGCGAGCCCAGATTGAGCACTGGATCTTCTTTGACCGACGCGAATACACTGCGATATGCGATAATCTACGAACCTACTACGATATTGATATATCTGTCAAGACTCTGAAGAGGAGGCTAAAGCAGTGGGGTGCTCGTATTCGACAGGCTCCTCTACAGGTAGACAATGCCCTCAGAGCCCGTATTATTGAGCGTTTCTGGCTGTACTCATACAAAGATGAGAGGAAGTTCAGTATCTACAGGCAGATGGCTGCAATATCTCCCTCATACAATATCAGCGGTTGAGGCGTGATATAGGCCTATATAAGAGGTATCAGCAGAATCTTCTAAAGAGGTGGATGCCGCTATTAGCGAGGCATTGACCATGTGCTTGGGCATGGTGCTGCACAGGACTTTGATATCGCAAGCTGGCCCAAACTATTCGTGAGAAATGGCACTTCATTGGCAGGTACGCCTTTGTATTCATTCACTCAGGCACTCGCACTCGTAGGCTGCACTCGCTGATCACTCGTAGAGACCGCATCTTCCGTATTGCCCGTGCCAAGGTGCCAGCAGCTTTTTGAGAGCCGTCGACCTGGTAAACGCAGTAAACCTCGTAGCGTAAGGCCTCAAGCTCGAGGAGCTGATAATGTATACTCTATTGATGCTTTTTGTAAGCTGGCTAATTATGGATGCTCGATCTACGCCTGTATCGACGTCTTTTCAAGGAAGATTATCTGGTACTTTGTTGGGCCGCTAGCTAAGACCAAGTTCTCGGTTTTTGCACAGTACATCATCACGATCTACAAGGCCGGCCGTATGCCTAATATCATACGATCTGATCAGGGCGTTGAAACTCCAATGCTTGCGGACGCACATCTTCTCCTACGTGAGCACCTTGCTAGCGAACATATCACTTTCAGCGATGCCTTCTAGTATACAACAAGCAAAGGAAGTCAGACTATTGAGCACTAGTGGGGCGAGGCAGCAAAGTCAGTATTCAACCGCTGGAGAGACTATTTCAATCAACTCCGAGAGGAAGGGCATTATAACGCAGCTCTTAAAGCAGATCGTATTGCCTGGCTCGCAATCTACATCCCTGTAATGAGGTATACAACTGGAGAGTTTGTACACTGCTGGAATACTCATACAATCCGTAAGCACAACGAACAGACAGTTGCTAAGCATGTAGCTGGAGAGCCCAACAATCTCTACGACTATCCGGAGCTTCACGGCGGTGACTTCTACGGGCATTTACTGGATACTGAAGATCCGGTTTTACAGCAATGGGTTGACAAGATTGCAGAGTTTGGTAAGTAGCGGTGTGCACACTCGTAACTGCCGGAGCCACTCGTAGCTAGGCACTCGTAGCTGCCCATGTCACTCGCAGCGGCACTCGCAGGCTCGCAGGGGATGCTGTAAGCTGGAACTTAGTAGTTCACTCCAGCTGATTCTATTCGCAGATTTGCTCGCATATCTACCTCCAATATCTCTCGAGTGGTGTAATGATATGCTTCATACTAGCGGCTATCCAATCATGTTTCATGGTGGTGAGGAATCAGCATTGCCTGGGCCGCAAAGCTGCATGTTCATGCATACCATCACCTCCGCACTGCAGCGCATGAGTATGTCAACAATGGCGGAGATCTGCCGGAGTTTGAAACGCCTACTGCTAGTACACAGAGGCAGCCGAGTGACCGAACTAGAGCAGTATTTGAGGCTGCTGGTCAGCCACTTTAAGGGTATTCAGCGTTACCTCCTTCTTCAACAATGGATCTTAAGTGGACTAAGTTCTGTGCGCAGTCCAAGAAGCAAGTGATATATCACTGTGATCTTGGCAACGTTTTCCGATGCCCCTATTGCCTTGTGCACAATCCTCATTACCGAGAAGATAACGGGCCTCTCATATCCTCTCCACTACTAGCAGCACGGCCAGCAGCTACGAGTGCTGCGAGTGCGCTTATTGGAGCTGGAGCCTCTAGTACATATACTGGCTTTCAAGGTTTCGGCACTACCTCTTCGAACCGTGGTAACACCGTTCTTCAGCAGAATAAGAAGTCACACAGCCGCAATATTGGCAACGCTGGTATCGATCCCCTCAGTCCTAAGGCTTCTACTAACCGCAAGATCTCTCGTCCAGCTGCATCGCCAGCTCCTACGAGTGCGAGTGCGAGTGCACCACTATCTACCTCTTTATCCAAGGGCAAGGGCAAGGGTAAAGCCCAACGCCGAGAGATTCACTTTCGGTGCGAGGCTTTTACAGTGCTTGTCAATATTCGTACGCCGAAGAACAAGAAGCAAAAGGCTTCAGCGTTGTCAACTCCGGATGTTTGGCACTACGATGAACCGGAGCTTATACAAAGATGGCGACTGGACGGCTTCTTTGATACTTATCAACATATGGTTGATATGCTGCCGAGCCGCAACGAAGACATGCGTAGGAACTGGCTCTATTCTACTGTTATTGTTCCGGCTGCTGGACTAACTTTACAGCAATGGTTAATACACCCGCATCAAGACTCCTTCCTTTGTGTATCTTTTGATGAGGATACCAACGAACCAATCCGCCCAGCAGACACCAATCTACTATCGGATGACCTCGAAGAGATGCTATTGCCATTTCATCGCAGTCCATGGTCAGCATTGAATGCGACAGTCCATATCAAGGTAGTAATTCTCGTCAATCGGGTCAGACGCTGGAATACGAAACCAGTCGGCCAACGCGGAATAGCGGATCAGGACGACAGTACTACGAGTCCAGCCAAATCTACTACGAGTACTACCAATGCGGATACGAGTGACCCGCTACACAATTCGCCGCGGGCCGCAGTCTTTCGCCGTGCGCAGTTGACTTCTTCAACGTTGGCATACGCGGCTCGCGAGGCTGCTGCGAGTGCTGCTACGAGTACTGCTGCGAGTGCTGCTACGAGTACTGTTGCGAGTGGACACAAACGCCAGGCCAGCAGTGAATTGTCGCCTCCATCACCTACTAAAGGCAACGCTGGTCTATCGGTACGTCCTTATCGCATTCCGGCTGGTGCAGAGATCATTGATCTAACCAGCGAGGCTAGCGATCAATCAAGCAGTAGTTTTAGCTTTGACTCGCCGAGTGAATGGTTCGTCAAGAAGGAACCCAAGGCTCCTATTGTTGAAGAAGATTATGAGGTCGTAGAACCAACTCGCGATACTTTTTCGGAGAGGCTGGATACTATTATTGAGCAGACAGAGGTGTCGTTGTTTGTTGAGGAGGCTATACAGCAGCAAGTCGCTGCTCCGCTGGAGCAGGTAGAATCAGTGCCTGTTGCTGAACCAACACCTCCAACAACTGTAGCTGAACCAGCACCTCCAACACTTGCTGAACCAGCCCAGACGCATATCAAGAAGCCAAGGAAGAAGCTGGTTGTGGAGCCGTCAACGCGGAAGACAAGGTCGATGAAGGGTAATTAATTTCTTTAGTTGGTAGATATATCTCGTATGTAGGAATGGAGTTCAGGTTCAGGCACTCGCAGCACTCGTATTTTGACACTGCTATCTAGTACCAAGGTTTGCCGGTAGTCTTGTCTACCAAGCTACTCTCAAAGGCGCCGAGACGAAAGCCCACAAAGCCAGCACGACGAGCAGCCTCCATCTCAGTGTCAAGACTAGACACTTTAGCCTCAATGGCAACCAAACGAGCCTCCAAATCAGTAACCTTAGTCTTTAGGCTCTCGTTCTCAGCACGCAGACCAGCAGTCTCTCCACTCGCAGCACTCACAGCACTCACAGCACTCGCAGGCTCGACAAGCACACCACCTTCGTCGACATCCTCCATCTCCTCATCTTCATCTTCATCTTCGTCTTCATCTTCAGCCTTGGCTTCATTGGCAAGGCAGCCAGACTTTCCATGCCGCTTGCAATAGGCACACGCAAGATCTCCACGGTCTTTGAACACCATACAGGGCTGCGGATTCTTCTTGCACTCGCACCACGGGCAAGGGGATAGAGCGGCTTTGCCTACGAGTGTGTCTGCGAGTAGATTCAAATAGCTACGAGTCAATTAACTCACCTTCATTAGTCTCCGTGATACGGCCAGCCGTATCAAACTTCCGCAAATTGTTCAAAGCTGACTTGCGCTCCTTGCTATTGGTAGACTCGCTGCTGGCTACCCACTCGTTCCATTGATAGTCTTCGACATGCCAGAAGTCGGTGGTGGTAGTAGTGGTTGGTTGGCGGAATTGAGACATCGCGGCAGTAGTATTCTTGTAGTTTTGACGGGGAGAATGTTGATGTAGCTAAGATAGTAAGCAAAGGAAAAGAAAGAGTAGATATACGAGTGCTGCGAGTGAAAAGGACAATAGTAGTACTTACAATAGCATCAGTTCAAAATAGCAATACGGCCTACGCAGCCTGCTATTGTCCAGCTATGACTGCTTCATAACAACAGCAAGCCGCGCAGGCCGTCTGCGAGTGTGCTGCGAGTGTTTTAGGCGATAGCGACGCCTGTATAGATGAGAAAGGGCCATATTAGTGTAACTGAGGTTGGTAGATTTGAGGTCAAAGTAACGTGACACTATGAAGTTGATATGACCCTTAGTCATGAACAGGGCTCTGCCGTGGCGCCCGGCAGCTTTAGAAGAAACGCTGAGCCGCTTGGAAAGCACCACCGAGGGCTTTTCGGCGTGGACAAACAGCATCTCAGCCAAACGGCAAACCTACGCAGCTGGACTGCACACCGTCGACAGGCCATGCTGGATGACAAGCCCACCGCCCGAAGACTGATATCCCGTTCTCAAGGGCGAGCCGGCTGAGGACATTCGGGAGACGGCACAAGACGGCTGCATTCTCACGTTGCTGCCATTCGGAGAGCTGCTGGAATGGGCCCCTGCTTGACCGACCGTCTGTTGAAACGGGACTGACGCTATTTCGCATCTCCCCATCCGCGGCTTCTTGCGTGGTCGAATTGTAGCTGCTATCGCTTGACTCTGCATCGCGCAGCCACAATGGCTGCAAGTCCTTGACAGTCTTTTAAGTTTCGGCCTCTATGCTATGCAGGAGCCCGGAACAACGTTAATTTTTACGCTCGAGCGTTCCCTCAAGCGCGATCGTAGCGTGGACGATCGAAGGATCTAGGTAAAGTGCTGTCAATCAGTGCGTGGCCGGCAGGGTTGCGAGACAAGTACCTGGTCATTCCCTTGTGATAACATTCTCTCTCCATTCACCCCAGACGTTCTTCCCACACGCCCTCATGTGCTTACCTCCTTGACTAGACCTACCGACATCATTGACCTCATTACCATTTGATTAAACTCACCAAACGCCTAGTTCTGAGCTGTCTCTGGCGGTGTTGAAGCAGCCCATCATCAGAATGGCCATCTTCTCGCGCAAGAGTAAATCGAAGAAAGAAGAGGTCAAGGACCAAAAGGATGCCGTTCCCGAGGAAAAGCCCAAGACAGCGTACAAGCATGTGCCAACTCACGCTGCTGCAGACTCAGTCGGTCAGGGCGACAGGGCCAATGGAGAACAGCAGCGAGCACAGATTGCCATAGCCAGCCGGAGACGTATGGCGAACTCTATGAACGACAGCACACTCAAGAACGCCGCTTATGCTCAAGGCATCGCCCTCAACATGGCTCACGCGCCGCCTTCTCCATCAGGTACAGCTCCACCATCGCGTTTTGGCAACCCAACTCCGTTTCAAAGAACCTACAGCACCGACGCGTATGGACAGACAGATCGACGTTCGCTACAAGGTTCTTCAGCATCTAGATCTCAAAGCATGAACGCTCGACGGCCTGGAGTATCACGGAATAGCAGTGACTACTTCTATCAGAATCAATCTCAGTCAAGCACATCGGTTTCCCAGGGAAAGAGGCCAGCCACGAGCAGTGCTGTTGGGACATGGACACCACACTACTCCTCTGACTCTGGATACGAGTCTGCAGGTCCACCCTCTGCTGTTCACTCTCGAGCACCAAGCGAGCATAATTTTGGCGACTTCTCCCAAAGCTACCGGAAGAACAACAACAGCGGTTTCCTTCCGGAGCTCAGAATTGGCGACGAGACCTTGAGCACTATACCATCTGACTATGTCATCTCCACGAAAGGGCCCGATGGTGTACTCAAGAACGTCGGCAACGTGTCACCCCTGGATCTCAACTCCGATGCCAGGTCTGTCAAGTCCAACAAGTCAACTGCATCTGTAGCTGGGAAAAGGACACGCTTCGAGGACGAGGAGCCAATGCCTCCTTTGGACCATTTGGAGCATATCAGGAAGACGAGCAACGACTCTGGAAGCTCAACACCAGAGCCTGCTGAAGCTCTTGAGCATAGCTTTCCTCCTGAAGCAAGCCGAATGATCATTGCCAACGAGCCAGAACCTCAATATCGTTACCCGAAGATTCAACCAGAGTCGATCAGACGCAGTAACAATGTAGAGGTTCAAGAGCCACAACCACGATCCGTGATTCCTGCGAGCCCGAACACCTCTCTTCCTCTGTCGTCGGTTCCACAGATCTTCCGCCCTTTTCGCGAACCCTCCGTCTCCGCTCGACGAGGTAGCATGCCCCCACTGTCCATTCTCGAGGGCCTCAAGGTCAACAAGAAAGGCACAATTTTAGACGAGGAGGGTGATCCCATTGGCGAGCTTTACGAAGGCGATCTCCTAGACTGTGTGCGCCAGAAGGCAAACTCTCAGGGCGAGGTTCTCGACGAGTATGGCCGTGTGGTCGGCATGGTTCGGACAATAGCGAAGAGTATTGAACCAGAGCGTAGACTGGAGATGTCACAACAGCAGCCTGTCTTCCCTCAACAGCAGCAAGAGCAGCAAGAGCATGAGCAACAAGTACAGCAGCCTGAGCCCCAGCACCAGCCGTCGCAACAACAGCCACAGAATACACAAAAGGCTATGGCGGTTCTCGGCTTGCAAGAGGATAGAGAGGACCGCGGTCGTCGACCTTCGGCACCACAGGTCTTCGAAGTATCGACCGGTGGGCTTCAAGAGTTCCAAGGTTCACGCCAGGATCCCAACGTCCCCCGAGAGAACAAGACACTCAAGAGCGCCATGAAAAGCAGTCCTCATCGCGCTGTCGTTCACGACGTCTCACCAGCCGCCTCCCCTCGCCAGATGGCACAGGATCCGGAAGAATACCGGCAGCTTGTGCCTTCGACTGCACGGGATTTTGCTTCTGTGCACGAGCCCTTATTTCTCACGGCGCTTCCTCAGGAGTCGAGCAAGCGACCAGTCCGGAATGCCAGTGAGCGTAGCCTGTCGGAGCTTTCCAGATCCTATGCCCGCCCTGCGATGAGCGCCGTGCCTGAGGATAATGTGCCCGAGGACGACATGGTTCCAGACAGTCCAGGCCTGTTCTCCTACAAAGGAGACATTCCCACTCATGATGGACTCACGGATGCTGCCAAGATGAGGTCAAGGTCGCCGGCTCTCGCTGGACCAGGCCGGCCAGCTCTCAGTGGTGGCCACTCCAGTAGCGGCATGTACCCACCAATGCGGCCAACTGGATCTACGAACTCTCGCCGAGCTACGACTCAGTTGGCTGGTGCTGGCGACAAGATGGCGCTTTACGCCGGCGCGGCATCTCGCTTCCCATCAAACCACCCTCTGAAGAGGAATGCCACTAATGGATATGCATACGGTGAGTTCCACTGACAATGCCACTTCAAAGCAATGACTGATCCTTTATCTGCAGACCACAGCCCCAACGCTAGCGAAGCAGGCACCGACTCCACCTCAGAGGATGGCCGCATGCCCATGATCGGTGGCGGCTACGGCGGGCACTCTCGCTCTGGGTCTGTGCATACCACAGCTTCTGTGTCCAAGCCAAGGACATACTTCTCGCACGCTGGTAAAGTCACTGTTGACCCCAATGCGCCAAAGCCTGCCAAAGAGGAAGCGACTCCCGTGCCTGCTCCTGTTGAGGCGAAAGTTGTTGAGAAGAAGAAGAGTCGTCTCAGTCTTGGCTTTAGCAAGAAGGCTAAGCCGTGAAAACATTCGTTGCTGTGATCAACGGCCCATTTGGCGGCATTCCCTTTGTATCCGACCGGCT
This sequence comes from Nothophaeocryptopus gaeumannii, assembly GCA_031771865.1. Taxonomy (NCBI): domain Eukaryota; kingdom Fungi; phylum Ascomycota; class Dothideomycetes; order Mycosphaerellales; family Mycosphaerellaceae; genus Nothophaeocryptopus; species Nothophaeocryptopus gaeumannii. The sequence continues at coordinate 904,520 of JASISA010000041.1, read as the reverse complement.
AAGTCGGTTATAATAGCGTTCAGAGCGATATGGAAGGACAGGCGTTATCAAGCTTCGATTTGGTCACACCCCATGGCGGAGGGTATTGGCACACATCGATATCTACTGGGTCGTGCATAATTGTCGGGTATGGTTTTGCTTGTAATGCGTAGTGTATGTACGTAGGGCAGAAAGAAGCGCACACAGAGACGCTTGCTCCTGCGCAGGTGTATCACATACCATGATAGCTAGGTGAAGTGAGAGTTGCTAGCTTCGCACGACTGCTCAGTGCACGGGATGCGATCTGCTGCAGTGTGATACCAACCGCCTGGAAGGTCAGCACGTGGGCTTCGACTTCGAGAAGCTCCTTCCTCAGGCACCCCACGCGAGAACTATCGAAGCTTGGGCGCGGCTAAATCCCTGCTCCCACGAACTCGAAGCGTGCTCCGAAGCGAATGCGAAAGTGGAAGTGAAGGTGAAGGCTCACTTGATGAACTGTGACGAACCTGCTTCTTCGTGGCTTGAGCAAAAGCTACATGTACCGTCGTGACTGCCAGCTCACTCACAACGAATTACCACCCACCAATGCGCACGGCAGCGTTCGATGCAAGTTCCACGGTAGTTCACCTAAACAAAGTTAGACCCCTGCACATGACCCCACACCATCCTCAACCCAGCAAAGACAGCGAGAGCAGAAAAGGGCATCCTCATACTTTCTTCTACTCAACTTCACTTCAACCAGCGTTGCGCTTCAGCAGCACCTTATCGTGAGCGACTTCTGGAGTCTTTGCGCTCACGCTACACACAGAAAGCTCCAACTGTCAACTCTATCTTCTCGGCCGTCAGTTCAATATCCGTGCGCCACAAGAGATACCTACCCGAGACTTCACTCAATCGATCGCATCACACCGGACTGAGTTTCTGCCAGGATGTTGCGAGAAGAGCCCCAGCAGCATCCGGCTGTCTCGGCTAACGGGGCTGAGATCGAAGAGCACCATCAACCTGTCGAGCGCATCACAGTCCAGCCCAAAGGAACCACGACTACCCCAGAACCATCGAGTGCGCCATCCTCCAGACATCATGTCCATGGCGCGGTGGAGATGCTCGGGACTGATCCCACCGATCAGCCTCCCATCCAACAGACCGTCGCAGAGGTCGAGCGCAGAGGCGGTCGCTTTGGCTATCTGAAGCGACGTCAATTCTGGCTGGTGTTGCTCCTGTCACAAGCACTAGCAATCACCATCACTGGAACCAACACACTGACCACCCTGCTGTCGATGGAAGGAACCTCAATTCCGGCTTTCCAATCCCTGTTCAACTACATCTTACTGAACCTTGTATACTCTGGCATCACGGTTTGCAAATATGGGTTTGAAGGCTGGTTAAACCTTCTCTGGAAAGACGGCTGGCGATACTTTATCTTGGCTTTCTGCGATGTTGAAGGTAACTACTTTACCGTGCTTGCATACCGCTACACCACGATCCTTTCGGCACAATTGATCAATTTCTGGGCCATCGCGGTTGTCGTCATAATCTCTCTTATCTTCCTCAAAGTCCGCTACCATATCTTCCAATATGTCGGAATCCTGATCTGCTGCGGTGGTCTGGGCATGCTTGTCGCCAGCGACCACATCACTGGATCTAATGGCGGTCCTGCTCTGGATGCGGTGAAGGGTGATTTGTTCGCATTGGTCGGTGCTACATTCTATGGTCTATCGAATGTATTTGAGGAGTTCCTGGTCAGCAAGCGTCCTCTTTACGAAGTCATCGGCCAACTCGGTTTCTGGGGAATGTTCATCAACGGCGTCCAAGCGGGAATTTTCGATCGCCAAGCTTTCCGACATGCGACCTGGAACTCCAAGGTTGGTGGGTATCTCACTGGATACACCCTCCTTCTCGCATGGTTCTACTCTGCGGCACCTGTCGTTTTCCGCATGGCATCTGCAGCGTTCTTCAACATCGGTCTTCTTACTGGCAATTTCTGGGGCGTTATTGTTGGGCTCAAGGTGTTTGGATACCACGTACACTGGATGTACCCTATTGCATTTGTGCTGATCATGTTGGGACACTTTGTCTACTATGGCACCGAGGGCGTTTTGGGAGAGGCAAAGAAGCCTTGGTTGGGCGAGAACCAGGAAGGTGGCAATGATGGGATTGGCACGGCCAGACGACAGCTTGAGCATCCTGGCGTTACGTTGTAGATAGTCGACGTTGAAAGTGATATGAGTGACGGACGTAAAAGCAGCACGTATAATTTGTGCAGCCAGTGCATGGCGGCCTCGAAACCATCACTCCTTCCACATCTCTGCCTCCAGTCTTTAGGCGTTTTCTCCCTACTCTCATGTTTCGTCCAAAGCCACGCTACGATGTGCATGTAAAGCAGCCTGCACACACTGCGCTAAGTTGCCTTCCCATAGGACGGCCCAACGCACATGCAATCTTCCAGCCTATGTGCAAAAACACACTCGGACCGTTCACCGCGCAAGGATGCCGCGTATGTTTGCTACCGGCCTCCAAGACCCTGCCGAAGCTAGCCGGCACTGAGCCGAAGAGTAGCGGTAGAGAACTCCGAAAGCTCTTGTATTTTCTTTTTTTGCGATACGACTACTATACCCGGGGTTGAAATGTAGCGACCCTCTCAGAGGCTCGGCCTGCCTCCATCAGTATACCTGCTATAGGCAAGATGCTGGAGGCGAAGCTAATCGCGGACTCGAGATACCATTCTCGTTCCGTGAGCCGTTATGCTGAACGACTCGAAGAATGGGTCGACCTGTAGCACGCTGATATCCCTGACATGAGCGGCTCCAGAGGTCTGCGTACAGGTATGTTGGGAATAGCTCGATCCGCTCAGCAAGAAAGCCGGTTGATGCTCTGCGATGGAATAGGCATTCGTTTATCCTCCGGATGGATCACATTCCTCCTTGAATGGCGAAGGAGGACACAATCAGTACCAGCGCGTTGACGATTCCCCATGTAAGCGGTATCCAAGTTGACATCCGGAAGAAGCCGCCAACATACACACCACCAACTCTACGCCAAATCATCAGCACACATCTCTTACACGCAAATAATTCATATCTGCAATACTCACAACCCGCCCACAATATTGCCCGCGATCAACGCCTCCATCGTCCCAATCACAGCAAACACCAAGGGCGCAATCCAGATCAGTTTCCAATTCCGCCATTGAATCGCGCATGCGTACGCACTCGCAATGATGTGGACTCCGCCGACACAAACGAGAGTCCAGTAAAGGGTAAAGCGCCACATGGGCTCAAAGTTGTAGAGGTAGACGCATTGTGGGCCGTTGACGGGGAAGGGCCAGTAGAGGGAGGGGAAGGCAGGAGCCTCGTAGGAGAGGGGTCTGGGATTGACTTCGAGTTTGAGGAATTTGTTGCTTGGAGAGTTGTTAGTATGTAATTGGATGTGGATGTCGAAGGTGAGTACCTCATGTTGTGCTGGTTTGAAGTGGGTGGGTCTCTCCTTGGGTCGAGAAGCGCCCTGAGTATTATCGGGTTGGGGTGATCGTGAGCAGATGTGCTCAGCGAGATGTCGAGAAGCTAGCTCATGGTCTCTTGATGTTGCGAGTTGATGGGAGGGAAGTGCTGCGGGATGCATGTGAGGTTGTGAGGCAAGCGCGGTTGAGGAGCGCACTGACCACTTCGGCGCGGACAAACCAGGCTCCGACACCTGCCGAGGCATCACAACGCGACCTCAGACATCGCCTTAGTCCTATCACGACATGACATTCATCATCTTGGAGGCATAATGCCAGGCGATCGTCTACTTGGCACGCTGCTGCGGCACCTCCAGAGCTATACAGATCAGCAGGATACACCTAGGTCAGACCACCCCTTGCGCGTTTGTAGACCTCGTCCTAACATGTGACAGAATCTTTGGGACTGCTGCTTCGCTTCTCACCACTCCGAACAACCCGCTGAACGTAACACTTCTAACCAGTCAGCTTCTTTCCGCGCCGGCAGTATGGACGCGCCCGGAAGGTCTCCGGACATGCATGCAAACGATAAGCGTCTTTCATTCTGCCGCTCAAGCGCTGGTGAAGCACGAGAATGCAATACGAAACAACGTACCCGATCTTGAATTCTCGAAACTTCAACACGAGCGAACTCTGGCCAAGGATGAATGGATCGAAGCTACTATCAAAGGCGCAGACGAGCATTCTCCACGTTGGCGGCATCTCTTACCCATGGCCGGACTACTTTTAGGATTTGAACCTCACGGAGAGGAGAACATTGCTTCAAGTATGAGGTATAAGATCGAAAGCGCACTTGTCACTGCCGCAAATCTGGCGCTTGAGGAAACATTCGAAGACGATGAACTGGGCTTGGGGAGCATTACGCTGGTGCTGAATCACTGCTTCCCGGTGCTATCGGACTACGAGCGGTCAAAGCTGGACTATGACCTCCTTCTACCTGTCACAATGCGGACGACTCTTCATTCTAGCGAAGGTCTGAGATCTGCCTACTTCCTCGGAGCGTTGGATCGAGATATTCAGACCGCCGGCAATGGCAAGCTGAGATGGCCGCCAGGCTCGCCTTCATACCAACAGACGCAGAGCATGCTATCAGGCCCACTTGTTGGCTCTCTAGGCCCATTAGCGAGATTGATTGGGCATACAATAGAACGAGTCAGGGATCCATGGTTGGTAACATCTGCCTTGGAAGACCTCAGCGCTTTTGCCAGGACCTTGGTCACGCAGTGGCGGCAAAATCGGCTGTCCGGAGTTGAGACGGCTGAGCAACAAGAGTACTTGGAAGATCAGACTCGCCAGATCACTGTTCCAGCCCTTTGGAAGCTGCTCCAGCCTGTGCTATTTGCGGCTGTCATAATTATGCGCTGCGCATTAGGGAGGCTGTTCGGAGACAAAGCCCTTGCCAGCGACGACCACGCACCCAGGATCGCGCAGCAATGCTTACATGTGCTCCGAAATCTCTATTTCATCAATACACGCCAAGGATCTGCCACATTCTCACAGTACCAGTTCGTCTACTACAGCTCTATGGATATCCTCGGTGCCTATCCGGTCGAAGTAGAATCGTTCCTTCGCGGTATCCAGCCCACCCACGTTGGTCTTGTGGCACAACATCCGCTGGATCGAACATTGGACCTGTTCTTCTTGAATACGGCTGAGCACTACACCCTTGTACTCCCCACAAACCTCACTGCCGATCTACTGGTGCCGGTCGTAACAGCATATCTCGCCGCCGGAGGGAAAGGATCATTACTTCCAATCTTCGAAGCAGCGCATAGCGTTACGCTGGCGATCTTCTCTGCGCCTCAGAATGCGGATGCGACGATGGCTAATCTAGCATTCTATGTTGATTCTCTATTCCGCGTGTTCCCTTCCAACCTGTCCGCACGACAGTTTAGATTGGCCTTCAAGACGTTGTTGAAGATCACCTCACCTCCCTCGACTTTGGCAGTCTCACAGCCGATGATGCCAGCTGTTCTACTAGAGCTGTTACACGAACGCGCGGCTCATGCCTCCAATACAATTATTCCTATCCACCCTGGCGCGCCGGAAGCAGCGATAGAAACCCCAATACCTTTGTCCGAGCAAGCGGTACTCACACTCACGGTCATCGATGGCCTGACACAAATACCTCTAGATTTACTCGACGAGTGGTTACCGATCACAGCAGACATGATACATGAGGTGCAAGACCTGGCGATGCGTGAGTATTGCAAGGAGCAATTCTGGCATATTCTGGTTGAGAGCGGAGAGCTGGATCCGCAGAGAAGTAGAGTGTGCCATGCGTGGTGGAGCACAAGCGGAGGCAAAGACTGGATCTTGTATGGGCGTGATCACGAGACAATGGCATTGATGTCTGGAGGTATTGAAGGGCAGACGGAGATGGATAATAAGCTGTAGACTGTCTTGTCGGCGAGACAAGTGACCGTCTCCAAGACATGCGCGATGGGGAGATATGGCTGGAATGTGATTTGAATACAATGGTAATACGATCTATGAGACGCAATATGATCTCGATGTAGCAATTCAAGTCTTCAGGAGTACTCTATGTGCCTGGTTCCTGACTCGTCTTGGCTCGGGCCAATTTCATGTGAACATGGCATTTTGAGTTTGAGCTTGAGCTTCTCTTCAACCGCCCCGCGCGACAACACCAAGGGACAGCCTGTCTGTCGGCACATTGGGCGAGGTCAAGGGCATCTCGAAACAGACCGCACGTGCTCGTATCCCAGTGAGTGAATGAGCTGATCTTCACTAGGAGCTTGCCCAGAAGTGGAGGCACAGGAAGGAGAAAGGTGAAACGTCAGCAAGTTACAGCCTCAGTCCCACCACGAAACACGAATACTGTGCGCTGTGCCACCGACCTCTTCCCACTTGGGCGCCGGGCACGCGAACAAACACCTGCCAGGTTTAGTATCTCTTTCTCTTTCCTGCCACACTGCTTTGCCGGTTGGGTGTTTGCTAGAGAGCTTTGGATCCAGCGGCTAGTGGGGAGTACTTCTTGGGGGCATTGAACACAGACACTTTGACTCGACTCTTCACGACACAACGGCAACCGCCAAGATGAAGTCGATGCAGCGCTTCGCAGGGCGTATGACCAAGCGCTCAGCAGACCAGCAGGATGTGGGCGCCGTCATTGCTGAGTTCAAGGCGACGGATGATATGCTGGACAGGGCAAGTCACACAAGACCGGAGGAAAGTCGACGAGCACTAACGGCATATCTTTAGCTCATGAAAGACCTCAAGACCTGGCGCGATGGCTGGGATGATGTCTTACGATACCAATATGACGCCTCAGAAACCTTCGCCAGCCTCTACAAACCTATCGAGCCCTCGAGCGATCCCGAGATGAGACACGCGCCAGCTGTGACTCCACGAGACCAGATGCAACGATGTCTGGCGCTCCAAAAAATGTATTCAGACCTCAAGGTGGACCTCAAGCAGGAAGTGGATATGATCACGAACAAGATCATGCGGCCAGTTGACGAGGCGAAGAAGAGCACCAAGATGCTACAGAAGACATTGAAGCACCGCGAGAACACCAAACTCGACTTCGAACGATACCTGTCCCGCGCTCAGCACGCTCGTGCGAAGACGACGAAGAGTGTCAAAGAGGAGGCAGCATTGGCGAAGCACGAGGCGGATCTGCAGCAGGCGGAGATTGACTACCAAACCGCGGACGACCAGGTCAAGCAGACGTTTCCGCCTGTCATTGAGGCCATTCAGTCTTTGCTACCGCACATTCTGACGACTCAAATTCAGATCCAGACAACTCTTGTTGGGCAACTGTACACCAGTCTGGATGCGTACTCTAGACAACAGGGACTGCCAAATCCAGCGCCGAGCGACGCGGAGATCATTTCAGTGCACGACCAACAATTCACCGGGCTGAGACATGAGCTGGAGGGCGGCATCAAGTCGGTTTCGGAGGGCAAGGCCGTCAAGCTGGGAATGAACATGCCTGATAAGACCGGTAGCACTGTGACTGGCCTCGGTATAAGAAACAAGGCTTCGGGCATAGGAAACAAGGCTTCAGGCATGGTGCATAGGGCGAAACCAAACCAGCCAATTCAGAGACCAGAGAAGCCGGCCACTTTTGGAGCCGCGAATGGAAACAGTGTATATGGCGCTGCGCATACCGAGGAAGAGGCTCCTCCAAAGCCTCCGCGACCAGGTGCGGCTGGTGGCTTCTCGCCTTCGCCACGGCCATCTCCAGCAGTGTCGCCAGGCCTGAATGTACCATTCGGTAACAAGCCACGCATGCCCTCATACTCAAACCATGCGCCTTACGATCAGAAGGCTACGAGTCTTATGCCGTCGCTGCCGAGTCAACCCCCACCAGCATACTCAGAAGCATCGACTCCAGCATCTCATTACGCAACACCCCCCAATGGTGGTACCTCGCCTCGACCTGGATCGACCAAGAATGACTACTTTGGTGGAATGCCTCCTCTTGATCGCAAGACATCGGCGCAAAGCGTGGCTTCCTCCGTGGCAAGCATTGCGGCTGCAAAGAAGAAGCCTCCGCCTCCAGTACCTGCAAAGCGAATGCCTTCGCATCAGGGCATCTTCGTCACGGCGCTCTATGACTTTGAGGGCCAGACGCCAGAGGACCTCCCTTTCAGAGAAGGCGACAAGATCAAAGTCATCAAGAAGACGGACAGTACGGATGACTGGTGGGATGGAGAGTTGAACGGTCGACGAGGGCAATTTCCTGCGAACTACGTCCAGTTGTAGAACAATTTGGCTGGTCTTCGCGGGAGGTGATGTCCCTGTCGAATAGCCGGTAGGGCTGAGCTGGTGCTCGAGCATGCCAGAGATGCATATTGTGTAGCATAGCGTAGCGGGTCAGCGTGGGCTTGAATGATGAATGCGACATATCAACTGAATTATGACGACTAACCGCATAGACCCGGACTAATGCGTAGGCTATTTTTTGTATCCGATAGGCTTGCATGAACTGGTCGTTCAAAACATGCCTGGAGCTCGTCTTCTCTTGATTACTCACGTCACCGGGGAAAGCTTGTCTCGGTTCTGCTCGCTTTTTGACAGCTTCTTTGCGTAACACCCATCGCAATCGCCAGGAACAATTCCTTCCCGGCCAAGACATGGCTCTAGATGGGCTCTTGAGACGCAGACGAATATAGCAGATCTGTCGTTACAAGGCTGGAGAGTGGAATCGCAATTGATTGGAGCGTTGGAGGCCAAATAGGATCCGAAATAAGGACTTGCACTCGAAACATCGACATCCCACATCACGCACCCAGCCGGTCAGACGTGCTACGAGCTCGATAGTAATACACAATGGCTTCCTCGAACAGCGCCGGCGCGTCCGAGAGCTCGCCGCTGCTCAACACCACCGAAACGTCCTCTCCACGACCGACGCCCAAACCCGTCCGAAACGTGACGTTCAACCCGCAGATATCGACAGCGAGTCCGCCGAAGCGACCGCCATTTCAGAGCTCAAGATCACAGCAGGGAGGTTCCCCACAGGCTGCGCAGTCAAGTGCGTCCTCATCGGCGGCAGCTATCAGCTCTTCGACGGCGAGAGAAGGTCAACCTAGCACGCTTTCTGCCTTGAACAGCAAACTCCGTAGAAGGAACTCCTCAGGCGCAGCGCTACAACTGCCTCAGATCGGGCCAGCGAGCAAAATTGGCCCGCAGAGAACAACGCGTACTGCTCAGAAATTGAAGCTGCTACCTAATCCGGATATTGGCGATGACCCGGACGAGGAAAGCGGACGCGATGTCTACAGTCAATTCACGCGTATCAAGGACCCGACTGCGAGACGAGATGCCGCGCGACTAGGGAAAGAGGATCGACAGAGACTACCGAGGGTTACGGCATACTGTACGGCTAGTAGCTACCGAATTGATGATCTGATGCGCTTCTTGAAAGGAAGGACGAAGACGAAGGGCGCGGCGCCAAAGTTGTTCGATGAGTGTTTATACTCGCCTTACAGCTATAAGAAAGATGGAAATGGTTCGAGGAGGGAGAGGGAAAGGGAAGAGAGGAGGCAAGGAGAGGCGATCGAAGATGAGCGCGAAGAGGATAGGAGTGCTGTCCGGGTGCAAAGCCAGCCGCAGAGACGCTTCTCAGATTCTGCTCTCGAAGTCGAGGAGAACGCTCGCGAGAGAAGAGAAGATCTGATTGATATGAATACGCATGCGGAGGATACCAGCAACGGGGCGATACCGACCAGCTCTTCTGCAGGCGACCTCTCCGCTCCTATCGATGATGCCGCCGTAAACTCGATACCTGCACAACGACCTATTACGCCCGACCTCGACACCACGGTACATATCCCTGAGGTCTTCCTCTTCGAGTACGGTGTTGTAGTCATTTGGGGCATGACAGTCAAAGAAGAACAGCGCTTCCTGAAAGAAATATCCAAATTCGAGCAAGAAAAGCTGGGGAAGGATGATGTGCAAACAGAAGAGTTCAACTTCTACTACACGAGAGAGTATCAAGCACGGATATACAACGACTTCATCTCATTGCGGGAGAAGAAGAATTATATGACCAAGCTGGCTATTTCGCATGCACTTGCTCAGTCAACGAAGGTATGTTAACTCACACCAAAGACAGACAAATGTCGAGAAATACTAACAATGTGCGTTTTCCAGACCTCCCTCTACGAAGACCTCCTCGATGCCACCATCTCCCAAACGCAAACCATCCCATCCCAAATCGCCACGACCGGCAAAATCCAAATGACCCGTCGGGAAATCAACATGCAGATCGGAGAGCTCTTCATCCTGAGAATCAACATCCATTTACAAGGGTCTGTGCTCGATGCGCCGGAACTGATGTGGGCAGAACCGCAGCTGGAGCCAGTGTATCAGGCTGTGAGAAGTTATTTGGAGATGGATCAGAGAGTCGCGTTGTTGCAGGAGAGGGTGGGGGTTATTGCCGATCTACTTGCGGTGTTGAAGGATCAGTTGAGTCATACGCATGGTGAGTGAACACGATGGATGTTAGTGCTGAAGGCGAGGAGAGGTGCTAATTCTGATATGATAGGTGAATATCTCGAGTGGATCGTCATCGTGCTGATCGCCGCCGAGATTCTGGTCGCGGCGATCAACATTGTGGTGGATTTGTATGCTGGGGTCGATTAAGAAAGCTGAGTGTGGGATTCGAATGGATCGATATACCGAGGCGTTCAAGCACAGCCAGAGAAGCAAAGGCGTGTGAACGGAAAGAAGAGAGACCTTGTCATAGAGTTCAGAAAGAGACAATGTGTGTATCAATGTACAAAGAAAAGGACCGGAATGAAAAGGGGAGCGTGGAAACATCAGGTTGGATGTGGACCAGCACGTATTCCATCTTTTCTGATACTTACGGTATGTCTTCTCACGTGGCGTTTGATCTCTAACCCTACCACTCTAGGAACGCATTCAATCCCATTCGGATCCTCGAAACTCGAACCACCGTCCAAACGCCATCCGTTGAAAAAGCACCTTCATCCCGACTGTTTCGGGCTTTGGATTCCACTGTTCGCCGACCAGGACGCCAGAGGATGCCTGTGCCGCAATCGCGAGTGTATTGAAGTGCATCTTCAGCTTCTTCTCATATGCTTTGGCGGCCCATCGGTGTGGACGAGGAGATTGAGGAGATCTAGGGCAAGGTGGCTACTGAGGAATTCGCTTTGACGTGGGAGATGACAGAATGTGCCGAAAATTCTTCGACATCGCAGCAGCTTTTGCAGCAGCTTCTCGCTGACGCGAGAGGCCTTGCTTCAGTTGACCTCGTTTCCCAATACGTGCGGAGCGGCGAACTGAGATTTGAGATGGTGCCGAGAACGCGGAAGGGGAAGGCTTAGTGAAGTATGAGCCGCTTGACTTTTCGGCTCTGCAGTCGCGTGCGAACTTTTCGATCGCCGCAACGCCTGCCTCCAAGGCTGCTATGGATTTGCAGAACTTGAGGGAGTGGAAGGTGGCGAAGGAGAGCGTTTGTAGAGCTTCTTGGGCGTCGAAGGGAATGATCAGCCGATTTCACGTTGTCTGCTTCGTCGAAAGAACAGCCTTGGCGATATCGATGTGCTACTGCGCGGTCAAGTAGGCGGCAAAGAAGGGATCTGTCTTGTAAGGACCTGCCTGAGGTTCGAATTGGGAGTGAGCGAAGTTGCAGGAAGGGAAAGAGAAGGTGTCCAACTTGAGGAGCAGGGGTTTGCGGTGGAACCTGTCGAGAGGAGGTAAGGTCATGATTGTCATTAGCAAGGGTGTCAATGGGTACTTACCGCAATGCAGCATCCATATACCTCGACGCCAAACCGCGAATAAGGCGTACAGTCTCAGCGAGATCCCAGTCTGCCTTTCGCCGCCAGAGTTCAGGAGCGATGTTGCCGAGCGCTCTGCATTTTGCGCACAGTGCAGCAATGTGCTCAAGATCCGATATAAGATCTACGCGACTGGCATCGAAATAGACCTCTTCGCAAGAATAAAGCTCGACCTGCGCGCTAGTTGGCTCGAAAGTATTGCAACCGCAAAGGTGCGTCAGCATCCGGAGATCCTGCCCCGGGCGTGCTTCGGTGATAATATTGAAGGAAATGACATGAACGTGATCCAGCACAGCTGTACCAGGTCCCCTCGCTCGTGCCCCCCGTGGCATCTTCAACGATTAATCAAGTCGCTATTCTTAGCTGCAGAGGAGAACACGGACAAAAGCTGGGGAAGCGCTTTGTCCCACACAAAGTGCATGTATAGGCTCATATCTCGAACAAAGACGTTGAAGGTCAGCACGATTGTCTTCAAAAGACACTGGGCTGCCACCGATGCTGGACATGAGTAGAACTAATCGAGTGTCAAGCTAAAATCAAGAGCAGGTCTCGTAATCACCACACAGCAACACAACATGCAAATTCTTGGGAACCCGTTTGAGGCGAAGTCCTCCGTCGCAACGAACGGCGAGAAGCCGAAGTCTGAATCCTGCAAGCCAGGACACTTGAGCGTCTCCGAGAGGCCGCAGCCTATGCTCATCAAAAGCCCCACGGAGCTCCGCGTAGCGGTCACTGTCGACATTGTGAAATCCGAGATCGACGACTTCTTGAACAATATTGAAGAGGACGGATTCATCCTCCCTGCATGCGAGTCCACCATTAGACATCGACTGTCTAACCTCATGAAGGAGCACATCATGTCTCCGATCGAAGAGACAACGGAGACTGGCCCTGGTGGCTTCGCTGCTATGATCTTGACGCAGAACCTGCCCAATGAGAGATCGATGTCGGTCTGGTCTCCGGATATTCCTCTGCCACCTACGCCTCCTCCCAAATCTCCCTCTGTGTCCCTGGAGATCAAAGAGTCTCCTGAAGCTGCGTGGCAGAAGCTAGGCGTCTACGACCCAAAGATGCCATTGAGGAAGAGGGCCAAGGTCAATGACCTTTCCGGCAAGCTAGCATGTGCGTACAAGTAAGTCAACGAAGTCACGTTTCCATATATATGAACCTACAAGACTGTTCTCCCCATATTCACCGCTTTCAGCTGTCCGCGTGTACGATCATATGGCAAACGAATTGCACGTGCGAGCAAACGTGCGCGGATGGTATCACATGAAGCTCTATGCTATGCAGGGTCCTGCTCTTCACAACCGCACATGTGCTATTATATACCGCGAGGATGACTTCGACTTCGGCTTCGGCTTCTATTGTTGACCTTGTCTTCTACATCACACTTCTTCCACATATCATCCAACCTTCACCGCCGCTATCGCCTTCGGCTTCGACCATACACATAATAAGAAGAATCCACATACATGTACGCGCAACAATACGACAGAACAGCGACAATGGCCACGCCGACCGCTTGCGAAACCACTACGAGATGGGTCACGTCCGCGCACAAGCCAACTCCAAGTCAGAAGACAGGCGCTGAAAAGTCACTGAGTTCGAGCTCGCAAAAGCCGACCATTTCGCCGGTGCCCGTCAGTACTGCCGGAATTACAAGTATTGTCTTTATTCCAGCTACTTCGACTTCGACAATCACGGTTTACGCTGCATCCACGACTCCGAATTCAACTTCGCCTTTTACATCGAATACTTCGACCACTTCGACTATCTCCACGGATCCATCAAGTACTCTGCTCCCGAGTACAACCTCAGCCACTCCCACGGCTTCGACTCCCGAAGAGACAAGTCTAGCTCCAGTTTCGACCGCAAGTCCCAACTCTCTGTCCGCCGGCGGGATAGCCGGAATCGTCACCGGCGTTGGAGCTGCCATTCTGATTCTCGCCCTACTATGCTTCTTGAAAAGGAAGAAGATAGCGGCCTTCTCCCGACGTCGTCTCTCAGAGGCACCAGAAGATCGGGGCTCTGGAGGAGGATTCGAGCTGAGGAAAGAAGGCGATCCCGAGAGGGACAACCGATTGACAAGGGATTATGAGTTTACTGCACATCGCGGTCCCAGTGCACCGTCAGTGGAGGAGCAGGCTGTGCAGGAACAACTACAAGCGCCGACTACTCCCTGGTTTCGCCTCCCAGATGGCAGATACTCGAGAGGAGATGGCAGCTCCTACTCTGTCGGACGGATCGTGGACCCAAAAGGCCTTCTACCACTTCCGAGAGGACGTTCAGAGCAGCCTGCTTGGCACATAGAACAACGCCACAGGGACGGAAGTGTTACGGATCTCTCACACGAGCCTCCCGAGAAATTGCACGACTTCATCAATTCGGAGCAGCAGCCTGTAGGTCACCCGGAAAATATCCGCACTGTTGGATGGTATGGCCACCAGGTAGGAATGCGCAGCCCAGAACCCGGGGAGAGGCTCACGCCAGCGCAGCAGGAGCAGATGAGGAGGCAGGGGTTTCTGAGACCGGAGATAGATAAGAAGGGGAATTGAGAGGATCGAGACAGGGGACATGAAGAGAGAGACGGGTCACGAGAGGGACGATTCATTTGAGTATTGGACTGGAAAGTGGCTTCAGTTTGGGATTCAGTATTGAGATATGTGGCATGACATGACGAAATCATGAAATTTACTATTCGCCAAGAAGACATGGCACTTTCATCTCTGTCTCGGCTAGCAACTCTGAGCTACCGGCAGCAAAGACGGTCAGCCATTCCCAAAGTGGGAGCTGGGAGAAGGGTGGCAGGATGTTGAATGCATTCTCTTCCCTTTCCCACCAGATTCAACGTCAACCGTGCTGCCAGCAGCGAATTAAGACCATCCTAACGAGATGTCGACCACGAGAAAAGCTTCTCGACATCTTCCGGACGTTCTCTGCTGTCATCATGGAGACTACACCGTCAAATGCGGGGTCACAACATCCCAACCTTGGAGGCTGAATGGAGAAATAGGGGATATCACACGCGATGACTATTCTAACTTGAACGACTTTCTCATTCTGCACATCTAGCGCTGGAAGATTAACATCGCAGTTAGTCTATCAAAGACTATTGATCGAACTCGAAAGCATGAGACGATAATGCTCACAAGACGTTCTCTTCAGTGACGGGAAGGGCTACAGTTTCGAAGGCGAAGGCACAATGTTCAAACTCCAGATTATGTACAGAGAAAGAAATATCTCACATACTACGATGACTGCACTGACCTGCAACTCTCTCCGGATGAACGTCTGCCTCTGTGGTGCTGGCATCGCAACCAGCGTGTCAAAGACTATTGAACCAATTTGAGAACAAAGCATCTCATTGTTGTTACTTCTTCATTGCCAGCCATTTCTTTGATCGTGCATTGTTGGGCTTACTTTCACCATTGTATCGTTTCATGCACAGCATGCTTTATTCACGAACACATTAGGACCATCACCAAACACATATATGACCGTTCATCGATTTTTCAATTCAGGTCTCAGGCCTCTTGACATAGAAGACTTCAAACACGCTCTGGCAGCACCACTGAATTCTTCTACACAAGAAGCAGACACTCAAGCACCCAACACGTTTACCAAAAGCGTCAACTTCCATCAAGCAACAGCAACAATGGCTGTCTCAGACATCGAGACCATCATCACCCGCGAGGTCCAGGAGACCTCCTTACCCCACAAGCCAACCGCCATGGCAACCAGCACCAAGCACACCCCCACCACCCTCTCGACAATCGTCGCCACAACCTCCTCCTCCTCCTCATCATTCGACTACCCTTTACCAACCGTCTTCAGAGCCGCCTTCTCTTCCTCCCACACATCCACCTCAACAACCTCTTCCTCACCCAAAGCTTCCTCGTCCATCGCCAAGCTCAACAACGAAATCTCCGAGCTAAAGCACTGGAAGCACAACGGCACCATCGCTTTCGTGGTCATCGCCCTCTTCTTGACAGCCATGTTCGCTGCTATTGGCGCTTACTTCTGGTTCAAGATTAAGAAGACGGCTGCTACGGGTGTCACGGGGATTGCGTTGAGGCAGGGGAGGAAGTGGTATGGTCAGCGGAAGCAGCAGGAGCAGGAGTTGCCGACTAACAGGGGGAATTATAGACAGGGGTGGATCTAAGGTGAGTGAGGGATGATCGTTTGAGTCTGGTGGAAAGAGGAGGAAGGGAAAGGTAAGTGGTCGAGGTAAGTATACTTATAAGCAATAAGACATTATGAAATACGGCCTCTGAGCCGGAGGCCTTGTGGCCAAAAAAGATATGATTCGCTCCCGCTCCCATTCCCATTCCCGCTTTGCAAAACGCTCAGATCACAGTAAATTCCCATCTAAACCGTCTCCCTAACAACATGACTCGTATAAATACCCTCTGGCTTGATCGGTGCATCGTTCTGCGCCTGTTGATATGTCGGTGGCGCATTCGACTCATACCCCTGTCCATTCAGATCTCTCGGTACCACAACTATCCTCTCACAGGTACAAGTCTTCGCGTACCAGTACCACCAAGGTGTGCAACAGGGACTCAGATCATCGTAGCAATGACAGCCGATCGCTTTTCTTCTTTGTTGCATTCGACTTCGAGATCGATAGACGTAGAGTGATGAGAAGATTGAGATGAGGATGGAAATGAAGGCGATGACGATGACAATTATCCGCCACGTTTCAAAACCGTTGTTGTAGTCGTTGTTATCATTGAAGTCTCGTTTGGCTAGGTCTCTGTCGGGATGCTTCCATTCAGGTATCGAGTAAGGTAGTTCGAATGACATGCTTGTGGATTGTATTTTCTTGATCGCTTGAACGCTGGAGAGTACTGTACTTTCAGTCTTGGCGTGGTCGTCGAGCGAGTGATTGAAGTGAATGGACGACCAGTAACGGTCTGTGAAACTTGCGTGATAGTAGTATTGAGCAGGCTTTGAGACTGACAAAGGTATATGTTTGGTGTTCGCGAAGCCCGTGTGTCGCAGTGTATAGTATGCGCCGCAGCCGGCCGCAGCAGTGGCACCGGTTGGTGGTAATCCTTCAGCCGCACACAGAATAGTACAGGCCCCACAGTCCGTACTACCTTTTCAAGAAGCAAGACTTGATATCAAAGAAGTGCTTCCTCTTCGCATTGCTCCCCATGGCGTGAGTCGTGGAAAGTGCTATTCAGTCAGTCACTCGTGTCAATGGAAAAGCTGTTTGAAATGCCAAGAAAACCAACCGCATTGCCTAAAGAGGAAGGAGGAGGCAGTGCATGAGCGGCAGGATCTAGTGCCAAGATCCTGTTTATGCAAGAAATACGGAGCGACGTAACGGCAACGTAACCTGAGGTCAGCCTTACTACTACTATTCGTGTGACCACGGCCTCCAGTTGCCGAAAGTACCCCAGCCTGCGGAGTGACCATTTACGCCCTGCTGCAGTCCGTAAACTTCCTCAGCGTCGTAGAAGACAAGCACGGCCTCACTGCCTCTGACACGAACAACACCGTCCAGGCCGACTTGCTCAATACTCACTTCGCCGCTTGCAGTGGCCTCTTTGAATGACTGGCGCGCCCATGTGACCTTGTCCGTATCCTTCTCATTGACATACGGCGCGGTCAACCGCTTTACCCAGGCTTGGCGTCGGCCACCGAACCGACCGTATGAATTCTGCCCGGCAAATACATTGAATTGGGCGGTGAAGTCTTCAGTTGAGTTCGTGTAGTACGGCGTGAGGTTGATCAAGGCCAACTTGCTCAGCGTATCGTTTGCATAGAAGGCGTACGCCGAGAAGTGGTCTTCACTGAGCGAGCTCGGAGTATCCAATGCTTGCACTTGCGTGCCATCAGTCGCAAACGCTTCGGCAAGAAAGACCAAGCCAGAGTATCCTGGTAGCACACGCTGAGGTCCGCGCTTTGATGTCGTGATCGGGTACAGAAAGCTGTACGTGGAGAAGCCTGGTGAACCATCATCTCCTGCAGTGTTTGTCTGCTGATTGCTCTGAAACACGAGAGTCGCGCCTTGGTGAAGGTAACACGCATCAGCATCTCTAACAGCATAGATGAGCTCCGTATCAATCTCCCACAGAGCTTGTGCGAACGTGTCTGAAACGTTGGGATTACCAGAACACGCGATGCTGTTGAATTCTCCAAGATCCAAGGTCGACCAGAGTCCAAGGCAGCTTTGGCAGAAGGAAAAATCTCTGTATCGGCGTACCTGACCAGCCCGGTATGATTGAGAATGTTCTCGATCGTGGCAAGTGCGGCGCGCTCCGGATCGCAAGTAGCAAACGCGTACGAATGTATCGAGTACTCTGCTACCTGATTTCCAGTATCGATTCCTGCAGGAATGATGTCGGCCGGCCTGACATGGAGCGGTGTATCATCAGTAGTCGCGGAAGAAGCCCACCAGCGCTCTGTTGTCAAACGGTCCGCCACGGCTTCGCCAACGTCCGCTTTGACCGCAGTGTCGATAGCAGCAGTCCATTCTTTCCACTGTTTGACATAGCTCGCAGTGGAGTTGTCCCACCTGTCCGGATCATAATTCGTAGGCTCGTTGCCAAGTTCAAAGTACTTTACCAGATCCGGTTGATACTTGATCGAGGCAACAGCCATATCTCGAGCAATGTCCAGACTATCGTTTCCAAAATTCAACGTCGAGATAAACCTGGTGCCTAGGGGGAAATTTGACCAGCTCTCGTAGTATGCTGGTCCTACAGTCGTCCGATACACGCCTCCACTAGGATTAGTCGTTCGTACGGGATTGCTTGCATTCGCTTCAAAGATCATGGAGTCCATGGTGATGCCACCAGGTCGGATGTTGGGCCTTCCACCATGTTCGTGAAGTGTCGAGATTGCATTGAGGGTGAAGTTGTTTGGACTACTGGCGTTGCCGAAGAACTCTACCCAGAATGCAGGCTCGAACGAGAAGGACGAGTAAGAGGGCGCATGTTTGATGGAAGCTCCAGCGGCATTGCTCGGGATACTGAGGCTGATGGCACTGGAAGATGCAGAAGGCCAGTGAGCTGCTGCCGTCCCAGCATTGGCGATGCCCAATGCAGAGAGCAAGATGCTTTTCGATGCCATTGTGCTGGCGAGGTGTGAGCAAAGTCTATCCAGGCTCGCGTCTGGTATGAAGGCAGGTATGATAGCGACCTATGGAGGTCATGTGGAGCTGACGCATGTTCATTCAGATCTCCAAGGCCGCTTGAGCCTTTTGTACACACTTCGTGTTCTTCAACAGTGATGTCGTGAGGAGGAAGCGGAGAAGCAGTGGAGAGGGATTCTTCCGCGAATCGTCGCACGGAAGGTGCAGATTGCTCGGGCCGAACTTGACCGAGCTTTTGATGGACGATTAATGAGGACAATGATGGGGCAGACTTTGGAGAAGACAACGTTGTCATAGGTATTTTTAGTGTTAGATCAATAGAAGATCAATAAATAAGAGGCAGATGCAGTATACGAAACCATTAGATATAACAATCATCCCTTGCTGTCGCTGCAAGCCTCAACCAATAGTCCGTTTCCATGCATCGTATGGTATCAAGCAAACAAAAGCCGACCAACACCAGCGCTGAATGTGAAAAGTACCCCAACCCTCAAACTGACTCCCTGTACATTTTCATCCCTTCTTTTAGATCATAAGCCTGGGACGAGTCGCGTAAACAGTCGAGTTGGTACCGGACTTCGACCAGCTGCCGGTTGACGCAGCCCAAGTGCTGGAGCTGGTAGAGGATGAGCAAGGAGTGCTGGAGGCAGACCAAGCAGCAGCAGAGCTAGTGGCAGACCAGGCCGGAGCAGAGCTGGAGGCGGACCAAGCAGCAGAGCTGGGAGCAGCCCACGAGCCAGCGCTGGTGGTGGAAGCCGGGGCAGGAGCACCCTGAGATGGAGATCCTGGAGCACCGGAAACTGGAGCTGGAGCTGGAGCAGCACCACCAGCAGAGACACTGCCAGTAAGGACACCCTCAGCGCCGCAGAAGCCCGCAGCGTGAAGGTTCTGCAACCAAGCAGCAGCGTCGAACTCGGAGTAGACAGTAGCGATCTGGAAGCCCCACTCGCTCTGAGGAGCAGGCACGGTCTCGAGGACGATTATACCAACGACAGGCTTGACATCCGTAATGTTGGCGGTGTTGTTTGTCTCCCAGCGGATGGTGACAGAGTTGCAGGAGTACCAAAACTTGAGCAGATCGAAGTTGATGCCAGGTTGTTGACCTTGTCCAACCATGAACTTCTCCCGAGAGTCGAAAGAAGCTGCCAGAAGAGGAACGGACATGGCCTTGGCGGCGTCGCCTTGTGGGCAGGAGTTGATGAGGGAGTTGACAGACTCGGAGTAGTCCGTGAAGCCAGGCGTGAGGAGGGCCTCGGCGGTCTCGTTGGTGTAGGTGGCAATGAGCTCACCATACTTGGCTGCCATAATAGACGCGGCCTCTTGAGTCAGACATTGAGGGCCGGGATTACGCTTCGCTGGAGCCGCAAGGGAACCGATGGCGGCGAGGGAGAGGAGCGCGATGGAGTTGAAGGAAACCATTGTTGCTGATAGTATTTGCTGTAGATGGTGTACGAAGTTTGTAGTACCGGACGTCGGAGTTCGAGCAGGAGTAGCGAAAGGCTGTGATGTAGTTGTGCAGATAGCGAAGGATATATGAGACCTTAACGAGCGGCTCAAGGAAATAGCAAAGGAAAAAACGAAAACGTTAGGAAACTGTTGGCTTTCTTGGCTGGTTGTTGCTTGTTGCTGTTTTGGATGGGTTCGACAGATCGTCATGGTACCAGCCTGATCTTATACCAACCTGCTCGCGTGTTCTGTCCTTAGTCTGCTGGTACGCCTTGCTCCGCGGCCAAACGTCCTCTCTGGCCTGGGCTCTTGGCTTGTTGGTATGAATAGTTAGCAGTGCCTCCTCCTGCACGGCTGAAGCTTTGAAGAGGTGATGACGAGCCGCTCGGCTATCGGCGTCCCATTGTCTCATGGTAGTTTTTGGCAAACGGTGGTTAAGATCGGTCAAGGCGTCGGTGAGGTTCTTTGCAACCGAAAGGCTTATGGAGCGTCAGCTGCAAGCGCAAGGTTAGAAATAGCCTCGCATAGCGCCAATCAGAATGCGTCGAAAGGTTACGCTAACTGCTTTCGTCAGCCAAGCCTGCTTCTCACGTGCTCACAGCCTTCGGGAAGGATGCGGAGAGCCAGAGAGAAGAATGACAGCCACACACGAGCCCCCACCACATGCACACACGGCATCTAAAGTGCAGCCCTAAGATGGCCCATGATCTGCCATGTATTGAACACGGTGTTGCAAAGGATCGACGCAGGATACGGTTCGTGGTATCGGTCTTGCCACCGAGCCCAAGATTGCAGCCTTAGCGGCAGTAGTGGACAATGTGCATGTCCAGATGGACGACGGTCGCGTGCGCTTTGATTACACAGCAGGCGGCCATGCGCATGAACACCTGTGCAGTAGGGTCCCTGAGTGGCCCGAGATCTGAACTTGAAGACGACTTCAGTCTTGGCTGCTTCCAGGCGATTCCGGGCAAAGGTTTTTCGGCTGCCTCCAGGATACAACACATCTCTGCAACCCAAATCTCAAGCAATATCATTTGCATATCGGCAGCAGTGCGTCGGCCTGAGTGAAATCCGAACTCCAAGTGCATATCATGAAACCTAGGGATTTCTCCCCACAGTGTCGGTCGACGCTTGGCGCTCAGCAGCCTCCTCAGTCGAGACGCCTCTCACCCCATGTGCAAGCTGAGAGTGTTATTGAAATCGCGATTCGGTCAAGCGAGACTTGTCAGTGGAGAATGTCTTCGATCCAGGATGGTTATACGGTCTAGCTACAACTTAGTTGCAGATCAGGCGTGCAGCTGTAAGATGTCAGGACAAAGTTAACCAAATGCATCGGCTCCGGTCAGACTCACACTTTGCTTGCTCAGCGGCCCATGTCCGAGTGCCGCTAGAGCTTTACCGTCTTGTCAAGACTCTGCAACCACTCGCCAGCGCGCTTGGCGGCCTGAACTGCTTCCTTTTCAAATCCAATAATTTGACCAGTTAGAATGGTGTCATGCACAGAATGCTCCTCGATCGACAACTTCACGTTGTTTCCCTTAACGGCAGCCAGCTCATCAGCAAGCTGAACATCGTCGTGATAGAGCACCTCGCACTCGCCGGTGGACACATATATGGGAACCGGAGTTGCGAACGGCTTGCCGAGGAAGCTGATGTACGGATGATCCAAAGTAAGACCACTTCTTGGATTGGGGTGGTAAGTCTTTGCACCCCACTTGCCAAATGAGCTCGTGATGTAGTCCGTGCCGATGTTGGGACTCCGGTCAAAGCTCTCAGATGTCAGCGAGCCAGCGGGAGATGCCCAAGGAGACCAGAGCAGAGTAGCGAGAGGAGTGGCAAGGCCAACGGAGGCACCGTGCTCAGTCAAGTATCGAGTGAGTGACAAAGCCAAGTTTGCACCTGCGCTGTCGCCAGAAAGAATGATCTTGGTAGGTGCAACGTTCTCGACATTGACAACATAAGCGTAAGCAGTAATGGCATCCTGAAGAGCGGCCGGGAATTGGCAGCCAGCGTTTGACGATAGGCGGTACTGAGGAGCATACACGTGAGTGGCGTCGGTGTTTTGAATCAGTGTCTTTGCAGCGAACCCAGCATCCTTTTTCCGGCCGTCTCCAATCACATATGCACCTCCATGGAAATGCAACACCACGAACTTGGGCATATAAGGTCCGCCTGCAAAGCAAGGATAGAAGGTCAGCGTATATGCTAGGCATCAGACGGCTTTCGGGGCTTTTTCTGCTTACCCTGCGGAGGGGGAGTTGGATACCAGGTACCTCCCAGAGATTCCGGCTTAATTGCTGGATCTGCGTTCGCGGGCCCGATGTATGCTGTCGGTGCTGCCGGAGATGCGACTTTCCACTTCTCCTTCTCTGCTTCGGGTTCAAGGGAGAGAGGAGTCTTCATCTCAACAACGGACGCATTCCATAAGAAGGCCCTCACGATCTGTACCAAGATCGCTTGTCGATAAGACCATGCTGGGTGCGCACGCAGCGACTTTGGAAGGTAATACAGCATCCACAACGGCAATCTTGCGGCATTGAACGTCAGGGCAAACAGCGTCCAAAGAGCCTTGCCGGGCTGGCTGTTGAGGAGACCCATTGCTCTTGAAGTCTTTCGGGGGAGGGGGTCTCTGGTGTCTGGACAGGGACTTGAAGGAACTGACTTTGAAGGACAAGGGTTGAACTTATCGCAACGTGTAGTCGTTAGCTCTGCGCCATGGTATGAGCACCATGTCCTTAGCGAATGAACAGACATGAATTGGGCGCGGAGGTACCATTGGGAGCTGCGCCAAACCGAGTACCGAGGCCCGTCTGCGAAACTCACGTCGCACGCGTCGAAGTGGCCAAGGACGCGATGCTTTCTGCCATGCCGAGTGGTGAGGTCGTTCTCGCGCCCGTCGGCCCAGCGCAATCTCGTGCAAATGGGTTCTGTCAGACGCGAGTGATGATGGATGGTGAGATGGGCGTGATGATGGTGGAATGATCTGTCAGCCGCACAGGGAGGAGCATCCAATAGTTCTAGCAGAAGCAGTTGCGAGCGACGGGCCAGACTACACCTTCTTCAACAACCACACCTCGCCATCGAGCCTGAGAGAGCATGAAATATGGCCAATACTAAGGCCGCTGCGACACCCTCCAGTGTGCTTCAACAGCGGCGTGCGCGATCGAGGGCGGAGGAAAGGAAGATGATGGAGTTTGAGCCGTGGGCATTGGCAGAGAACTGCATTTCTCTATACATGGTGGATGCTCCGTCGCGTACGCATTCGTGACTGCTTCAACGGCCATGGCAGGCGTCAAGCGCAACAGAGTGTTGACACAGTCGCGCAGCTGAACGGTAGGCATCAGTGGGAGTGGTCCTGCTCCATACCCATCTCTCACTGTCAACAATGCCCTTGAGAGCCCCCATTGCTGTATTTTACAACATAATCTTGATTTTTGGACCCATTGGATGGGATCGCTTGGCTTGGACATCTAGCCGTGCTGCTGACCATGCTTTCGAGATCCAACAGCAACGCCGGCGACCGCTTACGGCGTGCGAAATCGACCTCTTCTGCCTACACCACGGCCTCCACTCACCGACAATCAATCACCGCCGACCCCACTGCCTCCCGCCAGCAGGCCGAGGCTGCCGCAGTCGAGGCCTACGAGAGAGCTCAACAAGCGGATGAAGTCACTTCTCTTGCCAGCCGTTCGCGACATAACCGACGCCGAAGCCAGATCTCTGGGAAGTCCGAAGGAAGTCACTTCGAAGAAGCCAGGCGGAAATCTCTCAATCAGACGAGCGACCCAGCGAAGCTGAAGCCGTCTACTGCTTCCCAGGCCACGAATCGACAAAGCCTGCCTAGCCAGCTCAGGCTTGATGCAACCGGAGAAAAGGTCATCACCCGCAAACGCTCCGTGATTCCTCCAGCTCCGCAGACAGTGCTTCCCCCATACGACCCTCCACCTCTGTCATTGGTACCTGGTGCGCGAAAGACATTCTCGGAATTCACAGATGGCAGTCCAGCTCCTCGCTATTCTCAGTGTGCCAAGGATCGCAATTCGACCCTTCAACTCGCAGACCTTACAGCTGAGTCCAATGACATTACAGACGCCTCAGACGCCAGCCCCTCGCAGATCAATGAGGGCACTCTGTCTGCCCCGATTGCATCCCCGTCTCCACCACGACCGGCCAGGCCTTCGATTCGAGAGACACAAACTGATGAGAATATTCGACGCCTAGCGACTGAGCGGTATCTGGAGGAATCGCACCAGAAACGTCTTCGCGAGAGGAGATCATTCATGTTTCCTACCTTCAACAAGCGGCGCGCTACAGGGAACGGTTTTAACACATCACTCCCACCTTTCAACTACGCCGAAGAAGGCGACGCTGCTCCAATACCACCAAATCCAGCAGTCCTCGCACCTGAAGTAAAATCACACGCCAAAGCACGCTACATGTCCAGCTCTTTCAAGGGCCGTCTGAAAAATGTGTTTCGCAAGGTTTCCAGAGCTCCCAGTGGCGTCCCGGCGCAACAAGTCGAAGCGAAGGACTTCCACTTCACAGTCAGGGATTACGACCACAGCGAAGGCACTGACAATTCAGCGGTGGATTACGGCGATCCATTCATGACAATCGCGGCTGAAGATCCCAGAGCAGTGCATGTTCCAGACACACGCACCGGTGCTTCAAGCAAGGCGACCAATTCGAAAGAGAGCTCTGCCAGGTCTCGCGTCACCAGCTGGACGAACTCCACTGTTGCAGCCATGTCCAGCATTCGCACGAACCACGGCCCATTCTCAAAGAGTCCACAACCGCCCAAGCTCCACCGAAGTGACAGTATTCGAAGCCTCCGAAAGCGAAGTTCGTTCTTCGGCAACCCCATCCGTAACAAGCTTCGTCGAGCCAGTCGAGCCGAATTGAAATCGTCGGAGGACAGCCATGGACTGTATGATGCTCTTCAGAAGCGAATGCGCTCTTCGAAGTCCGCAGAACCTGTTCGTGAGCCTAATAGCCCTGCTGAACTCAATACACCGCCATTGCCAGCCATAAGCGGCCGAGCGAGTCTGCCATCTCAACGACATGATTACAGCATCAATGGTAGAAGCGGACGACCGTCACCTGTCCACGAGGTGACGAGCCCTGCAGCGAGCCCCGACGACGTTGATACGACCGTCATCCGTCACGTCGAGGACGACTCCGAAGACAGCTCACCACCGACAGGAATCAAGCGGAGGCCGGCTGTCAAAGCGCCTACGCCTACACATGACGCCCTCAGCCGTCGGATGGAGCGCGCCAAGAACAGGTGGCAGACGGCACTGGATAAGTTCTCGCCATCTCCCTCTCGCCAGCATCATCAGCCTGAAGAAAATCCCTATGAATTGTCATCAATTCCACCATCCATCAAGTCGGTAACGCCGAACAATGACCTACCACATTCGACGAAAATGGGAGGCGGTCGGACTGGCACAAGGATTGATGTCATTTCTCCAAGTGTCTACTCACGCGCCACAGACGGATTCTCACCTCGCCCACTATCGCCCGAAGAGGAAGACGGCACAATGATCACAATCACTGGCCATGAGGTCAGAAGATACAGCATCTCACCTGCGAAGCCAGCTCCTGAACCGCACCACCGCGGCCATGGTAGCGGAGCGTGGCGAAAGTGGCTGTCTGATGAGATGAACAGCAGCCTTGGAGCCGATGATGGGCAGTTTAAGCTCCCGCAAAGCATCTTTGGCACTATTGCAGCTCACAAGAATAGCATGTCCACTGCCTACAAGTATTCCAGCTCCATGCACAGGCGCAGTATGGCAAGCATTGGCTCGAATGGAGGGCTCAGGCCTGGCTCGATATCTCCGCTCTCTGATGATGGAAGGGATACAAACAGACCACGATCTCGTGCGAGCAGCAAACCCTCGTTCATGAATGATCGCTATCCTGCTATGGGTCCTAGTCGCAACTCCAGTCAACATAGCATTGTGGCCGCGCGCCAAGCTCCGCCAAGCTTCTCACGACCGGACAGTCCTGCTCTTCGTGTACTTCACTCAGAGGCTATGGCTCGCAAACCGAGCATTGACACTGCACTCCATTCTGCTGGAGTGATGCGGTCGCGAGCAAGTTCTAGGTCGCGCGCCGTTGGTCAGCTAGACGCAGCTGGTCGCAGTCAGAGCGCCTTCGAGACAAGCAGGGCCACAGAGGCGGTCGAGCTTGATGCTCAGAATGATACAGGTACTAATGTCGCCATTTGCCCGTCTGCCGCATCTGTCGCAGCAACAAACCGTTCCAAGAATGTTTTCAACAGACCTCGGTCGAATTATGAGCTGCGTGTCAACTACAGGAACCACGCTACTGGCAAGTCGACCCCGTTGGAGATCCGTCGTCGGACGGTGGACAACGGCAAGAACGATATTGATAATTCAATTACTGAAGACACAACTTTGTTCAACATTACTGCAGGTCCCTATGCAGGTCCACCTCCTCGCCTTACGAGTGGCAATCAAGAGAACAGCCGGCCCTTCGACAGCCCACTGCCAGCACTCTCGAGCTCTGAGTGGCTTGCCACAGGTTCCAGTCGCAAGCGTACTGATCAGAACAAGACTTCTCTCGTCACGTCCGCCGCCCGTCCTTCCAGCAGACACTCACCAGCGTACGTTCCAAAGGGTTGCAGTCCTGGTCAGCGGATGGCGACCAATTGGCTGGACGAGAGGAAGTCGAGGGAGAATCTGTCGCCGAGAGAGATGGCGTCGAAGGAGAGTACGCCCGCATTTGTCTGAGTATGAGTTGGACGAGGTTGGCTGTTTGGAGTATGGAGGACGCTGCTGGACCAGCATCTTGATTACACTATGATATTGCTAACTTCTTTAATCCGCCCCATACAGAGGGAACGCTGCCGGTTCGATTGTTTGGAGACTGGGTATTGGGTACATGCTTGTATAGCAGAATGTAGCATAATGTTCTCAAAGTAGTTGTCGGAACTGGATCTTCGTCCGCTGTCCGATCCCTCATGACTGACCGAGATTTCGTACCTGACGTCCTCCACACTTCCACCGCTACCAGATCGCCGACGACCGAAGCAAGGATCGGCTCCGAATGTTGTAGCTCTGTAGCTCTGTAGCTCTCTGCAAAATGGCCGCTAATAATTTGCTTGTCAGCTTCGCTCCTTCGGTCTCACAGGCAGGGCGGAACTGAAGCCGTCTGCAGCTGAAGTGCTTGAGTTGATGGTGTAAGCGCTGCCCAAGCAACGCGACATTCTTTGTTGTCGCTGGACCCTTGTCGTTTGGTTGTCCGTTGTCGTCGGGGATCGGAAGCCGTGGCACCGTGGGAGCTCTTCGAGATCTCCGAGCTGGACCAAGGGGGCATTGATAATGCTGCGATAAGCTGGCCAACAGAACAGAGAACAGAGAACAGAGAACAGAGAGCAGAGAGGCTTGCGCTGGCGATGAGAGATCATACAGCCAAAGTGGTGGGAGCGATACTTGCGTTGGCTGCTGGTTTGTTGGCCTACTTAATTGCATCGGAGCCCCTCCTACTCGACGATATGCAGGCCGCCCCACTACGAAGTCTCTGGAACCCGATTATCAAACGTAGCTGGAGTGGCATACAAAAGGCCTTTATATACCCAGCTGTTTCTCCCTCTACCGATTTATCCTCCTCCACTTCACTCGCAGCCCATTCAGCCTACACTTCGGCCACACCTTCACGCTACTTCAGCTCAACTACAAAGATGGGTGTCGACAACTTCACCCTCAAGGACGCGATTGCGAACCGCCGCACGATCTACAGCTTGACCAAGAAGTCTTCTGTCCCAGATGCGAAGATCAAGGAGATTGTGACCCAGGTCATCAAGGATGTGCCATCCAGCTTCAACGCCCAGACGGCCAGGCTTGTGGTGCTCGTCAAAGAGGACCACGACAAGTTCTGGAGCGTTGTCACCGAGATCTTGAAGGCTCATGTCCCTGAGGATAAGTGGGATCACACCAAGCAGAGAATGGATATGTTCTCTGGAGCATACGGCACGGTAAGACCTAACAATCGTCACCAATGAGCGAGGAGCGTATGCTCATCACATCCTCTCTTACAGGTTCTCTTCTACGAAGACCCCGAACCCACCAAAGCCCTGCAATCCAAACTCCCCCAATACGCCGACCGCTTCCCCGTCTGGTCCGAGCATACCTCCGCCATGCACCAGTACGCTCTCTGGACCGCCTTCGAGGCCGAGGGACTTGGCTGCAACTTGCAGCATTACAACCCACTGCCTGACCAGAAGGCTAGTGAGATTTGGAACATCCCGCTTGAGTGGAGCTTGAAGGCTCAGTTGGTCTTTGGTGACCCCGCTGAGGGATCGAGGGAGAAGCTGCAGCAGAAGGAAGTTAAGCCGATTGATCAGAGGGTCTTCTTTCATGGGTTGTAGAGAATATAAGCTTGGCGAAGATGCGTGAGTGACTTGGAGGAGAAAGAGCGCGGGACAGGCGAGGTAGGAGCAAAAATGAGATAGATGAGAACATGAATGCAATGCTGTTAGACAACATACAATGAGTCGCATGGGTTTGAGAGGGACAAGCAGCGTGCTGACAGACGACACGAGAACATATCGTGGTGGGCGGTGAACAAACGTCGTTCACACTGGCCCGTCTAATACCAAAATCAGAACGTGGCAGAGTAGAGTCCGCAGACACTCTAACTTCTGCAGGCAGCGAGGTCGGCACGCCGAGAAAGATGCGGATGCTTGCGAGAAACGGGCAACCAGGTCTGGCAATAATGTCTTCCCTGAGCCTTCAGCAAAGCAAGGATATCACGCTGCTACACATGTGAAGACTGTTCATTATACTTCAACAGGTATAAATGCAGAAGATATACTTGAATGGGTAAACGGCTCTATCATTCGCTAGTCCAATCCTTCGGCTCACTTTTGCCTGGTCTAAAGACTGACGGGGCAGGCAATAAATGCTGTGAGTCTTCCCTCTGTCAATACACTTCACACAACGTCGACCTCCTCAAGTAGCTCTCACGCACATTCGACAGCTGCCCATCCGGCGAACTTCTCAGACAGAGGCGACGATGCTCGAGCGACCATCCTCCGGTCACTCGAAGCTCATCAGGAAGATTCACTATCACACGATGCCGCGCATGTTCGAAAAACTACCCCCTGAGCTCACGACTCTCATCATCGAGCAGCCCAATTTCGAATTTTCTTTCAAGCAATTGCGCCTGGTCAGTCGCGCATGGAACGAGATCTGCGCCCCTTATCTCTTCCCTCGCATTTGGCTGTCTTCTCACCGTCAGGACTACAAGGTCTTCAAGCTGGTCACTCAGAATCCGCTCATATGCAAAGGAATCAAGGAACTCATATGGGACGATACTACTTCTGCCGAGTCTCTGGCTGATCGCGAGGAGTACATGCGGATGTGTGAGGGTGACGAGGACCAAGAGCGACACCCTGTCCCTGCTTACGACGAAGACGTCTACGACTTCTTTGCACGTGAATGCAGAGAGCATCATCGTATTCGACGGAATATGCTTGATCAAGCCGCACTTGTCGAAGCATTGCCTAAACTGCCCAACCTGGAGAAGATCGTGCTAACGAATCGACATCTCGGATACCCGGTGCCGGATGAGACTTCTATTCATGGTAAATCTCCCACTACGCGGTTGTACGAAGCATCGCCAATCGGACAGCGATTTCCTCCGCCTCCCGAATGGAACTGGCCGGGCGTGAATTGGTCGACATGGAGCTTGAAAACTGGACCTTACGTACCAGGAGATTTCGAACCAGAAAGTCTGGATATTGTCAGAAGCGCTGAGTATTATGATGACCCGAGAGACTCAGGTGATATGTCAATGTACGATCCTGCAATGCCCCAGAGACCCTATCGTGGGCTGGTCATTCTCATGTCGGCGCTTGCTCAGACTCAGACGAAGATTCGTGAGTTTGTTGTCCGTCCGCAGTTCAAGGAGGGTTTAGGAGCAGAACTCGAGGAGTGTGGGATCTCGCACTACATCTTCAGGGAATGGTCTCCAACGCTAGAATCGATGGTCAATGTCTTCAGCCACTTGAAGCATCTGGACTTGACTCTTGGCTGCCATGATGATTGCGTTGGCGAGGACACGGTTACCGAGGGTTATTTGACGCGAATTCTCACTTCGGCCCGTGGTCTTGAATCACTGACTCTTGAACTGGCGCAAATGCCCGTCATGGATGCCATCGGACAAGAGACTCATCACTATCCAGCGCTGAAGAAGTTGAAGCTTACGAATGGGTGGGTGGACGTCAGTGACCTAGCTGCCTTTCTGATACGGCACAAGGCAACTTTGGACAGCGTCGACTTGTCGTACTGCGAAAGCCCCTACGGTTCCGTGCGATGGGAAGAGCTGTTCTTCGCTTTGCGGGCGGAGTCTATTTGCTTCGACCATATCGCACTGCATGATGTGTGCGACCATAGGTCGTCTAGAACCGCCAGCGGCTGGCAGTACACGGTGCGAACAGTCAGTCAAGCACATACGGAAGCGTTCTTGCTGCGAGGTGGTCCATATCCTCTTGATTGGCTTGTACTTGATGCTACGCCGACGGAGTCGCGTTTTTGAGACTTATTCGACTTGAGGCAGGAAGTCCTGCGACAGAGTGCGCATTTCCTTCTCTGGCGTTGTTGAACTACATGGTCCACTGGACGCCAAGGACATCGATCCCTCTACTGCTTCTTGTTTCCGAAACGTCCAGCAGCGATATCCTCGCCACCGTTCTGATCGCGACTTTACTTTGATTCACACTTTAACCCTTCCTCGTGGAGGTGCCATTGGCACATGTCGAGCCTGGAGAACTCTCCCTGAGTCACTGTAAGCATACTGTGAGACCTGCGTTCTCGATACACTCTACCTTCAATGCGTGTGCTGGACGCGGCAGGAGCTCTATGGTGACCTCACGCAGTATCTCGATTGTCCACGCGTCGTCCACGTGTAGCGACGGACGATCAGTATTGTAGAGACGTGTGCGGCAGAACAAATGGAAGCGGCGAAGGTGAGCGTCCGCGGTGGTGTTCTTCCAAACGTACTTCAGGCCATCGACAGGACTTCTCCACTGGTCCACGATCTTATTTCGGAGGCAATCCATGACTCCATTTTGGAGGAGTGGTACCTGGTGCCTGTCACCAAATCACCACAAGCGCTCAAGAGCTTGATACTGTCAAAGTCTGACCTGAACTACGTTAGCTGGAACAACGGTCACGGGACCATCGTGACTAAATCAGAGAGCTTCTTGTCTGGTGTTGAAGTGCAGAAGTCCGGAACACGAATGTATGAGAGGAAAGTGCGGAGATGGAGACGCGGCATGTGAAAGTCAAGGTGCGTCAGTAGCGCGAAAAGCCAACGGGGATCTGCGCATGACCTTGGATCGTGAACTTCACTTCACGTCACTTCACTTGCACCTGCACCTCAATTAGTTCAACGCAGATTTAGCATGTAGCATATGTGCGGATAGCTTCTCCATCGTTGATTCTGTTGAGAATGCATGAGGGATATCGACAAGTCGATTGTGCAGCTGTTCGCAGTTGAGATGAGAATCGAGTATGATCTCTCATTGTGAACTGCCCTCCTTACTACTAGCTTCTCAGCTAGCAGCCCAGCCCAGAGCCGAGCTCAGAGAGACACAGTCGTCTGCATTATCCTTCGAGGACCACCATCCCATTTCTCCCTATCATCCCCAATCCCCAAAATCCACCCCTTCCAACGGCAACAACATCGGCGAATTATCCATCTCACCCATCAAAATCGGTCCTTCAACCGCATACGTGGTTGTGCCGACTAAAAGACTCACTCCACATTCAGCCTCATCTCGCTGCTGAGAAAGTGAAGACGCACATCGATGTAGTACTCGGACGTGTTGAGCAGCACTCGTCGAGAATCTGCCCATGGGTTTCGTAGTCGCGAGGGCTATGTTCGCGTCTGTTGGGTGGGGGAGGCGGACTTTGAGGTAGAGGTTATGTGGGGATAACAAATACTGGTGGGCTATTGTTGGACCTGGAGATGCTCCACTCAAAAGTCAGCGTCAGCTCGGGCGGGACGAGGGTTCGAAGTGAGTAGTGCGTACCTTTGTTTGTGCTGCTAGAGGTTGTGTTCTCAGAGGATGAATACTCCTCGGAACCACCGCGAATCGGTAACTCGGTTGTTCGAACGCAGCCCTCATCGGGACCCACGGGCAATGCCTTGTCAGTTCTATCAGGATCATCCCCTGAGCTTGTACTCGCGTCGTTCGGCGATCGAGCGGCCTTGCTACTAGAACCGGCGCGAGGAGTCGTCGACCTTCCCAGGGTCGTAGATAAGTGACCGGATCCAGAACCTTTGCAAGCGGAAACATCCAAACATCAGCGACCTCTTTCTCTTGTTTTATCCGACTTGAGGGACTGCCTGCGGGTGTATGGTTTCGGAGGGTGAAGTGAGAGACCACTAGGCTGCTGCTCCTACGGGACTTCTGTACTGGTCTACGGTAGGGTAAGTCTCTGTTCTCATATTCTGTGGTTTTCGTTTTGGGCATAACCGGCGGCAGGGATACTTACTACTTTGGCCGCTGTAGCATGACGCCCACTCGCAAGATGTGCACACGAATAGATCGTCCTGGGGTTCGGGGTCGGTTGGTGGTGTACCTTCGTCCTCACTCGTGCCGTCCATAACTTTCGGATGCTCTGCGACATTGAAGTTCTTTGCCTCTTTGAAAAGGCCAGGTGAGGCATACCGGCCTCGTGTCTCGTTGTGTGCGTAGAACGCGCAGCATCGCTCATTGCTATCTCGCTCCTCGCATTGAGCTTCCACGTCGTTAGAAAGACTTCTCGCGCGTATTTCGACACAAGCGGATGACAGACCCTTTGGAGAACCAGGTGGTCTTTTAACTTGGAAAACTACACTGTCGACCTGCAGCTCACTGCCAGGGCCATCGCTGAACGTCGCATACACGAGTCGACCAGATTCGCTCTTGTAGAAGCTGTGTCTCTCTTCCTTAAAGTTGAACGGCGACAGCTCGATCTCGATGAACCGCGCGGCTTCCGGAACTTCATGGCATTGAAAGTCTTCTCCAGCTGGCTTGCCTGTTATCGCTCGGGCACGCTCCTCCTCCAGATCACCAACCATCTGTGCGAATGATGCCAGGTAGTGGCTATCGAACACGCCCTGCAAGTTGATGGCTCGCAGGAGACTGATGCAGCGGCGCCGGATGGAGGTGGTTCGCGACTTGAATGCAATCATGCTGATGCACGGAACAACATCGGTGCCAACCGTGAAGCACTGTCGCGTGTTGGCATCGGAATCGACACTGTCCGTTTCTGTTTCAGGGCTTGCGGCTTTGGCGTAGAGCTCAACATATTGCTCGGTGAGGTTAAGGATGTGGTCGAATTGCGAGTCGAAGCGATCTACCATCATCTCATCCTCGTCTCGCCAGCTCATGATGATGAACCATGTGTAGAAGAAGTGTATCTGTGTCAGGAGGTGAGCTGATTCCTTCTGTGCAGTTATGGGAAGGAACGCAAGCGCCGACATCCACCTGTTCAAGTCTCTCTTGACCTGTTCCATGGCTTCTTGCTGCTCGGGCAGGAGAGGCTTCGTTCGTGAATATGCACAGGAGAGGCAGTTCCGCATATCCTCGTCCATGTACTCAACACCAGGCCGGTCTATTGCGAGCTGCTTGTCTGCGAGGATCACTATGTCGCGGCACACGCCATGACCCGCCGTCGCTATGGTGTCGAGATGTACCATGGCTTCTTCCAGGGAATGAAATGAGGTTGGTATACTCTCAAGGCATACTGGAAACAAATATGGCTCTTCGTCACCAATGATGGTAAGGTCGCCGTCGAGTCGAACAAACGTCTGCACCATTATGTCCATGTTGTTCCGCGGTTTCGTCGCCATTGATATTACTCTCTTCTCCTCGCCCTCGATGTCGATCATCTTTTTCCACGCTCGATAACGATCCAGTTTCCGCGCTCGCTCGTAAAGTATCCGCAACCCGGTCCTTAGATGCATGGTCGCTCTCGCATCCTCGTTATGCAAAATCTCAAAGCAGAAGAACAGCAACGAAACAAGGAGAACAACTTCCACACTGGCGTCTGAGCAGTCGAGACTCAGTGACATGATGTAGTTCCTGATGTATCCCATGGCTTTATTGTAATGTGTAAGTGCGAAAGAGTGTTGATCCGGGTCGATTCCAGACGCCCCTGTTGCCGCACGATAATTGACAGCTCGATGTATCGATCCGAGAGCAATGGCAGCATGTGTGATGGCCGGTTCATGATGTCCCGCCTGTAATGCCAGCCTCTCCCACGACAATGTCCAAGCACTTCCTGGCAGCTGGTTGACGGTCTGGAGTCGAAAGAAGTCGTAAGCATGAGCCTCCCACGAGCTCATCTCAATAGCAACCATCGCGGGCTTCTTCGACATTGGGTACAATGTCGGGACCTGAACCTCGGAGACAGACGACCCCTTGGGCAGAAGCAGAGACCTGCCCTGGCTTCCAGATGGTTTGACCACATCGTAGCCAGCGCATTCGCGGTTGGAAGCCACACATCTCCGACAGAATGGCCTCTCCTCGTCGCACTTGATATGCCGAGCTCGACATGTGCGGCACCCTGTTCGGGTCTTGGGTCTCTTGGCCCTTTTGCGGACCACTGGGATCGTCATTGCGTACGGGCGAGTACCTGTCGCTATATGTGTACTGGTCGATGCATGTGAGAGAAGTCCGAGACCGAGGATGTCGTCTAACAGGCGACCGAACGAGCTGGCGCGAAGCCAAGATCGCACGAGATGTCACCCGCTCAGGAAGGATTCTGATGTTGGATGTTGACTAGTGCTCCAGCACGAAGCAACGTAGAAGGACCTCGTTTAGCGAATCCGTGGCACGCAGCATGGAGCGTGGAGGGGGACCAAAATGTGGCTTGCACAAGGTGTGGGCATGTCCTGAAGATCAAATACGCACCCCCCACCGCCTGTGTCGGCGTTCGAGAAGAGTTCATCCAGAGGCGCAGACCGCAGTGGCGCCTACTGGCTGTCAAGCCCATTGAACTCCGTACAGTGGCACAAACACCATGTCGAAACGCCAGACTGCGAACTCAGCCCTGCAACCAGTGTACACTAAGCCGATTGCTTGGAATGCCCGGATTCTCTAGGTTGGCTCCGGGACAGCTCTCGGACCGGGACGCAGAAGACTGTAAGCTCCGATTGGCTTCTATACGGGCAATGAGCGAAACAACCCCCGGCATCTTGGGCGGCCCCAGAATCAATCCTTGGGTTGTATAGAGCTTGACGTTGATACACTTCATCCTAAAGCGCGAAGTATGTCTTGTTTGAGCGTAGTAAGTAGCACCCGACGCGCAATCATCACCGGCATTCATTTGGGCATATGAACAGATGACTCACCTTGACTGACTTCATCTCTGCCGTTAATGCCCCTTCGCGTGGCGCAAGTTCGTGAACCAGGAACGCGTTACATAACCATTCGCTGGGATGTCAGGAGCGGCCTCTTTTGACCTCAGATTTTCGTTTCCTCCGACGCTTTTACCCGCGCGTGCCCTCATTTAATGTACATAAGAGCCGACTCAGCCTCCCTTGCCAGGTGAAATCGAGTATGCCCTCCCTCGACGCCTTGCGCTTCCCTTCTGAATATGAAACCCAGGCACTTGTCCAGTGCCATAACTATACATTATGATACTCAGTGGAAGAAACCAGACACCATCGAGCCGATATCTCCTGCATCTTCAGGATACACCCAGAAAGCAATGGCGATGATGATGTATGTGCCCAAGCACATGCAACCCTCCAGGTAGTTACTCTTGCCATCCTGGATGAGGTAGTTGACAACTAATACACTTAGGAAAAAGACGACGGTCTCGAAGCCTTGGAAGTGGAGGGTCATTTCTCGACCAATGATCCAGCCCAGGATAACCAGGAATGGAGTAACGAAAAGCGCGATTTGCATGGAGCTGCCGATAGCGACTCCAATTGCGAGGTCCATCTTGTCCTTGTAGGCGACGACCACCGCAGTGACGTGCTCCGCCGCATTTCCAACGATGGGCAACAAAATCAAACCAATGAAGGTCTTGCTGATTCCAGAAGAGGCGACAATCGAATCGATGCTGTCAACGAGGTACTCGGCGCAGACTGCGACCAAAACGGTGATCAGGACCAAGGCGACAGAAGCTGGGACCGGGCCAAGAACCTCTGGCTCCTTGGGCTCGCCGTCCTCACCCTCTTCGCCTTGTTCCGCATCAAAGAGCTTCGCGTGGGTCTTCAGCTGGAAGATCAGGTACAGACAGTAGAGGATAAGCATGATGATGGCAGTGCCGCGAGACAAAACCAAGATGTTCTTGTCCGAGTCGGCGTCGCTTCGTGAAAGCGCAGCGTACATTGTGGCAGGGATGATGAGCGATGTTGCCGCGACTGCCATCAATGAAGACATAGTCGATGCGACGGTCTCGTTGAATCTGCTCTCGTTACGACGAATACCAGAGGAGATGAAACAGCAGCCGAGGACAAGAAGAATGTTCGATAAGATCGAGCCGAGCATGCTAGCTTGGACGATTCGAATCTCTCCTTTAGTCAAGGCAACGATTGACACCTGCGCGCATTAGCTGTTGCATTCGCGCTCCCAGGTAAGTGGTATACTCACAATCAATTCTACAGCATTTCCGAATGTCGCATTCATCAGGCCACCAATGGTCTGACCCAACTTGACTGACAATTCCTCTGTCGCAAAGCTCAGCAGACCTGCGAGAGGTACAATGGCGAAGAAGTTGACAACGAAGACGGCAGTTGGGTTCGCATCCATCGCTCCCAGTATGATGCCGGCTGGTACGCACACGAGCAACACATTCACATAGTTGCTCGTCAACGTCAACCAGGTCAACTTCAGGAAGTTGGATGGCATGCGCACCCACCAGCGCTCGTCTTCCGAGTATGGCGTTCCATTCGAGTTATGTGTGATGCGCGAGGTTTTCCCGACGAGGCTCGAGGTAGGGATCAGCGGCGTTTGCTCGTCGGAGTCGTTCTGTTCGGCAGGCCGGCCATTCTCGCCGGGTGCCATGGTATCGGCAGGTGCGTTGGAATTGTTCTGGAAGCTGAAGCCGCTGGTGGTGCGGCCGTGCTTGGTAAAGGCTCGTCGGATGCTGCCTGAGGTTGGGTGTTATTGCATCAGCTAGCTGTTCCGAAGCTACCGGTCAACGTGCTCGAGGTGTGTTGGTGGTGGTATGGTGGTTGCACAAGAGCACTGCCGAGCGGCGCATATAAGGTGTCGTGGGTGTATGGGCAGGCGGGAAGGCAGACTTGCAGCTTCCGGAGCGCAGCCTCGTTCTCTTCAATGCGAAGGGCTCGGCAGTTGAAGCCAAGACAAGACGCTTGTGACGTAGAGACGAAGGCGCGAGGTGAGGCGGGCGGTGTTTCTTGGGATGGACGAACAAGACTTTTGGTGAGATGAGGAACGGCCGCCGCGATTCTCATCAGGCGTAGTTCACCACACCTCAGCTCGGCCGGCCGCAGTCTGGTCTGCCAAGAGAGGATGGATGGGTGGGAGGAGAAGTGAATGATGATGGGGAGGGCAAAGTGATGGCGACACTCACTACTCATGGTGTGCTTTGGGGGCTTCCTGCCTCTGCCTCTCCTCTCCTTGCAATGCTTATTTCTCCAGTACTGTCAAGCTTGAGAACCCCAATAAAGTCTCGCAGTCTTGGTATCACAGCCAAGACGACCTTGTCCTTCGATATCCCGCACTTGTACCGGGCGCAATGGGTGCAATGGTGTCGTTGATGATTAGTCCCGCAGAAACGGTAGCTGGACTTTCCTCACTTCGAAGCGAGAAAGGTAGAATGATGAGGTTTGGGGCCAGACAGAGCCGTCGAAACAGCGGAGCAGCACGCGAATCGGCCTACGTAGGATGAGCATTGGCCAATGACGTGCCACCTCGCTGGCGCCAAGCAATATGGCCAAGAGCACTGCCACGATCAAGCTGTAGATCTGCATCACTTGCGCCGGATTGCCCGCCAGGTCTCGCGACCGCATGCCCAATGGACTACTACTGTGACTGTGACATTTTACCGCACGTGTCGTCCTCAGACAGAACCATCTGATTCAAGGACTCGTGCTTCAGATGGTCATGCCTACCTTGGCGATGGCTAGATGACTGCCGAGAATCTGTTCCAAATCTCATCGCAACAGTCGGCCGTTGACGACGGTGGCTTTCTCCTTCAAGCCTCAGGTCCTCAAGCCGCCGGCACGACAAGGTCCCTGCCACACTGCCGGAATGTCGTTGGCAGTGGCTGGTACAACCTGACCATACAAGATCACTTCACTCTCCTCTCCTCGTGATACCAAGTAAAGCAGAAGATGACTGTTGGAGGCTGTACGCTCCCAAAACATCCGCTGCGAGGCCCAGATTCGGATAGAATCCGAGAAGCACGAGTGTTGAAGGCTTTCGAAAGACGGACTGATAGACGAAGTGATGATGTCTGGCCTACACGTCAGCATCGGAGAGAGAACCCTCCAGAACATGTTCCAAACGTATACATTGTGACTGTGACAAAGCATCTGTCGCATCCAGAAGAGTAACTAGTACTTTAATCCAAGCATCATGCCCTTGCCTTTGACATCCGGCTCCTTCACGTGGGTATCCGACATGTTGAACTCCGGCTGACAACACAGCCAAAGTCAGGCGGACAGATATATTCCAAGCCTCATCGCCATCGTCCGTAACCCGTCATCGTTCAACCCGTCCTGTGCAATCCGAATTTGCCATGATCAAAGCGCCAAGAACCTTTCAATCAAACTACACCAAATGCAAAGCCTTTCGGCAGTATTCCTTCAAGAACGCTTCAATCACCCGTCATAATCATCACCATCGTCACCTTCGTTGTCATGAGTAGCTCGACCGTCCTTCGATCTCTCTCGCTTCGCCACCCGCTCCAGGAGGTAGGTGAACACGCCTAGAGCCCGCACCCCAGACCATCTCCATCATCTTGCGCTTCTGCACTTCTCGACTGCCCTTCAATTGCTGATATGTCGTCTCCAGGCCTCTGATCTGATCGTCGACAGAAAGTGTGCTGGAGTTGCTTGACCGCATCAGTGGACTCACGAGCTTGCGGCGCAGAATCTCAAGGTTGGACTTGAGCTGAAGAAGACGCTGGTTGTGGTCGACCAGAACGTGTTTGTTGTGGACAGTGCGGTCACGGACTGAGCGGAGCAAATCTTTGTTCTTCTCGTACTTGCGAAGCTTGGAGGCATTAACTCCGATCACTCTTGTCCAGAGGCTGCCGAGGAAGTCATTCTCCAGGCGATCCTGAGTATCTTGCTCTCGGATGACGCTTCGCTGAAGGTTTAAGAACTGCTTGTCGATGGCCTCGAACAGTTGGAATAGCTGAATGGAGTACGATAGCTCGTTGTTGATGCTCTCCTCCAGCACGCCGAGGAATTCATGAAACGTTCGTTCCAGTGTAGACTTGGTTCGCTGCTGGTACGTTTGGCCAAGCAGCTCCCGTGCAAATCTGCCTTCGCTCATCAAGCCCACCTTCGTCAGCAACGTGTGGGCATTGGACCAGACAGACGTCATAGTGCTGGGAGGTTCGCTTGATATCGTGCTGAGCTCTCTTTGCGCCCACTCCATGACCAGCAGTATTGAATCAACGTCGGCATCGACGCTAGCGAAGAACTTGGTCAACTCCACTGCCAAAGTCTTCAGGCTGTCAGATAGATCGTCGAGCTGATTGACGATCAATGGCGCAGAGGTCATGTTCGTACTTCTGACACTCTCGCCAAGGTCCCAGACCGCAACACCTGTCTCCTGTAATTGCTCAATCTGAGCATGGCCATTTTCTGAGTAGTAGATGACAGGTTCGAACGACTTGGCCAGACCTGCAACTTTGATCAAATCAGGAGAAGGTCCGTTCAAGGGCGTCGATAGGAGGTTCGCGAACATCCAGTATGTGAACAATGTCGCGAGCGCATAGAAGAACGTGTTGTATTTCGACTTCGTGACATGGTGTATGGCTTTCCGCACGCCACGCACAGCAGCCTCGATGGGTTCTGTCCTTTGAACAACATCAAGTGATGTCGAGAATCGGATGTCTGTGCGCGCTGTTAGACATTCGTGAGTTCCGTGCGCAAAAGCGCAAACAATGGAGGCGATCAAGACTTACAGTTGCTCTGTGTGGGTGTTTCCACACCAGGAGACTCTGGCTCCGGCTCCGCTCGTTGCGTCTCCTCACTCACTTGTCGCGCCGTACCCGTGCCGCCGCCGGCCTTGTCGCCTTCAGCAGCAGCGCCAGTCGTCACAGGCTCAGGACTGTTGCTGGGACTCCGGCCCTTGATGGGTGACTCGGGCAACGGAATGCGACTAGCGGTCCGATATGCGGTCAATTCTCCATCATCGCCGTCTTCGTCTGCGCCTATGTACTGTGGACTCGTCTCTTTACTCCGATACCCATTGCGACTCGGCGATAAGGACGGATCATGCTTGAACCAGCCGCTACCGGCTTTGCGCCACGCTGGCGGTGAGTAGCTTCGCCGTGAGCTCGTTTCGCTGTACTCGGAATTGACGTTGCTGCGGAAGCCTGAATGTTGGGAGGGCATGTCGGGCATTGTGGGCGAAAACTCGCGCGCCTCGAAGTCGTCCATACTCGCGTTGAGGCTCGGATGGGAGTCGAGGAAATGTTGACGAGATGTCATATCTGCGTGGGAGAGTATCATTCACTGGGGTGGTGTTGCGCGCTTCAAGTGAAGCGCGGCGGCAGGGTCCCTAATGAAGTGAACAAGAAGTGAGACAGGATCTGGGTCGAATTGGGCGTTTGCGCCTGTCTTGTGTTGTGCTCTTGGTCGGTGAATCGTCGTCGCTTTCAAGGATGCTGCCGCCGTACGGGAGTCGATGCGCCTGTCGCGCACGCGTGTCTCGGTGTCTCGGTGTCTCTGGTGTGTCGCGCCTGATCGCGTTGCCGAATTACTCACGGTTGTCTGAGATGTGGGAGCCTTGTCTGCTTGGACAACGCAGGTACGAAGGTATGGGATCTAGTGTACGTCGCTGTCTGTGACGGCACTCTCAGGAGCTGCTGCAGACCCCTCGCTCGACGGAGGCACTGGAGTGCAACGATAGAGGTAGAGAGGCTGGGAATGGCCCCGCTGCAGTAGCGTGACGCGTGAGACAGGCATCGACAGCCAATCACTCCTTCCTGACGCGAGCACGGCAGGACCCTTCCGTCGCGTTTCTGCAACCACTCTACCACGATCGACTGCCAGCACAAACCAGGAACTTTGCTCGCAGTGCCTTCAAGCGCAGTCCAGGAAGCCCGCTCCAAGCTGAAATCTTTCTTGTCGGTCGTCCAATCCCGTCAAGCGTGTCTGGTCACCGGTCTGAGTCTTAGTCTGCTCCTGCGACGACTTCTTGTACATCACAGTGCAGGTACTTGGAGATTATTGGGAGGGGCCTGGCCTTGCTCGAGCCGGGGAGAGTGTTCCGTTGCGACCCGGCTTCCATCCCAGTGGTTCCTGTGCCCAGGTCGACGTCGATGCTGCGGGCAGCCATTGAACTTGTCGGAGTGAAAGAATCCCGTTTGCCCAATTGATGAGGCAACGCTCGACGAGTCGCAAAGCGATGGCTGGCGCATCCACCTTTGTACTCCCACTGATCCGGTTGCGACGTTTAGACACCCGATCGATCCTGCTCAAGTTGCTTGAGTAATTAGATGGGGCAAGGGCGGTTGACAAAGGTCATTGCCGGTCACTTCTCTCCAGTCAAGTCTGGTTTTAACCCGCGGATTGCGATTCTAAGGGCATAGATGAGAGGCCAACTAGCGAGAGGCTAGAAACTAGTCGTCTCTTGCCTGTAGGTCGCCTTCTAGGTTTATAGAGGCGAATTCATCTCGTTGAATTGTATCGCTGGCGTGAGAGAATCGGCAACGAGATCTTTCAACCTCCCTCGGGATATCTTCCTTGGGTCGCATGCCCTTCAAATGAATACGACGTCTTCCGCAAGAGTCCAATTCGTGAGAAGGAACTCGCCGTGCATCACTGCAGGAGATTGTACATAGCATTCACAAAGGAGCTGGTAGACTTTGCTCTTCCGCCTTGGATCAGGCTTTGGCCGCAGCACCACAGGAACATCGCCTCCAAGGATGATTGCGAGCTCGTCTCCAGCGTCAATGCCAGGCGTAGCTAAGCCCACGAGGCCCTTCGAGGTCGTAAAAAATTGCCGTCCGTATCGAAGAGTTGCGGCATCGGACGCGTCCAATTCGTCTTCTGGTGCTCTATATAGCTCTTGACTCGCGCCGGGCGTGGAAGCTGGCGTAACTTCATTGACCAGCAAGATTGTGTCGAAGATCAATGCCGATAGCCGCAGCTGACTACGACTGCCTTCGAGAATCTCGAACGTCTCTACTTTGTCCAGACCAGCCCGATACCCACCGCGGATGCCCAAGCTCCACTCGTCTTTACCATTGGCGACGAAGTTGGGAACAGGCTTGCACCACACGGGAGCAAGATGCCAGCTAAAGGTCAAGTCCGGAACCCAGGACGGTAATTTGTAATGCTGATGGAGGGAGCCAGCGCTGT
Source organism: Nothophaeocryptopus gaeumannii (assembly GCA_031771865.1). Classification (NCBI taxonomy): domain Eukaryota; kingdom Fungi; phylum Ascomycota; class Dothideomycetes; order Mycosphaerellales; family Mycosphaerellaceae; genus Nothophaeocryptopus; species Nothophaeocryptopus gaeumannii. Next base: position 861,679 of record JASISA010000041.1, on the reverse strand, counting down.
AGAGAATGCTCATGAGCTGAAATGTCCTCTGCTCTTCCGTGAGTCCATGCAGGGATGAATATGAGGCCACCCATTGAATGCTGTTCATATACATATGCACCACTTCCACAAAGAGCCAATCCGGAGACACTCGGTAGTCAGGATATGTCCTCAAATAAGTCCAACCATAGAATGCATAGACCATGTCTCGGACATCGGTTGCTTTGCTGCTTTTGCCCAAGATGAGAAGCTGTGTAATGTCAGTGTGAGCAAGATCATCCTTTTGGCTAGATATCATCTGCGTAATGATTGCTACTCGCTGTCGCGGATTGCCGAGTAGAGCCACCTGCTTGTCGAATCCGGTCACTGGTAAAGGCTGTGCGTCTCGGATCAAGCGGACAAGATTGTCCCTGTGGAGAATGTCAGTACTTGCGGCCTCTCGATTTGATGGGTCGCGTACCACGAGATGTGGAACCTTCCAATGACGACAGTCGTGTGCTTTGAGAGTACAACTTCCGGTATGACCTGTCAGATGGATCGAATCAGCTCAAAACTGCTCGACTTCGAGGTTGAGTAGATAGTGCTTACCCACACCCTCTGAAACCACGGCCTCTCAAGGAGACTTTTGATCTCGTGATTCAGCTCTCTCTGGCTGAGCAGGCGACTCAAGGAGCTCCTGGGGCTGTCGTCGCCACGACGCATCTTCTTAGCATATTCGCAGAGCTGTTCCGTGCGGTGGTCTGCTTCGCCAAGCCAGACATAGACCTTATGTGCTTGCTTGAAGATTAATTTCATGATAGATACCTGGTGGCCTCTCTCTGGGTCAAAGCTTTGGTTTATGCATAGTTGATCGATCTGGGTTGACGATGTCAGTCAAGGGTGGTCGCAGGTGCAGTTCGCATACGAACCCATATCAGGAGCGTCGTCGTGGGCTTTCGTAGATGCTGCAGGGCTGAGAACAGATTCTTCGTGACAGGAAAGCGGTAGCCATCGACGAATATTGTCTGCTCACGGTTGATCGATTCCCAACAATAGCTCAAGCAGGTGTACGCCCTTTTGGGCTTCTTGGAATTCTCCCATATCAAGTCGCATCGTATAGGCGTATCACCGGTGCCGGGCTGGATGACGGCCAGTCTGAACGCATCGCCATCTGCGATAGTCTCATACTCGAACAAGGGCACATTATCGATTGTGTTCTGTCTTTTTTGTCTTCTTTTCCGGTTCGCTCCAGGATCGGGAGTGCCAGCAAAGGGCTGTTCGTCATTATGGTAGTCGTCTTCCAGATGCGAGAACTCGCTCGATTCCAGGGTCAGTGAGCGGAAACCCCAGACGAAGCGCGGATCCGTCTCTTCGTCGGTATCCAGATCATCAATCAGACGAGGTGACACGCTGACCATGGTGGCAAGACTGTATGAACACCAAGTATGGCGTCCAGTATCCTGTTAATGACGCGCCATTCTGTTCTTCATCCGGACGTCGGATATGTGACTTCGTGTTACTCCTGGGGAGATGTTGCAGCTGGTGCCGGTGGAGAGTTGTCAAAGAAATCTACATGTTGCACTGCCTCCAGCGGATGCAGCTGGTGAAGTGTGGCTGAGGTTTGTACTTTGTGGCATTGAATTTCGAATGGTCATTGAAGGAATAACTGTAACAGGACTCTTCCACCTACTCGTTTGGAGATCTCCCAGACCGACACACTGTTGCCATTGCCATTGCAACTCTCACGGACTGTTGTGGTGAAGTCGAAGAAACGTGCCATTTTTCGCAGCCAAGCAGACAAAGTTTTTTACCCCTGTACAATTGAGTTGCTAGGATCGAATGATGGCATGGCGCGCTTGCCCTGTGCTCAAGCTGTCGCGCGGAAGGCTCGACGCCTCTTCGAGATCTGTACAGCAGGTGCGAAGGAACAGGTAAGGCCGCGATCTCATCCACCGTCACCAAAATCATCTTCGCCATGACAATGAGCCGGGTGATTTCTTTTGATATCCGAACGCCCGTTCAACATGAGTCGCACACTCTCACGCACCTGCCCTATAGAGACGTCGACACGTCCCGCGCGTTCGTGCCCTGCCCCGCTACTCGACCACTAAAGATGACGTTTGTCCAGGGTGCCTGCCTCTTAGATGGCGGTCGAGTCGGTGTTAGGCGATAAATGCTTAGATTTGTAACGCACGCCCCGTCGCCCAACTCCCCATTGACCTTCCTATCTTGAACTTGTCTCGCCTTCATCTCTTCACCTTGCAACCCAGAGTGCCACACTCCACCACCGGAACAACCCTGCATCATCATCAGAATGTCTGCCGTCGAGAGCAAGTTTGACCCCAAGGACATGGTACGGCAGGATGAGCCAAATGACCTGGCATTAGAGGGATGCTGACTGCTTGAACAGGAGTTCCGTCATCTTGGACCTAGCGGTCTGAAGGTGTCGGTCCTGTCTCTTGGAGGTTGGCTTACCTACGGAGGAACCCAAAAGGGCAACATTGTCAAGGACTGCATGGAGACTGCATGGGTGAGTGGGCATGGCAAGCAAGAGCATAGCACAAAGACCGTACATTGATCGCAAGATCCCAGAACAACGGCATCAACTTCTTCGACACGGCTGAGATCTACTCCAATGGCCAGTGTGAGGTTGAGATGGGTCAAGCGCTCAAGGAGCTCGCTTGGCCAAGAGACGAATACGTGCTCAGCACCAAGGTGTTCTTCGGTATGATCATCAACGCGGGCTTTGAAGAGGAAGACAGCAGGTGACTGACAAGCTCAAAAGGTACTGGACGTAAGGAACCAAACACTCGTGGTCTGTCAAAGAAGCACGTGGTCGAGGGCCTCAAGAGCTCGCTCGCGAGACTGCAGCAACCATACGTCGACATTGTCCTCGCTCATAGACCGGACGTTGGCACGCCGATGAAGGAGATCGTTGAGGGCTTCACTCAGGTCATCCGCAACCTCAACCTGGCTTACTACTGGGGTACTTCCGAGTGGTCCGCAACACAGATCATGGAGGCTACGCAGATCGCCGAGCGCTATAACCTGATTGCTCCAATCGCCGAGCAGCCTCAGTACAACGCCTTCCACCGACAGCGATTCGAGGTCGAGTACGCGCCCATATTCGAGCAGTTCCAGTATGGTACTACCATCTGGTCGCCACTTGCATCTGGTCTCCTGACTGGCAAGTACAATGATGGCATTCCAGAGGATTCCCGCTTCGCTACCAACAAGGCCTTCTTCGAGGGCACCATCAAGTCGCTGCAGAGCGACGAAGGCAAGGCAAAGATCGCCAAGGTCCGCAAGCTTACGGAGATTGCGGAGAAGCTTGGTGGTAACGTTGCTGGACTGGCACTCGCCTGGTGCATCAAGAACCCGAACGTTTCGACAGTCATCTTGGGCGCTACAAAGACTTCTCAAATCGAGGACAATGTCAAGGCACTCAAGCTCCTGCCGAAGTTGACTCCAGAGGTCATGGAGGAGATTGAGAAGATCTTGGACAACAAACCAGCGGAGGCCAACGCCTTTGGTCGCAAGAGGTGAGCGTGCTTGTCGCTACCTCACAGAGCCCTCTTCCATTATTGAGGGCGGTACTGCACGAGCTCATGACTCATGACTTCTAGACTATTGTACAAGCCCAAACAGCGGCAAGAGAGGCTTTAGATAGCTGGAACAACAAGCGAATAACTCTCTCTTCTGTACATTTGGTGCCTCCTTTGATCGAGAAGCGTCGTGAGCTGTCACGGAAGACTGTCCAGATCGAACGATTGATCGCGACAAGTTCCCCGATACTAGAAAAACTGTGAAAGGATACGTACTTCATGCCCCTCCAGTCTCGATCACAGTTCGTTGACATCCGCAGACGGGGTTTTGAGGATGGTAAGTCGGAAAAGTTTGCCTGTCAGAAACGCCATTGCGGACATCCGCTCTTCGCACGGTTTCTCGGATCTCGTAATCGAAGATAATGTCGAGCTATTCTGACATATGGAGAGGTTGGATTCTTCGAACAACTACACATGCATGTATATCGGCAACACCTGGAGAGATTTCCGCTGTGAGCATGTCTTCGGAGAAGAATAAGAGGAGCGCCTTTGTCAGGCTCTCAAGAGGCTACATCTTGCCTTGGGTGATTCACTGCTCACAGCCGACGACGGATCGGCGGCTGCAATGATGGAATTTGTTGCGGACTGTCTCTGCGAGCAGCACAAAGTAACCGTGTCGGCTGACCCTGGTTCGATTGCCATATTGATAGGCAAACTGTTTGAGACGGCGCGTCTGTACAGAGATTGACTGCTCGCGGCAGACCGAATGGAAGTCGCTGAGCGAGCGGCTTCAAGGACTTCGAGCAGGACAAGTCCTCAAATTGGAAAACCTCTTCAGCAGCATATCGTCTCCAATGTTAAGGACCAGTCCAATGTTGAGAGGCTCGGGCGATGTTGGCAGCATCGAAGACTACAATGACGATGAAGAAGATAGCTGGTCACCGCTGCAGAAGGCCAGAAGCGCAGAGTTGCGAAGAAGACTCTCGACGCCGCCACCCATGGCTACTGAAGATGATTTGAAGTTGGCGCAACCAAGTCACCAGGAGAGGATGCCGCCCATGCCACCTGAAGGAGGTATTGAGCTCGCTGAGCTTGGGCATGAGAAGAGTCTAACAGTCGTCGCTGAGCAGGTTGAAGGAGAAGAGGTGGTAGAAGACAGTGAAGAGGAAGAAGTGCCAGAGGAGGTTGAAGGAGAAGTAGCAGCAGAGGAGATTGACAGCTCGTCGCTCGCTCAAGATTAAGAAGACAATGCGGCCTCGAACCAGAACTCGCCGCAGCTATGTATTTGGGAGAAGTTCTTGCGGTTGTGCAGACGGGTGTGGGCTTTTCTAAGAAACTGAGAAGATGGCAAGGCCTTTGCGGCTGGCCATGCGGGTTCCCGGTCTGGCAGAGAGTGTCGTTAGATGTGCCGGTGTCCCGTCAGAACTGATCGGAAGAAGACATAAGAGCGATCGACTACATTTTGAAGAAGTCTGTAGATCTCGGTCCTGAGAGTATAGACCGATGCGGGAGAACTTCAAAATCAAGTCCTTCTCGAAAATGCCGTTCCTGTGTGTGCCTTGTTGTCGATGGGCCTTAACTTAATGCTGTGTCGAAAGGTAGAGTGAAGAAGGGTGTTTCGCCAGGTTGGAAAGACTCCGTTATTATTATCATTATTTAATCAAATTACCTATAAGTTACAGCCTTTTGAAAAGCGGTGTAGCCAAGACGGCTACCGGCACTCCCCGTGGAGGCCATGCAGGCTAGACTAAATACAGGCACCTCTACGAGCTTGTCTCACCTTCAGAATGGTAGTCATTCCCCGACGCCAAATCTCAGACCTGAAATCACTAACGCAGCACCGTAGTACAAAGGAAATGAACCGAAAGAGTATGCGTCTTCTCCTGCCCTCCAACTCGCTGTATGGAAGGCATCATGCATGCACGGATTATGGCCTGCATGAAACCGCATGTTCCTGGTCCTTGTCTTCCCCGTGGAGTAAGTGAATGAATGACATCAACGCTGTCACTGGTCTTTGGTCAGCCACTGAGCATAGTGACCAGAACGTAGGCTTGAGTTCGTGTAGAAGGAGGCGTTGTATCACGTCGTTGGGTTGTTTGTGATGAGTATCAGAAGAGCAGAAGCAAAACGAAGGTACCATACGATCTTAGTCTTGGCGGGCAGTGACGACCAGGGTCAGTTTGGCTTGCAGCTTGATGAGACCCCACCTCTATTATTCCAACAAACTTGTGCCCAACGCCTTTCACGACTTCATGACCCAAGCGTGAGTGTTGAATACTTCGCCACCTCACTGCCGCCCTCGTCCCAATGCCGAATCGTCCCAATGCCGACACCGCCCTCTTGAACCTCTCGTCACCCCCGAATCCATCCGCTTGCTCGCTCTCAGGCAGCCAAGCCCACTATAGCCCGGCATGGCGGGCAAGGACAAGCACGCCGCTAATGGCCTCGTGTACGACATCTTCCTCTGGATCTTCAACGTCGTCGTCGAGCTCTTCTTCCGCGAGATCCATCCTCGATCATCATGGCGAATTCCAAAGAAAGGACCGGTTATCTTCGTTGCGGCACCACACGCCAACCAGTTCGTGGACCCGCTTCTCCTCATGCGAGTGGTACGACAGGATGCACATAGGCGAATTGCATTCTTAGTGGCAGAGAAGAGCATGCGCAGAAAGTTCATTGGGTCTGCTGCAGGACTGGTTGGTTCTGTACCGGTCGGACGCGCGCTGGATCTCAAGAAACCTGCCAAAGGCAAGATTTACCTACCAGACCCGGATGGCGATGCTACATTGATCAAAGGAACGGACACCGACTTCACAAGTAGTCAGTTCATGAAGGGAGGTCTGGTAGTGTTGCCGAGTGTCAACAACAAGGCGGAAAGTTCCGAGATCGAGGAGGTCATCAGTCCCACTGAGCTGAGGGTGAAGAAGCCATTCAAGGGAGATGTGGCGTTCAAGCAACTTACGGGCAAGCCGCTCGAAGGGAATGGACACGTAGAGAACGGACATGCGGGCAGGTTTGAGGGAATCAACTTCAGCGTGGCGCCTCACGTCGACCAGGCAGACGTCTACAACGAGGTGTTCGACAAAATCCGGAGTGGTGGCTGCATTGGAATCTTCCCCGAGGGCGGTAGTCATGATCGTACCGAGCTCCTCCCGTTGAAGGCTGGTCTTGCCATCATGGCTCTTGGTGCCCTGGAGAAAGACCCGGACTGTAATGTCAAGATCGTGCCTGTTGGCATGAACTACTTCCACGCTCACAAGTTCCGCTCGAGGGCTGTCATCGAATTTGGTGCGCCAATAGACATCGAGCCTGAACTCGTTGAGAAGTACTCGGGCGGTCAGAAACGAGAAGCTGTCGGGACGGTCCTCAGTCGGGTCTATGATGCACTCTCCGCTGTCACTGTGCAGGCACCAGACTACGATACCTTAATGTTGATACAAGCAGTTCGTCGTCTGTACAATCCGAAGGGAAAGCCACTGCCTCTACCCACCGTGGTCGAACTCAACAGACGACTTCTCAAAGGCTACCAAACATATCGAGATGACCCAAGGATTGTCAAGCTTCGGGCGGACGTCCTCAACTATAACAGAGCGCTCTTCAGACTCAACGTCCGAGACCATCAGGTTTCATATGCCAAGTTTCCGATCTGGAAAGTCATGATCATGCTGGTGTACAGGTCGCTGAAAGTCATCGTTCTGGCTCTTGGAGCGCTGCCTGGCGTCTTTTTGTTCTCTCCCGTGTTCATACTCGGCAAGTTGATCTCACGGCAGAAGGCGAAAGAGGCCCTGGCTGCTTCGACGGTCAAGGTCAGGGCACGGGACGTAGTGGCAACGTGGAAGATTCTAGTGTCGTTGGCACTGTGCCCTACCCTGGATATTATCTATACCAGCATTGCCGTCGCGTGGACTTGGAACAACCGGGTGAGAGGGCTGGTCCCTACCTGGGTCCCATTGTGGCTAGTTGCGATCGGGGGGCTGTTCTTCTTCCCGGCCATCTGCTTCGCGGCGCTTCGAATCGGCGAGATTGGCATGGACATACTCAAGTCTCTTCGCCCACTCTTGCTGTCACTCAATCCAAGCTCGGGTAACACGCTGTACAAACTACGACAGGAGCGACAACGTTTACAAGACAGGATCAACGAGGTCATCAATGAGCTTGGACCAGAGCTGTACCCAGACTTCGACCACCAACGCATCGTCAGCGACCCCACTCACCCATTGCACTCTCCCGAACGATCGCCCCCAGGAACACCAAAGTACCGCCGCGACGGCAGCGAGATCGACGCTCTTACCTTCACGCCTGCGAGCCCTACGGTCAAGGCACCTTCCTCCCAGACAGCCAACTTACCTCGCAACGAGAGCTTTGGCAACATCGGATCCATTGGCATGTTTGCATCGCGGCCTGGCACCCCTTATCGTAGCCGTAGTAGGACGAATAGCCAAGATGGGTACGGCTTCGGCAAAGGCCTTGGCTTTGGCTTCACCTCCATCAACTCTACTAAGCAAGCGACTCCAACGAACCTGCAAGAGGTGTCTAAGAACCTCCATGAAGCGATGCGCGAGCGCGGGCGGAGGAGGCGAAGCAATCCGGACGCCTTCGAGATTGGTGGTGAGGAGGAGAGCGACGAAGAGGTCGAGGAGGGCGAGTCTACGGAGCTGGGAGAGACGACGCTTGAGCCTAAGAAGATGAGATGAGCCAATTTCTGGACTCGCGTCGCTTACTATTATTGGTGATGTTGTTACTTACCAATACTGTTGTGTGAGCGTTCTTGCTATGGGATCGGATCGACCGTTTCCTTTGGATGCGATTGACATGAGAAAATGAAGGTTCGAAATTCTGTTCCTGAGATGTAGTTACCAACAACTACCTTTTTCCTACCAGGCCTTCGAGATCAATGGCCATGTGCAGTCAATCGAATGAGATTGACGGGAACCATCTTCAGTCAGAGCCTAAGGTCGATATGTCCCGTGGAGTGCGCGGGTAGGGAACTGGAAAGCTCGAGAACTCGTGAACTCGTCAACTGAACAAAGCCGCCGAACACCATACGCACGCACGATGGTCGACGAGAAGATTCTAGCTGAAGACGCTGCTAAGGCCATCTACGGCCCTTTCCAGCTGTACGCAAGCGACAGGTCCACAGGGGAAGTCCCGATCATGCAGATGCATATGCTGGGATGATTTGAACGACGACAACGATGTCCTCCCGAAAGCGCGGGACTCCGGTCTTTCGCGACAACTTTCATGGCCACGAGGATTACGACCTTATGCTGTATGTATCTCGCTAGTTCATGTGGGACACGTGCATAGAGCAGCTATGATGATCAAGAACTCGCCAAGAGCCCTTTCACCAGTCTTTGGCGAACCCTTGAGATGGTGATGGACTGCGCTCAACAATCCTCCTATATCATGCCCGGCCCCGATTCATGCTTGTGAGGCACTGCCTTTGGGCGTGCATATGCCAAGACGAGGGTTTGATGGAGGCTCTGATGCCAGGAGGATTGCCATTGGTGTTCCTGGGGGCTGGGATTAAGTGTGAGTGGGTACTGGTGACCTGAAGAGGCTCTCTAATGCGGAGCAACTTACATGGGCTTGTCTGAGGGATTGAGACTCTGCCATGGACTTGTCTAAGGAGTCACGGAGAGGAGATGGCGACACAAGGGTTGGTTAGTATTTCTATGCATGCTGTGGGGCTATACAGCAAGTCTAACTGTGAACGTATTGATTAGTGTCCTCGTACAGCAGCCATGAACAACATTCAGCCACTGCATTCTTCCGCAATGATGTTCAGAAAGCCTTGATGACGATCCCGGGACGGAATATCCACTCCTGCAAGGATCAACTGTTATGTATTCCTGAGTCCCCCAGAGGAATTTCCGACTGCGGGCTACGTACTGACGCTAAGTCCTGACTCCAGTCTACTGTCAGGGCATTTGCGTGTATTCGCGCCTGAGGATGATCATGAGGATGTCTTTTCTTACTCCTTCCTGATGGATGATACTACCTCTACCATACATCTAGGAATGCATCGGAATCGCCGAGAAGGAATAATGGACCTTTTGCGAGTTGGGTCTGGCAGGACGAGCAGTTGGCGCCAGAAGTAGGTTGCGATGAGGATTTCGTGCGGAGGCTGGATTGAGTAGTGTATGCGTTCTTGCAATTGAATGTCTGAATGTGATTTGCCAGATTGCTGGTGTATCGACGTTGAAAGCTGAAGGTTGCAATCTTCTGCGAATACCTACTTTGTCTAGAAAAGATCATTGGGCCAAGCTCGGTCGCCAAGTCGCCAAATGTCTTGGAGGCTTTCTCATCAATGACCTGAGACACTTCGCTTCTAACCAGTGACCAGATCGATCGTATCATCAGCTTGCTTCCTCGGTACCGCTCGAGCAGCTACGGCTCAAATCAAACCTCAATAGCTCCGGATTGCGAGGCCAGCACTGTGGTTGGTTCTTCTCATCACGGCATCCTCACCGCAGGCTGAACAAGGATGTGCACTTGTACCTGATGAGCTGCTTGGCTGGCCGGCGGGAGGATCAGATATCCTTGTAGGTAAGGAACGAGAAGAGGAAGCCGGATTCCGAAGCCTTCGAGTTTCCGTATACTGAATTGATCATCTTGAGGGATCGTTCTCCTGCAGGGTAAATTCAAGCTTGTAGACAAAGCACTATCCATCGTCCGTCGCAACGAGTCATTGATTGACGATGCAGCCCGGTTCTCGACCCTACCCTGCAGCTTTTTGTAAGGCACTACCGATGAGTAAGGCAGGAAGGATCCATCGACTACCGTCAGCCCAGCCAGCATCCTTCCCACTCAAGCTCATTGTAGGAGTTGATCCTTGGGAGGACGGAGCAGGTAGACTTTCCTAGGGTCAAGGATAAGCGGACGTGACTGCGGCGCGTGAGGCTCTTCATCGAGGAGATCCGGCCGTTGTATGCCTTAGCCGGAAGGCGTAGCGTCTGTTGGTCAACAGCCTTTCTGATGCAATTTTGTTCGATGCATTGATCAAGATGTTGGTCTGTGTTGTTCTCAGTCTCCTTGCTTCATGAAGCAGGTCAATGCTGTTTCTCTTACGTTCTGATGTGTCCGGAGATGCGGCTTCAGTCATGACATAGGGCTCCCGAGGCAATTCCTGTAGGGCTCTTCGTCAGACAATAGTGATGATGAAGTTGAATCCGGAATTGCAAATTGCATCTTGGCTCTATAACGTTGCAGGATCAATACGCTCGTGGAACCATGGAACATGGCGCGGTGAACGAGTCCCTTTCGGTATCTTATCCGTGAAGTCTGAGCTCCATCTCACCTATTTTCCTTCAGTCTACTTCCTGCACCCATAGCCCTACAAGAAAATCCTAGTCTTTGGTGAGAACAGTGTTCAGCATTGCGAGAGCGGCATGTTTCACGTTTTGCCAAGATGCTGATCAACGACAACATGTTCCTACTGTCCACTTCCCGATGGTCTGTGATCTGGACATTTCTTTGCTTGATGATTGCTCTTCGATCCAGGCGTGGACCCCTATCACAAAAAATTTCAAATTCTATCAACACCGATTAGTGATCGATGTATACTGACCTCCTTGAATAGGCATTCGCTTACCTTGGCTCAATCCAGGCATCACAGCTTACCTGTTCCTGCTTCACCATCTTAAAGCCACAACCGCTTCGGGCTGAAGCTTGGACGTCCGGCTCGATCGACGTCCAACTTGCCCATGAGGTGATTTCGTAAGTTGGAAGTCAGCCTCGGTATCCGAGTTCTCGAAACTGGTGGCTTGGCTGGTCGCGTGCCTCCTTTTGTTAAAGGGCTGCAGGATGGGGCCAAAGCTGACGGGACTGTGCTCCTTCAAATAATTCTCCAAATCACATGCACACGTGTTACGTACTCTACTACGTGTTGTGTCGGGGATCGGAGCAATCTTTTGCGCTGCCTGTCATAATGCCAGTAACGACAGTTCTGACAGCGGCTCCTCTGATGTCAGCATCCGATATACGCATCTTCAAGATTGTTCCCCGGTCTCAAGTCTCGAGGGCTCAGGACTCATCGCGCATTTTGTTATGAACAAGGCATGTAATGCTTCTCTCCCATTCCTCCGACTAAGGGTCAAGTCATTTGATTGTTGGAATAGTCTCGCCGCTGATGACCACGACCGGAATCACTGCCCTTCCTTTGCGGGGCACGCGATATGTCGTCCGAACAATCGGAGGAGGGTCCGTTCTCAACTTTAATGAAGTCAGGCCGCTTATTCTGAGCGAATGCGTCTCCATCAGTCTAATGCATTTCGGAGATTTGGTCATTGGAGAACCTTGCGAGATCTGCTGACGCTAATCCCATGATGCAATTCCGCGCGCTCGACGTTGCTCTAGACGCGCAGGTTATCAGAAACTACACAGATCAATCGATTCTTCCTGGACCGGGCATTGCCGCGCGCTTCCTGTGTAACATCACTCTGCATATTCTAATTTTGCTCCTATTTGAGTAGGGAGTCAAATCTGCATCTTCGCTGCGCGTTGATGAATTCGCCGTGGTCCGGTGGCCGAAGCCTGAAGCTGGCATGTGCATTCCGTCAACGTGCAGATTGCATAGCTTGCCCCGGGCGCATCCTTTCCAGAACTTCCCAGAACGCCCGCCGTGGCAGCGCGGCCAGCTAACGCGGTGCTGCGTGTTAGGCCTTCCACGGTCGTTGCTCTCGTCTGGGCAAGGCAGGTCACGTTGCCCGACGACGGCCACGGACGGGATTCGCTTCAGGCGTCCAATAATGATTGATGCGATAGCCCAAATTGCATCAGCTGCATGCAGTCAGGCAGCCACACCTCGTGTGCATCACTATCCACGCGTGAGATGTTGCGTCTCATGCAAGTCGGGATGCCGGTGACCATGTGGTTTCGGTCCCGTAAGTGTGACGACGTCGCTCTGCGTGCCCAAGTGCAAATTTTGCCAACGCCACAGCAGCGACTATAATGCTGGCCGTTGAGCCTGCTGTAGGGCTCGCTGAAGTAAATTCCGGCTTAGCTGAGCTCAGCTTTGGAGTGGGCGTATGCAGCGTGGTGGCGGTCGCCGGTCGAGCTTCGGGACTGCGAGCGACAAACGCAGCAAATGTTGAGCTCCGGGTCTCTCTTTGCTGAATTGGGCCATTAGGCTCCACAAGGGCATGTGCGAGCAGAAGGATTTGAGCTAGAAGGCGAGTCGTAACCCTAATGATGTGCAGCCACTCAGGATGCGAAAGCGGATCCTGGCTGCTGAAAGAAGTGCATCCCGTCACACATACCGAGAAAGGATATGCTGAAATGATAGACACCAGCATCGCAGAGGATGGTGTTATAATCGGTTTCTTCTGAACATAATGGTCCCAGGCCACTCTCACCGCGTACTGATTCTCTGGATCAGCTCGAGCGCTTGATTGCGTATTGATTGACGTGTGCACCGGGCAACGACCACATAGAGCGGTTCTCGGACGTCTAAACTGCTGGAGGTTGGGTTGGTGTCGACGGGCGACTCTGAGCTGGAAGAGCCTTCTGTTTGACGTCTTATTTGAATGATGGCGGTCGCGAGCTCAACGATCGCTTGAAATTCGGAGTCGAAACCGTCAAATGATCTTGGGTTTGCTCCAGCATCCGACGCCAAGATGGTGCAGGAAAGGTGGTTCGCCTTCAAGATTCGACAGCGCGTGACGTCGTCATTCTTCATACCTGCCATCGACATGGAAAGGTATGCAGTGAAAGCCTGTTCCCACTGCTCTAGCCAACGTTGGAATTGCCGTCGTTCGGTGGGATCGATCGGTGAGTCCGGCGGTGACGACCGTGCGGGATTGTTCTGCCACGTTTTGGACAATCTTGCAGCGCAGTGCAGAAGAGTTGCCTGTGCTTGCCCGAGGCTCGTGATTCTAGAAACCGTCGGCATCGGTAGCTCCCTAGATGCTCCAAGAAGAAGAGATTGTTGCTTGCTGGCGGACATTGGCGTTGACGAGCGCTTTGGCACTGTTACTTGATATGCAGTGTGAATCCTCGGGAGCTTTGTGTTGACATAATATGCTTCTCTCGTTGTGGTCGGCATGTCTTGTACAAATGGCGTAGCAACAGGGACGGACGGGAGCAGTCAAATAGCAGTGAGCTCGACGTGGCGGATGCCCGGTCTGTTATATTCCGGAACGAAGTCTTTGCCGGGGATTGCCACCAGCCTAAAGTTGCTGCTCGGATGAATGTTCGTGTTCAGAAAATCGAACGATCAATGTACGATCTTGGCAGATTGGCCACCACCCGTGGCTGAGTGCACTTGGTGGCGTATGTGGGTTAGCTGGGTTGTCCGAGCTGGATAGAGGCGCCGTATAGCAGATCTATTCAACGAGTTTATACTGATGAAGAGCGTGTGGGTGATGGGTAGCGAGCCAGCCTGACTATATGAGGCCAATGTGAGCTGAGACAAGCTTCGCGACAGGCTCTGCACTCGGCTAACGGAACGCAGTTAAAGCATTGTCGAAGGGCTGCGAGGCTGACAGGGTAGGCTCAGAACGGTTGTCATCAGGCTGTATGGCTGCATTTGATAAGGTTTTGCTGCTTCGCGCGCGCGCTCGTAAGGTTTCTGTCGACGAAGGATCCGAAGGAGCAGAGGATCATTTAGAAGACCTTAGGTCGCTTCTGTGGAGGCCCGCGCGTTCCTGGCTCGCCTACGGGACGGGTTCCACCAGAGAGCGTCGTGCCGCTCGTTGCGACTTCTGGCACAGGGCTCGCCATCTTGGTACATGGCGTCGTACTTGCTCAGTAGGTGGTATCAACACGTGCGCGCCAAGCAGCCATGGAAGGCATGCATGATGTGCTGCACTCCTTCGCGGAATGAACGGGTTTTGATGACTCGGGCAGGGTCAGGTATGATGTGGTGCTCAGTCCAGGAGATTCCATCTCGTCAGTACGATGCGGCCGATAATCTGAGCTCACCGGCGGCTGTAACCTGACAAGAGGCCGACTGGGAGCGTTTCGATGGCAAATGGGAGACTCAGGACAGTCTGCAGGCGCCGAGAGAGCTTTCGATTATGCATAGCAGGAGCGGCGAATAGACTGCTCAGTCGCCTCCAGCGAGAAGCGGAACATCCGGTGGACCAGGTGGCATGAGGCGGATGCTGTGCCATAACCGTGCCATATGATGCATCTCAGCTTGGCTTGAAGGCCCTTGCTGTCAGGGGAGGCCTGCCGTCCCAACACTCCAACCACGTCAAAGCAATAGCACTCACCATTATCATCATCATCATCTTTGCCGCCGCCGCCGTCGCAAGGCAAGGGATTGGGGAGAGTGCAGTTGGAAGCTGCAATAGGGCGGCGCAGGGGGCGCTTCGCTTCCGGCATCGAGGTACCCATCCGTTACAGTGGTATGAGGCACACTCGCTCGCCGCTGACAAGCAGCAGCAGCGAGAATAGCTTGTGGCTTGCTTCCTTCGCACCAATCAATCCTCCATCATTGTCAGACCTTATTCCGCGTCGCGACCGCTATACGCAGAGCCGCAGTAGAACCGCTGGTGCGATGTTGTTGCTGCGGATCGATGCCTAGTCATAATTGAATGGGAGGTGAGGGAAAGATGTAGATATCTTCCGATACGGACCCTGCAAGGCAAAGACAGAGGTTGTCCTGTCCTGTCCTGTAGGTTTTCAGATGTAGTTGCGGCCTGAGGCAGCAACAGTCAGCCACTGTCACGCTCTTCGGACGGAAGCAGCAGGCAAGGATCACGCATCGATACATCTTCGCCCACGCCTCTGCCCTGCCCCTTGCACACACCTACTCGAAATACATACAATCGACATCCTCCCACGTCGTGCTTTGGAAACATACACACTGCGAGGCCCGTCTTCGGCATGCTCTATTCAACGTCCACGAGCCACACACGAGAAGTCGAGGTCCGAGAGGCTGTGACTTCATCGCCAAGGGACAGGCCGGGGTGCCTCGGTCCACTCTGTTTGCGCGTGATGAAGGTAAGCACTCCGAGGCATGTGAAAGTATCAGATGGGGTACACGACCAGGTCCAAGTAGAAGTGCCTCTGCTTTTCCTTTGCCAAATCCTCCTTCTTCCATTCACCCTTCTGATACTGCTCACCATCAAGCAAAATGGCAAACCAAGCAGGCACAACATCCGCCGCCCAGTCTCGCGTCTCCCAAGTCGCAGGCCACATGCATCCATCAGGCCGCCCATCTCTGCTCGAGAAGCACCCCGACGACATTGTTGTGACTACTGCCCTACGAACCGCCATTACCAAGGGCGGGAAAGGAGGCTTCAAGGATACCGCTGGAGCCGATCTCCTCCACGGCGCCTTCAAGGGCTTGCTTGAAAGGTCGGGAATTGATCCAGCACTGGTCGAGGACATCTCAGTTGGATGCGTGTTGGCTCCGGGCGGTGGTGCCACCGAGTTTCGAGCTGCAGCCCTGGCAGCCGGCTTTCCAGAGAGCACCGCAGTCAAGAGCTTGAACAGACAGTGCAGCTCTGGTCTGCAAGCATGCGCCGAGATCGCCAATGCCATACGTGCAGGCATGATTGAAGTGGGCATCGGGGCTGGCGTCGAGAGCATGAGCACTCAGTATGGACCACAGGCAGTGACCGAGTTCAGCGAGCTGCTTGAAAATCACAAATCGGCAGCAGAGTGCAAGGTCCCTATGGGTCTGCTTTCTGAGCAGATGGCCAAAGAGAAGGGCATCAAGAGAACCGACCAGGACAAGTTCGCTGCGGATAGCTACAAAAAAGCAATCGATGCGCAAAAGAAGGGCCTATTCGATCAAGAGATCTACCCATTGAAGGTCAAGTGGACAGACCCTAAGACCGACGCGGAGAAGGAGATCACCGTCGCCCGCGACGACGGAGTACGAGAAGTCACCCCCGAGTCGCTTGGCAAGATCAAGCCCGCTTTTGCAAAAGACGGTTCCATACACGCCGGCAATGCCTCACAAATATCGGACGGCGCGGCTGCTGTCCTCTTGATGAAGCGCAGCACCGCGGAGCGTTTGGGTCAGAAGATCATGGGCAAGTACGTTGCTGCCTCCATCGTTGGTGTTCCTCCACTTTTGATGGGCATCGGACCGTGGAAGGCCATTCCTGTGGCCCTAGAGAAGGCTGGCATCTCCAAGGACGACGTCGACATCTATGAGATCAATGAGGCTTTCGCGTCTCAATGCCTGTGGTGTGCCAACGAGCTTGGCCTGCCCATTGAGAAGATCAACCCTAAAGGAGGTGCGATTGCATTTGGGCATCCGCTGGGATGCACAGGAGCCAGACAGGTCAGCACACTTCTTTACGAGCTGAAGAGGACGAACAAGAGGGTCGGAGTGAGCAGCATGTGCGTTGGAACGGGCATGGGGATGGCAGCGGTGTGGGTTGCGGAATAATCATGATAGATCCACTGATAACGATGTAGCTGAATGTTGATAACATAGATATCCGACATTGGTGAATTTCTATCAACGTACATCGAACCCTGGCACACTTCGCAGAGGTCTGAGGTCAAGGCTTCAAAACGCGAACGCATATCTCCCTTCCTCTGAAGACTCAATCTTTCAGCCAAAGTGCAACGACTATCCATCGCAGACGCCGCTGCTATTCCACGCAAAACACTTTGCCGCAGCAGTGAGATGAAGTCACGACGGTTGGATTTGCCGATCAAGTGACTTGCTGACTTCGCAAGGCGGAAATCATGAAATCGAGGTGAGAGCAACACGCTCTTTACGAGCTGATCAATACAGTCGCGTTCTACAACACAGATCCGTGTCCGGCACCACCGAAGGATTCACCTGATCGATATCTTCGCCTTTGCACTGAAAGGAATCCGCTGGTGACCCCCGATCAGTCCTGCCAAGAATCTGGTTCATGAATAGGAGTAGCTCCAATAGACACCGCAGGATTATCGCAACTCGCGTCTGGAGTGTCAAGCATATCGGTACTTTGAATGGTGGTATGCCGCATGTCGGACGTCTCGCTGTGGAATAAGTCTCCTCGAAGGATTTGCTTCATTCGTCGGATTTCCTGGATATCTGGCAGTTTGCTTCCTTTGGCAACGGCGGAGGAGTGAAACGCAGTGGCACCCGATATTGAGCGGATCTGAGGAAGATTGCTCGGTCTCACACCACCACCAGGCATGATCGTGATCCGACCTTGAGCCACATCGACCAGCTGCCGAAGCCTTTCCACCCCACTTGCAGCATAGGGAGCACCTCCAGAGGTCAGGATGGCCTGACAGCCGATGGCAATGACCTCCTCGACTGCTCTCACCAGATCCGGAGTCTCATCGAAAGCGCGATGAAAAGTGCAGGGCAGAGGCGCTGCCCGTCGGACCAGTTGTGAGGTCCTGTACCGATCCACCTTGTGTGCCACATCAAGCAGACCAAAGACGAATCCATCAGCAGCCTCTTTGAAACTATCAATATCTGCTTTCATCGTGTCAAACTCCTGCTCGGAGTATTGGAAATTTCCGCCGCGTGGTCGTATCATCACGAACACGGGAACATCGACCTTCGACTTCACCCACCAGAGCCACTCGCGGGGCGGCGTTGTACCTCCCGCGGTCTGGTCATCGCACAACTCAATGCGATCAGCTCCTGCGCTCGCCGCGATGACAGCGCTTTCGGGACTGAAGCAGGCGATTTCCAGCATCGCCATCCGAAAGGATGTAGTTGTCAAGTTTCAGAGATGATTCGATAGCCGTACCAATGCCCATGTTCAAGCTGCAACGACCTTTCCAGTCACCGCTCGGGCCTTCTCCAGGACATGCGCTAGTCGCTGTTGCAGAGCATCGACTCCAACTGACATTTCGGCGATAACACAAGAGGAGTATAGGTCGTCCCTGCTCGTAGCGCTGCCTGACTGTGGGAACGGGGGTTTCGAGGTGCGTTCAAACCATCGTCTTGACCAATCGCAGACGGAGGAACACAATCTCCACCTATCAACTTTCACCGTCAGATCCGCGTGGAATGGACATTCGCAGCCCACTTTTGCTTCGTTCCAAGTGCATCTAATGCAAACGGTGCAGAATCCATGCCGCTGTACGACACGACGTTGATCACTAATTTTGTTCAGCGCAAGACAGGGTCGCACGGACGGTGCCAGACACGCCAGACAAGCTCTCGCCAAGCAAGTCAATTCCTCCAGGATGGCCGGAGCCGTTCATTGCGTGCCGCCAGGAGCACGAGGCAGCGCTCGTTTACAACATGCATCTTTGTCATACTTCGATGGCGCTCTGCCTGCTCGATATGTTGGTCAGCAGTTGCATGGTACACTAGTACAACTGGGACCAAAAGCGGGATACAGTAGCTGGGAGGCCTTGCACCAGTATGTGAAGCCTGACTTCATCACATTCGGTCACGCAACGGAGGTGGAAAGACCGCCAGTCGATACCCGGATGGTCGTACTGGAGCTCCCAGACGATCTCCTTCAGCCTGCGCGTGGCCACAGACGGTTGGATGCTTGCCTCAAGGGGTGCATTCGAGTTCACACACCAAGAAACCTGGATATTCCGCCAACATATGTGTATTGGCTTGCTTTCTGGCAAGACACGGACGACTCCTGCAATTGCTCGTGCTCTTACTCCTGCTGCTGCCCAGACTTGTAGCACGAACTATGCAGTAGCGACTTGAATCAGTTCGATTGTGCCACATATCGCTCGCAGACCAGCTTGAGCTGAAAGCGCTACTCGACCGCTAGACGCTCTAAGCATTCCCATGGAACGTCCACGATCGTCGCTACTCTCATGAGGCTAACATCGACTGCATGGGAACTTGGTGTGATCGAGCTGCGCAAGAGAACATCACTGAAGATCACTTTTTGCGGCCGACTTCAACGCAAGAAGCAATGCCGCAAGCCCCGTTGCCGGGTAGGATCCAACCGCGGCCGCGCAGCTTCTCAACACCAACGTCCACGGCGCCTAGGGCTACGGAGGCTATCACGGCTCGGCAAACTGATCTTAAACATCATTCAACAACAGCTGCAATAATGCGGTGTGCGAGCGCACGCGAAAGGTGAGTCAATCAATCAACAAGGAGCAGGTACTCTTGCAGCATAATTCGGATGATTCCATCAGTGCAAGGACTGCGATGATCCCGTCAGACGTAGACTGCATCAGAAGGATTCAAGGCCTGCTTGTTGAAAAGCAGGCAAGGAAGCGAAGATGCGCCGGCCAAGTCGTCCGGCCGTCTCGACAACGTGTACGTGAAGGAAGATCTACTACAAACGTACCAAAAATATGGCACCAGTAGTTCAGGCCAGCAAAACTGAGCGATTGGTACGATATACTTATTGACATGGAAGGGAAGCCCTAGACGGGAGAATGGAGCCTCACTCATCCTCATCAGTGGCAGGCGTTACGTCGGCTATGTACCAGTTGGATCATGTGCGAGTGTCGCATGTCGATCCAACACGAGACAACAGTGGCACTTTGCGTTTTGAACTGGCATTTTCGTGCGCTTCTGCGGCTTGGGTACTTGGTTGGCACTACGTTCTGTGTCGTCCGTTGGCAATTTCTCAGAAGCATACGAGAAGGCACTCTGCTGGATGCCGCCATTCATGGCAAGAGATGCTGCTTGAGGCAGTGTCCAATCGCCTTCCTGGTCACAATCACAATCGTACATGCCGGTCTTTCGGCTTCTCCGATAGCTGCTCTACATTATCACATTTGGGCAACATCAGCAACCATCGAGACGAGAATCGTTGATCATGCAAGGAGCAGGACACCGGAACACATTTTGAGTGTTCCAATGGAATCACCAAGCTCACGAAAGACTCGCCCGCCGGAACCTCTACACTTTCTCTTTCTGACCAAAACCCAGCTTCATGATTGTCGACATTTTCCTCCGGTCGGCCGCCTTCCCGCTGCGCTTCAGTTTCATCCGACGGTACCACATCACCCAAAAAGCGAGCAGGGCGAGGGTCAGAGGAATTGTGATGACCCAGAAGATCCAGAAGCAAGTCGCTACCTGTAGCACGCTACTGGACGAGTCGAAATTAACGTCCAAAAATGGCGTGCTGAATATCGAGCCAATACCAGTCACTGGCAGAAAGATCAGAGTCAGGACTGCAATGGCTTTCATTGCATTGCTGTCGTTCTGCATCGTCCGACTGTCTTGTTGGGTGACCAGGTTGAAAGACAGACTGATGATATTGGCCATTCTCTTTTCGAGACTACGCACTCGCAGCTGTGTTGATTGAAAAGCAGATTTGCGGTAAGTTAGATGCGACAAAGCAGCATCGGACAGGTTGGACGGCGTGCTGCTGCTACTGTGCTTGCGCAGATGAGAGATCATGTTCTCTACGGTAAGTAATGCCGCATCTGTTGCTTCGTTGATGAATATGCAGTGCTTAGAGATCTCATGCAACACCGCAAAGTCAACATTCTGCGCCTCGTTGGTTCCTGTCTGCTGCATTTGGCTCGCGCGTCCCAATGTCCCTCTCTCTACCGGGCGAAACACATCTGCTAGCTTCCAAGCGATCCCGTCGAGGAGGTAGTAGAGCTCTTCTTGAACGATGACAAAAAGCAGGAATGGCTCCTCAACCGCGTCGCGCCAACTATCGTGCTTCAAGAGTCGACTGAATCGGTCAACAAGCCTTCCAGGTGCACCGAAATAAAGGAGAGTGACGCACCGGCTTCCATCGTCACGTTGTCGGATATGTACGAAAGCATCGCATCTTCGCCAGCGTGGCGAGTCTACTTGGTGCATCTCGACTTCTTTGCAGAGGAATTGGGTCCAAGCGATGTCGACGTTCGCATCGGCCGTACCTTTGCGGGCTCCAAAGGCGTGACACACGCCCTGCATCCGGTCCGAGAGGAATGAAGTCGGAACGGAGTAGTGTCGAAACATGAGCTTGAAGGCATTGTGTTCTGCCAGAGACGCCGCACCTAGAGGCACGTTGATTATCCGGAGTTGACAGGACGGCTGGCCGGGTGAAGCGGTGTCTCTTGCTGTCAAGGCTGATGCGCTGGAGACTTTCGTTTTCCGAGGACTGATGTTGTTGTCGGTAAACCACTCAAATACATCTAGGTCGATCGTTTCTGCTATTGATGGTCCGCTCAGAGCGTCAAAGTATTCGTTCCAGCTTGCTTCGTCCTCGCAAAATGCAGACATTGCCCCAAGGTGTGAGGGCTTTCACCGCCCTTGCCAACGATTTTCCAAGATCATGATGCTACTAGCGCAGGACACTGCACTTCATATCCCCTGCACTTGTGGTGGCCTGATATTTTCAGTCTGGATGAGCTGAAGAGGAAGGTGAACACTGTGTGACAAAGGCTGAGAAAACGTCAAGCCACCTCCGTCCTGCCAAGCCATGAAGTTCAAAAATAGCCTTTTCTGCCGACGGTTGAGATAGATAACCAACCCTATGCAGTGGGAATAGTTTTGGACAATCACGATACTGTTCTAAGCCTCTCACATTGTTCAACAGACACATCAACGCTCCTGGCACTTTCTCATAGACCTCCAAATACAGAAAGACTATCGAGTGCAGTCCCATGATCCCCACACATCAAATTGGTCCAACCACGCCGGCTCCCAATAAAACACCCTAATCCCCCCACCCGCCCCTTGCAACCGCGCTCGCCACATCTTTCATCCATGTCGTCTGTCCTGCCCGCTGAACATGGGATGCTCGTCGTATCTTTCTGGAAAATCATATTCGGGACTAGAACATTCAATCGGCCAATTCGTTTCTACGACCATGAATTCTTTGCCGTTTTGGAAGTAAGTCAGGGCTGGAAAGACTGGATTTTCAGAGAGGAGAGCGTTGCGGCAGAATTGTAGAAAGGATGATAAGATGCGGCTTTGCACGTCGTAGTCAAAGGTCCCTCGACTAAGAGTGTGTCGTAGAATCATTCCTGTGTGTGTATCGTAATTCCATCCATTATCTAGATGGATGAGGAATTTTCGGTTGAGTGGAGAGGTTGGGGGGTTTTGTATTCCCGTGGAGGCGAAGTGTAAGAGGCGAAGTGTAAGAGGCGAGCGAGATTGTAGGTTCCGTTTGTTTCGTCCACAGATTCCAAAGGCCACTTGCAGCGTTCCCGCTGTGATTTCATTGCCGATCGAAACGAGAGATAACCGGAGGCCGGCGGATTCGAAGGAGTTGAGAACGGATTGCGTGTAGTTGTAGACGGCCCAGGTCAAGTCGTCGATTCCATAATCTGCCCACGCAGTTGGCACTGGTCTGATGCGACGGATCGGCCCAGGTGTCGCTGAAGTGAAAGTCGAGGTAGATTTCCAGTCCAGCTGCGTTGGCGCGCTTTGCGAGTTCGAGGTTGTAGGCCAGGTCGTAATTGCCATCGGAAGGATTATTCCATGATCTGTGTCGTACGATGTTCACGTCGCTATTCGCCAGGATTGTTTCCAGAGCCTGCTCTGTTCCACCGGTGTCCTTGTACGTGTCGCCTGCATCTTCTTCCACAAGTAGTCAAGACCAGTCCACACCCTTGTATGTCAATGCAGCCTGCGCTGAAAGCGCGAAGAAAGGCAGGAATCGTATCATCGTCCGTCTTGGTCTCGTATCCGACGGAAATGTGATCGGAAAGAAGTGTATCAGGTCTCTAGCGATGGGATTCTATATGCATCAGTCTTCGCGCTTGGCTTCAACCGACGGAACAATTTGGATGAAACCATCGTGACCTTTGCTTCGGTTCGCAGCCACTTATTGGATAGCGTATCCATCAAACAATGACAGTGAGAGAAGAACTGTCTCCACCCCCCAGACTCACTCGAAAGTCACGACATGGGAATCTTGAAGGGAGACGGGCGTGACACTTTTGTACACTCTGTCTGATCTACTTCACATTAGCATCCTGTTGAGAATGTACAACCTCGGCTCTGTGTCCCGATTTCAGTCATCTTTCTGAACTCCACAGCCTATCCTATCCCAGCCTTTTGCCCGTGCTATTCAATAGACGGAGTGAGCTCACGCCTCTGACGGCTGTCTGACCAACTTCTTAGGCTTCTTCTTCTGAACTGACGATGTTTCCGAGCCGCCGTTGACTTCTGGCTTCATCTGAGGCTTGACAGCTGGCGGAACGGGCTTCTTCGAAGGAGCCTTGGAGGCAGACTGGAGCGACTTCGAAGCCGTCTGCGCAGGTGCCTTTGCAGGTGCCTTTGCAGCTCCGGCAGTCGATTGAGCTGCGGACTTGACTGGCTGTGGAGCCTTCTTGACGGCTGGTGAGGCTTGCGACGCTGCCGCTTTCGGTGCTTGGGTCGCTTGTGCCGTGGCTTTCTTCGCGGGTGGAGGCACCCTTGGAGGTGCTGGCTTCTTCACTGGAGCTGGCGAAGACTTGACTGCATTGCTAGCACCAGCAGTGGTACTCGCAGGAGCCTTTCGCGGGACCGGCTTCTTCTTCGGCGCAGTCCTTCTGATGGCCTCATTCGCGCCTTCCTCTTCCACAATGAAGTTGGCATCCGTGATGTCGGAGCCATTGATGCCCGATGTATCGTTGGGACAAGCTGACATGACTACGACGACATCGCGTTCGGCTCTAAATCGTACATAGTCACCTTTCTTCGAAGGTGGTCCTTTGTACCCGATGTTGCCGTCGTCATCCCATGGGACGTTCATAAACAGGTTCAACGGTGCTGGACAGTTATTGATCGTGACGCTGGCGCCCACAGCTTTGGCGCCTTTCAATCCAGCTCGCTCGTTCAGCTCCTTCAGCGCCAGTACCAGATTCTCAGCGCAAGAGCCGTGCTGTTCCCAATTCTCGATGCCGAGGCCTTGGTAGCGCTGCGGGTCACATGCAGGTATGAGGGTATCGTGAATTCCGGGTCCCTTGTCTTCAATCAGAGTAAGAATCGGCTCGCGCAAGTTGGTGACCAAGGTATCGTTGTCACGCGGGATCATGTGCATGGTGTTCACGCGTGAATGCGCCATGCTCATGAACTCGATCTGGGGAGCGTCCGCAGCGTTCTTCGCATTCCAGGCCTGGTAGCCTGCGTACAGAGAGCCGCTATAGCCAGAGCCAGTCAAAACTGACATGCCTGTTCAGGTACTTTCAGTATCCAGTCATCTCGACCTGCAAACTCGCCACCTACCTGCCGCGCCGACGGGTGTCTTGGAAAGATCCTGCAGTTGCTCCATGTACGACTTGCTCATATCGCGACTATGCTACAGTTTTCGATTAGCTAGAGTATGTAAGCGTCGAGTGAGGATGACTTACCATGGACATGAAGCTCGACACCGTGTCACTCGCTTGCTGAGGGATGTAGGAAGTGAAGCCCTTGCCTGGACTGAAATAGCCGGCCCATGTTCTCGAGTTCTTTTGCGTCTCAGTCTCGCCTGTTTCCTTATCTTTGGCTTCTGCCTTCTTCCCGCCACCACCACCAAGACCGATGGTCGACATCGAAGGAACGTACGAACTCCATCCGCTCTTCTTCTGCTGAGCCTCTTGCTCCGCTTGCTCTGCTTGAAGATGGGCTTCTTTCGTGGCCTGCTCTGCGTCCTCCTGACTTGGCAGATCTGAGCCCTTGCTCTTGAGTTGAGCTGCAGCCTTGGCCGTCTCTTGCTTGCTCTCCTCTAGCTTCTCCTTGCTCTTGTCTTCGACATCTTTCCTCGGCGCCGGCTGAGGCAGCGCAAAAGCCCAAGTATCTACGACTTGCGTGCCAGAGGAGTTGATGATTTTGATCACTTGTCCGGCGGGCACGAATGTGGCGACGCCATGCTTTGCCGGAATGACCTGTTGCTCGGACATCTGGCTTCACGCTAGCCGGCCGGGTGTAAAATCGGTCGTTATGTTGATGATATATCGCCGAAAGAGGAAGTCGTGAATGTTCACCAAGGTGCTCTGATATCAGTTGCGCGATGTAATAGGAAGCAGATGTCGATATTACAATGCACAGCACAGTACTACAGGGAGGCCCGCAAGAGATAAGTGGATACGCGCTGCCAGGGATACCTACCGTCTCTCGCGTCACTGCAAGCAAGGCAGTTGAAGTTGGCCAAGAAACATGTTGGTCAAGGGTGTTGCGAAGTAAGTTCCATATTATATCACTCTGCATGAGTGGCACCAGCTACCCTGTTTGTGTGGCTGGAGCTTTCAGGCATTGGAAGATCAACAGCCACGCGTTTCAGAGCTTGGCATGCTCCTCTTCCGTCCATTGGACATCATTACCCTGCCATTCTTCTCTTCGTAGTCGTCAATCACGACCAATCTGCCATGTCTATCTGATGCTGTACAGAATCTCCAATCTCGAATGCTTTTTGATGTCTGTCGATGTTCTACTCGGAGTCGGTCGCTTCAATCGTTCCACAGCCAGTCTGGACGAGGAAGCCATTTCCAGGCTTGACTTTTGTCGTGCCTGTGGAGTACTGGAAACCCATCCCGCAGGTGGGATTGCTCGTGTACCACAGGAAGCAGTTGCCGGCATCCGGATCATCCTCGCTTGCTGCACAATTCTCCGTATCGACACAAGTTTGGCAACACGCGCTCGGATCTGTTCCGGCTGTCAGACCTCTCGTGGTGTTGGCGCCATTCTGGACTTGGCCAACGCCATAGCCATCAACTTCAGAGACCAAGTTGGTGGGTGCGCACTTCAGGTGTTGAGTCGTGGTAGCCGATGCGCTCGCTGTGACAGTGCAGAGGCCGCCACCGGTGGTGTTGGCGCTGTTGGGAATGGCTGTGAGGGTCGTCGTGATGGAAACAGGGTTGGTAGCTAACAATGCTTTATCGGCCTGCTGCGTAACGTAGACGGTCGGTGTCTCAGCCGTTACCGTCTCTGTGGCTGGCGAGTCGCCCTTGAGGGTTGTCGTGGTGATCACGTATGTCGTGATCTTCTGAAAGCAGTCGACCTCGAATGGCTTCTGATCGGTCAGAGCATTCTGGCCCAAGCGATGGAAGACTCGCCCAAGCATGCCAGGATTCACTTGCTGGGTCAAATCTCTGTCGCCGAGAGGGCTAGCTGTACGCTTGGCCACGGTCCTGTTGTATGAGCCGGTATAGGCTGTTGCGACAATGGCGGAGCTGACCTGATGTTAGCATTTCGAGGTGGAGAAAGCGGTTGAGGTATAAGTACGCACATTGTCGTAGTGGCTGTGCACGCGGCTGCTTGGCCGGCAGTGACCAGCTTCTTGTTCAACGAAGGACTGGAGGAGTTGCCATAGGTTGTGAGAGTGACGGCATCTGGGGTAATGGTGGTCGTCACTGTCGAAGCATCGGCACAGGTCGTGACGGTAGAGCTGATCGTTCTCGACAAGGTCCGGGTCTTGGTGGAGATGGAGGTGGGTTGCAGAAAGGCGGGCTTGTACTTGGTGATATCGGTGTGAGTACTCTCAACGGACGTCTGCCATCGCGGGCCTTCTGGTGCCGCAGCAGCGACAGCAGCGAGAGCGGCTGCTAACAGAGGCTTCGCGATCATGTTGGACTGGATGCTCCAACTGAAGGATGTAGGTCAGAGACAGATTCTGAAAGTTTTCCAGGCAAGGTGAGGTCAGCAATGCGAGGGGCTCAGCGAGGTTTGAAGAAGGAGCGAGGAGGGTCGTATTAGACGATGATGGTGAATCGTCTGCCAATAATAATGCCATTCTGTAGCTGCATGCACCACTACTACTGAGTGCACTGATGCTCTCTTCGTTGTCCATGCGGCACCCAACACCCTGCCAACGGCCTAGAAACACGAACACCCTGTCGTGCTGTCCTACGTGAGCTAACGTTACGTGAGTCGTCTGCGGCGGTCGTCTCCGGGAGCACCTGCGAAGAAAGCGCGTGCCAGACGGGCGGAGAATGCAGCGTCGAGATGGAAACGAAGCAGAGTGCCACGCTGCTCCGCTACAGTATTCTACACGACGAATGACTTGCATTGCTGCGTGCTCGTTATTCTAGCGTGTTTGAGGTGCCTCAATGTGTGACAGGCTACTCAAAGCTATTCTCGTTGACACTCGTGGCGAGGTGCATAGGACTATCGAAGCATAGCGGGTGCATAGTCGTGCAGGAGAGAGATTGAGATCGGGTGACGCTTCGCAGTGGAGACGACTCCAAGTCCACTCCATCCGAGATCCCGCAAGGTCTGGCAACGTCCGATGATCCGACAACGTACCCCTTAGCCGTGCTTCTAGTAAAGCCTATCATCTGCTGACTTCTTCAATACTCCTCGCCGAGCGACATGGCAACTCCGTCAGAAGATCCAATAGAAGATCCAGTTTAGGAGATTGAAGAAGAACTTGAAGACGACCCCGCAGAGGGTGGAGAATCGTTCTCAAAGACTGTGGAACTCCACCCGCAACCAAGGGTAACCAAGAAGCAACGCCTGGCAACCGAGAAGATGCTTAGAGAAAGTTGCGAGAATCCAGTATAGACCGAGTGTTTGGATCCATCGTTCAAGTTCAACACTCTCAATCACTACGTCAACGGCAACAGTGCAGACTATGTCGCCTACATCAAATTTCTCAAAGAAGCCGATCCACTATGGCGTGTGGTCATCAAGGATGTTGACATCGAAGTGCAAGAAAGACTGGGTCGGGCCAAGATCTGGATGACAATGATACACCACGGCAGCCCTCCTGGAGTGGTCCGTGAGGGTTCTCAACATCTGCCATTGGCGACGAGATGAGACTGGTCATTGGAGAGGATACTACCACGATGGCTTTCGGGGAGTCGGACCGCTGGCCCTACCCTTTGAAGCGGCGATGCCTTCTGATGAAATCCAGCCTCGCAAGCAGCCTTGATGATTGACGCAGACCCGCATCGTGCTCTCTCGAAACCTCGACGCACGTCGGTCTTGGTCGGCACCGTTCAGCTACCGTTACCCAAGGACCCGGATTGATGTGCTGGCGTTCATCTAGTTGCTACGCCCCCCTGGAGCACCTCAACGACGCCACGAACGGATGAGTGGCATATGTTCAACTTGACGCGTCTTCACCAAACATCGCATAGCACGTCATGCCTGAGATTACGGACAGCTGAGAGGCGGGACTCGTGTTGATATCAGGTGGTGACGAGATATCCAGTCAACGCGGGGGCTGGACCGTGCCAAGTTGGTGTACGGCCCCTTTGCGGTCAACATAGCGAGCCTGACCGTACTCATCACGCGCTGTACTGCGTATATGTACATGTGTGTGCCCGGCGACCTAAGCGCACTTAACCCTCCAAGTGACCTAATGAGCAGATGCTGCTCTTTCCTCATCCCGTTCGTAGGGCAAGGAGACGTTCAGAGCAGAGATACAAGCCCACATGAAGCAAGCAGAAGGCTTAACCCTTAGAGGACCAGACCCAGTACTGCAGTGTCAGAGGCACACTGACAGAGGCACCTGTGGGGATTCAAAAGGCGAGAACGCAAATCCCCAATCGCAAGACTCGACATTAGTCGTGCGTATGCACACTACTATATATTAACAGCCATCTCTCAAGCAAGATTGTACAGGAATGGAGCCAAGTCGTGTCGCCCATTGGCCACGAGTATAAACACTAAATATTAACATCATGTTCGCACACAGATCGCTCTTCTTGCTTCATTCCAGAGTTCGTTCCGAGAGCGAAGTCGTCGACTCGTCGTCGCTGTGGTATATTCCAAGATAGTATTCCATTCGAACCCATCCTCCCAAAGGTCAAGAACTCCTCGCTCGAATCGACGACGTAAGTGGTATCTGTCCACGGTTCGCCAACTTACTTCTCCCGTCCTGTATTGCTCCGTCTTTTCCCAGTATAAATTTTTCCAAAACGCCTTGTTCAAAGAAATTGAGATTATATCCATCCTCCCTGTACGAGCTCCCTCCCCACCAGCTCTAACTGCCCTTGCTCACTCGTCCTCCTCCTTTCAAGCACCCATCTGGGCTTCCCATTGCCCTGCGGATCCGGCTCTTGAACATACGTGACCGAGTCCGCACCACTGCCCTTTCTCGAATGCGCGAAGCCACCGTTGGTATGAGGACTCATCGGGCTAGTCATCGATCCATGGCCAACTTTTTTCGCCGTAGGCGGCTCGGAAGCTTGAGAGCTGACGGTCTGTTTCTTAGGCGTCGCATCAATGTCCATCGAAAATGGATTGCCATTGCTCGAGCTCGCTGAGCGCGGTGGACTGTCTTGTAGGTGATGGCTGTTGTACATGTGGTTTTGCCATGGTGCGGGATGCGCGTTCGATTGGCTGCTTGAGCCGGCACTTCCACTGCTGTATCCGAACTGCATGGGCGAGCTGAAGTACCCGCCATGTCCAGCAGCGGCAGCGCCTGCAACAGCCCCGGCTTGTGTGTCGAGGGTTGGGCTGAGTGTCGTGCTTTGCAATGACTGTGAGCTGGATCGGTTGCTATTGCCACTGCCACTCTTCGTGCTACCATTCGCACCAAAAGCCTGAGCCCGTAGCCTGCGCAGATCGTCGAACGATGTGATGTCTGACTTTTCCATGAGTGGTGTGATAGGCATACGTGCCAGAGCGGGCGAATGTGCACTGTAACCTCCAGCGCTTGGCGGAGCCCATGGTTGTACCCCAATGAAGCTATTACGTGTGCTGAATTCTGAACGCTCTGTGATCGGAGTCAGGTTCGGCTCCTTCAGACTTTTGTTCCGCGTCAGACCATCATCACCGTCCTCGCCAAAAAAGCCGCCATTAACTGCTTCGAGGTCGTTTGAGTTAGCGCGCGGCCTGCCGTAGAAGTGAAACTCTTGGCCGTAGAAGCCTTCATCATCGCTCGCGAGAGCTTCGGCATTCGCGGCAGCGACGAGGTCGTCGTCTTCGTCGTCAAAATCTATTGCAGACTGATCGAAACCAAAGTCGAAGTTCATCTTGGCCGGACTATAGGTGGTTCCATTTGTGAGATGCGAGAGCTGGGTGCCACTGCGCTGCAGAGCTCCATTGCCAGTTGCACTTGGCATTGCAATCTCACCACCGTCCTCGTCGTGCGAGTACACGCTCCTGTCGTCATAGCTACTCCTGTTATCGCCAACAGTCAAGAATGACTTGGCATCATTGTCTGCCTTGGACGAGTGGCTTGCACTTCTGTGAGTCGACACACTGGGCTGCCGCAGGAAGCGTCCAGTGTCAAATGCTTTATTGGCGGCATCAGCTAATGCAGCGTGATACTTCTGCAGATTTTCCTGCATCTGGGAAAAAGCTTCAGGATTGCCTTCAGATACAGGGACCGGTGGTGCTTTGCCACTCAGACCTAAACGCTTGGCATCTTCAGATGGGTTACGTTGTGGTATGTACTTCGGATCGACAGGTACCTGCAGCGGTAGGTCTTCGAGCATCAATTGTGACTCTCTTGCTCGCGCTTTCTCGGCGTTGGGCAACGCAAAGACTGGGTACGGGCCACCGCTCAAAGCAGCGCTGCTTTGATTGCGACGATGTCCATAGCCTCGAGGTTCGTTGACGGCAGCGTTGGGTCGATACAAGAAGTTGTCGTCATCAAGCATGCTCTCATCGAATGTAGGGCCTTGGGAACCATTGATGTCGGCGTCGAAGTTGCCGTCATCGAAGTACATATCATCACTGTCAACAACGTCTTTGTGCGTCTTGACACCGAGTCCAGACTGCGTGTCCGGGCTCATTGATGTTCTCAGGGGTAAGTGGTTGCCAATGGCACCAGCATGCTGTGCGCTCTGGCTGCCATCGCTCAATTTTGGCGCATGTGAGGTGTTGCGTTTCGACTGATTGGCGCTCGTTGATTGAGTCGGCGATGCCGCTTTTGACAGGCGATTCTGTCCCAGCGCGGGTGGATCAGTCCTTTGCAGTGCACGAGTCTTGAAGGGGGTTCCATCTTGGCCAGCACCCATGCCGTTGAAGTCGAATCCGCTAAAGGGGCTCGTCGCTGGCGCTGCGGGCACATTGCTTTCATCACTTCTCTCGTTGTCAAGACTCAAAAATCTTTGATGCTCTGTGGAAGGGCTCGCCGTCAGTTGCACGCTGGCGAAGCGGGTGTGGCTCGCGTCTGACGGCAACTGAGAGCTTTTCGGACTCCGAAAATTGTCCTTGCCTGCGGGTGACGGTAAAGGGCCTGGGCTCTCGTTGAAATTGAAGTCGCCAGCAGGCGTACCACTCATCGATGCCGCAGCGTTTGTGTGAGGACTATCCTTCGCATGAGAAGGTGGAGGGGTGGCAACGGCGTGCGTTCCACCTGATAGTGACCGCGCATCGCTTTCAGAATCGCTTGGATCAAAAGTCAAAGTGCCAGGGACCAGGGACTCGCCAAAGTTGAAGTCGGTGAACATGTTGAGTCCCAGCCCCATTGATGTAGTTCCTGTGCCATTCGCTCGTTTGATTGGGCCTGCACGTGATGGCGGTCGCTCATCTTCTGACGCTACATGAGGCATGGATCGAGCAGCATGTGCCTGAGTGTAAAACCCATCCCCGCCGTCAGAGTAAGAGGACGGGCCCTTGTCGCTCACAGACCTGGGATTATTCGTGCTTTCCATGCCAAATGGTGACTTTGTGGCAGCCTGGGAGCCGTAAGCACCAAATGTCATCCCGCTCACATTGCGATTGCGTTCACTATTGCCGCTATCACGAGCAGGCACAGATGGCTTCTCCTCCCGCGGGGATTCGTTGAGTTGATCAAGATTTGGTTGACTCTGCATGTAAAAGTTTGACCGAGTCCGCGGATTCGGGATGTTGTCTGTCGTGCTCAAGTAGTCAGTTGGAGACCCTGAATCAGCGTTGGCTTTGGAGGTCGAATCTTGGTAATACGAGTCGAGCATGTAGTGATCAATGGTACTGTCCCTCCAATAGCCATCAGGTCTATCTGGGAGCATTGAGTTGGAGCGAGAGTGGTTGGCCAGTGCAGAGTGAGCTCGGAAAGCTGGATGGTCTGCGTAGGGAATTTCACACTCGTCTGTGATCTCTGGAATATCGTCATCGTAGACTGAGCCGTCGTCACTGTCGGGATGAACTTGCAACGCTGCACGAGCTTGCTGAAGGTACAGCGAGCTCTGTGATAGACCCGCATTGTTGAGACTCCCGTCTCCGGGCTGAGATGGAAGCTGGGCCTCAGCCGGAGGTTGCAAGTTCAGCGCCACTGGCATGTGGTCATCCTCTGACGCCTGCATCTCCAGCTCATCCATGTCGCCTATAGCGTCTTCGTCGAAAAAGTCGTCATCATCCTCGTTCGGGCTGGGGCCTCGCACGACAGACTGAGTGAGGTCTCGAGAAGTCATTTTACGGTGTTTCTCCTCCAACGCGTGTTCTTGTGCGGCGCTCTCACCGAATTGAAACGAGAATCTTGATGCATTGCTAGGATGGTGCTTTGGTCCAGCCGGGCTCCTCTTCGAATGACCGACTGCGGACTTTCGTTTCTCAACAGGCTTCGCAGGTGTGCTCTGCGCCCTGAAAGCCTCCCCCTGTGCCAGCTCCGGCGTCTGTTCTGGAGTGGGTATATTTGCTGTTCTTTCGAAGAGAGATCGAGTGGCTGCAGACTCAGGCTCGGTTGCTCCAGGTGACTCTGGGATCGGACTAGGATTTGACAGTTGGCGAATAGACATGCCCCGGGCTACGACCTGCGGTAGTTGCGTGGATGCGCGATATGGACGCGTATCGATGGGTGAGCTGTCGGCCGACGAGCCTTCAGCAATGGTATCGATCTGCGGAGGTGCTAGCACCACAGAGTAGGGTCTGCTGGTGGCGTGACTGGCTCTATTCCCACCATCTTCGGACGGGCTTTTGCTGAGATCCGACATTGGGCTTCGCGTCGAATCTTGCGACAGGACCTTGCTCAGCGAGGCGGGCCGTGATTCCTTGCCAGGAGTCGAGGGAGATACTGGACTGCTGCTTCTCCTGTGCTCCGGAGGAAGAGCGCTATTCCTCGCAGTGATGGGGCTCACTTCGCTGATGGAGCTCAATGTTGAGTCTCGTTCCTTTTCGCTCGATGGATCGCTCGGAGGATCGCTCGAACGTCGGGATGCATCGTCCTGGAAGAAGCTTGCCTGCGTCGGATCTAGCATCTGACTCCGCCGTGCAAAAGGTGGAAGTATCGCGCTTTCCTGCGAAAATGAGGTCACAGACGAGTGCTTCGAAGCTCGCTGCAGGAAGTCCTTGTTTTCCAGATTCTCAGCCTGTATGGAACTGATTCGCTTCCAGGCTTCAGGCGTTTCGGCTAGATGCTCATGAAAGACTGGTGTATGTTGACTCCGTCTATTCTCATTGGCAGGCGCTGGCCCGCGGTTGACAAGTGATGCATTTCGCGGTGGATAGCCTGTCGGAGACATGAAGGGAGCGCTGTTAGAGCTCTGCATGAGCGGCCGCACTGCTTGCATGTCCGTCTCATCAAATGTGTTGCGCTTTTCTCTCGGCGCGCTGAAGTCGTGGACTACTTTGCCCTTGATCCGAGGATCGAAGTCCGGTGGAGGCTGCTTTGCACCAGCAGCTAGTACATCTCTTTGCCGTGTCGCCCTCTCCTCGACCACAAGACCGGGATCTTGAGAGCTTCGTCGTCGTGCCAGCAACGCCATCGGGTTCAATAACCGCCCTTTCTTCTTAGGTTCTATCTTGGTCAGCGGCCTTTGGCCAGATGTTTGGTGAGTAGGCACGTTTACGCCACCGACTGTGGAAGAGGCACCCGGATGTTTAGGCCTTGTCGCCACATGCTGCGGCAGCGGAAACGAGTCCACTGTAGCCTGGTATGGAGTGCCAATAGTTGCTGATGATCCTGAGGAGACTGCAGTAGTATGGCTTGAAGCTTGCGTGCTTGGTCTTGCCGTGGAGCCGCTGTACGTCGTTCGTTGGGAGAGGTTCTGCATGCTAGGTTGTGGACTAATGCGAGAATTATTGATCGGCGTAGGACCTCGCGAGGTAATCGACATGGGAGTGGTCGGTCGTAACAGATTCGGAGAGCTGCGGTTTGCTTGGAGCATCGGTCTCTGCGCCGGGCCGTATGGCTTATCTCGACTATCGATGAACTGCCGGCTCATGGCCGGCAGCGTTGGCGTCGAGGGCATGACCGGTGTGTCCACTCTGCCTGGGAATAGAGATGCTTCCATCTTGGGAGTGGCATGATTGCTTGGTATGCCCCCGGCAGTCTGGGGGCGTGGCAAGTCATGGGCAGCTTTTGTCCCAGCGGGTGTGGTTGGCCGAGAGAGAGGCATGAGGTTGACGGGATGCTCGAAGCTCAATCGCGCTTGCAAAGCACTCTGGCTCCTCTTGCTCGTGGTAGAAAGATTATCGGTATCGTCTCTTGCTTTGAAGCCTCCGCAGCGGTGGCAAGTTGCTCCCACCTCATGTGAGCTATGGCTTCTCATACTGTGTTCCCTACTTGCGATTTGAGGGATCGGAGGCAGCATTGGCGGCGACAAGCCAGGGCTGCGCAGACTTTCACGGGGACTCCCACCCAGGCCATCGCTTGTCTGTGGTCGGGCTATGCTCTCGCCAAGCGGGGAGAAGGGTGAGGGCGGCGGGATGGAGGCGTTCTCATTCCCAGGGCTCGTGGGAGGCAGCTCGAAGTCGAAAGTCGTCCGGAGGGGACTGACCAGAGGAGCGTCATATCTCGCTGGGCTGGACGCGATAGAGGCGGTATTCGAAGGGCTCGAAGTATTCGGAGGAGCGGTGGTGGGCGTCGCATTTGGAGGGTTGCTTGAGCCGGAGCGTCTGTGCTGACCGCGGACTCTGCTAAACATGCTGCTTGGTGTAACGGACGCATACAGTGCGTTCAGCTGGGATGGTGGTGTATGGCTATGCACCTTTCCACCGCGGTGCGCAATGCAGCGGTTCCCTTATCGAGAAACGACAGGGTTTCACGCTGCTATCGCCGCACGTCCTCGGTCGATGAATGACATGTGCGGGATTGTGGTGCTAGTGAAACATCTTCTCCGATACAGCGAGATGTCCTCCCGGTATTGTTCTCGTGCTGTCAGATGCCTGCCTGTACGCTTGCCGCCTTCTCGTCCAATCCACCGCACCGCAGGCAGCACACCTGCAGCCCCCAGTATCCACTCCAAAAATCGAATGTCCTGCTCGACCAACGTTCTTTTGCAATGTCGCTGTCTGCAATTTCTCCGCCGACTCGTGTGCGATGGAATAGACGCAGAACGGACGCGGTCGTGGACGATCACCGCAAAAAGGACAGTGTGGAGTCTATTCTAGTAGCACTAACTTAGCACTGTCAGGCTATCCCCAGGAGGTTTGGAGCATGTCATGTTCTGGCAGCTTGGCGGGAAAACGGCTGCGGCTTGCATAATTGGCCACGTTAAACCCAATGGAATGGAATCGGATGGGATCGGATCAGATCACGCTACTTGCACTTGCACTTGACCTGTCGAGATGTACTGCGTTGTTCGCGCCCTCGACTCGCGTCCTGATATCTGCAAGTCATGGCGACGCCTGCTAGCGTTGTGGTCTGTAGTACTGGCCTGACATATGCCTCTCACCAGCTCACCTCCAACGCAATCTACATTTAATTATGCGTACAATGGAGAACAGTGGACGCGCCGTTTCGCGTGGCTGTCAAGGCTCTGGTTGGTTTAGTGAGGTCCGGAGCACGAACCGAAGACCCCCGACCCCCGACCCCCGACCCCTCGACCTCGACCGCCAATGAACGGCAACCGATTCCATCTCCTGGCATCCGCATGGAGAAGGTGGACGTGGGATGCCTCGCCATGAACCGCTCGTGACTATGATTTGGCCGACGAGGAGCTCTTCATTATTATGAGAGCCTTAGGCACCTCTCAAGTGACAGCTATAGGTCATCACATTGACTGTGCATTGCTCACTTGATGCTGTTTACAGGACACGAGATAGTAGTCCTGTCGCTATCCCGATGAGTGTGGAAGCTGGCATTTGATTTGACCGCAGAGCAGAGCAGAGCAGCCGGGCCGAGAGCACCTTGCTCCAGCCAGTGCGCAAGCAGGGAGGAGAGGAGAGGAGACGAGACGAGACTGACTTACGAGAGCTCCATCGACATCTTCGCCAAAGGTTTGCCATTATTGTGATTGCCAAACACCCTCACACGCTCACATTGCTACTTGAACTCCCAGGCGGAGGAGGCATGCTCGGCCGGGGGAAGAGTGCATTGGAAAGACATGGCGCCATCACTGGTTCACTTACCTAACGGACAGACCTTGAACGTCACGCCAGTCTTCGGCGGCCTCTACTTCAAGTCCAACGACCTGAACACTCACCACAATGTCTTCCCTCCCGGCTGGACCATTATCCTCAACTGCGCAGACGACGACAACGAGACCGAAAACCTGCGACCCGACGCTGCAGCTGATCCGGATGCGACACCACGCCCCGAACTACCTGCCTACAAGAAGCAGAACATACACCGCTTCAAACGCCCGAGCTTGAAGAATGACCACCTGTTCATCTCTTCCATTTCCAACCCGGCCTCCAGTGAGTTCAGACCCCCGACGAGCCCCACCCGCCAGATTGCCATGATGCTCTGGGCAACCCTGTATTGGTACTTTCACCAGCAAGAGCCAGATAGGGCATTGACCACGACTGCTTCGGCAAAGACGCCAGGCGCGGGCAAGCCAAGAGGAGAATGGAGGATCAACATCAACCGGGAGGGTATTTTCAACAGCAAGCACCTGCTACCGAAGCTGGAGCGAATGGGCTTGATTGCATCGGAGGATTCGACAGTCGGGCTGGATCCAGACAACGGCGTCACCAACATCAGCGAAGGTTGGACAAACATGTTCGTCTCACGACGGAGCTTTTGGCAAATGGATCCCAGAATCTACCTCTTCACCCTCACACCAATGCAGACAAACTCGCCCTTCCCATCAATCAGTCCTGCAGGCAGTCGACCCGCAAGCCCCAACCGCAACAGCAGGATCCATGCTGAAGATGGCCCTGTCAGCCTTGCCATGACGGCAGCCACTCAGTCGACCCTCGCGAACCGTGCGGCTACTCCACCAGGACCCTTCCACTCGTCGTCTCATCTCCCGACTTACTACCCACCTCCTCCACTTCAGTATACTTTTACGAATAACGTGCGACATCCACTTCGGCCAAAACCACCTCGACAAGGCGAGACGTTCTACATACGATACATTCCGAGTCTGGGTCAGTACTTGACATTGCGAGTAGCATCTCTCAGCAAGCGACCCATCACCTACGTCGGCCCCTTCTCGCAGGCAGGGCCTGAGGGATCGCTCACTGCGGGACGGGACATACTGCGACATCACAATTCGAATTCTGATTCCACTGTTCCTACTGTCAACAGCGTGTATGACGCTGCCAACCATACCGAGACCCAGCGTCTGACGGATGTAGAGCTGCTGCACAAGTGGATGAATGAGCCGCGTGTTTCGGCAGCATGGGGCGAAGACGGTCCGGGGTCGCATCAAGAAGCTTTTCTGAAGCATGCGCTTACATCTCGGCATTCAATGCCAGTCATCGGATGTTTTGATGGCAAGCCATTTGCATTCTTTGAAATCTACTGGGTTAAGGAAGACCGACTGTCAGGCTATCTAGGAGGCGACGTAAGCGATTGGGATCGTGGACTGCATGTTCTGGTAGGTGAGCAGGAGTTTCGAGGGCAGCATCGTTTCAAGGTGTGGATGAATGCTCTATTGCACTATTGCTGGATGGCGGATCCGAGGACGGGTACGATTATGATGGAGCCGAGGGTGGATAATGACAAGTGAGCGTCAAGCTTTACACCCACGAGGACTGACACGCTAACGTTGATTAGGATCAAACAATATTGCGAACAAATCGGTTTCTATAAGGAGAGAGAAGTTGCTTTGCCGCATAAACAGAGCAATTTATTGAAGATTAGAAGGGAGGGGTGGGAGGCTCCTGCGATATGAGAATATGCATGAGGACATGATGACACGGCTGGCCACTTTGTGATTGAGAGGGATATACCCACCACTGATCTATGCGAGATGAGTGATACGACGACAGAATTGAAAAGTTGAATTCACCGACGACTCATCCGCGACAACGTTTCGATGTTGGTCGCTTTCAACCCATTGAAATTGTCCTTCTCTCCCCTTCCATCACTTCAGCACTGGCCATCGCGCCGCCACCGCTCCTCAACAGCTCCATCTCCCTTCGCAACTCCGCATTTTCCCTTGCGAACTCATCACAAGACTGCAGGAGCTGCTGATATTGAACGTCAAAGAACCTTCCGTCTTCTTGCATCCTAGCAATTACTTCCTCGCGTGCGTTGACCTTCATTTGCAGCTCCCAAAGTTCTTCTCGCAGAGCGTCATTCTCGTCATGCAGCTCGATTAGTTCCTCTTTCAGTTGATACTGAGCGAACGCATGCTCTGACCACTGCTGCGGTGTTGTGGGTGTCGGTGGAGTATGCTGGTGATAATGGTGGGTGAGGAGAGGTGGAGAGGAGGTTAGCCATTGGGGAGGTGAGGAGGACGAGTCGGTTTTCATGGCGTCGGGGGATGAGGGCTGGTGATGGTGGTGGGTGGGAGAGTCGACTTGGAGTCCTTCCATGCGTTCGGTGAGACAGGATTCGTCAAGCTGCTGGTGTTGAGGTTGGTCCTCGCATGCGGATGGGCAGTGCTGGTATCGCTGACGTCCAGAAGAGGGTTGTTGTTGCCATTCGTCACTGGGATCTCTTGAAGAGGAATGTCCGATCGACATGATGTCTAAGTCCCTTCTCGGGTGTTTGTTCGATTGTAAGAGATAGACAGGGCGAAGCGGTAATTTAACGCATGTTTGGAGAAGGCAGCCTGATCTCTCCAGCAAACATGTCTCCGTTCCCAATGCTTCGCGGCGCTCCTAGGCCTTTCAGAAACCCTCCTCTGGTGTCGAGTAGTTGCTTGCAGTGTCTCGCATACAGCTTAACTCGTGTATATGTTTTGAGATATGCCTCGCCATCCCCTCTCGCGAAACCGCCAAGACTTTCACATGAGCCTTCTCTCCAGTTCCCATCTTTCCCAATCCAACCTCATACCGTTTCCGCCCGACTCTGCTTAACTCTTCTTTAAATGAGTCCAGTCTCCTGCGCGTATAATCAATTCAACTTCAGCTTGCTTCCACCAATAAGAACTCTGATAAATTGGATGTCCCCTTCCAGGTTCTTTATCTCAACACATCAAAGTAACGTAACGTCCATGGGTTCCATTCCTGTGGCTGTGAAACGATATGAATGGAGGTTTCTTCTACTTGGTGGGTCAGTTGAAATAGTAAAACGTGAGTGATGTTTGTGTATGAGTGATTCTTGTTGTAGGTTCGAATTTGTGAAATATGTCGTTTGAACTTGAAGAACTTCAGTCTGTTCTTTTTGCTTCTGCAACCTCTTAGTGCATTTGCTGCTTCTCCCTTTTTTCTTTTGGAAGTTGTGTAGCCGCTTCCCAACCATTACTGTGGCTGCACGGTATCACCAATTCAACACTTTCTCGCACACATTCTCATGCCGCATTCTCTCGTTGAGTCTTCTTTCACTTTTTCACATCATTTCCGTAGAAGCATCATCAACAAGGGCCAAAAGGAACTCTGTGGATGTGTATGTGCTTCATTTACTTCCCCAGTATGCATGCTCTAGAGTCTACTTCATTCGGAGTGCGGTGTCCTTCACCAGCAATCGTCAATACTACTGTCGATTTGCCCTTGGATCATCCGCCTCTCGTTTTCTATAATCTCTCTGCTCCTTTGTGCCGAGACTTCCAGTGCCACCTTCACTTCTTCGTTCCCAGCCACCTAATCTGACAACAAGCGCGGTGGCGTTATCGGCTTCACCGGCTGTCTCCACTGCGAAGCTTACAAGGTCTCTTGCTGCTTGGTCAGGCGTCTTGGCTTCTTTGACGATGTCCACGATCTCCTGATCTTCCAGGTGGCCAGAGACGCCGTCTGACACCAGTACCATGAATGCGTAGCCTGCTGGAGGAAGTTGCGCTGTCGTGATCTGAGGCTCGGCTGA
Source organism: Nothophaeocryptopus gaeumannii (assembly GCA_031771865.1). Classification (NCBI taxonomy): domain Eukaryota; kingdom Fungi; phylum Ascomycota; class Dothideomycetes; order Mycosphaerellales; family Mycosphaerellaceae; genus Nothophaeocryptopus; species Nothophaeocryptopus gaeumannii. The sequence continues at coordinate 821,463 of JASISA010000041.1, read as the reverse complement.
GACGCCTATGCGTTTGCTGCCAATGTCTCCGAAAGCGCGAGTATTGGCAAGACCGAGCACGCGCTCTTCACCGAAGCTATCTGTGACGAACGAAGCCGCGTATCTACGCAGTCTCCGCGCCTCGGTTGGCATGGAAGGATGGTGATTTGATGTCATCGGCACGGCGGCACCGTCTGATGTCCGGCAGAGGAGTATTCTGGTATCTCCAACATGAGCAGCGATGAGGGTGCTTGGACTTTGAGGATTCCAGAACGGGCTGGGAGTGGGCGTGGAAACCAGCGCGACAGAGGCTGTGGAGCCGCCTTTGAAACGCTTGTTGCCACCGATAGCGGTGTCGAGGTTCGGAGAAGAGCCACGAGGTGCAGGCCGGTTACTGAGATTCTGAGAAGCTTCGCGTTCGGGGTGAAACAGTATGTCGTTGTCGTTGAGTGGCCTATCGCCCATGACAGGGTCATCATCGTGTGCGGACGCCTTGTCGCGGAGGCTTTCCTCTCGTTTCTGCGCCTTCGCATCTTCGCTCTGCTTAGCCGCTTGGGCTGTCATGAAGTCGAGGTCGGCCTTCAAAAAGGCGTATGTGAGTACAGTCTCGATCGAACTGTTGCCTTTGACATGTGGCTCTTCACCCAGATCAGGGTCAATCAGGGCTGGAAAGAATTCTGGCCTGAATCGCTTGAAGTAGCCACCCACTGTCTCTTTCCACTGGCTCACGATGCTCTTCTGCAAGTCTTCTGCGTCCTGTTCACCCATCACACCACCCTCCATATCTGACTCCTCCGACCCTTCCTCTTTCTGAAGCGTGCTCTCCATGCCGAACAGCAAGGCAGCCTCTTCGATGTAGCCATGCAGCCTGTCCCGCAGGAACTCTGAGCACTCAGTCCCGCCATGTCCATCGAAGACAGCGAAATAGAAGACTTGAGGATCTCCTGTATCTCGCGTAGCGCTGATTCCGGTCTCGATCAATCGTTTGCCGCTAGTGCTCAATGGTTGCCTCTTTGCAAACGCCGGGATCTCGACTGTGCCGGCTTGATATGTATCTTCATTGTACGGTCGGCTGCCTCTGTCCACTCCAGCGCCAAAGTGGTGTTTCGCACTCTTCAGTGGGATTCGAACCACTGTCGTCTCTCGTCCCACCCCGCTGGGCTGCGTTGAACTACGATGCGACGGCCCGGAATGTGGTTCTGAATCGGATCGCGGAAGCTTATGGTGCGAAGTGGGATGGCTCCGGTCAGGCGATAAGGAGGTCGAAGGCAAATGCGTCACGAAGTAGTCGTGGAACTCTCGTCGTCCTAGGTATGCGGCCAAATACGAGGACTGCGGGCGTACGGATGCCTCACAGCTGCCGAAGATAGTGTGGAGCGCATTGCGGACGGAGAAGGGGACGCCGTTGTGTCGCATCGTCCTGCAGAGTGTTTATTAGAACATGGATAGTCTAGAGAATGCGCCTCAGGCGCCCCCAAGCGGTGGATAGCTACAGCATGTTCATAATCTATCAGTGATGTTGTCGACGCCGAGGTGTGATGCGGAGATCTGGGGCATGCGCGTGGGGTCAAGGAACTTCCTGGTTCGCCTTCTCTTCCTCATCCCATCTCCCGACCATCTCCATCGCCTCCACATTGTTGCCTCCATACTCACTGCAGTCTGCCTAAGATTGTTCCCATTCGAGCGACCATCTGACAGTGTCCGGAGCGGCGCTCGAGAGCATCAGAAGAAGCATTTCGCTGACACGAGAGAAAGCGACCTGAAACTGTCTAAACCAGAACAACACTACTCCTGCGCGGCGCTGGCCTTGCGCTAGGAGCAAGACAGGAACAGAGAAGATGCAGCCTTCTTCGTGTAACCGTCGATTTCGAAACACCTCGTAGCCACTGGCTCAGCTCGCATCTCAGGTCATCACTTCGTCCTCCGCCTCGCAACTTGATTCTGCAAATTGCCATGAGGGTCAAGATAGTACAATGCCTATAAAGCTGTAGTAAGGCTCGCGGAGGCAAATATCCCGTTTGTCGAATTTGTCGTTGCTGCGAAAAGCGTTTTGAGCGTTGCATGCGAACTTCACCTTCACGAATTCCGCCCTTCTCCTGTCCAGCTTCACTAAGACACGGTTCCCTCGCTTCCTTCACATTGCAAAGACACTCCTTCACACATCTTGCTTCTCTGGCAGAAGAAGAAGACATTCGCTCGTTAACACAACATCACATTCGCTCAGACCGTCAACATGCGCTTCCTCATCTTCCTTACGGGCGCTGCCCTCCTCGCTGTCCAGGCAGCTGGCCACATGAGCCTGAACTATCCGGCTCCTTTCAACGCGACCAACAACCCGTACCGCACGACTGCGGCTGATCCGTACCTCGAGTATCCCTACGACTGCTGTGGGGAGAACGACCGCTGGAGCTATCCTTGTAAGTACTATCAAAGTAATTGCCGTACCAGAGCCAGTCTGATATTCTGCAGGCCGCGGCTACGAGAAGCTTCTCGGCACGCCTCAGGGCGCGCCAACTGCTACCTGGGAAGCCGGCACCACTGCTAATTGGAACGTCTCTGGCATCGGCAACCACTACGGCGGCTCTTGTCAGGTGGGCTTCTCTACCGACAAGGGCAAGAATTTCCGAGTTGCCACGTCCTATGAGGGCAACTGCCCACATCGCGACGATGGCAATGGTCCTGATGGGCAGAACTTCGAGTTTAGGGTTCCTAGTGATCTCGATACAGGTGTTCAGATCTTCGCGTGGGTCTGGTACAATCGCGAGCAGGAGCTGAACATGGTCTGCGCCGCAGTCAACATCGTCTCCTCGGACAAGACTCCTACCGCATCGCTTTCCGCAACGGGATCTGGCGCCTCGTTTACTGTTGCGACTCTCAGCACCGTTGCCTCACCGACCTGCACCACGAACAAAGCTAACGGCCAGCGCGATACGTCCACTTCCGTTGCCTTCTCGAAGCGCCCACTCATGTTCGTGGCTGATGATGGCAACGATTGCGAGACACCGCACACGACCGCTGAACTCAAGTATCCAGAGCCGGGTCCAGAGGTGGTTCAGGGCGATGGCATGTATCCGTTGGAGTTGCCAACAGGTAGCTGCGGTCAGACGGAGATGCTGGCTAAACAGGCGTTTACTGGGAAGACTGGCGAGGATGGCCACTATGGCGCTTGATTGTGTTGGATCGTGATCGGATATAGCGTGGCTTGACACATTTTCTTGCGACAAGACTGCAATACGCCAAATGAAAGAGCTCGCGATGTCTGTGAGCCCGGCGTCTCAAGAGCATCAAAAGGGGACGTGGACTGTACAGAAAGCAAGTTTGAATCAAAACGGATTGCTTTTTTCTCGTGAATGTTACTGGCTTCTTACACGAGCTGGACATCCTGTGACAGGTGTGAAGCTTGATCATTTCTTGTGTATGTTGTCTCAGTGTTCTGGGCAGACTAATGGAAGTACTTCGCCGCATTAATTTCTTGGTAAACTTGCATCCTTCTCGAAGACAGAACCGCTGGCCAAAGTGTCTGGTGACTCGACAATGTGCTTTCCAAACTAGCGGAGGTATGTCGCTCGGACATTTTAGTGGTACGCGTGCTTGCCCGCATGAAAATATCCATGGTTGTGGTCCAAGCTTTCCAGCGCCATACCATGTGACGATCCCGCTTGCTGCTAGCTGGCGCGACCGCGACTCTGCGACTCTGCGGCTTCCACTGACAACCACCAAACCATACCACATTGATCCAACACAAGCACAAGCACGCACGAGCTCAAGGATTACTATCGAAACACTCAACTTCTTGAGCTTCCGCGACACACCACTGGAGACCAACGACATCGCGCCCTAGGCACAATGCCTCCGCCAACGGGTACACCCCGTCCCCCATCATCACTTCAAGACGCACCTAACAAATAAATTCGTAGATCAATCCCTCCCCGCCTCCACCCCCTCGCCCCCTCCGTCGAAAAGGCATACTACCGAAAATGCATCCAGCTCAAACGCCGCCTCAACGAAGTCGAAACGTCCAACGACGAAGCCAAAATCCGTCGCGTACGGCTCGACCGATCCATAATGAAAATGCGCCTCGAACGCGCTTTCCTCCTAGACGAACTACGAAAAAGAATGGAGTATAATGTGGATGGGAGCGATGGGTCTGGTGATGAGGGAATTACGACTCCGCCGCCGGATAGGCCGTATAGGGACAAGCGGAGACGGCAACATGGTGGTGGACAAGGTGCAGGGCCCCCTCCGGCAAATACGTTCCAGACGGTGGGATATACGCCTTCTGGGCAGGGAGTGAGTGGGGGACAGACTGCGCTTGTGCCCGGGCCGAATGGACAGTTGGTTCAGGCGAATGCCACTGGGGAAGATGGCAGGCCGGTTTATGTTGAGGGGTTTGGAGGTACTCCTGCGACTGTGGCGCCTGCGCTGCCGCATGGGAGTCCGTATGGGCCGCCGCCGCCCACAGGGCTGCCCAGCGGAGGGGAGAATGGAGGTGGTGAGAGGGCGGAGCAGAATGGGAAGAACTTGAAAGAGGAAAAGGAGGCTGGGGGAGGGTTCACGGCCGTTAATCAGTGATAAAGAAGACTGGTGTGGATATTATTGTGTACGACACTCCTGGAGATGAACTCCGTTGGGTTGGGCACGCGGCGCGATTACCAGTCAACTGTGCTTGTGCAGGGGATGGACATTTGCATCCAATGCCCTCCGCTGCACCACGGCATCTCCGACTTCAGCTCCAAATGCGCACAGGTCAGAACTAACAGGAGTCGGAGGACCGGCCAATTCGCGGAGGCTCTAATGCCTTAAGCAAATACTTTTGGTCCAGAAGCTTTACACTGGCAGATGTATTCAGGAAGCACGATTGATGCTGCACTCAAAGTATCATTAAAGAAATCGAGCAGTGCGATTCGTCCCCTTTGGGCTCACCAGTGGCGGGTGTAATTGATCCCATGGTTCAGACATTCAAATGCCGAGTGGTTGCCGTGGCAGATCAAATTCAACAACATCTGCACGGCCTTCTCTCCATCCTCATAACATCTATTTGCAATATCAAAGATCTCCAGTATCTCCGATATCTTCATGCATGTGATGCGGTCATTCAAAAACGTGCAATGCGTAATTGTTCGGAACAGATCGCCTCTAGTCCTGCCAGCGCAATGCACGATCCCGGGGTGGAGAGATGGATGGCGTCAGCATCGAATGCTCACCGAGGACTTCCTTGCTACTGCGGCATACTGTCATCCTACAGCGCCTGTTATATCGCGGGATATGGACTTTCTTATTTCTCGTTACCCGTTCCTTGTGTAACTGACACTGCCTGGTTCTTTCATATGTTGAATCTTTTTTAAGAATTTTAACATCTTGGGCATATGAGTAACTGACTCTAATAGTAGCCCGATACAGTACGGATCGCCTTTGCATCGATCATTCAACGGCAACTAAGGTAGCCAGAACGCCATTGGGTAGACAGACGTCTTTCAGGTTCACTTCCCTCCTCGACGGCATCTTATCTGAACTGAAGACATTGTACTTGCTCCAAGATTCTTCACCAGTCGCGACGAACTTGAGTCGCAACGACGATGACGACCCATCCTCACTCGACGAGATAGTCCGCCGCCATGAACAGCTCCTTCAGTACCCCACGCGCGTCCTTCGGAAGCTCCTCGCGCCCACCGTCGCGAGCATGGAGCGAATCGACCGAACGACCCGATTCCTCCCACAGCGGGCCTAGGAGTATCTCCCAAGAGATTGAACATATCAAGAACCTCATATCTCGCGCCGAAAGAGCTCCACAACAAGCCTCTGGCAGTATCACAGCCCAGATTTTCCGGAATCGAAGCGTTGGAGGTCGTGGAGGACATGGAGGCGTCGTGACGCACGAGACTATATTTCATGAATTGGATCATTTGAAGAAGAGGATAAAGAAGGAACAAAATGATGCTCTTTCCTCTTCTGTGGCAGAAATACCGAAATTGGAGAGGAGGGCCAGTCAGGTTGATCCTGGACTGGAAAGCAGCGAGGAGAGTGAGGCTGGGAGTGTGTTTGACGAGAGGGATGAGGAGTTAGATCGGGCTCAAGAGCAATTGAAGACTCAGAGAGAACGATTGGAGAGTTTATTGGAGATTGCCGAGGCCAAGGTCGATCGCCTGATTGCAGAGAAGGAATCGTTGGAGGAGGTTGCGAAGGAGCGAGAGGGGAGACTAGAAGGGGAGAGGAAGGAGAAGGCGGTGCTGGAAATCGCGTCGTCAGGACTGAGGAGGAATGTCGAAGAGCTGAACGTAAAAGCTGCTGAAGTCGCGAAGGCATTGGAGGAGCAGCGGAAGCAGACTGAGGAGCTCCGGGCGGAGAAGTCAAAACTGGATGTTGCACATCAGACTGCCCAAGAGCGGATAGCCCGGTTAGAGTCTCTCAAGGCTGAGGCTGATGCATCCTTAGCTGCTACGGTTGAACGTGTGAGAAGGTTGGAGGAAGACAACAAGAAAGTGGCCGAGACGCACGCTGCTGGTCAGAGTGCCCTCCAGGATCAGATCAAACAACTCCAACAGCGCTGCGACAGCCTCATCGTGGAATCCGAACGGAATCAGCAAAGAAGTCGAAATCTTGAGCAGAAGGTATCGGACACAGAAGCGTCGAAAGTGCAATTGCAAAACGATTACGATTCGCGGGCAGCAGACTTCCTCAAGCAGATTGATCTTCACAAAGAGCAATTACAGGGCATCGCCCAAGAACGCGATGAGCACAAGAAGCTGCATCAGGAGCTACAAAAGGTGCACGACGTGAAGCATGCCAAGGAAGGGAAACTCGAAGAAGAGATTGAAAAGTACAAGACAAACCTTGGCAAAACACTTTACGAGCAAGAGCGGGCGGAGAAATCTCACAAGCAGGAGATTGAAGATTCCAAGCAAGAGCACGAACGAGCAATTGCTGATCTGGAGAGAAAGCACAAAGTCGCCATCGATGAAACGAATGTCGCGCGTGGCAAAGCGGTTCACCAGGCAGGGGTTGATTACCGCAGCGAACTTGCAACCTTGAACAAGCAACACTTTTCTGAGCTCGATCGCCTGCAGAATGAGCATGCGAACCGTCTATCCAGCGCCCAACAGGCGCATGCCTCAGAGCTTGAGACGGTAAGGTCTGAGCGTGATGCAAAGCTTCGAGCTGTCAATAACGAGCTTGATGAAGCCCGACGGCAAGCTGAGGAGGCGGACGCTCAGCACTCCCGCGAAATGGAGGCCTCCCACGCCGGTCATCGTGACGAGGTTGCAGCTGCAAGCAACGAGCTGGATGATGTGAAGCGGAAGTTGCAAGAGGCTGAGACGAAAGCCAACGCTGAACTTGAGGAAGCCAAGTCGAAGCTGAGCTCGGAGTTGAGAGTCTCACAGTCTCTGCGAGATCAGTCTGCGAAGAGTGAACAGGAGCATCGGTATAAGGTTGAGGACATTGAGAGACAGCTCTCAGTTTCGCGTGCTTCGTACAACGAGTTGGAGTCATCAGCTAAGAAGGATGAAGGGAGCCTTCGTTCTGAGCTGGCAGACAAGACTGGCGTGCTGAGTAAAGTGCAGGCGGAGCTGTCGCAGATTCAGCAAAGGACGGATGCTCAAATTGTGTATTTTGAGCAGCAGGCGGCGAAGTCGACACAGGAGCTCGAAACACTACGGAACTCATTGCAAGAACGAGAGCAGGCTCATGGTTCGGCTGTCGAAGAGCTCAATGTCAAGCTTCGGCAGCAGATTGCGGATTCGACGTCGGCGCTCCAAGAGAAGGAGCGTTCTTATGCTTCTAGCTTGGAGGACCTTAATGCGAAGCATGCTCAAGACGTTGAAGAAGTGAAGGCATCGAAGCAGGAGCAGGAGGAGTCTCATGCTTCCAGCCTGGACGAGCTTCACGCGAAGCACGCCCAGGAGGTGGATGTGTTGAAATCGTCCAACCAGGAGCGGGAGAAGCTCCATGCTTCCGCTTTCGAAGATCTTCGCGGCAGTCATGACTTCAGCCTGCAGGAACTTAATGCGAAGCATGCTCAAGAAGTTGATGAGTTGAAGTCATCACATCAGGAGCATGAGAAATCCCACGCTTCTGCTTTGCATGAGCTTCGCAGCACCCATGCCCAGCAGGTTGATAAGCTGAACTCGGCGCGCGACGAGAGAGAGCGCTCTCATGCCTCGGCTCTCGAGGAGCTTCGTGGTACTTATGCTCAGGATGTTGAAGAATTGAAGTCTGCGCACAGAGAGAAAGAACTGTCTTTGACCTCAACAGTGGACGAGCTCAACAACAAGCATGCTCAGGAAGTGCAGGAATTGAAGTCGTCACACACCGAAGAGGTGGATCGCCTGTGTGGAGAGGCGGAATCATGCACCGAGACCATGGACCAGAATCATGCCAAGGTTGTTGCTGATCTCAAGAATCAGCACCAGAAGGCGATTCAAAACGCGAACACTCAATGGGGCCAATTTGTGCAACAGCTCAAGGACACACATACTAAGCAGGTTGAGCAGACTACAAGCGGTCATGGTGAGCAGGTGCAAAAGCTGCAGCGTGAGTTCGATGAGGCCAGACAGCACAGTGAGCAGCACCTTCAAGAGCTGAAAGACAACCATGCTCAGGAGGCTGAGCGTCTAACAAGTAGCCACGGTGACAAGGTTCAGCAGCTGGAACGCGAGCTTGAAGAAGCCAGGAAGCAGAGTGAAGAACTCAAAACCTCACATGCCAGGGAGACTACATCGCTCACAAGCAGCCATGAAGATAATGTTCGACAGCTGCGGGACGAAACTGACGAAGTTAGGCAGCAACACGAGACACATCTTCAAGAGCTGAAGAAAAAGCATTCCGAGGACACGGACGCTTTGGCGTCCCAACACGAGGCTGCCATACAGAAGGTCAAATCAGATGCCGACCAGAATCACCAGGCGGCTTTAGAGGCGCTGGGCCAGGACACGAATGTGAAGCAATTCCAGATGCAGCAAGAGCATGAAGCCGAGTACGAGCGTCTCCGGTCGCAGCTGAAGAGTCTGCAAGACGAGTACTCGGAGAATCTCACGAAGACTCAGCGAGAGCATGAGAGTGCGATTTTGGACATTACCAGCCGCCACACGTCTGAAAAAGACGCCTCAAGATCAAACATCGAGAAGCATATTGCCGAGCTGCGCTCTAGTCATGACTCTGAGCTGGCAATCATGAAGGCTGAACACCAGCAGATTGTGGATGAGATGACAAAGGTCCACGAGAAAGCTGTTGCTGCTGCAGGGGACCAATACCGATCACTCGAGGAGTCTCACGCTACTGCATCTGAGCACACTAAGAGCCAACAGGAGGATCAGCTTTCACAGCTTTCCTACAAGCACGCATCTGAGATGGCCAAGTTGAAAGACGAGCATGAACGTAGCACGCGGGAGACGCAGGCCAGTCACGCGGGTGCTATCGCTCAGCTACGCAACGAGCATGCCGAGAATGTTACAGCATTGCGAGGCGAGCACGAAGCAGCATCGAGAGAGACAAGTCAGAGCAGCGACAAAGCCTTGACCGACGCGCAAGAGGAGATTCGAGCGCTCAAGCAATCACACAGTGACAGTCTGACTACCGTCCAAGCTCGAAACGATGAGAAGGTCTCGCAACTGGAGGCAGATCACAGCGAAAAGCTGAATGCTGGTATGGAGAAAGCTAAGAAGGAGGCTGACATGGCTGTTGGAGCACACGAGGCGAGGATTGCAGATCTCACATCTCAGCACGAATCTGCTCTGCAATCTTTGCGGAATGAGTTGGACAATACGAGACTCAAGCTCGAGGACTCGGGCAAGGCATCTGCTAATAGCAGCGCAGCACACGAGACTGCGGTCAAAGAACTGCAATCTGGGCATGAGTCAACAGTAGCAGAGCTGCAAGCCAGTCTTACGAAAGCGAAGGAGGATCTAGAGCAGGCCAAAAAGCAAGCCGCTGATGAACACTCCGCTGTGGAAGCAGAGCGCCAGCAGGCCGTCGATCAAGCTTCTCGGAAGACGACTGAGATGCAGGAGCGCCATCGCAATGAGCTAGCGCAGCTCCGTGCCGCTCGTGACACCGCCCTTTCTGACCTTCGTGACACCCATCAAACCGAATTGGCGAAGGCGCGGGAGCAGTCGGCAACGGATTCCCAGAGCGCCAGCAAGACTGCCAAGTTAGAGCACGAGCAGGCCCTTGAGAAGCTGAAGGCGGATCACGATGCCCGTGTCGCGAAGTTGAAAGCTGATCACGATGGCGAAATTGCAGACGTTCGCAAGCACCTTGACAGCCTGAAGTCGGAGATGATCGCAGCAGGCGCTGGACACGAAGCGGCCACGGGCCAGCTCCGCGATGCTCACGCCAAAGAATTGAGACAGACTCAAGCCAAGAGTGAGGAGGCGTTGACGGCCGCTCGCAAGGAGATCGAAGATGCCCAGCGCGATTTGGCCGCGAAGCAAACGAGCCACGAGCAAGCTGCGCAACAGCTTCGTGACGCACATGCCAAAGAGATGAAGCAAGCTCGATCGAAGCATGAGGAATTCCTGGGGGTGATTCGCAAGGAATTGGACAACATCAAGTCCGAGGCGACCACAAGGGAAGCAGATCACGAACGCGCAATGCAGCCCTTGCGTGAGGTTCACGCCAATGAGCTGAAGCAAGCTGATATGAAGCACAAGGCTGAAAGCGACGATCTTCATTCCAGGAATCGTGTGGAATCTGAGAATCTTCGGAAAGAGATTGACAACGCCGTGTCACGAGTGAGCGCAATCGAATCTGGCCATACTGCCCAAATTGAGGACTCGCAAGCTAAACACACGGCAGGGATCCAGGTCGTCCAGGCGAAGCTGGATGCCGAAGTTGCTGAGCGTGCGGCGACGGTCGCGGCCAAAGACGCCCAACTCCACGAAATCAATCTGGACCATGAGGCCCAGATCGCCCTTCTCAAAGATGAGCACACACAGCAATTGAACGCCGCTCGTACGGAAGCCAGCACTTCTACCACGCATCGACAGCGGGAGCACGATGACACCCTTGCGAAGCAGAGCGCCTTGCATGAGCAACAGCTGGATGAACTTCGACAGGAAAGCAACAAGGCGGATGAAGATAGACGGCAGAAGCATGAGGCGAAGATTGCGTCTCTTCGAGAATCTAGCACTGCTGAACTTAAGAGAGCCCGCGGTGAGCATGCCCTTGCACTCGAAAATGCGGAGTCTGGCCACAGGCAAACGGTTCGGAAGCTACGAGCGGACCATGATGCAAGACTGGCGGCTGCATCCTCGGAGCATGAGCAGCGTCTGGAGGATCTGCGAAAGAGCTTCGCTGATCAGAAGGGCAAGCAGGACGAGGAGTTCGAGTCAAGTCGAAGTGCTGCGGCTGCAGAGCTGCAAAGTATGCGTCAGGAACACGCAACAGCGATAGAGTCTGCAAAGGCAGAAGGAGGCGATGCTTTGCAGAAAGCACTCGATACCCATAAGGAGCGGATGACGTCCATGAAACGCGAGCTGGACAACATGCAAGTTGCCCATCAAGAGATTCTCGAAACTCGCCTCTCTGAGGCTGAGGCGAATGCCAGTATCAAGGCTGCGGACATGCAGTCCAGACACGAAAAATCCCTCTCAGAAGTCCAGGCTGAGCTGGAGAAGTCTCGAAAAGATCATGAGTACGCTGTTGTGAGCATCAGACAGGGGCTTGGAAATGAACTCGAGACGGAACGAATTATCCATCGCACAGCCGTCGATGAGCTTCAGGTATCTCTGCAGAGCCAATTGGCAGCAGCGAAATTGAGCCATGACCAAGCTCTTGAGGACCACAACGCTGCCTGGACCGCCAAGATGACAGAAATTAGAGACCAGCATGCGCGTACACTGTCTGAAGCTATGGCCACCAGTGACTCGAAGTCTCTTGCGAAGTTGAAGAGTCTGGAGGAGGACCACGTCGCAACCCTGTCAAAGGCGGCGGACGATGCTCAGAAAGAAGCCAAAGAGCGATCTGCTTATGCAGAGCAACAACACAACGCCGCCCTCGATGCGGCTGTGGAGAAAGCCAGACAAAGTGGCGAAGCTGAGGTTCGTAATCTCAAGAGACGCCATCAGGACGCGATTGCTCAAGTCCGACTGAACGCTCAGAAGCATTCGGCAGCCCAGCTCACTGAGCTTGAGCAGACTCATCGCCAGGAGATTGAATCGTCTCTGGCAGATGCAAGACGTGCAGCAGAAGAAAGGCTTGCGGCGCAAGAGGCCACTCATCAGAAAGCGATGGGAAAGGCTCGTTTAGGTGCTTCTGAAGCCCAGAAAGGCGAGCTGATGCGACTTGAGATCGAGTATCAGTCCAAGTTGGTGGAGCTTGAAACTCGTCTAGGGAGTGAAAAGTCCGCAGAATTGGCTACCAGGCAAGAAGCATTCGAAGCCGAGTTGGCAGCAGTCAAGACCAGGCTTGATGCTTCCCTCACTGGTCAAGCAGAAGCTGAACGTTCACTGTCGACTTTGCGACATCAAGTGTCCCGGGCCGACAAACGAGTGGCGGATGTGCAAGCAGACACTGAAGATCAAGTCGCTGCTCTCACGCGGGAAAAAGATGATCTGACATCGCAGCTCGAGCAAGTGCAAGCTTCACTGCGTGAGCTACAAAGCAAGTATTCCGGTGTCCGAAACACACCAAAGACCTCAGTCTCCATTACGAAAGAAGTCGCAGATCTGCAGATCCAGATCTCTGCTTTGGAAGACGAGAGGTCAGCTATGCGACTATTGATGCAAAAGAGGGTTGACGAAAAGACCGAAGTCGCAAGGCAAAATGAGTTCCTCGTCAAGGAGCTTGAGATGTTGCTCGAGCAGCGGTCCCGACCAAGAGAGCCTGCTCGAAGCAGAAGTGATGCATTTGTACAGACCGAGCCGTTCATCTCTGAGCCGAAGAACGACTTGGCGTCGTTCCGACAAATCAAGGCTGGCCGCCGCAGCATGAGCCATCGCCCTGTCACTCCTGGCCAACGGCCTATAACCCCAATCAGTCCTGGAAACATGTCCGCCAGGAGTGAGATTGAGCGGGCTTGGAACACGAGATCTTTCGAGGACTACTTGGACAACGCTCAGGCTGAGCTCTCTGAACTTGGAAGCGTCATTAGTGCGAACGAGACACTCTTTGCGCAAAAGATTCAGGAGCATGTTGGTGCGTTGCAGATGGCCAAAGACCAGCTTGCTGCGGACTACAATGCGCGCATTGAGTCCCTTGCCAGTGATCGAACACGAATAGAGAAGATGGTCACTTCGAAACAGCATGCCGCCTTTGCAAAAGAACGGAAGAGATTGGTGGCCAAGTATAGCGGCGATTTTGACGGCCACTCCTCTGAAAGTGCCCTTCTGTCCACTCTGCCTGTCAACCAGGCCAAAGAACTTCGCACTGCAGAAGAGAAGCTGGTCACTGAATACAACTCGCGCATTGCTAAGCGCAAATCCCAGATTGCCTTGAGGCATGCCGAGGAGTTCCAGTCTATCACCAAAGACTATGATCGGAAGATTGCCGAGTTACTGAGCAACAGGTCAAGACTGGAAGGTGATCTCTCTGTTGACCCATTCAAATTCGAAGATGAATACGGCGAGATCGCGAATACGTCGAAGAAGCTTGTTGCAGAGAAGGAAACCTCACGAGAAAACACGCAGGCTGTTCGGCCAAGTGTCAGCCCTGCGGCCTCAACACCAGCCAGACGGCAAGCTATTGAAGATACTCAGCCTGAAGCTGTGAGCCCACCTGACTCTGAGGCTCGCGCGAGGCCCAGGATCCGCACGCGCACTAGCAATCCGCGGGACTCCCGCTCTATTCCACGGGCACCTTCGCAGGGTCGAGAACAATCGCCACCCAGACGAGAGCCTCCAAGTCCTCGGCCGCCAATGCCATCGCAGCCGTTCAGTGAGACACCTCGAGCGCCAATGCCGTCGATGCCCCGAACTCCTCCACGGCCGACGTCTTCGCAGTCAATAGGGGCTCGGCCATTCTACGTGGGTAGCAGGGACAGTCCAGAGGCCACATCGCAACCCTTCAAACAGCAGCAACAGCGTCGTGGCTCATCAGGCAAACATCCTCCAGTGGCCCAGCGATCGTTGTTGCGGACCAAGAACGCCGCGGACTTTGTCCAGCCTTCACAGCGCGTGGTCTCAGAGCCTCCTCCGTCCGCACAAACGTTCAATGACCAGTCACCCGAGCCCAATATGCCTCCAGCTCCCACGAGAGGGAGAACGAAGTCAAGAGCAGGTACTGCCCCGGGGTCAAGTGTAAATCTCGGCATAGATCCGACAGCATTCGAACACGGGAAGCAGAAACGGCCACGAAAGGCAGAATCTGCCAAGCCTCCAGGACCTAAGGCACGAGACCCCAAAGCTGAGACGCAGTCACTTCACGACCACAAACCAAGTTTCTTCCGCCGCATAAAGAATATAATTTCTCATGACGGTGGAAATAGATTACACAGACCGCCTTCGGCAGCTGGCCGGCCGGGCTCCTCTACTGGTCGTCGACCGAGCTCATCAGCTGGCGGGAAATTTGCTACGCCATCTAGTGCGAAGACATCTACACCACCGAAAGCGCCTTCATCTGGGGCGGCACACAGCGAGAAGCAGCCGAAACGATCGAGATCGAGACATTTATCGAGTGGACTGATTTACTATAAATCTCCGGCGCAGAGTCCTGCGACGCCGGCATTTGATCGTTAGCGAGGCGTTTATAGGTCGAGATTTGCGTTTAGGACTTCTTTGCATATTGTGAACATGGGTTACGATTAGACTCTTGGACATAACGACTATTTGACGGGAGACGGACGGGCTTTTTGCATTTAAGCAGCATTTCGTGCATACTTGTTTTCAGCTCATCTACATATTTGAAACCTCATTTTGAGCTCCGTCTATAGTTTCGAGCTCCCAATTCTACATCCTTGTCAGCTCAATCCTCATCGGAGTTTCGCGCCCAGAGTTCACTCACTTACGGCAGCACAGCGATGCACTCAATCTCGACGTCTGCAGCGAAGGCAAATCAGCGTCTCAAATGACCATCATGGTCATCTTCAGTCAAAAACTCACCAGTCCCCATGGGCAACTGCTTAACGGCGACACAAGTCCGGCAGGGCATCGTCTCTCCCCAGTACTTCACATAAACCTCATTCATCGTCGCAAAGTTGGCCATGTCGTCAATGAAGACATTGACCTTCACCACGTTGTCCACGGAAGTGCCGGCGGCTTCGAGGACGGCCGTGAGGTTCTTGATGACTTGGTGCTGTGGGGAGATACTCGGTCAGCAAAGACGGCGGTGGAACTTTTTGAAACAGGAATGAGGAGGGTGCGTACGGTTCTGTCCTGAATGGAACCTTCGACTATTTTGCCTGTTGCCGGATCAAGACCAACTTGTCCAGAACAATACACCGTTCCATTGGCAACGATGGCCTGGCTGTAGATACCAGGCAGCGGCTTGGGTGCCTTTTCGGTGAGGATGGGCTTCTTGGCGGACATGTTGCTGACTGTTTCCGTTTGCTGATGAGCTATGTGAGTCAATCTGTGTCAGAGAGAGGCAAGCAGAATATTTGTATCGATAACTTAAGCTGACCGATAAGGCGCGCGGTAGTAGGGCGTGAAGTGGCCGTTCGGCAATGGATCGGCCAAGGGTAGCTCGAGCGAGCCTGAAGATGCAGGGGAGCTGCGTGTACGAGAGGTGCGGCTTCCGGGTTCGGAAGGAGCCGGAGAGAGGTACTGCGATATAATTTCAAAGCGAACGGCATCCTTTGCACTGTACTCAGGGCTCACAGGGTCGATTAGAAATATTCGAGAAAGAGTGAAGTTGAGGAGCATGTTCAACTTGTATCTTCATTCAGTACAGTACTCAAGGGGTATCTTCAAAGCATGACTCATAACAATATGCATCATTCTCAAAGGTACACCTTGCATCGAACTTTTCTTCTTTTGTCGGCCAGGCTTTTGAATAGTACAAGGAGAGTGGGTGATACTCCACTTCTGTGTTGGACCACCTGATAGCCACTCAACCCTTCAGTATTAATTACGCGCCGGGATCCTGGAAGGCACTCACCGGTCAGGGTCGATTGGACCACGTCTGGTTGTCCCTCACCATTTCAGCTTCTCGGAAGGCCGTGCTCTTTTCCGCCAAAACCATGCTGAAACCAACCCAGCTCCAAGATTGCAGCGAAGGACACATGATACCGTGCCATGTGCCAATTCTGCAATGCGAGCGTACTGTTGGCTGTGCCTAAGAAAGACGTCAAAGCCCGGGACATGTTTTTTGGGACTAGCAACTGCTGAGATGAAAGTGTCGATACCGCTCTTGCATGAGTGGCTGTCGAAGTGTATGGTTTTATGTGCAGTATGCATTGCCACTGTGGACCGGTTCAAAGATGTCAGCGCTACCAGAACACCGGAAATCCGTAGCGGCTCATTGTCGGAGCCGTCATGAGGTTCTGCAGGAATGGTTGACGCGGCTGTAAAATGGGAGTACGCCAATGCCGAACTGGGAGTTGGTACCCATAGTTGAGCAACGACGTTAACTGCGTATACCTGAGCTTCTACGAGCCATTCTTTTTGGTCTTGTCAGGCAGCATCAAGCTACGTCCGATAAAAAGGACGCGGCACTCGCTTCTTCTCTAAAAGCCGAGGAGACAGCGATGGAGGCAAACAAAAGAGGCCAGGAGACAAAGTGCGTATCGTTGCACAAGTCAATAATGCTCACCGTTGTAGGCTCGCTCGAGAACAATGTTTTCTTCGAAGTAGAAGGGTCTTACCTCGGACGACGTGACTAGTCATTTCGTTGCAGATATCGTACTCGGGCCTAGAGACACTGATTACACCGCCAGTAATGCGAGTGTGCTGACGTCCTGCTGCCTGGTGTTTGTGTCTTGGTCAGCTGGGTTGTAAGGTGAAGTCAGATGTCAGTGATCAAAGCATTCCACCATGACTCTCCTACCTGGTGCCCATCGTGCACCTGCATGCTGTTACTGGCAGCTCGTCAAATGGGCAGATATCATACACCAAAGGCCGATTTAGCGGTCTCGAATGCAACTCCTCGTTCGCAGTCACCAAAATTGTGATCAAACTTCGAAAGCGCCCATTCATGTAGTCCATCGATCACAACCCTGTCAAGCCCGGCGCAGTCGTAATCACATTCGAAGTAAAGTTTGTATGTATTGTAGGTAAGAGCGAGAGGTCGTTTGACATCTGTGAAATTGCTTTCATAATTGCTATCCATAAGTATGCCTGATTCTTTGACTCAGCGATAAGAGAGGACAATAGTGTCTCGCTCTAATATAGCCAAACAATATTGGTCTTGTGCCTTGCCCTCGCTGTCTGTTCCGCAAGTTTGAGACATTTTGTTCGGCATTTAGGATCCAGGAAATAGTCTTACAGCTTTCCGCCACCATGTCTTCGACTTCACACTTGATGGTGTACTAAATTTCCACGTACTACATCTACAGAGCGGTCAGGTTCGATGCTAGTAGGCGGAGTGCACCCAGCTAAGCAAGACTCCAGCGGTTCTCTGGTTGCACCTGTTACCACAACACCTGGCCTCGGTACCAGATGACTCGGCAGAGGCTTATTATTGCTATGTGAGAATTTCTGTTTGCAGCACCTGCACAATATCTGTGACTCGTATTGAGGATATCGAGTAAGAAGTAGGGTCACGATGTTGGCTTCCAAGTGCGATTCTTGTATTAGCGATGTCACTCTGGAACCAAGGAAGAGACGATATCAGTTTCAGAACCTGAATGATCTCCACTCTTATCTTGTATGATGCCATTTGGGTACTATAGATTGGCCTTCTACATGTCCTCATCCATTTTGCACTGAGCATGTTGTCTCTCGAGAAGCATTCTGGGCACATCTTGAAGCACGTCACGGAATTCCAAGCTATGAGCCTCGGTCAGGCCAGAACACCAGTACGGAGGATGCTAGCCAGCGAGTGCTCAAAGAGCACGTTATGACCTGCAGAAGGCACTACCCGCAGGATGCGCTACTTGTGGAGCCAGTCGACGAAGCCCACGCCATAGTAGCGACAGCCAGTCGCATGTCAATCCGTTCTGTTCACGCCAAAGAGGTTACAACGAAGAAACGTTCGCATCCGAGCAAGAACGTACAACCCAAACCATGTAAAAGAGCCAAGCTGTCGCCCTCAGCCCTAGTCAATAACATGGCGAGTGTAGATTTCGGGGCATATGATTCTTCTGAAAGAGACCCGATCAGGATTTCTGGGTCGCAAGGAAAGAGCCTTTTGAGACAGGACCAAGTTCTGAACGAGGACTTGATCTCAGATAACGACTTGGGCAGTTCGTAGCAGGAAAATTCAACAGCGAAGGCACCGCTCACGGGTAATGTTCACAAGCAGACACAGGCAGCTATCGCGCAAAGGGAATAGATCATGTTGACCTTGCCAATGAATAGCAAATCGGCTTCAATTTGTAGCACGTTCTCCTATACAGTCAAAGTCATTGAAGGTAGTGAGTGATTGTTCAGGCCGCGTAGCGTAAGTACCGCAATACATTACCGCATGTTTCGCATGAGCCCGTCTGCACTTGTTCGAGGCTTAAGCACGCGTAGGCAGGAACTGTTTCGTAGTCGATGTACTTTGGGGCTTCCTACCTTGTTGCGAGCGTCAGAGAACGCTAGCAAAAGAGAGTGCAATCTTGGCAGCGGGGTGAGCGCAATGAATATTGTCTCATATCTTGCAGTGGCAATACCTCTTCAAATCGCCATTGTGTCGCAGTATCGCAATGTCTTTTAGCCCTCCTCCTTCCAGTCCACCAGTGGCGTCGTCATTGCCGGCCTGCGAAACCGCCGTTTGGACCCCCGAGACCCACACGGCCGGCGTCTTTGTCTTTGCGCCGGTCGCCTCGCAAGCGATTGTCCAGTGATGACAGAACTGCTGCAGCGGGCCTGCTAGCGGAGGCTGTCCACGCGGACAGCGTTCCACCGGTGCAGGACACTCCGCGAACGATTACTCGCAAGGGTCGACAGCCGCTGCCGCCGCCGCTGCACTCAGACTACAGGGAGAGCCAGCCGTGTAGTGGCCCAAGGAGCGATTGTTACCCCGAGGTCTTCGTGCCGGTAGTGGTGCCTGTGTCGCCGTCCTTGCCTTGGTGGTTTCTGTTTAGTAGACTAGACGTAGAAGTGGTGTGTACCCCGTCCTCAACCAATAAGTCTTGGAAGAGATCTGGTCTCAAAACCTACAAAGGTATCTAGCCTTGGGACTTATCTGCAAATCACAATATTTATATTTCGCAGAACTTCATTACAACAAACCATGCCTCCGAGTCCGGCGAACTTGTTAATCTTCGGTGTCAGTCCTGGCGCCAGATGTCTTTGGCCAGTAGTCCGTGGATCAAAACGTGAGCTTCGACTGTTGCAGGTTGTCAAACGGGGCAGTGAGAAGACTGGGCCCTTAACATCTATACAGCTCTCCACTCACCCACACCCGACGCCGCCTTGCCGAGATTTTGCCTGTACCATTTCTCGGAGGCTCCACTGCTTCCATGCCGAGGGATTTGATGGTTACTGGACCATACCTCGCAACTCCTTGTTTAGCTAGTGATATGAATCCATGCTAACTCCTATCAGAAGGCATGCCATGGGGCTGAAGGAAATTGCTGGACAAAGGGAAGAGGGACATCAGCTTGCTCGCATGGCGAACGATCCATTGCGAAGGGGCCCTCTTGTGCTCATCCATGCTAGTTAGCGGCCTACGCCACCCAACAGCTTTCCCTTCGAAGGATATAGTGCAGACAGTCAGATACTTGTGGGAGTGAGTTGGATCATTCCACTCCGATCCCTTTGCAGCCCTGAGCAACTTATGCACCCGACATGCCGCCCAGTTTTCAAGGCGTTCTGGATTTGCAAGAACAGCGGAGGGTCATTGTCGCTATGAACAGCGTCGACATCGCCTTCTGGCCACCAGAGACAGCCGTTGAGTACCTAGCGACTGGCAACCTGAATGGGTGTACTGGAGTTGTTGTTGTCTCACCTCAAGCTGGAATTCTGGCTCACATTGCTCCAGTACCACCAGGAACAACAAGAGAGTCGCTGGCTAGGGATCCACACACGGGCCTTCGAAATGCACAAAGCCTACTTCTGGAAGTATCACGCCTTTACCAAACGCATCGCGCCAAATTTTCCTCTACTCAGACCTTCGTTGTGGCCGGCATCTACAACAATAACCCAGCGATGGGTGATGTCATACGACTCATCAATAGCTTCTTTGCCAACCTGAGACTTTCCGTTACCTGGAAGGACTACAGAGTACTGGATGCAAGTGTCTCGCGTCCAGTGGGTCACTCGAGCATCATAATTCATGCTGCTACACGAGGCCGCATGCCTACCGTGTACTTGAACAGCGTTCCCATCAATTAGCCGGGGCAGGAAATGTTGGACTTCGTATTTCTAGGCAAGGCATGGACATACATACATATGCGAGGATGACATACCGAAGAATCAGCAGGACGTTCGCGGAGCGACACTTCATAACACCAGAAGTCTTTTGCTGTGATCATTGGGCGGGGAAATTGTTGGTGCTAACGAGGAAATGGATTGCAATTCAAGGAATCGTGCATTATCACTTAGTCAATACATGCATCATCGCTGTCCTTCTTATGAAAGGCTTCACTCGCAACTCCAATTTCGCATTCTACCTGTGCTTCTGTCAACTCTTGAAGCAGGGCAGTGCGGTCCGGCAGACCTGCAATAGTCAGGCAAGCTACCATTGGAATGAACTTAGACGCACTGTTTCATTAAGTGCATAGACTCCTGATGGTTTCGGAGAGGATACTCGAAAGCTTCCTGGGGAGAGTGGGGGGTTCTATGTAGTCCCTTCATGCGACCGAAGCTCGTTTGCAACAGCGGTGTTCTGTTCACGCTCTGCCACTTCGAGCGCCGTCTTCCCATCAGAGTTTCGTATCCATGTGTGGGCACCGTTTGCGATCAGGATCTGAACACCGCTCAACCTTCCAATTCTTGCAGCCTCGTGAAGAGGAGTGCCCAAGCCTACAACCTTGCGAACCTCATATGAGAAGCAGTGATCTTGGTACATCAGGGCATTGATTTCGTTCGGACATCGATGAAGGACCAGCCGCAGAATCAGATCATAGTCTTCCGGTTCGTGTCGGCCGGCTGCAAAGTGGAGGAGTTGACCTCGGAAGACCGTAGTAGAAGGACAGTGCTTGAACAACTGCTCGACCACCAGGTATCGTGCTCCCTCAACAGCTGTTGACAGAGGTGTGATATCCATCTGGCAGGTCGCATTTGGATCAGCCCCGTTGTCAAGGAGGCAAGCGACGAGAGACGCGGATACGTTCGTGTATATAGCAAATCTGCGGTGTTCCGTCAGCAGACGTAGCGTTGATAGTGCTTTACACATACGACAGGAGTGGAGGAATGCACCACGCCTCTTCCTCGTTGATGTTCCACCCATGCTTCAAGAACAGGGAGAGCAGTAGAACCGACTCTCTAGCGATAGCGGCCTTGACCGCCCCAAGACTCGGGGGCACGCCGGCAGACAGAAGCCTTTGTACTAAATCATCTTGACCAGACTGAGCAGCTCTTGTTAGACAGGACTGAAGATCTCGGGGACTCGTGCCAGTGTGCAGCAAGTGTTGTACGGACGCGCGATCTCCACCACCTGCATTGCAGATGGCCTCAAAAGCCCGAACATTGGGGTCGGAGGCCATGAGAGGCTGCGTTTGCACGCCATGAGACGGTGAGTCTTCAACATGCTCGAAGGTCGGCAGTTCTCCTAATGGAGGATCGGCCGAGAACAGTATGCGATGCATCTCAGCATCGTCGAAAGCCAGTGATGTATCCATTGGAGGTAACAAGGAATGAAAGGTGAGCTTTTCGGGGAGTTACCTGCTGAAGTGGGCGTAGCTGTCCTATGTGCGATCGACCCTAGCAATGAATTTGGGGTGTCGCAAACGCCTGACCCGCGATCGCCTGACCAATGAGACAAAGCTGACGACACATTGCAACGTGATCCTGGTCGACAACACAACAGTTTCTCCACCCTTCTGCCGAGGAGTATATACCACCCTGTATCTCACAACCATGGCGGACGGGGCCGGAGATCTACGTTGACAATATAGAAGACGCCCGCAGCAGGCATGACACCATCTGCATCTATACCCACGGCAGCGGGAACGGAAAGTACGTACAGGGGAACGGAGGCCATTGCCACCGGAGCCGGCGCAGAGCCGCAAGGCACCACCCTCGCACTGAAGATCGCGCAGGACATCGCGGATAATGGAGCTTACAGCCGACGACGCATCGCCATCTGGACAGACAACCAGGCAGCGATTCGGTCGCTCGTCCGCTTCGAGGAACGATCCGAAGTGCAACGAGGTTGGAGGCTTTATCGCTGAATTGGGAAGGTCGGCTGCTCTTAAGGGCGGCAACAGTGGTGTGCTCGGAAAGCAGACCGCTTCTCGCTAGGCATTTGCGTTACGAATGAACGTGGCGCACCATGATAGGACCTGAAAGTGCAACAACACAGATCATGTGCTTCAGATGCTGCGACTGTAGGAGTGCTTGTATGTCGTGCAAGTTGTCGGCTGGGCAACAGGAAACGTCGCGTCGCATGGTAAGTTCGAACGACGCAAAGATCGTTGCGTGGCGTGGAACCAAGAACGCGAATCGCGGAGCCAGCTGACACATGTCCAGGCTGCGTACTGGAGGTAGATAACAAATGGCGTGACCGTTGCCGTCGTCCTGAAGACCATGTTGCACCAGGAACCTCGCTGTCTCGCAGTTGAAGCGGTCGGTGGAGTAGCGCACGACCCAGCGACTCGTGAGTATCGTGGCGCACGAAGACACAGCCGAAGTAGCGAATTGATGTCCACGAGCCGGGCAGGACCGTCACAAGGTTGCGTGAGCATGTGCCCTATTATCTTTTCCCTCCCCTCCTACAAGAACACCTCATTATTGCCCCTGCGAATCGCTCCTACGGTTGTGTCAGGCCCGCCTTGAAATCGCAAAGCACACACTCTTTCCCTAGGGATTGCACGGGTCTGACGTGGTCGGCGAAGATCGTGTCCTCAAAGACCCCGGTCATTTCATCTGGCCTTCGCTTTCTTGCATCTCGCTTGCGATCTGCAGTTTCTCGTGACGTTATCCGCATCATGTTCATCTGTTTCGCACCGTTTTCGCTTCCGCGAGGATCGGCGAAGAGTATGCTTCGGAGGAGTAGCGGATGGAGGAGATAGTCGTGAAGCGCGGGTGGTTGAGCTGGCTGGGCTCGGGAGCTGGCACTCAGAAGCGGCGGCATCTGTGCTCAGAGTCGCATAGTTGTCGAGCTGATCTGCTGGGAGAGCTGTCATGTCCAGTGCCTTGTCCTTGACGAAGTCGAATATGTCGGGCCACATGAAATCGTCGGGAGCACAGCCCTCGCCTCCACATGATTCGAAGGCGAGTTGTATCCAGCTCAATAGCTCCTGATATTTACGCAGTGTCTCCATGTTGTTGTGGGATAAGTACTGGTTCAAGATTGAAGATGCACGGCCATGACACCGGGCGCCAAGTGATTCGCCGTCCCGTCCCGTGTCGCACTAGTGGTTGGAAAGCTCCAATGAGATGAGGCCGGGAATCGCTCCAGCACCCTACAGGCCGACCGGCAGTGCCAGGTGCATTGCTGGCTGAGTATATGTAATGCAGCGGCTGCCCGCAATGTTGTTTTATTCTCGATCTAGTGCTATACTTTGGCTATGGATGAACTCGATATTTCCCATCTGCCCCCAGAATCTGCGCTCATCCTACGCTTCGGTCATCACCTTGCTACGACTCTCCCTTGCCCCGGAGGCCCACTGTTGCACCGCGAAGATGTCATGTCTCGAGACACCATCGATCAAGATGAGTCGGATGGAGACACCCCCGCCCCACAGCATCCTTATGTCTATTTGGTCTATGCTACTTGCAAATCGATAGATTTTGGCCGAGGATCTGAAGTTCATGTGAGCCTTCCGAGAAACTATGGCATCAGCAGACGACACTTTAGTCTATGCTGCGACACAGAGTCGAATATCTGGTCCGTTGTATGCCATAGTGACAAAGGTGTGATAGTAAATGGTGCCCGGCTTGCACACGTTGTATCACAGAACAGATGGGCACTCTGTCCACTAACAACCAACCACATCGAAGCACCGGCCGTATCAATAAAGGTCGTTGTCCTGAGCCGACCATGGGATCTACACCGTGTCCGTGCCATTCCTGCCGGCTCTACGAAAGTGGGAGAGTCTGCTTCTGACGACACAGCCTCCTCGGCTTCAGAAAATTCGGTCACGGAATCTATGTCAAGTTGGATGGACGATGCGGATACGGTCCAGAAGCCTTCGCGCTACATTGTGCTGCGAGAAACCCAATGGCGACTGCCCTGGGCTGATCGAGCATGGGTGGCTATCGATGCAAGGACTGGTGGCGCCTTCGCGGTTACAGAGTTTGAACCCGAAAGAAGTGACGATATGTTGCGATTTTTCATGAAACATAGCTCGCGGATCCTGCAGGTGAGCCAACATGTTCCTACTGCCAGCTCGTCATCGCTAACACCCAGACATAGCACCCCAATCTCATGACAAGTGTTGACTTCCAACGGCAAGGAAGCTTGGAATCTACAAGGCCGACACTTCTTGTTCAGCAAAATGGCCCGAAGACTGCGTCCCTCGTAGATGGCATATCCCAGCGAGACCTCGGGATCGCCGCTCGCCAGATGATCAATGTACTGAGCTACTTTCAGCAGAAGGAAATCTACCATGGCCGCATTCGAGCGGAAATGATAACATATCAATATTCAGACTTGTCAGGACGCTATATTTATCGCTTGACCGGTCTTTGGGAGCGCTGGCTAGATCCCCAACCACTTGATACGGCCTCACAATATTCGATTCTTGCCCAAAGAGATCTGGCGACGATGGGCCGCGTGCTCATTTCCACACTCCGCAAAAAAGCACCGCGGGTACCCATCGACTGCAGCTTCATGGATCCAGATTGTTTGTCAAAACCTCTTGACCCTGTCCTGTACCAGATCCTCTGGCTAGCCAGTTGTACCTCTATTGGAAACGCTACCGAATTTCAAGAACATATCTCGGCTTTGTTGGGAGATAGCGCTCACGGCCCATTTTTCGCAACACAGCTTTCATGGCAGATCGACATTCATGGGAAACGATCTTCGGAAAGTCAGGAGGAGCCTGAGTGGTCCGTACGTGACATTGCCACACTGTGGAAATGGCATATGAAAACGAGGCAACCCTTGCTCATTTCATACCACGATCAATGTGGTATATTACGGCAACTGCGACACCATAGTGACTGATACATCAAGATGGCGGAGCTGAACCGGCTGGCGGAACAGTGGGTTGCTGCATTCCAACCTTTAAGACAGCAGCTTCCTCGATCTAATACCAACAATTGTTCCATCACAGTTGTTGCCGGGATCCGGTGGCTACGAGGTGGTACAATGGTCAATCTGACCCAACTCTTGGAATGCACAGGTCTCAGTCTCCCTGCACCGTTACCGGAAAATCAAACGATCGAAATGCGGGGCGCCCCAGCAGTAAAGGGACTGTACGTAGATTACGACTGGGTTCGGCGACAGGAAGTCTTGAAGACACCGTTGTTGAACTTGATGAGACCTCCGAGATCCATCGGATGGCCTACAGCTCAGCTCGCAGTTTTCCCATATTCAGAGTACGTCATGTTCGCAACGGACTTGCCGTGGAGCAGCATCGTGGTGATGGAACGCTCAACGGGCGCAACGCATTGGCAGCCGACTATTTGTCAGTCATCGTATGTCGGCGCATCGATATGGCTGACCTATGGAGAGACGGTTGACTTGTGCGAAGAATACGGTCTACTCACGATGAAGGAAGCTATGCGAGAATTCAGAGAGGGCGAAAATCTTTGTGCTCCAAAGATATGCAAGCTAGATGGATCTCTGGTCATACCAGAAGCCACCGGCGATCAGACTTCGTGGTCAACGTTTGTTGGAGTAGACGACAGACGCGCTTTCAAGCGAACGAGATGTAGCCGAATTTCGTGCTAAGCGCGTGTCGAGCAAAAGTCAACACATGTTTGCATGTATTGAATTGCACCGAGCCAAATACCAAACAAAATCCAGAATCGAATTACTGCTCCTTGCCTCTTCACTTCACCACATAGGCTTGTATGTGACAGTCGTCACTCTAGTCCTACGAAAATGTAGCCTACGAAAATGTAGAATATACGCAGCCGTAAGCCATTTCCAAGATGATCATGATATCAAGCCTACTGTCAGAGGACTCTGTCCTACTTTGCCGTTTGAACGACAAGGTCTGTCTTCTTGGAGATCTAGATGTGACCTCGAGCAAAACGAGACTGCGTAACAAGCCGAATTAGTCCAATGTCAGATACGGCCTTAGTAGTCGTAGACGTGCACTGGATCATAAAATGGAGCTAATATCATTGATGCTAATTTTCTACACACTAGATAGCATTTGCAACTCGCTCCCTGTCTCTGGCCTAATTACTTCAAATCAGCTTGTCCAGCTAGCAAAGCCTAACCAGAGTACTTGGCTTCTACATCTTCAAAGGCTGCAAATGCTTTGCAGTACGGGACTAGGCAGCCGTAACCAACTGCATCGTTTGCTAGATCTGGAACATATTCGGCGAGCTGGAACTGGTGGCTGATAATGGCTGCAACCAGAAAGACGGTCCCCCTCTAACCGTTAAACGACTTCGCAGCTGTAGCGAAGCTCTTATAGTGTCAGCAGCTGCTGTTTGATTGCTTGTCGTCGGCGGCACTACCTACCGTGTTCGCCATGCTATCGAGTGGGCCCAGAATCTATTCATAGAAGCGGGGACTAGCATTATGCCTGCACTTTGCAGCAACGCGCCTTCAACCTACTCCTCGCTCCTCGCTCTCGCGCTTGACGCTTTGTGCGTTGAATGCTCCGATGATTACTATCACTCCGTGAAGTGAAGCTCCGACTAGGAGACTTGCAAGAGTCCTGCTACTGCTGCCAGGCGATGAGAAGCTTCGGATCGAAATCCCCGTCATGTGTTTACCAGGCGGACGCGGAATGCAGAGCAGATATTGCTGGGACGGCGGAAGGAAGCACGGCCGCATATCTTGGTACCTTGGCGGAAGGACACCGTTGCCCAAAAAAGATTGCGTCACTTCGCGCGGAGACTGTTCGGAGCGAACCTCGTTGGTGATATCTAACACACCCCCTCTCTCCCAGTGTGCTCCACAACATCGTCTGAATGAAGTTCTTACGCGCCCACGGTGGTTTGCCTGTCGCGACATTGCAAAACAAAAGATCGTCATCCTCAAGCATCTATATTTCATCATCCCATCTGGAGCTGTGAGCAATCTCCCGAATGACTGCTTACGACGAGATTGCTGAGGTCAAGTCCGATGATGAGTGCAGAGCTTGGTTGGTTGAGGCTGTCGGCGCAAAGGAAGAAATTGTAGCCTTTGTGTCGAGCCGCCTCCCAGGATGTCCTGATGGGGAATTCGATGGGTATCTCAAAGGCTCCTTCAACTTCTGCATCTCCGTGCGCTTCAACAATGGGGGACCAAGGGCCATCATCCGGTTCCCGAAACCAGGCCACACACTGACCGATAGACGAGAGGAAAAGGTCAAGAGCGAGGTCCAAGTCTTGGAATACTTAAGAGAAAAGACAAAACTTCCTGTTCCACACGTAATCAGCTGGGGATTAACAGATGAAAGTCCCAGAAACATGGGTCCTTTCATCATTATGAGCCGTATCGATGGCATTTCGCTCACTGCCCTTTTGAGGCAGCCCCCCCAGTCGGAGGAGGACAATGTCATTCTGAGAGACGATATTGATGATGATAAACTTGACTACGTCTACGAACAGCTGGCGGAGTTCATGATCGATCTTTCTCAACTGGATTTCGACGCTATTGGAGCCATAACCAAGGACCCGAACACGGAGAAGTGGCAAGCCACTGAGAGGCCCTTCACGTACAACATGAATGAGATGGCGGCGACCGTCTTGAATTATCCAGTGGAAACTTTCCCCGTCGGGCCGTTCCAATCAACCCGGGAGTATCTCGAATACCAATCTGATGAAAACCTTCTTCATCTTCGTGTACAACGCAATCTTGCAAGTGGTGCACAAGATGCTAAGAGGAGGTACATTGCACGAAACCGGTTCCGACAACTCATCCCGAAATATTGCATGGACAACAATGGCCCTTTCAAGCTCTTCTGTGAAGACTTCCAGCCTTCAAACATGCTTGCCGACCCGGAAAGTCTCAAAATCCATGCAATAATTGACTGGGAATTCACCCATGCCATGCCAGCACAGTTTTCTTATGATCCACCGTGGTGGCTCATACTGAAAGGACCAGATATGTGGCTAGAGAATTACAGCATGGAAGAGTTTTTAGCTCGCTACGAACCTAGATTGAAGCAGTTTCTCCGCGCCCTAGAGCGAGTGGAGGCGAAATCGCCGCAAATATCATTCAAGCTATCGGCCGAGATGCGGGAATCATGGAGAAGCGGACGCTTTTGGTTCGATTACGGGATTAGGAAGAGCCTGGATGTAGATGACATCTACTGGGGCGCGCTTCATCGGAAGGGAGATGATGTGCTAGACGAAACACAGCAGAGAAAGATGGAACAGTTCATTGAAATGAAGATGGAGGATCTGAAGGCGTATGACCAGGAGTGCAAGGAGAGGGGCCTATGAAGAAAAGCCAAAGAGCGGCGTGGTGGGAACAGTTCGACGAGCTCCTCAGCTGCCTTAGCTAAAGACCAGATCGCCCTGGTACTGTTCATTTGCAATGGTCTTACCATCTCACGTGGACATTTCCGCATCCTCACAACCTACAGGTGCCAGCAGAGGTTGCCTAAGCTTGTCAGGTACAACAAGCGTGGCCATCCGGCCAATGTTCTCCGCGCATGCCCCCGTTGAACACTCGTCTAGAGATGACGACTAGTCCCATGAACGGAGCTGCTCGTATTCTTACACTGTGCAAGTGAGTGCGATTGGATATCGTGTCATCAGTCACATGGTCATTTCTTTCAATATAATTCAACGTGTGCCGGATCGGATCTGTACTCGGATCGGAAGCAGCGTGAACCCTGCTTGCGCCTGCTCTTTTTCGTTTCGGTTTTTCCGGCATGATTTTTGTTGACTGGGCATATGCAGTACCCTGTTCGCACGTTGAGCAAGACTTATCTATGTATACGCGCCAAATGGTGTGCCGCAATACTCCACGCTTACGGCCGCCAATGATGCTCCGTATCGAACCCACTATATTCCAGCCGACCCCACTGGGCAGCGTGATTCAAAGATAGCATGGCCAATGGTGACCCAGCTGTCTGCAAGCTCGTGATTGTTTCGATAACACTAGCCCTCCTGCACTGCTCCCCGCAATGAGCTCAGGAAGATGATACTCGAGTCTTTATAAGTTCATGTTCGCATTGCGATTTGCATATGGGTAAGCTCTACCACCTGCATCTCCTTACTTCATCCCATCAACCGGGTCAAGATCTCCATACCATTCCAACCCGATTACCCTTCAACAAACAAAATGACTGAAAGCGGCGGTTTCATAAAGGTCCCGAATGACCAGGAGGAGGAGCAGATGCAGAAGGCCGCGGACGATTCGAAGGCGAAGCGCGAGGCAGCTAAGAAGGAGCGAGAGAAGCGAGAGGCGGAAGAGTTGATGGAGAAGGCCGCTGAAAGCTCTAGGAACAGGCACAAGAAGGAAGGGTATTCTAATTAGCCTTCCGTTTATTCACTGGCTTCCAGGCAAGTTATACCCTCAAATACCAGACCTTGACGAGATCGTGACTAACGTTGCATAGACCTACCATTTCACCTTGCTAGCGCATGTTTCCGGCCTTACCTTTGGGACTAATCTCGATCGTCTCCCGATCTCAGAGATTGAGCGATTCGAAAGTCGCACTGGAAATCATCGCTTTCGAAGTGTTTTCCTGGCGTTGCACAGGTCTCCTGCTTTTCGCGCCTACAATCTTTAGAGTACTGCATCTGTCCTCAAATTGCCGATTCAGCGACACATTTTGACGTTGACGGCATGCTGGCCGTAATGACAGCCACTGTGGTTGCGATCAGGCACTGGCTCCTAGCTCTCGACGTACAAGTTAGTCTGATCTAACTTATAGATTTCACCTTTTCCAACCTGACCTTTCTCTCAATGCAACACGTGGACCTTTCGCGAACGTCACCTCCCATGAGTTAGTAGTACTGGAGGCAAGTCCAGGATGTTGTGGCTGTGGAGACTGTATTCAAGGTGTTCAACGATTGTCTCCATATGAAGCCTGATAATATGAGGTTCAGTGTTCTGGCAGTAGCTCGCGAAGGCTGAACTATAACGGGCACCTTGGCTTGGCAGCTCGTCATATGCTGTGTTCTTCATTGTCGAGCATCAACGCGCACTTCTTACTTCTGTTCTGCTCAGACCAATTCCTGCCATGAGAATGAATTCGTATCATAACAGCCGCCGCGTCTGACACTTTCCGCAGGTCTTCAACTCTTCGGGGCCGTGTCCGTGTGTGTGATCGCGCCGAGATGTGTGACTGTCGGCCAAATCGTCGTTTGGGGCTCACTCAAGGTCATGCCGTGTAACTAGTTCCAATGTCTGCAATGTTTCTCAAGGTCCGCACAGACCACAACTTGATGTGCGAAGCACATGCAACAAAGCCATGTAGGAAACTTCGGTATCTCTGCTTGTGTCTATCTGCACAAGGGGATCAGATGACGGCTTTGCATGTTTCGATTTCCGGCCAACTGTTACCTTGAGAAGGATGCCTCTTTCAGCATACTCTTTTACCAGAGCTCCGTTCAGCTGGATGAATTCCTCGTGTCTCCTGTTAAAGACTTCCGGGTCGCTATCCCGTCCAGCAAGTGCCCTGGTCAGGTAGCGTTCCTTCGCAATCTCGCGCGGGCAGTCAAAGAACAGCACTACATGAGGTTGTAAAGTGATAGCTTCCTCGTTTTTGACCTGGTCGATATTGCGAGGAAACCCGTCGACAACAACCACACTGGCACCATCCACCCGGAGCTGGCCCACAGCCTCCTGGAGGATGGGAAGCAAATCTTTGATAGATAGAAGCTCACTCCTCTGTATGCGGTCGATAACACGCCGATCAAGAGACTCGCTTTTGGCTTGAACAATGCTTCGCAGATGGTCTCCGATCGAGAAATGCGAGTATCTGAACTCCAAACACAACTTGCGACAAAGAGTCCCCTTTCCAGATCCTGGAGCCCCTAGACGATATGAGCAAGGGCGAGACAGCCATGCTTTGATTCTCACCTATCACGAACACGAGCATTTTAATCGGATCAAGAGAGGATAGCAAAGCTATTTTCTGTAGTGTCATAGGCGTGTGCAAAGATGGGGAGGCCTCACGAGTAAGCCAACAGGCGAGCCCTCCCCACATGCTCGAAAAGATCTACGAGTAGACTGGAACCAGGGCAGAGAAGCTGCTGAAATTGCATGCATGTAATGTTACATGCGCTAATCAGCACATGCAGAGGGGCGAGGCAGCCTCACCAGCGAAATCAGCCAGAGCCTTGCATGTGCATATATTACAAAGAATGACCTCGGTATAGCGTCATTGCATTCCGCAAGGATGTCACTCGTTCCACTGACGGGGCTTCGTATGATCTTCTCATGTGATATTGTTATAAGGACAAAGAGCATCCATCATGGCCACTCCAGCTTGAATCACTTTGTTTCAGACACTTTCACCATGATAGTCTACTCCATGTCTCTCTGCATGGCCATTCTACTCGGCTATGGATTCATGAGATGCTTCCGTTCTGTCCGAAAATCATCGCGCACCGGCTCTGGCTCACCACCTGACATAGCAGGGCGTCAAAATGACGATACCAGCAAACCAATCTCGGTGAACTATCACTTCACCCGCCAATGCAACATGTCATGCGGATTCTGCTTCCACACTGCTACTAGTTCACACATCGTCCCGGTTGGGGATGCTATGCGTGGCATCAGAATGTTGAAAGAAGCTGGGATGCGTAAGATCAATTTTGCTGGCGGCGAGCCGTTCCTGTACCCGAAGTTCCTAGGACGCCTCGTGGATTACTGCAAAGATATTGGATTAGAGTCCGTCTCCATCGTTAGCAACGGCAGCAAAGTAAAGGAAAGCTTCCTCCAACGCCACGGCCAAAATATTGACATACTCGCAATTTCTTGCGACTCATTCAACGAAGAAACGAACTCAAAAATCGGAAGAGGCACCGGCAGCAACGTTCGGCAATTACATCAAGTGAAAGCTTGGTGTGATAAATATGGTATTAGATTCAAGCTAAACACAGTCGTGTGCCATCTTAACTGGAAGGAGGACATGAACGAACTCGTCTCGGCCCTTTCACCATGTCGCTGGAAGTGCTTCCAGGTGCTCATTGTGCAGGGGGAAAATGACTCTGATAAGAGGCTCCGGGATGCTACGAAATTCACTATCACAACGGAAGAATTTGAGTCTTTCATCGAGAAGCATAAGAGCCAGGGGTCATTGGTGCCAGAACCAAATCGGCTTATGGCAAAGTCATACCTTATCTTGGACGAATACATGCGCTTTCTCGATCGTGCGGGTCGACAGCCATCGAAATCGATTCTGGATGTCGGTGTTCAATCTGCTCTCGCGAGTGTGTTTGGGACCTGGACGCTTTTTATGAGCGAGGTGGCCTTTACGATTGGCGTGCACATCGAGACACTCGCAGCTGTGTTGACGAGCACGAGTCAAAGCAGCTACAATGGTGAATAATTCTTAGTTCTGGGGAGCGAATACTTAAGCCTCAAGCGTATCCGTCGCTGTTTACGGATCAATTTGTACCGCTCTGAAGTCCCACTTTGCATCTCGATTGCATGTATCACTGGAGGCCGGTATAGCAAAGCCTGCCTTGGTTGCTCTCTGTTGGGGGCTCGGGATGTACTAAGGCCATATTCCAATAACCCAATTGTAGTTTCCAGCCGCTGGCTCCTCTGGGTATGTCCATTCTCTGCCGCATGCATGCAGGAAGATGAGTCATATTGCATCGCGATTGAGGACACGTAGTCCGGCTTTAATGCTACCCCACTTTTTAAGATCGGTGGTCATGACAAATTCGTACATATGGCAATATATTTACCTCTCGTTCACAGGGCTTCTCTAGCTAAGTTACATCCCAAGGAGCCCTTCTGCGGCTTTCGACCGTGCTCGCATGCCGTCCAACATATTCATCATCGGGCCCCAATGCACTGGAAAGACGACGCTTGTGCTGGAACTGGAGAAAATCTTGTCCAACGACAGCAGCATTGAGAGACCACAGCCCGCTGTAATTCATGAAGTTGTTAGGGAAATCATGAGCAGTAACCACTTTACGGCCGATGATTTTGGAACGAATCGCTGGATTGATCTCCAGCAATGCACAGCGAAGGCGCAAATCAAAGCTGAAGAGTCTGTTCAGAGCAAGTGGTTCATTTCGGACCGATCAGTGCTTGATCCCACCATCTATGGTCAACTACAGTCAGGCTCCTCAAGCGCAATCAAAGAAATAGAGGGGTGGACAGCTTCGGTTCAGAGGATGAGGGATGGTTTGGTAATTCTCTGTGAAGCAGGTCAGAGAGCCTGGCTCAGTTCGGATTCGGTGAGAATCGCCTTCGAAGACATAAAGCAATGGGAAGCTATGAACGAGCTTTTCACGGGAATCTTACAGGAGGAGGGCATACCCTATCACCTATTGCCGAAAGATGTTGTATCCATTGAGAAGAGAGTGGGATTTGTGGTAGGCCGGCTGCTACTATAACACTTAATGGCGCGCGAATCCTAAGTCCACAATCTTTGACTCCTTGACGGTGTGCAACAGCGATACGATCGGATTTGGCAGTGCTTGTCGGATTTAAGCAGTTCGATTCTTGCAAGTGCCGCAATAGAGGAAAAGTCGGGGGTTCGATCGTCGTGCGCTGCTCCCCGCATTTTGACTCAATGTTCTTTTCTCTCGAAG
Organism: Nothophaeocryptopus gaeumannii; assembly: GCA_031771865.1. Classification (NCBI taxonomy): domain Eukaryota; kingdom Fungi; phylum Ascomycota; class Dothideomycetes; order Mycosphaerellales; family Mycosphaerellaceae; genus Nothophaeocryptopus; species Nothophaeocryptopus gaeumannii. The sequence continues at coordinate 787,522 of JASISA010000041.1, read as the reverse complement.
AAAGCAGTCAGCTTGCCTCGCGGAATTCCAGGCCGAAACGCCCAGTGGTAATGCTTCATGAATGTTTCGATTTGGCGATCCATGTTCTGTGTAATCCTGCGCTTCCACGCGTCGACCAGGAAAGCAGAACCCTGAGATGGTGGCAGTGTGTATTTGCGCTCGAGCTCCACCTCACCAATTTCGTGCCCAAAATCCATCGAATCGAGGACTATCTTGAACTGATTATCAGCAAGCCATGACTTGCGCTTTGTACCCATGTGTGCCGTGATGTCCAAGCCAAAGTCACTTGATGCGACCTTATCTCGACCGGTAATGTCCGATACACATCGTGCGATAGCTGATGTATCGGTAAGCTCCTCAAACATTGAGTTGTTGAACGTGCCCCCTTGACGGACTTTGGCCTCCCACATGGGTTCTTTGCTAACAAATTGTCTTTTGCGAATCCAGACGCCGCTGGACGAGAGCTTGTTGTGTTTATCATAGTAGGTATCTTTGAAGCTCTGCTCCCCAAGGTATCGTAGACTGAGGAAGCTGGGCGTGCCAGCATGCATTGTAAGCCGTGGTACCGCCAAACCACAGAATTTGCGCTCGACCTCAAGTATCGCGCAGCGCATGCCGTCGATGGATCAAGAGTACCGTAAAAGAGCTGCAAAGCGCACTCGCGTCGTGTTTTCCTAGGTTGTCTGAAAGCGTGATGAAGGAACTGCCGACTATATGAGGGAGTACAGGTTGTTGGCGCACCACACCTGAAAGGTGGGTGTGTGCTGTAGGCTAACAGCGGAGCTGAGCCCTCCCTCCATTTTCTGGCCAATCACCGCACGATCTGGCCACGGTTCTGGCCCCGATGCTTCGACGGGCCGCGGTTGCCCAGGACCCTAGCGTCGGACCCCAGCACGACGCTGCAACGACAACCCGCGGCAGTAGAACACCTCGCCGATCGCCCTGCCTAGCGATCTGGACACGATGGCACCGGCGGGAGACTTCTTGAATGACTGGCTGGTCTTCTGTACATCATGCGCTTATGCCGTCCGGCCTCGATGGACCGCCAGCCACTTGGACGCCGCGCCGCATCACTGCTCGAAACGCGAAGCCCGCGAGATCTAGAACGATGCACCGCGAAGCTTTCCTAACCTCTGCATATCTCCTACGGACTTTGCCCTGTCAGAGACAGTCGACAGCTCGGTGCCGGGGCTGCGACTGCGATTGTCGAGCGATGGCCTCCGGTGTCAGCTCGAGCTTGGCCGGTGCACTTTCGTGAGTCGAAGCCTCCTGGCTTTGAGGAAGCACTAGCGTGAAGCACACCACTGAAGCGTATGCTAACCTAGAGGCAACCACGACCGGCTGTCGCAAGAGGCTAGAATGGCAAGCCAAGCACAAGCAGTGCGGACCGCCTTCTGCTAGTGGTTCTTCCTCGATAGTACAGATTGGAGCTACTTTGAGGTCCTGCACCTAAGCGACTTCGTAGGTGAGACTGTTCAAGTTCTGCATAACATGGGAAAAAGTCTTGAGACTGAGGCACACCTGGAAATCCCAGCAAACACGACTGCGAGAGCAAGAAAAGTCAACTTGTATTGTGGATCAAGCAACACGTTGCCGCCGGCAAGAATGTATAGTTCCATGTAGCTTCGACATGTGTACACAACCTTTGCCGCACATAGGCGCCACAGTAAAGTGTACCGCGATACTTCATACCCCGAAACCCAATCGTAGAGCCCAGCATAGCCTCTTCTCGCCATTTCTGAACAACTCCAAGCTACTCTAAGGTAACAAAAACAGCAAGGTGCTGGTCTTCGCGTCAGCGCAGATCGTTAATCATTGCTCTCTTAGTAGTTTCGTCTGCCTTAGCGCTGTTCAGCCATACTCCGAACCTGCAGCATGACTTCAAACACCGAACAGATTGCTTAATTCTGTCTCAATGGATAGGATCTGGGCCACACCACGTATTTTGCCCTGGATGCAGAGTCACTGCCAATTTGAATGATGTTTCGGCACATCATCTTTCACTGGAGAGACCTACTCTAGTAAGCACCACGCAGCCTGGGGAATCAGTCCGTTGGCCTAGTACGCTAGTTCTGGTCACTACAGCAGTCTTACGGTAGCTATCGCTTGTGTCAATCGCGAAGCAGCTCATAGTTCAGCTAGCAGAGCAGGATCTTGCAAGAACGCAATTGCGACTATGGAAGCTCACTGATACCAAACGAGTGGTCACACAGAGATCAGCTTGAAAAGCTTCCCGTAGCACCCTTTGCAAAGTAGACAATTCCAATCTCCATGTTGTCTTGCTGCAAGCTTAGAGCACTTGCTCTTCCCGCAGCGAGCGCATATGAATTGAGTGAGAGAGGTGAAGCGAAACAGCTGCATGGGGCCTCTCGCTGGATACCGCCTCTGAAGCTTGGCGGGAACAGACATCGCAAGGCCTGCTGTGGTTGAATGCTCCTCGCCAGTCGAACGGGCGCTTGATCGATTACTTATGTGGCGACAGTTTTGGTCATATCATGCGCTCTGTAAAGGAAGCGGATTTCAGGGGTCCCTGAATCGCGCATCGTACCATCTGCATAGCCCCGATGCGCCAAGAGCGGGCGCGCACGTTTGCTTCTTCCGCCCACCCGTGCCAGTATCGGCATTGTTGCATGCCTCTCGGATCACAATTCAACTCCATTCAAGCGGACTACATTTCGACACGTCTGTAGCAGGGGGGAGGTCGGCTCACTGGATAAGCGATGAGTCACTTCCTGCCCGATGTTCATGAGTATCGTGCGCCGCGATTGGTTACTGGTCTCACCGGTCGAAGGCCGCGCATTCACTAGCATCCGTCCCATCGGCTCGCCCGGTGGAGCAATATACATTGCAGTGAAAGTACACCACGACATACTTGCAGCTCAGCTCGCGTGGAGGTATTGTCGGGAATGAATACTCCGGAGTTTGCACCGCGACGGACTGTGGCACCCAGTAAAAACTGCGCTGCAATCATCGGCCAAACAAGGTGCTATTTGATGGTTCCGCCCGTGACTGGCGAATGTTGACGCACCTACTGATTTGAGCGTCCACGCCGGCGGGTTTTAAGTTGCAGAATCAAATGGCTTCCAGATAGGGAGGAAAAGGCTTTCAAGAGCGGCGGGATGCAATATTTGACAGAGGAATACAAGAGCCGCAGGCAATAGCTGCTCATTCAGCTGTCTATAGAGACTTGACCTATAGACGACTGAATTCTGTGCAGTTCGAGGAAATCTCACTTTGCTACTGGGCTAGGATCAACAGGGTGCTCTGAATCCAGAGCACCACAGCTCTATGTAGTGGAACGGCATGACGTTGCCGGTGCAATCCTGCCGACGGACCTTGCTGAGTATTACAAGTCATTCTCTACTACAGGCTGTGGTCGATCAAGTCAGCCGTTAGCTTCAAGAGATCGTATGACCCTTCCAACGGCTTCGACACATAGACAACCGGGTGTCCGATTCAAATGGGAAAACCTCACAGGGATGACAGAGCCGTCGCTGCACGGGGATGTGCCCCTCTTACCATTCAACACATTCGGTAGCGTTCGAGATCATTCCGGTAGCGTGAGAAACGACAGGATGCAACGCGAGCTCTCCCCTGCTCTGTGCTCACAGCACCTGCATGCGAAGCAATTTCCCGCAGATAGAAGCAAATTGCCAGCTCGATCCGGGGATCGATACCTATGGCTGCTTCCTTCAATGAATACATGGGATGATCAAACGGTTGACCCTGCCACGTTCACTTTGGTTGTGACCTTGTTGGACATCAGAACTGAGAGAAGCTTAGGGGCACGGTTCAAAGCCCAGCAGCTCTTTCCGTCAAGGCGAAAATCGATACCGACGTCTATTTGGGATGATCTCGACCGCAAAACGTTCGAAGAAAATGTCGCCAAACTGCGAGCCCGGCCTCATCGGCAGCCTCCGCCAAGCGCTGTCTTCTATACAATGGGAGACTCGGGAAGAAGTCGTGAGGACAACTATGCACTTCCGCTCGGAGTTGAAATTCGCTTGGCTGAGGACTTCGCTTTCCTTGTGGCTTTTGAAGCCACTATTGGCTGCGTTGCAGCCGCAACGGTAGCGCCAACAAAAGATGGAGGTGGTCTTGTCATCTCGCTGGCAGCAAACGAGGGTATATCTCAAAGCGCAGGGGAGAGACTTGACTCCTGCTTCAAACTTTTGCAGCAATGCGCATCTTCGGCAGAATACGTTCACGGTGCTCACATCTCTGTGCTGCTTACATTGGACAGTGGACAGCGTCAAGGATGACTTGCCATGTCAAATCTGCAAGTCTTGGCAAAGTGGCCACAGCACCCGCGCTAAGGGTCTGATTCGTGCTGTGAAACTATGCAAGCACGTTGTGCCCACTGCATCCTCGGGTGTTAGCAGGAATTTCCATGATGCTAGTGCGTTCTTAGGTAGCGACAGCCATGCAGCTGTTGAATTGCTTCAGCGTCAAACAGATGTATTGCGTGTAGCTCAGAGAAGGAAAGGCCAGAAGGCAATCAATAAACCAACTCGCCTGGACTTGGAAATAACTTTCCAACGGGTGATTCTTCCAAAAGTCGCACAAAGGGTTCAACACAGTGCAAGCCACTGACTCGTGCGATTGTAGCGACAGCATAATCATATTGGCGGCCACATCCGTCAATGCTTTATCAACTTTGCCTACCCGCCATCAACCACGCCAATTGCGTCTTTCGAGCCAATCAGCATCTCCGCCCTCTTACTTGAGACTCGCCATCATGGCAAAGTACTATTGGTACGCACGTTCGGTGCTCCCCATCGTATTGCATCTGTCCAGAATGCAGTCGAAGATACAACCGGTTGTGTGGATCGTCTTGCCATCTACAATGAAGCCGAGGATCTGGCGCCGGAGCAGATCCTACCGCAGGGTCACGTCTTTGCCATTAAGGAACCTTTCTACAAATCAACCGCTGACGGCGGCTACTCCATTCGAGTCGATCACCCATCCGACCTTATTCGGCTCCAGGTTACAGACAGGTTGTTCCCGAGCGAATTTGCTCCTCGAATTCATGCGCTTGACACATCGGCACTGGACTACAAAGACGCTGGCAATGCTGCTTACAAGAAGCATGACAACATTCGGGCACTTGAAATGTACACCAAAGGCATGCACTGCTGTGAACCGGGTTCTACATTGAGCTTCGACCTCCTCCGCAACCGTGCGATCGCCAACATGTCTCTCAGACGTTATGAGGCAGCTCAGGAGGATGCTATGGCGTCGATACTTGGTGCCGGACACACGGAACAGTCGAGAGTGGATGGACTCAACAGTAAAGCTTTGTACCGAGCCGGCAGGGCAGCGTATGAACTGCACAAGTACCAAGAGGCAAAATTTGCATTTCAGGACGCCCTCCAGTTGACAACCGCCGATGAGGATGTCATGCGACAGCACCATCGCTGTATTGAACGTCTCCGCGAAGCTGAAAGCGGCGAGTATGATTTTGAGATGATGAGCAAGTTGACCAGCCAGGACCATATTCGACTTGACCACGCCGACTTCACTTCAAACACAATTGTGCGTGACGCAGGAAGTCACGGCAGGGGACTCTTCGCGGCCAAAGGTATCAATGCAGGCGAAATTGTCCTCTGCGAGAAAGCCTTTCAGATAGCTACTCGTTCCGAGGAAAACACCCACATGATACTCAACCTCAACTCCAAACGTGGTCAGGTAGGCCCTCAAGCTAGCCTCCTCTTCAGCATCATTCAGAAATTGCGTTACAATCCTAGACAGGCTGTCGAATTTCTGGACCTGCATGATGGCGGATACAAGCCTCGGTGCCCTCCAAAACAGATCGACGGGACTACAGTGGTGGACACATTCCAGGTGCAGGCCATCATCGAACACAACTGCTTCGGTTGTCCTGACGTGCGATCTAGCGACACAAATCATGAGTGTCAAGAAAGTACAAGCGAGACGCTGCATTCCGCCGGCATTTGGATTACAGCATCGTACCTGAACCATGCGTGTCTCGGTAATGCCTGTAGGTCATTCATTGGAGATTTCATGGTCATTCGAGCAACCCGCGACATTGCTCGAGGCGAAGAGATTACAATGCCGTACCGAGTTCACGAACACAACGATGGAGCGCCCAGAAAGCTTCTGAAGAATACATGGGGTTTTGAGTGTGACTGCGTTGTCTGCCGTGCTGAAAGCATGGGCTCTACCGCCCAGCGCAACAGGCGCGAAAAGCTGCTGATCGAAGTCTCGTCATTTCTCTCAATTCACAAATTTACGCGGCAACAGCGAGTCCAGAAGGCGGTGATCGGTCGTGCACACCAACTATATGAAGATGTCGAAGGAGCATATAGTGGGCCGCTGTTCAAGGAACTGCCCCGGAGAGGCCTGATCAAGCTTGGCATATGGCTATGCCAAGCATACAGTACTCTCACAATGCCAGAGAGATCGTTAAACGCTGCGGAGAAGGTCATACATCACTCGGGATTCCAAATTGAGACGAAGGACCTGGAACTGACCATCTCTTCCACCTATGCTTGTGTGAGCCTGAGCATCCATGTGGTCGATGCTGCCATCCACGCAGCACAGGCGCACTTCGCTTGCGGTCGGGTTGAGATTGGCAAGCAGTATGAAGACCTTGCACGGAAGTGGTATCGTACTCTCTTCAGCGAACTTCACAGCTTCGATGCCCGATATGGAAAGCCGAAAGAGTAGGAAATATGGACGGCTTAGAACTGGAGAAGGTTCTGCGTCTGTGGAGTTCTGTTCAGATATGGTCGAGACACGCACTTTCCGCTTCCGACTATGTCATGGGAGCACATATATGGGAGAGGACGGGTGGATGTGTGTAGGATTAGCATTCACCTGGTCCAACAAAGAACCTGATCGACTTCGCCCATACATTGCTGATTATAGACAAGATCGCGGACGACTGTTTTTCGTTAACAACATCGTCCTTTGGATTCGAGCCAGTTTGATATGTTTCTTGGAGCTCTGTTCGGTAGCGCGGTCGACGTGAGACCCCAGGCTGCGCAGATTCATCGTCCGCAGGCGTTAATGGTCACAGGGTTTCTGGTGTTCACTATGGTTCGACAAACGGACACCAGATTCTGTAATGACAAGAGTATGCGACAATGCGGGGCTTCCAACTAGCTTGTGCGGGACGATAATCCTGGTCAAGGTCTTTGATCTACTGCTATAAACCGGTTCCATCATGCTTCAAGTTCATGTGCTCATATACTGGATTACCAGAGTCAAAGACTGCCATGCAAACCCAGCAGATGTGAGCTCGGCAGCCCAGGCATGTCATATGGTTACACCCAGAAGTCTTCTCCATCGGAGTCTTGCATCTTGGGCAGTCCTTGATGTTCATTTCTTTCTTGAATTTCTCAAAGGCTTCATAACCACCAGAAGAGATTTCTGCGTGTTCGGCACAGCTGATTGCGCCATGTTGACCATGGCATGCAGTACGGACAGGCTCCAGGCACTTGAGACAATTCTGCAGAGTAGGAACCTCGGTGGTGCGATAGATGAAGCCGCAATCCGGAGTCGGGCAATAGCGGAGCTCTTGTGGTCGTCTGGCGACATAAAAGGCAAAAGACGCACCGAGGACATCTTCGAATGCGGATGACTAGAGATGCTCGTGTAGATCTCGTAGCTTGAGTGCTGCCTGACACTGGCCCACAGCGCCCTGGCAAATGACGTTGAACTCACTGCCGCCTGCATGGGCTGATATGCAAAGATTTTCGAAGCAATCGAGGCAGTAAGTATGCTTGCAGTCCGTGTACACTGGATCTTCCGCCTCGGTCCAACATATTGCACGAACCTGGTCTTCTTGGTCCGAGTCTGCGGCCGAATCGTCTTGCCCGCCACATGATATGAATTCTTTGGCTCGACGATACTGATCTTGGGTTCCAGAGACGAGCACTCTCTTGGGGTTACTAGCGACGTCAAACGAAGCAATGCCCAGGCCTAGCATTTCATTGAGCCGACTGAAGCCTCCACGACAGGCCTATACGAATTGTTCATTTTCCAGCGAGATGGCAAGACCGGGCTTGCTGTTCACTTTCATCTCTTCCAGTCCCTTGCACAGACTCTCCTCGACTTCAGGAAAAGCTTCTACTGGGCGGAAGAATGTGAGCTGCTTTTTGCATTTGTTCCGCAGGATGACAACGTCATCTCTCTTGCAGAGGCTAGAGAGCACGTTCGATGTCACGCTAATACTCGAGGCTCTCGTGAAATGGCTCCGCACGCGCCCTGCTAGGGCATCTGGCTCTTCTGAAAACTGTCGCTCAGTCCAATCCCGAGACTGTACTGATCATTGAGGATGAAGTGAATACAATGGTCCACATACGCGCTCAAGTGAAGACCAGACAGAACAGGCATCACTCTATGAGAGGAGCAGAGAACAATTAATGCTCGGAGCGCTTCTTTGTTCCAACCGCAAATTGTATTTCATGAAGGACGCTGCGATGAACCGATCAGACTTGTCAGGTGTCAGAACAAGAGGCCTGCCATGGCGTGATTAGGTAGCAGGGGCAGAGATCGGTGTATCTCTGACCCTGAGCTGTATATTAGAGAAGTGATGCCACCCCTTCTATAGACTCAGGTTTACAGTGACTTTTGAACTGGCTGCTCACTGATCTTGTGCCTCGGTCATTCCTCGTCGCAATATCAGGCCTGCCACCAATTAAGGTCCGGTTTACACCTTCGTTAGAACTTTCATTGCTTGGGTCAAACTCAAGGTTTCCTTGTTGATTAGTGCGCGGGACCTTTTGTGCAATGGCGGTTCACCGGCAATCTCCGCTAGAGAGTTGGCTGGAAGTTGACTGACGAAGATCGGCGAGAAGAGTGCAAGGGGCCCTTCCTCAGTCGGAGAAGGTAATAGACTATCGCCTGTTTGCAAATGCTGTCGACGAACGTCTTTCTGCTGACCTTGTAGTACGATTGGAGAATGTCGTGGATATCCTGCACAATGTACTCCTCATTGCTCATAGAACAAGTGGTCTGTGTAGCATGTTCAAGGCGAACGACCATTCCGTGGCTGCCGTTGTTGAAAGCATTCTTCTTCGCATGGGCAGTAGCATTTCCCTGGCGACTTCGCAAGGTCAGTTCGAATAAGTGCTGTAGGCCTCATATCCCCAAGCTTACCTCTTTTGGAGATTGTCGTTAAAGTAGTGATTTAGCGTCATGGGCATCATCTGAAACCGTCCACCACCTTCAGGGCACGGCAACAAATGTCTCCGACCGAGTAAATAATGCTTGAGCAGTGCTCAATCGGCACCAGGTACATCTCTACCCTCAACGCCCTTCCCGTTACGCTTTTGTTGCCGACGATTTCGGCGGCGTCCTATGCCTGAGTTCTCTGTGCCCTCGATGGGAGCGGCATCCTTTCGGTCAGTCTCACTGGAAGCTTGATCTTGGGATCGGCTGCCTGCGATGTTGTGCCACTCCTGCTGCATGCGGTCCTGAACGCGCTCCTTGTGCACGTCATACTGGAGATCGTGTTTGGCTTGCTGTTCATGCCAATTGCGGCGGCTACGGGCCTTGAACAGAGCCTGGGCCTTGGCAGCGAGTTCCTCGTTCCCGGGTTCGTCTAGCAGACGGTGCAAAGATTTGACTTCGTCGTCTGTGTAGGCACGCTCCTTTTTCCAGTAGTCGTGGAAAGAGTTGAGAGCTCGCGCAACGACTGGATCGTTGACTGGGGTATACTTGGCAACCATCTTGAGCATTTCAACGCCAGGACGCAGATCGGTAAGCCGGTCAAAGATCTCCTGCTTCAGCCTGTAGGTGCTTCTGTGGGGTTGCAGTTCGAAGGCAAGAGCCGCCTGGTAGAAGTCGATGAGACCCTCAAAGGGTATTGCACACAAGTCCGGTGGGGCATACTCAATGAGCTTCTCGTTATCTTTCTCACGAGCATTGTCTTCCATCCATTTGATCGCGGCGCGGACGGCTTCGTCAGAAGGTAACTCTTCGACTTGGAGATTTAGTACCAGCCGTTTCAGCGACGATGCGCCTGCCGGCGTATTTTCTCCGGGACTTGCGGCAGGAGATTGCACGGGAGTCGTTGATGCTGCTCTTGATGTCGGCGAGCCTGACGAGTAGGCCGAGTCGTGGATACTAGTATCGGCGTCATCTGCCCAATTGAACTTCTTGAGACTTGTAGCCAGATTGTCGACTTCTGTCGGGTCTTGCCGGCCTTGTGCTGTTGCGGCCGAGGTCTTGCCGGTTATTTCGAGTCGCGGCGGGTCGGTAAATGTCCTTTTAGCAACACCCGAGAAACGTCTGAGCAGCTTTAGAGGCACCTGCTTCACGAAGGTGTCGCCAATATAGACTTCGACCCTTGTCAGTTGCGGACGGTCGTTCATCGTGTGCTGACTTGGAGTCTTCCCAGCGAACCGGGACTTGTACCCGATGATGATCGGCTTGCCGTCCATGTCGTGGTCAATGTAGAGAGGGTGGTCCAGGAATCCAAATGCTGGGTAGAAATAAAGCTGCTTCTGTGGCTGAGCCCAAGATGGAAGCTGATGCTGGAAAGGTTCAGTTGACTGCGCTTCTGCCAGTTCGTGAGGATGACCAAATAGTTGAGGATCGTAGTGTGACCCAGCCGCTGTGTGCTGGCTGTCTGCGTCTATAGAGAGAGGTGGATACTGTGAAAAGTCCGAGGTGGCAAGCAGGTTGTGGTGGACTTTGGTGAGTGTGTGGTTCGCCAGTCGGTCCAGTAGTTTGAGTGATGCTGTGGATTTGAAAGAAAAGGTCGAGTTCTTGGACGATCGCTTCTTATTTATATGTCGTTTGCCCGTGTTTGGGTGCCGCCGTGAATGCGGAGCGTGGTAAACCGCTCGCCTCATGATGGTGGTGATGATGGTGTGTGTGGCGGATGATGGGCATCGTGATCAAGTGCGTAAGGTTTGTCGTAGGAATTGCCTCCTGTAGCCGTGAATAAAGGTAGGAGATCAACAATGCTCGGCAAGGGCGTAGAACCCGGCCGACATGTGCCGAAGTTGCTCATTCACTGAAAGCCATTAGGCAGTCACGTATGAAATGATACTGATCCAGCACAGTACCTGCTTGGCAGCGGCGGCCGTCAATATGCAAGCAGCCTCGGCTTCATAAGTAGAACAGCATCGCTCTCTCGGTCCAACGCGCTGCTTCAGCCGTCATTGTGAAGGCTGCTTCATGGGGTTGTAATCAAGAGTAAACGGAAGAACGCGTCGGGTTCACGATGATGTCGCTGTCCACTGCTGCCCGGCGGACGTTCTGCGGTACTTCAGTGAAAGTTGTTGAGATCATGGGAGTTCGCTGCTGAATAGACACGTGCAGTATACGGCAATGTAGTGGACATGGTATCGTCAAGAGGGAAGAGAAGCGAGCGCATCGCGAGGTGTTGTTGCACATGATGGACCCCTGCGCGCGATGCTGCGCGATGATTGGCTCGACACGCGCGTCAACTTCTTCCCGTCTGCCGCGTTCTTCAGACGAACGAACAGGTGACCACGATCAGGAGTGGGAGGTCGTTCGTCAGAAGAGCGGCGGCAGAGTTATAAGAAGCGCCCGTCTGCCTGTCGAAAGCCTGCTCGTGCATGCCAACTCCTTCTCCCGCCATGTCAAAGTTCACTTTCGCCGTTGTTGCAGGCGCAGGCGCCGCCGTGGGAGCAGCGACGACTGCTGCAGTCTATGGCCTCACGAGGCCCAAGCAGCAGCCTACGAATACCATCGCGACGACTACGACTGCGGTCAGCAAAGACGCCACACGAACAGGACCTCCGCCACCTACTCCCATTCCGCCGATTGCACGACGAGACGATCCAACAACGCCTGGCATCCCACCAGTCGACCCAGCAGGCGTCTTTCAATATGGGTTCCCAGGACCCACTTCAGACATTCGAAACGCATGCTCTCTCACATCCTCTTATGATCGACGAACAAGGAATCCACACTGGGTGGCAGAACACATCACACCGGCTAGCCTGCTCATGTCAGGCGGCGACAGAAGGCACTCATCCTTTGCTGAGGACTTGAGCATACCGGAGAAGTTCAGAGCAAAGTTGAAGGACTACTTTCGATCTGGATATGATCGTGGACATCAAGTCCCAGCGGCAGATGCGAAGTGGAGTCAGGATGCTATGGATTCTACGTTCGCATTGTCGAACATGTGCCCTCAGGTTGGTGACGGCTTCAACAGAGATTACTGGGCGCACTTTGAAGACTTCTGTCGACGTTTGACATCTTACTATCCGTCCGTTCGAATCGTCACTGGTCCTCTCTATCTTCCCAAGCGGGATCCGGTCGATAACAAGTGGAAGGTCACATATGAAGTCGTTGGTCACCCACCAAACGTCGCCGTTCCCACACACTTCTATAAGCTGATCTTTGCTGAAGATGGCAAGACTGGTGGAAACGTCAGCCTGGGTGCTTTCGTGCTGCCAAACGATGTGATCCCGAACAGCAAACTATTGTCCGACTTTGAGGTTCCTCTGGAGGCATTGGAGCGCGCGTCTGGATTGGAATTCGCGAGTCTGCTGCCACCTGCGAGAAGAAAGCAGCTATGCAAAGAGGTTGCTTGCAGTGTCATTGTGAAGGAGTATGCGGATCGACAGAAGGCTTTCGCGAAGGCCACTCCTCCGTCACAAGCGCCTCCACCAGCTAAGCCGATTACACCTTGGACGCAATAGAACGATACTGGAAAGAGTTCGGCGTTGTGGGATAGAGCACGAAGTTTCGGCGACTAATGCCTAGCCGTATGTTTTGCTGCATTACAGCAAAGGTTAGAGCATATGATACAGCGTCACTCGGCGCCATGACGTCCGAGAGACGCATAATGTACAGCGTGACAATCAACTGCCACTTTCCTTCTGTCGGCGTATCATATTCATCATCGACAAGTAATGTCGAGCAACGCCTTGCAATCCTCTTTCCAGCCTGAGTCCTGCCAAAGCCGACCATACAGCCCTCTCTCATGACTCTGCAATCTCTCTAGCGCACTTCACCTACAATCCTCCAAAACTCTGCCCACTCCCAACTCCTCTCTGTACATGCCCGAGATATTGCTTCGATACCGCTGTCCATGATGCCATGTACTTCTCCATGCAATGTGTGTAGCAAGTCTGTTCGCCGGAGGATAATGAGGAGCCGGGTTTCGGTACGCAGCGCTCGAAGCAGTGTTCGTTGAGTTTCTGCGAAGAAGGAAAGTATTAGTCAAGGTTAGATGGAGGTAGAGCGGGTGGAGGATGTGTACCTCTACTAATGCTCTTGCGTTGGCGAGGGCGGCTTGTTGGCGGACTTGGTCCATGATTTGTTGCTTTGCGTCGGCCATTCTGGGGATGTGATGTCGCGAAGATATGGAATATGGATTTTTTTTTCCGTAGAGATGCGTGTGAGGTCTGGGACAGTTTGCGATTCAGTTGTCGATGTCATGTAGTAGAGACGCTGGAGGGCATTCCCGCGGCGAGGAAACCCGGAGAAGGCTCGGAGGGTGGATTTGCTGGAGTTGGAGTCGCTTCACTGACAAGCATTCAACGCGACTTCGACTAAATGGCTCTTATCGACCGTGAACGCCAATACTGAATGTCATATACATCATCTCTACCCAATCTGGAGCACTCTCTGGGATGTTGCGACCAAAATCCTGAAACCCTTGGTTTCCACGATGGCTCCGACTCTCCCGCCAAGTTCGAGCACAGTCACCGTTCAGCAGCATCAATGTATTTACGATCTATACGTCGACTGTCTATACCTGTGTTGCCATGAGGGATTTGTTTTCTCCATGTGACCTGTCATCTACCGCAAAAAGACTATCTCATTTCCAGACCAGACTAGCGGTGATGATGTCTAATCGCCAAGAAGCAAGCCGCACCTTGCACTTGACCTGGCCACCGGCTGTTCTCCAATACGAAGCCATTCTTCGTGCACTCGCTCCTGCTGGACGAATATCGAAGTCCCCAAATCAATTAGCATCACATACTACTACATGCTTTTGCTGAGGAACGAAACCGCCATTAAGCACATCGACTACCACGATTCCCGTCTGCATCTGGGAACTGTGCCTGAGGCCTCTCACCAAAAGTTCATTGCGCCTTGCCATGGTGGGCGACATGACCTCCGTGAACGAGGAGTCGTATTTTTGTTACCGTATGCTTATATTCTCCCCTCTGTGGAGCAAAAGACAACGACGGCAGAGCAACAGAACAGCAAAAAGTCTGCGCCGAGAGGGAATCGACTACTTTTTGTCAACATATGTCCAGACAACGGAGAGACATTGAGAAACTTACACCCCCCCCTGCTGCTTGGAAGGCAGCAATCCTAACTAGGAAGAAAATCAGCGGGCGTCCTGTACACTGGACATGGTTGGATAACACTCACCCACTAGACCATCGGCGCTGGGATGTGATTGGCCAGTAAAGTCATTGATAGTATATATATATCGTAGGTTTTGAGCGGAGGGTGAAGTGAATTGTCAAAGGGTCCGGATTTCAGCGCATTCAGCGCTGGAATCAGTCTGATCTGACATCTCTTACTCTCTGAGTCCTCGCGAGACTCTCTTAATGCATCAATTGTGCTGGTTTTGACGTACATATAGCAGGATACTGTTCCGGGACTACCCGCTCGGACACCCTTTTTCACATGAATGCTACATCTCGCCCAGCAAAACAACGCTTGTACCCTTCGCTCAAAATTTAAGACTGCCGGAGGTGTACATATTCGTCAGTTGGCTACCAGGGCTCAAGAAGATACAACCCACCCAGTACAAAAGCTGAAGCAAGGAGTGGTCTGCAATATTTGGAAACGGTCCATTAGGTTCGAACCAGCACCGATCTGAACGAGAAAAGTCCGCGCCTTCCGCATCTTTGATTGTCAGTCATGTGCTACATCTATTCTAGCTGATCAATTCCACATCAAATCGTCCCAGAGCTTTGCAAGTCTCTCGTAGATGCACGGCGGACACAGGTATCTCTCCAACAATGACCGCAATGTATCCAAGTCGGTGATACCAAGGGTGCCCAAGAGCCTGTAGATCGCAGATATTTGCGGCTCCACACGCATATCAGACGTAACGCACAAGGTGCAGAGAGTCCAGAGCAAGATCTCATCATATATAGTCCCGATGAGAGGATCCCATTCGACTCCCAGAGTACTGCTCCAGCACGCGACAATGCCATCGGTCAAGGGCTGCGCAGCTGCACGCTCTTGGCTGTAAACTCTCATTAACGAACCGAGCATGCTGCCAGCAGTACGGACCACCTGAGATACCCGTGACCTTAGCTGTCTTTGCATGAAGTTAGCGTTTGCCGCTTCTTCTGTTGGCACGCATGCCCATATTGAGCACCATAGTTCGCGCATCCATCTTCGGGCACCAGGTATTTTCGGATCGTAATAGCCCAAACTGCTGATCAGGAAGAGAAGTCGTGGAGGCAGAAGGTTCTGCGCTGCGTAGAACTTAAATCCAGGACTCATACGGGTACCGCCTCGAAAAGCTTCAGATTCGACACGATCTGGATAGCTGAAGATATTGGCTTTCTGCGGTTTCCTGTCTGTCGCGTCAAACAGTGCGGGCAAAGCCCTCGAGTGTAGTGCGCAAATCTCAGCATCGCCAAACTCCTGTGTTTGCTCTTAGTCAGAACGCAGAGGCATACCTCTGGTGACATTGACACTGAGACTTACCACCTCCCAGCCTATGAGCATGGCAATTCCAATGGCCAGAGTGCTTGAGGCTTCAGCGCCGGTCTCCATGGCTCTCTGTATCATGATGATGAAGTTGTTGCGCAGCCACGACACGAGATGACCAGTGTCCTGCTGAGCAAATCCAGTCGCGCCAATCCTTGTACATGCCAAGGTGATGATTGCATTGTAAAGAAAGCTGTCAATGTAGAGCTCCGGTAAGACTTGGTCTGACCGCAAGATTGAAGCCTCCTTGACAAGACCTCTCATTTGTAAGAAGCCACGAGCGTTGCCAAGGACTAGCCAAGTATCAGCATAGTCTCAAGCTCTCTTCAGCGTAGCAAATGCTTACAATGATCAACGAGACCTACTACGTCGTCATGCCAATCTGCACTCGGGTTGTATGAATCAAAGGGATTATGCCACTCCATGGCTAGTTGACTTGGTCTTGCTACTGGTCGTAATTGCCAACTTCGAATCACATCGTGCCCATCTTGGGCGATTCCGAGAGCCTTCAGGGTCTGAGAGTCATCCAGACGGTCATCTTCATCTTCATCTTCATCTTCATCTTCATCTTCATCTTCATGCTTCTCGATCTTTGGATTCTGCAGACTCAAAAATCTCAGCCGAGGAATGATAGACGGGTCCTTCTGTCCAGCTCTCAGTGCCTTCTTGGCCCGGCTTTGCTGATGTTGAAGTTTCGTAACATGACTGCGGACCAGCTTCCGAGTGAGCTTCGATTGTTCCGGATGGCTGTAGTTAATGAAATTGAAACGCTCCGTCCGGTCCGGAGCTGGACTCCGACGATGGAGTAGATGCATCCTCGTCCAGAAGCTGAGAGTGGGTAGTCCGAGTCTGTCCTGATGGCATTGCATGGATCACTCATCCGCAGGGAAGTGCCATTGCTCGATAGATTAAAACCTGCCAGGTTGCGATGGCCAGAGCTGCCCGTGCGAAGATTTTCTCTTAGAGCTCCCATCAATGAGGAGCCGACTCCGAGTACCCGCGGTCTTTACGGTGATTACCATGAATGAATTTAGGTACACTTTGAGCCCAGTGCTGTTGAGTTCGCTACTTGCCGAATGCTGAGCGATATGCGAGCTGTAGTCTGAAGTCTACCATAGCCTGGGCCACGTACGTCTTTGAGCAGCGGCCACCTACGTCAGTGGGATCAGTATTCTTGTTTAGGGGCTTCCATATAGGATGCAATTATGAGAGGAGAGCTCTCTTATTACACTGAATGACACAAAGACTCGTTGCAGCAGAGAATAGAAATGTAGTTCCCGTGCTGAGAGCGAGCATGTGGTTGCATAAAGCTACTCAAGACGCAGGAGACACCCGTCAACGCCTCTTCCAGCCTGTCGGGATATCGCCAAGACGCTTACTCATGCACTCCAGCCTGCATGTGATTGATGTGCCGAGAACGGCGCGCGAGCGCACTAAACAACGACGAGGAACCGTGTTCGCAGCTAACGGAGTGTTCACACTATGCGCATTATCATTGCTCTCACTACCCTGATGATGGGGCAGGTCAATGTATGTCATTCAGTAGTACCTACGGGGGTGGTGAAAGATCCAGTCCAGTTACCGACAGCTTGAAGGCATCATTCCTGGAATAGCTTCCAGCAACATCAAGATCCAGTCGCCCTCGCTCGCAATCTTCAAAATCGGCCTCTTGTATCAGCAAGCCGCCGTCCTCTACGTCCAAAAGCGGTCCCTGGAGGACTTGGCCCATCGGTCCAATGATACAGGACCCGCCACGACATACCAGCTCGTCACCTTTCGGATCCGAAGAGCCATTGGCATTTGCCACTGCTGGCGGGACAGCCGATTCCGCGATCGAGGAGGAGTCCATGTTCTCGTCCATGGCGGGCAACACGAGCTGGTGTTTCTCTTCATGGACTGTGTATGTCGATCTGCGTCGCTCTCGTAGAGGCGACACGGAGCCATTCATGAGGGGCGGCTCGTGACTGTGCCCAGGTGGGGGCGGAGAAGTGACGTGGCCAGTCACCCAGCCCGGTAGGTTCTTTCGACTGACGCAAGATATGGCGCTCACAACGAAACATCGACCTTCGTTTCCCACCGTTTGCATCAATGGCAGCCAGGTTGGACGTGCGTCTGCTGTAGGTGCCAGCCATAGATTGACATTTTGGCTGTAGAGCGAAAATCTGAGCAACGGCATGATGTTCTCCCAGCATATGGCTGCCGCCATGGTCAGCTTCACACCTTTGATGGTCGTTGTCACTGCCTTGAGAGTGCTTGGTGATCCTTGACCCCAGACCAGTCGCTCGCTGCCCGTGGGCATGACTTTCCTTCTCTTTCCCAACACACCCAGCTTGGGACAAACATAGAGAACCGCGCAATACAGCGTACCACCGCTCTTCTCCACGAGCCCCGTCACAACAAAAACACCAGTCTCCCTTGCCACGCGCTCCAGGTACTCTCTCGTACCATCACCTCTGTACTCTTGCCCCTTGGCCAGCGGTAGTTTCCTCCCAACCCAATCATCTCCGGCCCCTGCTGGAGTGTCGCCCAAGTCTACACAGCTCTTGAAGTACTGCAGAAACTGCTCCCTCCCTTCATCGGTACGACCGCCTATCGTCGCGCCGAAAGCGCATGTCCTTGGGTAGCCTCCGAGGTATGCCTCAGGAAACAGGATGAGGTCCACGCCCTTCGAAGCTGCGAGGCGTGTGGTAGAAGCCAGAGAGCCGAGCGTCTCCTGCAAAGTCGAGAGAGTCCGGGACTGCGAGACTGCCAGTTTCAGCTTCTGTGGCATGTTTGCTTAGTCTGTTGTCAGTGGCAACTATTGTATGTCAGATTCAAAGAATAGACGCCCAGGAGATATAGACAGAGCATAAGTATGCACGTGGTTACCCCACCCATCTTTGTGCCCTACAGGCATTGGTGCTAGGTGCTCTTTGTGGATACGGTACCGCTCCTCCCACAATCAGCGCAAGCGGTCATTACAACATCGGAGGACTGGGGGTCATGAGGACCGTCTGCTTTCTGCCTTTGCTCATCGAACTTGTACATAGCCGCAGGTCGGAGGATAACGTTGATTGACCAAGCTGTAGACTGGGTTGATGAAGCTTGAAGGGCCGAGGTCATTCATCGAGCTCCTTCCAATCTTGGCGGTTTCAGCCGCGGAGGCAGCCTCTCTACTTTATCCGGGCGCTCAATGCCAACGCGAACCTTCGGGCTTGACCTGCCTGCTCTGTCAGAGCCTCGCAGGCTCCATCACCACCAAGACCAAGTTCACAGCAACAGGAAGACTGTTTCGCTACACCACTTCGAAGAAGCCGTTCCTCCTGATGGAAGCGATACATCTCGCACATGAAGCACACCGAGCAAGAGCACCGCCGGAACCGCCTTATGTGCCATCAAGCATGTACTCAATACAAGCTATTTGTCATACAATCTATCTCGTGCCTGTGCGAGACGTTCTAGCCTACTGTAATCGCAGGAACATCATTCTCGACCATTCAAGGGCGTCCACTTGCGGCTTCGCTTTAGATTCTTCCGCTCTCTGACAAAGTACTTACTGTACTTCAGCACGACGTCGACATCTCCACCTGGGCAACTACCGGCCAAGCCGCCGTCGATGCCATCCGCAAAACCGGCTGCTCGCACTACACCCATAAGATCATCCTCCCAGGCAACGACTGGACTCATGCCACAACCCTCATCTCCCACGGCTCCGCCGCCGCCCTTCGAAAGATCAAAAACCTGGACGGTACAACCGATAACCTCATCTTCGACGTCCACGCCTACCTCGACTCCGACGGCTCCGGCACATCCACTTCTTGCACGACCAACAACTTCGAGGCTTTCTCCACCCTGGGTGACTGACTGAGGACGAATAAGCGTCAGGCGATGTTGACGGAGACTGGTGGTGGAAGCTCGGGTAGCAGCTGTTTAGAGATGGTGTGTCAGCAGTTTGAGACGTTGAATGAGTATTCGGATGTTTACCTGATATGGGTGGGCTGGGCCGCTGGCAAGTTTGCTCCGGATGGGAGCTATGCGCTTTCGGAGACGCTGACGGAGAGTGGAAGTACGTGGACGGATCAGGAGTTGGTCAAGCAGTGTGTTGTTGGGAAGTTCAAGAATGCCACGAGCTCGTGAACTATCCGAAGAGTTCGTTAGTAGCATGGTGGGAAGCTGGGACATGGAGATGGGGAAAGTGTATGGATGTTTCAATTCAGTACGATAAAGCTAAGCCGTCAGCGCTGATGAATAGCTTCCTCTGCAATGCATCCCAACTAGCTATACCAAGTGACAGTACGAATTGAAACCAGGCTGTGTAGTTAAAGATAGAAGGGCTGGAAGGCGAGTCAAAACCAAGTAGTAGGCGCTGTTGTTACACAGTCTCTCCTGTTTGCGTATGCTTGAAGCGTGTCTTGTATAAGAGTACAATTTGTAACCCGGCCATATGGTTCTGAGTGGAAGGGCTAAGTAAAGTTGAGAGGGAGAGTCAAGACCAAGTAGTCACCGCTGTTACGCAACCCTCCTGCATACCTCTCGACCCAGTCATGTCCGGGTAACGAGTGTGATTTGAGATTCGGCAGTGTGTTTACGAGTGGAAGTGCTGAGAAGGGCAGAAAGAGAGTGTCGAAACTAAGTAGGAAGCACTATTGTGATAAGTGGAAGGGCTGAAAAGGGATGCAAGGGAGTCAAAACAAGCGCTGTTGTTATACGACCTCTCCTGCATACATATCTTGTAACAGAGTACGGGATTGGAGTTCAGCTGTAAAGTTATGAGCCAAAGGACCGAGAAAGGGAGAGTCACACGGTGAAAACCATTCAATTTCTCAGCGTGCATTGCTATCTTACCACAATAATGCCGACCATGGACCGCTGCTCTCTCGCATGACTCTCGAATCGCCATGTCTTGTAGCCAAGTCTTGAGTTGGCATTTGCCTGTGTGGTTATGAGTGGAAGGGCTGAGAAGGGCTTAGAAAGGGGCATCTCGCCGTCGCAATTCGAGAAGCGACTGCTGACTGCCGCCGCAGTTGCGCAGCGTGAGCGAGCTGAAGGCGAGCATACCTTGCAAGTGGACTTGGTGGATGGTGTCTGGAGGTTTGCTGAGTGATATAGTGCTGAATGTCGAGATGTAAACGTAAAAGACTGGCAGTGGAAGTGTTGCTGTGCGAGTGGCTTGGAATAATTCAGCTTCTCGGTGTACAGTGCTATCTTGTAACAATAATACTCATCGGCGAGTGCTGCTATCTCGCATGCGTCTCGAGTGTTCCAAGTATCTTAAATATAGGGAAGCTGTATTCGGCGGTGTGGTCGTGAGTGGAATGAATGAGTAGTGTTGGAAAGAGAGTCAAATGGCTTAGAATGGTACAATTTCTCAGTGTGCAGTGCTACCTTGTTCCAATAAGGTCGACCGGCGACCACTGCTCTCTCGTATGCATCTCGAGCAACACAAGTATCGTGAGTAGAAGGAAGTCGTATCTGGCGGTGTAGTCATGAGTGAGAGGGCTGAGAAGGGGTAGAAAGAGAGAGTGGAATGGCTGAGAATATTTCAAATCATGAGTGTACATTGCTATCTTATTACAATAGTGAGCGCTGCTCTCGCGCAGCATCTCGAGCATTTTAACAGTCGTAAGCATATGAAAGTCGTATTGATGGTATGGCTACTCGCGAGAGCGGCGAGGGCGCTTGCGGCCGCGACCGTTGTGGCGCTGCTTCTTTTGGGTATTGCCCATCACGTCAGCGTAGCCGACGTACTTCTGGCGGACAGTAGTCTCCGCCTTGAAGATGGTCTCGGTGGTGGTCTGCTCTGGGCGGTACTCGGTCTCGAAGACCTGTGGGACCTTGGTGACGACGACGAAGTTGAACGGGTCGTCGATGTCTCGTGGTGGAGCCTTGCCGACGTGCTCGTTGTAGAGGACCATGTCGTCGCTCTTGACGGACGTGCCGTAGTCGTAGAACTTGAATACGAAGGCCTTGGCCTCGCCACGCATGCGGATGGCGATGCGGATCAGCTTGGTGATTGGCTCCACAAGGCGGTAGCTGACTTCGCCGAACTTGGTGGGCTCCCAGGCGACGGCGAGCTTGGAGACGATCTCGTTCGTCTTGCTGATGGCGACGCGGTTGATATAGTCGTTGAAGCCGGGCGTGCTGTTGATGATGGACGAGACAGCTCTCATGCGCTTCTTCGTACTCTTCTCCAAGTCAGAGCCGCTGGTGGAGACGCTGGAACTCTGCTGGATCTTGCGGTCGTGGTAATAGATAGTGCTGAATCCGGTAGCTCCCGACTTAGCGATTTCATCAAGTAGTGGCACCTCGAAAATGCTCTCGACAGCAAGGCGCCAAACCAGACCGATAATCAGAGCGGCGTGGATGTGACGTTGCTCGAGGAGCACGTCGATGGCGACCTCGTTAGAGCCCTGATGAGCGCTGACCAGGCCAAAGAATGCTAGAACCTCATCGTCGAAGAACGCTGCGAGCTTGATGCCAACGCACTCGGTGACGATTCTCATGATGCTGTCATTCGCGTTGTTGAACAGCTCCTTGTAGGTCTTTTGGAGGGACTCAGAGGTGGTAGTGAAGGTGCTGGTGGTACTGAAGATGGAGTCCGAGCGTTGGTGTTTCTCAGTGAGTGGAAAGAGCGGAAAAGTGAAGTCGCTGGTGAAGCTGGCTGGAGCGCTGCTGAACGAGGTGCGTGTCTGCGGCCACATTGGAGATGGCGACTTGGTGAAGCAGGAGATGAAGCCGCTATCCATGCTGTAGACACTGCCAGTGGGTGGAGTAGGCGGAGTGGTGTTGGTATACAGCGGCTCAGAGCTCAGAACGAGCTCGCGGAGCGTGGTAGCTGTCTGTGAGGTTGGTGTGACCGGCAGAGAGACACTGAAGACCTTGTCAGCCACCGAATTGGAATTCATCAGACGTGCACCACGTACCCGCCATCGCTGCTATCCTCGTCGTACTCAAAGCCATTGGCAGCTCGAATTGCCGGCAATTCAGAGCCAATAGTGCCGAAGTCGCGGAAGGCAGGCATGACTGCGACGAGGAGGTTAGCCATGCATCTCGTTGCCGCAGGTTGAGAAGAAAAAGCCGATTGCGATACTCTTCACGTTCAGCGAGCGTGTGATGGGAGCGTACTTTGTATGTGGTTTGCTGGGTGAGAAGAGTAAACTGTCAAGTGGTGGTGGTGGTGCTTGCAAATTTCGAGCGAAGAGGAGATGTCGTAATGAGAAAGAGACAGCAGAAGATATGAGTGATATATAGCTGTCCCAGTCACCTTAACGTGCTAGAATAGGGACAATAGGGACAATACCACCCCGCCAAATCCCACCTTTTCTTCATGTCCCACTCGTTGTTCACCTCAAAAGGGTCGTGCGCTTGCTCTGTGCACGAGGATGTCGAGCAGCACTGCCTCAAACTGCTGGCGCGTGCTCGTGAAGAAATGCTGGGACTTCATGAAGAGATGCTGGGACACGAAGAAATGTCGGGACTGCCGCGTGTGTAACGGCTGGAGCAGCAAAGAGGGGCAGGAGGTTGATGAAGTCGAAGTTGAAGCTGAAGCAGCAGCCGTTGCCAAGCCAAACTAGGCCTCGCGGGATCTCGAATCTTTGGCAGCCAGCTACATCTGCAGCAGCGCGTCTGCAGTAATAGTCTCCAGAAGAAAGCGTCCAAATGTCCGATAGCCACCGTCGTCGGGATCTTCAGTAAGGTCAACAAATAGTCGTGTGGTATGGTATCCTTGTCATCCGGCTTTGCGACATCTTGTAGGTTGTATCAAGCACCGCGGGGTCTCCCTACGTGACACCAACGTCTTTTGCATGTGAAAATGTCGAATATCTCAACTCTCTTCAGGACTCATCCCCCAAGCGCGAAAGCCGTTTCTTGATCGAGCCCGTTCCCCTCTACCAATGACCCTGCGCTCCATCTCGTCGCCAAATGTTCTTGAGATCCCGCTGAGCTCGACAATTCGAAGCGTATCGTAGGGCGGAGGTAGAGGGAGGGCATGTGTAAGAGAAGGAGAGGTCGCGCCAAGTGTGAAGTCGGAGGCAAGGTTTGCGGCCCGTGCACGGCCGCAGCTCCGTACCCTGGCCTGTCGTGTCTCTCCACCAGCAGATTGCTCGCTCTTCGCTTCCTTCACCCTTATTACTACGACTCCCAGCGTGTACCTTACTGTCACCTCCCACCAGAGTTACTGTGCCACCTGCTGTCGCTTCAAGATGTACCAAAGCCTGGGCCTACCAGCGGCTGATACAGTAGATAGCGCAATGCAACCTAGAACTGACGCGTGAAGGCAAGCCTCAAAACGCACCTCGAGCTCGTAGCACCGCGTCCAATACATGCACACCAAGGTGTTGCACATGAGGTCTCTTGGCTTGCAGCGCAGATCTCTCCCAGCGGCTGCTTTTGACTGCTTTCCCACCCCTCTCCCCTCCCATTTCTCGTAGTTCACGTATTGGACTCCTACGAGACATTTTGAATCATGGCAGACTACGAGAAAGTGGCGTCTGCCTCCTCTTCTGAGGCGGATGAGAACACCGCTCATGTTGGCGAGCTTATCGCACAGACCCGAGTCGAACGCGCCTTCAATACCATCCAGTTCTTCACGACCTCCATCACGTTCATGAGCAGCTGGGAAGCCATCGCCGGGAATCTCTACACCGTCTTCTACAACGGTACACCTCACGCGCCTACATGAGGATTTGCTTGAGGCACACTGCAGAGTTTGTGTTTTTCAATCGGGTCGACTCTGCTCAAACGTCTGGATGGACCAACGACTTCATCAGCTGGAACTTGGGGTTGCAAACCTCCGTGTGGTGCTTCGTTGGTTCGTAACATCAGGTATGCACTGTGGATCTGAGACTGACTGGGCACATAGGCTTCGATGCTGCCGTCCACCTCAGCGAAGAAGTACGCAAAGCACCCACGACAGTGCCATGGGTCATGGTCATGACGAATGTTGTCAACGGCCTGATGGCATGGCTCTTCATCCTGGTGATTCTGTTTTGTGTGGGCAAACCAGAAGATGCTCTGGAGTATCCGCAGCCGATGCTGGCAGTCTTGCTCAACGCAACAGGTTCTGCGCGTGCTGCCACGGCTATGTCTTCTGTCTTCTTGGTCATATCGATGTGTGCAATGGTCGTGAACGTCGCATCTGCATCTCGTCTAAGCTGGAGTTGGGCAAGAGATGGAGGGCTTCCAAAAGTCTTTGCATATGTACGTCGCTATCATCATCTATTTCTTTGTCATTGCTGATCATCACAGGTGGACTCGATCAAACGTGTGCCGGCTCGAGCGATTCTCTTCTCTGTTGCGATCGTCGTATTGCTCAGCCTGATCAATATTGGAAGCAACGTCGCACTACAGGTCTTCATATCCCTCAGTACCATCGCCATGTACATCAGCTACTTCATCGCAATACTCATGATGGTATTTCGGAGGTTCAGCTTAGACCCACCACAGATGGGACCCTGGTCGATGGGCAAACTGGGCTTGCCCGTCAACGTCTTCGCACTGGTGTACACGGCATACATCATGGTTTGGCTGCCTTTCCCAATCGTTATACCGATCACTGCGTCCAACTTCAACTACTCCAGTCCGATTCTGGGGGTTGTGGTATTGCTTGCGATGGCATCATGGGTCGTGGTGAGGAAGAGATGGCCGGGATTAAGGGAGGACATCATCGAGGTCGCGATCAAGGAGTAGAGGCACATCAAAAGGGCAAGGATTGCGAGGTACGCAATGTCAGGAGACATTACGAACGCTTCACGCGCCGATGCAAATGAATGATTCACTTGAAGATGACTCAGGCTTTTAAGCGCCTTCGGGAAGCTTCCGGCCGTGCGTCACGCCGCGACCGTTCCTGACTCTTTCGACGGCCTCTCTTGTTGTCTTCTTTCAGATGACATTCTAACGACCACATCACATGCTCAGTAAGTTGTTGGGCTTTGGGGTTCGACCTGGAATACGAAGGTAGGCTGCCGTCCATGTTTCGAAATCGGCCCATTTTGCGAGTTCACAAGTAGCGCCGTTCGTGCAGCCGTGCACGACTGGGTGATCTTGAGGGAGGTAGTCGCCGGCGATGGTGTGTCTTGGGGCGCGGGAGAATTCTAGGCGTCTTGGTCGCTGATAGCAGCGGATACAGCCTGAGTGAGTGAAGTCAGGAAATAGCGTAGCGGCGAAAATGGTGGAAGAGCTTACCAGACAGGTCGTAGATCCGGTTGCGCAGTTCTGCCGGTAGGTCTTCGAAAGAAGTCGGTCGCTTGTCAGGACTGTCTTCAGCCACGTTCGAGATGGCTGGTGGGAAGGAGGACATGGGTGCTTCTGGCTGCTCTTGGAAGAGCTGGGAAACGTCACCGACGAGCTCCTCGTCCATGCCGCGCGCCACGGCCGGCAGATTGTGAGCGCTGAAGATTGCACGCAAAGAGGTCAAGGCAAAGAGAAAGTTCAAGAGCACCCGAAGCAGCGTTTGCTTCTCGTTTGTGCAGAGACCCCTAGCCTTGGCAGCGAGTTTCACATGCTCGCGTCACTTCTCACTGGAACGATCCAGCTTCACGTGCCGGAAACGGCTAGCACGCGTAGCCTTAGATATCTTTTCTTAGGGATCCAGATCGAGTCTGAGAAGTGATGATATCCGGGTACGTTGTATGCTATGAGGATTATTCTTTCCTTGATCTGCTCGCACTTGAGATTGGCCGAGATAGTTGAGCTACATAACGTGCCACAACTCATTGAGAAATCATTTTTGCACCACATCAAATAAATTTATCCACCATTCAATACCTTGCTAAGCTGACGGTATCACGCTTGTGGACTGCCATCCGTGCAGCACCAGCCGATTCATTCCTTGCATATCTCTCAAATGAATCGCAACAGGGCTCAACATTGCCATCCAGGTCGCCATCCGCTCGATCACTCATCCTCACCGAGACTGAGCAGACGGCTCACATCACTTCTTCCCTTCTTCACTTCAGCGAGTCTTGTCGCGAAGGCTCTCAACAGCAGAGCGCGCAGACTTGCAAAACGGCGCCCTAAGCTTCGTCACCTGTACCACATTCTCGCTCAGACGTACACCGCGATTGTTCACCTCCTTCATAAAAGCTTTTTTGAGGTACCGCAACTGCTTCTCGTTGGCATAGACTTCCGCAGATGTCATTGTTCCTGCCATTCATGCTCCTTCCGCATACCAACGACGCACAGATGATGGAGAGCTGAACGCAGAATAAATCTGGGTACCTCTCGAACAACATCCCTGTCTCGACAAGCGACTCACGATTTCACGTCGAAGTCGGAAGACACGTGGCAGAAATCTCCAGACCCAAGGTTGAAAGCTTGCTCCTGGCTGTAACAATCCCCCGAATGCCCGGCTGCGGCTGACGAGCTGAACATTCGCTTGCCTGGACGTGACTGATTGCAGATGCCGACTTGCAAACAGAATGTTCAGTGTCGGGCGAGTGCAATTCGGGAGCTGAGTCATCCTCCAGCTTTGAGACTTTCATCGCAGCAGATTCATGTCCAGTCCAGGCATAGTCCGATGAGCAGTGTGATACCAGATACCTTCAATCCGCCGATACTCACAAAGCGTCACGTTTCTCTGCGCAACGCCTTCATACAGCCCAGAAGTCTCCATGTTAGCGAAGATCTCTGCCCGACCATTCCTCTCGTCCACACTGGTGTTGAAGCTGAGGGGTTTGACTTGGTATCCTGGACGGCTCTCCTTGATGCTACGAATAGTGTCGACAAATTGCTGACATGTGAGCTTCTTGGAAGAGATAGCCATTGGGAGCTCGCATTCCCAGTATGCGGCTTTGTTCCGGAAGAGAGGACCCTCGTGAGACCAGTTTTGCTCGTTGACTGCGTTGCAGTCGTCACGGATAGATTGTTCGAGCTGAACGGCGATGCTCTGCTCTGTCTCTGGTTCCGATGATTGAGTTTTGGGCGAAGAGTCCGTGTCACTGTTCGGAGTGGGTAACATGTGGTCCAAGGAGCGACGAGGTGTTGTCTGTCCAGGCAGTGTCATGGTGAAGCTTCGCAAGATGGTTGCTGGGTTTATCGCTGCCAAAGAGAGCTTGGGGATCCCGGTCTAGCGTGTGTCATCAAGTCGCCACATGGGCGAGGTAAACTGCCATGGTCCAGCTCGTGAGCTTCTGTACATGATCGATCTTGACCGGTCAGACCTGAGCCGATGTGAAGAAGGATTGCTGCTTGAGATCGTGGACTCTTTTCGGAGCATGAGAACTTGCTAAGCTCGGGCAAGCGCAGAGTTTAACACGGGCCTAGATCGAGTTGATTCCGCGTGGCTGCTGTCAAATATTAGCTCAGCATTCGTCAAAGCAACCTTGCTGCTTCTCACTTCTCCGCTCTCACCACCAACAATGTCACGTACTCTCACCTGCCTGTCTGATGTCTTCTTCGGCTGCATCATGAGTTACGTTGCTTGATCCATCAAAGCGTATCTCCTCGCCATTCCTGCCAGCCGTGTTCATCCGGTCTTCACAGGTTGTTTATCATCTGGGGTCACGGCTTGTCTGCTGAAGGACGATGTATCTGGTGAAGAGAAGGACTGCCTGACCAGTAACACGACGTATTGGGCGGTCATTCTAGCTGTCAGATATGGAGGCACCGAGGTGTGCTCTCGGAGTATTGTGGACGATGCGAACGACATGGCCTGCCAACGAAAGGCATAGCCATCGTGATTTCTCCTGGGATGCGGCGACTGAGACCTGGCGTGACTCGACACACAGTCTTTACATTGTTCTACCCAAGATGAGGGACGGGATAGCGGCTGTCCTTATTCCTGTGGTTAAGGTGTAAGATCTCGAGAAAGAAATGAATGATTTGTGGCAGGTTCCGCATCGCCACCTTTACTTCCTGCTAAGCTGCAACTCGCGCCGCAACTGCGTATGACTGTCTGCTACTATACAGTCATAAGAGAATAGCAATCACGATCAACCTATCGTCAACGAAGACAACAAATAGGTCCTGTAACTCAGTGGTCAGAGTGTTGGCTTCCAGTCCCAAAGGTCGTCTGTTCAACTCAGACCAGGATCAATCATTTTTGCCCGGCAGGACGTTCTTTTGCTGCGCGGTAAGTCGACCAAATCCGAACGGTCTTCTCTCAAAACGATTCGTTGGACCCGCTCTCAGCAGAAGTGCCGGCTCGCGCATCTGATCGTATCTCCTTTTCGTTGCCATTTATGATTGATACCTGTGAATGCATAAAGAAGAGCGTGGGAGCTTTCACTTTGCTACTACCGGAGGATGCTCGATATGAAATCCGACATCACTTTGTGCACTTCGCAACGCATGCTAATCCAACCTCCATCTACTCAGCACTTAACCGCAACATTTCTTGCGTGTGCGCTAGAGGATAAGGCTATATAAGTATAGCAAGATTCCATCCACCAATCAAGACAGGTTAAACTCCTGGTCTTAGGACGTAAGCCGCTCCACATTCCTCTTGAGCCGCAACCGGCTCTAACATTGCTCTAGCTGTGGCGCAGCGGTAGCGCGTCTGATTCCAGTTCTCTTGGAGCATCCAGAAGGTCATCCGTTCAAATCGGGTCAGGTTCAGTCACGACTGACACTTCTCTTTTGCTCTTGCTGTTCGTGAGGATGTCCAGAAAAGGTGGTGTACATGTGCCGCTTCATCGACTATGCCTCCCGAACGCACCACTCCTTTGGCTCGCTACACATCGTGTTTCGACCAGCGTCCTGGCCTTGTTCTTTTGCTCAGGCACCTGGTCGAAAGAGGCAGCGGTAGTGTCATGCATTCCTCAATGGAAGATGTATTCATCGATTGAAGGCCAAGTATGTGATTGAAGCGGCGGTGACGCCAAGCCAATTCGGGGTCCGTGTCCGCTCTGAGCTTTCTCGCGTCTTTTCATCCAGCAGCTCTTCCACCTCCCACAATTCATCAACATCAACGTCACCTCTTCTCTCGGCGCCGCCATCTCCTTCTCAGCACAATTGTGCTTTATATTCTCCACAATGCCTCCCCGAATACAGCCTCATCGCCTCTCCACGCCCACACCATGCCAATGCTTCCGCACTCGGCCACAACCTGTCCCTGAAGCCTTTGCCCCATCATCTCAAATTCGCCGATTCCGCCGAGCTGCAGCAGAACCAACAGCGAAGGGCACACTCCTGCGGCGGAACATGTGGGCATGGCTCGATGGACCCGGAAAAGTCTTTCGCGATCCACTGGCTGGCAGCACAAACTACATGAGCGCGTACGATAGGCAGGGAAACCTCCTTCGAACTAAAAAGCCGCAGGGCAATCCCCGAGACAGGCGAGAGGCCACTGCCGTAGATGAGAACGTGCCGCCGGAGGAAGAGGAAGAAGAGATACAATGCAAAGAGAGGCTGGATGGATTGGATGACCAAGAGATTAAAGCGAATATCGAGAGGAGGGCCGCTGCTCGAAATGCAAAGGCGGAACGGGATGCACGAAGCGGTTTGCCAAGGGAGCGGGCACAAGATATGCGACCGTACCCTCTCAATCGCGACTTCCGAAGTGAGAGTGTGCTATCGGAAGATCTCAGAGAGGAAATTTACCGGCAGGTCGTTGGTGCTGGGGTTGATATATCAACTGTAAGCGCCGCTTTCAGCATTGATCTGAGAAGGGTGGCCGCAGTGGTGAGACTGAAGACCATCGAGAAGCAATGGCAGGCTGATGTGAGTCGCACCCTTATCCCTCTACAATCTCTTCCCTTACATGATGATTGCAATGCAAAAATTCGATTAGTCTTCAAGACATCCACATGGTTACAAACAAGCTTTGCGAGCCTCTCTGATTTTTCCGAAAAATCCTACATCTACATCTGGAGTATAACATCGGACCTTCACTGACAGTTTGAGTAGGGCAAGCAATTGGCAAAGCCATACAACGAGGCTGTGCTCGCCATGCTACCGCAGACGAAGTATCTACCTAACCACCCCACGAAACAAATATATGAGCACGAGACCATCAACGATCTTCCTGTACATCCAAAGACACGGCAGCAACTCTTCTATCCTGTATCAGAGTCGCGCCAATTCACACGCGAGGACGCAGCGAAAGCATTCGATGACACCCTTCTCCCCGCAGATAAGCGCATACCTCATCCAGAGCTGATCGCGCTGGAGAAGGATCATTTGGAAGGAATCAGTCGAGAAGAGCGTTGGGTTAGACAACAGCAACGAGATGAAGAAGTGAGAGAGGCACGGCGGGTGGCGGAAGAGAGGAAGGCGAAGTGGGAGGAGCGGACACAGCGCATTGTGCCTACCAGTCGATGGGACTTTAAATTCCAAGACATATCTGCCGAGAAGGTTGGCAAGACTGGGCGGGCGAGAAATGCGGTTGGGGCCAGATACGGCATGGCTCATCTTGACCGCAAGAGAGGGCAGGTCAAAATTCCAACCAGCGTGGAGTAGTGACGGATGGTACAGTATATGTAGCATAATAGTTTCACAGACAGAAGCTTGTACAGACGAAGATACCCGTGCAATGCACACACCTGCAGCTTACTGTTTCAAATGCCTGTTCCTGGAGCTCGTCATTCGGCAGCGGCATGTGATGCATCTCAACCCGCAAAGCCAAAATTTCCCCACCAAATTGATCGACTGGAGCTTTCCCCGTCCCACCACCTCGCAATTGCCTACCTTCCTTCTTAACATACTCTCCTCCGTACATCTCCCATGCGACAACACAGAAGAAGAGTGCAATCCTAACACGACCCGGCAAAATGGCGGGCATCCTCTTCTACCTCCTCACCCTCACCTCCACCACCGTCCTCACCGTCAACATCCTCAACTTCCTCGGCCAAACCCTCAAAATCCCCGTCCTCGAATTCTACGGTCGCAGCATCGCCTCCTTCGCCGCCCTTCTCATCTGCGCGACCTACGGCACTATCGCTTCTGCCTGCTTAAGCCTCGTCGGGTATGGAGGTCTGGGACAATGGACGACCGCGAGGAGCTTCAAATGGACCATGTTACTTTTTACGGGTGTGTGGTTTGAGATTGAGGATGAAAAAGATTGGTTGAATACGACGAGACCCGCGGTATTCATGGGGAATCATCAGACGGAGTTGGATGTGTTGATTTTGGGGCATATCTTTCCAAAGTACTGTTCTGTTACGGCGAAGAAGAGTCTGAAGTGGTGGCCCTTTTTGGGGTGGTTTAGTAAGTCTACACCATACCTACGCATCGGCGCAAAGGAGGAGAGATGGTTTGAAGGGCTTTGGCTGACAAGAAGTGAGCAGTGGCCTTGAGCAAAACCGTCTTCATCGAACGCAAATCCCGCACGCAAGCCTTCGCCGCCTTTGACGATGCCGCGAAGCAGATGAAGATGGCCCAGCAGTCTGTCTACATCTTCCCTGAAGGAACGCGATCCTACTACGATGTCCCCGACATGCTGCCTTTCAAAAAAGGAGCTTTCCACCTCGCGATTCAGGCCCAGGTCCCGATTGTACCGATTGTCGTTGCGAACTACAGCAATGTATTGAACGTCAAGAAGAAGATCTTTCGACCGGGCATCATTTCTATCAAAGTACTAGAGCCGGTCAGCACCGAGGGGAAGACAAAGGAAGATGTGGATTCGTTGTTGCAAGAAGTCAGGGACAAGATGGTGAAGGAGCTGGTGACGTTGACCGAAGGTGCGAGGAAGGAGGGTGTTGCACTGAAATTTGAGGATACGCGTGAGAAGCACGCTAATGGCCGGGCAACGGGCGTGGATGTTGGCGAGAAGAAGGTGCTGAATGCTGCCGCATAGGATGGTGAGAATGACAGGGCATACACGAGCAGCTACCTTTTGACGACGGAGAAAGACGCTTGGCCGTCATTAGGGAGGCTTTTGAGAACGAGCTGCCAACTTTCCTACTGGCAGCCCCGAGATCACTGGTCCGAAGCTTCTCGCAGCAAGAAGAGTAACAATGCAATCACCTGCGCGATATGAATGGAAGGGACAGACGATGATACATGCTACATGTTGCGGATCAACAGCAAGATACCCCTTGAGCAGCATAATCGGCGTTTTGGAGATTAAAGAGGACATTCTGCTAGCAAGGCGCTTGGACGACAACGGGAAGCATGTGATGTGACCTAAAATACGATGTATCCACAACCACCTTCAGAGCTGAGACTCAACTCTCACATAGTCGCTAGCGTTCACCGCTCTCGGAGGAGTTGACAGCAGGTCAGTCCAGACGGGGATCATACAATCTTCGAACCGAAAGTATGGTGACGTCAGCAGGATCGGTGAGGCGAAAGAATTCGGTCGCGGACCCATTGGGTTCGTAATGCATCTTATCGCCTAGTTCTCACACAAATTGCCAACTGGAAAGCCGAGAGTAGGTGAGTGAAGAGAAGCGTTTTCTGCCGATTCATCCGGAACGTATTCTACAAAAGCGAGTCAAGATCCCTCCAACCCACGTTACTAAACTGGTCGACCTCACATCTTCCTGCACCCCAGCCTTACCCGTCGAGCTCTGTTGATCCCTCTCAGATTATCTTCCTCGTATCTTCGTATTTCAGCGAGTGAAGGCTTGGCCGCCATCTTTCAGGATGGAAAGCAACCGTTCTTCAGCCCTATCTTCGAACGCAAGACGAACATCCCAAGTCATCCCTCATTCGAATCGATCTTCAGCGGCTCTGACTTCTTCGGATAATCGATCGAGTACCATCTCAACAGACACGAGAAATAATAGATTGGTTCTTATTACTGGCGCTACGGGTGGTATGTCTTCTCTACCCTCTTCCACCCCCACCCTCCTTTCTCTCTGACTGATCGGTTTTGGTAGGCATCGGCCGCGCAACAGCCGTCTCCTTCGCTCGCACAGGCCGCTATAACCTCGCCTTACACTACAATGGCGCCAGCGAAGAAACGCGAGAAAAGCTCGTCTTGGCTATCAATGATGTCGTCCCGGCAGTCATTGATGTGGCGCTTTTCAAAGCTGACTTATCATCCTATGATGAAGTCCGTCGTCTCCACCGCGAAGTCGTCGAAGGGTTCAACAAACCCATTTCAATTCTCTTCGCCAATGCTGGGACTACTGGCGGCCTCTCAAGCGTCTCAAGCTTAGCGGACGTGCCGATTGATACGTTTGAGAAGACATGGCGGGTCAACACCGGCTCGAGTATCTTACTGGCGCAGTTGTGTCTCCCAGAAATGGAGAAACAGGAATGGGGTAGGATTGTATTTAACTCGAGTGTGGCGGGTTTGACGGGCGGTGTGGTGGGACCGCATTATGCGAGTTCGAAGAGTGCGTTGCATGGGTTTGTGCATTGGTTGGGTGGGAATGTGGCCAAGAAGGGGGTTACTGTAAATGCTGTTGCGCCTGCTTTGGTGAGTATCAGCCTAGAAGGGGCCAGAAAGAAAAGGGAAAGGAAAGGGAGGTGTGCTGACTGTCGGCGTTTAGATCGAGGATACGACAATGTTGCCAGGTGGTAGTGGGAATCAGAAGATTGCAGAGAGTGAGTACCGCAGTCTTGTCCATTCGTTGATGTCGTGGCTGACAGCACTGGCAGAGCTTCCTGTGGGCCGCCTCGGTAGGCCTGAAGAGATAGCAGAGACCGTCATGTGGATGGTGAACACTGGGTATGTGACTAGGAAGATCATCGCAGTAGACGGCGGATATCATCCGTACTGAGCATTCGCCGCTGCTCTACACCTTCGAACTTCTTTCTTTGCTGAGAGCAATCTTTCCCTCTTATCTCATCGTTGCCCAGCTCAATCCTCCACCAAACGCGGGCCACGCGCCGAATGGGCTGCTTCAACTCTGCTGTTTCTGAACCACCCGTTAACGGTATTGGTGTAAGCCTGTCCGCAATAGTCACACCACCGATGCTCTACGTCTTCTCCTGACTGCGGACTGTGTTGTGATAATGGCGCCATCACAACCTGCTTGCCGCATCGTGCATTGGGGGAATAAGATTTCACCAGTTCTTTGCCGACATCCGGCTCACCGGTGGCGAGCTTCGAGAGAACACCTGCAGTAAACGAGGGAACCGATGCCGCAGCTCCACGGAAGGATGCGCCGAAGTCCTCGCGCTGCAGCTCGAGGAAGTGCTTGGCGGCGATGTTCTCTGCGGTTTCTTGCAGGTCCTTTTTGCTGTGCGGCGCTGTGGTGTAGATCTCGCGGACGGCATCGGCGAAAGCGTGCGAGTTCCACTCTTTCTCAGCGCGGCCCGCGAACTTCTTTGCGGCGAGGCCTCCCAAAGCTGAGACCTGGTACTTGTCGGCGATGGTGTGGACGTCGACGCTGAAGAAGATTGGTGCGCAGTCCTCGTCAGCCGTGTCGTCGTAGTTGCCAACATGTGAAAGTCATTGGAATGATCAGCAAGCCCATGAGCCAAGCAACAAAACCAACAGATTGCAGTTAACAAAGAGCTGGGCTGTTTGTCGCGCGATATATGCAAGTTTAGCACTCAAAAGACGAGATCACAGGAGCGAGCCCCGTGGGCAGCTGCTGTTCATATCATTGAAAGTGAAGTATCACTCCTAGGTGCCAAAACAACACATTCCAGCGTCCAATCGAAATTTATCTTTGCCTCCAAAGAGTCACTTTGGGAGATCCAGAAAAGAAAACTCCGCAGTTCAATCGTCCAGAAAAAGGTAAAATGTCTGTTAGATGTCGCTGTAAGAACACATCCAAAACAGGCCTAGGATCCTAATAGGACGCAGTCGATGCCCCAAATGACGAGAAGAACATGGTCGACCCTTCCGGACGTAAGCAGTAGCCTCAAGAGCACTCAACGCAGATTTCCAATCAATCTGTTATTTATGAAGCATGGGCTGCCAGTGTAAGCTGATGAAGAGAATGTCCAACTCATGCCAAAGAGCCTGCAGACCTAGATCCAGACTTCGGCCTCGAGAAAGCGCTACAGATACCCAAGATTCGCGCGACATTCGGGTCCTAGTTGGTTGCGGCTGTGTGAGGTTCACGTGAAAGTGGCAGATGTCTTGGATCGGACCTCACTGTACTGTGTTAAATTTGTTTAACTCTGTTCCATGCGATACATCGGACAATCCTTATACAGCTGATACTCAAACACTTTATTTCTCGCAAGTTTTGACTTAGCCATCCTGCACAAACAGCAGCAAGAACGACGTGGTAGCGCCCACAGAATTGTGCAATATGCAAAAAGACCCCCAAAGGGGCCTGCTGAAAACAAGGCTCGACCTTCCCGGATAATTAACTCCATGGCGTACACCTCATGAGAAGTGACCGAGAGCAAGGGCAAAAGAACCAGGTGACGTGAGATTCGGGCTCGACCTATCCAGACACTCAGCGACCTGGGGTGCACCCGAGATAGTCTTAAGATCTAACGGGAGTGACCTAGATCTCCGGCGGACCTGTCCATATCCAGTCATGTCACGGGCAAACCAAAGCGGTTCGTTCTGACTGTGAAAAGGGGCTCTCCTCAGGTCCTCCATCCATTTCTCGACCTGAGTACGGACTTCCTGCGGTGAGACAGACTGGCTATTAGACATTGTTTCAATTGAGATGTGGTGGTTAGCATCCGAGTATGACGAGCTTATACGATCGTTCATTCGGTTATGAGTCGGAGACACCGGAGGGATCTGTCTGCCGCCTGAGTCCTTCATAGTCTGATGTGCCGAATTGGCCTGGTTCACGTGCGGCCTATTTTCATTCTCTGAAAGGGCTTTCTTGTATTCGTCTGGATCTAGCCCAAGTTGCAGACATGCTTCTCGTGCATCAGCCCTTGCCTCGAACGCATGTGTGAGCTCATTCTCTAGCTGCTCTCGCTCGATGACAAACGCTTGCTCCAGAAATTCCTCCGTGACTTCTGGAATCTGGCCTTGATCTTCCTCTAGATTAATCTGAGCTCGATCGTCGTGGAATTGGCTGATCAGATCAGCAAGTCGATCTTGGAAGATTTTCACGTCTCCATCTTTGTCGAAGTACTCCTCCAAGGCCGGATGAATTGCTGGCTTCTGTGTGT
Organism: Nothophaeocryptopus gaeumannii; assembly: GCA_031771865.1. Taxonomy (NCBI): domain Eukaryota; kingdom Fungi; phylum Ascomycota; class Dothideomycetes; order Mycosphaerellales; family Mycosphaerellaceae; genus Nothophaeocryptopus; species Nothophaeocryptopus gaeumannii. The sequence continues at coordinate 750,976 of JASISA010000041.1, read as the reverse complement.
GTGCGCTTCCATCGGCGGTGCCTAGGGCGTCAGCTTCGTCTGCCTCCAGGGACATTCCTGGTCTGATGGTCTGGAGAAAGTCCTCGCTCTGTTTTGCCAGGGAGAGCTGCGATTGCTGCATATCGAACTCGACTTGCAGGAGCTCGTTCTCCAGTGCATGAAGGTTTTCGCTCTGATCTCGCAGTGACCTCTGATCTGTGTCTATCTCTCCGATCTGGAAGTTGAATATATCGCGCTTGATGCCCAGATCGGTCCTGCAATCCATCTGTAATAAGTACGTCTGTGCATGACGGAGTGAGTCTATAAGAATCTCCCGTTTGACCTCATTCTGCTTTCGCTCGTAGTCAACCTCGCTGCGTAGCACCAGTGCCCGCTGGCGAAACTGGGCAAGCGCTTGATATTTCACCCGAAGTTCGTCGGCTTTGTGGATGGCATCACGTCGACCCTCGAGCCAATTCGGACGTTCGGCTCCTAATTCTGCCAAGCCTTCGGTATTCGAAACAAGTGTGACGGCAGTCGAGAGTCCATCTTCTCTGGTCTCTCCCGGACCGACTGGCTTCGGTAGCAGGCCATCAGCCGATTGCTGGGCTTGGTTATTTACGATTATCCAACTGCCCTGGGATGTCGTGGACAGGAGACGCTCCGATGGGTCGACGTTTGATGTAGCAGCAGTATCAGTGGAGGTCCGGGGCCCAAACAGGAGGACCTTAGGTTTTCCGTTCAGCGACCACGGTTCAAGATGCAGAAGCCGTTTGGAGCTGGCTGCGAGGGATCCGCCACGAAACATGTGTTTGTGTATTGGTGAATAATGTGAGCAGACATGATCATGCTCGCAGCGTGAGAGCGTCGCCAGGCTGGCAACACGTCCTTGCACCTTCTTATCGCTGGGCTTGCGCCCGCGCTTCCAGCCTCATAGAAAGCAACAACCCGTTCCGCAGGTGCATGGTTGACGGTTGGCGCGGTTGAGTTTCCGTAAGGATGCAAGCAGACCGCCAGGTGCAGTGGCTTGAGCCTGCGCACGGACAGACATGTGATTGGCCAAGGCGGCCCGGCTTGAGAAGTACATCTCTTTCTTGAGTGAGGCCGCCCTTTCGCACATGACAGACCTGCCGCTGCTTCGTGATCGCAGCCCTCAGCCTGATTGCGCACCCCCAGGCCGAAGAGCGATTCTCGCTTCTGCAGAGGTTCGGCGAGCATGATGTGACCCCGCTCCTTTACGGTAACCCGCCCGAATTGCGCGAAGATAGGTAGGTGAGGCTGGTGCGAGCATGTATCTCAGCTATTTTGCATAGGACCTATAAGTCCACCCGCGTGCTTCGCCCGCTCCACGCCTCCGATACCCATCCTCTCGCTCGGAGCCGCGAACAATGGCTCCTCGTGGTGATCAGCAGAACTGGCAGCTCGACGGATATCGAAACTTATATTACTACTACGATGCACGCGAAGGCGTCCTCGTTTATCAAGACGGCACCAGAAGACGAGCTCCGCAACCAGACCCACCCTCTGCTTCGTCCTCGAACTCCTCGAACCCGCGATTCGCAGGGGCGCAGAGGCCTGCTCAGTCTGTCATCAGGCAAGCACAAGGACCAGACGAAGGAGACGACTCCAGCTCGGACGATGAAGACGATGGTGAAGATGATTATACGACCATGCCAAAATCTGATCGGGACAAACTCGGTTCGCCCAGAGGATCCTCTGCAGTACCCATCCGCACACAGCGGCAAGGCACATCGGCTCCAGACGCTGCGAGTAGTCTGAGTAGATCCATGCGAGGCCTCAGCGTAGGGTCGCCTTCGGTTAGACCCCCCGTACAGCAATCGAGACAGGGCACACAAGTAGTCGCCCAAGGTCGGTCTGGACCGCAAGCACAGGCACAGGCACAGCCACAACAAACCGCTCCAACTACAACAGAAGAGAAGTACGAGAGCGGTGGCTACGAAATCACTGACGTTGTCGATCGTACGGCGCAGGTACGAACAAGAATTGCTACCGCCCCGCAGCAGAGCTTTACGGATCCTGCTTTGCAGGCCGCTGGTCGATACTCTAAACGCTACTTGCTCGGAGACGGTAAAGAGGGTGACGCCGAGCAGCTGTGGCCAAGCTTCAAAGTACGAGCTCATGGATTCTTCAAGGTCGGAAGAGTCTTCCTTGTACTATGGGTAGAGCCAGCAGGTACCACCGCCATCCTGGACACTCGAAATCCCGAATTTCTTCAAGGGAGATTCGGGGAATACATTCACTCAAAGGTCCGTCGCTTCGTGGTAATTCGCGAAGGGGCCGCATACTGTAGCGTTTTGCCAATTCTCAGCTATGGCCGGCAGGGGTGTGGGAAACGCGGCATCACAAAGTCAGACCACGGCATCATATACACTGGACCGACGCCTCCTTCAGAGCTGCCTGACGAGAGGCCCGCTCGTGGGGAGCAGGGCATGAGACAGATACCCATTAAAGTGGACACTGATGAACTTGGCGAGAAACTGGATTCAATGTCACGCCTCAACTATGTGCAGGTGACGACTGTACAGCATAACATCAAGGTCAAAGCACTTGGAGTCGTCAACCCCAAATCCATGGCTGCATTGATGGCCCAGTTTGAGAATGCTTGGAGTGGGACGTCTGCTACAATCTCTTCAGCGCAATCCTTCCCAAGGGTTCAAGCGCAGCCGAGTGTGACACCGAATAGTCACTCGTCTTCGCAACAAAGTCTAACTCAGCAAGTTCAACCTCGTCAGCATGCGCAAGGCCAAACAGGTAGCCGTATTGGTACCTCCTTACTGTCTTCCGCCATTCAAGATGACTTCGCCGCAAGAGCACGCGAAGCACAGACCCTGTATTACCGCGCTATCTCAGAAAACAATTACAGCCACGAACAAGCTTTCAGTCTGGTGAGATCAAATATCCAAAGAGGCCCACCGGAGAGGACTGTGCAGGAAGCACACAGGATTGCCCGGGAGCTGCTGGAATATGGACGATGAGATGATATGTTCTACGACTGCCGACGAACACTATCATCCAGATAAGTGTCAACGTGGTGGTTCTCAGTACGATTGGTTGAGGACTCTTTCCCCAAACAACGTGCATACTCAAGCCAAACTAGCTGCGATGTAGCAGAGGTATGGCTACGAATTATGAGCTTACGACAAGGGCGGAGACATGCCTGTGTCCGCTGTACAACGACGTACCCCTTGGGTTCAACACCTTGGTCATCGCCATTGCAGCGACAAGAGTATCGGCTTCCACGGTTCAGATCGTCTGCTGCCACGTCCTGGACTAAGCAGGAGCCGGCTCTTATGGACCAGAGGCTTTGACGCCTTGTGGGTCTGCGGAGATCCATAGCTTGGCACCAGACATCACTTCTTGTTCGTTGCATCGACCACGGTGGCTCTTGTTCATTCACTCATGCTCAGTGCAAGTGCTTTGGATCCATTTGTCGGAGCCGTTGTTGCTGCTTCATTTCCAACCCTGCTAAGGACTCATTATTATCGCCCCGGACCGAGCGGCTTCGTATTCGATTGCAAATTTTCTTATTCAACAGCCATACGTCGCCTATCCGCTCCCTGGAGATTCTTGCTCGTTTGATTCTCGCTCAATGTTTGTGCTCTTTTCAGCTCATACGTCCAATCTTTGGGCGTTGTTATTTCTTCCTTCGCGCACGCCGCTGTTTGGTCATGCATTAGTGACTGTATTTACTTTTGCTGTTGTACATATCACGAATGAATGAATGCTTACGATGAACCAGCCGCTTTCTCTGTCTCGTTGTATGTATGTTGTGTGTTGCGAAGTCTCATGTCAGCCCGTCACCGGAGGTTCGGGGAGAGTTACAGTGTACGCAAGCTACCATACCTGCATGCCGAAGCCGACCGCCGGTACGTCAGATGTATCCGTTCGACCCGCACCTCTCTTCGGTACACAGGTAGACAGGGTGGCTATCTACTCTCCTGATTGGCATGAATGTGAAGCCGAGTGATATTTCGAGGGCGCAAGTTTGCCTGGCTGCTGTCACATTGAACGTGTATTACTCACACTCCAGCTCAAGCGTCCATGGCCAATCGTCTCCTGCGATAGCTCTGTTACAATACCGCCGAAGGATGCTGGCCCCTATCTCAAGACTGATCACACGGACGCAAGCGTCCGCTTGGCGTATGACTACCGAGCTCTGAATCCTGTCAAGACCACTGCTTTGTACCAATGGCATTGCAGTACAACAGACTCCTGTCTCCTGTTCGCTTGCGACATTGTGCTCTTTGTCTGCGTAGCACAGCTTCCAGCTCCTTCAAGCTTGGTTATTTCTGCGGACCTCGCGTTTCGAGGCTCGGAGTCATTCGTCCACGTGGGCGAATCGTGGGGTGCGCGAAAGAGTGCGGTCGAGCAGCGACTCCGATAGTCTGGATATGGCTGCCACACACTCGCTACACGGAATGTTGTAGCTCTCTTCTGCCTAAGTTCTCCGAAGCTGCATTTGGGTACCGAGGATGCATGTTATCTGCCATATTGCTTGTGAAAGTCGACGTCAGACAGACCGTGGTTCCGTAGAGCTTGAAGCATCGTGAAGTGTCTCGAGAGAAAGTATGATTGGAGAGATGCATGCTCTATATGGGTATCATAGTGTTGCCACGCCGAGCGTCATGCTGAAATACTAAGTGATAGATGTATCGTGGTTGGCTTGTCAAGAAAAACCAGAACCCAACAGAAGAGAAAGGTGAGGTGGACCACTCGTCTTCTTGTTGTCTGGTGATGACTTACGCCTCGTGCGTTCTGCCATCTGCAGACATTCCTTATCATGTACGAGCGAAGGCGCTAATGATGAATCACTTGCGACTGAGCGGAGTGTCGATCGCGGTGCCAATTTCGACTCTTGTTCAGCAGATTCGGCTGAGAGGATAGCAGAGGGCTCAACGTCAGCCAGGGATGGGTTATGCTCGCTATTCTCAAGCCAGTTGCTGATGAACTCTTGCGTCTGAGTCTTCTGCTGCTGCTTGGAGGATGAGCGCGGCACCTGAGCTTCGTCGTTTAGGTTGCCGATTTCGCTTGTGACGGCGGACAAGGACTTGCTCTGAGCGTACAGATGATCAGGGAACAGAAACGGTGCGACACGCTCTCGAGGCGTTGCTGGGCCTTCCGATTCTCTTGTCTCTGGTTGCAGGTTCACATCGCCATACTCAACGAAGTCCGAGGTTAGAGCAGAATCGAGCACGATTCCATCTGCCACGCAATTTGCTTGCGCCGTCTCCGCAGCAGCGATGGCATCTTGATAGTTCGTTGAAGCCTCTTCCAACGCTGCCCTCCATGACTCTTCAAATGCCTCCTCAGACTCTTCCAGCTCTGCTTCCTGATCCAGCAGCAAATCTCGTTGGACCTGCGCCTCCTCGTAGTCAGACTTCAGCTCGAAATATCTTTCGCGCATAACTTTCATATCTCCAAATTTGTCGTAGTATTCAGCGATGCTTGGATGGAGAGGATTCGAGGGCTCTGAGCGACGCCCGGAAGATGAGGCCTTGGAATCGACGTCCCCATCAGAGGCGCGAAGTCGAAGGGACGAGAGGCGTTGAACCATTTCAAGCATTTGGCTGGCGGCATCTGCCAGGTCTTTTTCTTTGCCTTGCATGATGAACTCAGTCTGTGAAAGCTGCTGTTCCGTGCTCCCAAGAATCTCATCGTGCTCGTTCAAGCTGGTGTGGTCCGTAAAGAGCTGCCCTTGAGCGTAAGTTAATTCTTCAAACGTCGCCGCCTTGCTGGCAAAGCCCACAGACTGCCGTACAAACTCATCGCTTGACTCTTGGAAGTGTCCACGTTTGTAAGAAGCGGACGCCCGTCCGTAGACGGCATTATCCCGTTGCAACAAAGCTTCCTGACGATGTCGTGCAAGACTTCTACATGTCTTCAGGATTTGGGCTGCAGCCGCTCCAAGGCTCGCAAGGTCATGAGCGCTCACAACGACATCTCGCGCTGAGGTCGTCTCTTGTGGTATAGTGGGAAGATCTGGCGATGTCGGCTCTACCAAAGGACTGTCATCTGCGGCCACGTCGTAGTGATCAGAATGTGCCATTTCCAGAGATCTAGGGGGGTGTTCATGTTGAAGATAACAGAGACAAAGACGCCGATTTCCGCACTTGGTGCGCGAAGTACTCTGGCTGGGACGACGCGTGGAGCGATGGCTGGACGCCGCCTGGGCGTTGTGATCGTTAAAGCATGAGTCCCTGGAAGGATGCGTCACATAGTATGAGATGACATCGTGTCTCATGTAGTGACTGTTATTGAAGCTCGAAGTTGGTATAGAAAAGAGTCCAGTCACAAGGGCGATGGATGCGAAAGGAAAGCTCAAGGTGCAGGCAGGTCTCAAAGGTAGGTCGATCGAAATCCATATGGCTATTTGATCATTTGATGACCCTGTCATTAGACTTTCATTGGGCCAGATTCCCCTGTCCACGGGAGGGCAGAGCCCTGTTCATGACTAAGGGTCATATCAACTTCATAGTGTCACGTTACTTTGACCTCAAATCTACTAACCTCAGTTACACTAATATGGCCCTTTCTCATCTATATAGGCGTCGCTATCGCCTAAAATACTCGTAGTATACTCGTAGACGGCCTACGCGGCTTACTATTATTATAAAGAAGTTATAGCTAGATAATAGTAGGCTACGTAGGCCGTATTGCTATTTTGAACTAATACTATTATAAGTACTACTATTTTCCTTTTTACTCGTAGTACTCGTATATCTACTCTTTCTTTTCCTTTACTTACTATCTTAGCTATATTAATATTCTCCCTATTAAAACTATAAGAATACTACTACTACGATATCTTAATTCCGCTAACTAACTACTACTACTACTACTAACTTCTAGTATATCGAAGACTATTAATGAAACGAGTAGGTAGCTAGTAGCGAGTCTACTAATAGTAAGGAGTGCAAGTTAGCTTTAAATAATTTATAGAAGTTTAATACGGCTAGCCGTATTATAGAGACTAATAAAGGTAAGTTAATTAACTCGTAGCTATTTAAATCTACTCGCTAATATACTCGTAGGTAAAGCCGCTCTATCCCCTTACCTATAGTACGAGTATAAGAAGAATCCGTAGCCCTATATAGTATTTAAAGACTATAGAGATCTTGCGTATACCTATTGTAAGCGGTATAGAAAGTCTAGCTACCTTGCTAATAAAGCTAAGGCTAAAGATAAAGACGAAGATAAAGATAAAGATAAGGAGATCGAGGATATCGACGAAGGTAGTATACTTGTCGAGCCTACGAGTACTATAAGTACTACGAGTAGAGAGACTGCTAGTCTACGTACTAAGAACGAGAGCCTAAAGACTAAGGTTACTAATTTAGAGGCTCGTTTAGTTACTATTAAGGCTAAAGTATCTAGTCTTAATACTAAGATAGAGGCTACTCGTCGTACTAGCTTTATAGGCTTTCGTCTTAGCGCCTTTAAGAGTAGCTTAGTAGACAAGACTACTAGTAAACCTTAGTACTAGATAGTAGTATTAAAATACGAGTACTACGAGTACCTAAACCTAAACTCTATTCCTATATACGAGATATATCTACTAACTAAAGAAATTAATTACCCTTTATCGACCTTGTCTTCTACGTTAATAGCTCTATAACTAGCTTCGTCCTTAGCTTCTTAATATACGTCTAGGCTAGTTTAGTAAGTATTAGAGGTACTAGTTTAGCTATAGTTATTAGAGGTATTAGTTTAGCAATAGGTACTAATTCTACCTACTCTAGCGGAGTAGCGACTTGCTACTATATAGCCTCCTTAATAAACAACGATACCTCCGTCTACTTAATAATAGTATCTAGCCTCTCTAAAAAAGTATCGCGAGTTAGTTCTACGACCTTATAATCTTCTTTAATAATAGGAGCCTTAGGTTCCTTCTTAACGAACTATTTACTTAGCGAGTTAAAGCTAAAACTACTACTTAATTAATCGCTAGCCTCGCTAGTTAGATTAATAATCTCTATACTAGCCGGAATGCGATAAGGACGTACTAATAGACTAGCGTTGCCTTTAGTAGGTAATAGAGGCGACAATTTACTACTAGCCTAGCGTTTGTGTCTACTCGTAGTAGTACTCGTAGTAGTACTCGTAGTAGCCTCGCGAGCCGCGTATACTAACGTTAAAGAAGTTAACTACGTATAGCGAAAGACTACGGCTAGTAGCGAATTATGTAGTAGGTTACTCGTATCCGTATTAGTAGTACTCGTAGTAGATTTAGCTAGACTCGTAGTACTATCGTCCTAATCCACTATTCCGCGTTAGCCGACTAGTTTCGTATTCTAGCGTCTAACCTAATTAACGAGAATTACTACCTTAATATAGACTATCGTATTTAATACTAACTATAGACTACGATAAAATAGTAATAGTATCTCTTCGAGGTTATCCGATAGTAGATTAGTATCTACTAGGCGGATTAGTTCGTTAGTATCCTTATTAAAAGATATATAAAGGAAGGAGTCTTAATGCGGGTATATTAACTATTACTATAAAGTTAGTCTAGTAGCCGGAATAATAATAGTAGAATAGAGCTAGTTCCTACGTATATCTTCGTTGCGGCTTAGTAGTATATTAACTATATATTAATAAGTATTAAAGAAGCCGTCTAGTCGCTATCTTTATATAAGCTCCGGTTTATCGTAGTACTAAATATCCGGAGTTAATAACGCTAAAGCCTTTTACTTCTTATTCTTCGGCGTACGAATATTAATAAGTACTATAAAAGCCTCGTACTAAAAGTAAATCTCTCGGCGTTAGGCTTTACCCTTACCCTTACCCTTAGATAAAGAGGTAGATAGTAGTGTACTCGTACTCGTACTCGTAGGAGCTAGCGATATAGCTAGACGAGAGATCTTATAGTTAGTAGAAGCCTTAGGACTAAGGGGATCGATACTAGCGTTACTAATATTGCGGCTATATAACTTCTTATTCTACTAAAGAACGGTATTACTATAGTTCGAAGAGGTAGCGCCGAAACCTTAAAAGCTAGTATATATACTAGAGTGTCACGGGCCGGAGTCGGGAAGTAGGTTGCTAATCACAAACGGTACAGGGAGCTACGGACAGGCTGGATAGACACTGTATTAACCATATAGGTCAATCCTATTGACAGGACGTAGCGCAAAGAGTCGAAGACCGGATCTTTGCGCGTCGAGAAGAAACTCTTCTCCGGGTCTTGGCAGAGTCACGTGGCTCTGTCACATGATGCTAGTCGAGCCCCGAGGCTCGGCCGAAGTTCATCCGGATGCTTGGTACACTACCAAGCATCCAAACCACGTGCATCCAGGTGTTCAGGTGTCACCGGGCCACGCCCGTGACATAGAGGCTCTAGCTCTAATAAGCGTACTCGTAGTACTCGTAGAGGCTCTAGAAGCTACTCTAGTAGGCGTACTCGTAGTACTCGTAGCTACTAGCTATACTACTAGTAGTAGAGAGGATATAAGAGGCCCGTTATCTTCTTAGTAATAAGGATTGTGTATAAGGTAATAGGGGTATCGGAAAACGTTACTAAGATTATAGTAATATATTACTTACTTCTTAGACTACGTATAGAACTTAGTCTACTTAAGATCTATTATTAAAGAAGGAGGTAACGCTAAATACCCTTAAAGTAGCTAACTAGTAGCCTTAAATACTACTCTAGTTCGGTTACTCGGCTACCTCTATATACTAGTAGTAGGCGTTTTAAACTCTAGTAGATCTCTACTATTATTAATATACTTATACGCTATAGTGCGGAGGTAATAGTATATATAAATATGTAGCTTTTGCGGCCTAGGTAATACTAATTCCTTACTACTATAAAACATAATTAGATAGCTACTAGTATAAAGTATATTATTATACTACTCGAGAGATATTAGAGGTAGATATACGAGCAAATCTACGAATAGAATTAGCTAGAGTAAACTACTAAGTTCTAGCTTATAGTATCCCCTACGAGCCTACGAGTACTACTACGAGTGGTGGAGTGCGACTTCCGGGCGCATTTTGATGCTGTGCGGCGGCGCCAAGACCACACCGAACAGAGGACTACCATCAAAACGGGTATGAAAACCATCCGACAGCAGCTTACTCGTGTAGGAAACGAGTCCGCTCTTCCTACGAAGCGTACAGGGGAGCCGCGGAACCCGATTGCCTAAGCTGCGGACAGGACACCTCTGGTACACAAGAGAATCGATACACGTCTTCGGAAGGAACTTGACGAAACTACATCGAGGCGCGTCTGTTAAGGCCGGCTGTTTACGCGTTATGCACTTGGGACAGACGGAGTTGAAGAGCTTGGAGTACAGCGTCAGTTGGCGGGCAATGGAATGGGCACGAAGACCGTAAGGGCCTATTGATCACTCAAGTGCGGGTGGGAGGGTTTTACCTGGGTCAGCACAGGACACCTAGTCCAGCGGTTGGACAGAAGAGCTTGGGGACACTGGATGCAACACATAGAGGAGCGGGCAGGCGGGGTCACAGAGAGGCGGGCGGTGGCAGCGGAGGAAGGGGACAGAAGGAGGCGTGCGAGGGGACATTGCGTATTGGTTAGTGGGTGGAAACGCAAGGAGGTAGTTGCCCGGCGAGGAACTACTATCCGAGCAAACCTGCGAGACGTGGCCGGCTATATCCAAAGAGATGCGGTATAGTAACGCGAAGGGAGTCGCTCTCCTGGGGCGTGGTGGGCAATGGCAGCGACTGAGACACTGTCTGCCCAGCCTGAGAGGACGGATGCGCACGTCGGTCTTGGAAGAGAAGCGAACGGTATGCGTGCGGCGCAAACCGAAGGAGCGTGACCAAGGCTTAAGGAGCAAACAGGGTATGGAGCGTAGGAAGAGAGGCTTCGGGGCCTGGGCCTCTCCCTCGAAACATTGGGGTGTGTAGTGAGCTGTTCGCAGCAAGAGTCGAGACCTTCCTGTAGGAAAGCGCGGGTAGGACTTATTACCCTACCTTATGTAGCTCCGGTGTGATTTCAGATCCACCCCGTGGGGTGGATCTGTCGTCAGCCGGGGATTCGTAATCATATGCCTGCTCAAGACATGGAGCTAAGTTCGCCCCTGAGAAATACAAAGTCATGCACTTTACAAGGGGCACAAGGAGCACATCCGAATCCCAGAGAACACCCAACATCCCGTCGCTCCAGAGTGGCCCAGAGGACACAATGAGGGTCCTAGGAGTAATCGTTGATAAGAGACTCAAGTGGCACGCACAGATAGAGAATACCCTTACAAAAGCAAAACGGCTAGAAGCTGCACTACGACGGATTACTGCTGCTACGTGGGGCGCCACGGTAGAGACAGCCCGTAAGCTATATATCTCAATGATCAGGCCAGCAGTAATGCACGGGAGCGAGGTATGGATGGCAGGAAAGGAGACTGGAATCTCAAAAATGCTCCAACAAAAGCTACGGGTAATGCAGAATAGATTCCTACGGATAATCCTTGGGGCCTACCGAGCTACACCAACGCGACTGTTACACAAAGAACTCCAGATCGAAGACATTACCGAGTATGGGAAGAGAACTGCTATAGCTGCAATGGCTGCGCAGAGGCAGAGGCCGGATATACACCAGGCCATGCAAGAGCTGAAGGGGCGGATCCTACTAAAGTGCGGACAACTTGGGGCATATAGCAGACGCCTGAGAAAACCATACAGCTCGCTACTAGAGCAGACAGACGAGCAGGCTACTATCCTACGGTCCCAGCTCTCTCACATAGACAGAGCAGATCCAAAGAAGACTCGGAAAGCAACATGGACTATCCTCTAGGGCCAGTATGAGCGGGACGAGTCACAGAAGTGGGACAATGCTAGGCGCGAAGGAATCCTCCCACTCGCGTTCAGGACTCCATGGAACACCAATACCCGGGAGCTTTATCGAGGGCTTAGCAAAGCCCAGGCTGCGATAGTGTTCCAGATACGGTTAGAGATAATTGGCCTTCCTCACTTCCTCCACAAGGTTGGGGTGCCCGACACTAGCCCCTACTGCGAATGTGGAGATAGAGGGACAGCTCGACACTACCTTGCCTACTGTACAAACAGGCGAGAGAGTAGAAGGGAACTCATCTTAGCCACTAGATGCCAGGACGCGAGAAGATGGCTTACTGAGTTTCCTAGACAAACCGCAGCGTGGGCAATAAGGCATCTCCCCATAGGACAATTCGAGTGGACCCTCAAACATCTCCTAGAGCAGGCCGGAGATCTCGAACCCAAGTAAGGAGGATGATGTTGACTCTGGCGTGTCAGCCAGCTGCCTACGGGCAAACATATTGGTTCTATAGTACCTAAGATGCAGTAGGGTGTAAGGTATAACAGAGAAGGGAGGAAGTTTTACGCTGTAGGCACTTTCTACAGGGTTTTCTTTTACAACATGTAGATATGCTAGAAGGGGCACGGCCTATAGCTAGCTCGAATACATTTATTTATTATTATTATTATTATTATTATTATTATTATTATTATTATTATTATTATTATTATTATTATTATTATTATTATTATTATTATTATTATTATTATTATTATTATTATTATTATTATTATTATTATTATTGTTATTATTATTATTATTATTATAACTACTATTACTACCTATAATTATAAGCCCTTTATCTACCTATATATATTACCTATACCTACTAGAAGTAATAAGAAGTACTAGAAGTATTTACTTACCTTCTAATTATTACATGTACTAAAGCTAACATAGCAATTACCTAACGTATAGCTGCCTTAGGCCTTATAGGAGTGCCAAGGCCCTAGTAGAGGAGGATATAATATTATTATTATAACTCTTAAGTAGGTATTAAGCTATAAAAGATAGTATAACATAATTAAGAGGCATAACTGACTGAGTCAGATAAGCGTTGCTGAGTCAGGTAATGCTGGTTACTTATATAGCCTAATTCCCTTTGTAGTTTGAAATTTCAAGCCGCTTTTTCTCTGTCATCTCAGTGATGCCACAGTGGGTGGCAGAGGGCGGGGCGGGCGGGGCGGGCGGTGGGTATAACTCTAATCGAACAATCGACATGCAGCCTCGCGAGTGAGTGGAGATTCAGTGAGCAAACACATCTGTTGCTCATGTCCCCGTCAGATCCCAGCTGGGCATCGACCAGACACTCGGTTTGTTGCTGGAGAGGCCGCCTGAGCATTGTTGCGACTTTCGGTTTCGTTCAATCCTTCGATCAACTCACTCAGCCGCAGCCTTGGTGGCTGTGGTGCATGGCTGTGCAATGGGAGTCATCTCTACTCGACAGAAATACCAACATCCTCGGAACCCTCTGCTATTCTTTGCACCACATTGCATACTCGCTTACAAGGAACCTCACCCACACCACAAATCCCTTCGCGTACCAGAGAAGCAACCATGTCTATTCATGAGCTACCAGATGAAATCCTTATTCAAATCTCAGCTGCCGTTGACCACAGGCCCAGCCTCGCCCAACTCTGTCTGGTCAACAAACGCTTCAACGCTGCGGCTTCAGGCGCTCTTTTGCAGCATTTGTCGGTCAATTTGGAGCAAGACACATCTTCAAATTCGCCTAGAAGTACTCCTAGATTGGTGCAATATTTGATCGAACAACGCGAGTGTACTGGATCAGTACGTTCTCTGACTGTCTCGGGGGCTTTACCTGCACACAGCAAGAAGAATCCTGAAGAGTCGCGTGATGAGAACCACTCGGTCCATCAATTATGCGGTCTCTTAAAGGCCTTGAGATCCTTGAAAACTCTCGTCTGGAATGCAAAATCGACTCGCATCCCACCCAGCGTCTTGGAAGTCATCTCAAAGCACCACCCGGATCTAGACGTTGTCATCCAATCATGGGATTTCAGTCCCTGTCTGGTCCCTCCAGCTGGCATCTTCCCCATCGAATTGGGTCTGTCGGTTGCTAGGCATTTGACCGGCTTCACGATCGACAACTGCTGGGTGGACGATATGTTCTCCGATGATGACGGCTACAGCAATGTTCGGAGAGAAGCATGCATGAAGATGCTAGCCCTCAAAGCTCCGAAGCTGAGGAGTCTACAAGTTCTCAACGCGGGCAGGCCGTTGAGCTATGATCCACAGTATTCGAAACCAGAGGAGAAGGTTTCCAAGGACTTCTTAAAAGCCGTGGAGGGAGAACGATCTCAAAAGATCAAAGTCGAGCATCTGCTGTTACGAGGAGAGTGTAACAATCATTTTCAAGATGAAGCTGAACTCCAGAAGTGGGCAGGATACATCGACCTCAGCTGTATTTGCAAAATCGAGCTGCCTGGCGGTGTGGATCAAGAAAGCTTGCAATGGATTTCCGAGAATGAAGTTCGGTTTGATGCCCTCAAAGATTTAACGGTTGCCTTTGAGCCCTACTCGAGCATAGAGGCGGAAGAGTATGTTCTCCAGCAGGCTTTCATAGAGAACATTCCACCTTTGGAGAGGCTGGAACTGAGAGGCGTCTTTGAAGGAGACTATCTCGAAGCGATGACCAGTCGACACGGAGCGACTCTCAAAGAATTAGTGATGGTACCAACACATCCAGCTTCTCGAAGAGTGAGAACGATGGCTCTCGGTCCGCAGCTCAAGATCATCACTGAAGGTTGTCCGAACCTCACATCCCTCACATGTGCACTACAAAGAGACTATCGAGACCCCAAACTCGAGAAGCAGATATACAGTGACCTCGCTAAACTCCGAAATCTCAACAATCTGAACATCACTCTACGACCCCCAGAAGCAGACCATGAAGCTGGCATGGCACCCCCCGAAGACTCAACTTTCGACGAATCCGAGGCTTCCCTGATGCCTGGCTACCAGCAACCTCAAATGCGCAAAGGCCACGTTCGCGACGCATTCATCAACTGGGCCCTCGACGACACCCTCGTGCAATCGCTCTGGGACGCATGCTCAAACAGCAAGAAAGGCTCCCGCCTCGAAACGCTCCAAGTCCGACTCCAACCCAACGGCCTCCCAATCGGCACCAACTCCACCTCAGCTGCTCAACGGATATTTGAGGAGCTAAGCGGAGATGGGGGGTATATAGCACAGAGGAGTGTAAGGGACGATCGAAAGGATGAGGTGAGCATTGAGAAGGTGAAGGTGAAAGGGGGCTGGTTTCGGGGGCATTCAACGGAGAAGAAGGATATTGAGGAGAGTGCGGAGATGGAGATCTTTAGGAGGATTTGGCCACGCACGATTGAAGGTGGGAAGTGGCAGGATGATTGGAAACCTTTTCCGATTGCTGGGGTGAGAATTGGAACATCTGGTTAAATGTAGAATGAGGATACTCTCGTCAATGATCCGTCCTCTACATCAACCATCATTCCCACCTGAGCTATCTGAACATGTGTCGTTTCAGATCAGATTTGAGAGATCTACATCGACGGACTCCAGGGAGTTCGAGTTGGTTCGAAAGCTGGACTGGACCATTATGCCAATCTTGTGGATCATATACTGGTTCAACTTCTTGGACGAAACCGGCATCGTGATCAAATGAGTTTCAGATCATCTGTAAAGCCACATAAGTTAACAATTGAGTCACTTCACAGGGCGGTGCATCACTGTCCGATAGAAGAACCTTGGCCCCTCCAACTCCAGTTGAGGTTGCGTGCTGGTCTTGACGTCCATTACGATGAAATGAATCTACACCACTGGCTTTACATCCGAGCTTTTTCACGACCCAGCGATTTGTCCCCGCCTTTGTCTCTGTGTTTGGGGGCGCGCTGATGGGCGATACTAACGACACCGAGCCCGAGATTTGGGAAGCTGATGTTCCATTGAGAACAAGCATCGCTCTTGACTCTTGTAATCTACGTCGGCGGCGACGTACGACTCGGTTAGAAGATCGGTTTGCGTGCTGTCTCCAGGCTGTTCATGGGCGTATGAACACCCATTCGCTCGGGCAAGTGGCAACGATGTTCTGCTCGGTAGGAGTCGTCGGTACGTGCACTGTTGCCAGGTTATTGGGAGCGAGCGGCTGGAAAACTGAACGCATGTGCAGCCTTGCGGTGTGGAAAAAGCGATAGAACACGTACGATTCGCAATCAGAGTTGGTCGACAGGCTGCTGCTCAGGTAATCATTACTATCATTCATCCTTTGCGGAAGCAAGACTTCCTTGGAGACCTCAGCAAACGTCGGAGAGAAACGCCGCACGTCTCATGACTTCACTGGGCGGTGCTCTTCGCAGCTCAAGAGATATAAGTGACCTTTCGACTCAAGCATCGCATACAGACCTGACATGCGGAGAGATCACGAGATTCGGCTAGATATCTGGTCAAAGGTACGCCCAGTAGTGCAATGACTTCTCCCATAGCCCAGACGAACTCAGACTAGCTCCCTGAAAGAGGACTCGATGCAGTATGTGCACTTGAAGGCGGATATGGAGAGCTGTAAATGCCGCGATTAGTATGGGAGAGGCGGCAGGTCGGGCGGCACATATTCGCAATGCTGACGCAGCGGCGGAGGCAATGAACACTGGAAGTGCAGTTGTGAAGCCAAACGTGGCTTGACAGCTTCTCGCAAAGTTTGTAGGTCACGTGAACACTTTCATGTCCTTGAGACGATGGGATGGGTTTCAAAACAGAACACACAGGGAATATTGATTCAACGCACGGGTGATCAACAAAGTCGTGTTCGAGAGAGATGTGTTGAAGATGGTCATTGCATTCATCAGAAAATATGTACAGTGTAATGACCAGGAGGAGCAAGGCGCAGTCTTGGCGAGAGCGCTGGAAATAGCTCACACCACCTTTCACACTACCAACTTCCGTCCTTTCTTCCCACACCTCGCTGGCAATGATTGCGAAATCCGTTCCCAACCAATTCAAATCCGTCAAAGCAAGTCAGTTGATCGTTGAAGTACTCTTCATTATGCATTTCGATCCTCTTTCAATGCGCGACCAGATGCAAGGCGGCAGTCACAAGTCCAGCGCGGACGCTGAAGACCATGCGACGCCAACCAGGTTTTCATCAAGCGATGTCAACGAGTGCCTCAAGCATGAGTCCTGTGCAGATCGAGAGGACGGTACTGAGAGTGAAGATGATGGAGTGGTGATGAGGGAAAGGGACATCAGCGAGCGCGTAAGCCCAGCGTCAAACAACGTGAGAATGGTTTATCGCGCAGCGACAAGCTTGGGTGGAGGCAGCAAGCAAGAGGTGTATTGGAAGGTGGAAGAGGCCACGCTACGGCGAGGTCATCTGCCTTGAGTCAAAAGCGACCAAGTTCGAGAGGTTGGAAGTGCAGCACTGCCTTGCGTTTGGACGTACGAGTTATTACTCCATTGCCAAAGGCCAAGGTATTGGAAGTGTGCAACGTGCCAGTCAGATACTGAACGGAGTGGGTACTCCAGCTCATGCATCCGATGCCACATTGTCGGCACTGTTCACAAATGGAAAGACAAAAGAGAGAAGGGGACAAGAGCCGGAATGCGAGACTGACAAAGACCGAGCAAATCATCGTCTCCTCAAGGTCGCAGTCAAGTCTCAAGCACTTGCTGTTGCGTAAGGATGAGGAGACGAAGGGGAAGGGAGGGAAGAGGGGAGCAATCCAGTCCAGGAGGAAGGGCGATGACGGCGGGGACAATTACAAGTTCTCGTCATCGTCATCTGATATAGGCGCGTTTTTCGCTTCCTCCAAAATGGCATCAGCCTTCGCCTGCTCTGCCTCGCTGATCTCAACGTTTTGAGAGGGCAATTGCGCGCGCTCTATCGCTGTCGATGTTGGTGTCGGCGTCGACATCGGCGGTAGCAGAGCAAGTCTCGGTGGCGGCGCTTCCAGAGCTGGCACTTGATCCGGCGCACCGAGAAGCGAAGGTGGAGGAATGTGATGGTGCCATCTCATCTCCTCAGCAGCCCGATCACCAAGGTCTCCAGGGTCCGGAAACATCATCGGCACGCCGAGTCTGCTCCTGAGCTTGCTCCCAAGGGTTCTTGCGTTGATGCAGCCTTGCATTATGCCCTGAGACCTCCCTTGCAAATATGCTGCGTGCTCCAGATCGCCCTCGGCCAACGTCTTCTGCGCCTTTGCCGCGAGCTCAAAGGCCTCATCGTGTTGGCCTCGAACCACGAAATCGTGATCTTCGAGAGCTTGTTCGATTCCTGGCCTTTGCTCTGAATTCTCCACGTCGTCACTGGTGGGTTCCAGCGACTTGCTCGAGAAAAGATCTTCTGTGTCGTCCAGCGGACGTCTTACCGTCAACGGAGGGCGTTTGCGGCATAGGCGATTGTTGCTGCTGCTGCTGCTGCTGCTGTGGCATGCCCTCCTGCCTGCTCTGAGCGTTGATGCGCTTGAGGTTGGCTTGGATCTGCCTTTGCTGCGCCTCCATTCTCTGCGCCTTCTCGGCGGCAGTCAGGTCCTTCCAAGGAACGGCATCGTGGTCATCGTGCCATCCATGAGGACGGGCGTTCCTGCTCTCTCGGCAAGGCAGAGGCTGTGACAAGTTGCCAGCGCAAGCACTGCATGGGTTAGGCCATGTCAGTCATGTTGCATTGTTTTTTGTTGGTTTTTACACGGCTGAGGCAGCGTGCACCGGGTGTTGGTGGCGGCGGCTCATTCCTGGGCGCCTTTGACATTCGTGGCAAGTTGGAAGCCATTGGACGACTGGGTGTTGGCTGTCGTCGCGTGTGTTGTCGTCGTCGTCGTCGACCAGAGAAGAGCAGCGAAACGAAGCGGAAAAGCGACAATCTCGATGGCGGCGCCTCGGGCCGAGCCGGCTTGGCAGAATTTCGAGGTGCAGTCTCGCGAAGAATTCGAACGCTTCCCTCCTCCGTGCGTGACGACAACGACAACACCCTCTCGCGTCCAACTAAGCCCTCAGCATGGCAGGCCGCAAGAATAACAACGACCGTCCGGGAGAAGATCCCAACAACAACAATATCAACAATAACATCAGCAACATCATCAACAGGCGGGGCATTGCCAACCTCGTTTTTGGCTTGCTTCCTGAAGCGGCGCGTCAACGGATCACGTTTTACGAGCACGCAAGTTCTGACGAAGTCCGTCGGGAAGGTCATTACTGGTACCTAATCCCTGAACACATTCGTCAACGAGCCCCACGCCGTCAATGGCGGTACTCGTTCGAGACTCCAGAATGGTTCTATTATCGAAGTGGGACTTACTACCTCGTCACGCCTGGCACCTTCGAGACTCGTGAACAGATTCATGTTTTCGAAGACTCGGCGCTCGACATCAGCTAGAGAGACTTCAAGATAACGGTGGTGGAATCGCTGAAATGCACACCAGAGCGACTCGGGCAAGCTCTCCTGGAGCCAGAGTACACCGACGGCAGTTCTTCGTCCCTCTCAACGCAAGATGAAGCGGATAGGAAGCGCGTCGCAAACGAGCAAAGTGCTGAGACCGAAAAGAAGCGTGTGGAACTCGAAGCTGAGCAAAAGCGCATCGCAGATCAGCAGAGAACAGAAGCTGACAAGAAGGCCAAAGCTGCTGAGAAGACCAAAGCTGTAGAGCAGGCCAGAGCCGCAGAGGCTGAGCAGAAGGCCAAGGAAGAGAAGGCCAAGGCTGATGCCGAGAACGGTGGCGCTGGGGAGATGAGTTTTGCAGAGATGATCTCCATCCTTGCAGAAATGGGCTTGGATGAAGATTACACCAAAGGCCTCAGCGAAGCCGAGGTTCGGGCGATGTTTGAGGTCGAGGATGTCACTCCGATCGGTACTTTCGAGGAATGGCAGAAGGTGCAACCTGCTGGTGACAGTGCCTTGGGTGCTGACGCGCCTGCCGAGACCACCGACACGCCATTGGAGACTCCCGAGCCAGAGACTCCCAAGCCTGAGCCAGACGCTCCCGCGCCACAGACAGATGGCCCACAGACCTGGTCGGGCGTCGCCGACCGCGCCAAGGACCCTCCTCAAGACTTCACTCCAGTTGGTCCAAATGGCAAGCCAGTGAAGCCTAAGGACACTGAAGTCAAGAAGGACGGCAAGTGCCCCAAGGGCGGCAAGTCCGGTCCGAGGAGGGCAGAGAAGATGCCAGGCAATGCTCCTCAGCCTCAGCGTGCGGCTCCAGGCAAGCCCGCTCTCGAACAGCGTGCGCAGCCAGAGAAGAGCAAAGCAAAGGGCAAGAAGCGTGAGCCGTTCGAGCGCAATGAGGCGCCTTACGCGGACATGCAATGCACTGAGCGAGAGTTCACACCAGAGGAACTGTGCGTCACAACACTTGATCTCCCACTGAT
The DNA here is from genome assembly GCA_031771865.1 of Nothophaeocryptopus gaeumannii. NCBI lineage: Eukaryota > Fungi > Ascomycota > Dothideomycetes > Mycosphaerellales > Mycosphaerellaceae > Nothophaeocryptopus > Nothophaeocryptopus gaeumannii. The sequence goes on along the minus strand of JASISA010000041.1, from coordinate 730,818 downwards.
CGGCGAAGTGACCGGGACGAAGGCACCAGCAGACGGCAAGGCTCACATCGAGTGGCATCGCGAGAACCACAACCACGCTCGGTGTGCTCTCTGTCGTGCTCGAGGCCGCAAATGCGACTCCGAGATACCCTGCGGCGAGTGCAAAAAGGAGGGTGCGCAATGCTATTACCAACTTTGCAAGCGTGGATTGAAATGCTACAATAGGTACTGTCCATATCTGCATCCAGATGCTCTGATATTACTGGCTTATGCCGCCAACACGAAGTTCGGCGTGAACGGGATGAGATTCGTGCTTTACTGGATCGGCGATCGCCACCAGTGGTCGTTTGGCAACGCGGATCATCACAGCATGCCAGTGCCACCGCTACTCGACAACGGGCTTTCGTTCGATCGGTCCCACTCGCTTCCTCCCAAGGGCTCTGCTCTGCCTCGTGGTGCCGATCCCACTTCGAATCGCGACCAGGACAAGTGGGGCTACTGCAAGCTCACGTATGCGGACGGCCCTCCTGAGTGGACACTTCGGCTGCAAAGCATCGAGACGTACGAGCACGCAGTCACAAAGCGGGTTGAGGCAGAGAATGCCGACGCCGCGAAGGACGATGCTGCTCGGGCCGAGGAAGAAGAGGAGACGGCGAAGAACCAAGAACAGTCGGCTGCCGAACTGGGTGGGTTGAAGGGACCGGGCGACTCCAAGTGAGCGTCGCGTCCCTAGTCCTCTGCAACCGCTTGCTCGTTGCGCGATGACCGCAGAGGTCATCGGTCTACCTTTCCTCCTCCCTCCCCGCCACCTCATCCTCCCTCCCTCCTCCCCTCTCCCTTCGGCAACGTTGTGACGCGCCTTCGGAGACTTCACAGTCTACCAACGGCTACCACATCACTGCCGCTCCTGATAATTCGTTGCGCTTTGATCTTCGAGACCTCTCCGTCTTGGATCAGCGCATGCGTTCATCACAGACTACAATGTCTTCAGTTTCCCTTTCCTTTCCCGACGATGGTGTGCTGCAGCTTGGCCTTCAGCCTGTCGCGTTAACTCGCGCTACTGAATGGACACTCACACACCATCGCGGACTTTCTCGTCTTCCACTCCCTTCCTCCACGCTTTCCTTCCCCGACGATCGTGTGTTGCAGCATGGCCTTCAAGATTTCGCGATAAAACCGCAGTACTGAATGGACACGCAACACACCATCGCAGACTTCAATGTCTTCCATCCCCTCGACAACGGTGTATTGTACTTTGACCTCTGTGGACCTCATCGTTCCAGACGGGCACTCATACATCATCGCAGACTTACATGTCTTCCATTGCTCTTTCTTCCTCGCAGTCATTGCTAACTTACAGTTGCAAGCATGCCGCTTCGATTGATCTCGGAAGCAGTTGAACATTGGGAAGGCTACAGACGCCTGACCCGGATGCGGTAGTTAGGTGAAAATCGGAATGTTTGTCATGTGTCGTCAGAAACAGATAGTCTCAAACTTTCTTATATCTCGCTCGGCATTCTGCTTCAAATTTCGCTGATCTGCAAGTCCTGTGAAACTCACTCTCTGCTGGAACATTCAAGGCTCAAGGCCCAAAACCTCAAGTACAATTTGCATTGAGATTCCTCACAACAACAGCGTACTTGTCCTGCGATGAGCCTCGAAGCAACTTATTACGCCTCTCCAATGCAAAGCAACATTCACCTGGCAGACAATATCCAAGTCTTTTAGAACAATCGGACAGTCAAATCATCTCTCGCCAGGTTCTTGTCACAAATCCGGCGTTCATCCAGGAATCATATCTTGCACGGAGCTGCACTGACTTCAGGCGTTGCTCTTCCTTCGACGTAATATACAGAAGACATAGCGCTTGCACTCAATCGGAACGCCAGCTCTTCGTGGCAGCAGTGTCGAGACTCGCCGGCTACGCTGCTGAAGCTTGAAGCTCGCTTTCCGCTGTCGGTCAAGAAGCTCTTCAAAGTCATAGACGCTGATTCGAGTTCCCAAAGCGCGGATAGCAATGGCAATGGCATCAAGATTGCTAGGGACGTCCCAAGTCTTCCGCGTGAGAGGGATCCCAAAGTTGTTGATGCTTTCCAGGTGCAGAGGCAGCAAAGCATACTCGAACAAAGAAATCTACAACATGATCGACGCTCTCGTCTCCGACAGAGTTTCCGACAGTATCTGTATTGGTTAGCGTCGGCCGCAAGACCATGACGAGCGGGTCATGCTGTTCCTGCAGATGCAGCCTGGGAGAAAATGTGATCAAATGTTGGTGAATGAGGCTAAGCAGGCGATAGGAAGCAGTTGTCTGCGAGACAGGTGCCAATGTTTGTATTTGAGACCTGGGATATACCGGTACGTGACTCGTACTGGATGTCGTGATGATTTGCTTAAAGCTGATGATGATTCTACAAGCTACGGTGAACGGCAAGAAGGTAGAGTTGCCGGGGAAGCAGATTATTTCTGGGAAGGTGATCAAGCCTTCGGGGACGCTGGCTAATCCGAAGTCGTTGGAGTACTACTATCGCTTTGCGAAAGATGAGAATCTGGTCAGCTCACCGGCGGCTAAGCTGTAGACTTGCGAAGCCCACGCTGCCACTCCCTATTCGACTGATTTATACGCCGAGAGCTTCCTCTTCTCAACCTATATCATTGGCCCCCAATACTGATGACAGAGCAGTGCCGAGCTCTTTCAGAAAGACCACGCATCTTTGAGAGGCTCTTGCGACGTATGCGGCGTAGCTCAGTTGACTGAACAGGATCGATCATTGCGCAACGCCGGTCGAGATGAGGCCAAGCGGCCGACAGGCACCGCATGCCGGATCAAAGGCGATTCGTTGTTGTTCCCTGTATTGCTGTATTGCGTGGCTAAGCCTCACCTAGTTGACTCTGTGGGAGGCGAGATAACACGCCGACGGTCCGATGCACGTCTGGCATGAGTTCCTTTTGGCTAGGTCTACGTGTGGGTGCTTGATCGAGACAGGAGCGAGTGGACAGATGGCAGCGTAGTACGTGCTTCCAGGGGTTACGAGCCATCCCCTCGGGCCCTGTCTCGGTGCGCAAGATCTCTCTTTGCACTCGAGTGTCAATGGCTCCAAATATGCCATCGGGCTACTATCAATGTCCGCGGATTATCGTCTTGAGCTACAAGTTTAACAGTGAGCCCGCAACTTCATCGAAAGGTATAGACGAAGCTTTCGGGGCTAAATGATCATCATTGCCAGCCTCGTTGCAGAAGTCAAGACGAAGGAGGGTAGACGGAAAACATCGGCTTAGACCCCGGTGAGACGAAGCCTTCTTGGAACCAGTATAGACGAAGTTTTCAAGATTGATCAGAATCAATCAAAGATTAGGGCGAAGAAACCAGTAGCAAGACTGATCATCGCCACGAGAGCTCCCGGCCGCCTCATTCTACAAGGAGCGCCCAACCTCAATGTCGATCAGGGACTAAGAATTTGCGCTTTCTTATTGCGCGAGGCGAAGATAGACAGTGAGGCGAAAATTATATGGCGATGATTATAGACGTAAGTCCATAATGACATAGACCTTCTCTGCACACAACTCCGAAGAGAGCTAGACACCTGTATCTAACTCCTTGAACCCTCGCAAAAAGTAACACTTAACAACCAGTTCCTAGGCAGAGCGATGTGCTCAACCACAGACACGTATAAACTTCTACAAACTGTGAACAAGGCCAATTGCCCCTTGGATCGCCTCCCATTGTGATGTTGAAACATTCGATCAAAACGCCGAAGTAGGCTACTGCGGAGGCGGAGAAGCAATGCGTGCAACAAAGAACGTCACCTTCCGGCCATGTACCACTGAAGGCGAGCATCGGACGGTCGTCTCCTGATGCCCTTGGCTGAGGGCTGAGCTTGTCGGGCGGCGGACGTCTTGAAGCATCCGAAAGCGTGCTCAATATCTGGGCCTGGCGAGATTTCTTGGACCTGCGGTTGATGGTCTTTCTATTCTTCATCATTATCGTCATCGTCGTCGTCGTCACGGCGTCTGCTACGACTTGAAACTGTAACCACTCTTCGTGCACCACTTGCCGGCTGGCCAGTCCCTTGCCGTACAGTGCCTCGAGGACTGCTGGCATTCTGCTGTGGTGAACTCTCTGACGCCGATCCAGCCCCAAGCCAAACGCTACCGAACTGCGAGAACAGGGCGCTCATCGAATGAGCCCACACCATGCCGAAAGATTTGACCTTGAGATTACCCTCTACGGTATGCACCTTGCCGAAGTCGATACGTGACATTGGGTCCAGCTTATCAGAAGGATTGTCCGGTATTACACGGATTGCCTGAGGGCGCATGGCCCTTTCGTGCCTTCTTGGCTGTTCACTAGTTCGGGCGGCCGGTGGCGCATTGCCAGTATAGATTATCGCGTGCTCTGATTTATTCACACCAGACTTTGCAACACCTCGTCCTTCGTAGGTCATGATAGGTAGTGCACTCACATACTTCTCGCCAACCCTGACGACGACGAATCGTCGAACTTTGGAGTACACGTACTGGTCATGCACGCCTTTCGTCACTCCTTCGTGGGGCATTTTGAGGGGGATGTCGCTTCGCTCCAGCAGCGAAGTGACTGCGGTTGCGGTCTCTCCATGTGGTTGGGCCCACAAGACCATAAAGACTCGGCCGATCTTGTAGAATGCCGGCTTCTGCAAGCGGAACGAAGCGTACAGCGGCTCTGCATCACCCCTCCCCGTTCCCATCAACAGGCGGTGAGCTCGCACACCCCCGGCGTACAGTTGTTGATCGGTGATGATGTTCTTTGGCTGCGTTCCATAGTAAGTGCGCACCTGATTCAGCGGGTTTTCGGTAGCCAACCCTTCAACGCCATCCTCTCTTGTGAATGCTCGCGCTTGGGAAGGCGTGGGAGCAAGTGCAGGTGCTGATGTCGAGTCATTCAACGACAAGTTAGTGGTACCAGCAAGACTCTCGTCTGTGCTCTGGTGGGAGCTGTAGGACAAAGGCTGGTTGGTCACATATGCGCTGCGCTGGGATACAGTAGGAGATGCTGGATATTGAGTTTGACTTTGGGTTGGGAGAGCCTGGGCTGCGGTTTGTCCTGCAGGTTGTTGCGTAAAGTACCAGGTGCGAGGAATATGCGCTGGCCGTTGAAGCCGCCCGCCGTTTTGGTAGACAAGTTGATCTGTGGCTCCTTCATAGTAGTAGTAGACATTGTATTGCCGATCTAGCAGCCAACCGGAGTTCGTCGAGCGTCCATAGAATCTCGACTCGGCATCCTCATCATAGTCTCTAGAGACCCCTGCTGCACTCGCTCGCTTGTCGTCCAAAGCTCTCGATTCCGTTCGGTTCTCGGTCACTCTCTTAGTGAGTTTGGGTTCAACCACCCTCTCCTTAGCCTTACCTGGAGGTTTCTCAAGCATGCTTTCAGTGGAGGCGTTGAACCTGTCCGGATTGACATGATGTGGTGCTCCGACGGAAGGGGATGCGCTGATCGGTGCGGACGCCTGCTCGGCCGTACTCGCGTCTGTTGACTCGCTGCCGAACCTCGTTGCAACAGCGTAGCAGTAGTACAGCCTCAACGTTCGGAAGAGCCCATCAATGGTTTCGCGTACATCCTCCAGGCGCTCAGGCAGCTCGCGGACATCTTCGACTTCTACATCATCCTCTCCTCCAGACTCTGATGCATCCCCCTCTACTTGCCCTCTGCCTTCTAAATCCTCGGCATGGGCCATGCTAGCCACATGGACATCACGTTGTGGCTCCAGCTCGTAAGGCTGTCTAGATTCCATTATAACTTCTAAGGCTGTGTGAACATTAGCTTGAATTGAGACGACTGGCAAACGAAAGCCTGCTCACCACATTTCAGCGTGATGCTCATGTTCTTCAGCAATATCGCCATGCCACTGGTGTCGACTTGGCTGTCATCAACCGAGTTGAGGCTTCCAGCTTTGGAGAGCACAAAGTCAAGGTCTCTAATCCAGACTCGCAGCTTCACGGACTCGTCGTTCCAGTCCACTTTAGAAGAACCGTGAATGAAGGAGTCATTTAACCCCCAGGTCTCTGCTTGGTCAATGCGATCGAAAACATCCAGACACTCATTAGCCCACTCGTACGTGGCTTCGGCCATGATAAGTGTGTATTGATGTGCTGGACTCTGGCACTGGGGCTTCTGAATTGGAAAAAAGAGTGCGGTTCGTTGCTGACATGCAGGAGACAGTCTCCGCTTGTAACGGTTGTGTTTAGAGGTGAACGCGGGTTCATACTCGTGTTGAGCTCTTGCATACCAGGACGGTTCGAGCTTGCCCGATTGGTCGACCACATGCGCACGATTCTGCGACCTTGGAGCTCCATCTCAGCCTTGAGAGCCCAGACTCGATGCAGCCTCATCAGTACAGCAAAGGCGCGATGAAGCTGCCCCGCGTTTGTCGTCCCTCGAGGCATGTCAGGTTTGCCAACGCTGGACAAGAGATCTATTCACTCTGCTATGCAAAGATCGAGAGATGGAGGTCTTCGGTCTGGTTCTTGGAGGCATACCGCTATGCATATCAGCGTGCGAGCATTTCAACGAGGCCAAGACCGTGGCAAGAAACTACCGCGACTGGCAGAAGCTCCGTCCTAAGACTCTATGCTTTGAAAGTCCAACTCGAAATCACGATCAAACTCACACTTCATGGAGTGCTTTCGGCTGAGGAGATCGATGCCGAGGCTTTGCTGCCGTTGAGACAAGACTGGCACGATCCGGAGGTGCTTGCTAAACTTCGCGAGAAGCATGGGACCGCGTACGAGGGCATTGATACCTGGATGCGAGCAATTTGTACGGATATGAGGACACTTCTCGTGGACCTGGGTATCTGTTCAGCTGGCTCCGAGGTACGTCTCTGCTACTTATTTCGAGTGTCAAACATGGACGCTGATTGAAAGCAGATCGACGATAAAGAATTCGCGCAGGCTCTCCGTACGTGCTCGTCAACGATCACCCCCCCTCCCCTGGCAACAGGCCGCTTTCGGTTCGCATTCAGGCGCGGGAAGATGGACAAGCTCTTCATTGAACTAGAATCGCACCAGCGCACGCTGTATCAACTGATGACAACGAGCGAGAGATGGGCCAAACTCCGAATCGAAGAGACCCAGCAGACGAGCATAGTTACCTCCGCTACAGAAACAGCCCATTTTCAGGCTTTGTATGCGTGTGTTGCTCGATTATCTGCGGCTAGCTTTCCATTTTCAACGGCGCTGTTGTTGAACTTTTGGCCAAAGCAGGCGGCCCAAGAGCTAAAGTAAATGCGCTATCAAGGGCGACCCGGCTCACACTGACTGATTTTGTAGGGTGCATTTGGCTATGCGCAATCGACAGGAGTGGCACAGAACCCTTATAGCAGTGACAGATGGCAGCAATAGTGTCGCGTTTCGGGGACAGTCAGCTTCAAATCAAGCTAAGGAAATCGACGATATTCAGGAAGTATTCCGTCCTGGCACTCCGAGGAACTCGTATATAGGCCTCCAACTGGATGTAAGGCAATCACCGAAGCTACTCGGCGTTTTCAGGACATTCTGCGACCAGGTCACATCTAGTATGAGTGATACAACTGACCTGGCCGAGTTGCTGAGTAAATCCAGAATCGCTCTGGCTGATCGCATGTCCCTGGTGTCGACGATGGCCTCAGCTTGCCTCCAGCTTCAGCCGACTCCGTGGTTGTCGCGAGGCTGGAATAAAAGACACATTATATTCTTCAAAGCGGACGGCGGTTCTGTTGATAGACCACATTTGTTCTATCAATTCGCAGCTCAGCCATCGAACACCGGGTATGTCGAGGCTGATCGAATATTGCCACGCAGGGCCGAGTTGAGACTGACTCGTGAACCAGACTGAAACCATCAACTTCGCTCATGCTTGCGGTCTTGTTCGCGGAGCTTTGGACTGGCAAAGACATCGCTGCGGCGCAGTCAGCTGATGATGCCATTTGTAGCAGTCGCTCAAGACTGTGGACATTGCTTGACGACATCGACAGCACATCAAGAGCACTTCCGGTACAGCTCATGGATGTCGCAGGGCAATGCTGCGCATACGATACCGCAGTCTCTCGGGGCCACCCAGATGCGTCAAGCATGCTCGAGCGGCTCGTGAAAGACATACGAGACTTATGTGGTGTGACGCCCTGAAATCGATTCGGGAACAGACTTTCAAAAGAAGTCTTTCTCGAGCATGGACCAGGAGACTGTTTGGACGCTCAAGAGCACCCACTGTCTCAACCAGGAAACGTCTCGAGCGCGCTGGTATCGCCAGAAAGTGTCCGGTAGCACCAGCTATTTCTTCGTTTCCTCAGGATTCCGTGCGTGACGGCGGATGCATTTCTCGTGCATCGCCTTGCATGCCCGCACAAAGTCAACAAGTATCTGAATGAGATGATATGATGAGCCCATGGAGACCCTTTTGTTGCATTGTAGGGTTGAGCGTCAGCCGCATTTTCAACGAACATAAGTGAGGCGGCAGTAGTCTCTTCTGTCTGATAGATTGCGCGTGGAGGATGGAAGTCGTAGTGGAAACGAAATCTTGAAGGAAGGAGACGCGAATATAGTGTGGCGCGCTTCCGTGGCCCTCCGGCAGAGCCCTGTTCATGACTAAGGGTCATATCAACTTTTGCCTCGGCTTCCACACTCTTATCTACACTCGTTATATTGCCCTACACTCGTGCCTACACTCGTACCTGTAATAATAATAATAATAATAATAATAAATGTATTCGAGCTAGCTATAGGCCGTGCCCCTTCTAGTATATCTACATGTTGTAAAAGAAAACCCTATAGAAAGTACCTATAGCGTAAAACTTCCTCCCTTCTCTATTATACCTTATACCCTACTATATCTTAGGTACTATAGAACTAATATATTTACCTATAGGTAGCTAGCTAACACGCTAGAGTTAATATTATCCTCCTTACTTGGGTTCGAGATCTCCGGCCTACTCTAGGAGATATTTAAGAGTCTACTCGAATTGTCCTATAGGGAGATACCTTATTACCTACGCTACGGTTTGTCTAGGAAACTTAGTAAGCTATCTTCTCGCGTCCTAGTATCTAGTAGCTAAGATAAGTTCCCTTCTACTCTCTCGCATGTTTATATAGTAGGTAAGGTAGTGTCGAGCTATCCCTCTATCTCTATATTCGTAGTAGGGGCTAGTATCGGGTACCCTAACCTTATAGAGGAAGTAAGGAAGTGTCACGGGCGTGGCCCGGTGACACCTGAACACCTGGATGCACGTGGTTTGGATGCTTGGTAGTGTACCAAGCATCCGGATGAACTTCGGCCGAGCCTCGGGGCTCGACTAGCATCATGTGACAGAGCCACGTGACTCTGCCAAGACCCGGAGAAGAGTTTCTTCTCGACGCGCAAAGATCCGGTCTTCGACTCTTTGCGCTACGTCCTGTCAATAGGATTGACCTATATGGTTAATACAGTGTCTATCCAACCTGTCCGTAGCTCCCTGTACCGTTTGTGATTAGCAACCTACTTCCCGACTCCGGCCCGTGACAGGAAGGCTAATTATCTCTAACCGTATCTAGAATACTATCGCGGCCTAGGCTTTACTAAGCCCTCGATAAAGCTCCTAGGGATTAGTGTTCTATAGAGTCCTAAACGCGAGTAGGAGGATTCCTTCGCGCCTAGTATTATCCTACTTCTATAACTCGTCCTACTTATACTAGCCCTAGAGGATAGTCTATATTACTTTCCGAGTCTTCTTTAGATCTACTCTATCTATATAAGAGAGCTAGGACCGTAGGATAGTAGTCTACTCGTCTATCTACTCTAGTAGCGAGCTGTATAGTTTTCTTAGGCGTCTACTATATGCCCTAAGTTATCCGTACTTTAGTAGAATCCGCCCCTTTAGCTCTTGTATAGCCTAGTATATATCCGGCCTCTACCTCTACGTAGCTATTATAGCTATAGTAGTTCTCTTCCTATACTCGGTAATGTCTTCGATCTAGAGTTCTTTATATAATAGTCGCGTTAGTATAGCTCGGTAGGCCCTAAGGATTATCCGTAGGAATCTATTCTATATTACCCGTAGCTTTTATTAGAGTATTTTTAAGATTCTAGTCTCCTTTCCTACTATCTATACCTCGCTCCCGTGCATTACTACTAGCCTAATTATTGAGATATATAGCTTACGGGCTATCTCTACTATAGCGCCCTACGTAGTAGTAGTAATCCGTCGTAGTATAGCTTCTAGCTATTTTGCTTTTATAAGAGTATTCTCTATCTATACGTGCTACTTAAGTCTCTTATTAACGATTACTCCTAGGACCCTTATTGTGTCCTCTAGGCTACTCTAGAGCGACGGGATATTAGGTATTCTCTAGGATTCGGATATGCTCCTTATACCCCTTATAAAGTACATAACTTTATATTTCTTAGGGGCGAACTTAGCTCTATATCTTAAGGCCTATTGTAGATAGCTATTGTAGTCCTTTTCTAGTACCTCGTATATACCTCTTATCGAATTTAATACTATTAATCTAGTCTAGGTATTTGTTATTCTTAAACTTATTAAAGGATATAGGATTAGGAACCTTAATTTTAGCTATAAAGTTCTATTTACTAGAGGAAAGGCTAAAGTTATAAAAGGTTAGAGTAGTATATTCAACTCCTTCTATTCTATCTTAATTGTTAGAGGTTAATAGTGTCTAACTAGGCCTTCTAGGAGTTCTAGATAATATAGTATAGGGGTCCTATAGTCCTAAAGTAATATCTAGAATAGTTTCTAGAGCTAATAGTAATAGAGTTAGGGATAGAGACGGTTATATCTAGGGAATTGGATTCTAAATAAACAAGCGGTTCCTAAGGTATTTAGAGGCTTAGCCTCTCTAATTCTCTAGGAGGCCTTAATAGGCTACTCCCTAAAGGAACTTAGAAAAAATATTCTTAAGGAAACGACTATTATTAGGATTCCTACCCTAATCCTAAATAGATAAAGTATTAGGACCTAGATATAGAGTATTATAGGATAGCTAGTTATTAGAGGGATTCTAGTATTAGTAATTAGTTAGGTTAGATATAACTACTTAGGTCTCTATCTATTACTACTAAATAGCTAAGTAGGAAGCGCTTCTTAGTAATAAATAATTTAAGGAAGATAAATCGTTAAAGACTTTAGAAAGTAGATAATACACCCCTAAGCTACTAGATATAGCATTACTAAGATAATAGAGGAAAAGTAGCTTAAAATTTTAAACTATAAAGGGAATTAGGCTATATAAGCAACTAGCATTACCTGACTCAGCAACGCTTATCTGACTCAGTCAGTTATGCCTCTTAATCATGTCATACCATCTTTTACAGCCCAATGCCTGCTTAAGAGTCATGACAATGATATCACACTACCCCACCATCCCTGTTTGAGCAGAGCCGTTGCAGGAAGCAATGCAGCCAAAACGGCCAAGACGGCCTCCTTCTTTTTGAGGACCATGCTCATCGTCTTTGCCGTCAGCTTGAGGATGAAGGAAGCGAAAGTGTCTTCACACGCAATCAGGAATATCAAGCGTCTGACAGACGGTGATGATGCAGCACTGTTGGAAAGTCAGTGTTTCTTGCGACTTCACCTCGTGTGCCTCTAAAGCGACTCACTGGCTGTTAGCGCATTGTAGGCGACAGGTCATTCGGCTTGATGAACGTCCCGAGGACCTTTTGTCACAATAGAATGCATTCGATGCAGAGTACATAACACGATACTAAACGCGATCTATTCGCGAAAGATGGTTCTCGCTTCCTTTGAGAGTCCCGGATCATTCCCCACCCAGAGTCATTAGCACAGTACTGTTGATTGATGGTATCGTCAAGTCAGTCTGGCCTGCTTTCATCCCAGAAAAACCCCGACGCCCAACACCCGTCACCCGATGACTTCGCTAAACGCCTCGACAAATGTTAAACAGCAGTCATCATTACATGCAAGTCGCAAATCTTCGTCTCATGCTTTTTGATTGTTCAGACAATTAGACACCAGGTCCGTAGGTCTTCCAGACTGCGTCAGCCTGATCAGTGAGGCCGTCCCATCTGAACAGCTCCTCGCCCGGCTGCCTGCAGATGTCCCACTTGGACTTGCAATCCTTCGGAGACTTCTTGATGAGGTTTCCGCCATCAGGGCATTGCTCGAGGATATAGCGTCTCTTGGCCTCACTTCGTGGCTTGATGTCGCACTTGAACGGCTTGCTCATTGTGATGACCCAAGGTGCAGTTTCGTACCATGGGATGGGTTGGACGGTGCCATTGCGACCTTCTGGTCGCTTGATCTCGAACGCCCACATGATGGCGCCAATGAGTGTGCAGAGTTCGGTTTGAGTAAGATCGACGCCGGGGCAGGAGCGGTTGCCGTATCCAAATGCGCGGTCGCCGTTGAGGTTGGGGAATTCAGTGAGAGGCTCGCGGTAAGTCGGGTAGGCCGGGTCGAGCCAGCGTTCTGGAACAAATTCGTTGCCGCGAGGGTAGGTGGACTCTTCACGGGAGATGAGGCTGGGAAGAAAGTCAGCTTGGCGTTGCGATTCATGTGCGAGCGGCGACTTACTAGTGGTTTGCGTGGCAGATGGCGCCCTTGGGAATGTGGTAGCCCTCATAAACATCATCCTCCATTACAACGTGTGGCACACCGAGAGGAGTCGCTTGTCGCCATCGAACGATTTCCTTGACAGTTGCGCGGAGGTATGGAAGGTTCTTCATGTCGGAGTACTCTGGTGGTCGGTTGCCGCAGACACGGTCGAGCTCTTCAACGACCTTGCCTTGCCAAGATGGGTAGTGGCACATGGCGGTGAAGAAAGCGTGCAGTGGGCCACCGACAGTAGCGATGGCGACGAAGGAGCTGGATCCGATAGCATGCGCGGCCTCGTAGAAATTGAGGTGCTCGGTGCCCTTCTCCGACTCTGTCCACAGCTTGCTCCAGCAGTCCTGCGCGACGCCCTGCTTTGTCTTCTGCTGGACATCCTCAAGCGCTTCCATAAACGCATCAGTCATCTGCTGCTTGCGGATAACTTCCTGCTTCTTCCACGGCGAGATGGCTTCTGGCAAGTTCGCGAGGAAAGTAAGCTTGTTAATGAGGGGACCAGCGGGTGACACTGCCTTGAGAATGATGGGGATGATTGTGAGGAGCTTGCTGCCGTGCTCTGGGTCTGCCCATGCGACGCCGGCAATTGTGCGAGCGCAGTGAACCAGGATGTGCTCTGACCAGTCGTTTGGAGTCTCGAGTAGGCGGCGGAGAGTCCTCTTGTTCTCATCCGCTGGCCAACCATAGAAGGTGCGTGGGTTCGCGTGTCTCATGATCAAGTGCATGAAGTTCTTGTATCGTCGGAAAGGCTCGCCGTAACCCATTAGAGGCAGAATCTCCCGTCCTTCTTTCACACCAATGGCGGCTGGCAGCTCGTTGCGATCGCAGTAGTTTCGTTGGCGGGTGACGAAGAGGTCGCGAGAGATCTTGTCGGTCTCGATCCAGATGTGAATTTGTCCCATCACCTTCCACTCGTAGATGGGACCCATCGTCTTATGGAGGCCTCCAAAGTGCCATGCGGCCTCGATACCGGGACCAGGAACATCCCAGAATCGGCCGGCGTAAGGAAGACCTGCAAGAGGAGTCAGCAGTCCATCACCAGTTAGCTAGTTGATGAGGAACAGGTACTTACCAGGCAGACGGGGAAGCTTCTTCACGCCAGGCGGGAGCTTGGTTTTCTGCGCTCCAAATACCTTGGCAATTACAACTGATAGAACAAGCAGGAAAATGAAGATGAATTTGGGCTGCTGAAAGATGGATAGGCCCTGCGATGGTGAAATGGGATCTGCCACATGGTGCCTGGCTGCGTCGGTGGCATAGAGCATCTGCTCGGAAGGCGACTTGAGTTGGGCGGCCATGAAATCGTCCACGAGGCTCTCGGCCCACGTGGTTTGTGGTCTGTCCTGCTGGAGGTCGATAGTGAGGATTGTTGATGATGTCGATGAAGGAGAAAAGAGAGTACAGTACGACAGTCGGGAATGCGAGGTGTACGATGGACCCCTTGACTAAGAAATAGTATGCGGTAATGGGAGTGACCGAGGGAGGGCGGCCAGGTATACTTCTTATCGAATGGGCGCGAGCACGCACGGATGTTCTGGGTGCAGTGATATTTACGGGGTGGCACGGCATAGCCGAGTGCCTTGCCAAAATCAGAAACACTGACCAAACCGCGTGCTTTGGCGAGCACCGCAGCAGCAGTAACAGCAGCAGGAGCAGCTGCACAGCACATCATCCCAATCCTTTGATGCCTCGTGCCGTCGTTGCTGAGAAGATGCGCATCCACCACCCAGACTCCGCAGGCTGAGACTTGTCGCGACTCGGGTGCTAAGTCTGATGTGGTGGATTCCCGCATACAGGCACAGTAAGTTACGGGCGTTCGCGGTGGGTTAGAAGCGAGGGCGAGACGAAACGGCTGGCTCTGGTGTGATTAGCATCGTCGGTGTTTGATATGGGGAGCCGGATGACGCTGGTCAACTGGTGTGCCTGCCACGCTTCTGGCCTGGCGCCGCTGTTAGCACGGGCACCTTGCATGTGCGTGATTCCCCTTGTCGTTTAGGCGCGCGCATCTTCCACGTGCAACTGACTGTGCAGCAAGTGTTGGGAGGGCAAGGCAACGCAACCTGACGTTGTGAAGGAGAAGTACAGTACTGTCTGGGGGGCGGGCTTGGCGGCAACTACTGTAGTTCTACTGCACTGCAGGCCAGGATTGGGACCAGGATTCGCTGCGCCGGGGCTGGGTCGGCACGAGCGACAAGAATAGCCTTTCTCTCACTGACCTACTTACTGTACTGAGTAGTTACATGCACTGCTCAATTACATGCACTGCTGCGAACGATGGGCATTCTGTCATACTGCCAAAAACACCCGCTGCAAGGCTCGTATCCGCATTCCAATCCAGCGCAGCACCCACATGCCAGTGCGACCTCACCGGAGCCTCCATCGAGCAGCTCCTCCGGCCACTGCCATCTCGTACCGTGCCCACGTTAGCCTACCACACGCCGTCTGGGAATTATCGAACTCTGCGTCATGTCGCATCTGGGCCGCCGTTGACAAAAACAAACGGCTTTTCTCGCTTGGCTTAACGGTATGGCTGGACGGGCGCACAGTCTCCCCGGTTGCTCATCCGTGTGTGGGATACCGCTACAGTATCACGAGTATACATCTAACCTGGGACACTCCACACTTTCTCTCCGCAAAGTTTTATATCCTACAGCCTGCATCGGATGATAACCAGATAGGTGGGTAAAGCTGTCAGCATCGAGAGACAGTTCCGCCAAGCATACCGTGGCTACCTCAACAGTCGCGCGTGGTGTGCGTGGGGAAGCGACGCCACCACGCCGGGGATCGGCTCCTTCCTCTCACTGACTCCTTGCATGCCTCACACCTTCCACTTTTTCTCGCAGTCGCATCACCACATCGAGAAGCCGATAAAGGCTGACGGGGCCATCGCTACTGTCTTCCGGCGTCTCACCATCGCATCTCACCAGCAGAGTTGAGCCACCTCCTTCCGTGGGACGTCTACATCTGCATCTGCATCTGCACCTGATTCTGCGAGTCTATCCGCACACTGCAAAGGTGGTCATCAGCTCACTACATGTATCTTGTTCCTTCCTTGCAAACGCAGAACCGATCTGCGGCGCCCCGGCACCGTTGAGGCTTGTGGTTGGATGCCGTGGCGGAGAGCATCCTGAGCATTCATCATTCCGCCACCACAACTGCTCTGGCAGCCACACTGAAGGTATGGATCACAATCACCTAATAACAAACATTGAAAAGAGTAGCCGCCATTCGATCATTTACCCGCCAGGGCTCCACATTACCCGCAACTCATCTTTCGTCCCGCAACAGGTGAGGTCCACTCCCGACTGGCCTTGTCCTTGACAGCGATCACCTGCTACTGCCTTGTTCGAACCTGTTACACAGAATCTCGGATTCCGAGACTGAATGTCTGGCACATCCTGGCCTCATCCGACTCTTGACTCGTTCACACTTGAATGACATGCCAATCTTCTCGTGACATTCGCCCTGCTTGTAAATGCTTGTGGGCCATCTCCTGCCTTCATCAGCGCTACCTCCTCTCCTGTTGACTCGTGGACGATGCTTGAGTGCTGATTGCGCAAGTCCGCGGTATGGGAACGGCGAATCCTGAATCCTCGGACCCGAATCGCACATGCTGCTGCGGGACTAACGGCTTTTGAGACCCGAAGAGTTCCCACTTTCATGTCTGTTCTTCAGATGTCAAGCGTTCGGATGAAAAGTTGCCGGCTTTCCAGGTCGGCCGAAGACCGACATGCCGACGCTGCCGATTCTTTTTGTTGGAGACCATGACTAAGTCAGAGCAGGTTCCTGCTTCAGAACCCAATCCTCTGTCAGTGAGCAGCATCGATGGATCCAGCGAGCATTCTCAGAATGTCCGCCAGAACCCTCTGCTCGTCAGCGGTTGCTCCACCGACAGACTCTGCGGATAGACAGCGCTCAACACTTCATGGAGCCCTGACATCGTCTTCGTCTGCGTCTTGATCCGCTCCACCGTACCAAGAATCTTCACGAATACGAGTGTCACACGCACGCGACACAGAAGATCAAAATAGCCAAGGCCTCCCGCCGCAGAGCCGGCAGCTGTGAAGAGCTTGGGAGTGACTGGAACAGGATAGGCTGCAGAACGCCTAGATCCATAGTTCCTTTGCCGATCTTTCGTTAGAAGAAACTCGCTGGCGTACAGAAACGGCCAAGGCTGCGACAACCTCATGCGCAGCTGTATGCAGGGCCGGACAATATGTTCTCGGCACCGAATCGCTCTGCATGGGATCATGCCCGTTCGCGAGTCTGCCTGCTGGGTACTTCATCTTCATCGAATCTCAGTGACGCAGGTAAGGGCAACCGTGGCCAACAGGACAGGTACTGTACAACAATGTTGCGGCTCACGCAATTGAACGACTCAGCGTCAGCAAGACTCAACAAGGAATTGCCAAGTTCGTTTGGCTGCTGACTACTGGTCCTGGTCGAAAGAAACTATGACTTGCTTCGGAAGTTTTGGTGCGAGCGAACGCGATGCTTAGTTCGCTTCGCTTGCTCAAGGATGTTGCGCTGTCACCCACTTGTCATCTCATCCAGATGAGGAGTTGCAAGACGTCCATCAGTCTCATCCAAAGACACCTGGAACTCCGGCTACAGATTGTCTCGACGATTCGGTGTCGATGGAGCTAGACAGCTAGTCTCGGGACCGCCTCTGTCAAGTCTGCGCTGGTGGCTGATCACCACGCTATTGCGGAGAACTTTATTTCTCATGCTCCCCGAGTCTCCTTTTCGAGAAGAACAGCCAAGAAACTCTTCACGGATATCAGGCAAGTGCACTTGATGCAACACCACGTCAAGAACTATTGCTATTGCCAAGTAGCTTGGGGAGTTCCGGAGTTTGCGTGGATGGTGGCGTTCACGGTTCCAGAGTGCCACGGCGCCTCGCTCCATTGCCATACCGGTCGGCAAGAGTTTGAACAACGGCAGATGCTTCTGGCCCTGATATCTCCCCGTCGAAAAAGGAGATAGGTCTTGTGAGTTCTTGGGACTTGTCAACGAATATCTTGGAGGTTCCGGATTCACGTCTTCGTTCAGAACATCTCCGGTTCTTCGACGCGTCTCCTGAACTGCAGCCTGCACCCGACGAACGGTATGCTGGGTCTACCCCAGCGCCATCTCATATTCCAGAACAGCTCTTCTGTGGTCCATCACAACGCTCTGAACTCCAGGCCCGAACGAACTTTCGGCCCTCACACTGCCTACCCAAGCGTCTTCTCATACTCCTTCACATCTGGCTTGTCAATCTCCCCGACCCTCACACCGCTCCAGTCATCCTCATAACCTCGATCGATATCCGGCCAAGGCCCCACAGGCGTGATGGCAAGAGGGTTGATATCGTAATGACTCTTGGTATAGTTCTCCTTGATATGTCTGAAGTCCGTCGTGTTTCGGAACTCTTCATGGTTCCAATACATCCCTTTCAGCCAGTTGTATAGGGTAGGGTAGGTATATCGAAGCATTCCCAGATTGCATTTGAAGTGCTGGACGTAGACGGTGTCGAAGCGGATCAGGGTCGCGTAGTTACGGATGTCGATTTCTGTCATTTGACGGCCGAGGATGTAGGGGCCGGAGTTGGAACTTGCTAGCCTTTCTAGCTTGTTGAGCATCGCGAAGACAGGTGGGAGGTTCTTCTCGTATATTTCCTGCGTCTTCGCGAATCCAGCTTTGTACACGCCTGTGTTCAGATCTCGTTGGAGCTGCTCGCTCAGATGATCGATCTGATCGCGCAATGGCCCCGGGTAGAGCGTGATGTCGGCCAATTCTTGCGGGAGCAGAGAGTTGAAGGCCGTCTGGAGATCGCGCATGAGTTCGTGCGATTCGTTGTTGACAATCGTGTCGAGCTTCTTGTCCCAAAGGACAGGCACGCTGTAGCGGCCTTTGTAATTGGGGTCGGCTTTGAAATATCTGACCTGCATCAATATCCCACATGCACAGCGTTCTTCGGCTAACGTCACTTACAGCTCATGCATATACTTGCTCCCGAACAACTTGTCCTCACTCGCGCCCTCGTACGGCTCTTCTCCCTTTACATTGAACTGCCATCCTGGCCAGCCGTTCTCGTCGCCTTTTGGATACGGCTTCACGGTGCTCGTCTCGATGCCAGCGTACTTGTCGAGCTGCTTCAGGTGGAGTAGAAGGTTGGCACGGTGGGCGAACGGGCAGAAGAGGCCGATGTACAGGTGATATCGATTCGCGTCTGGTTTGAAGGGCCTGCAATGGCAATATCAGCAGCTTTCTCCTTTGGGCCATTCACTGACTTGCTAGGACTTACCCATCTGGAGTGATCTTCCCATGGAAACTATCTGAAGCATCCTTATGCCAATCCGGGCCAAGCTGAGCTTTGAACAAGCCAGTTGGTACTACTGGAGTCTGATCAGTAGCCATATTGCGAGTTGTCCGTGATCGTTGGATTGCGGGTGCGAGTTGTCTGGTAAGCTGGGTCAAGCGAGGCACAATCAATGCTTCCCGCAGAGGTGGATGTATGAGGAGAACGGAGATGAAGCCTACAAGAAGTGATGCCGCGAGTACTAAGAGGGGCTTGGGAGCTGCTCTATACATATGAGCTCGGATTTGCGCGTCTCATGTTGATGGGTTCCGGAAGCTCCCATAATATTTGGTGATGAGCTCACCACGAGTGGTGGGACATAGGAGACGTTATGCATGCTGACTTTCACAGAGGCATTGGAGCGGAAGCGTTCCGGATCGCTTGTGCCAGCCTGAGGCATGAGTCCTTGGGCGGAGAAACGTTGCAGCGTCCAAAGTTCCTTCTCACGACATACAACATCCAACACGATGGTCTGTCGACTCTAAGGCACGCCAGTCGTACAAGGTTCACGAGCTAGGTCATCTGTGAGCTGTTCGAGGCGTCGAAACTGGTACACAGGTAGCTATGCTTCGGCTTCGACGTCCTTTCTAACTTCACCGCGGCTCGCAGTGTGACGCTCACTATTTGGTTGTCACAAGCGGAACTGCTGTCCTCGACGAGAATGGCCTCAAGACCACAATGGCCAAATGGCGCCAGCGCCGCCGTTGCACTGACCTTTGACAACATGGGGGAAGCTGCCGACCTAAATCGCGGACTTTGGCCTGAGTCGGATGCCGTCGGCAACCACTATTCAGTCACGGAGGCTCTCCCAAAGATGCTTGCCATCTTGCAAAAGTACGACATTCACATCACCTATTTCATCGAGTCGTGGAACCTCCTCCACTGCTCGTCCGTAATTGCCCGTGGCGTTGCTGCCGCAGGACATGAAGTCGGCTGGCATGCGTATCAGCATGAGGCTTGGTACAAGCTGGATGCCGCATTCGAAGAGCAAAACTTCAAGCAAAGCAATTCTCTCATGGGACAGTTCATTGATGAGGGTGCTTGGAACGGCGAGGTCCAACCATACCGCGGATTCCGGCCACCAGGAGGCGTTATTCACGGCGACAGGACACTGAAACTTTGCCACAAGTATGGACTCAGGTACATCAGTCCAGCTGCCGAAAAGGCAGCGATCATTTCTGCAGCATCCTCTGAGGTCTCGGGCGCTTCAATCGTGGTCTTGCCGTTTCGATGGCAAGGGACTGATGCGTACTACTACATGAAGGCGTTTGGTGCGCTGCGCAAGAAGAAGGGTGAAATGAACGAGCAATCACTGGATGAGGAGGTGCTCGCTCGCCGCTTCATCAGCGAGGTCGACCGCATCGTTGCGGAGGGTGGCTTTCTCTCGCTGCTTTTCCACCCATTTCTGACGAATACTCCAAAGCGTCTGGACGCTCTGGAGCGCGTGGTGTCATACCTCGATCAGAAGCGGCGTCAAGGCCAGATTTGGCTTGCAAGATGCCGAGATATCGAGCAGCATATTCGAGAGAACCCCGAAATCGTCTCGAGTGATCCGGAGTGGGATACGACGACATGGCGGTGACGACAATGTTGCTTACACGATGTCGCGGGGAGTGGAGCACCCGGCGCATCCAAGGACACTTGAGTTTTAGCGCTCGCGAAAGATTGATGATTGTCCGCATAGCCAATTGACGCTGTAAAGACTCAACTTGACGCGGTATCTTCCAAGGCACCGTCTTACTCTCAGAACGGCGTAACGTACTTTGTGCGAGCTCAGCTACCTCTATCCGCAAATTCTGTAATGGACCTCTGTGAAGCGAATGAGATCTCGGTCAATTCGCCCTTCGAACATACCCACCATTGGATTGCCATCAAGCTTTACCCCAGGTACAGAAAAGCTCTTCGAATGAAGTCGCAACTTTGCTCGAAGATGATTCGAGATGCCGAGCAGCGATTGAAAGGTGTCGAAGATGACAACAGTTCCAAGATCAAATCCGCTTGCTTCAGACTTGATTGTGGCGCGAGAACTTAGAGCTGCCGAAAAGGAAGGCAAAATGATCGATTTTGACTCCGCCAACGTACACGATGAGTTGTATGGATATGTTATAGGCGGCTTTGACATAGTGGTATCCACCATGTCCTGGGGCATTCGACTATTCACCGAATACACAGAGGTGCAAACCAAGCTGCGTACCAAATTGCATAACACATATCCAGAGGCTGTCGAAATGGGCCAAACGCCATTAGCGAAAAGCACTGCAGAGAGCTCGATTCCATGCATGGATGCTCTCATCGAGGAAACCACGCGTTTCGAGGTGACAGCTGCATCGAACATCCGCCTCGCGCTTCGTGACACTGTAGTGTCCGGCCACATGATCGCAAAGGGCGCGAGCGTATTTATGCTGGTAAGACTGATAATCTTCCGTGGGAGCCGCGATAACTTTGCGTAGAACGTTGGTCCGGGCACCACAGCACCGCCATTACAGGTTAGCGACAATGTCAGAAGCAAGACCATCGTTGAGCATGCGGACAAGCTGGGCAATCTTGACTCAACAGACATTTCCTCGTTCAGACCAGAGCGTTGGCTGAAGCGCGGAGCCCATGGTCAAGAGACGTTCAATTTTGCCACAGGACCAATTTCCGGCTTCGGCGGAGGCAGCCGAGCATGTTTCGGCACACGTCTTGCACATATTGAGATGCGTCTGTTCTTTACATCGCTGCTCTGGAACTTCGAATTACTGCCAACAGGCCAACCTATGCGAGGTAAACGGGAGCTGACGAGAAAGCCTCAGAACTTGCATGTCCGCTTGAGGCAGCTGTAGCCAGGCTCAAACACCAGTATTTCGATCTTCAGAACCATGCATCTCCGGACGCAATGTATTGAGTGTTTTCAACCTAGCAGCCAATGGCTGGCGGCCGAACAATCTTGCCTATCTCTGCAGCATGTCCGGATCGGGCCGCCCAGGCAAAAGCACAGGTAGGCATATTTACGTTTCGTTCCTCTGCTGGTGGCGATACCGAAGTCACAGGTCGACCGATATCCGACACAATGCCGCCGGCAACACTGTTGAAGTTCCCGACCTCATCGCCTGCCGATCTCACGGCCCTGACTGAGATTGGCGGAGCCGGCTTCTCCAGGGATGATATATTGGGTGTTGTGGGAAAGACGGAAGGCAATGGATGCGTCAATGACTTCTCGAGAACCCTGTCGTCCCATAGCTGGGACTCTCTTATACCGAAAACGTCGATATCGATCTTTTCCGGAGGAACGGAGGGAGTGCTGTCACCCCATGTAACTTTCATTCTCGAATCGAAGCAGCAGACCGGTCTCGTCGCCAGCACATCACGGACTTGGAAGCTTCAGCCGTGGCAGGTTGGAACCAGCGAGCATGTGTCATGTGTGTCTGCTACAGTACGGAAGATGCTCCAAACCGAAAGAATCAAGCCGGACGATGTACAGCTGGTTCTGATCAAGTGCCCGCTGCTCACGAGTGACAAAATTGCAGCTGCTAAGGCGGCTGGTCATAGCACTACCACGACCGATACGTACGAATCCATGGCCCACTCGCGATACGCGAGTGCAATTGGTGTCGGCGTTGCACTGGGAGAAGTAACACCTACCGAGATTGATAATCACCTGTCGACTGGAGACTTCCACACAGCAAAAGCGTCATGCTCATCCGGAGCCGAGCTCGACGATTGCCACATCCTCATTCTTGCAAACGACACATTATCAGTCCCCGAGACCGAGATCCCGTCAGTCCTCCTCTGCGGCTATTCTGGCGTCATGGCTTCCGCAATCGACTTCCCGACCCTCCGCGATATGATCATGAAAGCTCTAACACCCCCTACTCCCTACAAGAAAGCAAGCTTGGTGCAAGTCTTCGCGAAAGCCGAGGCCGATCCCTCCGGTCTGGTCAAAGCTGTGGATTCTTCGGGATCGGTGAAGGCGGTATTCCGACATACGATGCTCACGGATAGTGATTTGCATAGCACGAGACATGCAAGAGCTGCCGTTGGCGGACTAATTGCTGGCGTTACGGGAGACTGTTGTATCTACGTCAGCGGTGGCGCAGAGGGACAAGGGCCCAAGGGTGGTGGTGGAGTCTGTGTTGTCGTGAAGTGGGAGAGGTAGAGGCGGGATAGACCCATCATCGTTCATGGTGCTGTGTTGAATCAGCTGGGGTTGAGCACTATAGCAACTGCCAGCAGGGGGTTAAAAAGCGTTGCATTATGCTTCCAACATGTGTTTGCCGAGACAAATCTTATTGCGGCCAATTTTAGCGCATCCTCGACCGAAGGCAAAAGAGCTGGGAAGCGGCTCAATAGACTCGCAAAGGACTGCCTTACCTATATCGGTTGATACGACCTTGGTCCGGAAAGTCGAGAGAAGTCAGGACGGATCAAGTGAGAAAAATCTACTTGTTGCTCAAGTCGTCGACTTTCGTGCTATTGCTGCATGCATACGGACTCGTCTCCCTCAGATCTCTTTGGCATGATAGTCAAACATTTGGTTACTCGGAACAGAGTTCTTGTCTCTCATCTTCTCGCAAGTCTCATTTCCACCTACTGGTAGCGTCACTTCATATTTCTTAGCTGTGAAGCCATTCCCATGGGCATGACCATTGGTCTCGCCATTGGTCTTTGCCTTTGCAGGCTCAGGCGTGACAGTCCACTGCTCAGGCAGAGCACCGACTTGCTTCAACGCCGAAGCATGGTCCCAGGAGATATGCTCGTGGTAAAGCCTATCACCACGGATGTTGACCACGGCCATGAATGGTATCTCAACATAGCGGTTTGTTGGCGGGATGCCTGGGAATCTGTTCATCGTGTAAGTATACGCATATCAGTAGTCCAGAAAATATGAAACTTACAACCAGTCGGGCGAGACATCATGTGTAAACTTGAAAATGAATTCATCGACCACCCTATCAATCCCAACGGTACGGCTGATGAGCTCGAGTTCAGTGTCCTTCGGATTGCTGAACACGAAATGATCTCGGTAGAAGGCGGTCAAATTCTTTCTCCCAATGCCTCCTGTTAGCGTCGGGATATGGTTGACATATGGCTCCTCCACCATCGTTGCCATCGTGTTCTCCACGTCGCGGACTTCGAATTCGTAGTAAGTGTGCTCGTCCCACAGAAGCTCCAAATCGAAATACGGGCCATTCATTCGTGGCTTGAAGAAGGCTAGATTTCTGGAGTGAGTGACGGCTTCTGTGGCGTAATGGAAGTCCTCGTAGAATGGAACCGGGAACAGGCTATTCGTCGTTGTAGAGTACTCGTATATCTTGCTGTTGGCTGAAGACCGAATCTTGGTCTCGGACTTGCCTGTGAGATGGTATATGGTCGGCACACTAGCTTGGGAGGAGATGGAAGAGAAGTTCGAGGCTTCAGCATAGAGGCCTGCGCATACGATCCTGTCTTTGAAGGCTTCGATAGCGGATGCAACCTGCATCCACATGTCCGTTGAATAACACATCAGCCCAATCTTCTCCTTGGGCTCACATTCCTGACACGCATCCAGTGCTTTGATTGCGGATTTCAGAGTTCCTGAGCCAGCGCTGGACTTGATGTCAACAACTGTGTAGCCCTCTTCGGCCCACTTCATTCGAAGGGACGGGATACCGTCTTGAATTTCGACTGGGGTAGCGGATGGGTCATGAGGAGCGAGCACAATCATTCCAGGCCCGACGCCTTTTCGGGACAGAGGTCGAACTAATGTTACGCCTTCGCAGACTATTTCAGGCTTCATGGGAGGCACCAGTTTGGGCGGATCCGAGCCATACGCGAATTCGGGCATGTTTGCTTATTTTCGTTGATGCTGCTGAAGACCACTGAGGAATGCTGGCAGTTTCCAGTGTATGGCTTTGTGAAGGCCTCTGAATTGTTTTGGCTGTAAGAAGTTTCAAGATTGGTTACGATGTAACAATAAGCTGCTACCTCTCCCTTTGTTGATCGAACTTGGAGTCAAGATAGGCCGCTGGTCGAACGCAGGGACCAGTCAATGATGGCCGGCCAATGCGCTTACTAAAGGCAAGCCACTGGAGCTTCCTCGGACCCAGATCGTCAACCGGACGATGCTCGCCTCTATGGCCCACTCGAAGCTGAAAGGTGGAGTTGAAGTAAGGTGCAATACCCGAGACCTGGGGAAAAGGCAAGTGCACTAGCCGAGCCTGGAGTCTTTGAAATACTGACGTAGGCGGTCGATGGACTGAATAGAAAGATGAAGCTTCTGGTCTTCCGTGCCGTCGTATCTATGGACGCAAGGGTTCCGAAGGAGACCCCAAAGCTTCAGACAGCGTGGAAGATTAGAAACTAAGCACTCGGCTACGTTCCAACAGCAGAGTGTTAAGGCGACGAAATACAAGCTGATGGAATCGACGGACCTACAAGTCGTCTGGTGATCTTCTCAGGCAACAACAGCGCTGATCCATCACCGGCAGGATTCGTCCTTATCTCATTGTAGAACTTGCCGATACCTCGCACGAATGAGTGAGATGATTTGGTGTGAATCGCAGTTGTACTGGGGAAATTGACATGAATCACAAGCGAGGTAAACTCAGGCAAAATGGAATTGCCCACATTATCTCTCACAAAGGCGAAGCTTTTCTCAATTCTACCATGCTCATGAGTTCATCGGCGCTTTAGTCTCAACCCACTCGTCAACCAATCCCTTGTAGTCTGGCGGCCCGTAAGGCACAGTCACATCCGCCCACCCCTGCTTTCGATTCGGCTTGAGTCCTAAATCTTTCACCATCAAATCGACATACGGAATGGCATCAAAGACGAAGTCAGGCAAGCTAGCACCATAACCACACGGATACCGCCACTTGCCCCATTGAGTGTGAAGCATGATCTCTTTTGTGACATCCTCCTCGGATGTGGGAACTCTTGCAAGACGATTGTCAAGGAACGCTGATATCCAGAGAGCTTGAACAGAGGCGCAAATTGAGGTTGAGACTGAGCTGACCATTCCCGCGAAGGCGATGTTGCGGTCGCTGACACGAGCTGGAGGAACCATGAATCTATACAGACGGTAAGGGTCGTTCTTCGGCTTGAAGTTGAGTGTCGGCTGTGCTCTGAGACGTGGGAACTGGCTGAGAATCTCTTCGTCGTATTTTGTGACCAGTGCGGCTTGCTCGGTGGGTGTTTGCTTAAGGCCGATGCCGGCTGTGCCAAAGTTGAGGAAGCGGATCGAGGGCTCCTTTTTCCAACCCGTTGAACACACAAGGACATCTGCAGGCAGCTCTTCTCCGCCACTGAGGTGTACGGTATGATCGGTGAGACGTTCGACATCGGCACTGTGAATCTTGACCTCGCCTCTCTTGATCATATCGAAAAAGTCTCGGTCATAGTTGTGAATGCTGAGACCGCTACCGATCCAGAAAGCCGAGTTCCAAGGCTTGAGTTTGGCAAGCTCCGGGTTGGTGTCGTACCCGTTCGCAGTAACGACCTCGCCTCCGAGGGCGCCCCAAAACTTGTCGACAATTAAGCGTCCAATTGCAGTGCCATGGAGGAATCTCCGCGGCCACGACCATCCATCTTCACCGCCCCACGGACATGGACTGAACCATCCCATCCAACGGACGTGTAGGAGTTGCTCTAATCGCTTTCCGCCCATCACGTATGGGTAAGAAATCCAAACAGGACCATTTCCGCTTGGTCGAATGACCATGTCCACCTCGACACCCTCATTGGCGTATGCGAAAGCCACGTCCATTGCGGATTTGCCACCACCCACGATGACAGCTCTCTTCGCCTGCGTGAGAGTAGCTCCTTGACGGCAAAAGTCTTTGGCGTGAAAGTACGGCGCATTAAAGGTCTCAGCTCCTGGGTAGGCCGGGAAGTTAGGTTGTGAGGTCAATCCAGTGCCCACTATCACCTTCTTCGTGTGAATGGTAGTCTCCCTCTCTCCAGAGGTCACCGCTGTGATGTTCCATCCTCCCTCGGACGCTGGTTCCAGAGATTCGACCTTCGTGTTGAACCTTGCCCTTGAGAATACCCCGAACTTCTTGGCGAAGTTCGTAAGATATCTGTGCAGTACCCTGCCAGGAATGTGGTCGTCGTGCGTGATGCCGTACTCCTCTGGTACCAGTGGAAAGTCGGGATACTCGTAAGATCCATGGAGGTTGTTGCTCTTGAGACCAGCATAGAGACGATTCTCGGACCATGTCCCCCCACAACTGCTCTCTGCCTCTAGCACCAGTATGTCTTCGGTAGGATGAAGTTCAAGGTATGTCTTTGCGGCTGCGAGGCCGAACCAGCCTGATGTCGTGGGTCAGCTCAATCGTCACGGACGTACTCAATTCTCAACACTGAGACTGTTGGGGCCTGAAATGCATGGCTTACCCGCACCGATGACTACCATGTCACACTCTTCGGCCATGTTGGATACAACGCGGAAACTCTCCCAGAGAGACAGCTCGGCTTTCTCGACGTTGAAGTTCGAGCGATCTGTAGTGCGTGTGCTGACTTCGTTGATATCTACTCACGATGCACACGACTCGCCGCCGTCCTGATAGATATAAAGTACCGACTATCTCCCTCTTCTTGATAAGGTGCATGAAGCCATTGGCATGCTCCCGCCACCACCGTGCACATCTCGGCTGGTGGGTGCTGCAGGGATCGGTCTGGAGCCGTCTCGCTTGTTTGTGCGCGGACCGAACGACACCGACACCGACACCGACACCGACACCGACACCGACACCGACACCCATACCGACACCCCGCAAAGTCTGCACCTCCTTCTCCATCTTCCTCTCCTCCCTCCGACCCGCTTTTGCCGCTCTTGAGATTAACGATCCGGTAAACTCTGATAGAGATGCGGTACCTGCAGCGCCAAGATGTCACCAACTTGATTTGGATGTATGTACCGGGATAGTGGCAAGGAGAAGATCGCCCTTGACAAGTCCCGGCCCGAGGCTGATTTCGCTATCTTTCCTGCCGGGGGATACTCGGTGTGATATGAGTACTGCAAGACGACACTAAGACTCCAGCCAAACAGCGAAAGTATACTTATCTTTGTATAGAACAGCTGTTGCAGAGACAGACAGACAAAGCGCAGCTGCGGGGAGTGCCTGCAAAATATTTCAGCCGAAGTGTGCGAAGATGGCAGGAAAGAGTATTAGCCAAAAGCTGCGGCTTGATGGCCGCTCATACATTGTGACTGGAGGTGCTATGGGCATTGGTGAGTAGGACATGAGAGAAATTTCACAGACTGCACTCACGCAAATCAGGTTACTCAGTCACGAAAGATATTGCCGAGATGGGTGGCAATGTGGCCGTTCTCGATATACGGGAGACTCCCTTGGAAGATGTTTATGGTCTGTCAAAGCAGTTTGGCGTGAAAGCAGAGTACTTTCAAGCAGATGTCAGCAACGAGGCAAGCTTGAATGCGGCCTTTGAGAAAGCTGTGACGTCGCTGGGAAAGCTGGACGGTATTGTGACGGCTGCTGGAATCGCCATTGACAAGCCCTTCGTCGACCAGAAATGGGAAGAGGTCGAGAAGGTGATTCAAGTCAATGTGAGCATCTGCTTCTGATATGCATCAATAAGAAGGGACTAAATCGATCACAGGCGATGGGGTCGTTTTTCGCTGCACAGCTCGCGGTAAAGCAAATTCTCAAGCAAGGCACGCCTGGTAGTATCGTCTTCATCGCGAGTATCACAGCACACTGTAATCTGCCCGGATATCGGATGACTGGTATGTCGCAGCCTCTCTTTCCAATGAAGCGAGACCTTTGACTGATTTGTTGTTATTAGGTTACAACATGAGCAAGGGTGGCGTGAAGATGATCTCGCAAGTACTATCCTCCGAGCTAGGTCCCAAAGGCATCCGAGTCAACTCCATCAGCCCAGCTTTCATCGAGACAAATCAGACACGAGGAGTGAGAGAGCATACGACAAAGGCTTGTGGCGACTTGATGCAGACTGCTCCGCCTCTTGGCCGCATAGGACAACCTGATGAGGTTTCGCCGGCAGCTGTCTTCTTTCTTAGCGACGCTTCTGCGTATGTGACCGGCGCAGATATACTGGTCTCCGGCGGTATACACACAGGTCGTGGCGGCGACTATGACATGTGCGACAACTAGATACAAGAATAGAACCATTTCATCCAAGGTCCTCATGACGGACGTTTTCATGTTTTGTGCTGGCGGAGGTGGAACGCTCCGCTCACGTATGCGGCCGCTGGAGGGCTGAAGAAGCAGCTTGAATTCTGGTGCATCAAAATAACAAGATCTCTAGGCGGCCGCGTTGGAGTGTCATGAGTGGTCTCAAAGGACAGAGTAGTGCTGAGGCTGAGTTGCGAGGCGAACTTTGACGGGCCCGCAAGTGTCATGTTTGGGTTGGAACCATGGAACTACGGCTAGCACAACGGTCGGGCGGAGCATGAGTCCGTGATCTTACAGCTGTTCCCGTCACCAAGCGCACATCGACGCGGCATTTGTATGCAAAGAATGCAAGTCGCGGTACCTCATGGCGCTGTCGAGGACGACGCGACTATGGGTCTGCCGGCGGACGAGTTCTCCGATGAGCTGGTGTGCAGATGGCCGACTTCCAAGCTCCACGACACCCGACGAGTCATCAAGCACGAAAACGACCAGCATTCCATGCCGTCGGGCGACCGTGAACACGATGTTCATCAGCTCGTGCGATACATCCTTGGAGATCCAGACCTTCACCTCCAGGATCCGTACGATTTGGAATCCAACATTGGATTCGTGGACCTGAGCGAAGTAGCCCAATGGTTTTCCGTTACCCAACTTGACAGCAGGTCCTCTGGCAACTGGGTATGAATCGCGAACCACAGCTGGGGACAGACGATATGGAACTCAGCCAGCGGATACGAAGGCACGTTTGCATGCCTTCCACTTCTGGTCGCCCACAAGAAGGCTATCCTGACTGGCCAGGTGAACTCGGCAAAGATGTATGCCATGAAGAACTGCGTATTACGGCACATTCGCTCTGGCATTGAGAACATCGCAACTGGTCCTTCAGCTGGTACCGCACTTGCTGGTTGTGGTATGGCATTGGTCGCACTCTGAGATCAAGACTTTGCGACTGCCAAGATGCACATGCAAGCCGCGCAGATAGTCGTGTAGTCGACTGCGCTTGACGACGAGTCCTGGAATCGACTTGTTAACTTCCACCGCATTCGGCTGGAAGCCGTTCTTGACGTATCGACCGGCTATTCCAGGCTTCAGCATGCCGCTTCCTGTACCATCACGAATACAAGAGTCGCGAAGGTTGTCCTGAAGGTGGCGAAGTTGGTTCCGATGGATGCGGGCCGAGGATGGAAGGAGCAAGATGTATTTGAGGTCTTTACATCTATGCATCAAGCATGCTTTGCGGCTGAGGAGCGAACCACTGCCCCAGTGGCACCATGGTCAATCCTCTACGATCTAGTCTACCGACTCTGCAGTATACTCGGCGAAGCATGGGCATCTGGAGGAAATGCGGAGGTCGAAATGATCCTATCCGCCCTCCAACTGTGCTTTTGGTCCGCAGCTTGATTCTGGGTTCCACAACACAGACCGATCAAACTGCAGCTAATCGGAAGGATGATTCAAGCACTTGAGGCTGCTTCTGACTTTGCGACATTGTGGCAGCAGAAGAGCCATCTCCAAAGCCTTCTCTGGGCACTTGACATCGAATATACGAACGCCGTACGATACAGTCCGGATGCCTTCATCCACCTTTCTGGAAGCCGTCAAGGACGTTTGTCAGATGCTCGGTGTAACTCGCCTCCAGGACTTGCGTCGTTTGCTATTTCCGTTCAGCCTCAGAAAGAGGAGGAGGTCAAGACACTGTGGAAGCAGATCAGGTCTGAGCAGCCAAGCCAAGGGGTGACTGAGTCAGATGGGTCCTCGAAACGGTCCGCGTCTACCCAGCCCACGCGGTTCCCGGCCATCTTCCAGTTTGACACAGAACTTTGAATGGGCAATCAGAGAAATTTGCTGGATCGCTGGCAGTGATGACTGACCAGGCTGGACGCCCAAGAGAGATCGCCGAACACATTACCAAATTCGCCGAAGCTTCTTCGTTCAACCGGACATGCTGGCTGTTATCACCGTGCGAATTGGATGGGACGCCATATAAAAGACACTCGGATCAGTTCTATCCTGCGATTGTATCAACACAATTTTGACAAAGCATCCTTATTCAAGATGGCCCAGCTACCCAGTGGATGTGTTACATTGGAAGAGCACGCCGCTTTGCCAAGTTTGGGCGATGACCACCCATCCTACGAGGAGATTTGGAACGTCTTCCCAACAGTCCGCAAACGCCTACGTGACCTTGACGAGAATCGCATTGCAGACCTGGACGGTGGCCATGTTGACTTCCAAGTTCTGTCCCAAGTCTCTGGCATTGCCAATCAAGCCGATCCCTCCAAAACACGCGCCGCGAACGATGAGCTCGCAAAGGCCATCAGCAAACACCCAACTCGCCTCGGCGGCTTTGCTGCGCTGTGTATGGCCAATCCCATCGAGGCAAGCCAAGAACTGGAGAGGGCAGTCACAGAACTCGGCTTGCTGGGCGCAATGATCGATAATCATCTTCCGGACATGACCCACTACGACGATGAGAAGTTCTGGCCAGTCTTTGAGGTCGCAGAGCGCCTTGACGTTCCGATCTACATCCATCCGGCCCCAGCACCTGACTCGGTCATTGAGCATAGATTTCGCGGCAACTATCCCGAGGCCGCTGCGATTATTCTGGCTACTGGTGCCTGGGGTTGGCATGAGAATACGGGTCTACATGTCGTCAAGCTGTTTGCTGCGGGCTTGTTCGACCGCTTTCCGAAGCTGAAAATTGTCATTGGCCATATGGGCGAGATGGTTCCTATGATGATCGATCGAATCGTTAATGGACAGAAGTTCTTTCAAAGAGATGGGTTGAGTTTCAAAGAGGTGTGGGAGAAGAATATTTGGGTGACGAGTAGCGCCATTTTCAGTGTCAGGACGCTGGACATGCTGATGAAAGTCACGCCATTTGAGCATATCATGTACAGCATCGATACGCCATTTTCCGGCAGCGCCAAGGGCTGGGCGTTCATCGAAGAAGTTGCAAGGAGTGGACTTCTGTCCTCCCTTGAGTTGGAGCAATTCGCGTCTGCAAACGCCAAGAAACTGCTTCGACTTTAAGACCCTTGCCTGAGACATGTCGGGAGGTAGCAAGAAGTTCAGTGTCTGGAGCGTGAGATCTAGAACAGACATTTTAAAGCATGTTTACAACTCATCCGCAGCTGCTGCTTCCTTATTGACCTTTGGGAAGCTGTCTCGATCGGCCCACTCTTCGACTATGTACGTCTTGAAATCGCGCGTGCGTATGCCACGCAAGAACATTGTGTCCAGTTCATCGAACGTGCGCCCTTTCGTTTCGGGCAGCGCGAGGAAACACCAGACGACACATGGAACAGACAGTCCGAAGAACACGAATGCCAGCTTGCCCTTAAGATTTCCTTGATCCGGATTGATGGCGTACGGAATGCCTACCGCACATGCGACGTTGATCAACGCATTGACAGTAGTCGCAATGGCGATGGTCTTGCCACGCAGCTTCGAGGAAGATGTCTCACTAATGATGACAAAACATAGCGGCCCTATGGTGAGGTCGTAGAAGAAGTTGTACACAACCATGAGCGAGGATTGCACCCAACTGATCGTCAGTTGGCTAGATAGATTGGGAACAACATCGAGGATAGCGATGAGGAATAACAGGATCACGAGAAGCACCAAGCCGTAGTTGTAGATGCGACGCCGGCCAACAGTGTTGATCAGTGGCCAAGATAAACAGGTTCCGACGAAACCGACGGCCAGTAAACCCACACCTAGGTTGAACGCATCGCTGGTGGCCAGACCTGCAAGCTCGAAGAAGTAGACGGCGTATCCGATGACGAGAAAGTTCCCCGCAAGAGGCTGGATGGCATATACCACAGTCGAGATGATGGTGCGCCTTCGATTTGTACCGCGCCAGCAGTCAATGAACGTCTCAGAGCGCTCTTCTTCCTGTTCTAGCGCAGTGGTGAGTTTGATTTGGGCGAGCGCGGCTGCTGAGTCTACGCGTGAGTGTGAGAGACGTTTCAGCGCTCTCTCAGCCTTCTCATGTTTGCCTTTACGAACTAGATGCCACGGGCTTTCAGGACAGAAAGGAAGCATAGCAAGAATGATGACCGGGAATACGAACTGGACCAAGAATGGGATGTCGTAGCTCCAGCGATCAGACCGACCCTGCGTCCCTGCTAGTACACCGCTGGCGACAAGCTGGCCGATGACGAACGAGAGGTTGACGAAAGCAGCCGCAACGCCTCGAAAGACGACTGGTGTTACCTCAGAAATGTATGTCGGTGCGATCACTGGGTATGCTCCTAGCACAATCCCATTCACCAGCTCTGCCACAAGGATCTGTGGCTTGTTCTGCGCGGACGATTGGAGGGCCACAGCGATGCAAGTGATGAGACAACATCCAGCCAGCGTCAGACGTCGCCCAAAGCGATCCAGTGGGATACCAACGCCCAAGGCTCCAACGACCTGCCCAACAGGTACACCGAGATTGAACGCCGATTGCCATTGCGCTGCAATTGCGTAGCTTCCATTACCGACCGGCTTGCCGAACTGCCTCTGGAACGTGGGTATGGCGACGAGTGTGCCGACAAGCTGCGGATCGAAGCCGGCCATGACGACGCCCAACGAGAAGAGAAACGACCAAGCGATTGCTGGCCGGTACAGATGGAGGGCATCTGAAAGCGAGATGTCGTGCTGGAGCTGCGTTGCTTGCTGGGCTTGGTCGAGAGCGACGACTTCGCCTCTGCGGATTGAAGTATCGTCGTGACTGCCGGTGGCCATTGTGGCTTCATTTCTCTTTCCCATGTTCTGATCGCCTTGTTCTTGTTTCATGCTAACGTTAGTCAAGGGAGAGAAAGGAGTGGGCGCGAGCCGGTAACCACTACGCGTAGTCTATAAGCACTTGTACAACTGATAAGGCTCACTTCGCATAGTGCTCACTATTCTTCACGGGTTGACCGAGCCTAAGGAACTGATAAGAGATCCGTATCCCTCGTCTGGGCAATCTCCTGTGGCGCAAGGATTCGTCCTACACAATCCTACCACCGTCCTAAAGCGCCCCTAGGCCTGTTCAAGTCAAGCGCTCTTTGCGACAGTAGACCCAAACAGGAAGGAGCTGCTCCATGCAACCCCAGCGCGCGCCGATGAAGCTTCAATCGCAGAAATAGATGGCGAAGAAGAAGAATAGAAGTGTGTCAATCGAACGAGTGTCGATGCTGTGGCGAATGGGCCCAAAGCTCTGGCATATGGACATACGGTAGTTGATAAGCATCAACATTGGTGCTTGCAGTAGAGCCGAGACTCAAATGGCCTCAGATTCATAAGCCTTAACTGTGTCCCTTCGCTTGTCAGTGCCGGATAGTTTGACAGTATCAGATCTCCAAGCTCAACCGGGCATTCCCACTGTACATTATTCGCGGTGAAGGAACAGGCAACGACAAAGCACTTCTCGTCTGAGGAGCGACTGTATGCATACACCACCTCAGACGGCTCGTCCAATATCTCGAACTTGCCGTACACCAGCGTAAGCTCTCTCTTTCTCAACATCAGAAGCTTTCGCCAGAAGCTCAGGACGCTGTCATCGTTGTTTGTTTGAGAAGCGACATTCCATTCCTTATAATCATCGTTCACCTTGATCCACGGCTCGCCAGAGCCGAATCCCGCATTGGGGGAATCGTCCCAAGACACAGGCATACGAGAGTTGTCTCGGCCGATGCGTTGAATGTCTTTCAAGACATCTCCCATATCTGCTCCAGGCTTGCGGGTCGCCTTGACAGCGTCGTGATGATTGATCTCCTCGAGATCTCTCAGCTCCTCAAACTTCCACTGCCGAGCGTTTGCCATGCCGATCTCCTGTCCTTGATAGATGTACACAGTTCCGCGACCCATTACGTGAAACATTGCCAGCATTTTTGCAGCCACGGCACGATACTGCTCGTCGTTCGTCCATCGAGATACAATGCGAGGCTGGTCATGGTTCTCGAGATACAAGCTGTCCCAGCCATCATGTTCTTGCCCGTACTTCATGAAGCCACCAAGGATGGCCTTCAATTCTGGCAGCTTCCATTGTCGTTGATGAAAGCAAGTCTTACCAGGCTGGTGGTCGATGTACATATGCTCGAAGTGGAAGATCATCTGCAATGGAATGCCGCCTTTGGTGTGGACAATGGCTTGCTCCGGGCTGGCGATACCTGGCATTTCACCTACAGTGAAAATGGCTTCTTTCCGCTGTTGCGCTCGTGGCTTCAAGACCCGTTCATACATCTCCGCCAAGTACTCCTGCACCCTTGGTCCATTGAATCGATACCTCAACCCATACTGGTACTTCTCATGAGAATTCGTGACGGGCACATCGGGAAAGCCGGGCTCTTTGGAGATGCAGTTGATGACATCCATACGGAATCCATCACAACCCTTGTCCAGCCAGAAATCCATGATTTTCCAGACAGCGTCGCGGACTGATGGGTTCTCCCAGTTGAGGTCTGGCTGCGAGACATCAAAGACATGTAGATAGTAAGCTTGACGCCTGTCATCCCATTCCCAGCACGAGCCGCCGAAGATTGCTCCCCAATTATTCGGTTCCTCGTTTCGAGCGTTGTTCGGTTGAGGAGGCTGCCAGACATACCAGTCCCGCTTCTGGCCACCAGCTCTGCTGTCCTGAAACCAAGCGTGCTGATCAGAAGTATGGTTGACAACGAGGTCCATGACAAGTTTAAGGCCCAAGCGATGTGTCTCTCGAACCAAGTTATCAAAATCCCCCATTGTACCCAAGTCCGGGTTGATTGCTTCATAGTTAGAGATGTCGTAGCCGCAGTCTTTCATTGGGGAGGCATAGATGGGACTTAGCCAGAGAACATCGATACCCAGACCTTTGAGGTATGGCAACTTTGACACGATACCGTTGAGATCTCCCCAGCCATTTCCTGTTGTGTCTTTGAATGAGAACGGGTATATTTGATAGATAATAGCCTCCTTCCACCATTGCCGCTCGTAAGATCCCATGGTAGTAGGAAAGTCGGAACGCGATCTTGAGATAGGGATTTTTTGTAAAATGTGGCTCGGCCTGTCCTTGGGGCGGATGTGGCGACCCCAATCCAGTTGTAAGGAGGTACTAAGCGAGGTCTTGGCATATTGAGTAGGAAGTACAGTCATGCCGGCTCATGCCGCGCACGTGACGCACAACCTGGATATTAGCGCTACGCTTGCGCGCTACTAGAAAGAAGGTAACGATTAGTTCTAGTATTCGAACTATATATAGTTCGAGGGCGTTCTATATACTACTATATACCTAATCTTATACTAGTTCTAATAGAAGGTAATATTAAAAATTACTAAGTAAAAGTAATCTTCTAGCCTAGTAGAGGAAGTAGTAGACTTAGCCTAGTATAGGTAGATAGTAGAGGAATTTAGTCTTTACTATCTTATAGCTATAGAGAGTATATAGTACTATATAGAAACTAATATTATATTAATTATATTAACTATATAGTAATATAAAAGATAGTCTTCTTTATCTTCTAAGAATATTATACCTAAGGCTAAT
Source organism: Nothophaeocryptopus gaeumannii (assembly GCA_031771865.1). Taxonomy (NCBI): domain Eukaryota; kingdom Fungi; phylum Ascomycota; class Dothideomycetes; order Mycosphaerellales; family Mycosphaerellaceae; genus Nothophaeocryptopus; species Nothophaeocryptopus gaeumannii. Next base: position 694,317 of record JASISA010000041.1, on the reverse strand, counting down.
ATACTAAGAAATACTTTAAGTAATTCTATACTAGTAGTAAGAGTCTATACTATATATAATAATTCTAGTAACTATAGTAAAAGTAATTTCTTTAATTTTATTAAGGTCCTCTAGTATCTCTAGAAGCTTAGTTCTAAAGGTACTAAGAAGAGTAGAAAAGGCTTTATAAGTACTAAAGATATAGTAATAGATCTAAGTAGGATAACTATAATCGAGGAGTAGCTAACTCCTTTAACTTTAGTTAAAGTATAATCCTTCCTTAGGTTTACTAACTTCTACTAGAGGTTTATCTACTACTATTTAAAGATAGTAGTACTATTAATAGCTCTATTGAAAGGAGCTATAAATAGTAGGAAGCTAGAGAAAATCCTATAGGGCGAATCTAAGGAGTAGGTATTTCGTATACTTAAAGATATATTCTAGTTAGTACTAATACTAAGGTACTTTAACCCTATACTACTCTTATACCTTAAAACTAATATGTCTATATTTGCGATTATAGGAATCCTAAATTAAATCTTTAGAGATTAGTAGTACCTAATTATATTTTAGTTAAGAAAGATAATCTCTACTAAGTATAATTATAAAACCTATAATTAGGAGTTACTAGTAGTAGTCGAGGCTTTTAAGTATTAGTACTAGTACCTCTTATAGATAATATAGATAGTACGCGTAATAGTCGATTATACTAACCTAAAAGAGTTTATAAAGGTTAAATAGCTTATTAGTAGATAAGTAAGGTAGGTAGTTAAGTTAACTCCTGTTAACTTCTCTATTAAGTATAGGCTAGGTATATATAACCTAGCTAATACGCCTTCGAGGTATAGTAACTATACCTAAGTTAAAGAGTAGGTAGCTAGACTACTTCTAACCTTATAGAAAAAGCTAGCTATCTAGGTAGATTTAGAGGATAATCTAAACCTAGTAGTAGCTAGAGTAGCTACTATATATAATACTCCCTAGAAGGAATCCTCTAGAGGGAGACCGAAATACTACTACTATACCTATATATATAAGAAATTACAAGATACTAGGTAGTTAAAACTAAAGACAATCCTACTACTAAGTATATCTAGGAGAGATGCAAGTAGATCTAAAGGGAGTATAGGAGAAGGAAACGCCTAGTATAGGCATAGGCCTAGAGGACTAGACAAGAGGATATTATAGTATTAGTAGAGGGCTAGGCGATAGATTAGATCCAATAGGGTAACCTAATGCTAAAGGGATAGTAGATACACCTAACCTATAACAAGATATAGCTAACCTAACTTAAGAAGAGACACACGGCCTAATAAGGCTAAGAACTCCTAGTAGTCTAGTAAGATAGAGAGAGGGGTAGAAAACTCTACAAGGGATAGTCTAGGCTATAGAGTATAGTAGTAACACTTATTAGGACCGAATATATTAGCTTGAATGTATACCTTATAAGGAGAAGAGTCCTAGGTAAAATACCCGAATACACATGTGGATATAGGGCCTAGATACTTAAACATGTTATAATATTCTACCCGGAAAAACAAGAAGTAAGAGAGAGACTATTTCAAGATACTAGATCCTTATAATAAGAGATTACATAAATAAGGAGAGGCCTTAATATAGCTACAAGGTAGATAATTAGGGAGGGGATACTAGAACAGTTCTCGCTTATAAGGGAGGAGGAAGGATAGGAGTAAAAGGACCTAGTAAGAGGAAGGAGCTATAGAGATCCTCTCTATATTTAAAGGACAAATAGAAGATAGTAGTAGGGGTAGAATCCTATAAGATAGGAAGGAGTAGAAGGGTTTTATACTAACGGCTTTTACCTTTAAAGAACGAGTTAGAGATAGCTACTTGTCTATAGATAGAATAGTATAGCAATACAAGAATATTATTATTATTATTATTATATATAATACTCTTTAGTCTAGAGAGCTAAAGACGAGTAAGTAGAGCGTAAACGATTATATTACGCTACCTATATATATTATAGTAGTAATAGTAAAGGATAAGGAGCTATATAGTAATCCTTTAGAATTAGTAGAAAGTTTTACTAAGACTCTTAAGGATAGATTCTAGAGGCTAAATAACTCTATAATAAGTTATAGTAGTAGCGCAGTATATATAAAGGATATAAGCTATAAAAGAGTATCCTCTTTAAAGGTAATACGCTATATCTACTACTAGATAACGCCTTAAGAGTATAGGTACTATATATATACTATAATAACTCTCTAGTAGAATACTGTTACGGACCGTCTCCTCGATCACGTGGATTGGCCTAAGAAGCGTCGAACCTCGGAATGTCTCTCGGTGATCAGAGTCTTGAGAAGTGTAACCTTTACTCAGAAGAGTAGTATTGAGTTGAGCACGAAGCTCCTATCTAGCTGATAAGGAATGTTCTCTATATACTCGCCTTCCTTAGTATTGCTCTGTCTGCTCTGTCTGCTCCATTGCTCTGCTGAGGGAGCATAGAGAGCACTGAGAGCAATCTGTAACGGGATCACCCGTTGCAGCTGTGCCTCAGATTGGTTGGCTGTCATGACTCCACGACTTGTCCGTAACAAATACTTTAGAAGAGCTAAAACGCTAGACCTTCTAAAGAGGAAATACTTCTAGCTAGGTATAGAGCGTAGTATAGAGGAATATATTATATCCTATTAGTTATACTAAGAGTCGAAGGCGAGACGCTATTACTCCTATAATAAACTATCTATACTACTATACTAGTAATTATTAATAGATACTCTAAGATAGTATTATTTATTCTAACTACTAAGTAGTATATAGCTATAGAACTTACCTCGATTTTATAGAAGGAGGTTATTCGAAGGTTTAGTATACTTATAAGTATAGTAAGTAATAGAGGCTTACTATTTATAAGCTAATTCTAGAGCGACTTCTACTTCGAGTTATATATAAAGCGTAAGCTTAGTATAGCCTTCTATCCTTAGATAGATAGTTAAACTAAGGAGGCTAATTAAGTACTAGAAGGATACTTATATATATACTATAATAAAAAGTAGAATAACTAGGCTAAGATATTATTATAAGTAGAGTTTACTTATAATAATAGTATATATTCTATACTACGTATAGCCTATTTTAAATCCTTTATAGCTTTAACCCGGATCTTATAATAAAGGTAACTTAGGCTTAAGATAAGCTTACTAAGGAAAGGGTACTAGTAGCTATTAATACTATAAAGTAACTATAAGAAGTATACGAAATACTATTAGAGTACTAGAAATAAGTAGTAAAGTACTAAGTAAAGTACTGTAATACCTACTATAAGCTAAGAATATATAATATAGGTAATCTTGTATTACTATTAACTAAGAACCTAAGTTTAAAGGTACTAAAGAAGAAGCTAGGCTTAAAATTTATTAGCCTATATTATATTCTTAATATAGTTAGAGCGTAAGTATACTACTTAGTACTTCTAAGCTCTATATAGATCTATAATATCTTTTATATCTCTCTTCTTAAACTCTAGACTAGCTATAATAGTATTAGGTAGAACTAGCGCCTATCTACTAAGATAGCTAGGAGTAGAAAAACTTTTAGCTAGCTACCTACTCTTTATATAGTATCTTCCTATATATATCTAATATAATATATACTTCTATATATAACTCTTTTATTATATACTTTTAAGTGCCTCTACTTCTAGTAGTTCGATAACTACTAAGCGTATATAGCGACTACGAGTCCTATAGGTATTATTAAAGATAGGTAGCTAGCTAGTATAATTAGTAATATAACTATTATAAGAGCGAGATAATAAGGATATTATCGACTACCTACGCCTTATTACCTACGCCTATTATACTAACTACTACCTCCTATATAGTTAGTATAGTTTACGTTTATTAATAGTAAGATACTAGAGTAATATATACTAATTATAGATAAGGAAGGAGAGTAGTAGATAGAGAAAATAGTAAAGAGAAAGAAGTAAAAGAGATAGGTATACTACCTTATATAGTAGTTAGACTAGCGAGAGGAATATAATACCTAGGAACCTAAAGAAAATATTATAGAGTTAAGTATACTTAATATATTCGAGGCGTAAGTAAGTTATGAAAGGAGAAAATAAGAAGAGATAGTTAATTATATATAATATTCTTATTTAACTCTAGAGAGTACTCTCTATAGAGACTTATATAAGTATATATCTATAGAAGGCGCGAAGTATTTAGATTAATATACTAGTAATAGTATTACTTATAGTAGTCTAGAGGTAGGTTATCTCTATATTAGTAGTAGCCTAGTTAGTAAAGGTATTAGTATCGTACTACGTAATCGCCTCGTAGGTAGCGAGTAGGAGGCGTACCTAGTAGAGAATAGCCTACTTAGTAATAGGGATATATTAGTAGTAGCTATAGATATAGTAGTTATAGTATTTACTCTATATACCTACGTTAACTATATTATACTTCTCCTTAGCTATTATATATTAGTTATACTATATATATAATAAGCCTAGGTACTTACTACCTTTACTAAGGTAGATAGTATAGTAGGAGTACTAGAAAGACTTAGACTCTTTCTTAATTCTCTTAGCTAAGGCTAGAGTACCTAGCGTAGTAGGCGTATAGTACTTATAGCTCTCTAGTATTATAATAAACTCTAGGAATACAACTATCTTTTACTAAAAAGAATACTTCTTAGAATTAGTATATAAGGTAAAGCGCCTAAGCTACTTAAGTACTACTTATATATTCTAAATATAGTCTTCCTTTATAGTACTATATACTAGAATATTATCTAGGTATTATAGTAGGAGTTCTCGTATTCTCTTATATATAGTAATAAATACGTAAGAAGGTCTTAGTAAGGTTATATATACCTTCTTAGAGGCTCCTCGACTATAAAGGAGGTAGATACATGTATATATAGGCACGTAGACTTATATACTCGTTATATAGGTATATATACACGCTCGTTACTTATTATCTCCCCCTTCCTATATTACTATAATTACGCCTCTAAGAGCCCTATAAAGCTTAAGATAAGCTAATTAAAGGCGATCTAGTATATTAATACTACTAGTTAAGGAATATTAACTCGACTATAGGTATGTCGCTTAGCGCGCCTATAGTATACTATATAGTATATATTAACTAACTCTACTAGAGCCTAGTTAATATAACCTTAAAAGATTACTAGTATATTAGTTAGCCTAAATAGTATAACCTTATATTAGAAGTATCTATAGTATATATAAAATATAGTCTTCTACTTATTACTATACTTAATATAGATCTAGTAGTACGTATTCTAAAGATCTAAAGAAGTAAACTACTCTTAGCCTACTAATTAATAGTAGTAGGTATTAATTCTTAATTATTACTTTATTTAGGCTATAGTAATTAATATATAGTTAAAGGCTTCTATTCTTCTTTAGTATAAAGAGGATAGGTATACCTACCTCGCTTTTGCTAAGCTTAATCTACCTATTCTTTAGTACTTTCTTTAAGTAGTCTTAAAGAGCTCTAAGTTTATACTTACTCTAATAATATAGAGAGTAAAAAGGAGGCTTCTTATCTAGCTCGAGGTTAATTATATACTCTATATCTTTAGGTAGCTTACGCCTCGCCTTATTACTAAGGTTAAATTTATTCTTAAAATCTTAGAAGTTCTCTAGGAGTTTAAACTCCTAGTTTATTACCTCCTAGATTATTATAGTATAGATATATATAGACTCTTTAAGATCCTTAAAGAACTTCTATAGCTTAAGTATATATACTACTTATATAGCGCTTCTATATATCTACTAATCTATTAAACTATTAATAACTATAGCTTAGTCTTACCTCTAAGGATATCCTAGAATAAGATCTAGAGTTAGTATCTTAAAAGCGTAAAAGGTTCCTACTATAGCGCGCTCCTTCTACTTCGAGTCTATAACCTAAATACGAAGAGTATAAGTACTATAGTAGAAACTACGCTCTCCTTAGAAACTCCTTATTAGAGGTAATATAGTATTTATAATTAGCTTAAAGCTATAGTATAGGATTAGTTCCTAAGATACTATATTAATATCTATAGTATTGTCTAATAAGTATATAATAAAGCTAACCTAGCTCCTTATATAATTAACTACTATTAGTTATAAGAGTAGACCTTCTAGGTTAGTACTTAGGCCTAGCTCTTAACTAGTACTTTCCCTTTTCCTAATACTTACTCCTTACTTATATTAACTCTATAAGCTAAAGGGTCTTTCTTTACCTATAGATTAGAGTTAGAGTAAGTCGTCTTAAAATACCTCTTCTTATAGTAGCTATAGTACTCGATCTTTAATATATTAAGAGGGAGTTAGCTCCTACTTACTCTATATAAGCTACCTTTACTATATAGGCGAGGTTCCTTCTCCTTATATCGCTTCTTTAGCTTAGGACTACTATATAATAGCTTAGTATAACGCTTACCTAATATATAATCTATAGTTTTAGTCCTTACTATAAGAGTTATAAGCTCCTATCTAATAACTAGTACCTTATAATACTTTACGATTGTATATATAGTATAGACTAGAGCTTTATAAGGAGATAGCGTACTTTCTATACCTTAGTATAGTCGCCTATTTAATCCTTAAGAACTACTAGTTCGAGAGCGAAACTTTAGGCTAACTAACTATCTTTCTAATAAATCGTCTTATACTCTAGTATTACGCTAAATATACGATTTATAGAATTACTAACTACATTATCTATAAAGGTCTTAAAATCCTAAAATATATAGCTACCTAAACTATCTAAGTCGTAGTTATTATACTACCTCTCCTACGTATTACCTACGAGGTATATAACCCTATATAGTACCTTCTAATAGTCTATATAATAGTTATAGAATAGAGTAAAGATAATGCTTAATTCCCTTAGGAATTAACGCGCCTCTTTAATAGAGTTACCTTTAAAAGGCTTTAGCTCCTTTAGCTTTAGGTATATAGATAAACGTATTATAAGCGACTCGCCTATAATACTTACGCTCTATACGTCTATATTATTACCTACTATCGAGGTTACTAGTATTAGAGTAGTCCTAAGACTCTCTCTATAAGAGCTTAGTTTCTTATCTATTAAGGGCTCTATATTAGTATCCTCTAGAGTTAGCGTAGGAGTTACTCCTATATCTAGAATACGCTATAGCTACTTATTCTCTAATTCTAGAGTTTAGGCCTCCCTCTATAGGTTTAGTATCTTACGCTCTACCTATAGATAGATAATACGCTCCTAGAGTATCTTATTCGCTTAATTAGTAGCTAGTTTATACTAAGGCTATATAGTATTAGTATTACTTATATACTCTTCTTAATTAGAGTTAGATAATAATATTATAGAGTCCTATAGACTACTACTAAAGGTTAGAATAATTAGAACTATAAGATTAGGTATATAGTAGTGTATAGAACGCCCTCGAACTATATATAGTTCGAATACTATAACTAATTATTACCTTCTTTCTAGTACTACGCTTACGTACTACTAATATCTACGTTATACATTATATATATAGTACGAGCTAGTATAACTATACTTCCTACTTAATATACTAAGACCTTACTTAGCTTTCCTCTTATATTAGATAAGTATATAAAGAGGAAGAGGAAGTATAGTAACTATAAGAGGAACTATCTAGTATATACTATAAAATATAGAGTAAAATAAGCTATAATTATAAAAGTAAAAGCTTTCTTCTAACTCTTCTACTAGAAGTAGGAGTAGTCTAAGCCCTAATAAGGATTAGGAGAGGTGGAATAGATATATATAATAGGAAAGAAGAGAAAAGGCCTATAACTAGTAGAGGAGGAGTTAGTAATATAATAGAGACCTCTAGAAAAACTAACTAGATTAGATATAATAATTATAGTAGGTAGATAATAGAGTAATAAGATCTTTAGATAGGTAAGCTAAATAACTAGTACCTAGTATATAACCTATATAGAAGAAATAGATATAGCTCTCGACTCTCTAATTAATAAGTAAATACCTACTAAGAATATACTAATATAATATTAACTATAGCTAAATAATCTAAACTCTTCTCCTTAATAAGCTAGACTCGAATACTATATAGGTAATAGCTCTATAGGAACTATAGATTAATCTATAGTACTAAAGAATAAAAATAAAGAGAGAGTACTACTAAGTCCTTCTAGAAATAGGCTACCTAAGAGTAGTAATACTAGTATTAGACTAGATAGATAGTACTACCTAGGCTCTAATATTCTACTCTATAGGAGATCTAGTATTAATTAGGCTAATAATATCTTAAGGTAATATAGTAATCTATAACTACTACTATCTAAGTAGCTTCTATAGTAATACCTATCTAGGAATCCTACTATAGATTAAGGAAGCGTTTTAGAGAGAAGAGGAATAGAGTCTAGCTAGAGATTAAGAGACTCTAGAAGTATTATATAAGTCTAGATTAGGTATATAGATTGATTATAACTCTATTACTATAACTATCTATAATCACTTATAAGTAGAATAGAAATACTAAGCTAATACCTACTAGAAATAGAGAATAATCTAGATAAGCTAGTAGAGGAGATGTAAAAGATATTCTAGAGAGTAACTATAGATATAATCTCTAAAGCTAGGCTATTAAATTATATATAATAAAACTAGACTCTAGAATACTAAAGACTAGTCTAGCTAATACGCTAGCTATATAGAGAGTAGTAAGAAGGTAGGTTAGATACCTAATACTATATATATTAATACCTACTATATAAGAAATAAGTAAATCTAGAAGAATATAAACTAGATATAGCGAAAAATAGTACAAGAGCTTATAGATAACCTAACTATAATATAGAAAATAGTAAAGTAGGCTAGGAAGGACGAGAAAGATTAAAGGGCCTCTCTCTAGTTTCTAAGAATAGTAGAGAAAGTTAAGTAAGACTAAGTAGAAGGTATAATAGATAAAAATAAAGTAGCTATATTAGTAGTATACTTCTTCCTAGACCTAAGGGTAGTAGACCTAAGTAATATACTAGAAATATAGCTCCTAGAATACTTTAGAATACTCTAAGAGATAACTAGAGAAGAAGTATAATAAGTTCTATAGAGACTACTAAGGAATAAAGTAATAGGCCTAGATAGAATTATAAATAAAGATCCTAAAAGAGTATAGGGATACTATTACTCTAGTCCTGATAAGATTCTATACTATATACCTATATCTAGAGTATTACCTAAAACCCTTTAAAAGGTTAATTATAGTAGTTATCTATGAGCTCTAAAAGCTAGACTATACTAAAGTAGATATATATAGACTAATAGTACTTTTAAATACTATTATAAAGATACTAGAAGTAATTATAGCTTACTAGATATCCAAGGAAGTAGAGGAAAGGAACCTCCTACTAGAAGAATAAACAGGAGCCTAGCTATAGATAGTCTAGAAAGTAAACTCTAGAATAGTAGCCTTAATACTATACCTTAATATCTTAGGAGTATTTAATAATATCTCCTATACTTACTTACTATATAACCTCTAGATAAAAAGATTCCTACTATATCTAGTAGGGTTTATATAGCCGTTACTCTAAGACTATAAAATATACCTAAAGCTAGGTAACTATCTAGATTAACTAAGACCTTAGAGAATAGGTATACTATAAGGCTTAATACTCTCTCTAATACTATTTCTATTCTTTATCTTAATACTCCTCCTACTCCTCTAAGGACTAAGGATTATACTAATAGAATATATCGATAATTCGAATATTATAATTAATAAATATAGCCTTATATTTCTTTAAAGGTTTAAAGCTATATTTAGCTAGTAAGGATTTTAGGTATAAATACTATTATCTAGTAGCTTGTTTTAAGCTATATAGTATAGTATTTAGTAGATATACTTTAGTATTATCTTTTTTGAATCCTATAGGCTATTCTATATAGATTTCTCTACTTATAGAGCTATTAGGGAATACTAGTTTAATATCCTATTACTCTATTTCCTAATCTTAAATAGGTAGCCTTATAGAATAAAGATCTCTATATCTTAGGCCTATAAGTATTACCAAAGGTTTTATTAAAATTAATACCTAATACTTATTTAAATCCTTTAACTACCTATTAGCTTTTAAACTTAATAAAGCTACTATAAGAGTCGCGTTTTATCTTATATACCTAATATTCTTATAATACTTTTCTATCTTTAGATAGATTTACTAAAGTCTATATATTTAGCTTTTCTAAGTCCTTAATTTCTAAGGATATAGAGTCTTACTAATCTTTAGAGTTAGAACTATTTATAGCCTCCTTATAGAATATTAGATCTTTATAGTTATTATTAGCTAAAGATCTCTATAAAGGATCTTACTAGCTAAAACTTAGGGATAAGAGCTAATCTTAGAGAAGCTAACTATTAGATCTAATTCTAAGACTAGAGGAAGAATAGAGTCCCTACTAAGGTAAAAGAGAGGCCTATTAAGTAAGAAGTTATTACTTAATAATCTTAAGGCCTAGATTAAGAAGCTATCTACTTAAGTAGCTAGCCTAAAGATAGGAAAAGGGACTTAAGCTAGGTAAAAGAGGAAAGGATTTATAGCCTAGGAGTTAGACTACTCTACTTTATCTAGTAAGAATTTAAATATTCTATCTAATAAAGATAACTAGAATAAAGTAGTATACTTAACTATAGAGGTAAAAGGTAAGTATCTAAAGTTAGAATAGCTACTTAACTCTTATATCTTATTCTATATAACTAACTAGCCTACCTTATTTAGAACTAAGACTCCTTTAGAGAAGAAGGTCTAGATAAAGGTAGAAGGAGGTTATATTAAAGTAATATATATAGAATAAGTAATTTTAAGTAGAAGAAGTAGAAAGACTATAATTCTAGATTATATCCTTCTTATACTAGGTCTTAGAGTTAATCTTATATCTTAGAATTATTTAAGTAAATAGTTCTCTATTTAACTACTTTTATTTTTATTAACTTCTTCTTTAGGAAAGAAGGTTATCTAAACCTATCTTTATAGAGATATTCTTTTTATTAAAGATATTTTCTTATTACTCTAAGAAAGAGAAGAGAAAGTATACTTTATACTAAGCTCTAAGAATAGTAAGATAGAAGTTACTTTATCTATATTAATAGATAACTTAAAAGTAGCTATAGTAATTACTTTAGATCTAGATTACTTTATAATACTTATAAAGTTATAACTCTCTAAAAGGCTTATATAATTATTATATAGGTATATATATAGGCTTATTACTTATTATCTCCTCCTTCTTATATTACTATAATTACTCCTCTAAGAGCTCTATAAAGCTTAAGATAAGCTAATTAAAGATAGTCTAGTATATTAATACTACTAGTCGAGGAATATTAATTCGACTATAGGCGTATTACTTAGTATACCTATACTACTCTCTTTATTAAGATATAGATTTAAATACTAGTTTAAGATTATAGATAACTTTTCTTAAAAGAAATAAGGATTTCTACTTATTAAGTAAAAGAATACTCTTAAAACTCTAACTTATTAGATAGATAGATTTATTCTATTACTAGACTACCTCTCTATAGAGTAAGTAGCGCGCTTTATATACGTGTTTTAAGTAGAAAAGCCTTTAGGTTAACCCCTCTAGTATAAAAACTCCCTAATCCTCCCTATATCTTTATAGTTAGCTAGCTATACTCTATATATCGATTACCTTTAGATAGATATAGGTTCGCTAGTAGTCCTTCCTCTTACTAGAACTCTATTCTTCTCTCTCTCTCTCTCTCTCTCTCCTACGTTATAGGTATAATCTAGTATTATCTAAACTAATTATATCGACTCCTATTTATAGTCTCCTATTCCTTTTCCTTCTCTTTTACTAGCGAGAATTAATCTAGGACTAACTCTCTAATTAGCTATCTTACTATAGTAAGGAGTCCCCTCTTTATATTTAGAAGATCTTTCTAACTAGTTATCTCTACCTTAGTAAATAGGGCTCCTCTTATTTCTTAGTATAGTAGATAAAAGATATATATATATTTAAGTATTTAGACTCCCTAGTATTCTAGTATAATACCTAGTACTCTCCTCTTTATAAGGTAGGTATTAAGCCTAATATATTCTATCTTAATTAGACTCTATATCCTATATAGATAGTTATCCTAGTCCCTCTTATATTTATTTCTCTTTCTTAGTTTACTATTATTTTTCCTACTCTCTCTCTATCTATCTATCCTTCTCTACTCCTATCTCCTATTCCTCCTATTCCTTAACTATCTTATATATCTCCTCTTACTTTATCTAGACTCTCTAGTTAGTTCTTTTTCTCTTAGTCTCTATAATTATTTATACTATTTCCCTATATTTATTATAGATAAATTTATATACTAGCTTATCTAGGTTAGTAATAGTAGCTTATCTAGCTAGTCCTTAAGTATATAGGTTAAGTAGTCTAATTTCTACTTCCTTCTAGAGAGTTATTACTACTATACTCCTATATACTCCTATAATATATTATAGGTTATATCTTTAGCTTCTTATAAAGTAGATAAGTTAGAATTTCTATAGTATAAATACTACTTCTAATTTCTAGGCCTAATTAAGGTAGGTCTAGTAGGCTCTCTTAAGGCTTCTATAGTTTTCTTCTATAGATCTACTATATATTATAAAAAAGGCTTAATAATAATTTGTTATATAGATAATATATTAGTCTTTAGTCTTAATAAAATTTGAGTTAAAGAACTAAAGAATAAGCTCTTTTAATATATAGATCTTAGTAATCTAGGACCTATAAAATATTACCTAAGTATAGATATATCTAGGAATAGGGATAATAAAACTATTACTCTTTTATAATTAGACTATCTAGCTAAGCTACTAAAGAGATATAAAAAGGAACTAACGTCTATATCTATGCCTATAGAGGTTAGAATAAGACTAGAGAAATCTAGAGAAAATACTTCTATAGATAAACTAAAAGAATATTAATCTAAAGTTAGTACTTTAATCTATTTAGTAACTAAAACAAGGCTAGACGTATACCGTATAATAATAATAATAAATGTATTCGAGCTAGCTACAGGCCGTGCCCCTTCTAGCATATCTACATGTTGTAAAAGAAAACCCTGTAGAAAGTGCCTACAGCGTAAAACTTCCTCCCTTCTCTGTTATGCCTTACACCCTACTGCATCTTAGGTACTATAGAACCAATATGTTTGCTCGTAGGCAGCTGGCTGACACGCCAGAGTCAACATCATCCTCCTTACTTGGGTTCGAGATCTCCGGCCTGCTCTGGGAGATGTTTGAGGGTCCACTCGAATTGTCCTATGGGGAGATGCCTTATTGCCCACGCTGCCGTTTGTCTAGGAAACTCAGTAAGCCATCTTCTCGCGTCCTGGCATCTAGTGGCTAAGATGAGTTCCCTTCTACTCTCTCGCATGTTTGTACAGTAGGCAAGGTAGTGTCGAGCTGTCCTCTATCTCCACATTCGCAGTAGGGGCTAGTGTCGGGCACCCCAACCTTGTGGAGGAAGTGAGGAAGGCCAATTGTCTCTGACCGTATCTGGAACACTATCGCGGCCTGGGCTTTGCTAAGCCCTCGATAAAGCTCCCGGGTATTGGTGTTCCATGGAGTCCTGAACGCGAGTGGGAGGATTCCTTCGCGCCTAGCATTGTCCCACTTCTGTGACTCGTCCCGCTCATACTGGCCCTGGAGGATAGTCCATGTTGCTTTCCGAGTCTTCTTTGGATCTGCTCTGTCTATGTGAGAGAGCTGGGACCGTAGGATAGTAGCCTGCTCGTCTGTCTGCTCTAGTGGCGAGCTGTATGGTTTTCTCAGGCGTCTGCTATATGCCCCAAGTTGTCCGCACTTTAGTAGGATCCGCCCCTTCAGCTCTTGCATGGCCTGGTGTATATCCGGCCTCTGCCTCTGCGCAGCCATTGCAGCTATAGCAGTTCTCTTCCCATACTCGGTAATGTCTTCGATCTGGAGTTCTTTGTGTAACAGTCGCGTTGGTGTAGCTCGGTAGGCCCCAAGGATTATCCGTAGGAATCTATTCTGCATTACCCGTAGCTTTTGTTGGAGCATTTTTGAGATTCCAGTCTCCTTTCCTGCCATCCATACCTCGCTCCCGTGCATTACTGCTGGCCTGATCATTGAGATATATAGCTTACGGGCTGTCTCTACCGTGGCGCCCCACGTAGCAGCAGTAATCCGTCGTAGTGCAGCTTCTAGCCGTTTTGCTTTTGTAAGGGTATTCTCTATCTGTGCGTGCCACTTGGAGTCTCTTATCAACGATTACTCCTAGGACCCTCATTGTGTCCTCTAGGCCACTCTGGAGCGACGGGATGTTGGGTGTTCTCTGGGATTCGGATGTGCTCCTTGTGCCCCTTTGTAAAGTGCATGACTTTGTATTTCTGAGGGGCGAACTTAGCTCCATGTCTTGAGGCCCATTGTAGACAGCTGTTGTGGTCCTTTTCTAGTGCCTCGCATGTACCTCTTGTCGAATTTGACACTGCAATGAGGTATGTATCATCTGCAAACCCAACTGCTTCGGTGTATTCCATTCCTTCTAGGAGGGAGGCTGTAAAGAAGAGGAACAGGATAGGTGAGATGGTGCTTCCTTGTGGGATTCCGCATGCCACTCGTGCTGCCGGTGACTCGTATCCGGGGATAGCGATTGTTGTCTCTCTGTCCTTCAGGAATGACGCTACAAAAGCTGTAATCCAGTATGGAATCCTCCTGCACCGTAGGTTGTGGATTAACCGTTCGTGATTGACTTTGTCAAACGCTCCTGTTATGTCAAGTGATAACACCGAGGCCACCTTGCCTTTCTTCCACGCAGTCTGAACGCTTTGAAGGATGTACCGTAGTGCGTCTCCGGTCGATCTACCCGCTTGCGCCATTTGGTTTTGAGGAAGCAACTTATGTTCCCGTACAGCCTGTCCTATTTTCCGTGCAACTATTGCTTCTAGTATCTTGCCAATGCACGATAGAAGGGCAATAGGCCTCCATCCTTTGGAGTAGATGAGTCTTTACCCGCCTTCTGTAGCATAATCGTCCTAGCTTTCCGAAACTGGGCTGGGTGGTAGCCAATTGAAACACACTGTTGGAAGATGCGTTGGAGGATAGGGAGTAGCTGAGCTAGGCACTTCTTAATGCATCTGTTTGGTATCTCGTCGAGGCCGGGAGCCTTGTCGTTCGGCAGTCTTTGGACTACTTTTCGTACCTCCTCTTCTGTAATTTCGCATGCTATATTGACAGGTTCTGGGTACGTGGTGCTCTCGATGTCTGATGTGTCTGCGGGCTCTGGCATTGGGAAAAGGGCTGTCCGTAGGATCTCTGTTTTCGCACTGTCCGTCGAACTGATCGTTATTGTGTGTTAGTGTAGGCATCTGGGGAGGTCGAATAGGGCTATCGCTGTTCTTTGCCCACTTAGCCAGCTTCCACATTCCCTGTGGCTCGCTAGCGGTTTTGTGAACCGCGGTCCTCCACTGTTTCCTTTTCTCTGTCTGGATAGTTCTCTTTTTCTCCTGGTTTCGTGCCCTCCACTCCTTCCAGTGCTCCTCGCTCCCTGTCCATTGTGCATGCCGTCTTGCCTGCCGAGCCTCCTGAATCGCATGTAGTACCACCGGCACACTCCTTGGATCTGGCGGCCGATATGTTTTACGCCGGACAACAAGGTCCCTTGTCTTTGTAGAGCATTGCTGAGATCACTCACGGTGCTATCTATATCCTCCTTTGTTGTCATCCCTTCGGCTGTAGGTAGGAGCTTTTGGAGCGTCTCTCTGAACTCCTCCCAGTTAGTGTCCTTCCACATCCATCTTGTTCTCGTCTCCTCCTGTATCCCTATGTCAATAGTTGTCTCTATGCTGATATGATCAGAGTCAATGTCTTCCTTGCCTGGCTGACATGCTGTTATCCTCTTTGATATCTCCTCTGTTGCAAGAGTAAGGTCTATCGTCGTCCCAGTTTGGGACTGTGGTGTCTTTCTCCAGGTAGCAAGGCCTAGGGGTGTCGCTAGGTATAGCGTGTCTCGACACGCCTCTCGTAGCTCTCTTGCTCTAAGATCCTCCTGTGGTACTAACGGTCCTCCCCACCAACGGTGGTGAAGATTGAAGTCTCCAACTAGAACGTGTTCTCCCGGTTCCTCAATACCTTCTAAAAGCTCCTCCACTGTAAGCCTCGCATCCCAGTTATAGATGTTATGGAGGTGTACAGTTCCTATTGTCGTTTGTAGTGAGATTAGGATCTTCTGATTACTCATAATCCGGTGCGACCATTCGGATAGGCTGTACTTCTTATGGACGTAGAATACGACTCTCCTGTCTTTGTCTTCCCCTGCAACAGTATAGTACTTCGGATGTGTGACTGTTCTTCCATTGCTTGGGTTAGTGTATGGCTCCTGGATAGCGAGAATGTCTTTCTGGCTGTCATCGAGTAGCTGCCGGTGGGTAGCCTGTGATTTCCGTACGTTTGCCTGCAGTATACTTAGTGTCGGTTGTGTGTTCATTGGGTACTAGCTGGTGGTTGATCCCGCTGTATTGCTCGTCGGATTGACCCTTGTCCTTGCTCCGGTACAATGGTCTTAGCCCTGTTCACCGCCCCAACTGGCCTCCCAAACCTCTGTAGTGTTCGCTTCTCTACTGCTGTTCCTATTGGCCTCCTGCCTGGGACATATTCGCGGCTTGTCCGGGTAGCTGTTTGTCCTCTCCTCCCCATTCGCTCCTTGCTGTAGAGGAGGGGAAGGCAGAGGAGAAGTAGGGCTAGGAGTACTGTAGGTTAGCTTAGCCATGTAGCTCGCCCCTATCTTCTTCATGCTCTGAATCTTGTCCTTGATTGTTTGTCTCTTTGAGCACATATAGTGCCAAGCTGGGGTTCTGACTGCAATTTCCGCATTTACTGTGCTTTAATCGGTCTGCCTCTGCAAGCTTCTCGTGCGCACATTCTCTTATGTTATGGCTTCCTCCACACCTTGCACACACCGTACCGTTTGTGCACCTTGTGCCGATATGGCCATATCTTTGGCAGTTGAAGCACTGTGTTATTGTCCATTGGTGGTCCCATTCTTCAGTGTCGTGGAGCACTCCGGAGATGATAATGCCCTTCTCTACCGCAGCTCTAGCAGCTTCCACCGTCTTCAGTTCGACTACTAGAGTGCTCTGTTTCTTTGTTCCGTTGCTATAGCTTTCTGGCCCTTCCACCAGGCATTCTGTACTTGGATTCCGGTATTAGCCGCTTGTTGTCTTCCTCAATTGACTGGATCCGCTGTGTAGTAGGTCGTTTCCTGCAACTGTAACAAAGTGGACTTGGACTGGGAAGGTTTTCTGTGCTATTCTTGCCTCCTTCAAGACCTTGCCTAGGCCTTGGGTGTCTGCCGCCATTCGGTTCCTTGCTGCAGGGTCCGTAGTCGTGAGAACTAGTCCATCGGGGACCTTCTTGACTGCGACTACATGTGCCCAGTTCCCTCCTTCTGCAGTAAAACGCGAAACAATCCGGGTAGCTTCAGCATCCCTAAGCTCAGCCCTAGTCGCTTCGTTGTCTACGTGAATCTTGAGGGAGCACGCAGCTCTTTGTGCTTTGATGCTAGACAGCTGGGCTGGCTGTTGGGCTGCGACTGTAGCCCAGGTTGTCTTTGGTCCTGGACTCTGCTCTATCTTCTTCTGAATCTGTGTAATACTCCGTTGGATAGATTCCAGAGTGGCTTCCTGGTTGGTGCGCTTCGTGGTCCGCGCTGCAGTTGAGTGAATCATATCCAGAATCATCTGGATTGCCCTCTCTGGTTGGAGGGAGGAGTGTTGACTCTGATGCATCAGTTCAGCTGCCTCATTCTGAATCTCTTTCAGGGCCTCCCAAGGTGAGAGGGACCCTGCTGGTTCTTGTTTACTGCTGCGTTCTTCTCTCTATACCCCTTCTCTTGGGAGGTTGGGTAGGAAGCTAGATTGATACTCCTGTATCTCTGCCTGTAGTAGTTTCTTCAGTAACCTCTTGAAATGGCTCTAGTCCGTTGTCTGTGCCTGAGGCAGCACAGCCTTGTGCACTGGCCATGCTTGGCAGAGAATTCTCTTCTTCTAATGCTGAGAATCAGTATTTTCGAGCGCTGACTGCGCACCCGCCAACAGCGGCGTGTAGCCGTGCTTTGGATGCGTGTATTGCCTTGATAGGTTCCGTATGTTCTGAGGTTTTGGTAATGCCGCCTCCCCAAATTCGTTCGAGGTGTATCTTTATGATGACGTATACCGTATACGCTATAGAGTAAGTCGCTAAGTTTAGGTCTAATCTAGACAATACTTATTTTAGAGCTCTAAATAAGATCTAGAAATACCTAAATAATCCTCTTATATAAAGTATAATCTAAGCTACTATTATATAGCTATAGCGACGTAGATTAGGGGAGTAATTATATCACTAGGTACTCTACTTCTAGATATTTATTCCTATTAGGCTCTAAAGTACCTATAAGTTAACGTTTATCTAGCTAAAAATTAGTATCTTTAAGTAGTTACTAAAGTAAATATATAGCTTTAAAAGACGCTACTTTTAAGGCTATATTCCTAAGAGACCTTTATAAGGAACTAGGAATTAATAGTAGTAATAATACTCTATATAACTTATACTAACTTATAATTAGCTATAGAACTCGCTAATAATCCTAAGCACTATTTTTAGACTAGATATATTAATATTTAATATTACTTTATTAGAGAATGTATTTTAGAAGAGTTAATAGCCTTAGAATTCGTCCCTATTAAAGAATAGATAGTAGATATATTTACTAAGCCGTTCGACTCTCCAAAATTTTCAGGAGACTAAAGGATTATATTATATAGGTACTTAGCCTATAGTACTCTAGAGAATAGAGGAAACTAGGACTTAATAATAGGCGTATAAGAACTAATACTTCATAAGTAACTAGATTCTTATTATTAAAAGAACCTAAAGAGACGCCTTGTCTTTATACTAAGAAAAAAAATATAATAAAGAAGACTAATAACTACTATCTTCTATAACTACTTTACTCCCTCTTTATAGTTATCTAAGCTCTAAGAAAACGTTAAGAAATTACCTAAACCTATAATTAAAAATCGACCTTCTAATAATTAGAGTTAATATATAGATTTAGATTCTCTATATTAGAGGCTTTTCTCTTTATAGAGTGAATAGAGATATTTAGTTTATATAGGGATATATCTTTCTTAGCTTTAGCTAATAGATCTCCCTTAGGGCTAAATAATACTATAGAACTACTCTTTAATAAGGTATAAACCTTATAGTTATCTAATTATAATATTAAAATTAAATTAATATTACTATAACTATAAGAGATTATAGACTCTATATTACTCTACTTAATTATAGTTTCTTTATTTATAAAAGTAATAAAATACTCCTTATTACTAATAATATATCTAGAGGCTCTAGTATCTAAAATCTAGTTATTATTAGATAGAGCCTTAGCCTCTAGTACTAGTTCCTCTCTATTTATATTACTAGTAGAGAAAGTATTAAGATAAGCGAATTCTTTAGAATTCTCTAGTTTTTCCTTTCTCTAAAATTCTTTAGCTCTTTAGAGGAGTACTAATTGTTTTTATACTAGAAAATAGTACTTCTACTTTACCTTCTATATCTATAAAGTCTCTAATAAAGTAATCTAGAATATAAGAAGAAATTAGTCTATTATTAGTTTTCTCTATTATATTTAATAGTATAGACTTAAGTAGATATAACTATAACTAAGAATAGCTTATTTATATATTAAATAGACTATATTAAATATTACTAATATCTAATTAGCTTTAGAATAGGTAAAACTAAAGAGTAGGAAAAATATAAGTCTAATTATAGTTTTACTATTATATTAAGTACTCTAGTTTAAAAGATAGTTATAGCTTTCTAATTTATATATAAAGTAAGTTACCTTTTTTAATATAAACTATATTATAGATACTAGACTAATATACTCTAATAGGTAACTTACTTTCTATATAAAGTAAAAAGTTATAGACTTTAATAGATTTTCTAAAAACCTTTTATAGTATAATTCCCTTCCTATACCCTAGTACGCCCTCTAGTATTATCTATACTCTAGCTCTATATATTATTACTAGTCTAACTACTACTATATAAAGGTATCTTACCTTCTAGAAGGATACTCCCTATATAGACTTGTATAGCCTTTAGAGGGATTACGTCTAGGCTCTACCCTTCTCTACTACTATTTTAATATATAGTCCCTACTATAGCTTAGAGTCTACTCTTACTCCTAAGAGTCTAAGGTATAGGACTAGGCTATCTTATACTCTCTAGATATTTACTATAGCTTGCATATTATATCTTTTCCTATTCCTAGAGAAGTAGATAAGCTAATACTTCTATAGTACGAACGTAGCCCTATACCTAGATACCTACTAGATATACTTATTATATACTACTTCGAGCTAGGCTAGGGAGATTAATAGTATCTGCACTTAAACTTATTATAGAACAAGTCCAAATAGTCTAGAAGACAAACCTAAGAATAGTGGCCTCGATGCTATACCTAGATATTTCAGGAGCCTTCGACAACGCCTCCTACTAGAGGCTTATCTACAATATTAAAATAAAGGCCCTATATTGTGCAATTTATCTAGTTATTCCTCTAAGACAGGATAACATGTCTTAGGCTAGGAGAATATATAGACTACCTAAGACCTTAAGCTATAGGAATCCTATAAGGATTAACCCTATCCCTAATACTATTCCTATTCTTTGCATCTATACTCCTCCTAGACCTAGAGGGGAGAGGGGTAATAGCTATAGGGTTTATCGACGACTCTAATATCCTTGCCTTTAGGGAAAGTATAGAGACTAACTATAGAAGACTAGAAGTAGTATATAACAAGTATATCTAGTAGGTATCTAGGCACGGGGCTGTATTCGTACTATAGAAGTATTAGCTTATCCACTTCTCTAGGAGTAGGAAAAGACACAATATGTAAGCTATAGTAAATATCTAAGGGGTACAAGATAGCCTAGTCCTATACCTTAGACTCTTAGGAGTAATAGTAGACTCTAAGCTATAGTAGGGACTATATATTAAAATAGTAGTAGAGAAGGGTAGAGCCTAGACGCAATCCCTCTAAAGGCTATGCAAGTCTATATAGGGAGTATCCTTCTAGAAGGTAAGATACCTTTATATAGTAGTAGTTAGACTAGCAATAACATATAGAGCTAAAGTATAGATAATACTAGAGGGCGTACTAGGGTATAGGAAGGGAATTATAACCCCGCTAGAGAAGATTTAGAACTAAGTACTTAGATATATCGTAGGAGTATACAAAAGTGTCCTAGAAGGAATCCTCTAGAGGGAGACCGAAATACTACTACTACACCTATATATATAAGAAATTACAAGATACTAGGTAGTTAAAACTAAAGACAATCCTACTACTAAGTATATCTAGGAGAGATACAAGTAGATCTAAAGGGAGTATAGGAGAAGGAAACGCCTAGTATAGGTATAGGCCTAGAGGACTAGACAAGAGGACATTGTAGTATTAGTAGAGGGCTAGGCGATAGATTAGATCTAATAGAGTAACCTAATACTAAAGGGATAGTAGATGCACCTAACCTATAATAAGATATAGCTAACCTAACTTAAGAAGAGATACACGGCCTAATAAGGCTAAGAACTCCTAGTAGTCTAGTAAGATAGAGAGAGGGGTAGAAAACTCTATAAGGGATAGTCTAGGCTATAGAGTATAGTAGTAATACTTATTAGGACCGAATATATTAGCTTAAATGCATACCTTATAAGGAGAAGAGTCCTAGGTAAAATACCCGAATACACATATAGATATAGGGCCTAGATACTCAAATATGTTATAATATTCTACCTAGAAAAATGAGAAGTAAGGGAGAGACTATTTCAAGATACTAGATCCTTATAGTAAGAGATTATATAAACAAGGAGAGGCCTTAATATAGCTACGAGGTAGATAATTAGGGAGGGGATACTAGAATAGTTCTCGCTTATAAGGGAGGAGGAAGGATAGGAGTAAAAGGACCTAGTAAGAGGAAGGAGCTATAGAGATCCTCTCTATATTTAAAGGACAAATAGAAGATAGTAGTAGGGGTAGAATCCTACAAGATAGGAAGGAGTAGAAGGGTTTTATACTAATAGCTTTTACCTTTAAAGAACGAGTTAGAGATAGCTACTTGTCTATAGATAGAATAGTACAGTAATACAAGAATATTATTATTATTATTATTAATATAAAGAATAGAAATAGTATTAAAGAGAGTATTAAGCTTTATAGTATATTTATTCTTTAAGGTCTTAGCTAGTCTAGATAGTTACTTAGCTTTAGATATATTTTATAGTCTTAGAGGAATAACTATACAAACTCTACTAGATATAATAGGAATCCTTTTATTTAGAGGTAGAAGATATTATTAAAAGCTCTTAAGATATTAAGGTATAGTATTAAAGCTACTATTCTAAAGTTTACTTTTTAGATAATTGTATACCTTACTCTACTACTAGGTTAAGACCTATTATTATAGATTTACTTAGCTAGACTTCTATTTATTCTTCTAGTAAAAGATTTCTTTCTTCTATTTCCTTAAATATCTAGTAAGCTATACTTACTTCTAGTATCTTTATAAAAGTATTTAAAAGTACTATTAGTCTATATATACCTACTTTAGTATAGTTTAGCTTTTAAGGCTTATAGATAAGTACTATAATTAACTCTTTAAAGAGTTTTAAGTAATACTTTAAATATAAGTATATAGTGTAGAATCTTAATAGAACTAGAGTAATAGTATCTTTATACTCGTATATTATTTTATTTATAATCCTACTTAAGCTTATTACTTTAAACTTTAGTAGTCTTTATAGAGCTTATTATACTTCTTCTCTATTTATCTCTTAGAGTATTTTAAAGTACTTTAAGAGTTATATTTTTAATATATTACTTAAGTTTACTACTCTTAGGTTTAAGAAGAAGTATACTACTAATATAACTACTTTACTTTTATCTATTATACCTTCTACTTAGTCTTACTTAACTTTCTCTATTATTCTTAGAAACTAGAAAAAAGCCTTTTATTCTTTTTATCTTTTCTAGCCTACTTTACTATTTCTAATAGTATAGTTAGGTTATCTATAAGCTCTTATACTATTTTTTACTATATTAGGTTTATATTCTTTTAGATTTACTTATTTCTTATATAGTAGGTATTAATATATATATAGTATTAGATATCTAATCTTCTTTTTTACTATTCTCTATATAGTTAGTATATTATTAGCTATACTAGTCTTTAGTATTCTAGAGTCTAGCTTTATTATATATAATTTAATAATTTAGCTTTAGGGATTATATTCTTAGTTACTCTCTAGAATATCTTTTAGATCTTCTCTACTAGTTTATCTAGATCCTTCTCTATCTTTAGTAAATACTAGCTTAGTATTTCTATTTTAATTATAAGTATTACCTATAAGTTATATATATTAAAAGATATCTCTGAGTAATAAGACCTTTATATTTCAACGTCTTAAAGGATAATCTAATTACGAGATATAGTCTTTAAGAATATAGTCTTATTTAGTCGAAGAAGGCTATATTAAAGCTATAGAAACCCCTTAATCCTTAGAAGAAGCTACTAAGGATATAACTATAGCTAAAGCCCTTTTAGTTATAAGATTAGTAGTTAAAGACGGACCTTTATTATAGATTTAATATACTAATATAGCTAAAGAGGTATAGGAATTATTAAAAGAATTATATTCCTTTTAAGGATTTAATTCTAAATTCCTACTTTTAAAGGAATTCTTTAATACTACTCTAGAATCGTCTAATAGAGTAGAGGAGTATACTACAACTATTCGCTACCTTTATAATTTATTAAAGGCTAAAGGAGTAGAGACTCTTAAGTAAGTTATTATAGTATAGACTCTTACCTACCTTACTAGCAAATTTAACTCCTTTATTACTTTAATTAGTTAATCCCTTAGAAGTAATAAAAATACTTATAATATAGAGTCTTTATTTTCGAATCTATTAGGTAAGTCTAGATATTATAACTCTAAAGATAAGAGAGTTACCTTATTTATTAGAAGAGGAAAAAAGGCTCTAAAAAGATTACTAAAAAGAGACTTAAAGATTTATTTAAGTATTACTTCTATTATAAGAAGGAAGAGTATATAAAGACTAAATACTTCTTTAAAGACTCTACTAAGATACTAAAATAGTTTAAGTTTAGTAATAAAGAAGTAAAGAATAATAAAAATAGAGAGAAAAGTACTAAAGCCTTATTAATTAGCTCTTTTACTAATTACGATAATAATAATAACTTAGCTTACATTATTAGATATAACTAAGAGTTTAAATAGAGTTTTCTCTATATAATAAGTTATATTAAGTCTTAGTTATATATAATTTAGCCTATAGTACTAAATATAATAGAAAAGCTATATTACGAAAACTCTAAGTACGATTATATAACTATAATATCTAGATCTATATAAATAAGTATAATACTATAATAAGATCTACTTCTTTTAATATCTACTTTAAGTAAGATTTATCTATAGACCTAAATAATACTTCTTACTCTAATCTACTAGGAATAACTAATATAAAATATATCTTATAGGAAAGTTATATTCTTAAATAATTAGTAATAATAAGATACTCTTAATAGATATAGATAATAAAGATAATTTTAGAATAGCTTTAGTAATAGCTAACTAAGTATATTTAGGCGTAATGTTAATATAATTGAAAGCGACAGGGTTGAAGGAGTTCTGCGTCAATATTTGACTGGAGACGCTGATTACATAATGTACTACGATAAACGCCGTGACAGATCGAACTCGTGTCGAAGTTCGAAGTTGAAGCAAGAAAAGAATTACAAAGCACGACAGACTCGTATAAACGACGCATTGCCACGAACAAACGCCGAGACGAACAACGGACCACACGAACACGCACCTTGGGATTACCATTATGACAGACCGCGACCTGCACGACCCGAACCCGCACGAGGAAGATGATGCCATGCTCGATCCCGATGAGGCAGAAGAGGTGGCAGAGGACGATGGAGATGCGGCAATGGACTCAGGCGATGAGGGCGAAGATGGAACGCTAGAAGAGATTCAGCTGCAAAACGACAGCGCGGCACATTTTGATCAACACAAAGACAGCATCTTCTGTATCGCACAACACCCCTCGAGACCAGAGCTCATAGCAACAGGAGCAGGAGACGACGTCGCATACATTTGGGATAGCACACCTCCAGAAGGGCCTGTACTGCCAGCGAGCTACGAGACAGATCCACAACCAAGAGAGCGGAAAGGACAAGAAGTCATTGCGAAGCTAGAAGGACAAGACGAGAGCGTCAACGCCATCACCTTCACTCTCCCACAAGGCGGGTACGTGGCGACAGCGACATTAGCTGGCAAGCTCTCAGTCTACACTACCCCTACTTCCACATCTCCTGCAAGACTGGTAGGCTCTGCGAAGGAGGTCGAAGAAATCAACTGGATGCTCCCCTGCCCACACGCTCAATACCCAAACACCGTAGCCTTTGGCGCAAATGATGGCTCAATTTGGGTCTACACAATCAACGCTGCAGACCCCTCATCACTACTCACAATCGTGCAAACCTTCTTTCTACACCAAGCACCCTCAACAGCCGGAGCATGGACACCCGACGGCAAACTCCTTGCTACAGTCGACGAAGCTGGCAGCCTGTATGTTTGGGACGTTTTCGGCGAGGCGGCAGCCGCAGGCGTCGTAGATCCTAATGGAAGCCAAGCAGTCGTAGGTCTGACCCAAGACGACGAGCGCTTCAAAGTCGAGGGTGGATTATACAGCGCCGCAGTCTCACCAGGTGGAGGAATCGTAGCAGTAGGCGGAGCAGAAGGACAGATTCGCGTTGTGGGACTTCCTCGTCTCTCCGCGCCACAGCAATCCTCAGGAGTAGGAGCGAAAGGAGCAGGAGCAAAACCCAAAGCCGGAGGAGGAAAACAGAACCCGTCACCAGCAAGCGCAGGCCAAGCTGGCCAAATTATAGCCTCCCTCCAAGCCCAAAGCGACGGCGTTGAAACCCTAGACTTTTCTCAACCACCTCTCACGCTCCTCGCCGCAGGCTCAGTAGACGGCTCAATAGCCCTCTTCGACGCCGCACACAACTTCGCCGTCCGTCGGCACATCAAAGAAGCACATGAAGAGGAAGCAGTAATCAAAGTCGAATTCGTCAAGACGAAACTCGGGACGCCGATCGAGAGGAATTGGATGTTGACGAGTTGTGGCAATGATGGCGTTGTGAGGAGATGGGATGTTAGAGGTGGGACGGCTGCTGCTGGGGGTGGACTGGTGGGTGAGTGGAAAGGGCACAGAGGCGGAGGAGAAGGAGGTGGCATCCTCGGTTTTGTACAAGGAGGTGGTGGGAAGAGGATCGTCACGGCTGGTGATGATGGTGTGAGCCTGGTCTTCGATACAGCAAAGATATGAGGAAAGGGTTAGGGTTATGAGGAAAGAAATAAAAGCATGCATTGAGATACCCGAAAACGTGGCACCTAGGCGTATCCACTCGCCACCTGCCCCCTCTGTCGAATACTCCCCCTCCTCCCCCTCTCCATCTCCGCCCAATCCCTAGCCTCCACATCCTCCAATTCCATCGCCCTCTCCATCCTCTCCTCCGTGCACACGTAACATTCCGGCAACCCCGTCTCCTCCCTCGCAATCCTAACCTGCTCCTCCAAATCCTTCCTCCCTTCCAAGGCCTTCCCCACCATCAACGCAACAGCCTTACCACTCAACCACGTATTCGGCATCCCATGCCCCGTAAACCCCGCAGCGATGTACGTATTCGTCGCATCCGGCACCTGCCCAACCCAAGGATGATCATCCCTCGAGTACCCCATAATGCCCGTCCATATATGCGTCGCTTCCATTTCAGTCTTTCCCTGTCCTCCTTCGGGGAGATTGAAAACTTCAATTAATTTACTCTTCAAATACTTGCTCACCTTCTCGTCAACCACCGTATCGTCGATGGTTCCTATAGAGGGACCCGCTTGGCGTCCACCGCCGAACATGAGATGGCCTCCCTTTTCATTTGGGCGTTGGATGAGGTAGTCGTCGAGGGCTTCGCCGTCGAATCCCAGAGAGGTTTTGAGGCGGTCGGGGCCAGCAACCGAGTCAAAGGGCATTAAAGAGGACATTTGGCCGCGGCAGGGCACGATGAGATCCGCAAAGGTGGGGAGGAGATGGGAGGTGTAGGCGTTGGTGGCGAGGATGACTTTCTTGGCGCGGATGGAGCCGCGGGTTGTCGTGTGGACTGTGGCTCCATCCGGATGTTGAGTGAGTTTGTCGACGGGTGTGAGGGTTTGGAGGTTGAATGATCCGCCTCCCAGGTCTGGAGACGTTAGGAGGTCTTCGAAGATTCGAGAGACGAGTTTGTAAGGCCAGAGCCGGCCGGCTACAGAAGTCACGACGGCGCCGAGAGCGGTGGGGACGCGATATGCGTTGAGCTCATCTCGGTCTGTGACGAGACGCATCATGGCGCCTAGATCGGGGGCGTTGTCTTTGATGGTGTCCACTGCGATTTCGGCGGTGTTGAGGTGGCTGCGGGAGTAGGTGGCATGCACACCAGGCTGTTCGACAAATTCGCAGTCAAGGGACTTTTCTTGGATAAGAGATTGCAGGGTCCGAAAGGTCTTGAGCTCGAAGCGGCCGATGCTGGGGTCATGGGGATGGGAGAAGAAGAGAGGTTGGCAGTGGCCGCCGTTCTGTTGAACGCATTAGCTGAAGTGGTGAATGGTTGAAAGATGGGATGTAAACGGACTCGACCAGTAGCTCCCCAGCACGCTTCACGGGCCTCGAGCAATACAACGCTTGGCTTCTTACCGTCACCTTCTGTGAGGAGATGATGGGCGATTGAGGCGCCTGTGATGCCGCTTCCGATAACAACGACATCAGCAGTCTCTGGCAGATGGCGAGTAGAGCGATGTCCTAGGAGAAGTGGCGAAGGCTCTGTATGCCAGAAGCTCTTGGTGCTCTCGGCCAGCGGCAGGCCACACGGCTGCCTATGCTTCGGGCGATTTGGGTTGCCTTGAGACTCCATGATTGTATAGCCCCACTTGGGATAAATGCCTATAGTATGTTTTCTCTTCTCACCGTGTCCAATAGATGTGCCGAAACAAGACGCCAGTGCTAAGGACATGAGAGATCCAATGGGGAAGAGAGGGGGAACAGGGTGCGAAGGTATACTTGAGAGCGATATAGAATACTACCTCCTAGTAGGAAACAAGATGACGAGTCATTCGTGACTCGCGTACCTGAAGCATGCCAGGCCGCAGCGAGCTCGTTGCCCGATTAGGAAGCAATCAAGGCATTGGAGGAGGAGGTCGTCTTCAGGCCCCGCTGAGGCTCAAAGAAGCTCCGGGAAATTGACTTTGACTTCCGCGCTGCGCACAGGCCCAGTCAGTGCCTTCAACTGCCCTGCCTTTTGCTTGAGAGCTGGACATCAACACTGTATTGAGGTTAATCACAATGGCTGGCTTCCTGAAGGACCTCCAAGGCCTACTTGGAGGCGCCAAGTCGTCCGTCTCTTCTGCAGCAGCATCATCGGGAGCGGATGGTATGTGCAATCTGACTACATGTAGCTTGCTTGGCATGGACTGCATATTGACAACAATCCTAGACTTCGCCGATTTCGCGACAGCATCGCCGGTAGCACCCAGGTACGACCACTCATGTACATACGCATCGACCTCATAGTAACGTAGCCCAGCCATGCTGCCTCGTCCGTCTTCGATGCCGCTGCCCCAACAGGCAAACCCTCTGCCGCGAACTCTCTGTTCGGCGCCGGCGTAGGTCTCGCAGGCCGCCCATACACGAAATGGTACCGCGTATGGGAGCGCGTCACGATTGCCGACTTCTATCAAGAGCTATTCATCCTTCCTGTCATCGTCGTGGTCATGGTCATCAACCTGATTGGAGCCAGCATGAACAGGAAGCGCGCAAAGGATTGGGCAAAGATACATCTTCCACTTCTAGACTCCGAATTCGCGGTCGTTGGATTTGGTAGCAGGAAACAAGCAAGTGCGGATGATAGCCAGAGCAAAGGGACCTTGAACGTTCCTGATGAGTTCTACAAGGAGAAGAGCAAGTACGAGTACATCACATATGCGACTGGTAGACAGAACGTCGCATGGGTGGACATCAAGCTCAGCCTTTACAAGCGATACAACCCACTCGTCTGGCTCGGTGAGACTGCTCTCTCCTTCTTCATGGACAGCATCCCTGCACCTGCAGAGCGCGTCGAGGCTACCGCGTACATGTTCGATGGCAGGGAAAAGTCGCTGGCACCGGCGCAAGCTCAGGGACAGTCTCTGGGCCCAATCAAAGACAGCACGTATGATGGGTTTGTCTGGGCTATTGTGCACAAGAACAAAATGAGGGAGCTGAGGAACGATCGCTACGACGTGAGCTTGACTTCGGCCAAGGACCACCCGAAGCTTCCCGTTTGGGCGACTGTAATGTCAGAGAGCGCAGAGGTGACCGAAGCTTTTCTCACTCCGGAGCTGATCAAGGCTGTGAACACCGTGGGTGACGACCTCGAAGCTCTCATCGTCTCTGACCAGCCAATCGACGCGCCGAAGAAGCTCAACGAGCTGGTGCCCAAGAAGCGAGTACAGCTTTCCATGAAATTGGGAACCGAGGCCAATAGCGCAGCTATTTTCAGCTACTTCCTGAAATTGCCAGATTTGCTCGTACAGAACGCCCACTTCCGGCCTGAGGCGCTCCGAAAAGTCCGCGCCACGAGAGAGGAGGAGATTCGCAAGATCAAGAAGATCGATGAGGAGGAGAAGGCCGAAGACAGGCGGCAGGCGACTGAGAAGCTCAAGAAGGAGGAGCGGGATCGCAAACTTAGCAAGATGTCTGCTGAGGAGCAAAAAAAGGTGCGTCATTCCTACTGTCGTGACGATCGGTTCATATACTGACTAACCTTGGCGGCAGTTTCTCGAGAAGGAGAAGGACAAGAGTCAACGGAAGAGCATGAAGAAGCAGACTATGAGGGCATAGAATTTCCACCATGCTCAAGACTTCATGGCGATGAGACATCGATCCACTTCACAAGCATTGGCGAGGTGAACATTAGAAAGCAAGTTCAACATTCTTGAATATATCTTGATTCAGGTTTATCTCCATACTCTGCGAGGAGACTGCGCACAGTAGCC
This sequence comes from Nothophaeocryptopus gaeumannii, assembly GCA_031771865.1. NCBI lineage: Eukaryota > Fungi > Ascomycota > Dothideomycetes > Mycosphaerellales > Mycosphaerellaceae > Nothophaeocryptopus > Nothophaeocryptopus gaeumannii. The sequence continues at coordinate 664,138 of JASISA010000041.1, read as the reverse complement.
GATCCTGCTCGTGGATACGGCATATTTTTCTCAAGGTACTTGGCTAATGCCTTTGATACACGAAAGAAATGAGATGCAGGGTTACGGTCAATAGATACCTTGACGAGAGATCTTCGTTCCATAAAAGCTCCTGAAGGCTATTTCAGATCCCAATCACCCAGGAATCTCTCGTCCTCCAACACCGCGATCATCTTTCGATACTCTTCCCTATCCGTCCTCACAAGAAATACAACGTATCCTTCACCTCCTCCACGTCTGGCAACTTCACCCCACTCACATTCCCTCCCTCACCTTCATCATCGTCCCAGCAATCCCTCCTCAGATGTCCCTGCGCCCTCTTCGCAGCTAAACACGCCAGATACGTCGGAACAGGCCACTTGGTGGTGTACAAGCCCAATAAATCATCTTTCCACATGTCGAGAAGACGACGCATCTCGGCTTCAGTGGTGGCTGCCTCCGTGGTAGAGGTTTGTTGTTTCACTTGGGTGGGGGTCGGTGGTTGAACAGCCAGAGCGGGAGTGAGAGGGGTAGTTGGTGTTGGTGTTGGTGTGGAAAACCTGTCGGCATGATTCGTGGCAATAGAAGTATCGATCTGGAGGGGCTTGCGAGTCTTCTTCCTCCTCTGCGATCGCGAAGGATGCTGCATTGTACTGTTGATATTGCCGTTCGTAGTAGGCTTCTTTGCTGGTGATTGTACAGGGCCGCCGCTGTTGAGAAGGTCTGCGTTTGCGAGGCTGTGAGCAGATGGATCTGTCTTGTGGTGGTCCTCTTCTTCGGCCAGGCGATCGCCGTAGATGGTCAGAGTGACTATGCTGGATCCGCCACTGCCGTTGCTGTTGCCACGGTGGACATGGACAATACGAGATCCAGATTTGGAGTACGTTACGCCGGTGATGAAGATGGTTCGACTGTTGCCAGATCCGGCTGTCATTTCGGCTTGAGAGGTCTTTACTGCGATAGCATCCTTGAAGAGCGCCAAGTCTTTCTGCTCCAAAAGACGGACATACGAGAATTTAGTCTGTTCGCTGAGCTTAGAAGCAACAGCGCCGCGAAGACGAGTGCACTCATCGTTGGAAAGCGCTGGGTTGTGGGCATTTGGAGCGAAGGAGACGCCAGATCTCAAAACAGTGATGCGGTGCTGGATATCTTGATCGGCTCCTTTGGTGATGGACTTGATGAACGGCTCGACTATACTGGCGATGATATCGGTGTCATGAATATTGTCCTGGCTGACGAGAGCTCTGCGACTGTGATAGCTCTGGCTCCCAAACGAGTGCCGAGATTGCAGCGTAACTTCGTAGACAGTCTGAGACTTCTTCACAACAGAGCCATTGCTGTCAAGCTTGGGTGTTGGAATCGTGACAGCTTGAACGTGAATAGCAACAGTGAGATCCAGCGGGCCCTTAGCGGCGGTCGGATTGCCAACAGGAGCATTGCGTCTCGCCATCCGACGAGCAGCTTCATGAGCCGCTCCACCCAAGCCTTCGACACGATCTTTCATCTCCTTCTGCTCCAAGATCTCCAGCTGCTCGAAGTAAGTCTGTAGACCAACTTCGCAATCGCCGAGATACTTGATGATGTTGTAAATCTCAGACTGATGCTCGTCTTTCCGAAGGAGTACGATGGCCATCATCTTCTGGCCTCCGGCAGTAGATTTGCTCCATCGCTTGAGCTGAGCAGACCAACGCTGGGTAGGATCGGTCCCAGGCAGAAAGAAGAGACTGAGTGGCTGAGCTTGCTTGACATCGATTCCAGCATCCTTGACCAGATGAGTCTTCTGGAAGGCGCCTCGGAAGCGTCGCGAGACAGGAGACTCAATGGGATCGATGCCGGCTTGGACAAAGCCGATGGCAGAGATGCTTTTCTTCTGGGCCTTCTGAAGAATCTCGCCATGAAGGTTCTGGAGTCTGGTCCTGTCCATTTTGTCGACAACCGTGTGGACGTGAAGATCTCGGACGCTGATGCCATCAAGCTTGTTCACAGAGTGGCCTTGGCGTAGCTCAGCCAGCTCGTTTCGAAGATTCGAATACATCGGCTTTGTGAGGGTTTGGCCGGGAAACAACTCGCAGAAATCAGCAGGAAGCAGAGTTCGGTTGGATCCAGTATCAATATTGATGCAGGGCGAGTAGGGAAGAGGCAGTTGGGAAGAACCTTTGCCACGCCAGTATGAATGCTTGTCGGTCATCTCGGCGTGTCCAGCTTTGATGGTAGAGACGCCGGAGATGACAGCCGTCTGCTTGCCGAGATCAGTGGCAAAGGAGATCTTCTTGCCACGAAGCGCATCGTGAATGCTAGGGTCGCTGTTCTGCATGAACTCAGCAACAGAGCCGCCATCCATGAAAAGCTTCGAGCACACGCTGTCAAGCTGGTACGTCGACTTAGTTGCATCGCAAGCCAGAGTGTGCTTAGTACCGACAACAAAATGAACACCGGTTTGCGAGTCAACGCTTTGGACTGTCTGCGCCATGCTGAAGTGTTTTGTGCCATGAACGATCAGGTCGTCTCTCGCGTACTCGTGCTTGAGCAGTGCTTGGAGAACCTGTGAAGCGGCTTGCTTGCGCTCGGTATCTCTATCGTAGAGTGAGATGGACTGAGACATGGCAACGATGTCCGAGAAAACAGCCTTTTCGAAGTGCATCTTGACCGCGATGTAGTGGTATTCAGCCTGGCTCTGGATGTCGGCCGGTAGAGACTCGTGAGCTGAAGCCAGAGCAACAACCATTTTGTCGGTCATCTCATTGTCGAAGAAGTCGATTTTGACCGGACGCCATCGGAGATCCGTTTGCTTGTCCTTGGGGAGCCAGAACCTCTTCCAGACTGATTTGCCAGAGTGAGAGTGACCGGAAGAAGTCCTCAGTGTGTTGAGTGCAGATTCCAGATCCGAAGGAGGAGCGCCTCTGCCGTTCCAGATGGAAATGACGGCGTTCGGCTGGGTTTCGTGCAAACTGTTGTTGAGTTTCGCTGAGTTCTCGGTGGAATAGAATTTGCCGTTCTTGTCCTGCCGCAAGAGAATCTTCTTCTTGTTGAGCCGGAGATATGGCTGCGCCCTACTCTTCTCCAAGGCTGCGGAGATGAAAGACTGCTCAATGAACTTGCGCTCTTCTGGGTGGAGGAAAGCCTGGGAACTTTTGTTGCGTGGTACATAGTACACCGAAGGCTCCTGGACAAAACCCGTACAGGTGACGAAGATGTCATCAGTAGAGAACTTCTTTGGCTTGAAGGCAGTCAATCCAGAGTCGACAGTCATATCGATAGTACCGAACTGACGCTTCTTGTCGTTGACATGATCGGTCGACTGTTCGTTGCTGTGATTGCCATTGATGGCTAGGTCATTCATCTTCTGCTCAATGTTTCCGTTCATTCTTTCTGTAGACAAAGTTTGGTTCTTGCGGTAGACCCTTTTCTTACTTCTTGCAGTAGACTATTCTTGTTTTTGTTCTTGTTCTTGTTCTTGTTCTTGTTCTTGTCCTTGTTCTTGTTCTTGGTTTCGTGGATGCTCCGTGAGTGAGGTCGTGAAACGATTGCAGTCGATTGCAGGAAGCTTGTGAGACGAAGAGCCCTCTTGCGCTGATAGATGTATTGATATATGGCCACGTTCAGAGAGCCAGGCTCGATTGCTGTGTCCAGATTCAACGAACAATCGATCGTGCTCCGAGAGTTTCTTAGAGGAGTAGACAAAGGCGACCGCCAAAGAGCGACTCTCCTCGAAGTGTGCTGGAAGGTACGCTCTGCTTCGCAGACAGCTTGCTGCAAAACATTCAGTTGCGCAATCCCGTACTGTTGACCAGCGAGATCCAGAGCAGAGTGGGACTTCCTTATGTCGTCTATTGTCACTCGAGACAACAACTGGTCAAGCAAAGGCACAGTGACGATCTTCCTTGGCGACGACTCTCGTCAACCCCAAGCCTTTACGTACGGATCAACCACCACTCAACTCCGCAGCGAGGTTCAAAGCACCAGCAGTAGTCAAATAATTTGCAGATACAGATCATTGTCCCCCGGAAGAATCGAACGCAATGCCTGCAGACTCGCTGGTTGTCCCGTGTCACCAGAGGCGTGCGCTCTCCCACGGATTTCAAAAAGAATACCATCCTCCAGTCAACAGCAACAAATCAGATGTTGGCTCGTCCACCTCGCCACAATCGCCACCTCTTAGTGAAGAGGCTGTCTTTTCCGGTTCCAATCGGGCAGCGCAGCCATCAGAGAGCAATAACAATCATTCCATATCTCCCGACGGTAGCGAGTACATAAATTAAGCACCACGTCCGATCAATCCAAGATTAACCTTGGAGGTTGGCCCATGGACTTCTGCGGCCCGAGCGGGCTCATCCAGCCATATGATTGCTCCTTCAATACCCAGCAGTCGATTCTGTTCTGCGACAACGACAAGCCCCCTTTGCGTAGACTGCTTTACGCGACCGGAGATAACCTGACCTCAGTGGGGTCTACTCCTCCTTCTACGAAAAGAAATATTACGGGAACAGTCTACATTCTCTCGGAAGAAATGTTGAGGATACTTCGCAATGAGGCATTAGCATATCTCCAGCGGCACATATCGCAAGGAAAGGTCCTCCAGATCTCGCCAGTGGGTCTGTTGATAATTTCGCTCTCCACTTCCGACATTCTGGACGAGGTTCACCTCAAGGTCGTCTTGACGGAGCCAGAAGCATCACACGCACCTTTCGCCCAACAGATACTCACTCGGACTGAGGGGATCCGGCCCCTGGAACGGAAAGAAGTCGATTCGTTTGATGATCCGAACAAATCCAACTTGATCTCTATGCCGAAGACTCGAGTCAAGCCAATCTTCGTCGACGAAACAAAGAGAACTTCGCTTCGTATCGACATTAGCGGTCCTGACGAAGTGGTTCCATTCCCAGAAATCATCAGCATTACCTTCAAAATGCCCTGAACGATCTCTTGGAGTGGGGGATTGAGAGATCGCACTCGAAGCATGGCACGTTCAGTAACTCGGTCGTGCAGCATGGCAACATGGTCTTCGTCGTGAATCCGACCCCAAATCCTTCCGAATGTCTTCAGGGTCCCATAGAAGGCATGCAGACCACTATGTGCTCTCAGTCAGACTCCTCACGACCGCAGTTTGGCTGGAAGCCGTACAAAACGACCTTCTTCGCACCTGTTCTGGTCTCGCAGTTCCTGCAAGACTTTGCTGGACCTCTCGTCGGCGATCAACTCAGTCGTTTGAGACTGCAGCAACCTCTCAAGGCTCTCGCTAGCGTTCGCATCGCCGTCGCTGTCGGCTCGTCATCCAACAAGCATCACTACACCATCCAAGGCCTTGTAGACTCCGCTCGAAGAAGTCCAGAGGCGCTTAACAGCATTACTCGAAAGGCAACGCTGGAGACGCTGAAATGCCCTAATCTTCTCTACGTAAACGTTGGCTCTTCAGAAGAGCCTTGCTACTTTCCCGCTGAGCTTTACTAAATCTTGCCCGAGCAATTATACCGGGGTGATACTGCTATCTCTTCTGAATCGGAGCTCTTTCATCCACTCAAGTCCAGATCTGGTAGGGCAAGGACTAGCACGGCAGAAGGCGCCAGTCACAAACCACAGCTCTCTAACAGGGTCAGTTCCAGAGATATAAAACTGTTCTTCACTGAAGTCGTCTTGCCCGAGGCGATTGGTTAGCCAACGCCGAATGTCAGGCCAGCAGCGTGGGCCACATTCAAAGAAGAGATCGGCGAGCGCTTCAATGGCAAGCTGCGCGAATGTGCACTCGAGGCTGCTGCATTCCGCATCAGCTTCACTCCTGACAACGATGCTTGGCTCGATCGGATCTCGGCGGCCGTGCGGAACGGCAAGGGCATCAATGTTGTCCTCGTTGTCGCCCTGCCAAGCAATCTTCCGCCTGTTGCCAACAACAAACTCAAGGGCTTCTGCGATGTGGATCCCGGCATCCAGTGCAACCCAGTGTCTGCCAAGGCGATCAACAAGCGTAGCGAGGGACAGTCCCCAGAGATCATGATCACGTACGCTGGCGCCATCGTCCGTAAGATGTTCGCACGTATGCTGCATACAGAACCTCGCGACCCCGGTCGCAGGCCAATCATTTCTATACCATATGGGACGAATATACTGATTGGCATTCATGTGACGGGTCTAAAGGACACCTTCAAGGAGGTCTTGTTCAAAGATCGCCCAGTGAGCCTTGCGACCGAGTGTCTTGGCAGCATTGTTTCCAAGACAGCCGATGATGAGAGGCGTGATGTGCGAGTTATCACTGAGGTGATAGCGGCAGAGACTCTCGAGGAACTGCAAAGCAAGACAATGACTTCTTTGCCATCTCGGTCATACGTACGCAAGCCCCTCGACTTCGCCGTATTTCAATCCGGAATTAACGCTTTAGCGGTTGATGTCCAGAAAACCGGCCCAAAATTGTTCATCAACGACCGCAACACAGTCGATGGCTTTCTGGCCACCATGTCCAAAGAGCCGATAAGAGACAAAGATGTCTCCCGCATCGCTCCTTTCCACCACTCGATCCCATGACGCTGGAGCATCCAGACGAGATGAGCATAGACTATCATGCTCTCGAGACCATTCTCCATCGAGAAGACGCCAGAGCGTGCCAGACTCCCTTCCATGTCTCGGACCTCCAAACGATCGAGGAGGCTTCAGAGAGAGCGAGACTGCGTGTGCGGTTGTAGACAGAAGGTGAATTCGGGGGATTCGAAGGCGAAGCGAAGCGTGTCATGGACGATGTCTCACCAAAGTTGGAAGAAACGCTCTATTCCTTGTAAGAAACCAAAGGACAGTCTTAGAGGTTATCAGGGGAACAGCAGGGCAGGACTTCTGTAGATCTGCAAACGAGGTCAAGAAGTTCCTCCGTATCGAATGGTGTTCGAAATTTGCACTACGAGTTCATCCACCGCTTTGATGGGATAGCCGATTTTGTTGCCAAGACATCGACTTCTCCGTGTCGTCTGCCAAATGAAGTTTCGAAGCCAGAGAAGTGGGTATGCTTGCGGCGATTCCATGGCTTCCCTTGAGGTCGTTCCATTTGCAGTACTCAGTATCGTTGCGGGTCCGGAGTCCAGATGCCAGTACGAAGAGAGCCTCTGTTGAACGCGCGCTGCGTCGATGTAGTCATCCTCGGTCCCCTCACCAGCCTCTGACATGCTTTTGACTATCTTCCTAAACCTCTGGTCCATTCGCGCGCGCTCATCCAGAACATCATCGTCTGAAGTAGTACTTGCATTAAAATGCGGCTCAAGCGTCGTCCCATCGACGTGAAACTCAGAGAATATATGGGCACTGAGTGGCTCTGGTTTGAAGGATAATCTCTTTCGTATCTTAGATGCAATCAAGTCAATCGAATCGAATCGAAGAGCATAGCCAAAGCGTTCCTTCGCGAGCAAAGAGCCTGGGCGAGTGAGAGTGATGTGAGCAAAGCTGATGGTATTCCACAACGGAACGCTCCATAGTGAGACCCGATAAGCGTCCACGTTCAGATATGTGCTTATGTCAAGAGGCGGGACATTGTCGAATGTATTGAGGCTAGGCCATGGCGTGTAGGGCCATTAACCGAAATATATCAACACTTTCGGCGGCTTTCGAAATTTCTGGTCTGCTTGGCAAGATATATGTGACAGTGTCAAAGTCATCGTGAGCGACAAATTCCTGTGCGAGCATGTCGTGGCCTTTGTTCACAATGGCTGGGAATTCTTGGCAATCCTCAACGACGGCCCAGTAGAGATCCTTTTTTCAACTCTGTTGTCGTGTTTTTGGTCTGTGCTGTCACACAACCGCTCATCGCCGTCCAAGGCAGAACTCGCGATGCTGATAATCTTCTGTATGAAAGGCTTGACGTTCCGGCCGAGCTGCGTGTGTAGCCCTCGTTTGCTAGGGAAGAAACCACAAGGTCGCTGAACAGCAGACATGTTGTTGTCATATCTTCAAAAGGCGTCGTTAGTCTCTTCGTTCTCGTTTTGAAGTCCTCAAGTCGAGCTTTGCGCTGGGCGCGGGACTTTCGTTGGGCAAATCGTGCTCTCTCTTCTTTTCGCACTTGAGTCGAACATTGTGACGTCTTCTCAATCACTCAAAAGTGGCGTTGCAAAGCGAAGTGCTATTGGCTCATGACGATATACTACGTCTTCAGCTGCGATATCTAAGGTTGTGGATATCGCACAGACTTACATGATTACCGAACATGCAACGCTGATCAAGCGCTAGCTGAGACCCATCAATGGCCGCACGCGTGTTCGTAGCTCTCATCAAGTGGCAGCGTCTGACAATAGATTTTGGCATCTGCGCTTCTCAAAGATCATACTTCATCCAGATAGAGGCTTTCTGCCGATATGACACCACAGGTCATAATAGATCAGCGTGTTGGAAATCTCGAGCTCCCCGACCGCCTTGCCCCAGATGTCTTTGGCTTCCTCGGCCGTAAGTCTACCTTCGTTTCCGAGATACACAATGATACCGTCGATGATGTTTCGGGTGAATCGCACATCCGGTGTGACTGAGTACATGTCGGAATCGTCCTCTTCCAAGCTTGCCCTCATTGCGTTAGGGATCTTGTAAGTGGTGCCTATCTTTTTTTCGCGAATAAAGTCGCAATAACGATTCAAGACCTCTCGAGCGACAGCGTCTGGAGCTCCAGGGTTCACTGTGGCGATTCGTACTGTCATGAGATCCCAGTCGACCCACTGCAGCCAGCCTCCCGGTTTGAGTAGCGCGACCAGCTTCTTGGTAACATCCTGCCACTGATCTGGAGGCACTTTGAGGTGCAACAATCTTACTGCAACTATATCGAACTGGCCTTGTAGGCCCTGGTCTAGGGGCGAAGAGGCGCAAATGTTGTCCAAAGCAATACGCGTCAGGCTCGAAGCGCTGAGGCCCAGAGGCACAGCAGACAGATCCGCGAATTGGGTGCGGTCTGTCACATCAGCGACACGGAGTTGACTCCCAGCATCTCCAGTAGAATGGCTCAGGGACTCTCGAATAGCGGGATGGACGTTGAAGCCGAGTGTCGCGGTGATGAACTCGTGTTGCTCGTCCAGGCGAGTCGCATCCGCGTTCGTGCTCATCTTCCTCGGGCGAGTCATGGTGGAAACGATGATGCGGGAGTCAAATTGATGCAGTAAAGTATCAAAGGTGATGTACCGGAAGACAGCGGCAGCGTCTAATTTTAGCTTTGCGCACGGCTCTCAATGCCAAGCGCAGCCAACGGCAGCCTCCTTATCCTCACTTAAGGTACCCTGAAGTCATCACCTTCACTGAGGCGATCGCCCTCCGGACACCACGGTCAGTTCAGAAGATTCACTGACCTGTACAATGTATAGCAAATGCCCGAATACTGGGTGATGCTTCATAACGAGCCACGACACACCTCCGGATGCCTCGTCACAGTCTCCAGAACTATCACCAAGTGAGGCGCAGACATCATCGAAGCCTTGCGTATTTGTATCGGCATTACGAAGAAGCTTTTCTTAAAGCAGGTTACGCCACTGGACATTCTTCGGCTCGTGAGGCCCACATGTAGCCGGGAATATCATTGGTCGCATTATGACAGGGTCTTCGAAGCACCACGATTGCATCGCGTCAACGATGCAGGTGAAGAAGAAACAAGCGGAAGGTGACTGCATCAGTTCAATACAATTGTTCGATCAGATAACTCCTTCCGTCAGGTTCGCATGCCATGCCGTGCTAGCAATCGAAGACATTCACATCACAGTGGTGAATGATCCTGCCCACTTCCCAGTAGGCAAAGGCACGCCAGCAACAGCATCACCAAACGTAACCCTCTGCTCCTTCAACTTATGCAGAGCGTTGTTCAGACCCTCAAACTGATGCTCGGGAAACCCAACCGCCTTATCAGGATCCACATGCCTCTTCTTTGAACGCTCCAGCGTATCCTCAAAGTCATCGAGCTTCTTATTGAAAGCTCTCGCCTCCTTCTCAAAGGCCTTCCAGTCGCTTAGCAGGACATTCCGGTTCCTGACTTGAGCTTCGTAGTTGCTCGGTGGTCCGTCGTTGCTAGCCTCGAAGAGAGGATCCCTATCTGGAGGAGGCTCAGAGGGCACTGGTGTCTTGTCGGCGCGAATGGCGAAGCTTGCGGCCTGAGATTGAAGATGCGTGACTTCTTCCTCGAGAGCCTTGGCCTGGGTATTCAAAGTGTCGATCTTGGACTGCAGGCGCTGTTTCTCGGTCACATGAGGCTCCTTCCTAAGCTTGGCGATCTTCTCTCGAACTATCTTGCGTAGGCTGAAGGAGCGCTTGGTCTGAGACTTTGAAGGCATTGTTAATTCTGCGGACCACTTGACGGGTGGAGGAAGATAGGAAAGCTGGTAGTTCCTGCGAAAGGACTGGCGAGAAGGATGTCGTCAATGCCTCAGTGAACAGGGGAAGATTGACGTTGTGGCCATTCGAATCCGGAAAGCTTGGTGTTTGCCGCCGGTTTCGTGCGTCACTCATATTCGTCGCACCGCATTCACGAGTGCCTCTGTCGCGAAGATGTCACCAGGTTGCCAAATCATTATGGTACGGTGGCTTCCAGATACATTCGTTCGTGCAACTGCAGTGCCGATCTCGACATTGATGCTCGCAGGGCCAAGGGTGTAGTGTCACAATGATTCGCTATCGACGAGTGCGCTTCAAAAGTCTCACTCGTCGTCCTCGTCCCAGGGAATAGCGATGAATGAATCCAAGCCCGGGAATTCTGCATCGGGCGACTGAGCAAAGTACGAAGAATCAACGGACGAGTCTGTTGACGCTGGAGAGGACGCGTTGGCCTTTGGCTCGTTTGAAGGCACTCCAAGTATTTGCTCTACCTCCATAAGCGTAGCAACTGGAGAATTTTCGACATTGATCACATCCGTTCTCAACGTCCCCAGCTCAGATTGCTGGCGCCGGCTGCGAGATTTGCGCGAGGCTATGTGACGGCGACGCTCAGTTGAAGTGCCATACGCATGTTGGCGCCCGAAAGTCTCGCCCCCTGAAGACTTGGGCTGATCTCCATGACGATCGCCCTGTCCGTCACTTGGAAGGCCATTGTTCAAGTCTCTTGGGGAGATTGAGTCAGGCCATCGTACTTTCTTCGATACCCCATAGCTGTATCGTCGGACAGCACTTGCTCCTTCCATGTCTGGCCGGGCGCCTTCCTGTCTGATGATTGCTTGCAGTAGTTGACGCTCATTCGAGGTGAGTTGTAAGCCTGCAAATGAATCCACGTAGGGTTCCAGTATCGCTAAGCATTGTGGGTCAGAGTCTGCTGCTGCTTTTGCCATGTTGCTTCCTTCTGGCTGCTGCAGACAGTCAAGCCAACGTCTCAGTTCGGCCGCCTGAAAGTTTGACATTGGTTGCAGAGAGCTGTTGATGGTAGGTGACCCAGCAAGATCGTCGGAATCGCTGTCGATATATAAATTGGACGAGATCGGTATGCGGAGCGAAGGCGCTCACAGGGGTCCAGATCTTCCCCGCCCTCCACAAATTATCATTCGGACGCGGTCCGGACGCCAAAACGTCCGTGTCTCGCTCCGTCCTGCAACTCTGGGTTAGCGGGATGAGCGGTTTTGATACGTCACCTCTTCAATGATCTCGAGATGATTTTAAGATCGAGATAGTCTGCGCCAGAGCGGCCACGCGCATCGACAGAATCAACCTCAGCTGGCTGAGATACTGTGAGATACCAGGCCTGACACCAGCCCTCCAGCCATACGACAACTGTACCACATCTCTTGCTGAACTTGGCCACTGTGCCATTCTCAACTGAAGACATGGGCACCAATAGTATTACAATACATGACATCCATATCAGCTCCTCATCGAGCGCATTCCTGACCTCTCCCCAGGTCATCAGCGATGTCTGCATGTTCTGACCCGATCATGCTTGGTCTTGGACGCCCGGAACATGAGTCGCGAGTCGACGAATCATGGGCTGCACGGGCTCTTGTAAGCGGCGCGACGGCGTGGACGGCGGAAACTTCATTGTCGGGGATGTGATAAGATTGAAGGAGACAGGCAGGAGAAGATGTGCGCGCTTGCTTTTGGACCCTGAGTCGTTTGGGCAGCCTCTGAGCTCCTCACGCAACAACCCGAAACATCGTCCGAGCGGCCGTTTTCATCGATACACAGCCTGAACATGCGGCGGCTGTCATGACATCTCCTCGAAAGACTGAGTGTCTCAGTGCCTCTTCAAGAACATAGGCCTCTTCCGCAGGATTACGAAGCCAACACCACGCCACTCGCGGACATCTGGGCTGCTCTGCGTCCTTGCAAGTGAGCAGCTTCTCGCGCTGATCTAGACTGCCATCATTCGAGATCTTCGGCCCGATAATTCTACCGACTTGCGTCAGTTTCTTTCGGTTTCTCAGGGAATAGTCAGCGGGAGTGACCTGCGCTACCAGTCAGCTTATCACAAACCCTTCAAAACAACATCGTCCGAAGAATCCCGCTCTCATCTAGCCTGTCAAGTGTTTCAGGAAGGATACGTTTGTGCTCGGCTCGAACCTTGAAGTCGACCTTGACCAGGTAGCTTAATTGCACGGACTCCTTCCTACCACTTCGACCTCCGCACCGGCTTCAGCAGGCTTCATATGGGGGACTGTCGAGGTCTCGAAGAGGCCCACCGCTTCGAAAGATAATCGACCACCGCATGAAACGCATCGATCATCCTTGACCATGGCATCAACATTGTGGCTACTCCAAAGAGCCTCCCAGCATCCGATCACTCCGAACATGGAGATCGCAGTGCACACCCTGCCAAATAGGCCTCCTAATGGGAAACCATGCTTCCAAGAAGCTTGTCGTGCGGCCGAAACGTGATGGCATCTGTCGAGATTTACTCCTTCCCAGTAATGGCGTCTTGAGCGAAAGGACACGCCGGTTCCGCATAACCTTCGTTTTGCATCTCGGCTTAACACAAGGACACAGCTTGTAAACTGCAGCTACAGCTATGCTTCACGAAACCCGCTTCTGATATCCAGATCACTGCCCGTCTGGATCAAACGCAATGTCTTCACTAGCTTTTACCTTCACCAATCTACCTGCAGCGCACGACTTCTACTCTCACAATATGTCGTCTTCCAAGAGCGTTACGAAGGAGACAAAGAAATTGGAAGAAATCAAGACTACGACGACGAAAGAGTCAGGCAATAGCGACAGTACATCACCGGCTCAGCTGTTCACAGAGAAGCAGCAGAAGCGCATCATTCGCCGGATTGACTGCCGGGTGGTGGTTCTACTTGGAGTGATGTACGCCGTGAGCCTGATGGACAGAGTCAATACTGGCATAGCCTTCATCACTGGCATGGGAAAGGATCTGGAATTGACTGGATCGAGATACAACACCATCAACGCTGTGTTGTTCGCGCCTTACGTCGTATTTCAACTTCCAGCTACGGTCTTGATGCGCAAGATTGGGCCAAGGACCTTCCTCACTGCCACCACTTTGCTGTGGGGGCTGACAACCATTTGCTGCGGCTTCGTGAGGGTTTGGACAGATCTGGTGGCGTTGCGAGTCGTCCTAGGATTTGCGGAAGCGGGCTTCTTTCCAGGATGCACGTACCTACTGAGCTGTTGGTATCCGCGGTTCGATCTGCAGAAAAGGAACGCTCTCTTCTTCCTGCTGGGCCTCGTACCGTCCGCTTTCACAGGCATTCTGGCTTATGGCATCTCTCACATGGATGGTCTGGGGCATGGTCCCCAATGGTGGGCCTCACTCATCATTCCCACGGCCTTCGAGACCGATCACGTCGATCAAGGCAAACACTATTCTTCTGGGATCGCTGGCTGGCGTTGGATCTTCATTCTATTTGGGGCTATTTCGTGCGCGATTAGCCTTGTTGCCTGCTTCCTGATTGTCGATTTCCCAGAAAAGCTCGTTGATGGAACTGCGAGGAAGTTCCTGCACTTTCTGACACCAGAAGAGGCTACATGGGCTGTGGATCGCATTGAGAAGGACAGGGCTGATGTCATGCCTACAACGTAAGGTCAACGCCGCCATGGCGTGACTCTATCGCTGATATATTACTGTAGATTCCACATCAGGGAGTATATGCAGTACGCCTTCGATGCCAAAGTCTGGGGCTTTGCTCTCATCTACTTGTTCACGAATATTCAAGGCTATGGTATCGGCTTTGCTCTCCCTTTCATCCTGACTGAAGGCATGGGCTTCAGCGTTGGAAAAGCACAGATCCTCATCTCACCTCCTTATGTCGTGGCCTCGATCTCAACGTGGGCCATAGCGTACTACGCCGACAAATGGAGAATCCGATCGCCGTTCATCCTGGTCAATAATGCGGTGGTGATTGTCGGACTGGCTCTTGTCGGTTTCGTTGAGAATGTGGGAGCGAGGTACTTTGGGATCTTTCTCGCTGCATTGCCTGGAATGGCCAACATTCCTTGCGTTCTGACATGGCAGGCCAACAACATTCGTGGTCAATGGAAGCGAGCTTTCCTCTCGGCTGCTACTATTGGAGGTGGCGCGATTGGCGGTGTCGCTGGATCGTTGGCTTACAGGCCTGAGGATAGCCCGCACTTCTATCCTGGAATGGGCGTCGCTATTGCTTGCTCCGTTGGGATCATCTTCGTGACATTGTTTCTCGACTGGAAGTTCATTGCCGCGAACAAGAGGGCTGAAGCTGGCGGCAAGCCGATTGAGGGACTGGTGGGCTTCAGGTACACGCTGTAAGCGACACAGTATTGACTTGGCCTTCTGTTCCGCCTTCCGAGAAGACGGCGCCTGCACTTCATGCACTGGCGACAGGCACGTGTCGATTTTGGAGGTTCCTTCCTAACTTGTCAAGACGCGTTGCGGGAGCAAGCGAAGGCATACGCGCACGGGCACCGTGATTTCATGGGCTTTCGATCAAGCTTAAAGCAACCTCCTCTCCTTCACTTCGCTGTCACCGACACCTCCCACCCCTCTCCGCTCCGCGACCGATCACTGCGCACTAGGAAGCGCCACCAGTGTACCGTTGCGGGCCCCACTGACCGAAGCCAGAAATCGCATCGCCCCGCCGTCATCATGGAGCCGCCAGCGGGTGTCAGTGAGCTCTGGGGGGACAGGCTCTTCGAGAACACCAATGACCTCAGCCTCGTAGAGAAGTTCAATGTCGAGGCTGGTATCGAGAAGCTGCAGGACGATGCGAACGCTTCCATCACCAACCCGCGTGCGCCATGAGCGTCCGCTGCAACACCTACCTCGGTCTTAAGGGCTACCACATGTTCTTCAACACATACAACAAGTTCGCTCTCGGCATCTGTCAGACGGCGCCAATCTCCGACCACGCTTTGCAGCAGCTCGAGCAGGCGTTGACGGGCCCTCGGAGCTTCCAGCCTGGCACAGCGTACCCTTTCAACTCGGACACGAAGTCTCAAGCTTACCTTCTCCAAGTCGCAACGGGTGTACCATCACCACAGGCTACTCCGTGCTGGGTCCGCTTGTACGGTGGTCGTCCCGAGAGTGCCAACGCACGCCCTGGTAGCTACAAGATCGCAGGCCTCGTCGGTCCATGCACCAAGGCGGATATGAAGTACAAAGACTCTGTCTGCGGCCACTGTGAGAAAGAGGATGCGAAGCTCATCTGTTCGAGTTGTAACGATCAGGTGTACTGCAACAAGCTCTGTCAGAAGGAGGACTGGAGCCGCCACAAGTCTGTCTGCCGCACTCCAGAGGCCACGAAGGAGATGACGAAGGACAACCCTGGCAAGTGGAGGAACAAGTACGACATGAGCGGCGGCATGCGTTTTACGTGATCTCACGGAGCTTTCGGGGTTGAGAGCTGCTACAGACGGGCTTCAGCATCAGCATACTGACAACGCAAATGTGAGCGTCTAATACTGAGCGGTGAGATGGCTTGATGCCGGGCTAGCTCCAAGTGAAACAGTCAAATGACAGAGGACATTGTTTTGAAGAAGCTATTACTTCCACTACGTGAAACTCGCGCATCTCAGAACCCTTCCACTCTCAGGCCGCTCTCGACAGACTTACAGCCGTCCACGCCATGTAATACAGATTCCGTACACTGCCCTCCACATTACTCTCGGAGATACTTCAGCGTCCACGGTCTGGACTTCTTCCTTTTGCCTACAAACAAACATCAATTTCTGCACGATTCCTCGAGGATGCTTCTGTGCATGGTCACTTACAATGCATGCGCCACAAGCTGCGCCGTTTTGCCAGACCCAGTTGTCGCAGCCGTGCGTAGGAGTGTAGATGCAGCAGAACTTGGCGTATGCTGAAGACATCGTGTGTCTGCGAAAGTGCTATTGGTTAGAAGTGACGGTTGATCATATTTGCTCGAGTTGGTGATTGGTTTCTGCTGATCGTATTCTTGCTGAGAAGGCTTAATCTTCGTCACTGCAGTACCTTGTATTCGATTCCCTGGTGGTGTCAAACGCAATTCCGGAATCGAATTATAGATAAAGATGTAGTCATTACTCTTGCAAAAGACATGAGTAGTGGTGAACCTTTTGCTCCAGCGCTGCAAGAGTCTTTGCTGGAGGTTTGCACATATTTCTCGCTCGCTTGTAGGAACAATTTTCTTGTTGAAATAAAGTACAAGGACTGAAGGGCAAACTTATAGCCAAACCGGCGTTGCAGCTTTTATGACTTCGCCCTCTTCCGCCTTTCCCAGGTTCACTCTTGCCACTTCTTCAATCTTCATTCCATCAAAACTCAAAATGAACACCCAACCTTCTTCACTATCGCAGATCGCGAGATATTCCACATCCCCATGCTCCGGTTTCCAAGGCGCAGGCTCAATAGCATTCGCGATGCCGCCGCTCGTCGGCGTCTCCCAAATGTGAAGTGGCTCCTCGTTCTCCAATGTTCCATCTTCTTTGAGGCCATATGCTGCCACATATCCCATCGTCTCCTTCTCCAATCCGCGATTTGAGGCGTATAGGTATCTTGGTTTCGTGGAATCTGGACCTGTGGAGTAGCGGACTTCGTCGGCCCAGTAGTTCTTACACTCCTTGTCTTTGGGGAGGACAGGAGCACCTTGAATGTGCTTCAGAGTCACGCCATCTTCGGCGACTTCGAAGACATCCACCATACTGCTGTGCTCTTGCAAGCTGTAGAGGATCCTTCCGTTGGGATGCGGCCAGGTGTGGCGTGGCCCGTCATGCTCTCTCGGGCTTATATGCTTCGTTTCAAGCTTCAGAACCGGATCATTTGTCCCTCCCTTTTCGTGTAGGACTTTGTATGTCCAGATACAATTTCTTCCAATGTCAGCTATGTACAGTGCCTTTCCGTCAGGCGACAGGTCGATGCTGTGAGCACCGTGTCTCAGACCGCCAAAGTCTCCATGTGCGACTTTCCCT
The DNA here is from genome assembly GCA_031771865.1 of Nothophaeocryptopus gaeumannii. Taxonomy (NCBI): domain Eukaryota; kingdom Fungi; phylum Ascomycota; class Dothideomycetes; order Mycosphaerellales; family Mycosphaerellaceae; genus Nothophaeocryptopus; species Nothophaeocryptopus gaeumannii. The sequence continues at coordinate 646,849 of JASISA010000041.1, read as the reverse complement.
CGAGCTTCAGACTGATTTGATCCTTGGGCTGTAACGAAGTCGAGTTCCTGCACGAGCTCACCAAGAGCACCATCTGCTTCTCGCCGGAAGACTTCGCCAGTAGGTCCGGAAACACTGAAGACATGAGTGGAGTTGTTGCAGACATATCCTGGGATAGCTTTGACCGGCTTGGCGTTGATGAATTGAATGTCTCGACCATGGGAGCGGATCGTGTAAGCGGCGCAGGAGGGGGTTGGTTTCGTCCAGGCTGTGCAGTAGAGGTTTGTCTTGTCCTTAGAGAGGGAGAGCCAGGAGTGGCCGCCGATGGCTGGATGTTCCTTCACGATGGTGAGAGATCTGTCTGAGTGATCGAATTGGAGGAGGTAGAGGGATGGATGGTTGAATGTCCCAACTATGAAGTCCATGGTCTGGTAAGCTTTAATGTAATGAACAGGTGGAGTGAGAGGGCTCGTCGCTAGCCTTGAGATGACGATATATATGTGAGCAATATATGAGAGACAAAACGGTAGTTAAAATCCGTACAGTAAGCCTATGCATCGGAAGAGGATAGAGCTCGTAGTGGAGGAGCAGGGAAGAGGTGAGGTGGGCCTCGGAAGCTTCTGTAGACCTACTGCAGGTACGCGGTCCGGTACATCTTCATACATTGCTTGCTCAGCCAACGCGGTACTGGTCTCATTGAGTACGAGTGAACAGTTAGAGCCGCCGCGGGCAATGCTTTCAAGGAATCAAATGCTTTCAAGGCATTCGTGGTCGATGTCGACGTCGTTGCAGATGGAAAGGAAAGAGGCTGAAGTCTCAGGCAATGACATCCCTACCATCCGAAGATCCACTTGCCTTCCGACGTCCCGAAAGCTTGGCCGTCGAACATCCGACGTCAGCCTTGTGCGCTCCAGTCAACAAACACATGTGCTAATCCAATAACCATGCAGTCCGGAATATCAGGTATGCCACACATCCAAACAAATCCATAGCAATATACTAAGCTCTTGCAGCCTCGAAAGAGCTGCACGATGCCTTCAACGCCTTCGTCTCCTCCTCCACCGACCGAGCCCTCCTAGCCGACATCCAGAATGAATCGCTCGTGCCCAAAACCACCATTCCCCTCCAATCTGACTTCAAGTCCGACCTTGGCCAACTATCAAACCATTTGTCCCCCAATGCGGCCTCTTACATCCTCCTCAAAATCGACCCTTCAGCACCAGATGGCTACGTCGCAGTCACATACGTCCCCAATTCGGCACCTGTGCGATCGAAGATGCTTTTCGCCTCGACCCGATTGACTCTTGTCCGCGAACTAGGAATCGAAAGATTCCGCGAAACACTCTTTGCGACCGAGGCCAGTGAGCTCACACCTGCCGGCTGGGCGAAACATGAAGCACATGGCAAACTCTCTGCTCCATTGACGGAAGAAGAGGCCGGCTTGGCAGGCGTGAAAGAGGCAGAAGCGCGAGAGGGCGGAGGGACAGGAGCTCGAAGAGGACACGTGAGTTCCAAAATTGACGTACCCACAGGAGAAGGCGTTTTAGAGGCACTAGGGAGTTTGAAAGAGGAAGGGTGTAAAGGAACACTCGTCCAACTAAAATATATCCTTCCAGACGAGACGTTGACGTTGGACTCTTCGAACGACAACGTACAACCGGGGGATGTGGCGGCATACATCGCGAAGAACGAGCCGCGATATACGTTCTACTCGAATCCGACAGGAGGAAATGGGGAGGGACAACCGAATATTCTGTTCATATATACTTGTCCGACGAGTAGTAAGATTAAGGAGAGGATGGTATACAGTACCGGGAAGAGTTGGGTGAGGACTGTGGCGGAACGGGATGCTGGGATCTCTGTGACGAAGAGTTTGGAGGCGACAGAGCCGGATGAGATCACGGCAGATGTGATCGGTGTTGGGGAGAGCGCTGAGCAGAGTGGGACTGAGACGCCGGCTGCAAAGACGGGTTTTGCGAGGCCAAAGAGGCCGGGACGGCGGTGAGCATAGATGGCAAAGCAAGATTTGAAGGGCGTGGAATGAAAAGTATGGTATCTCGAGCATCTTCGATCGGCCGGGATGAGCGAGTGTGTGTTTGGAAGCATGGTGAACCGAGACTAAAACGAGAGGGACGAATCTGCGCTATCTCCCATTTCGGATTACTGCACCTTTCTCTCCATCTCTCGGTATTAGTCGACCTCTCCGTGCTGATATCCTCGCAAACCGTACCAAAAGGTAGTCCACTCCGAGACGCTGAGCCGGTATATGTCTTTACTGTCTCAATCGCTGCATCTCTGCTGGCGTTCTCGCGAGCGGTACGAAAGGAGTGGATGAGCACATGGCTTTCAAGGTATGTTCCACACAGAACTTTGAGTGATCACCTCCACCTGCGTCAAGTCAACATCAAATGGCAAGAAATCTCCGTCTTCAGTGCTGATTTCTAGTACCGAGCTAATGAGATCCCGCTTAGTCTAGCCTGATGCCTTTCCACAACACGAGCGGACAGTCGATATGCCAGGGAAAAACACTCACATCTTACGACTCCGTCCCATTCGTATCACCACCCGAATCCAAATGCTTCTGAAGCGCCTTCTCAATGATCTCATGGCCCTTTCTCGATCTCCTGACCTTCTTTCCAATCTCAACCAGATGTTCACGCTTCTTCTCCATAGGAGCCTTCCCAACCTCCTTCATAGTCATCACATCAACTGTCTCTCTCACTGGAAGAGTTCGCTCAGGTGTCAAGCCAGATTCATGCACTTCATCCGCCGTCTCAGCTAATTTTATCTCCTCCTTGTGGAGTGTCACTATGGCGATGGCGAATATGTCATCAACCTCTTCGTTGGATCTGGTCTGAACTCAGACGGGAGGTTCGAATCGTGGTAATGAACATTCCAGATTTGTTCTTCAAAGGTGTTGGTGTAGGTGGGCATGTCCAGGGCCTCCTGGTCTGTAGTGCGAAATGCGTTGTTTGTTGGGTTGCTCATCTTGAATTGACTGACGTTGAGTGGGCGAATGAATGGGCTTGTACATGAGCTTGGGCCGTTTTGTAGTATCCAGTTCTTCGCTGGATCAAAGGTCAGGAGGTACAAGACTTGACTGTAATCCGTTCGAGATTTCTATTTGGGCAAACTTAGCTTCAATTCGTCGATGAGGCCGGCGCAACGATGGAAGCATGGAGGGTAGAGATGACTCGAGAGACTCGCATTTGGACCACCTTTCATTTCGACATTTCTGCACTTCATTCTATACTTCTCTCGTTATCAGTTGAGCGCTCTATGCAATTATTCTCGCACATCGTACCGGAAAGGAAGGTCATGTTGCAGGAAACGCTCGGGGGGTTGCGATGCTTCATGTGTGCCGTAGTCTTACTTATTCGTCGCTATTACACCCAAGGCTTTGTCCCGGTCACTGTGCCGCTGGCCCCGTTCTCGCAAGTGATATCAAAAGCCTGCCTTATGCCTAATGCGATGTTTGCCCATTGTCTTCAGCCTCCGTTGCCAGGTCTTGTGCTTCGCCGTCTTCAGTCACCTCCATCAGCTGCTCAAGAGTGATCCGATCTTCCCGAGCCTCTTGGATATGCTTAGAGACCTTGCTAAGCCCCGCCCGTCCATCCACTATCGCCAGCTCTTGGGCCGATGTAATATAGAGCCCTTCTCGGTAGGGCAACACGTCCTCTCGTTTCACATTGGCCTCTTCAATTGCCTTGCGTAGCCTGACACCTTCCCTTACGTAGGTGAACACAGTAAATTCCAGAGCTGTGTCGATGTCGCCGTCAGGGAGCTGCTCGACGTACGCATGGAAGTTGGTTGCGTTGTCAAGGGCAATGAAGAGCTGCTGTTCAAAGTCGTTCGTGAAATCTGGCTGTTTCAGAAGCTTGTCACATAATAGCTCCCCGTGATAGTTGGTCTTCATCGGTATGTCGGTGTCATCAAAGTCCGCTTCGGTACTCGTTGCGCTTCCCGCCTGTGGAAGTTGAATTAGTCTCCAGACGCCCGACCACCTGTAGACGGAACGAGTGGAGTAGGTGCAGAGCTCGCGGTGCTTCTATCCACAGTCGTAGTCGTAGCCTGCTGATGGATGGCGGCCAACCTTTGCCTCGTTCGTCTCTGAGACCGATAGACTTGAGCTTTGTGAACCCGTTCGACATGTTCTCGCAGCTGTCTGGCATTACGACGCTGACGCGAGCAAAGCTGACAAGGGATCTCGCAAACTTGTATGAATATCTCGCTGCCATCTTGAGGCCAAACATGTGTTCCAGCCGGTTGGTCGTCATTGTTGCAGGTTACCATGGTTGCAAGCGGTATGCCAGCCACACCAAATTGATGGACGACCTTTCCGTGGCCATGATATACGCCCGGCTGAGAAAAGCAAGGCTCGTGCTTTGTTGAGTACCTGCTTTTGCGATCTGGTAACGCAATCGATCCCTTTGCTCACTGCTGGGCAAGAGCAATGCTATCTTTGCTCGCACCTGCAGCGAGGTTGCGTGACGACGCTTCCAACAATCTGGACAATGGATGCCATTCATGTTTCTGCTGCATCACGCCTCGTTCATGCTCTTGGTGACTCCAAGACGTCTGCTCTTTCTTCGATTCGGCCTCCTGAGGCTGATATATTCATTATTCTGGCGACCAACCCTGCCAGGCTGTCTCAAATCAATTCAACATCACCCATCTTCACTTTGTCCGCAATCGTACTCCACCTCAACACCCACACATCCCCTCTCACCAGATCAATCCCTCCATATACCGGTCTCTCCACATAGCAATCCCTCAGTACCCGACAAAACACAGCTGCATCTTCATCAGGTTTGTCCACCATACTGACTCCACCAGACGTATCATCCACCCGTTGCAGACCGTTTGGAAACAAACTCAGAAAGCTCGAACTGTAGTGATTCACGAGTAAAGCCTGATGTGCTTCGAGATACTGCGACTCGAGTAATGAAAGTATCGGTTGTGTATCAACTCCTATGCTCTCATCCTTCTGATTCTGCAAAAGCTGGCGATAACGGATCGGATGTTTATCGATTTTCGATATTCTCGTTCGCAGGTAACTTCTAAGAAGAAACTTGAACCGCTCTAGTTCTGTCTGTAGTATTAACAGTGTAAAATTTGAAGACGGGTCTTGAGATCCGGTCAGGGTCTCTATGGTCTCAATCTGCGCTTTGAGGGCATCGTTGGCGCGTGTTGTAAGATCGGAGGGGTAGGGAAGGAGTTCGGGCGAGGTTCGTTCATTTACCCAGGCGCGGGTGAGGGATTGGAGGTCGAGGGTCTTTTGTGGGATCGAGGGAGCGGAGACAGAGGCGAGGATGTCGCTTATATCGGTGGCCATGGTGGAGGAAGATGTCTTGTGTGAGAGTGTTGGTGAAGTTCGAGGTCGACTTCTGGGAGACGCGTTGCGGGGTGGAGAGTTTGTTAGCGCGTTTCCAGTCAATGTCATCAATATTTGGACCGGTAGATGTCAAGAAAGTCATCGGCCTCACTTCATCTCCTTTCCCTCCTTTTCCCCTCTCCCGCTCTTTCCCTCTTTCCCTCCTTTCCCTCCTACTCCTCCTTTCGTGTTACACGCCATCGCACATGAAACTACCAAACCCCCGCATTCCAGTGAATCGAGGGAAGGCTTCTGCATATTCTGCACGCCCCGTGATGGTCTTATCAGCAATTCCTGACAAGGAAGTTCAGCCTCGCGAATGCTCAAGCTACCTCTCGCATCGAAAATGGACTCCGCTCCAAGGCCGAGGAAGCCTGAGACTTGCTCCAGTCCTCAAGTTTAGCACTCCAAATGACCACACCAAGGCAATGTGGTCAATCTGTGCGCATCTCCGAGCTTATGCACCCGCAAGCTTAGCCTCGATAGTTCTGGTCTACGCAGACTAGATTGGCCTTTGTGCATCAGAGGCTCCTTCAGCCTTGCCCGTACGACCACTGATATGAAGCCATCGACCTCCACTTCTGTTTGGGATTAGACAGGCTGAGCGGTGTGTTGCCCCTGTTGCGATTCATCAACATTTCCACGCTGTGAGGCAAGAGTTCTGCTCAGCAACTACAAGCAATCATGGCTTCTTTGACGATCTCGATGGTGGAGCGCCCAGCCATAGGCTAACAACAACAAACGCGACATACGTCCTGACGACAGTTTTCACGCCCCCAAGCAGCTGCCTTCAACCCGCTTTCACTGCGGCTCCTTCTGGCAGTGATGTCGTTTACCGCAACAAGGTTTTCCGAGGGCTCTCAACTGAATGTTTCCCTTCTCTTGGCGCCAATACATCCACTAGCCAGGACAGATACACAGTTGCAACGACTCTGTACTCCCCCGGCATCTGTTTCCAGGGCTATACTGCTGTGCTGGACAATAACGGACTCAAAGATGTTACAACTGCAACCTACTGCCCTTCGTAAGTCTCACGTACTTATCCGTGTACGACGCAACATCTAACACTTAATTCAGAGGCATGAGCTGGACTCTTCAGAATTGCACCAGATCTTACACCAGCGGCTCGGCAATTGTCTTTGAAGATGAAACTTCCTCAGCAGCGGCCGACATCACAGAAATCGCCTCTTCGGTAGCAGTTGCATGGCGATCCTCAGATGCGGTCGACTGGTCCAGTTCTGCTTTGGCTCGAGACTCCTGGTCACCTCTACAAGAACGGCGAGTAGTACCTCCGGATCGCCTGCATGGACAGGTTCATACTCCACCACTTCTGGCAGTACTTCGAGCTTCATGGCGACCACAGCAGCTTCGCCATCAGGCCTCTCAACGGGTGCAAAGGCTGGAATAGGCGTTAGAGTCGCCGCTGGGTACGATTGCCGTCTGCGTTGTCATCGGCATCTTCATGTGGCGAGGGAAGCACTAAGCTGAAGCGTCGGACCACGTGTTCACTGGTGAAAAAGCCGAACTGCCCGGCGAGGGTGTCAAAAAATCAGCGTCGATCAGAGAGGAGCTCGGCCGTGATCCCGCGGTGCACGAGGCTGATGATTTCAGCAAGCCTGCTGAATTTGACAACAACGTGAGAGCCGAGCTTGTTTCTGGCTGGGCAAGTTGGGAGGCACCTGTAGATGGTGAAGAGCAGGTTGCGCGTTCACGACCCGGGAAAGATCAACAGTGGCCCTGCAATTCGCGAAGAATATGTGTGTTGTATGTGGTACAAAGGTTTATATTGTCGTCAAATGTCTCACTAAATGTTTGACGGTAGATTCAACGGGAAACTTGCCGAGTGTGCCGAGGCAAGTCACTGTCGCTTTCGAGCATAAAATCTGGCACGCATATGCCACTTCTCCACCAAGACACTTCCCAGCCAACTGGGCGAGAGCCTTTGTCTGGTTATCGTAAACCAACCGAAATGATACGTTGAGCCTCCTCGTTCTACAAACCCAATTCGCACCTCGACACGCGATCTAATGTCCATCGCATATCCGACTCCTGCGAGCGATACTGGCAGCGATTCCACAGCCAGCAGATTAGAGCGCCTCTCCGCCGCCTTTGTCCACGTAATCAATGAGCGCGATTTCGAATTCGCTGGAAAAGATGCTCAAGAGCTGAAGGCGCACATTGCCCGCGATTGGCGCGCGCAGCTAGACACCTACGCGCAGAACCGCCAGGTGCTGACATTCGACGAGCAAGTCTCGCAATGGAGGAAACGCGCAGAAGAGCATCCAGATGTTCACTTTGCAATTCAATACATCTCATCTGATGTGCACGAGCGAAAGGGAACCGCCAACGTGTTCATCAACATGGAGGTGACTGGAGTGTCAAATGTGACATTGCATGCTATAAACGAGTTGAAGTGGAAAAGAGTCGATGGGGTATGGAAGTGTGTGCAAACCATTGGATTAAGAGGCAGTCCAATGAACAGTGGAGGGCTTGGATGAGATACTGAGTAAGCATGGCAAGGGAAGCTTGCTCGTGAGCTTACGGACACAGCAGACCAGATGCAGGCCGATTTGCGCAGGAACGATCGCACTCGAACTCCGAGCATATCCATCCTACACCTTGCGTACTGTGCAGTCTGAGAAGCTAGCACAGTTCCTCGACATCAGCTCTCGGTGTTGTGGCTTCAGCAGCGGTACCCCTCACGAGGCTTTGAGAGCGATCGTGCATGGATGTATATCGGGTCGATCGCTTCATGAGGCTGCATCGGCAGTCCAAAGAACTTCAAACATGATGGGACCTTTGAAGGTCGGGATCGTTGGTGGTGGCATTGCTGGATATGCAGCCGCAATCGCCCTGAGTCGAGCTGGCCACAAAGTCGCCGTCTTTGAGAAATCGCCGGAGCATAATGAGATCGGCGCAGCTATCGCCATTCCTCCTCACGGCGGACGAATACTGAAGGAATGGGGCTTGGATACAGTTCAGACGGGAGCGACGAACCTGCTAAGAGACGGCAGTCTGTACCCTGGTATGGATCGTGTTCAGCTGAAGCAAGACATCAGTGACGCCGAAAAACGATACGGAGCTCCGTTTGTCTCTTACTATCGTGGCGATCTACATTACGCGTTGCGACGAGAGGCTGATCGCGCTGGAGCTCAGACGCAGCTTGGTGCTCGTGTGGTAGATGTGGCATCCACAGGATCTGTAACGCTGGCATCTGGAGAGCAACACGCCTTCGACCTTGTGGTCCTTGCAGACGGCGTGTACAGCTCACTCGTTCGGCATGTCTGCGAAACTGATCTCGCTACACGCAAGTCCGGCCGCAGTGTTTATCGTACCTTGTTGCCAACGGAAAAAGTTCTGCTGCAGCATCCAGGCACGGATATTCTCGAATTGAGCAAGGGCTCTACCATTGTTGGCGGCTTGAACCCAAAGGCTGGCAAAGGTGTGCTCTTGTACCCTTGCCGAAGCGGTACTATGCTCAACATGATTATCCATCATCCATCCGTCACGCTCGCTGATGAAGAGGATCGTGAGTTGCGAGTATCTCCAATTTATGGACCACTCCCACTAATGCAAACACAGCGTGGAACAGGCCCGCCTCGCTTCGTGACGCTGCGAAAATAATTGAGGAATCGCACGAAGCCTTTGGACTCGTCTTGAGGTCAGCCGTTCACCAGCATGGCCATACTCGTCGTGACTGACGTTCGTCTAGCGCTGCCGAAGAGATCAGAGAGTATGACATGGCGTACCGTGATCCATTACCAACCTATATCAACGGACGACTGGTGATGATCGGCGACGCAGCTCATCCAATGCTTCCAAGTGAGCTGCTAATCACTGCTCGTCGGGTTTCTGCTGACCATCTCGCGCAGTGCATGCAGCTGGCGCGACAACAGCTTTAGAAGATGCTGCAGCCCTAGAGGTGCTTCTTGCGGACTTGTCAGATGAAGGTGACTTGTTTGAAAGACTGCAACTCTGGCAAGCACTCCGGATGCCACGTGATGCCACCCTCCAGATTCTTTCGAATACTGTCTTCAAGCGGGAGGCTTTCAGCACTCGGCCCATTGAGTCGGCCGTTCGTGAGTTCTACAGCGGACCGTTACCGGAAGTAGTCGCACCTGGATGGTCAAAGGCCACCAGTGATTTCTTGTTCTCCTACGACCCTTTCAAGCAGGCTCGACGGGCATTGAAATGGTCTGCAGAAACATCTGAATGGACGGAAGTACTCTCAAAGGAGAAAGGGATACCCGGGACTGTTGTCCAACATTTCGGGACGGTGCCTGACCCTAACACCGGAACACATAACTAGGAAAATATCCGGCCTAAAATGCTCCGAGTCTCGGAGAACCGCACGCTCTCTGTGAAGAGTGGACACAAACAAGCCGGAAGCGATGCTGTTTCTCAAGTTTCTCGAACAGGCCGAGAGCATCAAGCCTTGCCAAGTGCTTGGCGAACAAAGACGAACCATTGATTAAACTGCCTATTTCTTCGATTGTCCCAAGCTATCGCAAGCCTCGAATTCATCTATTCGATGCATTGAGCAATGCTCGCTTACGACATGTCGTCCACTTGGTCGACACATGTTCGACACGCTGTGGCGCTGCCATATCATGAGCTCGTTTCTGACACTCTCAGGTGTTGCACGTAGGCGCACAAGGAGGCGATTGAACAGATCTTCCGATTACTGAGACGATACGTCTCATTTCCGCTGTTTTTGATGGGCTCTATGCAATATGCGATGTGATATGCAGGTGGAAATCGGTTCGTGTGCACGAGGCAGCTCAGACTTTAAGTCCGTCTCCAAGGTTCTGGCTGAGACTGGTGATGCGATTGGTATCCAGGCAGCTACCAATGTCTGGATCGACCACATGGATCTCAGCTCTGACCGTGACCACGATAAGGGTAAACCAACACATCCGACATGTACCTAGCTTGAATTGTCAGCTAACTTCTCGGCAATCAGACTACTACGACTGCCTCTGCGACATAACACACGCCTCCGACTGGGTCACCATCTCCAGCGTCTACTTCCACGACCACTGGAAAGCATCCCTCGTCGGCCACTCCGACTCCAACGGCGACGAAGACACCGGCTACCTCCACGTCACCTACGCCAACAACTACTGGAAGAATATCAACTCCCGCGCCCCCTCCGTCCGTTTCGGCACTGCCCACATCTTCAACTTCTACTACGACACTCCCGACACCGGAATAACATTCGTATGGGTGCGTGCCGAAGTCCTGGTTGAGTCAAGTGTGATTACGGGTTGTGAGACTGCCATTTTGCGTAAGGATTCGCAGACGACGGGATCTGCGGATTTTGACGATGTTGGTCTTGGGGAGGGGACGAACTCGGCTCCTGAGGGATCTTTGACGAGTGTGCCGTATGAATACACTTTGTTGGGCAGCGCGAAGGTCCAGGCTGCTGTCGTTGGCACTGCCGGTAACACTTTGACTCTCGGTTAAGTGTTGGATGTTGGACTTAGTACGCTGGTCGTTGTGTAGCATAGTGTCTACTTGGAAGCGGTCAATTCAAGAACATATCTTGCTTTCAAATTGTTTCGACTGCATCGTTTGAGCATTTCGGTGAATATCTATTAACACGTGGTATTGACATTGGACGAAGAGCATTTTCCATTGCTAATCAAGTGTTCTGTCGTCCCTTGGTAGTGTTCGTTACTCTTTGATATCTCGCTGGGAGGTCGAAGCAACCTCATCGTCTTGTGGTCTGTGCTTTCAGCCGACTCGGTCGAGAGACACACTGGACCCTGCCAAGACCGACCTCACCTGCTGAAGTCAATCTATGACGGCTTAGTCTTTTGTTATTCAGCTTCCCGAACGCAGGCCCGCATCACTTAGAAGCCTTAGGGCTCTTTGACTTACTTGCGATTGGCCTACTCCTGCTCAAAACTTCCATTCCGGAATCGGACCGCCCTGCAGTAGGGTTTCCTCGAGACAGAGCTAGCGATCAATCTATAGCCAACCCGTACGCATATCCAGCATGAAGTCGGCGGAGTGGTAGGCGACTAGTCCATGGTCGTAGGACGGCTGGGCCTAGTCGAGCCGTGGGGACGGATCTAGTACTGGGCGAGTGGGGACTGGTGGCGTTACGGTGCGTGGACAACGTTATACCGCGTTCGAGGCAGCGCTCCGGTGTACGCTGTCTTTTTGACCTCCTGGGCGGCATACCGTGTCAACAGCGTCATCTTCAGCGTCATCTTGGCAAGCAACAGCGGGGATGGGCTGTATGGTACTCCGATGAAGTGTGCAGTACCTTCGTGCACAGGAACCAGCCGTCGAACTTCTTCTAGGAACGTCTACGCTCCAACCATCGGCTTGCCATTCAAACAACGTAGCGATGTCTGGTTCTATCAAGAAGACGACGCAACGTCTGCAGCTAGCCTGCGAGCCATGCAAGAATGGCAAGCTGAAATGCGGTCGCGAACTCCCAGTCTGCGAGCAGGTGCGATGACAAGCGCCCTGAGCGAGGTACTGATGCTAATCTTGCGCATCTCAGTGCTACAGACGATCTCGCGAGTCACAATGTCGATACACGGAGCGAGGGCTGAGGTACAACTCGGCTGCCCAGAAGGCCGGATCGATGAAGCAGAAGATCGAAAGATTGGAGATGTTTGTGAGTGGACTGTCAGAGACCCCAGCGCCAGTTGCCCAAGACGTATCGCCATCCGCAGAAAGCCCATCTATGGGCCATGCTCATACAATTGAGCCGGGTATCGCTTCGCAGATGGGTAGCCTGCGGTTGTCGAGGACAGGGAGTACGCAGTGGGTTGGACCAGCTCACTGGGAAAGTATCATCGATGATGTATAGCTTCTGATACCCGAGTACGCGAATCCACCGGCTGACTTTGGTAAAGATCGCAGACGTGAAAGCGTACTTCGAGTTGGAAGAGAGCGCGGACTCTCCAGACCCGGACGCAAGCCGAAGTATGTCCAATGACAGCATCCCAACCATCGATGTTGTTCTGGGAGCACCGAAAGTCTTGACAAAGGAGGAGATACTGCGTCGTACGCCGTCAAGGCAGGACATGGATCGTGCGGTAGCTGCATGGTTTAATGTAATGGATCCGACAAGGAGTATGTTGATCATCCGGCTCTTGATATATATGCACAGGTTCTAATAGTGAGCAGTCATAACCCATGCGCCCACCTTTCAGCAGCAGGTAGGTTGGCACACTGAGCGTTGTGGGTGAATTTGAGCGGTGCTGAAGATGTCTCGCAGTACCAATATTTCTGGCAGAACCCGACAGATATTCATCCAGCTTGGCTCGCTCTGCTCCTCGTAATCAGCGGTCTCGGAGCTGAGATATCTGGCCAGAGCATGAACTGCGCAACCACCCTTGCGCGAGCCGACCTGCTCCAAAAGCTGACGACACATGCTCTGGCACTCGCAGACGCCAGCAAGCCGCAGCCGCACCTCATCGAGACTATGATCCTGTACATCATCAGCCTGCTCTTCAGGCAGCACGACACCACGTCACAAATATGGCATTTGATAGGCATGACGATTCGTCTGTGCCACCAAGCAGGGTACCATCGCGATCCAAGTCGAAACTCGGGAATTAATCACTTCGACTCCGAGATGCGCCGACGGGTGTGGATGGTTGCTTGCGAGCTGGAAGTATCCATCTCCAACACGTTGGGCATGGTCAGCCAGCTCAACCACCGGCTGTATGATACCGCTCCGCCATCGAACCTGACCGACATCGACTTTTCACCGGAACATTGCAACGCACCGCGGCCATGGGAGGAGTGTACGCTTGTACAGACTCAGGTCAACTTCTCGAAGATCGTGAGTCTCCTTGGCGAGGCGGTGGTCTTGTCGCATTCGGTGACACCGCCAGATGAAGATGAGATCCAAGAGCTCAGTGGCAGACTGGCAAAGGCACGAGCGGAGTTGCCACGGAGCCTGAAGATGGTGCCATTGGACCAGTGCTTTATCGACCCGCCAACGGAGATAGTCGATCGATTGAGAATTGAGTTCGCATACGAAAAGGCCGTTTGCGTGCTGTATCGAAGGTTTCTCGGAGGGAAGGGACATGATACCGAGCAGCAGCTGTGTCTGCAGGCAGCAAACAAGATCGTTGAGCATGCGCGGGATATGCTAGAGGCTGCACAGCCGCAAGGGCAGCTGGCATCTCTTAAGGTCATGCTTATCCGGCATATCCACGACTTCAACTTAGCAGCGGTATTGCTTTGCGCTGAGCTCAAGAGACTTGCCGTGCGACCGAAGTCCGCGGTCCTGCCTGGCCTATCCGTCGATGTGCGTCCGACACTACTTCGTGCTTGTGAGCTGTGGAACACACCGGGAATCCCATCAGTGAAGTCAAAGGTCGCTTTGGACACCATCGTCAGGTTTCTGGATCCGGACGCAAGCCGCCAAACGACTCATCCGGATCTGGTCGCCCAGGAGGCCCCGCTACCTGCGACGATGATGCCAGAAGGTGCCTTTGACTTCTATGGCGCTGCTCCGCTACTGGATCATGGAGGCCTCGAGACGTTTCCAGCCTTCGATCAGCAGGATTCGACGTTTCAGGCAGTGTTTGATCCAAGCTATGGATTTGACAGTATGCCACTGGACTGGAAGGTAGAGTCGGAGGCACAACTGGGGTCCTTCGGAGGCGAAGCTGGCTCCAGTGTGTGAATAAGAGTGTCTTGTAACGTTGACAGGACGACCACGGGCAGACTCTTGATGGACATTGTTGCCTTCACAGCTCCGAGTGATGAAATTGTAGGTCCTGCTCTGATGTCTATCCTCACCACCGACGGCTTGTGCCGTCGGCTTGAGCTGCATCTCTCAAAGGCGGCAGCCGACGTGGTTGGCTTGAATCTCACCAGAGGAGCACCTTCATCAGCGGTGGCGGTGGAGGTCTCGAAGCCTGGAAAGAGCTGCTCGGTAGATTCCTCATCCGAATCGTGGTGCGCTTCCTCCCCTGAGGAGGCATCCTCCTCGTCGGAGTCCGCTTCCTGGATGGTCGAGAGAAGCGAGTCGAATCTTAAGGGACCAGCAGTTTTGGAGGCGAGTGTCAGCGCGGCATCAATGGCTGTCGTCTTGGGTTCTTCATGCGATTCTTCATCTTCGTCGCGCTGCTCGTAAAGCTTGATCGTCTCCTCAAGGTCGTCCAGGAGATTGGCATGTCCAACTAGACGTCGGAGGCCACGATCCTCTTGATCAGCTTCGTCTTGCAGCCTTGCCCGAGCCAGACTGGCGAGGTAGTATGTCTGAAATATGGACTGCTCATATTTGGGCTGGTCGCTAACACAGGGCTTGTTCTGTCGAGTGCAAGAACGAAAGTGGGCAGATTGCGGTCCGGGAAAGCATTGTGAGCGGAGCTTGGAAGGCCAAGTCACTTTCGAGCCTGGCATCGTTGCCATGCCTGCTGATCTTTGCCATCATTTTTGCTATACGAGCGATCTTCACATACATACCACTCCAGGAGCAAAGGTCTGTCCCATCGCCTGTTTGCTGTGTCATGAAGCTGTAATCAGGTGGAAGTCGAGTGCAGCAAAGACCCATAGCGATCCGTCGGCCCCGACACAAAGGCCAACAATGAGAATGTGACAGTGAGAAGGCCTATCAACAGCCTCACAGAGGATCTTGCACAGAAGACTTGGCAAATCTTTTGGTAAGAGGATGATGTGAGGTTGCTTGGTCCGCATATGGCCGGCTTTGTTCGGTCTTCGCACTGTTCTCAACCGCGGATCGAGATCATGGCATCACCACCCAAAATTCGCGGCTGCCTTGCTATTCACTAGGGCTGGCCAACTGCCAAAGAGAAGAGGGGTTAGATGCCTGTAATGTATGAATCAGCTTGGAGGGCAGCGCCCTGGATAGCCACGGAGACCGCGTTGTACCTGCAGACTCGGCCGAAAACATCGGCGAAACACAAATATTGGCATATGGTGTCCGCGGCTGCTGATGTAGACAGCTCCAATGGCGATTGGCAAGATATGGACAAGAAACCTCTGTAGAGTTACTCACATAGACTTCAATACAGGGCTCGCCACCCATAGAATCCACGTACCCTGTCCTCTATCTTCTACGCCAGATCAGCAGATGTCTTCAACCATCATGTCACCGCCGCCATACAAGTCGCTCGTACTCATCACAGGCGCCAATCAAGGTCTTGGCTACTATGCCGCTCAACAGATGGCTGCTACTGGAAAGTACCATGTACTAATGGGAGCTCGAGATGTGAAGAAGGCAGAGAAGGCAATACAGGCAATGTTGGCAGATAGCTCGATGCATGTGGAGGCCGAGAACATCGAACCCCTTCAAATCGACATTACCTTAGACTCCTCCATCGAAGCGGCCGTGAATATTGTGCAACCCAAATTTGGGTATCTGGATATCCTGGTACGTCCAAACATCAAATGCACCTCGAATGGAGTGCATACTGACATGGAGCAGATGAGCAATGCCGGTATCGCAGGCCAAGAGCCCACGCGTGACGAAAGACTCCTGGAAGATTGTTCGCCAAAACTTCGCCCATACATATGACACGAACGTCTTCAGCCACGCAGTCGTCACAACGGCCTTCTTGCCACTTCTCCGCAAGTCCACAGTCCATGGCGGCAAACGGGTCCAATTCACGACGTCCGGGCTGGCGTCTTTCACTCTTGGATTGGACCTGGATTTAATAATACTGGCTTCAATGGAAATAGTGCGCCTAAGGATCCGAGGGATGGGGCCAAGGCAATTGTGAGAGGTGCTACGGCGCCGAAGGAGGATGTCCATGGATTGATGATTGATGAAGATGGAGTAGTCCCGTAGTGATAGTTTCTTGTGATTTTGAGGAGCTGATCGTGTCCATATTATAGGAGGAGCATCCGTGTGTTGAGAGAGATGTGGCCAAGGAAAGTGGCATGGATCGTGTACGGTGAGCGCGATTGCTAGGGGAGACATAACAACGCGATATCTCACCTTCACCACCCAATCGTACAAGTCTATGCCTCTCTGCTCCCTTGACTATTGTCCCGCTTTGTCCCTTTCTGGGTCTATTCGTATGTCATGGAGTGGATATTTGAGGGACCACCGGGCACATGAGGCACAAGATTTCTGGGCCACAATCCTTCTGTCAGACTTTAGAACTAGCTCCTGGTCCTTAATCAGCAGACTATTGCGGTAGTACGACGTTGCGCCAGGTAGGAGATAACGTTACAGTCCTCTGCATTCTCACTTCCTCTCCCAGAACCCCGCGCTTTACCATCACAGACACAAGTCATCATGCCAGCACTCTTCGGGAACTCCGGCTACATTCAACGCTTCCTTGAGAGCACCATATACCACGCCCCGGAGCCTCCGCCGCGAAAGCGCGACCCTTCGAAGCCTATGCAAGTCATCTGTCCTGGATGTGAGTGTCGAGATAGCCGTGGAAGGCGGTCGTGGATGGCTGACTTTCGGTGCAGTTCCACGATCTGCGACAGAGTCTTTGCAGACTGCATTGCTAAAGCTTGGCTATGACCACACCTACCATGTACGCGTCCTCTTGTCTGACTAGAAGCCTTCATCTAAAACTAGCATAGGGCTGGGATATCTTGTTCGAAACACCTAACTACTCCCAAGCATGGGTCCGTCTAGCAAAGAAAAAGTGGTACGGCGACAAAGATGGCGAAAGCAACATCACGGCAGACGACTTCGATGCCATCCTTGGTCATTCAGTCGCGGTCACAGACGCAGCGAGCTCAGTCTTCGCAGCCGAGATGATCGCTGCGTATCCAGGTGCAAAGGTCATACTCAACACTCGCAGGGACCTCGATGCTTGGCACAAGAGCGCCATCGAACGCATCGGAGGGGTCAATGAGAACTGGGTGCTTTGTTCGTTGGCTCATTCGACATGGACAGGTTTCTGGAGCTGGAATGTATACGAGAACTACCTTTGGGCTCTCCTCTTCCGGCAAACAGATGGATCGAACCTGGCTCTTGCTATTCGGCGAAACGGCAAATGGATCCATCGAGAACATATTGCCATGATCAAAGGTCTGGTCCCGAAAGAAAGGCTACTGGAATGGACTGTGGAAGACGGGTGGGAACCTCTGTGCAAGGTGAGTATTTCTCGGCTTACTGAGTGGCAATGTTCTGATCACAAGCAAGTTTCTCGACAAGCCAGTTCCACCCGAGCCTTTCCCAAATACGAACAATGCTGCTGACTGGGCAGAGAGGGAGAAGCAGTGGGCAAAGTTGAATCAGGAAGAGTTCATTCGCAACGTCAGCGTCTTCACTGCCGTTGTTGCCATTGGTGTTGGATTGGCGACGTGGCGATCCGCATTGGGTTCGATGCTGAAGGGGTCGGCAGCTCACGTCTCTGAGCTCGTGAAAAGAGGCATCGGGCGTTCGCCTTGATGAATTATAAAGGCCGCGAACTTTGACACAATGTCGTTAGATAGCGCTAATGGATTTAATAGATTGCTTCGGCGCACTCAGAGTACGGATCATCTGACGGAGGCTTGCGGGATTCCGTTCCGGATACTTTTTGTCCTTCCGAAGTCCTTCACCATTGTAAACTTTACTCTTGGCAGACTGTTGAGGCGATATCCGCTTGCAACTTCTCGCAAGGACTTGAGTCTTCGTATAGAACCGGGGGGAGATAGCAGCCAATATCGGTCCAAGGTCAGGGCCCTCCGCAAAATCCTGGACTCAAGCAGCTAGTAAGGCGACAATGGAGCAACTCCCTAGCCGTATGGGCTTCCCAGGTCCCAAGCGACAGTCGCAACGCTCATCAGGCACAGGCTGGGATCGACAACTGAGGGGATCAAGGCAGTACTACCAAGGCCCAGGCCTGGACGAACGAGCTGTGCCTGGCTTACCTGCCTCGTCGGCCTCTATAGTGGGTAGTGTCTTAACTCAGTAGTCTCCTAGGTATTAGCGGCTCTGCATTCGTCGCAATAGTCTCGACGGTCTGCTCTCCAAACGCGTGTTCCTCGGCACGAGCCGAATATCGCTGGATTATTCTGTTGAGGAGAGGTACCGTGGGCACAGCAGGCGTAAGGCCGTGCCATACCTCGACAACTGCCCGCTGACAGTCGCTGCCTTCGTTGCTTTGCGTCGAACCGAGATTCGACGCCGCATGCCACAGGCGCCGCACGCGCGCCATGGCCTCAATACTCAGGACGGTAGGTCCCACACGAAGAGAATACAGGGGGACATATAAGGGCATTGTGTGCATTCTGTCAGTCCGGACGACATCCCGAATCAACAACCCGACTTGCAAAACATCCAACAGCTCCAAAGTACAAATGCCCCCAACCCAGTCAAGGCCCCGCTCCCTTATTCTGAGAACCGCGAACCAGCATCCCTCGATCACCATGTCAGGGGCGTACAACAGGTTCCGTTGCCTCTACTTCAACAGCCATGCATGTACCAACTGGGTGTGGCAAAGCGGTTCTGCCTGCGGAGAATGTATCGTAAGCGAATCCTCTCACTATCAGAGAACATTGCGAGGACCTACTGACATATGACTACAGGCTAAAGGGAGAAGTTCTGGTCGAGGTCGCTGAGCAATAGGAGACAAGGGATTCAGAGCGGAAGCAAGCTTTCTCCCTGAGAGCCAGAGTCCAGGAGACACTGCGAGTGGGGTTGTCTGTGTGTCGATGAGCGACACTCACTTTCCTACATGAGACGTCTGTCGCGACGTACGTTACAACTCGACGAAAAAGTGAAGACCAAAACCTCGCTGGGCTGGATCGAGACTCAGTCAACCAGGAGCCAGACTTTGTTACTACTTCGACAAACAACCAAAACACTTCTACCAATACAAACGACTTTCATCGACAGGGCGTGGATCAGAGCCTTTCGTAAGACGAAATTGTTCCCAGAATCTCCTACAGACACCATACAAAGGATAAGGTCCCGTGTATCTGGACGTGCGAAGAGCGAAGCACCCCGACATTAGGAGAGACCGAAGCCTACCCACACACCTCGTACATTGTACGAGGTATGTGTAATTGCTCCTCATCTTGCAGAGCACCATCCCACCAACTCTTTTCCAAGTCTTGCGGACCACCATCCCTTGTCTACATGCTCACTCGTCTTTATCATTACAATTAACATACTATTTCATCCTCTGTCAGAAGCAAAAGTAACATGGAGCAGGGTGGATTCGAACCAACATTCCTCACGACTTGACAATGCCCGCTGTACGTAGCGTTGCGTTCCTCGACAGCTGCCTATCTTCACTTACCTAGTGCGCATTGTGTTGAAATTTAGGCTCGGTGAGGATCTTACCATTGAGACCATGACCTCGTTATGCATCGCGGTATGCGGAGATGATGTGTAGTCGTTTGAGCAAATAGCCTTGTGGGAACATCAGACATGCTTGGCCGATTGTGAGACGTGGCCGGAGATGAGAGAATGAAGTCGGTTATGTGTCCTGGACTCATTGAAGTCGCTATTTGAGTCCAATGTATCGCTCTTGCCTATTCCGTGCGCAAGGCTGTGCGCCTGGACCACATTGTGAGATATATAATTTCAACAGCCTTGATTTTCAACCTTTCCTCTTCCTTCTTCCCACGAGGGAGTCGCAATGACAATGAAGCTAAAGTCATCACTACAAAACTCAAAGCCACCGATTGGAGGTGATTATCCTTGTTGTCATCAACACCACCCACATCCATGATGTGTTACTCACTTCCCATTCTGCTCCATCGGAATCATACTCTGCACCAAATCCCCAACAGTCCTGACTTTATTCGCCACACTCTCCGTCAACACTCTCTCAATCTCCCAGCACCATAGACAATTGACTTGTCCATTCTCTCCCGACATGCCTGGCTCAAAAGCTGAAAAGCAAGCATACAGTTTCCGTCTCAGCTCTGAAGGCCTTACTGGAATTCTCACTTCCTGTGAAGCGAAGGAAAGGAGGACTTCAGTTCCATAGATGACTTGCAGACCAAGCACGAAGACGTGAGAGGCGGTGCTCCAGCCGAGTGCACCATCGGGGTTCTCTCGCGCGTGTGTTGCGAATGTTTCGAGACTCTGATCGACCCAGTGGCCGAGCTTCGTATTGAGGTTTGATGGGATCGCTTGAGGAGAGAGACGCTGGAGGACTTGTGACCAAGTCTTAATCTCCTTTGCTTCGTCAATGTAGAGGTTTTGCTTCTCTTCCGCGAAGAGGGCGTTGTCGCTTTGAGTCGACCTTGCCAACTGGTCGGCAACAGGCTCTGTTTCAGCGTCGGTGATGTCGAAGGCGCGAGAGAATGCTGTTAAGATCAACTCTGGACTTGAGGGCCATTTGTCCACACAGAAGCCAAGAAGTCGTTGGCTGGCAATGATGGGCACGAAGGTTTCAGAAGAGGCTTCGTCGGCGTTTTGAACGTAGATTCGACTGGCGATGTCTGAAGCTAGTAGTCGGATGTCTTCGTCGTCATCGTTCAACAGATCGTAGACAGCAATGCATAGTCGCAAGAAGTGCAACTGCAGCCTTGTCTCCGTTCTCAATCTCTGCCATAGATCTTGCGCGCGATCGAGCGCATCAGCTGCTGCTTCACGGGTATGTGCGCCAGTACCATTGACTGCCGAGGCACAGTCGTCTACCCAGGCGCATATGTCTTGTATCATTGCCTCGTCCATGCTACCCAGGCTAGTCTTGGCGCCCTTGCTCAGATTGATCGACTGGAGCTGAAGCCACTGGTCAGCAAACTGTTGGTTGCAGTCTTTTTGATACAAGTAGCCTGTTAACAGCGAGTTTTCGAAGGGATTCGCCACGACAGAAGATCTGGCAGACAGTTCAAGAATAGTCTTCTGTGCTTCGCACTTGAGCTCAATTCCTGCGACGCCGCTTATAATGGTTGAACACAGCTTTGCGACATGCTCCGATGTCGCTCTAGGAAGGCGACCCAATTGATGCAATGCGTGGAGGAAGTGAACACAAGCATCTCCATCGTGATGTTGGAGGTCATTGAGGAGGTCGAGATAGTCTTCGGTCTCCTCCCATGTGGCGTGCGGGAGCTGCGATGCAACCAGGCGTACCCATGCTTGTCGGAGGACCGCTGAACCGGGATCCTGGAGGGAGTGGTTCAGTACATCAGCCCAGGAAGGCCGGTTTAATTCTGGTGAAGGTTCATCCAGATCGAGCCGCTCCAATGCCTTCTGGAGCTTTCCATCAGAAGATGCGTGCTCGACCTGTATCACAAGATCTGAACAAGCACGCAAAACATCCAGACAAGCTGCTTTTGTCAAGGGGCTTTTGGCAGAGCCAAAGTGACGCCAAGCAGTCGTTGAAGCACTTCTGCATGCAGCAATGATCACGGCTACCTCCATTGATTCTGCATTGGTAGCAGAAGTTGATGGTTTAACGGCGCGCATGGCTTGCCTCAGCATGTAATGCGCTGCGAGTAGAGCACCATGCAGCGCATTCTCTGCAGTATACTCTGTAGCAAGTACTTGACCCAGCTCGATCATCACTTCTGGACCACTCGCGAGAGAAGAGAGTGCACGAGCGGCTTTGTCTCTGACATGCCACGAAGGAGTGGCCGTCAAAGCCAGAACGGCTTTTCTCGTCTCCAAAAGCCGGTCACTCGGCACTCGAGTCAGCTGTAGAAGTTGCAGAGCAGGGAAGACACCCTCGTATCGGACTGCGTTGCGTGCGTCGATCTTTGTAAGTAAGTCCAACACAACATCGAGCAACTCGGGACGAGCATCGGCGGAGATTCGTTTCTGGACATGAGAGTTCTCCTCCAGATGAGCTTCGCTTGTCCCCAGAAGACGGTCGATGACTGCTCGAAACAGCATCAGTCCGCAATTCCGAATCGCCCACACATCTGACCTCAACGCATCAGCAGCGAGCTTGAGCGTCGTTGGCAAATATCGCTCTGATCGCTCGCCAAGCCTGGAGTTCTTCAAAATATCCTTGAGGCAATTCATAGCGTGGACTTGAGGAAGGCTTCCTTCCTCGGCTGCGACAGCGTCCACGTCGTACCTAGCGATGGCGTCGAGATCCTCGAACGCGCTTGTCATCAAGTCACCAGCGACATCGCCCGCCAAGATTCCGGACAGCAGTGATGGCAGACCCGCTGACCGCCGGGTGTTGATTGTGACATTATTTCGTAGCATCTCCATCACCTGTGAATAAGAGGATCGAAGGAGCTGTGTGACGTTGTCCTGATCGAAATATTTGCTCTTGAGACAGCATGCCGTCCATGTCTGAGCGACAGTCGAGAAAGCACCACGGTGACGTAGCTCAGCGAGCTGTGTGAAGCATAGTTTGCTCATTTGGTCGAAAGCCTCGTTGCTGTTGCCGCTGGAGGCTGCTGGAAGCTTCGACAGAAGGACGCTCAGGACTAGGCTTGCCTCCTTCAGAGCTCGCCAACAGTAGCTGAGCGTCTCTTTTGTTGTGTCCAATCCGCCCTCAAGCTCATCGGGTACATATCCCTCAGGAGCGTCGTTGCAAAGTATTGGCTTGACAACTTCCCAGACCTCAGACATCTGACTGATCAGCTCCGATCGCAAATGACCTATCTCTTCGACAGATCGTTGAGCGAGCACATATCTCAAGCTCGTCAGACAGCCATGGAGCGGATACTTCTCCACAGCCTCAGCAAGATCCTGCCTTGCGGCCAAAAGTAGTTGACTCAATCTTGGCATGAGCAGTGCCAATACATGATCTTGAATGGCTGGAGCTTGAGCCATGGACTGCTCCAAATCTGCAGATTTGTCAAGTAGTGCATACAGATGCGCCACACCGTCTGCCTGATCGGCTCTGCCTGTGATGTACATTCTATGCTCTGCGCGCTCACGAGCACTTCTGAGGTTACTAGAGCTAATGAGGCTTTGTTGAGTACCCGAACAGTAGAGACCAAGAATTGAAGCTGACGTCTGCCGTACATCATCGAAAGGATCGAGCAAGAGGTCAATCAAGAGACGTTGGAGGCCGTGCGAGAGAATGTCCAAGTTGAATTTCCACTTTGTCTCCCCTTGCGCCGATTTGGACCACAAATTGGGAGGCACGCGTGTATCAAGACCGCTTCGGGACATGATGGAGAGACACTTCAAGGCCGAGATATGTCTCTGATAACTTGCTGTTGGCCTGAGCTCATGAGCCAGAAATCGCGGCAGCCATTGAACGAAATCTCGATGTCGATCAAGCGTTGCTTTCGTAGACTTCCAGTTCCCGGCGGGTTTGGCTTCGGTCTCATCTCCAGCAGGTGGAGAAGATCGGCTGAGATACGCGGTGATGGACCTGATGCGATCGAGCAGGCGCTGGAATGCGCTGAAGACGTCGCTCCGAAAATCAGCATCTACATCAGCGACCAGGACTTGCAGAGCCTTTTTCAAGGTCTTCAGTGCTGTCTCTGAGAATGGCCTAGTCGAAGCAGGCGAGGTGATAATCAAAGACAAACCCGTCAATCGCGCAGCTCTTGACTTCTGAAACAGTAATTTGCTCGTGGCTGCTTCCGGCAGATAGATTGTAGACTCGGAGACCTTGACTTGCTTTGAATCTGACTCCTGCAGCATGCCCATTTCTTTCCCAGTCTGCAGCGCCGAGTACAGGAGGCCATCGTTTCGTCCAGGGGACATGCCCGCGAGGTTGTATTTGTTTACAGTCCCGGATACAAGCGCATCCAAGCCCTGAAGGTATATAAAGGGACGGAAGTCCGCAAAGCTGCGTTTGAAGAGTACGGGAAGGATATGTACTCGAAGGTCGTCCGTGTGTACAGCTCCTAGTTTGATCGCGCTTTCAAGTGGCGAAGCCCATAGTGGATTTGAAATTGCGAGTGAAGGAGATGCTTGCTCTCCACCTCCGCCAAACTTGTCCAACAAGATCGACACGAGGCTACCAATCGTGGAGCCGAAATCGCCCTTTCCTAGCCAGTGGAAAAGGATCTCCAAGAGAGCTTGCAGATTTGCTGTCGAGTCCTTGTCCCTTCCGGCCTCGGCAGTAGTAGTGAGAATTTCTTGGACGGAAACAACGTCTTTCTGAAGAAGATTGCTAAGTAGCTGAGCGCTTGCCTTCGCTCGTGGCGGATCCTCGTAGTCAATCAGGCATTTTGTCAGTACCTGGATGGCACCGTCCTTCAAAGGCACCAGGTCTATATCGGACTCCTTTCGTATGGCATTGGTCAATGTGGTTAGCAATTGTCGTGACGACTTCGGAGCCGCGCTTTGTGCGTAGTTCAGATATAATATCAATGATCGTTTCCACACGCCTTGCTGCCAGATTATGAGCTTAGCTTGATCGGGGCCAGATTTCAAGGACTGGTCGATTAACGAGCAGAGAGTGTTCCACGCTGCCACTCGGTGCGAACCGGTGCATGTTGAAGAGCTGCTTGTGTAGACAACGTCGTGTAGGAGAGCTTCCAAACTTCTACTTACCCATCAGCCATCCGTACATGGCTGGTATAGATATCCATATGATCCATACTCGATGTGGCTGTCAGGGCTAGAGCCTGATGTTGGCTCTGAGGGCACATATGTTCGAACTGATCTCGAGATCTGCTTCAGCCGGGTTTCGTCTAGCAGACGAGGTCCACTGCGAGCGTCCATGGCGGCACTCTCAACTGCGGTGACCAGTTGCTGGACCGCATTCATTCAGTCCACAGGTCGTCGATGGTGTTGATGGCTCAGAGAGAAATTCTTCCAACGCGTTGGCGGTCGAAGTCCCAGCGGCTCTTCCCGCCCGAACTTCGGCGTTCGTCGTTCGTCGGCCGCGGCGTCTCTCCCTTTCGGCTCATGGTCACTTTTTCCCAGAAGAACTCTCACGACATCATCACTTACACCCACCGACCTCACTGTCGCATCCCCTCGCTCCCTGGACCGTCCATCTCCATTAGCGAATATATACACACGCGTTCCTCAAAATGGGAGTCTGGGACGTCTTCACCGGCAAAAAATCCACACAACCCGCATCAGCACCAACCGACACCCTCCACGACCAAGCCGGCAACCAAATACCAGGCGCCGTCCAACCGACCTTCACAAACACCACCCCCACAGCAGAAGATGTCGGCTCATTCATCACACCCGGCGCTTTCGACCCTTCAGCCCTCCACCCGTTGGCAGGAATCAACACCGATACCCTCGACTACCTAACCCTCGACGACGATATTCTCTCCGACCTACCCGGCTCCCGCTCCCTCCTCCCCTCCCGCGGTTGGTCAGATGATCTGTGCTATGGCACGGGAGTCACGTACCTCACGGGTCTAACGCTAGGAGGAGCATGGGGATTAGCAGAAGGATTGAACCGTCTACCAGCATCCGCGCCGCCGAAGCTCAGGCTGAATTCTGCGCTGAACGCGATCACGAGACGAGGGCCGTTTTTGGGAAATAGCGCGGGAGTCGTGGCGATGATGTATAATGGTGTTAATAGCACGATTGGGTATTATCGGGGGAAACATGACTGGAAGAATTCAGTTGCGGCCGGAGGGATTAGTGGAGCAGTGTTTAAGTGCACACGGGGTGTAAGGCCGATGGCGATTTCGGGTGGGATTGTTGCGGCTGTTGCTGGTGGATGGGCGGTAAGTCAATCTCCACATGAGGACATGGATGCATTAGGGGAGCTTGAGACTGACATGTGCGCAGGTGATACGAACGACCATCCTCGAAGAGTGAGAGATGACGGAAAAAGATGTATTGAATAATGTACGATGGTGGGGAAGACGAGGCGAACGCAGAGGGTAAAACAGCTGTGCGCGTGTTGCTGTTTCGTGGTCTTGCGAGCGCGGCGCACGCACGGCGTTCTGCAGGAGCGGAAGAGACGCGAATTTTACGACAGCGAGGCAGCTCATTCTAGGCCGCCTCCCAGCGGACTCGGCGCGGACGAAGATTTGCATGTATAGACGCATTGGGAGGGTACATTTGGGCAAGCAAGCATTGCGACGGCGCTCTTCAGGAATGATTGTATCAATACTACCTATTCCATCTCCTCTACGGCTACCTTCTACCCTACGCGCACGATGCCGCTTATTGGTGAGTCCGGAGACCATTTCATTGCCAACCAGAAACAAGCCAAAAAACAAGAGAACCTCTTGAGAGGGTTTGCATCTCCTCGTACCTGTCCAGTTCGTATCCGGCGCCGACCCGAGCGCCGTGCTGTTAAATCAGTCCAGTTCCTCCAGCTTTCATTTCCATAAACATTATTGTTCGTGGCGCCGTACCTCCTGTTGCTTTTCAACGCTACAAATCTCGCAGGATGTTGCCTCCGACGAACCTCACCACAGACTGGCAGTCCTGTTCTGACTATACGGCGTCCCCTCGTCCCCTCTCGCCATCTCCGCCCTCTCCTCTGCAATATCCAAAATTTCCACTTCATGCAGCACATCATGCTGATCTCGATATGAGGCCTTCGTCCTAGGAGGTCTGATCGGTGGTCTGTGCGGCGCATCGATGAAGTACGTTGGACCTCCGGCTCGCCCACGGGCCGAGATCTCAGAGAATGGGCGATCGTCGTCTGATCTCCGTCGTTTTCGACTGTAGCCAGATTGTGGAGGCGAGGGCGATCGGCCTACGCCGTCAACCCAGGGCAGACCGTTGAGGCTCTGAGAGCGGGTTTCTCTCTCCTGGCGAGGAGAAGGTTTGCGTCTTCCCCAAGGGCTACTGTGCCTCCGATGGTCGAAGAATGTCGGAGAGGGCTCCTCGCTCGTGGTACCGTCCGAAGACATTTTGAGGCGGAGAGATTGGATACGGTCCAAATTATGCTCGCTTTCTGAATCCATTGTTCGATGCCAAAGGCGTTGCAAAAGGCCGGCTGTGGCAGGCATGCTGCAGCAGACTACGCTGAAGTTGGCTTCCACCAAACTGTTGAAAGTCAGCAGATGTCTTTTTCATGTCTCAGCAGATGACTTACCTCCACATGCCGATGTACTGATAATCCCAAGACAGATTGTTCGTACCATCCAGTCTGGCCAGATATTGCAATCTGACAATGGAACAGACCGTGACGACGAACCCAACCAAGAAGACCGAACATGTCCCAGCTTTCTTCCAGAATGGCATGCGCAGCCTGGCCAAGCTGTGAATTGGCAAAAAGAAGACGATGATATCGTAGCAGATGTTGAGTGATCCCATCGTATAGGTGAAGGTTTCCATATCGACGCATCGCCCTTTCGACGCACCTGCAGCTTGTTGCCATAAGAATGACACAGGCGAACATTGGAAAATGATCACAAAAGCTCCCGAGATCCAAGTGGCGTTCAAGATGGCGATCATGATCCAGCACATGGTCCGGAACCTCGTCGGGACTGAATCGAAGGTCCAGATCCGCATGTAGAGAAGGACGAACGACACTTTGGTGACCATGATGATCGCGTTGTAGAGGATCTCCCCGATGTAGAACCACTATTGTGAATCAGCCAAATCCATTCCTGATTTGAATGGCGCACCGACTTACGAAGAGAAGATGTACTAATTCCTCAGTCGACAGAAACCAGAGGTCCTGGCCAAGCCCATTCTGGACTTCGAGTTCGGCGCTTACGTCTGTTGGTACGACGAGAACGTAGCAGAAGAGTAGTGCCCAGTCATCCAAGCCGTACCCAGTACCACCAAGAGATGGAGTACGGGAGAGGAAGCGACCTATCGTGAACAGAGTCGCCAGGACGAACATAGCCCAGCAAAGTCTACGACTAAGTCCTCCCCGGTTCCGTATGGGCTCGTTGCATGCGTCCGCGTGAAATCGCATGTAGCCTGCGAAGATGTTAGATCCGTATTCTCGCGGTGTAAGGGCAGGATCCGAACTCACCTAGAGTTTCAGCCAAGGTACAAGTTGAAGCGCTGCAGGCTTCAATCGCCGCAGAGACATTGCTATTGTGGCAGAGGCAGGAGTCGTCAAGACCGCAATCATAACGAGCCAACACATTGCCTAGACACGTTCTCTGCAAAGCGTGTCAGTGATAGAGAATGTTCCCTTTCGAAAATTTATACTGACTATACAAGGCGGCAGCTGCTGCACTTGTGTCTGGTTCACCTCGAGCTTGTCTATTTGTCGAAATTGCTTCACTTCACCATTCAGGCTTGGAAGCGCAATGCGACTGTTCAAGCCCACAGCCGTATGGTGGAGGTCTAATGCCGATGCGGCACACGTCCACACCAACGTGAACAGAAGCACGACATCAGGATCGATTCTCATAGTCCAGGCATGTCCGATACTTGCTGGATCATCTGGATGCCCAACAAGTACTTCGGGATGAAGCTGAAATCTTTCCGAAAGGGAAGACGGTGTGGTTTTGACGGGCCCGATGCCATGGCTACAGGTTCAGCAAGATCCTTCGCTTGCAGAGGAGGAGTCGGTGGTAAACTCTATCGATTGCAAAGCAGGTCAACTGCCTCGCTCATTTTCTGGGACAGGAAAGGCTGCCGTGTGCGGGTGGGTTGTCGCGCCGTCGGTAGACGCTGCAGATCACTCTAGACCGGCATCAATCTTGCGTGTGGTTGTTGACTGCAGTGGTTTCCTTGAATCAGTGGTTTTCTCGTGCTCCTGAAAGAACAGCTGTATGCTTTCAGTCGCGGCATCAAGAGCGATTAGCGTGCAACAGCTTGCTCCTGTTTCACGCACGGGCGTACTGTAGGCATCAAGGAATATGCGATTCTCCGGCGCTCGAGCTCATCATCACAACGGAGCGAGTTGGATCCTCTTGGCTTGGTTGGTCCGTGATGTCAATGGCAGCGCCACAGCTTTTTTAGAGACCAACGGTGTGGAATCAAGCCGGGGACAGAATCCGGAGAGAAGCACGCTTTGATGTTCAGGACTGCGATCGTCAACCAGGTTCAGGGAATTCGCCTGCCGTGAACAGAGTGTCTTGTCATGAATCGCGGAGCCTCATCTCAAGCATCGTAAGGAGGATGCTACTGGCAGTGTGAAATGCAGGATCCTCCGTTGTACTGTAAGAAGAGGGTGATGACCGCACGCAGAGTTTGTGCCTGAAGATCTCTCACACAGGGTAGAGTTTGGAGAGCTGTATATTTATCAATAGCAGACATTCTGTTATCACTTCACTCCGCTCACTTGCAGACCGCTATGGTATCCATGGCCAACGACGAGAAGCTTGACTGTGCGAGGGCAGGCATAGCAGGCAGCGTGTACACTCCGATTCTAGACCCTCAATATCCGCCTCGCCACGCGAAGGAATACGAGGCGAAGATGCCAAGAGGATGGGGTGGCGGCGAGGCGAGCAAGCGCGAAAGTCTGGAAGAAGTGGCACGGCAAACGGGCCGTTCTCCGTGTCAGGCGCTCGGACGATAGGGTAGGAGAGACAGCGGCAATTGCGATCAGAGGAGGCATAGTAGTGGACAGATGATTGATGGATAATTCTTAGTAGACATGATAAGAGAATGCAGAAACACAGAGTGCTGTAGCATGCCAAAGGCGGATTATTAATATCATTTCAGCTTTGTTGCTATCCAGAGCCCGTGTGCCATGCCGTATCCAAGCCTCCCAGCTCCCAAGCCTTCCCAAAGGCCAGTCCACAAAGAACACTGTACACCAAACGTCCATCACTCTGATGCTTCGTCATCGCTTATCATGCCGATAATGATCAACACTGCTCGAGCTTCTCAATTCCGAAGACCTCGAAGCAAACTCCTTCCCGCGGGCACATTCGCTCCCTAAACAATTCCCATGCGCCAGCGATCGATCGCTGCAGCCTGGTTCGGATCCAGAGGAGGTTCTACAGCAGCGCCCATACCCATAGCCATAGCCGAAGGAGCATAGTTCATCTGCTGTGCCTGTGGTGCGTACCCACCAGCAGCCATACCCATCATAGACGGATGCGAGCCAGGCATCATGGAAGTGTGTCCTCCGTTGAGAGCATAGTAAGCCGGAGAGTTCATCATTGATTGTTGCTGATAACCCGTCATGCCCGCAGTCTGCCCATACCCGTGGTTCATGCCGGCTGTAGGCGAAGCGAAGTATTGATTTCCTCCACCCATGCCGAACATGGCTTGCTCACTTGCTGGTTGCTGCAGCGGGACGCCACCTCCGTTGTTGTTGAAGTGGCCGGCTGCGAACGCGCCATTGACAGGTCTACTCCGCTGTTGGCCGAGTAGGCCGCCGATGTCTGGTTGTCTCTGAAAGGCCGCATCGGCAACACCCATGCCCATGGCGGCGTTGTGCGAACCGCCCTGGAAAGCGCCGTTTGCAGGTCGACTTGCTTGTTGAGCAAGAAGGCCACCAGATGACACTTCGCGGGTCATGCGAGGACGTGGGTCGACAAGGGGCTTATCGAGCATGTGACTGGATGACCGCATGTTGGTGTTTGCCAGCTCCATCTTCTTCTGCATTTGATTCTGGGCGCTGGTATGAAGTAGCGTCCCATGGGCAGCTTGCTGCTGCTGGGCACCAAGGCGCAATCCAGCTGGATTCGCAGATAGCAGGTTGGCCATACTTTGACTAGTTCGCATGAGCGGTCTCGCCATCGGTTCTGATTTCGGCAGCTCGCCTGATGCCTCGCGCTCTCGCTGGAGACGCGCGCGACGCCGACCGAGCGTCTCGTCTTCTGGCGGCGCGCCCGCCTGTGCCTGAGCCTCCTTGATGGTCGACTTATCGTCATCCTTCGGATCAGGGTTCTTGACTCCGAGCCCGCCGCCGAATTGACCGAGAACATCGTCCGTAAAGCTGCTCTCGGGTCGCTCGCCGTTCTTCGGCTTGACGTCCATGATAGCTGTATCAAGACCATCTTTGATCTTCAGTCGTCGAAGCCTCTGGCCCAAAGTCTCTCCCTCTTCCTCGTCCTCTTCGGGCGGGGTACCCGCAGCCGCCAAATGCATCTGGGAAGCGTTGGCAGCCTTCGTCATTCGAGGTGGAGCATTTGGATTCAATCGATTCCGTCGGTGGCTTAATGGTTCATTGTCTTCCAGCTCACGCTTCTCCATCAGGCCTAAAGGACGGTTCCAGTCATCTTGGTTTCCGTACTTGCGGACTGCAGTGCCATTCTTCGATGGGAACAGCATACCCAATGGTACATCATCATCCTCCCCGTTCTCGTCTTCAGCTGGCTGATTGTTTGGATCTTCCCAGGCAAGAGCAATCTTCTTCTTCTGCCTCTTCCTTGCTTCAATCTGCTCCACCGCATCGAGTTGTAACAATGTGCTATGCATTCCGTTCGGAAAGGCCGTCGCGGCAGTCCTGTTACGAGACTTCAATTGAGCTTTTCGCACCTGGAGTTCGGCAAGCAGCGTAGAAGGCTGCGCGAATATCGGGTCCTCAAGATCCCAATCGTCGCGTGCTGCCTCCTCCTTGAAATCTTCATCGATCTGGTCGCCTTCGCCCAGAATCTTGCTCGGTGCGACAGATTGTGACCCGCTAGGAACACGCTGTTCGTCAGCTGGAATGTCTGTGTTCGCTACTTGCGCAATGAGGCCGGACTGGCGCCTCATAGGATCATCGATCTCACGAGCTGGTGTCCTGGCAGGCTCCTCATTCTTCTCCAGCTCATCTCCCGCACTCATTCGTCCCAAACTCATCTGACTGTTCTTCTTCCGCAATTTGTTACCACCCTCATTGAAGTCCAGGTTACTAGCCCGACTTGCAGGTCTCTTCATCTCGCCATCGATATCCCCGCTGGTTCTCCTGAAGAAATTGTTGATGCTACTACTACGTTTCTTCTTAATCTTTGGCTTCCCTGCCGAGCCCTCTGACTTATTACCAAGCGTTCCAAGCGTAGTCGCCGTACTGCTTCGGTTGTACATCGGCTTCTCGGGAGCGTAGACTGTGCGTCGGACATCGCCAGCGAAGGGGTGGTCTGTGAAGGCAGTGACGGGAGCAGTTGCTGAAGACGCGAGAATGGCGTCCAGTGTAGCCACAGCAGACTCGCCTTTGACCTCCACGTTCTGCGGTATCGAAGGGTGCTCGAAGTAGAGCGATGCTCTGAGCTGCGGCGGTAGGTTCTGTGCATCGGCAACACTCATGCGTTGATTGAGCATGCCACGAGGGTGTTCCGAGTGTGCTGACCGCGGCGATTGTTGCTGTTGCTGCTGCGAATACACGGAAGCCGACTCCGATCCCGATCGTTGGCTTCGCACGCCTTCGTTGAACTCGATTGGTGGTATCCATGGTGCAGACTCTCTGTTCTGTCTCGGCATGTCAGCCAGCATTTGCGATCTCCTCTGAGCCTGGATATGAGCGGGAGGTGCCTTCGATAATCGCTTGGGCAGGTTCAGCATGCGTGGCACAGGAGCGGGATAATAGACCATGTCTTCACCCGGCGGTGGCGCTCCGTACGAGATTGGTCTCGCGCGTGGTGTCCGTAGCATAGAAGCAGCATCTCCGAGTGTGCCAGAAGACGTCCTTGCGGATACTCTCCGGACTTCGTTGCCCTCCTGATCCAACTCGACATACTCCTCCGTGTCGGGGTTGAAGTGCACGCCATCGAAGTCCTTGAATGCAAGTTCCGCCTCTTGAAAGGTATCTGCCGAATGTGGTCTAAGTGGAGATTCTTGTTCGGTCTGGTAGTCTTGCTGTTGTTCCTGCATCGGCGGCGTGGGAGGAATGGTAGCTAACGACTCTTCAATTTGACCGGCGATATGGTCGTAGCGGCGTGAGAAAGACGACTGGCTGGCCTGGCGAGACATGGCGTGCTCTTGACTGTACAATGAAGCACTGCTGGGAGCAAGAGGTGAGTCCAACGGTCGGCCCTCTTGCAGCGGCTCGACCATCTGGTAAGCTAACTTTGAAGACGACTTGGACGCGGAGGCGGCCCTGGAAGCATGTGTGCAGCTACCAGACAGCACACTCCCTGTCGGCGAAGTGATGAACCCTCCTGGACTGTATCCCCCCAGTCTCGCGTAACCGTTCACGTCGACGATGGAATTGGAACTGCCACGGCTCCTGCCACCCAGACTGCCACTGTCAACCCTTCGGGGGCGGAAGAGCGACTCCTGATGATGAACAGAATAGTTACTGCTTTGGATCGAGTTCTGCCGGCTGCGACTGATGCTGTTCTCCCGTTCGC
The DNA here is from genome assembly GCA_031771865.1 of Nothophaeocryptopus gaeumannii. Taxonomy (NCBI): domain Eukaryota; kingdom Fungi; phylum Ascomycota; class Dothideomycetes; order Mycosphaerellales; family Mycosphaerellaceae; genus Nothophaeocryptopus; species Nothophaeocryptopus gaeumannii. Next base: position 613,602 of record JASISA010000041.1, on the reverse strand, counting down.
GCACCTTTTGCTCCTCTGACATCTTCCTGATCTCCTCGCCCAAATCAGATCCGCTCTGCGATAGCGTCTCTGCGCTGGCCTCTAATCGCGAGAGGGTCGCCTCCTGCAGTCCAAGGGCCAGATCTGGTCTCGGCGACGAGAGTCTAACTTTAGACACTCGCCGCTTGAAGGGTGGCGCCTCAGGCATCACATACGATTGGCCGATTGGCCGCGCAGGCTGGTGTTCCATGGACGCCTCGTTCCGTTCTCGTATTCATGTCATCAACGGGTGGTCGGGTACAGAGATGGTTGAGATGGTTGTCGTGGAATAGTGTGCACATCAATATTGTGTGAAAGTAGCAAATCACGGGGACAACACCAGACGGCGGCGGCGGACTTGGTCTAGGACTTGCACTTGACTTGCACTGGCGCAGCTTGGGACACCACGCGACCTGCTGCTACGAGTGCCCTGCACAGCTGGGGTCTGGGAAGCAATCGCGCCTCGAACGTGTGGGATGCGCATCCTATCGGCTAACCGCAAGACTATCGAAAGCTGCATGGACAAGGTTGTTGAAGTAAGCAAACGGGTCACCCACCCATACCCATAACTAACTAATTACCCGGCTCTTCTGGGACTTCTGTGTGCACATCGCGCAAGCCGGCAGCGCACAGCCCCAAATTGGTACGACAGACAGCCGCCCTACCACGCGCTCCGGCAGTCGAGCACTCGGTGTACTGGTGACAGTGGAAGCAGATGCAGATGCCGGCTGACTGGACGCACTGATTAACCGTACATCCATCCACCTGCGCAACCGTTTCGAGACCAAGCTTTCGAGCCGGCTGCGATAGCGTCCTGTAACGTGACCGCATCACCACGGATTCAATAGGACCTCCAGGATTTGGCTTTTCTTCTCAATTCGTTATCAGCGCCTGTTCACTCGTATGCGTGAAGGTGCTGTACTTTGGAAGTGAGAGACGTTTGGCAGCGGACACAAGCGAGACGGGACGGGAAACGGCAAACGGCTCCGACCCTGCGCTAGAGTTAGCAACGTCTGTTGACATCTACTTGAAACGAATCTATTGTTTCCAAAAAACCAATCCTTGCTTCCAAGATCCTCACCCGTTGCGACTCTCCTGACGCATTGCCTCTTCCAGACTCAACGACATCTCCCGCAGGTCAACAATGGCATCCGGAAACGTGTCGCGAGATGAGGTGTCGTCCGGTGGAGGGGCTTTTCAAGGCTTTTCAAGATATGCCAGTCGAGGCATCCTACGTACGCATGGCAAGCGGCTGGGCTAAGGTCTCCGGACCAGGCATCTTCATCATGGTTCCGACCATCTTCACCGACACAATGTCAGCCGTGACAATGGGCTTCGGAGGAGGCAGCTTCGGAGCCGCGATATGGGGAACCGCATCTTTTCCCTTTCTGGTCATGGCTTGTTGAGGATTTGTCTTCGGCGCTGTCCAATTTACCGAGATGCAGTGCGGCAAAACACTGATAAGCCTCGACAGATATCCCACGCTCATGCAACTGCATCTGGATGAGAGCTGTGCTTGGCGCGGATGTGGTCAATATCGACGGCCAGAGCTCACGCTGCCGCATGCTGATGAGAGTCGGGTGAGGAAGGGGATGATGCTCAGCCGGCGCTTGGTCATATCAACGAGGTGAGAAGCTTGTCTGACGTTCCTGGTGTGCCACATGTGATGCTTCAGAGGCAACTCGCCGTGCACTTACTGCGAACTGGTAGGAGCTGTAGGCATACTGACTCGTAACAGGCCAAAGAGGACATTTTCGTTGAAGAGAGTGCCAAAGCCAGAGCACGGCAATACACAGACATTCGACCATTCGAGAACCACCAACAGGACGTAGAATGATCCATCGCACGGCAGATCGCAAATCACATGTTGTGCTACCTCCTGGAGAAGTTGCGTGTCTCCATTGCAGCGGGTCCTTGCAGGGATCCGACAGTGCTGTCGAACGTCACTCTTCTGGTCCATAACAAACATCGAGCGAGAACGCGTCATCAACTTCCAATATCGTCGAAACGGACTCTGAGCGGTAGAGAACTTGCAAAAACATGTGCATTGCGTGAGATCTTCGATTTCGCTAGTAATCGGTATGAAGTCGGCGCTGACCCGTCTCTAGCGAGAAACGCGCCATGGAGTTGCGTACTCGCTGGAGACAGGCCTGATGCGCAGAGCGAGACACGTCCTTATCCAACTGCATTCGCCAAGGCCAAGGACTCTTCTTCAAGGTACGCAAGCCTCAGGTTGGCGATGCAATGATCGCATGACCATGATCACATCTACCAACCACCCTTTGCGAATTGCTGCTTCGTTCGCTCCACGATACCCATCGGCAGCACGAAGACTGGGTGGACCGGTATGACCAGGTCCTTATCATCAATGGCAAGGCCCTGCTTCTCTTCGTCGGATGGGCCATTCGCAGTCCACTGGAAGCCGGCTGTCAATCTTCCGGATACATCTGTCGTGGCAGCGTTGAAATCGTAGTGGTAGTGATTTATGGCAGCACTCAGACCGGCAAGCGAGTAGCAAGTGTGGTAAGCGTCCGGTCGCGTTGAAGGCTTATCGCGCATGCCGCCTACCTTGCCTGGTTGCTGGCCGCAGCAAAGCAAGTATCGGACTAGACCTTCTCTGCTCCAGAGATCATTCGTCTTGCCAGCAGGTGTCGAGCCTGCAATAGCGGCCCCGATAAGTGCCCAGCATCCCCCAACCCAGTGACTATAGCAAGCATCAACCAGCTTGTTCGTACGCCCCGCAAAGCCACCTTCAGGCGACGTTTGAATCCCCGTCAACCAGGCCAGCAGCGCCTCGACGTTCAGGTATTTCGGTACACTGCGATGCGGCGCATCAAGTATACTCAAACAAGCCAGCGCACAAAAGGCATAAGCCCCGTGCGCCTCGTTCGTAGGCGCACCCGCAACCCCACCCTCATAAGTTTGACACCTGCCCACCCACTCTCCCAATCCATCCGTCAAACTCGTCAATCCCGCCTTCCTCGCCGGCGCATCCTCCGGCAGCTCCAAAGGCAAATTCAACAAAGTAATCGCAGTCATAGCGCAATAAGCGCCCCTCACATCCTCTTCCCCTCCAATCGCCATCCTAAACCCTCCATCCGCCTGCTTCACCTGTCCCAGAAATTGCCACATCCCCTTCCTATCCACCACCTCCAATCCACCCACCGCCGCAAGAGCAAGCAACGTTGCGTATGTGCCTGCCAAATGACTCATCTGTCCATGTCCACCACCAAAACCTCCCGTTGGGTTCTGCAAAGGTCGAACAGTCTCCATAAGTCGGTCTCTGTAAGTTGATACATCTTTTCCGAGGAAGGAGAGACCACCCATACACCAGTAGAATACCCATGGACGACTTGCATCGAGGGCGACGTAGGGTGCGGGTAAGGGGCCGATGCTACCTTCGAGGAAGGCGATGTGTTTTTCGCGGTTCAGGTGTGGAATGGAGTGGCTGTTGAGCGGGAGAGTGAGGGATTGTTCGCCTGTGAGTAGGGGGGTGCATTCTGCTGTTGTTTCGGTTTGTTTTTCTGAGGTTTCGGTGGGGGAGAAGTCATGGTCGGGGAAGAGGTTGAAGGTTGATGGATGGAGCCATGGTGGGAGGTTTGAGGGTTTCTTGACGTGATTGCCTGGGAAGGGTTTGCCTGAGGGCTCGGAGTCGACGTCTTCGTATTGAGAGTCTGAATCGTCCGATGGAAGTTCTTCTACTCGATTTTGGGTGTTGAGGGGTTCGTCGAGTGTGTCTTCTGGTTCTGATTCTCGGAGTTCGGTGAGCGCCATTTTGGCATTCCAAGTTCTAATGAATTCGAATTTCCAAAGACGAAAGTGGTGTGGTGGTTCTTGCTGCAGTGTCGAACAAAGATGACATCGAGAGCAGCGTTTGCAAGAAGGTCGTTTCCAGAAAGCGTTCCGCGTTAGTATTGTTCCAAAGGCATGTTGGAGTGAAGGGCCGTACTTTGGCTGTGACAGATCAGTTCCAAAAGACAGTACAAACGCTAAGAACGATGCGCGGGGGAAATGCAAGTCGTGAGTGACTGCCAAATGCAGAAGTAGTGTAACGGACCAAGTGAGTAAGTGAGTGAAGGTCTGCGGGTGCGAAGGCTGACGTGCAGAAGCGAACTTCGACCTTTGACACTCAGTTATTCGAGGTCGATAAAACAGCCACCCGTACCATGTCGGTCAACGATATGATCGCATCGTCATATGCTGGCATCACTTATACTGCTGGATTCTTCGTCGCGATATTTGTTTCCTTCAACATGGTTGTTCATACAGTTATGGCAAAAGGTTTTATACCAGAGATTCTGGTTGTACCAATGGCGAGGGTCCGAGCGCGAAGTCAGTGCTCACGATCATGCCTGAGGGAACATCGACGTCCATCTCAACATCCATCAACGGAATACACAGCACCAATCCACGGCATGTGATAACGCAAGCAGCGCAGCATACGAGCTGCATCTACACGACAACCATACACTACCACGACCATGGCGCGAGCCAACGATGGCAGCAGGCGCATCCTGCCCTTCCGAATACCCATGTTCCGCGTCTTCTATAGCATCACCTACACCATCCTCTACATCCTGACGCTAGTCTTCCTCGCCATCACCCCTGTGTCGATGATATGGTCCTCCGTCAAGCAGTCGTCCTTGCAGTACACGTTCATGATCGGAGGAAGCTACATTCTCACACTCATCTTCGCCGTCTTCATCTACAGCAGCCGACTGTACACTAACAGATCGGTTTTGTCTGCTGTCGGCAAGGCATACATACCGATTGAGCATGGAGAGATTGGAAAGATTGTGCGCAAGATGATCGTACGGCAATTGGAGAGGAGTGCGATAGTAGCTTGGGAAAGCAGACCGCGAGATTTGTATGGCGAGATACTGTTGGCGGAGCGAGAGGGGATACTGCCAAAGGAATCGGACGGCGTCACCGCGAATGACTACCTGATTGGGACTGTGATTCACGTAGATCCGGTCGACCCGCCTTGGGGAGATATTCAACATCCAGGCTGGTCGTCGCCAAGCCATAAGGCAGAGAACAAGAATCCGCATGTGAACTTCGCAGACGTGGTCGCGGAATTGCCGAACTTAATTGAAGCCCGAGCAGTCTCTCTGGCTCATTCCGATCCAACACTCACACCCGTGCAAGGCGAACCAGTCGCCGCTGATCCAGTAGTTGTCGATTTACTGACAAGACCCGGAAATATGGCCATGCGCGAGTACTTGACTCAGCTGAACTTCCTTCGACTAATACAGCCGCCCGAGATTGGCGAGAGCTTCTTGACGCAGTACGAAAAGGCTCGCTTTGGAGGAGTCCCAATCATGCCTCCTGACTTCGAGAGTCTCATGGCCACTTTTGCACAGCTTCTGTCTGGAATGGAAAGACTCGACCCGGCTATCGTACGCGAGATTCGATCTCAGGCGGAGGACAAGGCCTCCATGGTAGACATGCCGATTTCGTCCCTCCCATATCCCGACCAAATGGAGCCGCTCAGAGATATCTCGCCTGCTTCGCGCTCGCCAGAATCAAGCCGAATCAGCCCGGTCACTGCAAGAGAAGGCCAATCCTCCCGCGCTGCGACGTCATATCTGTCTCCGGGCGCGCAGAGCGAAGAGAGCCTGGGATCTGTTATTCACAGGACTTCGGACGATGTCGATAGCTCCCCATCACGGAATAGATCCGCTTTTCCTGTTTACAGCGTGCAGGCTCCTAGCTCGTCTACACTTCCAAGCGATGCTGGAAGTGTGCTGGTGCACGATACATCAGAAGTTGGCTGAAAGTGGCCTGATTCAGTGCTTCGGATTCATGATCTATTCGCCACCATCTCAGCGAAGGGAAAGTAGAAGTGCTTTCGCGCAAGAGTCCGCCTCCGAATAGAAAGTGGACACATCGGCGAACATTCTCCTCGCGATATCAAGCAGGACAACAGAGCGACTGGCACAAGCAGCTACCACTGCCATACCTTTGCCGGTGGCCACTGGGTTTACCCCTTCAGCGTGGCATATGAGGATGGCAGTGGCCTCATCGAAGATCCAAATGCTCTCAGAAGTCACGGTTCTGTGGCGACATATTTTGCGATCAACAGGATGCGTGAATTGTGGACGATTGCGAGCCTTTGGCTGCAGCGGCGGCGGAGAGCGGTGTGTCAAATCTGCTGAGTGGGCAGTAAGTATTGTGGTACATTAAATGCGGGACTTACCCAAGGGAGCTAAAATATGTTGAAAGATGAGATGGAGGATGGCGTTGGTGCCCATGAGAAGCGTTTGACATTGAACGTAATTGATTGGACAAAGACTGGTTCGAGCTGAAAGTTCGTATCTCCTGATTTCTCGTTTCAATCATGCTCTTACCTCACTGCCTTCTCGCCCAGGATGTCGCTGATGCAGTGAGCCGTTTCAGGCTGCTTCTCTATGGTACACCGATGCTTCGCGACAAAAGTATGCCTCTCCCATGTCGAATCCTTCGCCCCTGAGGACCGCTCTCCACAATCCTCCCCGTCTCTAGACCGGGCATATCCAGCCTTGACGCAGCAAACGCCCACCCCAACCAACCTAACCCCGATATCGCACGGATAGTCGGACTTTCGACTAACCAAATCGACGACGCCGGGGGGCCAAAGGTGGGCATCTGAACAGGGTCAGCGAGCGACGACGGTATAGTGTTCAGGTTCATGGGCGGATATCGATCGGCGGTGGCGGTCGTGGATACATGTTCCGAGGTGGTGGATTCAGTGTCGATATGCAGGCTAGGCTCTCCGGAGACAGCGCAGGGCGTCTTCAATGCTAGCTGATGGGTTCGGTGGGTTCTTGCGCGGCCGCTTCAATGTTGGACCGAAATCAACGAGTTCCCCCAGCAGTTGTCAATCGGCTCTTGGACCTCCTCGAGTTGCTCAAATCGCTCCGCTGCAAGTTGATGAAGGGGCTCCAAGCCATACTTGTCCGCGATAGCGTAGACCAGAACTGTGAAGAGCGGCAAGGACATATATTCGGGACGCATGGATGAAGGGTAGGTGAGGTAGTACATGTAGTGCACAAGCACTGCAAACACGGCCGGATTCTCGTCGAGTTCGAAAGTAGGATTACTTAGTGACGCCTTCCTATTCAATATCAATTGATGTGTTCAGTATACATTACAGGGGTGGGTTTTTTGCGAAGTCATCATTCGACAGTGCCCGCTTCCGTCCACTCAAGTCCACTATCGGTAGGCCCAGGCGTCTCATGTGCTAGATCGTGACAGCACCATCTTGAAGCGCAGCCAACTGTTGAAGCTTTGATAGACAACGAAAATAATCCAGCCTCTCACTTCAGCCCATTCTCTACCCACCAAGTCGCCGTCTGAGCGGAGTAGCAGCCCTTGGGACAGGAAAAGTGCGTTGGTGGTGGATCGTTGATGAAGAAGACCTCATGCTGTTTTGGGCACTTATACTTCTTCAGCTTGGGGCATGTGTCCTCCAAAATGTCCGCACCAAATTCTGGGAGTCCGCGAATGACATTGCGAAAGGTCGAGTAGCGGTCGTTGAGTTTTGGGTCCAGAAGTTCTGACATGTGTTTCCCCACCGTCTTGACGACATATCGCCGTAGACGATCATCTTGAGCCGGAGTGGTCTCATAAACCTGCTTGATGGCCTCGGAAAAGGCTGGTGTGTTCCACTCGTTCTCGCAACGCTCCTTAAATTTCTCCGCGGCGAGTGTCCTATCACCGTTAGCCGCTGAATAGAGGGAAGTAATTAAGGTTATCAAATTAACATGAGCGGTTTGATGAAGTACTTATCGGCGATGGCAAAGACTTGCACGTCTAGGGCGATCGGCGCGACATGCTCGTCGTTGTTGCTGACGTCGCCATAGTCTCGCTTGTACATGTAGTTCAGCATGGCCTCGATGACCTGCGGATCGTCGTCGAGTCTGATCTCCTTCTTCTCTTTCTTCTGAGAAACGAGTCAGCTAGTATTCTCAGGAGAGACTTGAGTGATACAACTGGCCTCCTCGAGTTGAGCGCCGCGATGAAGAGTGATCTCCAGGGCTTCGGAGTGGGCGCAGATGACAAACTTGTGAGCTTTCCATTCGTGACTGTGGCCCTCACACTTGATAGTCACATCGCTGTAAGCTTTCGTCTGGTAGAGCCTGCCGAACGTTAGCGGATGTGATGAAGATGTTTCGATGCCCATACTCTTCGGCGAAGGTGACGAAAGGCTTCAAAGCCGCCGGTATGTCAACGACTTCAGGTTCCTCCTGCTTTTTAGCCATAGCAGATGTCAATTAGTGGACAGGCCAAAGGAGATGTTGATGGAGTGTGGAGCAGGATGGCGATCCTTGTAAACGACAGTGTTTGACAGGAGACGCGAGAAGCCGCTCGAACCCACTTCTCGGATGAAGCTATATTCGTGATCGCATGTGAACACCACCACTTCACATATCCTTCCCACCACTGACTGAAGAGTCCACATTCTGAAAAGGCTCTATCCCAACCGTGCACGCCTTGTTGAGCCCCTGAGAGACTTCTGTTCCCGACATTGCGCACAAACGAATTGGACAGGCGGTGGCGAGCCGACTTCTAGACCATTTTCGGAGGAAGTGCTGTGCTATCTCTTTCTGGACTTCGGCTTCGGCTTCGCCAGCTCGCGGCACACATCGATGCTGAACTCCGGAATGTCTTTGACCACTTGCAAGAAAGCCCTGAATTTTGGCTTGGAGTCCTCGGCGAACAGACTGGAGGCCCAGATTCCGACACTGTCGAGTATGGCGGCCTTGAGCGTACCATCGCCGTCGGGTAGATTAGTGTATACCTCCCTGATAGCATTTGCAAAGCCAATCGTATCAAAGTCGCGAGCGCATGAATGTCTGAAACGGCCAGCTGCCATGTTCCTTAGGAAGCGTCAGTCTGAATCTGATACAGCTTTGGAACTAATGACCTACTTCAACGATTCCACAAGGTACTTGTCTGCAATTATGAAGACCATTGCGTCCCAGATCAATTCTTTGCCGGTCGCCTGTGAGACATGATAGTCCGCTGAGTAGAAATACTGAAGCATGGCATCGATGGCGGGCGGGCTGTCATCCAGTACCAGCTCACCCTTCTCATTCACACCCTTCGCGAGTGTCAGCAGTGGCACCTGTGGAAAGCGTCGCATCGGACAAGACCTGAAGCTTTGCACCGGTGATGAGATGGGCCTTCAAGGCCTCGGACCAGCCGCAAACGACCACCTTGTGAACTCTCCATTCACGCAAGGACGACTCATGTTTGATGGTGAGGTCGCTAAACTCGCCGCTCCAGAAATACCTGACCCTCAGTCAGAACTGTCTGTCATCCGCTGCCATCATTTTGACCGCTCACCCCCCACTGCGTCGGCCACAGATGTCGGCCGTCGCTTCTGAGAGTCTCCAGGCCGCGTCGGGATTTCCTCGTGCTTCCTTTTTGCGGCCATCTTGAGAGCAGCACGGGCGGAAGGAGCGCTGGTGACCGTCGTTCGTTTAATGTATGCCTTGTGTTCGGTGAGATGCTGTGTGTTGTAGTGTACTCGCTCACCGCCCTGAATTTGAGGCCCCAAGCTTCAACCACCGCGCGAGGAAAGAGCAGTTTCACCCCAGGCAGCCAACTCACACAAGGAAGGAACGAACACGCGAACACGCGAACCCACGCGTCTGGAAGTAAATGCAAGCTGAATTCGTCAGGAACATACTCACTACACGCCCTCACTTCACTTCCCAACAGCCCAGCCCGCCAACTTGTTCATCAACTCATCGCCATACTCCGGCTGCACATCTCGCCCTTCATCATCCAGATTGCCCAAGTAGTTCGTGATGTCTCTCCCATCAAACTCCCTCGTATCAAACCCATTCCCGAGGAAGGCAAAGTGATTATCATCCCAGTGCTCGATATCATACTACCACCAAAAACGTCAGCAACCATCTCATCATCCGTCTCAGTCCTGCGGAGAGTATACTCACATCTTCATACCTAACCCGTCCCATCAAATGCAAAAAACTCAACCTCGAACCAGGATAAACCGCCGCCTGTCCCTCCACCTTCCCCTGTTTAAACCAACTCCTACACCCACTGGTCCAAGCCGTCCTCTTCAAAAACAGGTCCGCATGCCGTCTGAAATCCACACACGGTTTCCATTTCGGCGTGAAACTCTTTATATTCTCTTCTTGTCCCTTGGAAATAACGTCGAACATATACTGCGTCCAACGCTCGATCAAGGGCATGAAGCTTCCATGGCCCAGGGGACCGTAAGGACCGCAAAAAGAGAAATGATTCGGGAATGAGGGGATAGCGACGCTGAGGTAGGATGTCACGCCGTCCTTTTCTGTCCAGATGTCCTTCAGATCTTTGCCATGTGCGCGGAAAGGGAAACGAGGAAGCCAGGACGTATCGAATCCCGTAGCGCATATAACAACATCGCACTCATGTTCCTTCCCGGATTGATCGACGAAACCCGTGTCTGTGAAGCGGCCGATTGCTTCGGTGAAGATGGATGCGTTAGGAGCAACCAGGGCTTCGAGATATCCCGGGGCGGGGGTAGGACGACGACAACCCGGGTTGAAATTTTTGGGGATGATCTTATCGCAGAGGCGGGGATCGTTGTTGAGTTTGCGGGCCATCTGTTCGTAGGAGAATTCGCGCGCGTCCTTGGCTTCTTGGGAGCCTTTGATGATGAATTTGAAGCGTTGATTGAGTTCGTTTTCGACTTGTTTGCGGTATTCCATGTACTTTTTGGGGTTCTCTTCGAGGTACTTGAGTTGTTCGTCGGTGTATCGGAAGTTGGCGCCGTCATTGCCTGCCCAGGTTTGGGCGAAGCCTGCTGTGATCCAGATCGGACTTCGCACCCAGTGGTATAGCTGCTTCACATGCGGTTGAATCTTCGCAACGATCTGGACTCCCGAGCTGCCAGCGCCGACAACGGCGACTTTCTTGTCTTTGAAGTCAAAACCTTCTTCATATGCAGCTGAATGCATGAGCTTGCCCTTAAAGTCTTTGAGTCCAGGAATGTCCGGCCACTTGAAGTTGTTGAGAACACCCCCAGCGTTGATGAAGTATTCTGCCTCATCTGTGGACTCCTCTCCGGAGACCAGATCCTTAACTTTGATAATCCACTTCCCCTTGTCCTCGTCCCACTCAACGTGGCTGATTTGGTGCTGGAGCTTGATGTACTTATTGATGAAATCGTTTCGATCGTATAGGTCTTTGATATGCTCCCAAATCTCGGGAGAGTAGGAGTAGAAATGCGACCAAAGCTTGATTGCCCAGCTGAATTGGTAATTCACCGAAGGAATGTCGCAAGCGCAGCCAGGATACCGGTTCTCATACCATGTGCCTCCGACATCTTTGTTCTTCTCATATACCTTGATCTTGACGTTTTGTAGTTGCTCCTCCGCTTTCTTGAGGAAGTTCAAAGTGGAAGCACCAGCTCCCATCACGACCACCTTCACCTCTCGTTTTGTGCCATACGGTTGCTCTCGTATTTGATAGCCGGTCTCGTCTCGGTCAGGGATGAGCCAACCATCTCGCTCGGCGGTGGGATTGTTGCGGCGTATGTCGTCTACATCGTTGTTGGCGTAGATGTTACTCGGCGCGTCGTGTTTGATAACCATGTCGCTGAGTTCTGCTGCTGTAAGTTCTGATCGATGGTATGCTGATGTTCTGAAATGTTCTGATCTTGTACTGCTAGTGTGAGCACTCTTCCTCGCTGTCAAGATGCGATCACTATATAGAACTTGTGAGATGAACACCCTACATTTGCAGATACAGCATGGAATCCTTTACTTGCTGTGCTCGTCATGATAAAGCTACCTGTGAGATGCGGCCGCGACCTCGGGCCAGCACGCCAACTCGGCGGGGAGACGTGTGGAGTTGAGCAACGTGAGATATGAAGTCTTGGCGGCGAGCGTGAGGTGTGCCTTATTGCCGGCACCCATGGAAAGTCTCCCGACCACCGCTGGCCGACGGTACAAAGACACGTGGACGTCGTTTCGGTTTTGCGTGTGAGACTGTTGTGTGAGTGTGAGGGATACCCTGGAGTCAGCGAGAGAGGTTGTGCAGCATCATTGCCAGACACGGCCTCTTATGAGCTTCTCTGCCCTTTCTCCCAACTAGGCTGGGTTCCTGCGCGATCCAACAGAAGTCGGAATACTGTACCGTGTGCCCGGAATAGCGACGTGGCAGAATATGGACGAGGATGGCGTGTGTTGTGCAGCGGCGGAGAGGGCGAGCTTCCATCATCGGAGTTACCGTGAACGGTTGGTACTGGCTGACATTCTTCGATGCGCCCTCGTCCTCCGGTTCCTGCAGCATCCTGAGACGTTGGCTTCGAAGTCCATGCGATGACTGAATATAGCCCTCTGTAAGACTAATCCAGGATCTTGGTGGGTCGTTCAATAATGTCTTTGTCGCTGTCATTGGAGTCATCCGAAGTACTGGCTTGAAGAGAAACGAAACTCGGTGTACGCGTGGAATCGTTCTCTCTCTCCCTCTCTCTCAGACTTCCTAAGTAGCCGCCAGCGAAGCCTTGGCAAGCAAAGTCGTGGGCATCTGGGCCATCTTCAGTGACGCAACGGCGCAGTCGTCTAAACAGATGCCACAGTCGTCGAGGAATGCACTGAGCTGGAGAACGTCATTGGGACATTGAGCAGCATTGAAAGGACAGTGAAGTGGTCACCGTCTCCGGCCCGGAAGCAGTGCGAACATTGCGACTCTGGCCGGGCTGAGGCGTGGAAAGGAAAGGCTGTAATCTAGTTCTAGTGCTTGGAAAGTCGCATGCAGCAGCTGGGCGCCGTAGCAGTCAGCTCTCACACAACATCGCCGGCTACACTTCTTGCCCATCATCCTCTGCTCTTCCACCATATTCCTCTTGCACATCGCGAAACGATCCCCAGCTGCCCCCGCGAAACTCAGGCGCGGAAGTTTATCTGGGCTAGAACAGCCAGGTTGACCTATCAGTCGGGAGTGGTGGGCTCGATACCCTCGACCGGACTCACCAGAGACCAGGAGCAGCCAGCAGCCGACGAGCCCGCGAGCGAACGACAGACTACCACCCAGTGACCTCAGCAGTCGAGCCATGACCGCGAGCCGCACCACACGCTCGTTCGCGCACTATACGTAACCGCCCGCGACTCCTGTGCGCAACGCCGCGCGAGGCCGGACGAGGAGGAGCAGCAGCAACAGTTGGCGGCGCAAGCGAAACACCTCTGGAAGACCTCATGTGGATTATTGCGCGACAACGAAACGTATTTGCGCCTGCTGGCAGGTCCGCGATCTTGGACGAGCCCACCTAATACCGATTCCACACCGAGAACGAAGCGATCATTCTTCGAGCGCATTGACTGCCGCACAGATCGCGCACCATGTCGTACCATCAAGGGGGACATCATTCGCAACAGCCTCCTCACCCGGGCTACCGTGATCCATACAATCAGTATCCGCAGCAGGATCCAAACGGCACACACAATCAGCAGCATGGCCAGCCTACACCGCCGGTCCAGCAGTACCAGTACCAAGATCAGCCAGTCTACAGCCAGTATCCAGGAGGAGGTCCAGTACAGCAGCCATCGGGTGGTTATGGATATCAAGATCAGTACAACTCTCCGCGGAGTACTTCGTTTGGAACGAGCTATGCTCAACCGCAGCAACCGTATAGCCCGTCGTATAATCCGCAAGATTACTCGCAACATACACATGCGCACCAAGTGCCGCAGCAACAGCAGTCGTATAACCCGGCGGCTTATGCGAACTACAATCAACCGGGCTCATATCAACAACAGCAGTACAATCCGTCTGCTTACGCTGATACGCAGCTGTCCAGCACGAGCGGTCCCGTAGATCCATATGCATATTCACCCGCGAATTTCTCCAACCCAGGCTTTTCCCCATCCCAGCCGCAGCAACCATTTGGACAATCTCCACAGCCACCATATAGTCCGGCCTCTCAGCCTCCATACAGCCCACAACCTCCCGCGCATCACTACGGTTATGCGTCAACTCCGCCACCACCTCCATCTCATTCCACGTACGCTGGTCATGGGTCCGGATATCCGGGTCAAGCGAGTGCGGGAGCACCATATCCCACCGAAACGTTCCGACCTCAATCAGGGTCTATACACGCGCAAGCACACCCGAATTCTGTTCCAACATCGGTGCCTGGCACGAGAGCGGACGAGACCTGGCTGCCATCGCCGCCGACGCATGGCAGCTTCGACACGCGACAATCGATCTCGCCGCAGTACCCAGCTGACTCTTTGCCATCACCACCAGGCTCCACGCCAGGCCCTACGCCGCCTGCTCATGGGCCGTCGAGGACTGACACATTGAACAGGCATCCGCAGGAGAGACCACTTCCTCCCCACCCTGGTCACGATGCAGAGCCGGATTACTTTCGAGGAGCTGCCCCGCAGCGAACGCGGACTGGCTTCAGCAGTACATACAGTCAAAACGATCTTACAACAGACGAACTCATTGCCGACATTGAGAATGCGATGAGCAATGTTGGACAGACATCAGCTACCGCGCGAAGTCCATCGATCTCGATCAGCCAAGCACCGTTCCAGCAACCGAGCCATTCGACCTCCCGAACTTCTGTTCAAGACAGCCGCGGGCCAAGGAATGGTGCTAATGGGCATTTGTCGCCTATAGCGCAGCATTCGCCCCACGAGCCTCCATCGGGAAGTGAAAGCGATCAAGAAGGTGCGCAAGGTCTGCAGATGCTACAAGAGGCTGAGCAGGAAGATGCAAGGAGGCAAAGCAGTGGTCAAGCGCGGTTTAACGGACTTGGTTCCCAGCGTGACCCCCGACAGCGTGATGCGAACGACAGTGACGATTTCGGTGGTATGGATATTAGTACGTTTGGGGGTGGCTACGACATACCGATGACCTATGGCGGAGACCCTAATCAGCTCGCTGCGGGTGGCGAAATGAATCATGAGGCATACAGTCAGGCCAACTCTAGTCAACACAGCTCGATGCGGAGGTCGCGTGCTTCGCAATCCAGTCGGGAAGGATACGACTATCGATCAGACTCGACCCGGCTCTACTCTGCCTTCAACCCGCAGGCGCGCGTCGAGGTGGGAGGAACCGGAGGCCTCTCAGAACCGGCAGCGGATGGGCGGCGGCAGAGCTACGATGAAGGGGATGAGTACTCGTTCATGGAAGGTCAGCTCCCGGATCGATTTCCGGACGAGCCGCCGGAGATCTTCTTTAAAGAAGCCAGTACTTCGTTTCCGTCGCGCCCTCTGCCCGCAGTACCATACCCCGAGCACGACACGCTGCCCCCACTCACCTCAGACCACAAGACTCTGCCGCCTATTCCGGGCTCAGTGCCGTACACGCCAGATGCCTACCCAGGAGCTTCTCAAAGCCAATATGTCCCTCGGTCGACTTCTCTGGTCAGCCACAGCACCACGCCGCAAGTTCCGCAGCCTTTGCGATCAAAGACCGATGCGGAAGAAAGGCGGCTGCGGCAACAGCAGGCCAGAAGCTCAGCATACTCGACCGCGGAGACAACGCCTGCCAGTGCTAGTATGATACTTGATCTGCCTGCTATAGGCAAGCGATTTACACCCTCTAAGCTCGGCGCGCCAGACTTCAGGAAATGTGAAGAGCCGTGGTCAGTCATGTCTCTGCTGAAGTGGGTGCTGCAGGTCACGAATCCAGAGCAAAACACCGAGCTGAAGGAAGGGGACATCAAGGAGTCTTTGGTAGCCTTGTTCACCAATAAGGTGCCGACGATGAATATCGCAGATGCCGAGGGACTCTCCGATCGAGTGGTGCAGGACTTCTACGACGCAAACGTTCTTGTGACAACAGAAGAATGGGTGAGGCTGATCCCAGGCCCAATTTCAGGTGTGATCTTCCAGCTTACGCAATCTGGCTGTTATGCACCCACCGTGCATGACCATGTAATACCGGGTATGCGCTGCTACTCGCACCATTGCCAGCGCACGCTGAAGAAGGTCAATCTGCAGATTGCGCCTTCAAGAACCGCCGAAAGCTGGGCCGAGTTCTATCATATCAAAAAGGAAGATGTCGAAGGTCGAGATAAGAAGGAGATCGAGAAACAGAATGTCCTACATGAGATTGTCTACACCGAGGAGATCTACATGTTATCGCTTGATGTTCTGCGTGTGCTATACCGGGATCAGCTCACGCGTATAGAACCTTCCGTGATAACGCCCAAGCGAAAGGAAAAGTTCATTCGAGATGTCTTCGGCCACGTTGATGTGATCAAACAAGCGAATGAAGAGCATCTCCTGCCCCAGCTCAAGTACCGCCAGCATGAGCAAGGTCCTTTCATTGCCGGCTTCAGTGACATCTTCCGCCAATGGATTCGCAAAGCGAAGTCAGCATACGTTGACTATGCCAACGACTTTCCTCGAGCAGACCACCTCGTTCGTACAGAGATGGAACGCAACATCGAGTTCCGGGATTTTGTCGAAAGAAGTAGAGCGGACAAGAGGTCTAACAGACTTCCTCTTGACAGCTATCTCAAGTCTCCGATCTCGCGGTTACAAAGATATGCGTTGCTGCTGTCTACAGTACACAAGAACATGCGGGAAGACAGTCTCGAGAAGACGAATCTGCAGCTGGCTCTCGATGAGGTCAAAGCTGTTGCTCTTGAGTGTGATGCCCGTGTCGCCGAGATGCAGCGCAAGTTCGACCTTGCAGACTTGAGCACCAAGCTCGTCCTGAGACCTGGCATGCAGAAGGAAGTAGAGCTTAACCTGGACCACTTTGGACGAGCACTGATTCATCGCGGTGATCTCCAAAGGATGGGAAGCAACAGATTCAATTGGCTGGACTGCCATACGTTACTTTTTGATCACTACTTGATTCTTGCCAAGACTATTGCTCAGCGAGTCGGCGATGGTGGCAAAGTCGAGAGATACGATGTGTCGAGACTGCCCATACCCATGGACCTGTTGATACTGGAGAGCGCCAACGACCCAGCAGTGCAAAAATCAAGCTACGTCAAAGGTCTTGCATCTGTCCGAGATGTCACTGGCCGTGCGTCGACGCCCAACGATCCAAATGGACTGAACAGAGTAGGAACCAATGCGTCGGCTGCTCCGGGTGCTTTGCAGCATACCAACACCTCCACTTCGGTGGCCTCGTTGCACACCGTGACATCGCTCAGTGAGGCCAAAGATTCCGACAAAATCCTGTACCCCTTTAAGGTTAAGCATCTGGGACGGGATGTCTACACTCTCTTTGCGCCGACCGAGCAAGCTCGACGAGACTGGTGTCAGAAGATCATCGAAGCGAAGACGAAGCACGCCGCTGCGCTTCACGCACAGAAGGCAGAGCCATTCAGGCTGAGAGTCATGGCAGACTCTGCTTTCGTTCTCGACTCTTTGATTGGGAGCGGTAAAGGTGTGATGATCAAAGGGACTCCACTGGACCGCGCCATCAAGGAAGTCGAGCACCGTTTTCGGGAAACAGGCCGACCTGCACCAATCTGCAGAGCCAGAGTGAACTGCGCAGCTAGCTTCTCCAGACCTGATGGTAAGCAAATGGTTGCAGTCGGGACAGAGTACGGCGTCTACATCAGCGAGCTGGACAATGCTCGCGGATGGGTGAAGGCGAGTGCATCGATAATATCCTGCATGCAAACTATGCTAACTTTGTCTAGGCCGTCAATATGTCCAAAGTGACGCAGCTCGCCGTCCTCGAGGAGTTCAACTTGTTCCTGCTAATCTCCGACAAATCACTCATCGCCTACCACCTCGACGTCGTCTGCCCAATGGATCGCAACGGTCCAGCTCCGACTAACGACTCCGCGCGTAAGGCACCTCAGAAGTTATCCGGCAGCAAAGACGTCGGCTTCTTCTGCACGGGCAAAATGAAAGATCGCACCCTCTGCTTCTACAAGAAACGCGAAAACCTCAACTCAGTCTTCAAAGTCCTCGAACCTGTGTATCAGAAATCCAGCGAAAAGAAACGCGGCATGTTCAAACGCGGCACGACAGAATTCTTCCGCGAATACGATGAGTTCTATATCCCGACGGAATGTACGGGTATGAATCTCTTCCAGTCAAGTTTGGCGGTCAGTACCGCTCGAGGATTTGAAGTCCTCACGCTGGACAAGAAACAACCCTGGTCCGTTCCCGATCTCGGTGCAGAGCATGTTCAAAACATAGCGCAACATATCAAAGACCAGAAAGCTTTGAGGATGTTGCGACTATCCGACCAGGAATTCCTGCTCTGCTACGCCGAATGCGCCGTCTACATCAACAAACACGGCGACGTCTCCCGCTCGGTCATAATGCGATTTGTCGGGACGGCCCAACATGCCGCTTTGTACGGACCCTACTTAGTCCTCTTCGACAATGACTTCGTCGAGATCCGGAATGCGCAGAACGGGAGGTTGAAGCAGATTATTCCGGGGAGGGAGGTGAAGTGTCTTGATGATGGGACGAATTGGAGTGCGAATATGCCGGCGAATGCCGGTGCGCCAGGTGTGAATGGGACGGGAAGTCCCGTGAGTAGGACGTTGAAGTTGGTTATGCAGCATCCGGAGATGGAGAAGACGCAGATTGTGGTGGAGTTGTTGTTGAATGAGAATATGAAGGAGTAGCATAGGGTGAAGAGATGTTGGAAACAGAAGAGGCGTGGGGGAAGGAGAAGGGAACAGCACTGAAATCTGAACAGTGAGGAGAGGGGAGATTCCTCTTGCTCGGGTCGGAAAGCGATCTTGGAATTTGTTCTCGCGATATACCACTGCGTTGGGACAAAGAGCATCGAGATTGGCGTAGTGAGGAGTTTTGAGGACAAGCATTGGAGGCATGGCTCTCTGAAAGCTTTCATAGTTTTCGCTGTCGCATTGATACGGCTGTTACTCTGTTCTTGAGTTGTACATGTAACGAGAAGTAAGATGATCGGCGGGGATTTCGCGTCCTGTTTACTTTCCACTTTGCCTACGTTCATCGTTCACACAAATGACAAGATGCTCCTCGCCCTTTCAGCCTTCATCCATGCCGGAAACAAGATTGGCCAACACGTTCACGAGAAGGACATGCAGTTTTATTATATCTTGATCATGCGAAAGCAGCTGACCAAAATTACATTTCGCTCTACAAGGGTATATACAACATCCGCCCTCTCCGCTCCAAACCTTACGACTTTTTATGTGCATATTGTTACTTGACCGCAACATCACCTCCCCGCCCCAACACCAACACCAACCTCCCCCGGCTCCAACAAACTAACCACACTCGAACTCGTCGAACTCCACCATCCCTCCGGCCGACTCCTCACAACCGTCTGATCCGTAGCCGTAGAAGTCGCCACCATCGGACTATCAGGTGGAGGCTGGAAGTCCTGTGGACGGACAGGGCTCTCCTCAGAAGAAGCTGTAACTGGTCTCTGTACTGTCGTCTTTCGTTGCTCTGCGCGCTGCACATCAAGGGGCCGCGGTGGGGCTCTGCGGTTGTGTAAGGTCAATGTTGCATCGGATGTAGCAGAGGAAGTGGAGTTCGAGACGGAACGTACAGCTGTAATTTGGGTTGTAGTTGCGGGTGCGGTATGATTAGGATTTCTGGGAGGGACGGGGATGCCTGCGGCAGTTGCGTTGGAGATGAGTGGGCGGGAGGAATGTGCAAATGCCGAGGGTGTGGAAGTAAGAACTTCGTGAGTGTCGTTTTCTTCGGCATCGTCCTCGTAGTCGACATCGCTTTCGTCGAGTTGCTCTTCAGCTGTTGAGGGGCGTTCGTATTCGAAGGCTGGGTCTCGAGATATGTTGGCACGGGCGATCTCGTCTTCGGAGTAATTCGGAGGCGCGGAGCCGTTCGGAGTGCGTCCGGTCGTGGTGTCGAAGATGCTTGGCCGGAGTGTACGCTGCCAACCGAGAGCTTCGCCTTTGGTGACGGCTGGCTGCGCGTAGTTGTCCAAAGCCTCCAAGACGTGAGGGAAGACGAGTGAGTCGACGTCACTTGCCCACAGAAGATCGAGATGCTCGTACTTCTGTACACACTTGGCGATGGTGTGCCGAGGGAGCTCTTTGAGCATGATCTTGATGTCGACCAAGCTGTCACTTCCTCCATAGACCAGTACGATCGGCGTCTTGATGTTCTTGGTCGGGAATCGGGCGACTTTGTAGTACTTGCTGGACGTGCTGAAGCTCGTCGGGCTGTTCACTTCATCGTCAAACATCTGGAACTTGCCATTGCGGATGATCTGGAACCAATGTACCACACTCTTCGTGCTCGTAAAAGAGAACAAATGGGGATACGCGGCCAGCTTCTGGTGCGGCGCAATGTTCATTCCCTTCCAGCCGAACAGGAAAGTTAAGCTCTTGTCGATGACCCAGGTGAAGATGGCTGGGTAGAGGAGAGCTTGCCACATCGTGGTACTACCAAGGATGGCGCGTCTCCCGAACAGTAGGTATAAGATGTCTGGATTCGACTTGACTAACGAGCTCACAACGCCAGACGCGATACCAGGCGGTGCCATAGCGGGTGCTAGAGCTACAAAGACATCGACTTTGGAGTTGAGCGTTGGATGAATCGAAAGTGTTGCAAATGCCTGCGCCGTTCCTTGACTGAACCCGATATACGACAAGCTTGGCTGATGCGTTGTACTGAGAATGTAGTTGATGCTATCCGGGATATCGTGAAAAGCGAATTGATCCATACTGAAGTTCCAGAACTTCGTGTCGGTCGGCGCGTAATGCATGCTTTTCTTGCTGTACTTGTTGCCGCGGTTATTGCCCAGCCAGACATCGTAGCCCTGGTCGACAAGTAGGAATGACAGGCACCTCTCCTTCTCCGTCAAGCAGACCCAGACCTCACTGTTCATCATGAGACCGTGGTGCAGGTAGCAGACCTTCTTCTCCACACTGCCTGGGCCTGTATTGACGCGCTGGTCCTCCTCTCCTCTGCGCCAAGCTAGCCGATGTACACCCAGCAGGAAGCCATCTTTGGTCTGCACTACGTGCTCTTCCGCCATGTACCCATACAGCTCGCATAGCTCGACGAAGTCGTGAGCCTGAGCAATGGGACTTGTAACATTTTTTCTCCGGTTTCGGGCGCGTCGCGAGTAGGGCGAGGAGAGGCTGTTGAAGGCATTGCGACTGACACGGTAGAAGAAGCGTATTATCGGCGTCGGCAGCAGTAGAGTGACCGTTCGAACGAACAGTTCCAGGAAAAGCAGAACAAAAGATGTAATGAGTGCAAGGTACTCGTACGGATGCAGCCGTCCGATGAAAGGGACGGAGGCCATTGCCGCGATTAGGGGGCGCTTGGAGCGCTCAGTAGCATTGGGATGTTATCAGGTATTGTATATGTGCATGTCGGAATGAGAGCGACATCCTCGGGTGTCGTACGGTGTAAGGATCGACGTTACGTTGAGCGAGTCGCATTTGGGGTACTCTCATTCGCCTATACCAGAAACGTCATAATCATGTGAAAGGCAGAGCTTGGGTCGGCTGACAAGGATAATCCCGATTCCCGCAGAGCCTCATCGAGCTTGAGATTCGGCGAGAAGAGTCGCAGAGGTCATCAAGTCTCCAGCATCATATACACCCACGCTTCACTGCAAAATATATCCGGAGATACGGGCAACGGCACAGAGGCAGTTTGCGCAGCCAGACAGCGAAACGAGGTCCACGCATACCGATAGAAGCGCCAAAATGCCGGCCTCCTGCAAAGATATCCGTACGCCACCACCTTTGCCAACTGCACACCCTTTGGATACTTATGCATCTCAGGCGCCGCCCTAGCAGAATGTCTTCAAAACAGCGACTGCGTTATGGTCCATCGAAATACGCCCGCCGACTGCCTTCGACCGCCCCTCAGCGAAACTCTTCCGACCCAATGCCAACAACTAAAGCACGGATACGGCCAATGTAAACGCGGCATGATAGATATGCGCAAACGCTTCCGAGGCAATAGGCCCGTATCGACCAGTACAGAGCTAGAAGGAGAGGGGAAGGCACCGATGCTGTACGCTGGAAAAGGAACATACGAAGAGGCGGACAAAGCCAGGGAGAAGAAGATTGAAGAGGGAGATGACTATGAGGCTTTCGTAAGAAATGATGGGAGTTTGGATTATCGGAAGAAGCAATAATATTGGTCGGCCTGACAAGGTGCACACAATGCTCTGCTGCTGGACATGCGACGCGTAAGGCGCGAGAGGATGCAAGTACTCAGCTCAACAAGATACCCGGAATGTCATATCACTTCGAATCGATGCAGGGAGAACAAGACAGTGCGTCATCTCATGAAGCGCCTTTGAGAATCTACACACGTCCCCTACTCTGAAGTAAGGATGCCTGTCTTCCTGCGCTGCAGTCAGACTCCTTTCGATCAAGACATCCATCCAACGCCTGCACGTAAGCCACAGGAAACAACTTTATCAATACATAACGACTCTCTATCTTTGATGAGACTCCCTCTCGCCAAACTGCACCGCGTTTCCAGGGTCCCACACGTCCGACAAAGCCGTTACAGCGCCATTGCGCAGCGTCCTCGAATACGCATACTCTCGGATCAACTCCATCCAAAGAACATTTCCCTCGGCCGACCTAGCACCGCCTCGAGTAAGCCAGTGTACCAAATGAACCATTTTGTACGAACTGGCAGAGCGCGGGCGGTTTCGCAACCTCCGCAGGCTCAACAGGAGAGCCCTACTCCTCGACAGAACTGCACTTGATGTTGCCTTCAAAGTGCCAGTCGTTGTCACTGCTAATGTAACTGGTATGCCATTTGCGCTCCTCGCACCCTGGCTCGGCCTGCGTAGCCTCGTCCACGAAGTCGCCCATCGTGATCCCCTTCTCCCTTATCACAGCTGGTCGAATGCTCCTCTGCCATCGCCGGACAAGGTATAGGCTCGTGCAGGGCGGTTGGGAGAGGTACATCTTCCGCCAGCTTGCTTCAGGATACTCGACCGCAGGTTTCAACTCGGGCTTTCCATCCGCCGGAAAAGAGATACAGACATCCCAACTCCACTGCTCGCTCCCGTTCCTGCTACTTGCAAATTGCATCTGCGCTCCACCATTCGGCGCCGTCCCATCCGCCACGATCACCAGAGTAATAGTCGGATAACACCCCGGGAACGCTCGCAACAGCAGTCGATTGTTCTCTGGTTTCCTGCCCGGCCGATTCTGCGGCGCGTAAGCGTCAAAAATGCGATTTTGGAGATTCCAGTCGGGTTCGAGGAATAGTTTCTTTCGGAGTCGAGGGGAGCCTTGGATGGTGTGTCGGAAGGTGAGGGATGTGCGTTGGCTGAGGAGGAGATCTTTGAGGTTGAGATTTAGGAGGATCAGCTCGAGGAGTTCGGGGAGGTGGAGGACGCGGTGGACGGAGGATTGTGGATTCGCCATTGCGGTTAGAGATTGAGGTGGTGGAGAAATATCCATATTATTTATTGGCGTGAGGAGGAGAGAGCCTTAGGTGTGCGCGTGACGAGCAGTCGGGGTCTCAAGTTATTCAAGATTCAGTGCAGCATTCCAATGATGCGAGTCGCAATCACCTCTAGCTCTAGGAAAGATAGCAGTCTGAGGCAGTCGCGTCCTAGAAGCTTTCTTCACCTGTTACAGAAGAAAAGCAAAAGAGAAAGCTTGAAGCAACGTGGAAGCTACGTTTCGGTATATGTATGTAAACAACCGAACAAGCTGCGCCAGCAAGAGCTCTCCCTCTCACGATGGGTATGACGGAATCTCGTCGGCTTATCAACTCCTCCAAAGCTCTAACCCAACCATCACCAAGCAGCTCACATCAGGCAACATGGCGTGAGCTGCGCGAGACGCGTGACCTTGCAGTTCCATTGGGCCAGTCCGGCGGCTACCGAATGCATGCCCGTAGAGGCGTAGCTCGTTGCCGTAGGAAATAAGCTACACACTAGTAGTCGTGATGGAAGTAGCTTGCGTACCTCTCCAAGTTGCCTTCTGTTTCACTTGCCGTACCGTGCGTTCACGTGGAGTGACATCATCATAGCGGTTTGTCTCGTGAGATTGCGGGGATCGTTGGCAACAGTGAGGGCCCGTGCGTGCGCTGGGAAGAGACCTCATCTCACCTTTGACTTTCCCGCTCCTCTCGCGCACGCCTTGCGCCTTGCGCGTTGTAAGGCTGTGGGAAGGATTCCGCTTTCGAACGATGAAACAACATCAGCGAACAACTGTATGTGATCCGTCAATGCGTTCAGCGTACATACATGTTGCAGTTGAAGAACGCGTGTACCTCCGGCGATTCAGGGACTCTGCTATCCTCTCTGTCGGTACTCTCTCCAGGCTTGCAAGGTTGCTTGGTAGGATGTGAGATTAGGAAGACCTGGCGCATCCGACATCTCGGAGAACGAAGAATTCTCACTCGACGAGTATCCGCCCTCAACCATGAGCGGAGGACGAAGAACTCTCGTTTGATCACTAACAAAGTACAAGCACCCAGGATCGGGGTCTTCTAGACGCGAGACTTCCAGTAACACCAATGAAGAGCATTTACCAAAAATGTCAAATGTCTGATTAGGTAATTGCGCATTCGGTGCGAAGGAAGCCATTTCAGGCGTTAAGACACCAGTAACTGCCATCTGAACCGGTTGTTGACAGAAAACGATCCACAGTCAAAGAGGTCACCGGACTCACCGTACGCGAGACACGAAACGAATAGTCGCCATTGGACACTCATTCGCCCGCCGAGAAGTCAGACCTGTTCACAACCAGAAATCTTGCCCGCATATATTTTGAGCGGTCTTGACGAGAAGGCAAATACCAAGGCAGTCTTGTTGGCAACAACAAGCTCGAAGCATTATGACGCTTTAAACCTCCGACAGACCAATCAATAGGATCGACGACGACATCGATAGAGACGGCCCAGATTGTTGATGACAGTACATCGGCCAAAATCAGGATCATAAAGGTATTGTAAGATGGCGTATCCCCCATGGAGCGACGAGTCTCGATTGGATCAGCATCCGCCGGCCGAGAAACGTGATTTACGGAATTTGCTTGAGAAATATCATCTACGAGGCGAACGGCAAGTGTACTGAAGAGTAGTGTTGAGACAATGCTCATAGCGAGGATATTGTACGTATGTTAGATGTGAAAGAATTGAAGTCCATTGATTGATTGATCTAGCCACCGCAAAATACTGAGCCAAGTATAAATGTACCTTACCAGCCGCATATTAATATGACCACAACCAGTGTCACAAGTGTGACTCCGCCAGCAACTGCTCCCTCATCTACCAGCATTCTTCTCCACTTCGTCTCACGTACACTCATGTACACATCCATCAAGTAACTCGAAAACACGATTCGCAGAGTGCCCTCGCAATAACCAGCGTTGAGTATGGTGATATCGCAGGATTCGTCAGTTGTCCAGTCTTGTAGTTGCGTAGCTGTTGATCGGTACGCCCAGTAGCATGCAAAGGTGCCTTTGGCACAGATGACTTCTCGTCCCATGGCATTCAGGCCGTCTTCTAGAATGTATGGCTCGAGAGAAACGATCGCGGTACTTCCGGTTTCGAGTTGTATCGGCACCACGATGCCACAGGCGATAGCATCACTGAAGTCGATCAGCAGGCTGCTGTCGAACATCGCGAGGTTTAAGATCGGATCTGTGGTCTCGTTTCCGTTATGTAAACGAATTAGCGTATTCTCAGCTCTTCTTGATGTGCAATGCTTACACTGACACCTGAAGAGGATCTCAACTCCGCTATTGCGATACTCCGAGGCATCGATACCAGACCCGCTGAACATAACAGACTGCCAAGAGCGAGCACCTTGATAAGAGCCCCAAGTGTGAACGTTGCCGAAGCATCGTCTGCCATCGCAAAAGCTTGCCAAGTTCTGGCTCTGCTCTTTGACGTTGCTTGCTTTTGGACGCCATCGTATTGAACCAAGCCGAACGAGGGTGTCGAGGTGTTCGTGGACGCATTGTGATGAAAATTCAATGTCCATTTGATCTCGCTGGCGTCATTGCTAGCGAAGATGTTCATCCAGAGGAACTCGCGAGATACGATGCCCTCGATGATGACGGCTGCGAATGCGATACGTGCAAGATAGGATGGCCCTGGTAAGACAGTCAGAATGAAGAAACAGTTCTGGGTACGCTGATGTCTTGCTCCTTCTCCACCGCCCCGAAGCTGAGCCCAAGATTTCCATATATAGATCCCCAGGCCGACCACGCAACCAATGAAGATGAGTGCCGAAGGTAGGATGGGCCAATACGGGGCTTCGGCGTGGTCGAGTATCCAGTTCATGGAGCCGATCCGCACAACGTTGACGCTTAAGATCGCAAGAAACATGAACCCAAGCACCTGAAAGACACTGTACGCGAGTCAGCTTCGAGACCAGCAGGAAACGCCTTGCCGAGCTCACCATAGCCAGTGCTTCTGCTGATCCTGCCCGGGCTTTCCACAATCACCCTCATGCTTGAGTTGATAAGCGTGAGCATATACTATCGGCATTGCAAGTTCAATGGCGCGAGCTGCGCTCCGGTGTTTTGGCATGATGGCGGAGGACGAAACGGGAAAAGAAGACCAGAACAAACCCTCCAGAAGTACAACGGAGAGGAGCTGTCTGTAAACTTCATCTCTTCTTGTCGCCCAAAAGTTAAGAGCATGAGAGGCGTTATCCGTTTTCTTCGAATTGCCATTTGCGGCGGGTTGTGCAACAGGTGCTTCTCGTTTCTGGAGCCAAGTCTTGATACGAATGAATTGCCAAACATCTTGGTGAGTATCAGCTTTAGTATCGACTACCAAACCTCGTGCAGAGGCCGCTCAAGGGCCATGATAGTGAAGAGGTCGTTTTCGACTCTGGCAGGTGTCAGAACACACCAGGACACCTCGGAGCATTGAGCTTAACCCGTACTGTGGAGGCCTCAGGCACGCCGCACTCTTGCATTATCCCGCCCACCTATCAACGTTCCAAGAGTCTGGGCTTGTGCGATGACTTCTTTGCATGCTTCCGGAAGGACTTCCAGAAATATGTCGGCATAAGAAGCCGATCTCTCCTATCGGGCCGATGAAGGCCCGTCTTGGATGCTCTACCGGCGTACAAATGGCAGAGCCTCAGTGCCCTCTGCACAGTATCCCGAGGTTGTTTTTGCGATCAGGTCATAATGTCTCACCCGCTATCCATTCCAGCCCGGGGCGTGCCGCGTGTCGTACAGGGTGATGAAGCAGGTACAACTTCTCTCAGCAATCACCGCGCCGCCACCACCACGGACCAGAAGTGCTGGAATTGTTTGGTGCGATAAGAAAATGCAGCATGCACACATCATCTTGAACGCCTTAAGCATCTGAGCCTCGACTGTCAAGCGACGAGGTGTTGATGCAGAAGAGGTGAGGTTGTTGAGCTGAGTGATTTGATTTGCCTTTCGGCGAGGCGCGGTCCACACGCCAAGAGACAACTCCACCTTTCACACAGGATGGAAGCACCTCTCCGCTCTTGCGCCATTCACCAAAACATGCCTCTCCAGAGATAAAGGCTGCCTATTGTCACTCGTCTCACAAATCGCCTGTGGCAGGCCAAGCAAAGCCGAGCTTCCTGCGGCATCTCATAGGGTGACATGCTTGCCCGCGCTGCCAGGGTAGTATCGGCATCTCCATGCCCACGCGATAGTGCTCTTATGTCGCGGGCTTGGCCTGCAAGCGCTACAACCGATCCCTTGGCGGCGGCGATGCGGTGTTCAGCCTTCGTACTCGCAAGGTAGGGATAGTCTTGCCTCAATAAACCTCGATATAAGGTCGGTGACTCTCCGTCGGCGTGTGAGGTATACAACTCCTCCGGATCCTGCGCGACAATATGGCGATTTGGAACAGGAACCCATCGACTGCGGAGGCAAGTCCATCGCCGGCGAAGATGGACGAGGAGAAGGCTGCGCATTCATACCAGCAAGATGGCTTGGACTGGCCTGTACCAAAGGTGGGATCGCTCAGCGACCCGAATGATGCAGACCACAGTCTGCACAGAGGACTCCAGGCACGTCAAGTCTCCATGATTGCCATTGGTAAGTGATACTGCTTGCGATTCCCATGTCTGAGCGATGCTGACCAGAATTAGGTGGTGCCATCGGTACTGGTCTCATCATCGGAACTGGTTCTGCGCTCGCCAGCACTGGTCCAGCGTCAATTCTCATTTCGTACTCGATCGTCGGTCTGCTAGTCTACGTTGTTATGACAGCTCTTGGAGAGATGGCTACTTGGCTGCCTGCTGCCGGCGGTTTTGCTGTTTATGCTACTCGTTTCGTGGATCCAGCACTTGGCTTCTCCCTCGGCTATACGTATTGGTTCAAGTACATCATCACGACGCCTAACCAACTGACGGCCGCCGCGCTGGTCATACAATACTGGCTTCCTGCGGACAAAGTAAATCCAGGTGTGTGGATCGCGATCTTTTTGGTCGTCATTATCACCATCAATTTCCTTGGCATTAAGTACTTCGGAGAGCTCGAATTCTGGCTATCCTCAATCAAGGTGTTGGTCATTATCGGACTCATTATTCTGTCTCTGGTCATTGCTGTAGGTGGCGCAGATGGAGACGTCAAGGGTTTCCGATACTGGGACAATCCTGTGAGTGGAGCTTATTACCGTGATAAAGCTGATCAATTGTTCGCTGATTGGTTCGCAGGGCGCCTTCAAAGAGTACGCTGGCACTGGGGCAACTGGTCGTTTCACCGCTGTCTGGTACTCCATGGTGACTGCGGTCTTCGCATATCTCGGAACTGAGCTTGTCGGCGTGACGGTCGGTGAGGCGCAGAACCCACGCAAGAACATCCCACGAGCAATCAAACTCACCTTCTGGCGTATCGCGGTCTTCTATATCGTATCGGTCCTTCTCCTCGGAATGATTGTCCCGTACAACAGTGAACTTCTGGCCTTTGCGACTAAATCAAGCACGTCGGCAGCTGCTTCTCCATTCGTCGTGGCAATTCGGCTGGCTCAGATTGAGGTGCTCCCTGGGTTCGTCAATGGCTGTATCTTGATCTTTGTCTTCAGCGCCTCGAACTCGGACTTGTACATTGCCTCTCGTACTCTGCACGGACTGGCGATCAAGCAGCACGCCCCTGAGATCTTTGCTAAGACGAACAAGCGCGGAGTACCATACTACGCTCTTGGTCTATCATCTCTCATCTGCTGCATCGCGTTCATGAACGTGTCGACCTCTTCGAAGACTGTGTTCGGATACTTTGTCAACCTGGTGTCGATCTTTGGTCTTCTGACATGGATTTCCATCTTGGTGTCGCACATCTACTTCGTGCACGCAAGGAGAGCTCAGGGTGTTCTGGACGACAGCGATCAGCTCCGCTACAAATCGCCTTTCGGACTTTGGGGCAGCTACATTGCACTGGGCTTCTGTTGCCTCATTGCCCTGACCAAGAACTTCTCTGTCTTCATTCCGAAGCCGAGCACTTACGGCAACTTTGACTACAAGAACTTCATTGTAAGCCACACAAGACTCTACTGAAACGGACTATACTGACTTGCGTTCCAGACTGGCTATCTCGGAATCCCTCTCTACCTCATCATGATCGTCGGCTACAAGTTCATCAAGAAGACGCACAAGATTCTGCCACATGAGGCTGATCTTTGGACTGGCAAAGATGTGATCGACCGAGATGAACAAGAATGGCTTGAGAAGGAGGCGGCAGACAGAGCTAGTGGAAGAGACGGCTCTTGGCTGTACAGGCACTCGCTGGGCTACATCTTCTAGAGCAGCACACGAGAGCATTTCTTGAAAAGCATAGATTATGATGTGTCAATGAATCAAACGTTCCACGAAGGGTCTCGCGACCATTTCTCTATCTACAAGTTGCGAAGTCCCTGTACAAATCATCTATTCGACACGCCACCCCAAGCTGAAACAATGCCTTCGCACTTCTCCGACGCCCGCGTAGCGCTTCAAAGACTTGTCACTTTTTCGAACAAACCATGAAAGCGACCGAAGAGACAATCAACGCCAATCTTCCATCATATCGAGCTCATCCATGTGCGGATAATCACCTGTGCTGCATATTGGTTTGAGCTGCGGCAAGCATATTCTCCTGGCATGTGGCAGATGGGAGTCCTGGGAAGCACTGTCCTTGCTCTGGTAGACTCCACAGATCCGACAGGAACCGACTGCTGGCATACAATAATGCGATTTGACACCAAAAGGACCAAATATGGGTTTCTTTGGTGTTGTAGTGGTGGGCCTGTGGCGAGGGCCGACGGTGACGCTGGCTGGGAGGTAGATGCCGGTGACCAGTTGGAGAACTCTCTGTGACAGGTATTTTGGGTTGAGATCTTTCCAGTTTAGATTATCCGAGCTCGTTTGGACCGCTTCCTCGAACGCCCTTGCAAATTCATCGTCTGGAACCTCGTCACTGAACAACCACGTCTGTGCGAAGAATGATTTCGACTCGAATGGGATGGGCCACGTTGTCCAATAAGCTTCCATCTGTTGGTCTTCGTTCAGACACTCGCGAGCCCAGAGATCTTCACGTTCCTGGCAGGCTTCGGGAGACATGTCGAATTTGGAGTCGTCTTCGATCAGCTCTGCTGCTTCGTCTTTCTTCTTGCCGGACTTGGATGGGACGGCCATACCCAAGAGCTCGCGACAGTAAATGTTACTGCAAGCGCCTGGACCATAGGTTCGCTCTACGTACTCACGAAGCCAGTTGCCGTCATTGATATGGGCATGTGGATCGTTGCGACAGAAGGGCACGCCTAGGTAGTTTGTAGCGAATTGGGAGCAGGGCTCGGCGATTTTGAGCTTGCTGCCTCCGCAGAGGAATTGGAACACGGTGTACTTGCACATGAGTTTTTAACTTTGTTGAGAGTTGTTGGAGAAGTGGAGGGAGTGGAGGAAGAGGAAGAGCAAGGACATACGGAGGAGGATGGCAAGTGAGAGGTAAGGTTCACAGGTGAGCTCGACACTTTCGCGCATCCACTGCAACGGGCCATGAACAAGGGCATCGTCCGCCTTCGTTGGTGCTTGGGTATAAAGGCTTTGTCTTGATACTAAGTGTTTGTTGTGTTTGACGAGAAGCTGAAGCTGAAGGGCCAAGACTCACATGCTTCGATGTGCAACGGCGCGCGACGGACCAGTCAACGGTTCACGACAGCGCGTTTGCCGAATCCGAAGATCTTTCTCATACACCCGCACTCAGGAACAGTCCGCAGTCCGTTCTAGCATGCGAGAAGCAACCATGGCCAACAAGAGCGACATACCCTTTCGAACGCGGCTCATGTCACTACCGCAGGAGCTTCACGACGAGATCTACGACTTGACTTTCTTACAGCTCTCCGAGAGCCAGGTCGTATACCATACATGCCCTCCACCCTCCATCGCCGAGGCATGCCGCGCCACACTTCGGAGCTACTACGCCAAAGCCACCTTCATCGTTCCGAACCAGAGCTCGCTCGTCTGTTGGCTTCGCCACTTGAGCCCAGATTCAAGATCGCATCTGAGCGGCGTGCTGATAAGTGGCGGTTACAACGAGGAGGTAACTCTCGAACAGACGACGAGGCGGCTCCTGGAGAAATGCGTCATGAATTTAGCGTTGATGAAGACTGTCGGACAGAAGGTGTTGACAGAATGCCAGTTGGTCAGCGAGGACAAGGTACGTACACTTCCTTGATCTTGTTATCTACGTACTCGACACCGACTTCAAGAAGTACGAGGAGCTGCTTTAAGGCTGCATTAGATGAGAAAATTATCGGGTCAGCTGCGCCTTGGCACTTGTCTACAGCAGGAAGCTTGGGATACTCGAGAGGGCGAATACTTGCGATATGCGAGACAGTAGGAGGAGGCTAGAGACGAGCGTTACTGTTGTTCCTCCGGTAACTGAAACGAAGTCAAAGGATGGAAACAGCGAATGCCTAACAAGAGCCGCTTGCTTGATCCGAGCTTTTCTTGCAGCTCTGGTTACTTGTTCTTCAGCTTCCTCACTTTGTTTCTTCCCAGTCAAAACCACCGATATTTCTAAAAGTACCAGCACCATGGCGAGCACGCTCGAGCTTCATGACGGCCTTCAGTCACTCCCACAATAACTTTATGACCAGGTCTACGAAGAGACGTTCGATGAGCTTTCGAAGCCACACCTCATCACCAACCGACACAAGCCTTCAAACGTCGCCAATGTCAGTCGCGCGGCCCGCGTACGATTCTACTGCGGCAACTTTGTCGCAAGCGAGCATGGTGCCTTCGTAGCCTGGCTTCGGCGCCTCCGTCGCATCTCACAAGCGTTGACAGGAATCGTGTACTATTCGAAGCGAGCGCATGAAAACCCCATGGTGCAGAAGAAGTTGTTGTGTCAGTTTTTCAGAAGAATGGAGCTGCGTAATCTGTTCACTGTGGAGCAGATCAGGATCGTCCTTCACCAGGAGGTATGTGCCAGCGTCTAAAAGCTAGAAGATGACATCTTGAACCTGACGACTCATGTAGCTTCCGCTTCATTGAAGAATTGCTGTTGAGACCGGAAAGAGCATTGGCTCAAGCACACTTTTCCTCTTGGCACTGGTGTAGACTCCTCGATCTCCGCAGGCTGATACTAGTCTCGTACAGCAGGGACGTTCTGCGCAATCGTTCCAGGACCGCTGGCGATATCATCGGGAAATAAGAAGATGGCCAGGAACATGCGCGGAGGAGCTAAGTATTTCCCATAAGATCTTTGACATGCAAACGGGCAAACGTCTGCAGATTACGCTCACATTCGCCGCCATTTCCTCCGATTTCGACGACCCACGCCCACGCCGCGTTGATTGCAACTACAAGCTACCCAGATCTGCACACCTCAGCCGCGCTGCGCGCAAACGGTACTACACAGCCGACTTCATCGTCGAGAACATGTCGTGGTGGGGTCTGTCTCGCTGGATCAACAGCCTCCACTATGATCAGCTCAACCTTATCAAAGGCATTGAGTTTCGAGCTTCTATCGAAGGGCGGATGTCAATCGATAAGTGGACCCATGATATGTGTTCTCGCTTTGTTCGGAAAATCAAGGATCATTGGGCCGCGAAGATTGGTATTGATGGGGCGTGCTTTCTACACCATAAGGTGAAGGTGGTGTTCGCAAATGGGGTAAGTCGGCATCGAATGGTATTACGATTGAAGCAACAACTGACTTTTTTGAATATTACTATCGGCGGAGTGACCTGCCAGCCAAGGCGGTGGTGAAGCTTTATGCATGTGCTTGCCAAGACTTAGTCCCCAGCTTCTAGGGCCAATCCAAGCTTCATTCTCCACCCGACACACTTCTTCCGACACTCCCTCAGCACCAACATCCTGCACCTCATAAGCGCCTCCAGACTCCAGACTACCTACAACAAACTACTCCAAAAAACAAATCCGCGATGGTGGCCAATGTGGCTAGCGCCGCTCCTACCACTACTGCCTCGCTTTTCGCGCCCATCGCTCCCACTGTTCACACCGTACCCATCGTACGCACTACCCGTGAGCTCCTCGAGTCACTGCCGCAGAGCTTTACGACATTATCTACGATATCACCTTCTCCAACCTCGACGTTCACCACCTCGTAAATGGGACCTATCGCATACCCGACACCGCTCACGTCCACCGCGCTACTCGCGTCAAGTGGTACACCAATCTCTTCATCTTCCCGACTGCCTCTGAACAGCTTGTTCAAGGATGGCTCAGAAGCCTCTCCCGCGACTTGTATCCTCTTATCCGAGAGACGAGAATCTCGCATGGTTGGACTCGCCCGCACGGATCCTCGAGTGCAGACTCTGTTACTGTTGGCGCTTGGCCTGACTGCTACTGACGGCGTGCATCTTCCACGCGCTGAAGAAGTTGCACTCATGCGTAAGATCGGGGTCGCTGAAGACGATGAGGTAAGTGAGCTGTAGCGAGCCACTAGATGTCAGGCAATGCTAAAACACTTGGAAAGTTTCCATGAAGGACTGAGGCGTGTGAAGAAGCCACTGGAGAAGGATCGAAGTGCAGACTCAAGCCAGTATGACAGCAGGCACTGCGAATAGTAGTAGCGTGGACTGGCATGGGAGGAAGCGGTCCGATTCTCGCAGCAAGTGCGTTACCGCCTATTGGAAGGGGTTTGACTTGACGTTGGCTACTTCTTGAGCACTAGCAAAAGTACGATCTGAATGAACTCGAGCAGTCTCTTTTCTTCCCCTCTGTCGTCAGTGCAGACTGTATGCACATGCCAAGCGTCACACGGGAGCCTCTGCACATGCATGCCAAGACATGGGCCAAGCTTAGTTACATCTTGACTCCGCTTCAGCCCCTTGTCACTCTCTGCACACGACTCGAAACATTGAGGTCTACGTCCGAAGCTGGCTTCGCATGCTCAGTCCGGAGCACAGCCGATAGATCAAAGCAGTCCGACTTCGAATGACCCATCGAAAGTCAGGTGATTCGTTAGTACGGGCTACATACCGAAATCTCTGGGCGAAGGCTCTGGACGAGGACAAGGCGGTATGGGTCAGGGAAATTGGCGTGCACGGCAAGGAGCTTGTGGGAAAGGAGAGGGTTTTCTTCGATGATGAGGTAGGATTATGTTTCTCATTCGGGCCTTGGGATCTGCAACTGATGCATGGGGTAGGATGAGTAAGGGTCGAACTAAGCGCACGTATGGCTACGCAGTAGTCCAGATGATCTCGAAGGGATAGGGCAGGGGAGAAGGCCTCAGTAGCAATTCGCGGGCTCGTCTTGAGCGTTAAGGCCTTAAGCGTCTCTCACCACACTCCTCTCCGTTCCACTCACCTCCTTCCATTACATCCCCTCACAGCATACAAAACACCGCACCCAACAACATCAGTGCTCCCAAATCAATCCACGCCGGCACCCACCTCCCAGCTCCGCTCGTAACCTGCGCCACATCTCCTCCTCTTCTTGCTTCCCTTCCTCCTCCTCCTCCTCCTCCTCCTCCCGTCGTCCAATTCCCTCCAACATCTTTACCCTCGATAGTCAATTACCCCCATACGGAATTTTAAACACCCAACTATACCGATCCGCCCTCCTCACCGCCTCACTAATCTCCAGCACCAAACTCCCATTCGCTTCCAATCGACTCGGCACAACCGTGCCGGACATATTTCCACCAACCATGGTAACCTGGTCGCCAGGGACATAAGGCACAGGCGAGTCCAAAATCAGTGTCGCGTTGGGCGGATACAACGTCAAGATGTAAAAGGCGTCTTGTGTTCGTGTGAAACGAACAGCCTCCCCTTCCTCAGGAGTCACAAACCAGTAAGAGGTGTTGAAGATAGCTTCCCCATGAGACTTGATCCAGGATCCTGCGGCGCGTAGATTATCCCGTTCGGCCTGCACAATCGTCCCATTCGCCATCGGCCCCACATCCAACAAAAAATTGCCATTCTTACTCACAATATCCACCAGACTAGTAACAATCCCGCTAGGACTCAGATACGCAGACGCGGGTGTAGCGCGGTTGTAGCCGTAGGAATAAGGGTCGAGACCTAAGTTGGATTCCCATTTCCTGTACTGTACAGCACCGTACTTGGCGTATTCTGGTGTATCGAAATCGCCTGGGATACCGCAACGGTTATTGATGACGACTTGTTTTCCCTGGGCGGCGGCGTCGTTGAACCATTTGGCGGCGAATTCGGGTGTGAGGTTGTTACCTCCGATATCGCACCACATGATTTCCGTGCCCATTTCGGCGAGTATACGCATTTGGGGCAGCTGTAGGTCGCGGACATAATCGGCGACGGGGACGTAGCCGGTATAGGGGAGGGTTTCGTTTGTGTAAGGGTTTGTGGCGTTTCCGCCTGCCCAGTCTCCGAAGCCGTAGGGTGTGTAGTCTGGGTGGAACCATTCGGGCATGGAGTAGTAGGCTGCTTTGTGGAGATGGGGTTGGTATTGATCTGCGGCGGAGAAGAGGTCTTGGAGGAGGTTTTTGTGTGGGAATTGGGCGACGCTTGTGCGGAGGGAGATGTTGGATGGCATGTCGAAGAGGGCGTAGCCTTCGTGGTGCTTGGATGTTTGGACGAAGTATCGGGCGCCGGCGTCGGCGAAGAGGTCGACCCAATCTTTCGGTTGGTAAGCATCGGCGGTGAAGTTCTGAATGAAGTCGTCGTAGACGTGGTTTGGTCCGTATGTATCGAGATTGTACTGCCAGAAGTTTCCCTTGGTGGCGTTCTTGCCGAGGTTCATATACCACCAGTACCATTCGGCGTATTGTTCTAGAGACCGTCATCAGTGTTTGTTACAAAGTCTTTGAATCATACACATACCATTGTGCCCTACATTTCCCCAGCCTGGCACAGCGTACACTCCCCAGTGGATGAAGATGCCATACTTAGCGCCAGTGTACCACAACGGAGCTTCATGTCTGTAGACATCAGCATATGTGGCTTCGTAAGGCACGATGCCGAAAGTAGCATTGAAAGTCGAGCTGGTTTGTATTCCAATTCCAGTGATCTGCACGGTCGCTTCGCCAGTGGTGCCTTCTGGGGTCCCTGCCGCGTTGACGACTCCAATGCGGACCAGCGTTTCATCCGCCGGTCTGAGACGATTAATGATACCCGGGACGATAGTTTTCAGCCCGTGCGCCTCGATAGTCACTTTGACGCTGTTGCTTGCCAAAACCCATTCATCACCAACGTTCATCACTCGGACCTCAACAACCTGAGTCTTGTTCGTTCCCTCGATCCACATCTGCGTAGAGCGAGCATGTTGGACTTGTAAGCTGATTCCAGATTCGGTGGCGGGAACCAGTGAGAGCGCGAAAATGTGCAATCGGGTGGTCAACTCCCCTCCTCCAGCGCCACTGGATGCGCCGGCAGTGACGTTGGGCAACTGAATACTAGTGATCTCTTTGCTTGAATCCAGCCAATTGATGGTCTGATAGATCATAGACCGGTTCCAGTCCATACTCTCGTTTGTTTGGTAGTAAGGAAAGATGAGGTCGCCACCATAAGGGAGTGGCCTGTAGAGGTGCTCGAGTTAGCAATATTGCTTAAACAACACCATGGGAACGCTTGATTGAACCTACCATGCCCACCACGGATCACAAGTAATAGGTCTTGAGGCGGTAGTGTTGTCCGCGTAAGTGACATTAACGGTGCCCGTTGCAATGGCACTCTCGGCTGCTGCCAGCATGTGAATGCTGAAGTACCTTCCCCTGGGAGGCGTAATAGTCTGACCCTGTGCAAGGACATTGTCGTTGCCGGCTGCCTTGTACTGTGGGAAGATGTAGTTGACACCGTCATAGGTGAAATTGGCATCCGGCAGGTATTGTGCAGGATAGCTTCCGTCAGAGCCATCGAAGTTAGCATCGTTCGGTCTCATGCCAAACCCGCGGTTGTTGCGCAAGCTGGAGAGGTCAATAGGCAGAGAAAGCGCATAATCCGTTCCGCCTTGCTGAACATCCGCTTTGTTTGGATTGACTATGAGGCCATCAGTGTTATTGAAGGTCACCCTCTGGCAGAGCGCCAGAGGTATTAGATGAGTCGCGGCTCGCAGACTGAGCAGCCGCATATTGAAGTACGAGAAGCGGTGACACAGCAGACAATGAAGCCATGAGGCCGAATACTTGTACCTGCATATCGATTCAGACTGCCCAGCGGGCAAGTCGAAAGCTTGGCAGAATGCAGTGTGCAGTGTGCAATCAATGCCTATCGACTGCCCCGCTTCAAGGGCAGCAGGGCGACGAGGTTGCAGCGATGAAAGTGAAAGTGAAAGTGCAAGGGCAGCAAGGTGACGATGTTGCAGCGATGGAAGTGAAAGTGCCGAGAGGAGGTGACATGGTATGGAGTGAGGTAGCCGCCCGCCGTAGCATGCCGTGTGCAGGAACAGTTATCATGCTCACGCTCATGCTCATGCTCTTGGCCGATGGAAGTGTTGTGATTGTTGATGCTGCGATAAGAGAAGAGCGAGTGCAGGCGAGGGCAGGCGAGAGAAATTTCTCCTTTGTTCATGCCTGAGGCTTGAACCAGCACAGCCACAGCCGAGACTCGTCAGGGTCTGGTTGGCGTCGCGGAGCTGCTGGGATTGGACTGCACCTCAGACTCTCAGTGGACAGTGCATGTTACTGTTGCCAACCTGAACCTTGTAACCTGCAACCCTCCTCCATCCATCCACGACAACCAGCACACCACCTTTGTTGCGCCTGCGGAACAAAGCAAGACCTCTCCATCACTTCCCGTCTGCATTGTTCCTTCCTCTTCGCCAAGTTCGTTTCTGCGCCCGATTCTTGTACTGACACCTACATTGGACCCTCCACCACCACCTGCATAACTACGGCGAAATACTTAACAGATGTCGGGACGATTCGTGCGCGCGTCCAAGTACCGTAAGCTACACCGCCCGCACTCTCACGCCTGATGCAAATGCACGCGTCTCACAATATACAGGGCACGTGTTCGGTCAGAACGTCAAGCGCGAACAATGCTATGACAACCTGCGCATCTCCAAGAATGCCTGGGACACGAACCTGGTCAAGGCCAACCCCAAATACCTCGCCGTCAACTGGGAGGCCGGTGGAGGCGGCGCATTCGCTGTCATCCCCCTAGAAGAGAGAGGTAAGCTTCCGGAACAACTTCCATTGTTTCGCGGTCATTCGGCCGTGGTGTTGGATGTGGATTGGAGTCCCTTTGACGACTCCATCATTGCGTCGGCGTCGGACGATGGGAAAGTGTTCTTGTGGCAGGTGCCAGAGAACTTCAAGTTGCGCACGGATGCAGATGAGCCGGAGGATGTGAAGCCTGTGGGCAAGCTGAGTGGACACTCACGGTAAGGACAGAACAATTTGTGCGCGCCGCGCGTGGCAGACGCGGGTACTGAAACGGAAGCAGAAAGGTTGGACACGTGCTCTTCAACCCAGCCGCCGAGAATGTGCTCGCGTCTTCGTCGGGCGACTACACTGTCAAGATCTGGGATTTGGAGGATGGCAAGCCGAAGCTTACCTTGAAGGGCACCGATATCTTCACATCGCTGTCGTGGAGCGCCAATGGCAGCACCCTCGTGACCACCTCCCGAGACAAGAAGCTGCGATTCTGGGATGTGCGACAAGAGAAGCCAGCGTACGAAGGCGTAGGCCACAGTGGTGCCAAGAATAGCAGAGTGCAATGGATGGGCGATCACGAACGGATAGTGACTACGGGTTTCTCGAAGATGAGTGAGCGTCAGTTGGGTCTCTGGGACACTCGCAACCCGAAGGAGCCCATCGGCGGCTTCCAGCCCCTCGACTCTGGCTCTGGCATCGGTATGCCATTTTGGGATGACGGCTGCCAGATGCTCTACATTGCTGGCAAAGGTGATGGCAACATTCGCTACTACGAATACCAAAACGACAAGTTCGAGTACCTGTCCGAATACCGATCACCGAACCCGCAGCGAGGTATTGCCTTCCTGCCGAAACGCGGCGTCAATACCCACGAGCACGAGGTCACACGCGCGTTCAAGACGGTTGATGACAGCTACATTGAGCCAATCTCGTTCATCGTACCACGACGAGCGGAGACGTTCCAGGACGACATCTACCCGCCGACCGTCGGCACTGAGCCAGCCATGTCTAGCGCGGAGTGGTTTCAGGGCAAGTCAGCATTGCCTCCTATGCTCTCTATGAACGACGTCTACGATGGAAAGGAGCCACACATGATTGCTGCAGAGCACGTGACAAAGCCGTCCACGACCACGCCTGCAGCTCCGACTCCGGCAGCAGCGCCAAAAGCAGACCCAAAGCCAGAGCCAAAGGTAGACTCAATACCAGCATCAGCACCATCGGCAGCTGCCACGCGGGAGATGCCAAGCGTAAACTCCAACAAGGAGTCGATGGCCTCGATGGCAGACAAGTTCGCCGATAAAGATGAAGAGGAGGAAGACGTCAAAGACGACAGCTCGTTCGAGGAGATCCAGAAGCCAGTCGAACGACCTTCGGTTGCTGCTACTCGCCAGGCCGAAGTCACAGCGCCATCGCCCACCAAGACCACATCTGCGCCCCTTTCAGCACCAGCGCCGGCGCCGAAGGAGGAACCAAAGAATCTTGCAAACAGCGCCAACTCGGGTGAGGGGATCTCCGCTGCATCTGCACCAGCTGCTAGCGATCTGCGAGAGAAAGAAAAGGCAACAGCACCTGCCGCTTCTTCAACACCTGCTCCATCTGCGAGCGCAGCTACTGGCGGTCTGCGAGACGTTCTTAACGAGATCCGAACGATGCTACAAAGCCAAGGCAAGCAGATCGAGCAGCTGACGTCCGAAGTCGCGCAATTGAAGGCCAAGGTCGGAGAGTAGGTCTCTTTACCGCAGCCTTTGAATGCGCAAACTTCGCGCACTTCTCAGTCTAAAAAGCCAGTCCTGCCGAAGTTGGATACTACCGCTGGTGCTGCTCCTCACGAATACCCATCGCTGCCACCGCTCTCGCCCATGGGTCCTCCGCCGGCACG
Organism: Nothophaeocryptopus gaeumannii; assembly: GCA_031771865.1. NCBI lineage: Eukaryota > Fungi > Ascomycota > Dothideomycetes > Mycosphaerellales > Mycosphaerellaceae > Nothophaeocryptopus > Nothophaeocryptopus gaeumannii. The sequence continues at coordinate 573,295 of JASISA010000041.1, read as the reverse complement.
CGCTGCCACCCACGCGGGCCATTCTAGGCGCCAGTCGGTGCAAGAGATTGTTGGAAAGTTGAGTGAAGCCGGTACGAGCGGCGACAGTGGCAGTGGAAGTGCTAGTCCTACCAAAGCTGACCGATACAAGTGGCACGTCATCCCTGAGCTGCCGGGCAGGAAGGGAAGCATAGGCTGATGAGAAACTGCTTGCATAGCATGAATTGGATGAATGTGGATTGAACGGCCTTGACTTGGAGTCGAAAACTCCCTCTTAGCGTTTCTATTCTTGTTCATCGTACTTGGGATAAGTCAGCTCTTCTTCATAGACAGAGAAGTTGGGATAGAAGAGCTTCCACTAACTCTGTAATCGACTGAGTATTTCGCGCTTGTCTCCGTCTTTGTCCTCTCAGCTCTGATCTTTGGCCTTCATAGCCGGTACCAGAGAGCAATAACGGTCAATAGCGGAAGCGCTGAGCCAGGACCACGAGAAGAGGCTGTATGCCAAAAGTGATTGATATGCAGTGCAGTTGAGCTGGTTCGGCAGCGCATCCCCACAGACATTTGCGATGGATCACGGACACGCGAGGTAGGGGTCGGCAGACAGAGAGAGAGTCGTGAGGTATCTCAGTCAAGAGATTTGGGCATTTACGTTAGACTAAAGTCACGATGCAAAGTGTATGTGCTTACACATAACAACACCAGCGCTGAAGGCGTTACAAAACACCCGAAAATCTTTCGAGGCAGCGCTGTCGCGGATGAGCGCGCGGACCAACAGTCAAGGTGTTTTTTCTGTTAGCCTTGGCAATCGACATGAACGCCGCGTCTTTGAACAGCACAGAGCCAGGCTCCAGCACAAGCGCCGCTAGCATCGCGGCCGCTATGCAAGATTGGGAATCGATTGCAGTGCGCGGCACTAATGCCGACACGGACACAGCCCTAGTAACCCATCCACGGACCATGATGCTGTGCCAAGCGAGGTTGTTGTAGTCGCTGTACCAGAGAGATAGCAAGAAGCTGGATGTGTTGGTGATTTGAGTCTTCTGTTGACGTCGTGGGCGAGTTTGCGGACACTTCAGCTGAGATGTGCGTGTCGTGTGTTTGGAGATGTTGGTGTCACAGGTCGAAAATTGCAGAAGATGTCATGTCCTGTAGGCTCCTTCCTCTACCCATGGGATTCAGTCTCTCGGCTTCATCCGCTTGGTTCCTGCCAAGTGAATTCGCAAGGCTGTCTCATTCACGGAAGGATCGATGGTCTTCACGAAGGCAGGCATCTGGGCGGAGGAGCGATCCTGTGTCGTTGACCTTGATTAGCAGCGCAATAACCTGAAGATTGCATGTCTCGCACGAGTAAAGTTGTCGATTGGCCTTGCTCCCTGACGCCTTCGCTATGTGTCCTCAGTGGTATCTTTCCCTGTACACGCACCTCCTGGCGTCCAGCTCTTTAGTGGCGGCACACTTCTCTCATTCTTTCCGCCTTGTCCACCTCTTCCAGTCTCTTACAAATGCATCGGCGCCAAACTCAAAATTTTACTCCACCCCTTCTCCCTAACCTCCCTTCCAACTATCCCATTCAGTCTCGTCCCAATCGGTTCCCCACCCTTGTTGATCAACACACAAGCATTATCATCAAATGCCACCACTGATCCATCAGGTCTTTGATACTTCTTCTTCGTCCGTACCACCACCGCGTGTCGTATATCTCCTCGTCGGACTTTGTTTGCTGCTGAGACGGAGGAGGAGGAACCGCCGGCGGATTCTGGGCCGAAGTTTCGTTGTTTTTGCACGACGACTATTATGCGGTCGCCGACTGTTGCGGGAGATTTGCGACGGAGGACTTTTATGCATTCGGCTATGGCGGCGCCGGAGTTGTCGATTACGTTGCACATTGTCTGCAGTAGTTAGTGGAGGTAGAGATGGGGTACTATTCATCCGTGTGTCTGAATGTATGTTGCAATTGCAAGCTTGCAAGAAGTGAACGGGAGGCTTTGATGGGAGTCCAAGAGAGATCGCAAGTCGCGTAGAAGGTCCTTGCGGGTCTCTGGTGATATCGCGTACCTTGAGTTGGATCATGGTGACTGTGATTCAGGCCACAGCGGCCTCTGTACTCGTTCTGCTGATGTGCCCTTCTCTTCTTCTGTGTGTGCCGTTCGCGAGTTCGCTTCTTCCTCGCCTCCTCTTGGCTCTTCCTGTATACTCTCTCTGCTTCTTTTGACTCTTCAATTTCTTCTTCCTCCTTCTTATACTCCTCACAATGCCTGTTGTCGATGGTGACGTTCTGCGGAGGTGCGGGAAATGCTATTCGCTAAGGATCAACCTGGTGGCGTTAACCCCAGCCAATCACACGTAGGCTCGGGGCCCACATTCAGAACTTCATCTCCTGCGGGGCTTTCACATGCTAAACGTTTGAAGGTGTAGGAACTAATCGCACGTACCTACACCTTCAGAGTACATAGGACTATGGCAGGGATAAGCCAATATTAAAGTATTGAAATCTATTAAGGGTGCTAGCTATGTACTCGATAAACCGACGTGCTTGCTTCCTCGTATTGTAAAACGGGCAGATCGGATATGTAGGTCTCGCAGCCTGTTTAATAAAGCCTGTAGTACTATCCTGCAGCGTTGCAAAGGTCTCTTACCATGCGATACATTCTCATGTTAACATCGTCCGTCTCGAAGCGCTGGTGTACCGCTCGTGATGTCTAAGACATGTAGTCCTTCTACACATTAACCTCAATAACCTCCTCAGTCTCCTCCTACCTTGAAGATGTGAAAGATATTGTCTCGCGCTTCGTGAATCGTCTCCAGAAGTCCCGCCGTTTGCTCTGACCCAACGCACTCCAGTAAACACGCTAAACACGGCAGCTCCCGTTTCGTCCACTCTGCCCTTTTCTCCAGCTCGCTCCTCCGCCAACCTCTTTTCTTTCTTCTTCATCGCATTTGCGTGGCGGTTCGCACCCGCCTACGCCCCTGTTTTGTTTTGCTCCTGCGCTCGCTGAAAAGCCTACGCGATCTCGCACAAAACGGGAACTGCTTTCAAGTGGAAAGACCGGGCGGTCCTACACAAAGTCGTCCCAAGCGGGCGCACAACCTTGCACCAAGTAGCGCACTCGATTACGTCGGGTGTCGTGAAAACGGTGTACAAGTCGCCTTTCTAGGTGCAACGTGGAGCGGCCTACGGCTTCTCCACCCTTACAAAACACGATGGCGTCCCCGGACGGTCAAACCCTCGGCGGTTTCGTCAACAAGGAGGGGAAGCGAACCCAGCAGGAGCGAAAGGCAGCTGCGGCGGAAGCGCGCAAGGACAATGCTGTCCAGGAAATGGATGGCGTGGAGTATCCTGGCCCAGAGCAATCGAAGCTGACGGTCGCGCACAACAACCCCTTCCAGCAAGCATTCCGCGACGTTGACGAGGGAGCCGCCAAAGACCTCGCGAAACTCAACTTGAACGGCAAGAAGCGCAAAGCCAGTGGCCCTGTCGTTACGACCAAGATGAAGAAGTACGACCAGTTGCCTGCCGAGATCAAGTTCCAGGAGCACGACGCCGCTACGCTTTACCCACGGTTCCTCGAGCAAGACATGCAGAAGCAGTGGCCCATGGACACTGTCTACCTCGGCGAACAAGCCTATCGCGGAGCCGACGTCCCCAAGTTCAAGCGAGTCGACAAGAAGACGAACTTGTTCAAGAAGAGCTCCGAGCACGCGCTCATCAGCATTCGTCCAGGGCTAAACAGCACGGAGAACCTCGCCTTCGGATGGCCGATTCGCACTATGCATGAGGGAGAAGAGAAGCCGAAAGAGGGCGAAACGGTCGTGGACGAGCGCATCACCGAGGTCGACTTCGTCAAGAGCTCACAACGCCCTTGCATCAAGATCAGCATCAAGGATGGCGAGCGTACTGCCGTCTGGGAGTGTTACGCCAACAGCATCAACAGGGACGATGACGACTCGCTCGGCCTCGAATTCTCCGCGTGCGGTGACGCCGGTGTCACCCGTGACTTGCCCAAGCACGATAAGCTCGCACAGCTGGCCAAAGACAAGCGCGGCTTCCGTACGGATTTGAAGCTTGTGCCGGTTGGTGATGAGCGAGTTCTCGGTGCCGTCGGCCGTCCAGTCTGGAGCGGTATCACACCAGCTGCAGTGAGAGAGTACAAAGCTCAATTCAGCAAAGACCAGTCGAGCTTGTCCAACGCACAGAAGCTTATCGTCTACCTCGAAGATGCTGTCGATGTCTCGATCTTCCGCGAGTGGTTCGAGAAAGAGGTCGAATCCATCAAGCACTTCTTCGAATACTTCCGGACCGTGATGTGGGCCTCCTCCAAGCTCGGCAACTTCTGGTGGTATGAGCACGCTTTCCCAGCAGGCCAACCAGCGGCGACCACCAAGGTCAACTACCCCTTCTCCCAGGTTCCGGTTCCACGCTGGCTGATTCGAGAGTTCTTGGTGACGTACCACGATGGGGTCCCCTTTTCGGCGAAGATGATCACCGCAGACACATTCCCAGAAGTCGGCTCGTCACTCTACCCGGAAGCCAACTCCAAGGCGTTCGAGCTGTGCTTGGCAGTTAGCCGCGAGATCATGAAGGCCGAGATTGAGCTCGAGAAGCTGGCCGACACGAATACCGCTAGAATCATCTGCCAGATGGTCCACATCGAGGGTCACGACTACGTGGTTAACTTCTGGATTGTATCGCAGGGCGACAACCCCGCGTTGAGTCAGGCACCGGCAATCGAGCGCCGCATTGACGCGAGAATCCGTCTCGCCACCGGTCAGATTCTCAACCTCAAGGGGACCGTTATTCGCGATGTCTTCTCATCCGGCTCGGACTTTACAGCAAAGATGACGGCGCAAGGAACCAGCACGACGACCGCCAACAACCGCGAGGAGCGATTCGAAGTTACGCTCGACTTCCCAGAGGATCCAACCGCCGCCCAGCGGGCCATGAATGCTATTCGCAGCCTTCAGCGAGGCCAGAACAGAAACTTCGGCGTGCACTACCCATCCGTGGTCCTCGACAGCCCTCTCCCGGATCGACCAGAGACAGCGACGCTCCAGAAAAAGCTGGGCAAGCTCAAGACCAAGGACAAGTTCATCACGGAGTGGAACAAGCACCAGCTGAACCCCCGCCAGAAGGAATGCATTTCGGCCATCTACAACAAGAACCGCGGTGCCTTCCTCATCTTCGGTCCAGCTGGTACTGGAAAGACGCGCACAGACGTTGCAGCCATTTGCTCTCTCGTTGCCGCCGACGTTCCGGTTCTCGTCACAGCTCCGACAAACGAAGCTGTCAACAACATCATGGAAGCTTTCCAGAAGCACATTCCAGAAGACTTCGACGAAGGCAGCTGGGTGCGGTTCACCGGCGCTCTCTCCAAGACTAGGCTGGACAAGGTCGAGGAAGACAAAGAGGATGAGACACCCGCCGAGCCCAAGCTCGCCGACTTCAAGGGTGCCTGGGACGACGATGTCATCAAAGGCGATCCAGAGGCTGTCAGGAAGTATGAGGCGACCATCTTCATGCAAGTCATGCTCGAAGCCGGTCAGAGCTCTTCCTTCAAGTACAAGAAGCAAGGCTTCGCAGAGAAGAAGCTCCAATACGCCCAATCGCTCGCCGACGACGAGGACCTGGCGCTTGATAAAGACGATATCCAGGGCGCGCAGGACGCCAAAGAGTATCTCGGGCTCATCGAGAAGCTCAAGACCGCCAAAGCCGCCAACAAGCGTGGCACTCTCGAGGATCGCACGCGCTTCTTCGCCCTTGACGAGCTCTTCTCCGCCAAATTCCTGAAGAACAAGGTCAAGCTGGTTTTCTGCACGAACAACTCCTCGTCCCAGCAGACCCTCCTTGATCGCTTCAGGCCATTCGTCATGTTCCAAGATGAAGCAGGTCAAGCTTCGCCAGCAGATAGCGCCGTCCCAATGGCAGCCTTCAAGGAAGTCACTCCGATACTAGTGATGAGCGGCGACCACAAACAGGGCAGACCAGTCGTCATCTCCAGCGGCATTAGCGAGGCCCACAGACTCCTCGATGTTTCCTTGTTCCAGCACATGGTCGAGCACCCTCACGGATTGTGGCCAAGCAAGATGTTGAACCGACAGTACCGCATGGACCCGTACCTGTCTGCATTCCCGCGCGAGTTCATTTACGGCGTTGAGCTCGAAGACGACGACTCGGTCAAGACGGAATCGGAGACATGGAAGGAGCTGAAGGGCGTATTCAACCGGCTCCAGAAGAACGACATCTGGAACGGCAAGCCGCGAATCTGCATCGACAGCGAAAGCCAGAGCGAGGAAGATGGCGGTGGTTCTCACTACAACCAGCGCGACATCCAGTTCGTGCACTTGTGCATCCGGGGTCTCCTCGACAGTGGAGCCGTCAAGCCCGAGCATATCTTGTTCATCTCGCCATACAAGGCTCAGCTGCGCGCGATGCGGGAGCTGCTCACCAAGCAGCAGAAGCCCGAGTTTGCCAAGATCCGCCTCGAGGCCACGTTCAAGGCTCAAGGTGCCGAGGGTGATGTCGTTTTCCTGTCGTTCGCGCGCAGCAACCCCGATGATGAATACGACATCGGCTTCATCTACTGGGCCTCGCAGCTAACGGTCGAAATCACCCGCGCAAAGGCTGCCTTGTTTGCGGTCGGCAACTTCTCGGGCTGGCGCAAGGCTCTCAAGAACAATGACAAGGAAAAGTCCTTCATGTGGGCCGACCGCTCGCTCTTCCGATCGTGGGTGCAGGACTGCATCGATAAGCAGGATGTCATCTCCCGCGAAGACTTCATGAACATCATGGTTCATGAGCGACACATTCAAGAGTCCAAGTTCCGCGCCGCCGAAGTTCATGCGGCTCCTCGGGCTATAGAGGTCCCAAGTGTACGAGCATTCATGCTGAGTGTTTTGACAAGTGCTACACCCTCCATTGGAAATAGCTCTCGCCTCTTGTGTATAGATCGAAGGGGTCCAATAGGCCGTATGTCAAGTCGAGATTCATTGCGAGCTATTCAACACAAGCCTCGTCCCCAAGTATCCTTTTGTACTCGTTGATGGTAAACCTAGTGTCAACTCTCAAGTTAGAGTAGGATCACGGTCCAGTTCCAATGCAAAGCGTCGGCGCCACCAGCGTTCTCTCTCCTCCACTGCGAGCTCACGTAGTGCTCAGCACCGTTGTGCTAAAATCCTTCCATCAGCTTGCCGTGTGTAAAAAGTCCTGCGAAGCTGGGCGAGCTTGCCAGGTAAGGACAATGCCATGACCGAAACCACCAAATCTCTCCGAATACTCGTAGGCAAAGCGCGTTCCCTAGCGAAACTGAATAGTCGAAAATCCGATTGCACGAAGCCCGTGTGCACGACACTTTACAGTAATTCCAGCTCCACTTTCGTCCAACTCAGTTCGTCCGAAAAGTCCTCATAGGCAGGTAAAGAGATGCGAGCCTTGCCGAATGTTCCACAGCATGTGCGTAGGTTGTCATTGGTTGCGCCAAGTCCTTGCCAGTCCAATTTTCCCCGTCGTTGAAGACACTCGCTACCTCCACAGAGCCGACCACTGTTCGAGAAAAGAGCGTGCTCGAAAGAATAGGCATGTTATGCTTGAAGACTTCACACACAAGCCTGGCGAGCAGCTGGATGCATCCGCCCTTGCATGGATTGATGCGTGAGTGTCTGGCGTCGTGATTGAGATGGAAAAAGCGTCTTATCCGCTCTCGTCGATGTGCTTCCGTGTATTGTCCTCATAGCATCAAGTCGCGTCTCGCCTTCGTTCGTTGGCGCCTCCATCCGCCGCCCAAGGCCTCCAAAGCAGTTCGCGTATGGTTGTCGGCAGGACTAGTGGATAAACACTTTCGATCTTAAACTCGAATTTGGTACGGGCTCCCATCGTATCATGCGTAGGCTGGAGATGCTTGACTTCGGCTTAAATCGTTTTGAGAAGATGCTGAGTACCTCTGCCGGTCGTGGTACGCAACAATGTTGGCTGTGCATTTGCACTAGCGTGTCTTCGAACCCTCCGTGAAAACATCCGTACCGAATGATGTGCCGCAATGGTCATGTTGGATTTGTGCGAACATGCTCGAGATCGTGAAATCCAGGAGGCCGGTTTGAAACAGCGGTCTGACCACGTAATATGATGCATGTCATGCGGGCGGCAGCGTTTGTGGGATGGAGAGCGCAAATTGCCGAGCGACAAGGCTTCATCGCAGGAAGGCGCCAGATGGCTGAGTCGCGAAGATTTGAGAGGACCACTTCGTTTGAAGGGGTCGATGACGTCGCCATTGTTTGTGCGGGCTCCGAGGAGAGCAATCGTGTTGTGTGTTGTTGTCGTTGTGACTCAATCATGCCAGCGTCGAGTTGCCTGATGACGGGTGTGTTGCCGCAACGTCCAAGAATGGATGAGCGTATGTGTGCTCGTGCCACATAGTCTGTTGCCAGTGAATGATGCCTCTAGCAGCGTTCGTGGATCGTGGTTGCGAAACCTGCGCTTGTTCATATCCAATCTTTGCCGCCTCATCTCCCGAGATGGGGTCGCATAGCTTGCAAAGGCTACTTCCACTCAAACATGACACTGCGCATCTCAGGGTATTTGTCTCGCATGTTCGAACTTGAATCCTTTATTTCCTTCATCTCACCTTCACAGCTCTTCTGCTGTCTCCCAATCTTTTGGAACACTCATGTTCACCTCTTCATCTGCAATGATACTTTTGCGCATCATGCTCGCAGATAGCTTTGTCGTTATAGCCAGAATGGCTTCAGCGAAATTGGTGCACCATAGTGAGTAGAGCTCGGTAGTGATGTGGGTGAGCGATACGGGTGTGGGCGAACAATTGGTGTCGCTGCCTTTAGAGAGCGGCAGAGGTTGCTGGTCCTTTCGATTCCGCCAAAGCTGCTTGGCGCTGAAGTGTCAAGGTACGTGCCGGTCGAACTCGCACAGTGTAGGTAAGCTGAATCATTAAAGTTGAATTTTCAGATGAGTCCCGAAGTTGTGGTTTGATGGGCGACTGGGAAGTTTTGGTGCTCGTAGGTTCTTCTCTTTGCGCGACGTAAGTTCTCAGTGACAGCGTTGGGACGAAAAGCCTCAGGCATCAGTGCATTTCGACGATGCCCGCCCATGCGTGCCTGCAAGGCCGGCCTGGACACCACCTCTCATAGTCAGTCGCAGTCGGATCATCATCAACATCTCACGACTCAACGTACCGATATCCAATATCTCGTCGCCCGATCGAATTCAAACCTGCGAAACAGGTCTGCATGATGCCCCACACCCGCACCATGCCGTGGGCCTCTCCCTGAAGATCAAAGGCACCTCCGGAATTCCTTTCAAGATCTCATGATGAGACCGCAACCTTCTATAGGGCGGAGAACACATGGCGTCCAGTACCAAGCCCGTCCGACTTCAGATCCTGTTTACGTCCGAAATATGTGAGCAAGGCGGCGATAGAGTCGTCTTCAAGCTGTCCTTTGTGGACCTTCGAAAAGTCCTTGCTCAGCCAGGATCCAGCCTCTCCACCAGTGCCTGGCAGCAGGCGGTCCCTAAGAGCTTTTGCTGGCCCATCGCAGGCGAAGTTGAACCGTATCTCCAGCTGAAAAGCCCTGACCTCATCGATGAGCCGGATAAGCCGTTCGACATTGCACGTAAACGCATCTCCACCGACGCTACAGACGAGCGGCAGATCATCCGGACACGCCTGCAGGTCTTGAATGAAGTACTCGGTCCAGAGCATCGGGTTGCGCTGATTCGTGTCAGCGAATATGGCATGCTCCTTGGCTAGGAGCTCCCGGTCGTCTTGCCATCGCACTCTGCTCGGTGAACGCGCTGTACTCGCCCAGGTCACTAGATGAATTCTGGCCTTGTCAATATCGAAATGACGTCGAAGGAAGTAGTCGGCACTTTCCTCTGAAAGTCTTCGCATCTGGGCCGGTCCGGAAGAGGAACTGTTGCTGTAACGGTCCATGCAGATTAAAAATCTGGATCCATCGGATTGGGCTTCGGATGGTGTGTAAGACCACGACCAAACATGCAATTTGCCCTGGCTGAAAGTGTAGTCTTCAGCCTGAGGATCTGGCATCGGTGTATTTCGGCCGCCTTTGGGTAGTCTGAGCAGCTTCTCGAGAGAACGACATCCGGCACTGCGGTAAGACTGCAGCCCTTAAGATGTAGCGCAAGGGCAGACTGCGTCGGACAGGACAGACCGCAAATGCACGTATGTTCAGAGCCGGCGATGATGTGCTTTTCATCATGTGCATCATTGGGGCGGCTGTCGCACACCGCAAAGAGTTGGGAGCTCCACCTGCAGCCGATTCTATAGCCTTTGTCGACATGATCATTCTGCAGATGCTCTTCTGCGTCAGGAAGCGAATGGAAAAATCGATCGCACCCAGCGGGACATGCAACATCAGCTGTGACACGCACGACAAGTAGGTCCCGCAGGCCTTGAGGGAGCAGAGCTTGTCCTTTCAGATTGCGAACGAGCGCTGCGACTCTGTCTTCTTGACTGATGGACGTTCGCTCAGTCTCTTCCACGTTGTGAGTGACCTTCCGACCCTTCATTGGCCTACTGCTCGGTCTAGGCACTTCCAAAAATTGGGCATTGGTCTCGGGATTGATCGTTGCAAGTGCTTGGATTCTCTCGGACCTGCGCGGCTCATCGCTTGCAGCAGGTGGAAGCAATTTGCCCTGTGCTTGTTTGGGCGTAGGCGTGACTTTCGACTTTGGCGCGAAGAACTTTTCCGTCTTTGCTTTGATAAGTTGGTTCCACGCGCGATGTGTCATCAGCGATGCATACGCATCGTCTGCTGCATAGTCAACTTGCTGCTCGTCAAGCTTCTGGCTCCAATCGCTTGTCCTGACGCCTTGGCCCTTGTTCAACTTCTGGCCGAAGAAGTGTTCAAATTGCGTGTCCAGCTTCTTGTCCTTCAGGCTGTCGAGGTTCTTGCACCGATCCATCAAGTCGATAAGCTTTCCTCTCTTGATCAAGTGCCATCTCTCGATCCGGGTCATGTCGCCCTTGATGTTATTACCAGCCTTGGTAATAGTCTGGCTCTCGATCAAAGTCTTCAAAGATGGCGCAATGAGGCTGCTGCTGTCTTTCGCAGGATCGATGACCGCTAAGTGGAAGAGCGCGATATGATTCGATGAAGCAACCTGGATAAGTGAGGCCGCCTCTTTCGCCGTGTCTGCTTTACCTGCTTTCCATTCTAGGTCGAATCCAACCTCGGTCTCAGCCAAGAAAAGCTTGGCCGCCTTTTCGCTCGACTGAAGGTCCGTACAGTAATGCACTTGCGGCGTTGATCCATCTGGCAACTTGATCGAGCTGTAGCGGAAGTACGCCACCGCTGGTGCGGCGCTGTTGTTGCTGACTGCTGGTGGCGCATCTGCAACAGGGCCCCAAGCTCGAGAACCACGTGGAAAGGCAGGAGAAGGCTGCATTTGTAAAGTTGATGCAAGTTCCTGCGACCTGAGTGTTGCTCGTGCACCTGAGAATGAAGATGGAGCGCGCTCTCTGGATTGCAGTTGGCGAGTATTGCCAGAAAGCCCCGATGCCTTCGTATCCAGCAGCAAAGTCCGTCCTTTGTTAGCAGCTGACGGGCTCTCTTGAAGCGGCAATCGACCAACATGTACGTCCTGGCCTCTGTTGAAGACGCCGGCTCCGACATTATCGGACAGGCGATCCCAATGTTGGACGGGCGATCGTCCTGTGTTACTGGACAGATGCTGGAATGGTGCTGAAGGAGATTGGTACCTACCTGACCTCTCGTTGTTTCTTCCTGGTGCCCCAGGGGATCTGCTATCACTTCGAGCCTTGTAAATTCTGCTACGCCGTTCAGGTGAACGTCGGTCACGGCAGTCAGAGGCACGTGGAGATGCGCTGGGCGACAGGCCGCGCCTACTTCTGTCCGGTCTTGACGTGTTCTGCGGATCTGGAGAATAACGATGCTGGTACTCTCTGCTGCTGAAGCGATCTTGAGGCGACACAGATCTTCGCTGGCTGCTCTGTGGGTTGCTTCCAATTGGAGATCTGCGATACCTGTATCCGTCCACAGACTCCCAGTCTTTTGTGTCGGAGATGTGCTGGCGATAGGCTCCGGCTTCGATTGCGGCTTCGGCTTCGACGTTGTCTCCTGTCTCTGGAGTCGTATTTCCTTGATGGGCGCGGTGAGTCGTCTCGTCGTCTCCGGTCTCTGGACTCGTTCCTACCTGATCGACGTGGTGATCTGTCTCCTCGTCTTCGGGTCCGGGAGTGATCGCGACTGGGAGAGCGTGAACGAGAGCAGCGTGATGACCGCCTCTCGCGTGATCCGCGCTGGTACTTCTCGCGATCTGCCGAGTAATCACGTCGTGAGTCTCTGGCGAACGCCCTAGACTCGTGTCTGTCGTAGGAGCGGTTGCGAGATCGGCGGCTGTTTGAGGCGATGTATGAATCCATCGCCGGAGCAGAGTTAGCGAACTTATCCTCCGAGAACGTGACGAAGGGCTGCAGCCAGTGATGTTCAGCAGCCATTCGATCTTTGACCTCCTGCGGCGCTCGTCTACTCCAGTACTCTATCTGAAGCATGTGAGTCCGCTCTGGGACTTGCATCCCTTCCCGAAGGCCCCTCTTCGTGTCGCCGAAAATGGAATTGTATTTTCCACCCATTTTGGTTATGAAAGGGAGGAGAGGCCGTAGGCCGCTCCACGTTGCACCTGGAAGGTGACTGGCACACCGTTTGCGCGACACCCGACGTAATCGAGTGCGCTACCTGGTGTTGAAATGCCCCCAGCCAATGGAGGACTTTGTCCAGATGGACTTCTCCCCCAGCCTCCCGCTACAACCAACTGCCAAGGCAGCGGAGGGATCGCAAACTACGCTGGTTCTTCAACTATACACGTGTGTGAGACGTGTGCATAGTGCGATGAAAGAAGAAGCAAGAGATCTGGTGTTTCGGGGAGCTTTGAGGGTTGGCTTTCGCCAAGACTCGCTTCAGTCGTACCTTCCTCCCATGATTTGCCACTGTCACATGCTGCTTGTTTTGGGAAACCACGCGCCGGTATCGATATCCGCAGGAAGGTGGGTAGCAATAACTCCCGCTCGCGCATTGCATCATGTTTACAAGCAAGCGTGCATCTCAGTACTCCGGTGTTGACTGTCTTCATCGAAGCGTGAAGATCGCCGTTCATACTAATGGTTGTACGAGTAGCAGAGACCTGAGTATGTGGGTTGCCGACCCTGCCAAGCAGGAATGCCATAGTTAACTCTCCGGTCCAAATAAATTGGTGTTCGGCCTTTCAATACCTCGAGGCAATACAGAGGGTAGGGACTGTGTTGTATTGACTAACAGGCTGTCTCAAGATGCTTGTGCCAACATCAAAAACGACCTTCCTTCAATCTTGGACTTTTCTCACAGTCTCTAGAAAGTGTATAGGAAGATATAAGATAATATAACATCTGATCCCACGATGTTCCCAGTGTTACAACCCAAAATGGCCGGTGAAGCGCATCCACCAACCCACCAACAGCCAAGGCCAGCTCTTACTGTACTTTCCTAAGACCTCCGAGATAAGCATCTCAGTGTTGAAACTTGAGCTGGCGGAGCAGAACTATTTCTACACTGGACTGCCATTTCAAGAATTGCCGGACGAAAACTAGACTTACCATCCTTTCTTTCCGAGTAACGCATACGGAACACATCTTGGATCCTCCTGTACAGGAGAATCTACGGACGGCCACGACCGGGTTGCTGCAAATTAACGCGCAATCGAGGAGTTTAGTGGAGAGGCCGACGGTACGGTTGCGAAGGACGGGGCACCGTACGCTGGGGCTGGGATTCAATCGACTACAGCCAGATTCCATCCGCCAGGGACAGTATCTATCCAACAGACGAGAGCACAATGATTACGATTACGACACCTTCATCACCGGTACGATGGCAACATTAGTCATTGAGTCCATTCTATCTGTCGAAGATAACAACAGCTCCGAGGGCCGGTATAATCCTTCTTTGCCGGCATCACGCTAGCGCCTTGGCACCCGAATTTCATACTGCAGCACCATATTAAACTTGGGATTGCTGTCTACACAAATAAGCATACTATAGAAAATGAAGCCGTAGAAATCAATGATATAGCGATTTTGAGGTGTTGTTGTCACCTAATATGACGTATGTAGGCCCTCACGAAGTGAACACTCCTTCATCCTCTTGGGCATACTCATTACCTGCTTGTTTACCCAATCCTGTACGGGAACGGGCCGAGTCTGACTTGACAATTGGGTTGGAATTGAAATGGCTGGACAACACCGAAGCGCATCGGCCGTGCAGCGCGCATCCCTCCCCTCGAGCCTCACACCTGAATCGAACAACGTACCGACCACGCGACTCCGCACATACCAATGCCACCGCAACCTCCTCCAATCTATGTTCCATTTGCTTTCCGCTAGCATTCGACAATCTTCCACTACACCCTGACATCCACCACTGTCGACGGAAAGAATGATATACTTGATCAAACAACACGAAGCATAAAGAGCGGGACTGGAGGGCGAAGGAAGGCGCTGGCGTTGGCTGGAATGCGGCTGTAGAGGGAGACCCGACGGCGTTTCTTGTGTTGCGCGACTGAACGCGTCGCTTCTGGACACCTCGACGGCACCGCGCTACGAGACGGAACAATTGGCGCGACTGTCATCTTCTTGTCGTCGATCCGCGCGTCAGTCCCTGCTGCTCCTCCACAGCCAGCATAACAACCATGCCTCACGCGGCCGACTTGGAGGAGGCATTGCAGAAGAAGGGCGGCCTGACCCTCTCGCAACTCGCCAACTATGATGACATTATCACCGACGCCCTCGTCGATAAGGTATGCGCCAACTTGGACTGTTAAAGGCTTTGCACAGGGGTCGATCACTGCTGACACTCGAGACGACAGGCGTACTTCTGGTCCACGATTCGCAAGCTGAAAGCCACTTTCCACGGCAACCGTCACATGGTTTCGGAGGAGATATGCAAGATTGTACAAATGGATGTCATTGTCGATAAGGATCCAGCCGCGGCGCAAGAGAAGCTGTTAAAGTTAAAGGGCATGCAGAATTTCCGAAACAGTCTCAAGACTGAGGACGAGAGGGAGCATTTCGTGCGACACCTGCGCAAGTACATTAATATGTGGCTGCCCGACTGTCCGTTCGAAGTCGCGACAACCAACCGATATACCATTACAACCGCCGAAGCCTGTATCATCGCGCGCAAGTCAATTCGGAGGGGAGACGAGATTAGGGCCTTGGCCGGCATTCAGGTCGAAATGACAGAGAAGGAAGAGAAGGAGCTTTCTAGCCGCACCGACTTCAGCATTGTCTTGTCCAGTCGGCGAAAGCGTCCGTCACTCTTCCTCGGACCCGCACGATTTGCCAACCATGATTGTGATTCCAACGCAAAGTTGACCACTACCGGACCTCACGGTATAAAGATTGTCGCTCGCAAGGACATTGCGGTGGGAGACGAGATCACCGTGACATATGGCGAAGACTATTTCGGCGAAGACAACTGCGAATGTCTTTGCGCCACTTGCGAAAAGAATCTGCGAAATGGCTGGGATCCTCAAGGACCTGTAATTCACGACGATAGCAGCGACGGAGAGGAATCCGATGAGGAACTAGACCAGCAGGGCGAAAGGCCGACAAACCGCAGACCTGCAGCCAGTCGACCCGCCAAAAGACGACGAGAAGCAGCCGACAGTGAGGATGAGGATGAACTACCTAGGCGCAAGCGTGTGAGGGCGAAGCCGAAGAAGCCGGATCCGGAAGACGACGATGAAGAGTTCGTCTCAGATTCTGATTCGGAAGTTGATGCGACAGGCAACAAACGTGATTCTCGAGGTCGATTCATTCCCAAAGCTGTGCTCAGAGCGCAAAAGCTGGCAAGACGGAGGCTTGCCGCCATGCAAGCGCCTGGATCTGCGCCGGCCAAAGTTGGATCTATGCGCCCGTTGAAGAAGGAGGAGACCGAAGAGCCGCTCTTGGATCGAGTATTTCGTCTTCTTGGAAGCGTTGCTGATCGAACCGATCGACGAAAGCGCGGGTTGTCAGCATCAGATCCGCTTGATCTCACTCCTCCGGAATCGAAAGGGCCTGCCTCCGAAGTGGACGATGGAGATGATTCAGCATCGGGACTGAAGACGGAGGTCACCGCTAATGGTCGAAACGTTGTGCGTGGTCGAGGTGGAATGTTCGTCAAGCGGGTCAGTCTATCCGCTCCAGAAGATATCACCCCCGTGACTAGTGAAAAGGCCACACCCGCCATCACTTCAGATTCTGGCATCAAGGACTATTTCGGACACTCCAAGTCGAAGCTGCCTTCAATCAAGAAAGAACGCAGCTACTCAAACCTGCGGCATGTCACGAATGCAAATGACTCTGGGTCCGATTTGTACAGCATCCAGCCATCTCCTGTGCCGCAAGCTGAGCCGCCGAAGCGTAAACGAGGACGCCCGAGAAAGTATCCTAGGACAGACGACATGGCAGACAGTACGAACGAGAGCTCGCCATCATCTAATGGGAACGACAGCTCTTCGTCAGCCTCCTTGGCTTCAAGCTCGACATCGCTCGAGACTATGCAAGCTGGCACTTTTAGTCAGAGTGTCTGTGCTATGTATATCAAGGACGATGATGAGGAACTAAAGCGCACGCGCACCACGCGAGTTACAGCTACGAAAGCCGAAGCTACCGTCACGCAGATGCGAAGCCCATCGCGACAGGGTGGACGTACTCAGACTGACGAGCTTCTTTCTCCGGAGAAGATTACACGCGGGAGAGAAACACTCCGCAAGAGTCCGCGAACCGGGGCCGCGGAGTCCTCCACAGATCCGATCCGCAGCATTGAGAAGATTGATGCTCAAGATGATGAAGAAGAGGATGACGAGGATGTTGAGCGTGGCGAGCCTCGAACTCCGGGTGATTACACACTCTGCAAAGCCCTCCTCTCTACCACGTATCATCGCTGGGTTGAATGTCGCAATTGCGATGAGTTCTTCGTGCAAGCCGAAGCCTATCTCACGCGCATCGCCTGCCCGCGCTGCGAGCGCCACAGCAAGCTATATGGATACTATTGGCCGAAAACAGATAAAGAGGGCAAGCACGACAAGGAAGAGCGAGTGCTGGATCATCGCGAGATCCATCGGTTCATTGATCCAGAGGAAGAGAGGGCGGAGAAGAAAGGCCGGAAGACACTGCCTGATCTGCTCCGTGAGAAAGAAATGAGTGAGCGACAGACTAGCGAAGAGAGCGACAGTGTCAGTCCTCGCAGGGGCGGGAGTCGGCGAACTCGCGCGGGACGGATGACGATGTGATCGCTTCCCAAGTGTTCGCGAATGATAAGACGAACTTCAACTATGAAATCGAGAGGAATGTGCTGGGCTACAATCAGCTGTGTATGCCTCTCAGGAGCAGTGCCTGGGTATCAATTGGCCTTTTGCGCCTGAGGATGCAAGCGAATCCTGGTGTACAATCGATGGCCGAAAGAGGCGATGAGAGGTGACAACGCAAGTGAATAGTGTTTAGCGGTGATGTGTACTAATATTACTGTCAACCAGTGACCCACCAGACGGATCTCAGCGGGATAACAGTCAAAGCAATGAGATATCTCAATACTTCGATCGCGCTCAGCTTCCTCCTTTCCGGCTCGCCAAGTCGCACAAAACCACATGAGCTGACGATGATAGAAACACAGCTCATGCAGCTTCCCGATCGGTACGCGGACCTTGTTCGAAAGGGGCGCCTTGATTGATCCGGCTGGAAAATATACTCTCGAATCACGATCGCTTCTCGCGTCCCGAAACTAATGATTGTTTGCTCCGTATAGCTCAGAGCTGCTGTGCGCCGCTCAAGAGCCCGAGTCCGCTCACCGTCTGTTTGGACGAGCTCGAGATCCCTCCGTCACTCGGTGTACCTTTCGCCATCCTTGCTTCCTGCTTCTAACGGCTCGTCTACGTTCTCACTATTCTCCAGTCTGCTCTATCTACGCTCGAGATGGGCATCCAACCCTCCAAAACTGAACTCCTCCTCCCCTCGCAAACCCTCCGCTCCTGTCCCGGAGGCTCGCCTGGGGAGACGTGCTGGTGTGATCGTCCCTACCACCGCTCCTCTCGCTACGTATACGTCGAAAGGGGAGGCGATGGTAAGCTCCCTCCTGACCAGCGCAGCACCTCCAACATACCACTGATGGCTTCGCAGGTCGGGAGAGATATAGAGATCCTGTGGATATGATGGGCGATTTTATGGCTGGGAGAGGGAATGTGCCAGGGAGTATGCCCTGGCAGGATCCGAGGAGTTGGACGACGAGGGATTATGAGAGGTTGGGAGAGGTATTGGATGAATATTGGACGAGAGAGATGGGGAGAAGAGGAAGAGGGGGAGGTGGTGGTGGGCCTCCTGCGCCGCCGGTGGATGGTGGTGGAGGAGGATATGGTAAGTCTTTCGTAAACACCGTCTGTCTCCCTTAAAGCTAGTTCCTTGATCATCGATATAGGCTTTCCTCACCTATCGGGCCCCTGGGACGACCACTACTCCTCCCGCCGCTCGCGCAAACGCTCCTACCCCTCCTACAACGACTTCGAACGCATGGAAGACTCCGTCCGCAACCAATTCCACATGATGTATCAAAACTTTAACCGCAATCTCGCCGAACGTGACGCCTTCATGTTCGGTTCAGAGATGGACCATCGAAAGGATCAGTATAGACAGAATATGTTGAGGACGTTGCAGGAGGTTATGCCGCAGTTGAGTCAGATGATGGGACAACAGCAGGCTTATGGACTGTATGGAGCTGGCACGACGCCGTATGGGACTGGTGCTGGGGGTTACGGCATGGGGATGCCTCAGCAGCCTCCTTATCCGCCGACATACATGCCTGGTGGGATGCGACCTCCTGTGCCGCCTGCTTTTGTTGAACCTACGAATCCACATAGTGGCTTTGCTGGCGGGCCGCCGATGGGTGGGAATTATCCTGCTGGGAATGGGCAGTACTATATGCCCGACGGCGGTGCCGGCGGTGCCTTTGCAGAGAGAAGATATCCACGAAGAGGTCCTCATCACGGAATGGGTCGCCTGCCACAACCCGAAGCCGGAATCTACGATCCTACAGATCCTCTCGGCATGAATGGCGTGTACAAGAGAGGGAGATACGGCGATGAACCGTTTGGCGGCCCCAGTGGTCATGGTGAGTGAGTAGAGACTGCTGCACACCCACTTTCGACACTCAACTTACTTTTCTCTCAAGGTACGAATGGTCCCTCAGGTAGAAAGCCTCCAGATGGCCCGCAACCTAATAGACCTCGCACATACCATCGCCCTCCTGGTGATCTCGACGGAGGTGGCGGTGCACATTTCGATGAAGACGATATCCCGATCGATCGCTTTCGCGAGCCAGGAACGACAAAGTATGAGCCAAGCCAGTACGGTCGAAGGCGGTATGACCGTTACGATCGACCTGCTGCCGATTTAGATTACGAGGACGATAGGCTCCGTATACGGCCTCCCTTCAATTCCGCCACAGCAAGACCATCACCGCCGCACTCACCTCTTCTCGGCCATCTTGACGACCGCTACGCATCTCGTTCACACCGTCCAGTCCGTTTCGCGCCAACCGACACAGCACCTCCCACCGGTCTCTATCCTACCTCGTCACGCACACCCGAGCTTCGCGCCGCCGCCGCTGCGGCAGCTTCCGCACCAGAGCCCGTCGGTCCTATCATAGCTGGACAGACTCATCCGGGTTACTATCTATCTGCTTCGTACCCTTCATATACGTCGGGCTTTACGTCTGGCGTCGGGCCGGCAACTGCAGGAGCGGCTGCCGATGGCCCCATGGCGACCCCGATGAGGACGGGTGGCATTGGTGGAGCTGGCGCTGCTCCCAATCCGGGGGTGAGTGGCCGGGCGGAAGCAGGTCTGTCGCAGTCGAGAGACGTTGAGGCAAGAAGGGGAGACGTCGATGCTGGTGCGCCAACAAAGGCGAGGGATGAATTATGAAGACAGGCAGAAGAGAGTCTTTCACGATGAAATAGGGACGAGAGGAATTTGTCGAATTAAAAGGCAGAGAGCACGTTGGCAGACAGGAAGGAAGGAAAGAGACATGACGAGTTGAGAGCTTCAAGATCAAATTTAGGTAGGTATGATGGTCACTAGGTAGCTTCCTTGTGGGTATCATCATACTTTGGCAAACGAATACGGTACATCATGATCAATCCATGACCTTTTTCTCTTTTGTCGAAGGGGCTCCTTTGTCGCCAATCCAGCTGAGAGCGTCTCTTCGATCCTCGTGCTCTCTCTCGATCACGAGAACCCTGGGGACCGTGCCTCAATGGTGCATCTTTCGGGCGGACACGGCTGAATGGTACTTCCCTTTCACCGGTCCGCACGAAGATTCCGCATCGAGACTTCAACTCCACGCTGAATTTCAAACTTCACGCGTCGATTCTCTGTCAACATTTGCGAGCTGTCTTTTCGTCCTGACTTTCTAAACTGTGTACCGTCGGGCTTCGACGATGCTACGTATGGTACATACATACCTTCGGTGCCTAATGTCAGGGACGAGGCAGGTTTGAAGCACACCTGCAACAGTTCGTCACCTGATGGGTTCAAGGTCTCTTCTAGACAAGCGCATGAAGCAGACAACGAGCAAGCCGTTGGTATCGCACTCACCAATTGGCGATGACAGGGTGGCCGAGCCCGACGTGTGGTCGCCTTCACCGTATGATGGTGAGACTGCGAGCTAGCCATCGTTGCCAACACAGACTGCTCCTCACCGACCGGCTGGAAAAACCGTTCCGCGGAGGAGGAGTCCTTCGATCGATCCAGACTGCTGATGAAGTCCTGCCACACGTCGCCCCGCCACCAAGCACTATACCCCAAACACACAACTTACCACATTCGCCAATCCCGCATGCCAGTTCTTTGCTTCGCCACTTGAAACCCGTATCAAACGTTGCGCGATCCGCGATCTTGACATCAACCCAGGAGAAGATGCCTCGTGGCATATTTCTGTGACCTTACCTCGGCGAGCAACATTCCGTTTCTTTTGCAAACAACTCCGCATGCGATGAGACCGCTAGTCCCCAGAGTTCGTGCTCGGTACGCATAGAAATAGCATTCGCCTGATGAAGAAAGAGGTAATTTGGCATGATCGGACTCGTCTGTCCAATAGTGCCACGCAAGCAGGCAGCACAAGAAGGCGGCATTTGTGTCTTTCGAATGTCTCTTCGTATCGCAGGTCGTACGCTGACATTGTCGATCCAGACATTGTGAACGACCATCTGACATGTCAGACGGCGCAAGTCCTACTCCTCGGCTGGTCCGGGTCGTACCATCTGAATCCCATGGATAACACACCAGCAGCAGTGGCGTCGTGGAATGGCAAGTGAATCCTGTACCACCAACATGTCAAACGCATGCAGTCGTGGAAAGTAGACAACTCCTGACTGCTCGCCTATGCGCAGATCTGCAGTGATGTGCGAAAAAGTGATAACTCTGAAGTTTGACAAGTCTGGTCGTCAATACCGTACTTGGAAGGTGACCCTGTCGCTTAGTTTTCCCTTGCCCCGAGAGCGCCTAACTTCCTTGTCGCTTGCGGGGATACTTGGGGTCCAGCACCATGGGCAATGACTCCTGCAGTAGAAACGTGACGCTTCTGCATCTGTCCTTGTAGATTTTGGCAAACTGCAGGCTTCGAGTGGATGCGAAGATACGCTATTATCTGCCAAAGCTGCGAAGACCGCATACGTGCAGGTCGTGATATGCAGAAGCGACGGCGGTCGAACGTCGGTGGCCAAGGTGGACTCAAGAGACCACCACAATGCTTGCCGTTGCACTGTCTCGCCCAGCGAGGTCCAGAGAAGAAATCACGAGCGTCATCTCCACGTCTAGGTTCGAGTTGATCTCATGCTACTCTGAGTAATAGCTCCGACCTAGCGTACTGCTTGAGGTGCTGGGACTGGGGCCTTCTTCAGTCCCTTAAGCGGGGAGCGTAATCACTTCCGGGACAATGAGCAAAGCTGCAGAGCCCGTGACATGCTTGCTGTACATGTGAATGTCCTTGACGCAGGACAATGGACCACTGATCAGTACTTCCGTGCAACATCCGTACACAAGTTCCCCCCAGAGACTCGTCAAACTCGTCAGTAGCAAATCCAGAGTCCAGATCAGAAGCTTTTGGACTAATTCCCAAAGTGTATGCCTTCGGTCGCTCGCCGACAGTACGGAGACCATGGTACTCGCTGCTGCTCGGTCTCTACTTTGCGGCATTTGAACCATGCAGACGACACATGGCAGCACGTAACATCAACGGCAACATCCAAACGAGCCATCGATGCTAGCGGCTATCTGTGTCTCAGTCGTGGCTCGTAAAATGCAAGCAGCCATATTGCCGAGCATGCCGTGTTGCACTGTGCCATTCGAACCGGTGTCGGCTGCAATACTCCTGTAATTTGCTCGTTGACACAATACAGGACACGTCCCTATCGAGCAAGTTCAGGTAGATATGGTGATACTGGTAATACTGTGTTAAGCCTCCTGGCAGATGGGTCCAGGACATGTCGTTCATTCATCCACTGCGTGTTAGCGCTCACAACTAGCCATGGATATTGCATCGTGCCGTCGTAGCCTGCGGACGCTGTCCAAAGTGTTTACAAGATAGCCAGACCAGCATGATAGGTTGCCCTAGAATACTCATGAAACTTGAATAATAGTAGTGGCCGAGCGGCAGTGGAAGCAGAGCCGAAACCTCGGGCCGAATGCTACGTCCGAGAACTATTGTACGGATGTCATCCGGGCTTTGAATGATAGTCGGCGCAGTAGTGTTACATTTGTTCACGTTGCGCAGACAAGAACTCAGATGCTTCATACCGGAGCACGTTGTATCCGGACGCATGCCGCTGATGATGAGCCTCTTCAGAATCTTGAGCAGGAGCTGATGGCGGGTTAGGTCCGTGGGCATCGAAATTTGCAACGCAGCTTGACGCTGCTGGTCTCCACTTCGACCAGTCTGCCGGGACAGACCACGGGAACGCGGAGTTGAGCTGTCTCTTGGGTGCGTCATCCTCTCGCGATAGCAGCTACACTCGATTGCGCCGATGGGTCGGCGCGCTCACTGCACATGCGCGGTAGATGTTTGTGATTTGAGCTTGAGCTGTTAAGGGCCAGGCGTCTGTAGACGGGCTCGATAGGAAGTCATCACAGTCGCGTACGAGGCGAAGTCGTAGAGATGCACTACCGAGAGAGGTGGACCAGATAATCTTTGACGTTCAGCGGGCCGTCACTGGCGTGTTGCACGATGCCGCTATGATCAGTCCATCATATGCAGGCTTCCCTCAGCCGGATGTGGCCACGAGCTCCGAGTGATGGCTCCAGAAGATGGAAGTCCTGGTTGCAGGTCTAGCGGAGGCTGCTTAAAGGCATCTCTAGATTCCAACGCGTGGTGTGTATCGCGGCGTGATGATGTCTGTGCAGTATCTGTGCTCGTTCCGAGTCATTCGTCTGCCAATGTCATGAGCATATCTCCAGCCAGGAAGGCGCCATCGATTGCTACCCAACGCATTCAGGAGACAGACCCTTGACGCGAGTCTTTGACGCTTAAATAGGTAGGTCGTCCGGGACTCAGCGTATCATGGCCACCGAAGAAAGGAATGAGTGTGCCGCGCAGTAACCCGGCTGCGAGATGATCCCGCGTTGGAGAAGGCAACCTGGTCTGCGGCCGCCGGCACAGGTGGACCGGCAACGGCGACGGAGAGACCCTGGGATTTCGTAGGAGGAAGTGCATGTCGCTTGCAGCAGCGGCGTCAAGTCGTCGACGTGGTTGTTGTCGGCTGCTGGTCTTGGGAGGAGAGGTGGGTGCGCTGATCCGTAGAGTTTCCACTAGTCCATCAGCTCTACGGAAGTGGCGTCCTGGCCGTTGGATGACAGCGGGAAGGAACCACAGCAACCACACCGGTACCTCCTTCCTCCTTCCTCCTTCCTGCGCTCCTGCTTCCAGACTTCTGCGCCTCTTCGCCGCGTATGAGCGCTCCCAAGTCCGGCTCATCTCACTCCATCACACCGCAAGGTACATACATATGCTATACATATGCTATACATGCTGTAGCCGCCGGCGGACGTTCTCTGAATGGGCGGCGTTGCGGCACGGCCAGCACGAACCCTGACCTCGAGGCCGAGACGAGATGCCTGTGGACTACGGTAGCCTGCCTGCGCATTTATCCCGGTTCTGCGTGCTCAGCTTTCCCACCTACTTGGAGCCTGCTGGACCAATACTACCGCAGCGTCTGCGCCAGCACTCCCTCTGCAGATGTATCTCATCGATGATGGTTCATCCCAACACAGACCGCTGATGCCTCCTTCGCTGCAGCCGTGACGCGTCCTGTGTGTCCTGCGCATCCGGCGCAGAAGGCACGCCTCGAAACACAGACACGCCCCTCAGATTGCCATACCCATGCCGCCGCCGCACAGGTCAGGGCAGGCCTACAGCCAGCCCATGCACCAACGATAACCCTTTCCGACGTGCCCACAACCCTCTCATCACCTGCTCTCCACCTCCAAGCCGGGTTTCGATTGCGACTGTGCCGCATCGCCGTCGATGTATCCGCACGTGGACAGGGAACAAGCATGTAACACCGGATGTCGAGCCGAAGTCCAGATCCCGTCTGCCCTCCTCCCACATCCGGAAAGGCTCTCGGACTGGCTCTGGCGAATCTGGCAATGGCTCCGTGCTGGTAGAACACATCGGGTTCGACCATGTCTTTTGTCAGCCGTGAGTACCTGTCCTATCCGCTGGCCCACCGCTCCTACTGCAAATGGTCATCTCATCTGCTAACGCATGTAATAGTGTGCGACTTCCACTGCTTGCTGCAAGGATTAGATTAGGGGCTGCACTGCCGGGACTTGACTGAATGGCTGACTGGCCGGATTGTCTTGCACGAGATCCGCGGTTTCATTCAACCAGATTTCGCTGCTTGGAGACGTCGTATTCGCCGAGGCTGTGACTGCGAGCAGCTGGGTCATGATGGCAGCCTCGACAGGTCATCAGCTCACCGCAACACCACCAGTGGGACGAGACATGCTCCTTTTGTATGATGAGTCTGGTAGAGAGTGTAGCACGCGGGCCGTCGACCAAATGCGTGGCCTCTCCCGCGCACTCTCCAATCTCCAGCACTCGCTCCTTGCTGCAGGCCATTCCCTCCCGAGGTGTCAGGTATCTGGTGCTAAGACACGAAACGAACGTGAGACTGATGCACTCAGCCAGTGATCCTAGCTGCGCTTGGCACCCCGGACAGGCTCAGGGCCGAGATGAAGGAGTGGGACAGCGTACTGATGATCAACAACTGGCCGCCTCACTCTTGCGCGCGACGGGCGCTTCTTGCGGACAAACATTGACTTTGTCGTCCGGAGTGGTTCATGCGTGCGCTTCACCTGGTGTCACAGCAGCAATTTAAGTTTTGGTAGCGCGCGCGGCCACGGGGTGGTAACAACGAGCCTGCGTCCATGAACCGGGTTATTGTGAAGGCGACGACCTTGATAGCGGTAAGCAATCCCATCTAACCTGGATGCCCTATTCCACATTCAGTGCTACCTCTCGGGTGGCATAGAGAGCTTTGCCGGCTAACGACATGTGGTGTCCGGGTACCAGCTCCCAGACCGACGTCCCACAGCGCACAAATAGTCCGTCTACCGTCCCTTGTCGACCCTCGCCGTCTCTGCTGGGGTCGCCGACGACTGACAGCTCGCCGACGGAGACATCCACAAGCGATGCCGCCGCTTTCTGCTGACGTCTTTTGCTTAAGTGACTGGCCTGCTCTCAACCCTTGCTCGTTCGCTACCAAACAGTCGTCTACTTGTCGCTGATTTTCGACGCCTTCGTGCAGGTGCAGCACCTTCGAAACCAGGGTATCTTGATCCGAGTCTGCCTGCCTTAGCGCCTGGCAGTATGTGTACCAGCAAGAAAGAGCGGTCGGTACAATGTGACCGCAGGGATAGTCACGTATTGTTATGAATTCTAGTTGTCGTTGTGCACAGCATTGCTCAATTTCAGTGCAACACCATCCTCATCTCTTCCCTCAAATTCGGTCAAGACGAAGAAACTCCGTTCTCGTCCCGTATTCCTGCACGCATGATCTTCGGGTGCTCCATCTAACACAGCATTCAGTTGTTCGGGCGAGTATTCGGTCTCACCACAGCGCCGCAACGAGCGATCTTCGCATCTCAAATACCGTGCTCCCAGAGCCAAAGATACATCGACCTGTATCATGCAGGAATGAGTATATAATTGCATATCAGCACGAGAGCCTGCCTGTTTGGTTGGCTAAATCTTTGCTTCGATACGGGTTCGAAGCGTCCACCGCAGAACGCTGCAACTGGCCGGCAGTTCACCGAACAGCTATTATCACGCTCACTCCCTCACGTTACTTGGGAAACAGCATTCGCTTCTTTCGAGGGACAATCTTTCACGCGGAAGTGGTACAGTGCTCGCGGACGAAGCCTTCATGTCGCAGCCGAGCCGACCATCTCCTGTGCAGCCTCCTTTCGTGAGCAACGAATCGACGACGAACATGGCTCAAACACAGCGACACCCGACGTTTCCCACGTCCAGCTTCCTCGGACGGCCGGAGCAGCGGTCATCAGGGCCACAATTACCTCCGATTCATCAGCCAAATCGACCGACACCTGAGGAAGCTGGACGTCCTCTGAAACTTCCTCCCATGCAGATTCCTTCGCCAGGCTCGTCTTTGCCTTCGAGATGCGCAACAGGCACTCGATCAATGGCGGTGGCAGACCTTCTCTCATCTGGTCCGCCTTCACCGCCTAGATCAAATCCAGCTCCCGCTCAACGGTCAGCATACTACCGTCATTCGCCGACAAGCAGTCATGGCAACTCTCCAGTCGACATCAGAGCCCAGCCCCCACTATTTCCACAGGCACCTCCGCCTCATCTTAACCAAGTGCCAAAGGCGTATCGACAGCCTCCTCCTCAGCTCATGTATCAGCAAGGGCATCCGCAACAGCCACACTACGCACCTCTCTATCCACCTCATGGTGCAGATCAAGGATCTCAACGGCCATTTAGCCCGGCAATCAGTGGCTTCTCTTCACCTACCAGCTACACGCACTCAGAATCGTCTCCGCGGTCTTCGCTTGATCCCTCGAGCGTAGGCGTGGCATACTCATCAAAGCCGCGCATGAGCAAGCCTCCTCCCTTGAACTTCACGCTCAGCATCCGACAGCAGCCCGCAGCTGCTCGTGCGTGTGGTTTCGGAGAGCGCGATCGCCGGGTCATTGATCCACCCCCAATCTTGGAGTTGAAGATCACTGATCGGAATGGACTGCCTGAGCAAGATCCTTCTGGCATGCTCGCGCTCCACTGCGCATTGCTCAGTCCTGATGGCGCAGAAGATGAGACGGAGCTTCCGCCTGCACATCCCGACATGCCATCAACGCGGAGATTGATGGGTTCGTTGTGCGCTTCTCCATACCAAGCAAAGGACGAGAATGGCCAAGCTGGTACATTCTTCGTCTTCCCAGATCTGAGCTGCAGATCTCCTGGTCAATATCGCCTCAAGTTCAAACTCTTGCGGGTCGATCTGGCAAGTATGGTGCCCGGCGCTGCCTCTCCATACGTCGCAAGCATCGTCACAGACATATTCAGCGTCTACACTGCCAAAGATTTCCCGGGCATGCGTGCCAGTAGTGCTCTTCTCAAGGCGCTTCGGCGACAAGGTCTGAACGTCGGCGTGAAGAAGGGATCCGAGGCGCGCAAAGGAAAGGGCAAGGCGAAGAAAGAGATTGGCAGCGGATCTGGAGGGTCGTCGTCGGAAGGCGAGGGCGATTCGGACGGCAGCGATAGTGAAGAGCGTACGGCGTCTGGCGGTGTGAGTCCGAAGACGAAGTCGAGAAAGAAGGGAAAGAGAAGACGAAGAGATGAATAGGAATGACTACCTCCGTGTTGTTGACACCTTGACACCCGGACCGACATGCGCGCAAGTTGATTGTTGCCCCTGCGATGAGCGTCAATCATTACCGTGCTGCGCCTCCTCGCCTTCGCTTCGATTCAGACCGCGGCTGAGTATCCTGAGACTGTACGACGCTATTGCTACCCATCGTTACACACCCAGGCCTTTAATTCTCCGAACGACCCCAACTCAGCCCGCGCCTACCATTCGATATCCGTCTTTTCACAATTTCTTGCAATACATGGTCAGGCAGCGTTGTATTACCTACCTCTTTCTACAACCGCTTCTTGGCTGAGCCTCTCATTCTGGTTCTACGTGTCTCCTTTCAGCCAGGGCGTTTCTGGTATACACGACGCGCTTTTTCAAGCGGGTATTTCGGAGCGAGCGAGCAATTCGAAGAAATTTCTTTTGCAAAGTTCGAACGACCCTGTTGATGAAATCAAATGAGGGACATATTTCCATTAGCACTGCATGGCGGCTATTTCGATTCTTGCGATGCGCAGAAGGGAGGAAGAACTATGACGACGGACGGATCGGACGATATCGATGTTTTTTTTTGGCAAGGATCTGCAATTATGGGCGATGGTAGGCAAGCCGATGTAATGGTAGCGCAGAAGCAGAATAGCATACGATGCAATGATACCCGCTGAATTCCTCAATCCAAAGCTGAAAGTGTCACTGTCCAGAGCAGATGCCGATGCCTCCGTCTTGACAGCCTACTTATGTAGGCCATGTACGTAGACGATGTGGTCTTTGGTACTGCTTGGCATAACATGCACAGATACGAATGGCACATGCATGCGCCGCACGCATGTAGACGTTGCTTACCGTGCATCCTTCCATCCTTCCATCGCCAATACTGTCGGTGCAAGCATGACAGAAGCGGCTGGCTAGTAAATTTCCTGGGCCTGAGAGGATTCGTTAGATGTCTAAACTTCGAGTGATACTCTGGTCTTTTCGTGTCAATAATAGAGCTTTTCGGTTAACTCGCGTTGCTCGTATCGCCAGAACTGCCTGCCATGACAGAAGAGACGTCTAATCACAAAATCTCCGGTTCAATCAAGAACAAGGATCGTCCCACACAGTGCCGAAACTCTGTCCAAATCATGATCTCAAGCCGAAGCCGAATGTTGCCAAGAAGTGCTTTTGCTCGATCATCGCAGTGGAGTTCAAGAAAGTTACATGCTTTGCTGGCCATTGAGGGATGAAGAAGTATGGAGGTCAAACGTTGATTTGCAGCGCAATTGCTGCGGTATCCTGGTGATGTTCTCATGCTAGCACGGCATGTCGTCGTCTTTGGCCTTTGCGAAGAACGAGTGATATTCGGAGCTTGTGCTGAATCTCTGAAGCAGAGTAACTTGTCCAACCTCTTTTGATATTCGGCATCATAGGCGCTCTTTTCCAGTATCTCCTGGAAGGGCTTCGTATCCACTCGCATGCCAATCTCGATTGTCCGAAAGTCCTTCGCCTAGGGGAGCAAGATAGCAGGACAGCTATGGTGCCTTCGAGACTGGCTTTCACGAATCACAAAGGGTGTTGCGTGAGGAGATCCAACATGTAGGTCACAATGCGCTGGAAGTATGCTATTAAGCTCGCACATCGTGGCACGGGCCGGACTATAAAAAGTGTCGCGATGCAGATCGTGCATGGATGAACCTTTGAGATGTTGCGGAGGATCCTGGTGGTCTTTCAAATGCCTTTGATATGATTACTTGCGGGTCAGCGAATGATGCAGCGGTGTTCTTATCGCATGCAAAGTCGTTACAATGGTCGTGAAAGGTTGTGCCCCATGATGCCTGACTGAGGGGAAAGAGCAAGATGGCAAATTCCAAAGAATGTTTTGTGATGTCGTCCGATCTGCTGGAGCCCAACGCTGCTGCGTGCATGAACGGCCATGCCTCTTTTTCTCCAGCACCTTGCAGTGATTGAATCTGGGACAGGGCGTTCGCGCGGGATACGTGTGGTGGTTCTCCGCGAAGCGCTGGCCGCAGGCGCGCGACATGGTTCATCCTTCTTCCTGGAACATGTCGGTGCCATCGAAATCTTGCTCGTATCTCCCCGTGGACCCATCTGGCGATCGTTCTCTAGAAAGTTGGTTCACAGTTGTGTCGGTCGCGTGAGCGAGTACGAGCGGTAGCAGCTGATATGTGCTGCCCGAGCATCAGCGAACTGTGCCACATCCTTTGCTTTACAGTCTTTCAGCAGCTGGAGGTTCGATTGGCATGGATCTCCGAGCTTGATGAAACTTTCGCGTCGATTCTGCCAAGCATTAGAGCAACGGGCAGCTGGAGCAGAACCGTACGGCAGCGCTTTTCGCGGTTGCGAGTACTCGTCTTCTCTTCGTTCTTTTGCAATAAGAAGCTTCTCGCGTTGCCGTCAAAGCCTTGCACTCGCGAACGCTGATCGAAAGCAAACACGTGAACCCCGATTGCGTTCCGTGTAAAGCTCCAACGAGACATTGCGCTACAGTGTGATAGAACAAACTTAGTATTTGCCTGCCATCGGCCTTCACGTGAAACCCCCGTGTTGTTGCCAACCATCGCTCACGTTGCGTGTCCAGATTCAGGCCGACAGACTGGGCCGGCATACTGCTGTCCTATAGGCATGGCTCCCGGAACGGATACAGTCAAGACTCCGAATCGACGGTGTAAGGGATCGAGGCTTCCAAGAAAAGTCTGTTTCATACCATGTCTCTGATCCCTATAAGCCTTCCAAAATATTTCACTGTTTACCGTGTCCACCCGCTAAAAGTGCACCCTAGACTCCGATGGATGCATGTCGTTCATTCATACTGAAGGCCGCCCGATGCAATTTCTCACAAGTCGTCGCCGAGGAGAACAGTGTCGTCCTAAAAGCCATCCTCCGCGCCATCGACCAGACCATTGACCTTGGCGCCTCCCGAGACAGCAGGATTATTGAAATCCTCGTAGGGAACGGCGGTAGGTGAGTGGCGCCCCCTTGGGCTTCCTCCACGGGTGACTTCGTCCAGCATGCCTGCGCTGGCTGCGATGAAGCCCAGGTAAGGCTTCGATGGGTTCAGCACCCGGCTGAGGTACTCTGGGTGGAACTGTACACCCACAAAGTATGGATGATCCTCGAGTTCGAGGACTTCCATGCGAACGCCGGTCTTGTCCTTCCCAATGAAGGTCAGGCCAGCCTCCTCCAATTGACCAATGTATTTTGGGTTGACTTCGTAGCGATGACGGTGTCGCTCATCGACGTGATCGCCATCGAGGCCGTAAAGAGCACGCAGCTTGCTCCACTCTGAATTGGGCTGCCAGAATGTTGGCTTGTTTCCGAGCCGCATCGTTCCTCCCATGCGCCCTGTATTGTGCTCCGGCATGTCGATTATGACTCGATCTTGATCGCTTTCGTCGAACTCGAAAGATGTTGCCTTTGGAAGGGTGATTCCGCACATTGATCGGGCAAACTCAATCACAGCAATCTGCATGCCTAGGCAGATTCCCAGGTATGGCTTCTTGTTTTCTCGGGCGTGAGTGGCGGCAGCGATCATTCCTTCGGTACCTCTAGCACCAAATCCGCCTGGGATGAGTATTCCGGAGGCCGCGCAAAGTGTGGACCAGGCCTTGTGATGCTCAGCTGGCTTTTGGGACTGCGCTTCAGCCTCAAGGTGTTCCGCGTCGATTCGTGTGACTCTGAGCTGCTTCTTGCACCTCATAGCCGCGTGCTCCAGTGCTTTCGCGACGGAGCAGTAGGCGTCTGCCTGGTCCAGGTACTTGCCGACCAGGGCAACGTCCACCGTCTCGCAGTCATGCTGTCGCCCCATGACTAGATGTCGCCAATCAACCCAGATGCTCTCACCGTTCGTCTTGTCGGCAGAAGTCATCTGGACTGTGTCGAGTTGAAGGACTGCAGCCATGAGCGCCGACAGGTTTTGCTCTTGAAGCAGGACGGGGACTTGGTACGTCGAGGGAACATCATGAACGGCAAGGACTCGTTCGGCGCGGACCTGACAGTAACGTCCGACTTTATCAATCGTGCTGTCTTCCAGAGGATCCTTGCAACGGCATGCGATCAAGTCGGGAATCATGCCGGCGGAGCGCGCGTCTCTGATAGCCGTCTGAGTGGGTTTCGTTTTCTGCTCCCCGTTGTTGACTGGGACGTAGGTGACGAAGACATGCATGAAGTCTTCAACCGCGACCTTGCGGCGCATGTTCACCAGAGCCTCGACGAAAATGCCGGACTCGTGGTCCCCAACTGTGCCACCCAGCTCGATAATGCAGACGTCTGGCTCTTTCTTGCTGTCGTCTACCGGAATCTTGGCGACTCGGGTGATCCAATTTTCGATTTCGTCCGTAATGTGTGGCACAACTTGGACAGTCTTGCCCAAGTACTTGCCGTTGCGCTCTTTCTCGATCACACTGATGAAGATCTTGCCTGTTGTGATGTTGTTCTCGCGAGTTAAAGTGAGGTTCAGGTAACGCTCGTAGTTTCCGAGGTCGAGGTCAACTTCACCACCGTCGTCCAGGACGAAGCACTCGCCGTGCTCGCGAGGATTCATGAGACCAGCATCGACGTTTATGTATGGATCAATCTTGATGCAAGTGACCTTGAGGCCCATGGTCTTGAGCAGCAGGCCGGCGGAGGAGGCTGTGAAATGTCACTTGTTGTTGTTCGTCACTGTGCAAGATTTTTCGCAGCATACCAATAATGCCCTTCCCAACGCCGCTCATGACGCCTGAGTCACTGTCAGTCTCCAGTTCGCAAAACATGAGGGGATAGCCTCGAAGGCTGCCGCAATGGAACGGCGTTTGTCACATCTTGTGAGGGACGACACTTACCTCCGGAGACGAGTAGGTATTTCATCGTCGCGGGAGGGGGGAGGGAGGGCGGGCGGGCGGGTGGTGGTGGTGTTGTTACTATTTCGGGAAGAGAGAAAAGAGAAGAAAAAGCAAGATACAGGAAGACTCTGCGGAGGACGCGCCTGCAGAAAATTGATTTCACGCGTCGTGATTCCCCACCATCATGGGCCGGTCCTTCTGCAAACTCTAATTCCGCGCATCCTCAGGTTGCATTTGCTGATGGTCAGGCGACCAGCGACACCACGCGAAGTGAGCTCGAGCTGAGAAGCAATCTGAAATCAGAAGGCATACTTGTGGATGTGAAGGCCACGCGACGTGAGGGTTGACGCGCCTGCAGAGCTACCCGAACGGGCAGCTGCATTACCGTAAGGCAGGAAGATGATGACTTCCCATTGCATCACAATCATATCGCGACCCTGTCTTGAGCATTGAGGTGGAAGCTTCAACAGCACAACAGGTCAGATCACTCTTGCTCTAGACTCACCTCTTGTTCTTCTCAACGACTGACCAGGGCATTGCAACCATGGGTCGTACCATGCACTTACTCTTGGTTGCGTTCGCCTTTGCAAGCGCGGCCTGCGCAGCTCAAGAGGAGGAGGATCAGGTGCCGCTTTTTTCGTCTGCAACAGAGCGCCAGCCATTGACATTGGACGCCATCCCACTGCTCGGCTTTGGAACATGGAATCTGAAGGAGAAAAATACCAGCGAAGCAGTCTCTTGGGCCATCCGAGTGGGCTATCGCCACATCGACTGCGCTGCCGCATACGGCAATGAGCGAGAGGTCGGCCGTGGCATTGCAGATGGCCTGCTGCGAACTGGCTTGATACGTGAAGATCTCTGGATCAGTGAGTCGGCAAGACACATGCTGTTCTGCGCTCGCATGCTAACGTGCTCGTAGCCTCGAAGCTTTGGAACGACAAACATGATATGAACTTAGTCGAGAAGGGCCTTGATGACTCTCTTCATAAGCTCGGTCTAGAGTATCTGGATCTCTATCACATGCACTGGCCTGTCGCTTCTGGGTTGGGGGGCAGCAACTACGTTTCCTATAGGGATACCTGGGGAGCTATGACTTTGCTCTATCAGAAAGGGAAGGCCCGCCATATCGGAATTTCGAACTTCGACCCAGAGCAGCTGACTGACCTCCTGAACCACACCTCTGTCGTGCCTCACGTTCATCAGATGGAGTTGCATCCGTATCTCAATCAGAGCGATTGGATTCAGTGGCACAAGGAGCACGGTATTCACGTCACAGCTTACTCCCCACTAGGCGGCACGAATCCAACTTACAAGGAGTCTCCTCCACCAGAGCCTCTGTTGAAGAATGAAGTCATCAACAAGATCGCAAAGAAGCGTGGCTGCACGCCGGCTCAGGTCGTTCTTCAT
Source organism: Nothophaeocryptopus gaeumannii (assembly GCA_031771865.1). Classification (NCBI taxonomy): domain Eukaryota; kingdom Fungi; phylum Ascomycota; class Dothideomycetes; order Mycosphaerellales; family Mycosphaerellaceae; genus Nothophaeocryptopus; species Nothophaeocryptopus gaeumannii. The sequence goes on along the minus strand of JASISA010000041.1, from coordinate 539,170 downwards.
TGGGGTCTTACCAGAGGCACAAGCCTCATCCCAAAGAGTATCCATAAGGACTACATTACCGAGAACTTCTATACACCGGAATGCGTGCTGAAGAAGAAGGATCTCAAGAAGATCGGCGAGCTTGGTGAGTGGCACCACCGGTACAACAATCCATCCAAGAGCTGGGACGTGCCATTGTATGAAGGTCTAGAGGACAGTGATGGGAAGCACAAGTCTGCCAAATGGTTTGGCAAGCACTGAGTGCACAGAGATGTGTAACAGGGAATGACACGAGGATCATGAAGCGTAATATGAAGACAAAATTTAAAATTGTACGAGACCCAAATGCCATGAACGTATCACCGAAATAGCGATCCTCAGTAGAATCGAGGGTTCATTGGAAGCGTCATGGATTGATGATCCTCCTATATACGTCTAAGACAGAACTTCGAGAAAGCGTCAACAGACTTCTTCCGCTCAACCCCATCATCACAGAACACAAGAATGCCTACACCACGCCTCATAATCGTAACAGGTGCGGTGCGTTAGCCACGTGTCATCCAAAATCCTTCGCGTCTTCAAGACTGACCTCACCTCTAGAACCGCGGCATCGGACGCGCCATCTGCGACAACATCCTCTCACGACCTAACGCCGGCTTCTTGAAACTCTTTGCCACATCTCGTAAAGGCGAAGATCTCGGACTCAACCGCACGCAAGATGGCTCGCAAGAAGTCTTGTATCCGCGACTGGACATCTCCTGCCATGACTCCATTCACGCGTTCCGGGACGACGTGACGCAGCATGGCAAAGTAGATGTCCTTATCAACAATGCTGGAGTCAACCTTGATGACGACTACTCGCCTGAGAACGCGAAGCAGACGCTGGACGTGAACTACCGAGGGACATTGGAGGTAAGCGCCTTCGCCACCGGACGACTGATCTTCGGCTAGTCAATATTTGACGGCAACGCCAAATCAATTCCTATTCAAGTCCGAACTGTTAACCGCGCCAGATGTGCAAGGCCTTCCTCCCACACATGAACAAAGATGGCCGAATAGTCATCCTCTCATCAGTGGCATCAAAACTGCAAGCATACAGTCCTGAGATTCAGGCACGGTTTCGGAGCGCAGCCAGTTTTGAAGAGATCGAAAAGCTGGCTCAAGAGTTCGAGGCAAGTCACACTAATATCACGCCTACCCTCCCACAAGACCATGACCGTCACCTTTCACATGTCAATCACCATCATCAATATCATCATCAAAACAGACACCATCCCCTCCATTCTCACCTAACAGTTCGCTGACCATCTGCTCAGTCCACTGTCCAATTATCAACCGAACAGCCCGCCGGCTTCGGGCCCCCACCCCGTTCCTACAGCATCTCCAAATCCCTCGTCAACAGCCTCACACGCCTTCTCGCATCCCAACATCCACACCTCTTGATCAACTCCTGCTGTCCAGGCTGGGTATCCACCGAAATGGGCAGCCTGGTCGCGTCTTCTGGAGTCAAACCACCCAAGAGTCCGGAGGAAGGAGCCCGCATCCCTGTAAGATTGGGATTTGGCGATTTGGGAGGTGTGAGTGGGGAGTGGTGGGCGAATGATTCCATCAGATCAAAAGACGAAGGAAAAGTTCAGGAATGGTAAAAGAGTCTAGCAAAAACCAGCGGCTATTTGATCATCAAGAAATGGCCGTTGCAATCTGTTCTCCAGAACAATGGCGGCCGGACCTCTTTCTCAACTTCGCAAACCCCCCGATCCGTCCAACGCCGAGATGAGTTTCATCTCCAAGAGTCAAAAATTTCATCAGCAAGCGACACTACATCCCACAAGACTGCGGGCTATCGAGTGCACTGACTCTGAACAACCACACGCTCGTGCCCATCGGAACGCGGAAGCCACGCGAACGCATTCGAGGACGTGCCAGTTGCTGGGTTCGCGTAACGACCCTGTCAGTGCTCTACTACGGTGATGCTGACCCCTATTTCGTCACCGCGACATGGTATATCGTGTCAGTGAGGTCGGCAGTCTCACGCGTAGTAGGGTACAGAGGTCAGGCGAGCGGGAATCTGGTTGCCATGAGCAATGGCCGAAGAACCACCAAGAAAGTGTGAGACGTCAAAGTCGTAAGTATGTACGTGTTTCATTTCTACAGTCTCATCGCTTTCCTATGTTTGCTCATTACACACTCCCTTCAATGCCGAAAAACTCCTCGAAGACCACATCGCATTCAGCGCCACGCTTTACCACCCAAGAGATAGAAAGACTGCTGCACATAAGTCGTACAAGCGATGTAAAACATCGACCTCGACACCGATACGAGACCAAATAAGAGATGCTCAGCGATAGCATGTCCGCGTCCATCCAGCCTCACCAAACTCAAATTCAAGCCCATCCACAACGACCGCCCAAAACGAAACGCAGCTCTTCAATGATCGTCCCGCACACAATGATCAGCATGTCACAACTGATAACACATTCTTCCTCTTTTTCCGCGCAGACTCATACACCTAGAAGATCATGCTCTTAACAGCGTCCCTCGATCGGTGGCCACGGCGCGGGTTCATCGGCGGAGTCTGCGGTCTGGCACTCGCTTCAGCCACAGGAGGCATCGGCGCGCGACGATCAGGTCCTGCTCCTTTGACAGGACTATTGGGCACGCTTCTCGACTGCACAGGCTTGCGGTCACTCGCCTTCCTCGAAAGCGCAGCCGGCTTGGTGAAATCTCTAATTTCAACGCCAGACGCCTGAGCTTGTTGTTGTGGAGAAAGACCCTCGGCCTTCTCCCGCGCAAGGACAAGGTCCGTCCATGTCGCAGGCTTCTTACCAGCATCCGACTTTCCGAGAACCTGGCTGAGCACATTCATCCACTCATCCTTTTCCTCGCGAGAGTCGGCATAGAAGTCAATCGTCTCGCCATTGGCGAAGCGAATGCGGAAACCTTCTTCCACGTACTGGTAACCTTCGTCCTCTTCCGCAAAAGCGGATTTGCGTCGACCACCCTTGCTGCTGGGATTTGCAGACTTCGGATCCGCTACCAGTGTTCGCTTGTCATCGACCAATCGAGTGGCTTTGCTGAGATTGATGACGGCTCGCTTCTGTTGAGTGTGCTCGTGGTAGGCTGTCAATCTTGGTCCTTGCAAGCGGAAGAAGCGACGACGCCAGTGGACGCAGTCACCACCCTGTTGGCTGAGGTAGCTCTCATGCACAACTTCGATCCGCTCCTGCGCGCGCCCCATCTCGCGGATGGCGCTGCTCATACTCTTTGGCATGTCGTCTTCGGTCGCGCCAGCAGGCTTCGGCACGTAGAGTAGCTGAAGCTCCAGCACACCGACAACGTACGGAGGTCGACGAACTGGACCAGCATTACCACGCTTGCTCCGGACACTGTTGACGACAGCGGAGTCCTTCTCGAGCGCCCATTCATTGTAACATGGAACATCGACAGTCAATTGCCGACCAAAGCATTGCTTCTCGTGCGGTTTGAGATTGACATAGGCGCGAGCAAAGGATCCATCAGCGTCGCTGACTACTTCGTGAAGTAGATCCCAAGCCGTGGGCTGGTAGGTGGCTCGCTTCCGTCGCTCCTCTTCCAGTATTCTTCTCTCTTCAGCTTCGGTTGCATCGCGTTCTTGTCGCTCGCGCTCGGCGCGCTTCTTTGGACTGGTCAAGAATCGGGACAAGCTGGAAGTCTTCTGGTGCTTAACAGTCTTGGTGGGCGAAGAAGGTGTTGCTGTTGTCTCCCTCCTAGGAGGCGGAGGGAGTTTTGTGTTCAGGGTAAGCTGGAACTCCAGATCGTTCTGCACCACAAGCTCGAACTCCTGGCCAATAGGCGCGTTCTGACCCAGCTCCAGACTGGTTGTTGTGACGCAGTGCAAGCCGTTGTCCAAAGTCAACTGGAAGTAGAGGCGATCGTTTCTGGGCAGAGGCAGAGCCAGATCCTTCACACCGACCACCTTGACGAACAGTCGGCCGCGCTCCACACCTTCATCAACATCGTCCTCGAGACTGCTCGTGCCTGCCGCAAAATCCTCATTCACGACACCAAGAGCACTGGGTTGGCCTGGAATGGGTGGAGCTGGTCCGGTGCCATTTTGTGCAGCGGATGCCTGCCGGGCGCTCTTTCGCCTCGCCTTGCCATTCCAAGGCTCGGTCTTGAGAAACTGTTCAGCGCTTGGCTGTCGGGATTTCGATGATGATGGGTGGCCGCCACGAGGAGCAGGTCGGGCGTCTGCAGTTGGAGACATTGGCCCGCTATCGCTCGATTTGGCAGTCTCGCCAGAGATGTTTCGGTTCGTGGCAACAACAAGTTTCGTGTTTTGTCGCATAAGATATCCTTTCTGTTTTCGAGGAGAGACGTTAGCATCGCCTTCTTCGCCAGCTTGATGAGGCGAAAATGGTGTAGGGGCATGTGAAAGGTACTCTGCAGTTTGGCCATGCTGGAAAGCTGAACCGGAAGCGCCGTACAATGGAGGGATGTCTGATCGCACCTTTTGGTTTCCAATGACCCGCTCAAATTCCGACTCAAGGCCACCGAAGCCACCATCAATGGTAGCTGTGGTCAGAGCCGGTATGTCAAGGTCAAGCTTGGGTTGCTTTTTGCTTTCTCCGCGACGAGCGGTCTCTGGGCTGTGTTCAACGCCAGAGTCTGCCTTCGACTCATTCCCTTCAGAAGAGTATTGGGAGGTCTCTTCTTCGACGGTCTCGTTCATCTCGGCCTGATACGACTGCGGGATGGGAGGAACGGGGTGCTCGGTACTAACGAGCCTGCGCTGTTCTCGCATTGTGTGCAGATCTGCCGGCGTCGCGGAAGGTCGTGCCTTCAGCTGCCCATGTGTCTTGATTGTGGCCCTGCGCTCCGGGATGACAGGCAGCTCTTCTTCAAGAGCGGAGACCTCGCTACCTGAATGATGAATGACGGATTCCGGTGTGCCCTCTGAAGAGAACTCGGCCCCATCGTACGCTGGTCGCGGCAGATCCTTAATCGCCTGATTGATCTCAGCAGCGGGTTGCAGCACAGGTGGGTTGGCAGTCACATCTATTTGCTTCGTCTTGTCGTCGGACGCAGGTGGTGGTGAGGGCGTAATGTAGTCCTTTATGCCAAAGTCCCAATCGTTGGAAGCAAGATATGACGGAAGACCCATGAAGTCGCCGCTTGCTTGCTGAGGCTTTGGCTCTTGCTTGGACTCCGGCTGCGAAAATTCCTTGACGCTGAGCAGTTGCATTGCGTCTTCGAGCTTTTCTTTGCTATCACCAGCTGCGGCTGGCTCGTCGTGCTGAGTGTGGAGAACAGTACTTTCAGCGTCCGGCTCAAGTGAGGAGTACACGCTCTCAGAGTCATCCTGATCGGTCTTGGACGAGGGGTCATGACGGAGTACTGAAGATACTCGCTCGTGGTCGTCCATGCGCGATGGAGATCGCGGAGGTGCAAGTTCTGATTCATCGATGGCGGGAATGGCATTCAGATCAATCTCATCCTCCTCGACAGGCTCATCTTTCACCACAACATCATCTGACTCCTGGGCGTAGGTGCCAAGGTAATTGTCGCTGGCGTCCCTGCTGTTCTCTCGAGAGGGAATCGGATCGTCTGGGTGCATCTGGGCCATCTCCTTGTACGATGGCCGGGCTGGGCTGTCATCATCTTCTGTTGGGGTGTCGTCGTCATCCTCGAAATCATACTTGGAGTTTCTGACTTTGCGCAAGATGCTCTCGCGTGAGATCTTTGGCGGTGAATTGTCGAAGTCAGTCAGATCACCGATCATCGACTCCTCCACTTCCTCTTCTCTGATGTGGATGTCCATCTTGGCGCCAGTGTCGAGATTTGTGATCGTCAATTCTGCATTCTCTTCAGAATGTTTCGATTCTGGTCGCTCCTTTGGCTCGCCGTGCATATGAAGCATCAACTGCACGCGATCTTCAGCAGTCAATGATGACTGGCGTGTCATATTTAAAATGTCGTCCTTGTTGCATGATGCGCGCTTTGGTGGGGAGGGCAGATTCCGTGCCAGATTGGCGGCACGCTCTGCAGCAAGGGCGGCAGAGTTGCGGCGGTCCTTCATATATCCTGGCAGAGGAGGCAGTGGACGTGATTCTCCATCAGAAGCAACACTTTCCGAACGGCCAAGCACAGCACGACGCATCTCTGGTGATGATCCTTCGAATACGTCGTCGCCTTCCTCAACCAAATCAGTTCTCGCTTCGTCTGGTGACATCCTTGACCAGTCTTCTGGAAGAACGACCGGAGTCTTGTCCGCATTCTCAAGGTCAGCGTCGAAGCTGTCATTCCCTGGGTCCAGCGAGCTGCCACGCTCAAAGCTGTAATCTAGGTCTTCGAACTGGTCGGAATCCCAGCTGCCTTCGCGTGAGTCTGATGCTGCGGAGACGGACGGCTCCGGTGTCGGGTTCTCGTACTCGTTGATGACTGGGGAGCCTTCGTGGAAGGTCACGCTCTTGTTGTGGCGGCGGAGAGCTCGGGGTGTAGGCGCGCGATCATCTTCGTCAGACCATGGGCCGGAGTCAGCCTCGAAGGATCCAAACTGGCTGGTACGCGCAAGAGACGACTTGCTTGGAGATGAATGTGGGGCGCGCTCCTTTTGAGGCGAGGGCGCGTCTGATCTCACATACGGGCTGGGCATGAGAGGCACAGCTGTTTCGCTCTCAGTGCGCTTGTGACCCTGTCTTCTTGGGCTGCTCAAAGGGTTATTCTCCTTTCTCTGGCTGTCGTATCGTGTGAACGTGTTGTTGGCCAAGCTGCCGCTCAGCGGTCGGTTGGCACTGGGTCGCTCCACGATAGGCTGGATGCTGGGATCGTAGACATCCTTGCTCTCCATGGCGAAGATGTTGCTCTGCTTCACTCGGCCGGCCTTTTGTAGCTTCTCGATGCTGGCGCGGCGCTTGGGGGATAGCAGGCCTGGCGACTGCTCGCGCTCGGGGGTGTTCTCGGAGTTGTCGAAGCGAGAGGGCGACATGGGATCTCGGCCTCTCCAAAAGTCGCGCGGCGACTCTTTGCTTAAGGAATTCTCGGTGTAGGGTGACGATTCGCGGGAGACAATCATCTTCTGCGCGCGCACGGCAGGTCAGTAAACAAGATCTGAGGTAGGCACGAGATAGGGTTCAAGGTAAGTGCGGATGGAACTCACCCTCGTGGCCTGGTTGTAGGAAGGCGAATTGCGGCGCTGGCTGGTGCTGCCGATCTCGCTGAGCGGCTTGCTGGTGGCCATGTTGCCGTTGGGAGTAGAGGAAGGCGTATTGCCCGACTTGCTGATGCGCAGCGGCTGGACCTGGCGCACCATTGTGAGTTGCTGTACTGACGATAGGTTGTGTGTGCGAGACTGGAGACGGTCTCGATTCAGCAAGTGCGTACAGAGTCCATTGTGTTGGAAGTCAGCCGTCAGTGACAATGCTCAGCGGCAGCACGCTGGAATGTTCGCGGGTGCTGGTCGGTGTCGGTGTCGGTGTCGCAGCTCTTCCAATTTGAGCCGAAGATAAACAGCGGAATGCGCGCTGGCGCGCCGGTTGAACGAGGGGCTCTCAGTGAAAGTGCGGAATAGAATACAATGGTAGTCTCTGACTTCTGCAAGCAAGGAGATTTACAGCATAATGTGGCCCAGCGAGTGGAAATGCAATGTGCAAGTGAAGATGTGCGAAGCTGAACTGCAGATGCGCTGAGAATTGAGTTGAATGTGTGAGGTCTTCCTCCTCGCAGCGCGGCTCCAGCTGTTGAGAGTTCGCCGTGTTGCGTGTGGAGTACAAGAAGGCCGTTGTGAGGGACAACGCCCGCGCCCGAATCGGCAAGGGTCTGAAACTTGGTCGCGCCTGCCAAGCAATGATCGATCGGGGAAGCCAACCCGAGCTGCCGCTCAGTCGCGAACTTTTATGGAAGGCGCGCTTGTGAAAGCAGATCTGTACATCATGTTGCGACTATCTTCATCATTGTGTCCGTTCTGCGAGGCGCGCGCATTTGCCAAAGTCTTCGGTCCGTCATGGCAGCCCACACGAAATGCGGCGACGCTGCAGAAGCGAAAGCCGTCGCGAATGGAGTTGTCTGGGAGAGTGGCCCAGGGACCAAGGAGGACGACAGAGGAAGGAGGGAGGCCGATGAGAAGGTCGAGGAACAGCCCATTTGGAGGGATGAATGTGACTGAGGCGCCGAGGACGCTGCAATACCAGAAGAATCAGGTCTCAGCGGCAGAGAGGAAGAGGCAGACACACATGCGGCCTGGTCAGAGCAAACGGGACGAGAAGCCTAAGGACCCGATGAAAGCATTGAAGATGCAACGCCGACTAGCCAACGTGTCCTACGAGAAGCGAAATCGAATCAAGGAGGACATCATGGAGCGTGAGAGCTTCGATGACTTTGATCTGCTCCCAATCGTCAAGGAGTCTGTAGCAACACAAGCCTTGGGAGGCGCGATTGATCCATCACCGACCCCTATTCAGCGATTGGCGATACCCGCGATGCTAGGCACTCAAGACAGGAGAAGAAGAAAGAAGAACAGATGGAATGATGTGGAAGAGACCAAGAAGATGCAGCAGTTCTTGCTCGCAGCGGAGACGGGTTCTGGCAAGACTCTGGCCTACGTCCTGCCGATTATAGATGCGATTAAAAGAGCAGAGACCATAGAAGCTGCGGAGAAAGCAAGAGAAGAAGAACGAAAAGAGAGGCAGAAGGCAAACCAGGGCAGGGCATTCGAGCTTGAACCTCCAGAAGTCGACGATCGTTCAAACAGCGGCAGGCCGAGAGCCATCATTCTCGTCCCAACTGCTGAGCTTGTCACCCAAGTCGGCGCGCTGGTCAAGAGCTTGTCACACACCATCAAATACCGCTCAGCCCTGATCAGCGCCACATTTTCCGGCCAAGTCATCCGCAGCCGACTCTTTTCCTCAGCAGGCGTCGATGTAGTTATCTCAACACCGCACCTCTTGAGCAGTATCACCGAAGCCGAGCCGAATATTCTCTCGCGTGTCACGCACCTAGTCGTCGACGAAGCAGACAGTCTCCTCGACCGCTCATTCAGCCCCATCACATCCGCCATCATCGATCGAGCAACGCCATCGCTCTCTCAACTCGTCTTCTGCTCCGCCACAATCCCACGTAGCGTCGACTCCTTTCTCAACAAACGCTTTCCCGAAGTCAAGCGTCTCGTAACACCCAATCTTCACGCCATCCCTCGTCGCGTCCAGCTCAGCGTCGTGGATATCGAGAAAGTTCCCTACCAAGGAAACCGCGACCTCGCATGTGCTCAGACGATCTGGGATATCGGCAAGGAAGCTGCTGAGACGGGCGAAGATCGGGAGAAGAAAATCGTCGTGTTCGTCAATGAGCGTGAGAAGACGATTGAGCTGGCGAATTACCTGCGCTCAAAGGGCATCGACGCCAGTGCTCTCTCTCGGGATAGCGATGATAGGAAACAAGCCGAAACTCTCGCTGCTTTTACTGGCGCGCCTCTGCCGTCCAACAGCAAGACTTCTGACGCGAAGAAGGAAATGTCAAAATCTTTCAAAGACGCCGCTATCTCTCCCGCTGAATTAGCTGAGGCGAGAACTTTGTACGAGCCATCTGGCAGCTCTTCGGAACCTTCAAAACCACCCACTAGGACCTTACCCAACACACGAGTCCTCGTAATGACGGATATCGGATCTCGCGGCATCGACACTTTACTGGTCAAACATGTCATCCTCTACGACGTTCCACACACCTCGATCGACTTCATTCACCGGCTGGGTCGTGTGGGACGAATGGGAAGGAGAGGTAGAGGAATCGTGCTCGTCGGGAACAAAGATCGCAAGGACGTGGTGAAGGAGGTTAGGGGGGGGATGTTCAGAGGTCAGGCATTAATTTAGTTGCGGGGGGTGGGTTGAAGACAGGATAAGATACCCTCATGTAATACAAGTAATGTAGAGCAGTACAACGTGCCTATGCATATATGTATGGGCGATTTCCACTCCTGAAAACTTTCAACTGACAAAGGATCGGGCGCTTGTTGATCTTTCACCGTCGCCGCTCATATGATGTTCAGGAGCGATCGGTCCTCATTGCGGCCTCTGAAGAGCCTGTTAGGTGCAACGTTCTCAAGAATTTCCCTAGGGAAAGATGGTATCTTGTGGAAAGTATGAAGTGAGGAAGAGAGCTCAGCTTCTAGCGCATGCAACAGCACCGGCTGTGTTGATTCGAGTAGCTGTCTACGAATCCCATGCGCAACCTTTCTTCTCGCCTATCATCACCATGCGTTGGAGTTGCGAGGTCCAAAGTAGACTTCAGCCTGGAGATATCTAATATCTCGAGAGCTTCATTGCGGAGACGGCATCGTTGAGTCAACCCGTTTCCTGAACCGCTTCTGTGGTGGCGGCGCAAGGTAGTCTCGCTTCTTTGCTGGAGTCTCGAAGTCGTTGTTAATGGTTTCCTGAGTAATCTCCGGCGTGTTCTCCATCAAAATGCCTCTCTCATGGCTCATCCTTCTGGCGGCCGAGAGTTTCTACTTCTTAGCGTCGAGGGTGGACCACTGGTGCTGGCATTCGGTACACACAAAGAAGAGCGCCTGCATATTGTCAGTCTCGTCATCAGACTTTATTTGGGAAAGCACTGTGCGGAGTCGGGTCACCGTGATCCCGCACTGCACGCGCATCATCATGCAGTCGCTGCGCCGTTCGTTGAGATGGGGCTTGTGTTCAACTCACCATTCCGGTCTCGGCAGTCCGCTGCTGACTTTGGAAGAAGACGGCGTCGCGGTTGCCGCACTTCTGGCACTCCTCCTCGGCGTGTGGGAGCTGTAAGACCATCCGTCAGCGTGTATCGCAGAATACAACACGAACGCGCAGGTATGTGCAGTGCAGATGCGTATATAGTCCTCCTCTTGCCTCCCTTAACCAGAACCACCATGCTCTCTTCCATGTCTTTCTGCTTCGAGCCCCTCTTGATTTCCTTGTTCTTCATCTTCGACTTCGAGCGCCACACCGCCATCAGACGGGCGCTCGCAGATCGGGCACAGAATCTCATGTCCGCAAAGGGTACACAGCTCAGGCACAATATATTCTCCTTCCACATCTTCTACTTCTTCCATGACAGAGTCGGAGTCATTACCTACAGTCGGATCGTCCGCTACATCATCGATATTGCCGGCAGTCTCCTCGATGTTCTGCTTGAGCGCGTTGCGCCATACGCAGGAAGCGGTCGCCGGCTCGCTGAACTGGCATGTGCGGCATGCGAACATGAGTGTGTTGGTCATGCGGTCCTCTTTCGGGTACAGCATGTTGGAGCTGGTGCGTCATGTTAGATATGATCCCGGTAGTGCATCAAAAGCCGCGCGCAACAATACGCACCACTCGCGACAGAAGCGGAAGCTGATCTTCTTAGACTCGTCCTCCCGCTGCTCCGGCGGCGGAGTCGTCTCCATTTCGTAGCTCATACTGCAAGGATGTCGGAGGATGCACCCTCACGTTGTCAAAATCGGTGTGTGGTGAAGGAAGAGTTGGTCGTGGTCTGAAATCGCCAGAGGCGTTGGCACGGCTTTGAACTGAGTTCGGCGGCGCCACGGTGACAGCCGAGCGACGGCTGTGGCTCGTGCGTCTGCGGGGACAGTGAGCCTCCGAAAGTAATGCCTTAAAGCAAGTCCTGATCTCGTGACCTCGCAAACACCGTAGCAACGCATTCAACAATACGTCAGCAGCTCAGCAAGAGTACAGTACATCTCATAAATACCTGCAAGAGCTGCACATTCTTAGATAGCGCCAGTCTCTGATTGTCCACGCAGTCCCTCAGCCAACGCCGGCATCAACATACCCCACAAAACAACGATATGGTGAGAAGGCCTATCCCGCCGATTTGGTTGGCTTCTCCATCAATATCAAGGGTGATGTTGATTATTTTATAGGCCACAGGACTGCCATCAGGCTGGGAGGTCCGCCACTCCAACAGCAAGAATCTCCCGTACTACTTCAATCCCAGCACGAAGGAGTCGCGATGGGAGCCTCCGGCGGAGACCGACAGTGAGACGCTGAAGCACTATATGGGCCAGTACCACACGGCTAATCTGCGTCCTGACACTGGCAATGCGAGCCTGGAAGGCAAGATTCGCTGCGCTCACCTCCTCGTCAAACACGCTGGATCGCGGCGGCCTTCATCGTGGCGAGAGGCGGAGATTACGCGCTCCAAAGACGACGCATACGGCATTATCAAGGGCTACGACAGCAGGATCAAGAGTGGCGAAACAAGCCTCGGTGATTTGGCGGTGACTGAGAGTGATTGCTCTTCTGCGAGGAAGAGGGGTGATCTGTAAGTCGTCCTAGTCTCAGCCGGGGCTCTCTCCGGGCTTTTGTGTTTGCATTACAGTTCATCAATTTGGATGCGCTGCTGTTGCACGGATCAAACAAGAATCTAGCATGCTGACAGGTTGCACAGAGGATTCTTTGGCAAGGGCGATATGCAAACCGAGTTTGAGCAGGCCTCATTTGCCTTGAAGCCTGGGGAGGTGTCGCAAATCATCGAGACTCAATCAGGACTGCACGTCATTGAGAGGTGAGTCGTCTGCCAATGCTATTTATCGTCACCGCACGTGGCGCCACATGGGTCTCTCCATGGCCTATTTCCGAAACCAGCACTGTCGGACCACGCATAGCATGCTGAATTCCGGACCCGGCATAGAAAGCTGACTTCCTTTGTCTAGGCTGGAGTGACCTCCGCAACTCCCCACAGCTGGCCTGAGCAGCATACTTGCATGACGGCATCACAAAACCGAAAAGCGCTGTCTGCCGACGTCTCTAGTGAGTCAGCAATACGTTGTAGGCAGCAAACATTTCCTAGTTACAGCAGGCCTAGTCGTGAAGCATGGCCAATAGGGCCATGGTGACGATGTATCAAAGCAGGTCTTACATTGTGAGATGCCGTCATCTTGAGCACCGTGGGCTCGAATTCACATTGTTTCTTTGTGTCAAAGCCGCCTCGCACCGATGTACTGCGACGTTCGAGTTCCAGGACGCACTGTCGATTCTCACACGATCCGTGTATCCAAACTCGCCTTCCGGGACCTCACAGAAAGCCCTCATTTAAAGAGCATGCTTCGTTCTCATCACGCGACGCCAATACCACGATTGAGCCTCCTAACAGCCAAGATACATACGAGTACATTGTTCGTTCCGCGGAAGCAAAAGCTCAGTGAGGAAGGGTAGAGCCTGCATTGGAATCCTTCCTCCCACGGTGGCGGAGTAGCCAACTTCTTCAATTCAGCACTTCACATCATAACGCTCCGCGCTTCAAGGAGACATTCCCACATCTCGGCAAAGGCTTGACTGAGGGGAAGATCCCTGTCGTTTGGCTCGTGATAGCTGCGTGATCGGAACCGCAGAATCGGAAGACAGCCGACGACAACTTGAAGCATGAACTGCCTCACGACTGCCCAGATCACAACTTCCAAACTATCACACGGCTCAGGAACGCGCCTACCCGCTCCCGCATCTGAACATCACCTTCTTCGACTTGCACCTCGAATCCCAACCTGAACTTTCAACACTCTCTTCCATCATACACGCACCACCACCACACTCCTTCACTATTCAACTCAGCTGCTTCTGACGATCGCTACCACGCCGACCTTTTTCGTTCATTCACCTGCATTCACCTGCAACTGTTTGTCACGCCACATCAGCCGCTTCACCAACCAGACAAAATCTCGCTTTGGCTTTCCAGCAACCAGACTCTCAACAACGAATAGCCGCACGTCATTATCGCACGTGCCACTCATCAACAAGGCGCAGCATATGAGGCAGGATCCTCAAAACCTCGTCACAACATCTTCCTAAGAGCAAGAAATTCGACCAGAGCAGGACTCGGTACCGTTCAGGAACTCGAGTCATTCGCTCTTTCCTATCTCGTGCAAGACATCGGCCGATCTTCACAAGCCAGTCCAAGCTTATCGACACGTGAACGCTCACCATGTCGCAAGTCCACAACATAAGCCGCCAGCCATCTCTTAGTCGCCAGCCGTCTCTTGGTCGTCGGTCGTCTATTAGTCGCCAGCCGTCATATCGCCGTCCTAGCTGGGCCCAGCGCGACAAGTCCTACGAACACTACATGCGCAAGAACCTTGCCCAAGACCGCTCTCCTGGCCACGACTTCGGGATGGAGAACTTCAGCTACGACGAGGACCACCTGTCCGAGTTCCAGATGTCAAAGGAGCTGGCCGAGGTCGTCCCTGCACGACTTCGCAACTCTGCTGAAGACTGGCAGTACGCCGGAGCCGCGGTTTTGACCTCCCTCGACCGTGTCAAGAAACTCGAGGACCAGAGCATCTACCGCGGGTACCCTGAGAAGTCGATGAGCCATCTGTCACGTCAGGCTTCACGCGCATCATCAACAGTTGCTGGGGCCGACACACCGCCCTTCAGCTCTCCGGTGTCTCCAGCTCCGCGTGGCATGGCCTCCAGTCGTCTTCCGCTTGAGAAGCTCGACACTCTTCATCAGCGTCATGTCATGGGCATTGACACGCCACCCTTCACGCCTACCGACAGCATGGCCTGCCCCACACCAGACGTCCACGGAGATATTCCGGCTCCATCATCCGGCCTGCCTGACGTGCACCAGCTGAATCGGCAGCTGTCTCCGCTGTGCACGAAGTCGACTCGCAATGACTCAGTCACTGGCGCTGGGGCTTCTAAGCCACAGACCAACTGGGATGGCTCCTTCTCATCCGCCTCGTCCGGCGCACAGTCACCGGCGACCCCTATCTTCGACGAGAACGCCTGGGAGATCTTCTCCAACACCTACAAGGCTGAGCTGGACGACCTCAAGCACTCTGCCTGGACCCGCTTCAAGGGTTGCGGCTACACCATCGACAAGCTTCGCGTTGAGCTTGGCCAGGAGAAGGAGCACCATGAGGCCGTCGAGGAGTTCGGCAAGTGGTGGACCAGCATGAAGTCGAAGGTCGCCACGTACGAGGAGAAGGTTCGTAAGCTCGAAGTCCCGACCGTCGAGCTCATTCGCATGGAGCGCCTTTTCAAGGGTCTCGCCGTCTAGGCTGATGTCCAACACATTCAGCCAAGCTTTCTTTTGTCGACATGAGCTTCAGGAGAGGCGTTCAGGGCGGGCTCCTGGACTATCCCGACTTTGGTCAGCAGCCCTGTGTGATACGGAATAACGATGAACTACGTCAATGGGATGCAAGGATTGCGCCTGAAGAATGGGTGCAGACGGCGTTACGAGACGATCACGGATAAGCGAAGGCGCCTGGTGCATATTTTGCTTTTTGTTTTTCCGTTACTATACCCCTAGAAATTGCAGATCTCACGATCAAAGCAACCAAGCAGATTGAATGATGGGCGCAAGCCAGATTTGAGTTGAGCTCGGGAGGCGAGAGTTCATGCAGAGTACTTGATAGCTTCTTCGAGGCGCTGGTCGCCGAGGTCTCTCTATGACCTTTTCCAATGAACATATCATCATTGAAAAAGTCTCCTCCGGTTCAAAATTCAGTGTGGTCGTTCGTACGCACCTTCTCGGCTACTATGTCTGTTGTTATATATGCATCATCGTCATCAGCAGTCATCGTCAAATTTCGTCTGCAATCATTTGCGTAATACTTCTCTCATTCCCTCCCCTCACCTCGCCTATGGCCCCTAGCCCCCTTCAGATTCTCCTTGTATGATTCCTTGGAAATAATCCAACTTTTCCCGCATAGACACCTACACTCCAATCCGCATTTCTTTCCTCCACTTCCCTCACCTCCGCATTCTTCGGGAACGTCAGTTCATCTACTTCGCCTTCTTTCGGGAAGCGGTTCCATTGCGCCAATGCCCTTGACCCAACACCGCCATCAGGGGGTATTTGCCTCCCACCACCACCATCACCACTGCTACCACCAGAAGATGCTGCGACCCCGTCGTCTTTAAGCCTCCATCCCCCCACAATCTCCCTCATCGTAACCCGGACTTTGCCGCCACCGTAGGGAGTATCTTGATATCCAACAACAGACATCCGATGATTGTGGAGACAGCGACGCCAGCCATTAGGTCCATTGATCGAGGCAATTTTGCCTGCGGCGACGAGAGAATGGTAACATTCATTACAAATATCGTAGTCACCTGCGGAGCATTGGTAGCAATGAAATCTCGCCGCACGGGGCGGGATCGGTAGGCGGCAGATGTCGCAGTCTGTCAGGACAGGCAACAACACGTGAGAATGTTGTTTGAGGTGAGGCACAGGGACGAAAGCGAGTTTGGAGGGGTCTTGGTGGGAGGTATTAGAGCGGAGGGTGGATATATGGGCTAGTGGGAGGAGAGGGTGTGTGCAATGACGGCCTTGCAGGACGCATGCGTTGCAGAAACCGTAGGCGCCTTCGAGACAGATTTCGCAGTACCAGTAGCAGTCGCTTGCAGGGGCGAGGCAAGATTCGCAGAAGGCGCCTTCTTGGAGGGTTGGTTCTGTGGGTTGTTGAGTGGTGTCGGTTGATGTCGCTGTGGGTGGGAGGTATTTTCTTGGTGTGAGGATATGAGGACGTTCGAGGGACCAGTTGTTTTCGGCTTGGGCGGTTCTTTGCCAACGGTACATGGCCATTGCGCCGAAGCCGAACCAATGGTGACAGCCTTGTCCTTCCCGGTAGCATCGGAGACAGAGGTTGAAGTTCCCGGAGTCGCATTTGGAGCAGTTGTAATGAAGCTTCGGTGCTATGTCCGACTGCTTACACCGAGAGCAAGACATTGAAGGCATGATCAAGGCCACAGGCTCTGGCGCAAAATTCGAAGTGGACACAGCAGGCCGGACTGCCTGTTCGGATGGCGTGTTGCTGACAGCAAGATTACTCGACGGTGCTAAAGTGGGTGGCACTAACACAGCACTGTCTGCAGGTCCTGTTTGCCTCCTCGCTGGCTCCGTGGCTTGTGAGTCTCTGCTGTGCGGTCTCGAAGCGCCACTTGTCGGGTCTGGCCGCAGAGTATTCGATGTAGCACGCACTCGTTGGGCGCCGTCACGCAGGTTGGAAGGATCAGTCGAGCTGCGTGTGTTGCTTGACAGAGCTTGTGGCCGCTCTGCTGGACGTGATCTCTCGCTATCACGCGGATCGAGGGACAGGTCAGTGGCCGAGCGAGCAGCTGGTGTTGCATTGCTAGTCGTGCTTGCTCTAGTGTCCGACTGACGAGTACGCTGACTTGTAGAGCTTGCGGATCTTCTTTGAGTTCTTTGAGGCCCTACAGTCGTCTGCTCGAAGAGATGAGGTCGAGAGATAGGTGGTCTGGCGCGTGATTGCGCCTGCTGAGGTGGAGATGCTTGGTTCTGTGGCGGACTACCATTCCGCGTGGCCTCAGGTTGTGGTGATCGACTATTCTCCTCTCGATCCCGGCCCCTTGATCTATCATGGTTTCGCTGTCGTCTTCGATACGCCTCGGCAATTCGTTCCGTGAGTTCTTCTTCTTGGGCCGGTGTCAGGTTGTCAATGTCGATTCCGTTCAAAAGACCCTCAGAATAGATTGAGTGCAATATCTCTTCTTGTACGTCCTCTGAGGTGCTTATGTCCGACCCGCTGAGCAAACTACGTAGCGACGGCTGGTGTTCGATCTGGCGATCCTCTTCTTCTCGATGTCGTGCGGCCTGATCGGCTGTCCACCGACTTGTTGCGTCTGATCTGTGACCGTGGCCTTGGGTGTGTCGCTCATGTCGCCGTCTCTGCCTATCCCGAGCTGCTCTCTCCGCTCGTCTTCGTGCTGTCTCGGGATCCACGTTCGACATGCTTAGCTCTCTGACCTCCGCCATAAGCCTCCCGTCGTCGCTGTCCTCTTCATCTCGCTGTATTTGCACTGGCACCAAAACACCGTCACCAGGTTTGTAGTGCTTTCGCATCTCCTCTTTCTCCTCCTCCGACTTGCCCTTGTCCGGGTTTGCTTTCAAGTATCCCTCCAGCAGTGTAGTCATCCGCCAGTCTGCCTTGGTGTCTCTTACCGGCTCTCGACATGATGGGCAGGTGTATGGAGACGACGTCGCTCTTCTGGTTCCTGCCGCCGAGGCCGCCTGCCAGGTGAACCATTCTTTCAGGCATCCTCCACAGAAGGTGTGCAGACAGTCCAGCAGAGTCAGTGGTTGGTATAGGATGTCCGTGCATATCTGGTATGGGTGTTAGCTCGCATAGCCCATCAGCTCTTCACACCTCCTCCACATACACTGCAACTCAGCTCCTTCTCCAGGTCCATCAATCCACCGCCTCCATTATTCCCGCCCTCAGCCATGCTGCCTTGGGCGTCGCAGAAGAGACGATATCGCAACACGCGATGTTGCAGCTCTAGTCAGGCCGCCGATCAACGCCGCGCCTGGGGCTTGCTCGGACGCTGTGCTGTTCGGGTCAGCTGCACGCGGAGTGCATACACCTCGCCCGAAGCAAGGAGATGCAGAAACAGGAGAGAGTGAGTACTTGAAAGTAGGAACAGGCGCTGAAAGCTTCCGTACAACTTGCCAGATCCCAAGATAGACCGACGCGGTGAGATAGAACTACGGGCTCACGGGACATGTCTTGCGCTGCAAGCTGAGTCTGCCGTACCAACACTCGCTCAAGACATGGCAGCGAGGCGTTCATGGCCCATCGTCTAGCAACATAGACCAAGAGTATATCTGCACCTTGGAGTGTCTGACTCAAGATGATGACCGAAAGCAAAGGCATATCCTTGCTGGCCTCTGAACGACACCCTTGATGGCTTCCACCGCCAAGCATCATCACACTTTTGGCCCGAGCGTCATCACTTCCGCGGTCTCAACTCCACCCCGATCCTTCACCTTCGTCCACCACCACGTGCCTGCAGTAATGTCGATACCGGCGTCGTCAGCATGCATCCGTATCGCCTTCCGCTTCTGTCCTCCATCCCGTCGTCGCTGCCATCTTTGTCGCCATTGCTGCGCCCCGCCTCACACTTGCGAACCCTTTCGCTTGGCTCGGAGGCTCCCTCCTCATTCGGCCGCCCAGCCTCCGCCCGGCGTGGTTCCTGTCTCGCTCCCGTCCGTCGATCGTCCGGCTGCGATGGTCTGGTCCGCTCGCCTGTATCTGCAGGCGACAGATAGACTTTGTGCATGCGGAAACGACAGGCCCTCATATCTCCTTCCGTCGGCCTATTCGCCTCAAGCGTGAGCTCGCGAGCCGCAAGAGACACGCAATGCCTCATCCGGACCATCGTCCGATATCATTGACGTCTCGTACCTGCCGTGCCGAAGAGCGTGGAGGCTCTTCGGCTTCTATGTACTAGTGGAAGCCGTGATTTACGGGCAGTGATCATGATGAACCCATTCACTCGGGGCTCCGGGTGGCAGCGTAGGTTGTCATCTTCTTCGCCCTCCGTCTCTCGTTCTAGCAGCCACGCCACCTATGAAGATGGCATTCCGATCGCTATTGTTCTCACTCGCTGGCCTAAGCGCTCTCACCACAGCAGCACCTACAGAGGTCCAGGTCCTCGAAGTCCGTCAGATCTCGGTCGTGGATGCCGACTATGCGCCTATATCGACTTCATGTCCAAGCACTGCGCTTGTCCGCAACGCAAATGGACTGATCTCAGATGAATCGAAATACGTCTCATCCCGAAAGCCAAAGGCCAGCAGTGCACTCGGAATTTGGTTGAAGAAGCAAGGGAATTTTAGCACCTCGTCTCAACCTACTGTTAGCTTCACGAGCTCTGGGGGTGGCTATCGTGCCCTGCTCGAGGCTGCTGGCGTAATTCAAGGATTGGACTCTCGCGATACCAATCTTTCCACTGGAGGGATCTTCCAAGGACTCACCTACGAAGCTGGCTTATCGGGTAGGCATTGACCATTTACAATGGGACTGTAGCTTTACTGACTTTGCTAGGCGGCGCCTGGTTCTTGAGCTCGTTCTCCGGCAACAACTGGCCAACTGTCTCTTCCCTACGCGATGGCCTCTGGGAGGCGGCTTTCCAGAACACCGCGCTCTTGCCAGCCAACATTCTCGCATCCGACGAGTATGCCGAGGTCGCTGTCGACTTGACTGCGAAGGAGGTTGCCGGTTTCGACAATACTATTGTGGATCCATATGGTCGTCTTCTCTCCTACCAGTTGCTCTACGGTAATGACGGAGGCGATGAAATCCGTCTCTCCAGCCTAACAGGCTTCAGCAACTTCACCGGATACAACGTGCCTTACCCAATCATCACCGCCCTTGGAGTCGATAACAGCTACTCCGGACAATGCGAGCCAACCATCAACGCCACGCAATATAAATTCCATCCCTACGAATACGGATCCTGGGATTCCGGCGTCAAGGCTTTTGCGCAAACCAAATACATGGGCTCCTCACTCTCCAACGGCCAACCCACTACCGCTGGCAAATGCATCGAACACTACGACAACATTGGCTACATCTCGGCACCTCCTCCGACATTTTCCCCGGCCTTTGCAGCGTCATCACCCCATCAACAAGCAGCAATTCTGAACTCCCCAACGTTCTCGATCCCTCGTCAACAAGACTAAAAGTCCCGCTTTCAAGGACTTATTCGGCATTTACCCCAACCCCTTCTACAACTACTCTGCCTCTACGCGCGTATCTTCGCAAAAGGACCTCACGTTGGCGGACGGCGGACTCGCGGGTCAGAATGTCCCTATCTGGCCGTTCATCCAATCGTCCCGTACCATCGACGTCCTCATCGCCAACGACAATTCCGCCGACACGACCGACTACTTCCCCAACGGAACGGAAATCCATCAAACTTACCTTAATGCACAAGCTTCCGGTCTCTCCAAAATGCCCTACATCCCCGACGTCCCCGAATTCGTCTCCAAAGGCCTGAACAAACGCGCGACATTCTTCGGCTGCAACGCCCAATCCACCGGCGTCGCATCTGGTAAACTCTTCGTCATCTACCTCCCCAATGTAAACTATACCTACGCCTCCAACCAACCGACCTCCAAAGTCAAATATTCAGTCGCAGAGACGAACGCCATGATTGCGAATGGAAATGCGATTGCGAGTCAAAATGGGGATAAGGAATGGCCTTTTTGTTTTGCTTGTGGGATCAAAGCCAAGGATGGGACGGGGAGTTTGCCGAGTGGATGTGCGGCGTGTTTGAAGAAGTATTGTTATCAGAGTGGGGCTTAGAAAGTTACTGCTGCTGCTGGAGGGGATTGGTGGTTCGTGATGGGGGTCGTGATGGTCGTTGTGGCCTTTTTGGTTTGAGCATGAGCATTTGCAGCGGGGCTGTATATATGGACATTTGTGTTACAGGGCATAGCGGTACGTTATGGATGACATAAGTACATGAAAACGGCGCGCCAGATGTATACCCGTTGGCAAGCAACGCGAAATACTATGACCAAGACTTTTTGATCTGACTCGTCTATTTCATACTCGTTCATTCATTTATTCATACTCTCATAGTCGTAGCTTTCTCATGTCATACCAAAAGGGTTCCTCTCTTTTCCCTACCACGCTTCAACGCAGCACCAAAATAAAGCCATCTGACTCTGCATGTATATGTATAGCATGCGAAGATGCAAGCTACTGGCCATCCCAAAGACCAGATACAATACGGATACAACAGACCATCTCTCAGCTCTTACCTCCTTTCGTGTCCTCATCGAGTCATCGACGTCTCTCCCCTCTTGATCAATTCATCGGCGTAGGCGAAAGATCACTGGCATCACTATCCCAATCCTCCTCATCACTATCCGGATCATCAGAAGCCAACTCCGTACTCTGCTTCACACCTGAAGCGGTCGTCGGCAAGCCCACCTCATCTTCGACTTCCCACTGCTGAAGCATTGCGGCCACTCTACGTACCTCCGCCAGACTTGACTGGATCTCGTCATACTCAGCTCGGAGTTCAGATCCAACCAACCGAGCCACGCTGTCGTCCTCGTGTGATAGCATGTTGGTAACGTTGACACGCGTGGACTCGAGGCAGTGCTGGATGTGTGAGACGACTCCGATAGAGGGCTCGTATCGCGATCGGGATTTCTCGGCGTTGAAGGCATCTTCCAAGAACCTGGCCAACAGGTGCAAAAGTTTGCGACCTTGAAACACGCGAGCAGCGGCGACGTGGAGGTCCCGACGAGATCTCTGGAGGTCCACTTCCAAGGGGAAGATCTTCTCGATGAGGAATTTCGAAGTCTCCTCGCGGATGTGTTTAGACTTGTTATGAGCGAGGAAGCCACTAATCCACGAATCCAGTGTAGAAATGACCGCTTTGGGCACAGTCTCGTAAGCGTCGGCGATGTACAGCAGAAGCTCGCCTTCGCAGCTCTCCCATTGTGGAACAACTGTACATAGCGCACGGAACACTGGTGTCGCGTCCTCATCGGATTCCAAGCCGCGACAGTAATGAAGGATTAAGTGGATGAGCGAGGACAAGGACTCCTCTTCCACGTCGATGTAGGAAATCATAAACTGTTCCATGAAGTCGCGCAAGTCTCCAGGCATATCTTCGCCGACCAGCAGCTCTACAACCTTTCCCGGAGCCGAGTTATGCCAATCGCTGCCCTCCTTATGGGCGAGGCGAGTCGAGCGGAAGAACCATGGAGCCATGCCTGCTCTAGCCGTGTTACTAGAACGTTCAAAGAAGAGCAGAAGCTCGTCGCGCTTCAACAAGACTCGATCATCGATGAAATCACGAGGACCATCCGGAGAACTAAACTCCTTGAGATTTGGAATGACAACGTAGTCTTTTAGTATGGCGTGGAGGAAATCGTAGAGAGCGGCGACCTTATCTGGGCGCGTCTTCAGATGGTCACTCAGGCCAGGATACATCTTGGAACGGGAGGAAAAGGGCGCTTTGAGCATTTCCAGAATCCAAAGCAAGTAGTCGCCGTCCAGAATGGCAGCTGTCTCCAGGGGCCCGGGAGCTGCAAGACTGGCTGCGAGTTTGAGGTAGTCATCCCATTCCGAGGGACCAGGGAGCTTGTCAGAGCGGATCTGTTTCGCGTGGGCGGTGGTGATCTGATGAAAAAGCGGTTGGTATATCTCGGGTTGGTGATCTCGGACGCTCGAGAGGCAGAACAAGATGAGCTCTCTGGACTTCGTCCGCACGCTCTTCTTCTCGTGTGACCAGATAGATCCGTACCAGATCTCGTCACTGACAAAATGCGACAGCACGTGCAGTGCCAGAGCCGGATGGTCTTTCATGCATGCCTTGAGCGCAGCGAACCAAGGCTCAAGCTTCTTGTTGGGCGCCTGATCGACGATGGCTATTCGCTGGAAGTAAGTCACGAGAACGCTGCTCAAGAGATCAATGTGAGCCGTGGCATTCTCAGTCGAGCTGCCGACAGTTTCAACGATATCTTCTTGCGGGCTTGCGTCGTTCTCCATGTCTGCATCTCCATTGTCGCCCTTTTCTGCTGCATCAAAGATGCCAAAGGATGCGCTACTATTCAGCAGCCACTCCATGAAAACAGAAAAGTCTGTTTGGAACAGATGCGCGATGAGGTGGTTCCATGCATTCTGCTCGTGCAGCCATTGGCGCTTGTGGGCTGGAAGTGCGACCTTTGGTGGCATCGGTGCGCCAGCAACAGAATCCAGAATTGGGCCAGGGAGAGAGATCTGTTCCTCGAGGGATGCTTTTCTTTGGTAGAACAGGACGTAAGCGTTGTCAGCGCGCTCATTCCCGTTAGCCCAGCGCTGTCCGCCAAAACATTCCTTTTGGACCTCGTCAATGCCCCCTTGACAAGACGCCACATTCTTGTCCTCGAGCTTGACCCAGTTCCTTGACTTGGGATCACCAGTGTTCTGTAGAAGTGTGTACGACCAGTAATGACCCATCTGCAGAGTACCTTGATGCACGATGACACCAACCAGCTCAAAGATGTCTTCGTCTGTTGGGGCCGTTGGATCTTCCAGGTGAGATACATGATATTTGGACATGTCGATTGTTTGCGGGAACTCGAATCGATCGTTGACCTTGCCTTCACCTCCAAACATGGATTCGAAAGTGAAGCGCTTCAAGCAGAAGGTCAAGTTGTCGGGAATTTCTGCTGGACAAGATCTCCTCATAGCGTTGACAAGACGGCCACCGTCAGCTGCATCACATGCCAGGCACTTGTATTTGTTGGCACCTTCCATTGGCTCGCCTTGAACGGACTCATCAAGACTGTCGTGGAGACCGGCCTTGTTCTTGACGACCATAGGCAGGTCAACGAAGGGTTCAGTCCGCGGAGAGACGTGTCCGCACTCGCCCTTGATCTGCGATATGAGCTTCCCCGTGAAGAAGCGACTTAAGGCTGCTTTCGATTCCGCATCAGGAATCTCGGCCTCGAGCTTAGATAAGAAGTCTTCGTAGAAGCCATGGACATCTTCCTGGCTGTCGGTCTGGACGCCAAGCACTTTTGCCACACCAGTCGTGTCGACAAAAGGCTTGTACAGACTTTGCATCTCTGCAAAGAGACCCTGAACCTTCACGAGTAATGTCTGATTCGTCGCGTCTGTAATGGGAATGTCAAAGATGAATTTGCGAAATCCAACATTGGCAAAAAGCTGTTGCAGGAGGGAGTTCATGTAGCAAGTCATGCCAAGATTGATGAGACCACTGCATTCTGAGGCTGGTCGGATCCAATTAGTTTCTCCAGGATATCTCGCGGATGTATTGCCGGGCGCCTCGTACAATGCAGACAGCGTTGCTTCCAGCAATGGCAGGAAATCTGCTTGAGTCTCGCAAGTGTCCTTTACAAGTGAATACACGAGTTGTCGAGTGCCTGGGTGAACAAGTGGTCGAGACTCCGGGTGCTTAGAGTGAGGAAGGAGCAACTTTTGGAGTAATCTGACTGGCCAACCCAGGAGATTCAGAGGCTTCTTGAAGCTGCGCACGATACTAATTGCCTCCTTGAGAAGAGTCAGGAGACCTTGCATTGCCGTGTCCGCCATCGGCAAGTCGACAGACTCAGTGTGGTTGCAATTCCACACTGCGGTCATCAATGACTGTGCAATCACACGAGCTTTTGACTCGTTGTCATGCAGGAGTCTGTTGGTCAGCAGCATCTGCGTCAGGAGCTCGAAGAATGGTTCGACTCGTGGTCGATTCGCCAATGCCAAAGGTATGGTGTCTAGAGTGATCCTCATGTAAAAATCGGCCACTTCAGCTGGCGACGAGGCATCCAGGCAAAAGCTGCGGACGGCTCCACAAGCATGTTCTGCAAGAACGACATCGCTGTCGAAAAGCATCTGCGCGTGGAGCTCAGGTACTCGAGGATCTGCGGTAAAGCACTGCCAGACTGATTCTTCGCAACGGAAGGCTTGCTGTAGAAGCTTGAGTGAGTTTCCGATGAGAACTCTTCTCGTGTGAGAAGGCTCAGATTGGCTTCGCATCGCGCTTTGACAAATAGCGACCATACGAGAACCGAATGTCTGGGGCTCGGCGATGAGTGAGGCTGTCGACTGCTCTTTCGGTCGCTCTGAGATGCCGTCAGTCTGATCTTTGAGAGCGGGAGAACCGCGACGCTCACCTTGCAAGAACGCGGTCAAGACGGCCATAGTCTGCGAACACACGTCAAGCCTGAAGACCCGCGTCTCGTCGGTCAGCACATCGATCAAAAGCTTCACGCTTCGTAAGATATATTGTTCGTCAACGACACCTAGGTGCGCAAAGTCCATCAGGTGTCGCTGAAGGATGCTCAGGTGGAACATGCTCTCCCAAGCCCTCTCCCTGGGGCAAAGCTCTTCGGCTGTGACGCTTGGTGCAGTGATCCTGTGCCGAGTTTCTGCTGGAGGCGGTATTTGTACGAGGAAGTTGAACATCTAGACAGGTCAGCTTTGAAAGACTCCTGGACTTACGAAACCTACCTTGCTCGCGATGCCGTCAGGACCTGATAGCAGCTTCTCAAGGTCGCCATAACGCATGAGAACCTCGTCCTCAACGGCACCTGAAGATGTAATCACCCTCCCGAGGTCGCTGTCGAAAGAATGCTTCGGGCAGACGTGGATCACACCTGATTCGGAGAGTGCAAAATCTGATAGCCGCTTCTCTGCACTCCCCTCGAGATCGAGAGTCTTGCCGCCGGCGATGACACGATTAATGGTTGCGCCGGTAACTTCAGGGAGCTTCGCTGCTAGCTCCGACACCAGACTCGCTTGCCCTGCTTGGATTGTGAGCACCTTCGGGCTCGCTTGGCCTCCGCTGTAGACTTGCATACGGTAGTGGATAGCCTTCTCCCCGTCGGAAGGCGAAGAGAGCACTACCTCAGCATTTGTCGCGTCGTTGTGTGGAGTGGCGTGCAACTTGCTATGCGTCAACACGGCCTGCAGCAGCCCGACTTCATGCTCAATCGCTGCTTGCTGAGTCGCAGGGCTCGCGTCGTCAAGCGTAGAGAACATCTCGCAGATTCGGATGATATGACGCCTTGCGTACTCTTGCTGGCATGCCGCAGCGGACTCCTGAGCTTTTGACTGATTCGCAAAGTCGAATAGGAAGAAGCACATAATGTATATCGCTGTCAGTGAGATGGGTGAGATAGTTCCAGCTGTCTGCGCAAGCTTCTTCCAAACTGGCGTATCCAAGATAAGACACAGATCTCCGCAATATGGCTCGCTAATGGCTTGATTTTGGAGAGATCCTTGAAGTAGCTGCAAAACCTTGGGCGTCAGGAACTCCACCGGCAAAGTCGTAGCCTCGTTGTTGAGATAACGATTCACGAGTGCGTTCGCTGTGGACGAAACCTGAGTTGGATCGCTCACAGCAAGAAGCGTCCATGCTCGCTCCCGGGAGTTGTTGCTGGGAGCACGCTCCCCAAGCGTGCAGTCGTAAAATTCCTGCAAGGTCTTCTCGTCAAGATTCGAGATTGGACTCACGCTCATGAGACGTAGTATCAGATCCATGCGCAATTCGACTGCTATTACGTTCGTCACGGCGCACGCAGCATCGTCCTTCTGGTGCTTATCGACGAATCGTCCAAGATCAGTAACAGCCGCGCCGACAGGAAGCATCGCTATGAGGTTCTGTGCCTCGTGCTGAGACCAAACGTTGCGCAGAAAGCTAGCTACGATTTCAACGCTGGTCGTGGAATGTTCGGTCGATTGTACGATGTTCGGTATGCACCGACTGTAGATCTGATACCGGTCCTCCGCACTGTAGAAAGGCTGCGTGAATCGAAGAAGTTCTGTTCGAGCAATCTCCCGGAGCTGCATCAATGGCGATTTGGGATCGCAGTCTGGAACGCGCATCATTATGTCGATGCTGATGAACGCTGTTGCAAGACGGTGTCGCTCATCACCAGTATCTCCGCTTTTCAGCTGTACTTGTTGAAACAGGTCTGTCAGAGAGTCGACGGCGTCCCTTCCAAGCTTGGCAGGAGGCGTGACAGCATACTTGTTGGCCAGATACAGAAGGTGATCAAGATCAAGATAGCGACTGAGCTCAACCAGGACGGCAAAAGAGGCTTTGACGAATTCAGCCTCGACGCTGTTGGTGCAGGCGTGCCAGATGATGTCGGTCTCCAGGTCCGTGTATGCGAATGTGGCGGCGAGAAAGCTGATGATGCGCCCGCTGTGCGTGATGAGGCTCGCATGCGAATTCGGGCCAAAGATGTACTTTGGCAGCTCGTTGGTTCGCATGAACCGAGACACAAACTGCAACACTGGATGCTCCATATTCTCCGCGGATGTGTGGAAGATGTTGTATGTCTCAAGGAGCTTCTGGCTTAGCGCGGAAATTCCGAACGCACGGACATCCATGATGTCGCTGTAGATGAAGGACCTCATCACTTGGAGTGTCCAGGCCGTGATCATAAGATCGACCAAAATGTTCTGGTTGTTGTTGCTGAGTGTGAGCAGGCGTTCTGCAACAGGCATGTCGACTTCTGATTCGACAAGCAGAGCATCGTGATCGCTTCTGATATAACGGTCGTAGATAGCGACGATTGTGCCCGTATCAGCGCCAAGCAGGAGTGACTTCAGCAGCTTCGACGCGGTTTTCATCAGCGTTTCGTGGAACCCTTCAGGAAGTGCTCTTGGGTGCTTCTCGCAAACGGTAGGCATCAGGTACATGTGTGCGGCCTCCATAGTCTGCTCGGTCTCTTTGCGTGCTGTGAAATCCTCACAAGCAGCAAGGTGCAGAATGCAGTCAATAGCTTCCCAGGCGTTGACGATAGCTCGATGCTGCCGGCCCAGCTGGTTGAGAAGCTGTGCCATTGAATGCAAATGGTCCGGGCTTGAAAGGAACCTCGCTCTGAACCCCTTAGACGAAGCGTGATGCTTGTACCTGAGCGGGTTCGCAAAGTACTGCTTGGCGAAGAACTTGTGTCCGATCATGGCCTGTCCGAGGACAGGCATCCACCAAAGAAGATCCACATTCTGACGCGCTTTCGTGACCTTTCCAGAGTCTCTTCGGGCGACTAGTGCATCAACAATTCCAGGGAGGAGATTGAGCATTCGCAAGCCTAGCTCGACAGCGGCACCGACGAAATTCGCCGCACAGTCTACAAGTCGGTCCATTCCATAAGTATGAGCGGTTGGCCGGTCCATGAGGTCTTCTCCACGAGCCAAAATGCTGAATGAAAGGACTCCAAGTTTTTCGAAAAATTCGGACTCCTCCATATATGCCTCGTTCATTTCCGGTAGGTCACTCGGTATGTCGTGGACATGGCTAATCATCCATGTGGCGAGGTCGTCGAACACAGCGGGATCAACATAGTAGTTGCCGTTGACTCTGGCCAGCAGATTGTCGAGAGTCTGAATGGGAGTGGCCTTCATGCCCGAACTCAGGGCCAAGGTGTCACTGAACGGCGGCATAACAGTATCATCATGGATTTCGATGGCGTTGCCCAGACTGGCGTCGACTCCGTCGTCCTCTGTCGGTACAGCTTGCACTACGACTCCGTTGTCAGTCGAAAGGGGTGAAGTCTCGTTCTCTTCGCTGAGTCGTTGTCGCTTGCGGGTGAGATCAGGATTCGCGTCGGCGACAGGGTCGCGAGTCCAAGTGTCTGCAGCGTTTGCCGAAGCCATGGTATTGTAAGGCAGCGACGAAGGCGAGGTTTGCGGTCAAAGCATGATCAGGCTGCGCGCAGCTGCAGCAGGAGCAATCAGTCGTGCCGGATTATTTATGAGGCTCGCGTGGAAAAGGCTTGTGGCGTGGGAAAGGCTTGTGGCGTTCGCGGCCTGTGAAGTCTTCAATGTGCCCGCCTTGTACGACGGCGATAAGGCGTCAGCGGTGGAGATCTTGTGAACCCACACCCGAACGCCAGACTCCGCGCAAATGTACCAAAGGTATAGCAGAACTGAAGAAGTGGTGGTTTGACACGCTCAAATGATTTCCAGACGCGTAGTTCGTTGCTGCAGGGTTAAGTTGGTGTCGTCGTCCGTGCGGCAGCTCCTGCTAGGATTTGGCGGGTTGAGCGGGCGGGCCGTTGCGGATGACGTAGCGGTTCGATGACCTCGTGCCCTTCTCTTTTGTTCGAGGTCCGACGTGAACTTGTGTTGAGACACAATAGAGTGACTGACTGATGGACAGCAATGGACAGATGATGTATTGCTTGGTGGACGATGCTGTATAGGTGAGGATTTGTACGGAGAAGATTGCTGCTATTTGACGTGGAACGGCGGGCCCGAGCGTCCTGTGGCCTTAGGCGCTAATACTGCCCTGCAGAACAACAATCACGGCCAGAAAGAGATTGAGAATCATATGCAAGACAGCAAACAATGCTGTATGCAGAGAAACGATCCGATATTGTCGTTGTGTACTTCGTACATGCTTCAATACCCCCAACACGAGTCCTTACACGCCATGGGGCTCCTCTAGCTTCACTTCCAAGCCCTGACAACACTACCAGTATCCTTACAAGAATGGGCCTTCCATTGGCCAGAGCTGGTGCTCTCACAGCATCTCTCCCTCGCGAAGTCCCAACGAAGGATACTTGCCAGATAGCGCCTCTCGCATCCTCGACATGACAAGCTTATCAACAAAGCTCGGCGAAGCATCGTAGCGGTCGAAATCATCGTCTTCCTCCCCACTCTCACTCTCCATGCCGTCTCCATCGATGCGGTTCTGAACGGCGAGCGAGACTCCTCCCCCATCATCATCACCATCATCATCAACCACCATGGCGTCTCCCTCCTCATGCAATACGAGCTTCTGTAGACCTCGCGTAGCCTTCATCGTTTGGCGAGCTTGCGCACGAGCAGTTGACATCATAGGTCGTGGGCGGATTGAGGCGGAGTTGTTGGCGACTTTGGAGGTAGGCGTGGGCGTGAAGGTGGCAGAAGAGGCAAAACTCTCAGCGCCGTCATCCGGGTTGTGATGAGCGTAGATTTCCTTCGCGACGCCGATAGGAACATCAGTGAGACGCGAGTACCGAGGAATCCCATGTCCAGCCAGAGACCGCTTGCCTCGACTAGCGCCATCCTTGGTCTCTCCATCTGCCTCGAAGCCCGCGTCCACCTCCTCATCTCTTTTTCCAACGTGGAATTGCGCGAATACGTTCTTCACCTGCCTCTTCTCATCCCTGAGCTCCAATTCCCTCACCAATTCCTCGGCCTTCTTTCTCGCCTCCCACGGCGAGGCACCCTTCCAGACCGTCTTGCGCCCATTAGCATGCTCACAAAGCGGGCAGCTGTACGTCTCAATAAACTTCTGATCCGCCTCCTTCAGATCGATGCATCTTTCATGGAACCAGTCATCGCAGGTATCGCAGCAGATCATGAAGCCACGCTCTAGCCCACGGCAGATACAGTAGCGCGGGATCACTTCTTGGTCTTCGAAGTCGGCATCGGAGAGGTCTGAGAGAGAGGAGGACGAGACACTGCTGTCTTCGCGGAAGGGAATGCGGGAACGGCGTGGCGGTGGTAGTGATTCGCCTTCAGGGATGAAGAGGTCATTGTCGTCTTCGCGGTAGGTCATATTGACGGTGGGTGATGGATTGTGACGAAGCTGTTTAAATGTCTAGAATGTGTTTCGTGCGTTCAGCGAGAAGGTTAGAGGAACTTGTGGCAACGATAAAAGCAAACAAGAAAAGAGTGGGATGTGGGGCAAGAAGCTAATGCGTGAGTGAATAACGGCTCTACAGCAAGCCCTGCCAACTTCACCTCCTCGCCAGTCCGTTCAACCTCTTCCGGCCCTCAATGGATGACACCGTCACTCGCCATCTTCTCAACATACTTCGCATACCTCGGCGAGCTATCCCTTCTCAGCTTCTTGCCATACTTCACAAAGATCAAGAAACTCGCACACTGAGCCATGCCCGCAAACGCTGCTACAATAAACGCATTCTGCAGTCCCATATTCGTCACCCAAGGCGTGATGCCATAGTTCACGGCAAAACTCATCGTGTTTCGTACCAGGATGACAGTGACGATGGCTTCTCCTGAGAGGTCTTTGTAGCTGTCAACGCAGTAGGAGATGGAGATCTGGAGGCCGACCACGTTTGTTGCGGCGATGACGCCCATGGCGAAGACGCAACCGAACCAACTGGGAACAAAACCGTTAGCGAACATCCGTCCTGCAGGTGGCAGATACTTGGTGAGACTTACTGAACATGATGAGCAGCTCCCACGCCCCAAAGCAGCAGACCGAACGGCAGCAGGAGCAGCGAAGGCAAGAACAGCCAAAGTCTCAACTCCGGCTCATAGATGCCCTTGTTCTTCCTGGAAAGCCACAGCAGCACTCGATCTCCCACCCATCCGGTATAAAAGCTGGCCACAGCCGTACCGATCATCGTCGATATGTATGTCAACCCAACACTCGAAGCCCGGAAGCCGTATTGGTTGGTAAAGATCAGCGAAGCAGTGCCATTTAGGACGTTGAACCAGACCAGATTCGAGCCATATGAGAAGCCAGCGTAGAAGATAACCGGAAACGTCAAGAAGACGAGCGGTCGCCAAGCCATACCCGCCAACCTATTCGGCTTCTTCAGATCAACAGTTCTCACGAGCTTCATCTTATCCGCATAGCTCTTCGGGCTGTAGACCACCACTCGAGTCGCATCCTCCACCGCTAGTCCTTCTTTCACCACAGTCTTCTTCTCGCCCTCGGTGCTTCCGAGCGGACTTGCCGCTCCATTCGCCGGAGAAGTTCCCTCTCGATTCTCCTGCACAACAAGAACCTCCCGACTATAATTCGTCTCCTCCATGAGGAAAAACAAATACACAAATCCCATCCCGTTGAAAATCGCGCACCAATACAATACCCATTTCCACCCTTGTCCGTCCGTAATAAACCCCGCGATCACAGGCGCAAAATAGTTCCCTCCAGCAAGAAGAAGCGCATAGATGGCCATGTAAAACCCGCGCTCATGTTGGAAATAGATGTCGGCTACGCTGATCTCGCACAAACTCTCAATCGGCGCTCCAAAAAACCCTTGCAGAACTTTATTCGCAATCCATTGTCCATTGGACTTCGTATAAGGAGCCCAGACTTGGATAGCGACAGTCGCGAGTAAGCTGAAGAGATATACCGGTCTCTTGCCATACTGCAATGCTAATGGCTGCCAGACAAGACATCCCCATCCGAATGCGAGGAACATGTATCCCGTCCCAGCGTTGAGATCTCCAACTGTCAAATTTGTCGCTTTGGAAATGGGTTCGAGGACGGAGTAGATTGCTGCGGAGGCGATGCCGACAACCAAAGTATACATGCACATGCAAGATGTTGAGAGGAGTTTTCGGGAGGGGGACCAGTTGAGCTGTGCAAGTGTTAGAAGCCTCGCCGAGTATCAACAGTATAGTAGGTAGACATACTGGATCATCTGGATTGGACGAAGGCGACGGTATGAGTACGATATCTTGTTGAGATCCTTTCGCGTGTTTCGCTCGTATGGTCCCTTCGAGATCGACCAGATGGACTGTCCCAGGTACTGGTGCGTCGCCATCGTTATCGTTGACATTGCTGGTGAAGAAGCCCATCTTGGACGGTATCCTTCATTAGTCGACACCAGCAACTGACTTGTCAGAGCAGACTGCAAAGGTGATATGAAGCTCAGCTATCTGAGCTATCTGGTCGTACAAGAGGAATGTGTGAACGCCCGGCGGCCAACGATAGTGAACTGATAGGCACAATGGTACTACCCCAGGCCAACCCCTCTGTGTTGTGCGAAGGCCAAGTTCGTGGTGCGCGTGCGAGAAGCTCACTGCTTCTCAACAACTGATAACGAAACTTGCTCTGTTTTCTACAGTGGCCCTTCTGCAGAACGTGACAGCATTAGGTTTGATGACTTGGCATATCTATGTCCGCGTATTCCTTCCGAGATCAGTAATTGCTCAAGGCTTCCTGAATGCCATCTGAGGCTACGAACCTTCAACTGTTGCACGCTGAATAAGATTCTGATGTGCGCTTGGTACCACTAGAACTATCGGTAAAGCCTGGTCGGTATGACCTGTTACGAATCATCTAAAAGCTCAGTGGTCGACATCTAGCAGTCTCCTCTACTGAACCAAGCACTTTCGTCGTCTGCCATTTTGAGCATGCCGATGTGTCTCCGCGTTCGTAGTGCAGTTGAAGAAGAAACACATTCGATGGTAACGGCATAATGTCTCAATGCCGTCGACATCTGATCGCCATTGATCCATTTCAAAAGTGAAGGCTTGTAGTATGCGGTATCGCAGTCGTGAAAATACTGTGTGAATACCATGCTTGCAGCCAGCAGTGATCATGCCAACTTCTTCCCTTACGCGTACTCAGGGCATGTTGCGAGGTTGACGTTGGGTATCAGTCCGATATGTGATGAGGCTTTGGCCTCAGCGCTTCCCAAAGTGTCTTTGCACGGCACATTCAAAGCACGTGCGAATCGCGTAAGGCGACTTGGGGGCGTGCCGATCGCGGCGCTGCAGGATTGGTCTGGAGCTTTACAAGCATTCGATTCGAGTCTAGAATCACGGAATTTCATGCTTTCGAGCTCGCGGAGTTCTGTGAGGCTATTTGGAAGCCTCGTCACACGTAGAAAGAAGTGATTGGAACTGGCCGTTTATCATTAAAACCCGCCGCGATTCGCTCGAACCGCTTTCGGGTGCAGGTTGGTTGTAAAGAGGGTATCATTCCGGGCGTATAGCACCCCTTTCCCTAGCTGGATCAATGTCCTTTTTGCAGAACGCCTTTGCCCTGTACAGCCCATGGTATCGCTAAAATTGCAAGATCGACAACCGCCTCATACATCTGTATGGTACAAATGCCAAATTATAGTATTGTGAAGATAGCGCTGAGCAGAAGTCCGGCGAAGAGGATGGCCGGGCTCGGATTCGTAAGCAGCGATGAGGCACCAGCTGTCAGGGCTTCGGATGTGAAGACCAGATTGAAACCCAAGTCGGTGCTGTTGTAGCAATTCTGCGGTGTTACTTCTTCGACGTCCTGAGGATTTGCCAAGGTCACATCCACGCACTGCCAAGATCAGTCAGCATACCTATTTCCATACGGCTGAAGAAGGCAGCTCCGTCACCTCTATACTTACGCTGTACAACGATGCGCCATGCTGCGCGGTCTCGATGACCTGGACCGTGATGTTGTCGCCAACATTAAGAGAAACATTTGCTGGCATCCGTACTTGGGGTAGGCAGAACTGCCCATTGTATTCGCTGTTGTTCGGTCCTGTCACCTGGAAAGGAGGCACCACCGGATGCGAATAGTTCGGTGGCGCCAATTGTCCCTGATCCTGAATACCAATATTCACATAGAAAAATGCCTTCGCGTGTCCGGGGAACCATCCTGGCTGTATCGAGAGCGCACCACCTCCAACGGGCCATAGTGTCCGGTTTGTGGTCATAGGCATACCCCCGCCTGGTCAATATCAGTATCCGGACTGCTTTCAATGCGGCTGTCTTGACCTACAAGGGTACATCCACTGCATGCCATACGGAAAGCCCAAACTCCCATTGTCGTAGTGGTCGATTCCGACAGTGTCAGGATTCAACTCTGGTAATGTCCCATTCGCATGCAGATTGTTCCCTCTCCAGCCGGGATATGTTATAACTGTATGCGCTGTTGCCAGAGTCCATATCGTCGCCGCTACGAACAGCGCGCTTATGCTGTACATCGTGCTCTTTCTTCAAGGAGGCAGTATCTCGGTATGCGTCCTTGCGCTCGCCTATGAGGCGCAAAGCATGTAATCGGTGCAGAGATGCGGTCGAAGGTCCTGGCGGGTAAATATGAAACAAGAAGGCCGGCCAGCGCGTCGAGAGGTAGACATTAAAAATCCTGGGATGATCGAAGCGGAGACTTATCCATCCTTAACCACGCGTGCTACTGTGGCAGGGCTAATGCCGGGCCCAGAAAGAGGAGTGATAGCCGCTGCAGTAAGAGTGCCACTTCCTGTGCAGTCCCACGAGAGTGGCAGTCATCCTTGGCAGGCAAATGGAGGCTGGTTGGTAGATTGGCGGTGCGATACGTTGCTCTAGACCGAAATAGGCGTCAGACGCTCGTGACGACGACTCTGGCTTGTGATCAGTAAAGCTCGGGTCGAGCAGTCCTGCAGCGGAGTGGTGCCCTGCGTAACGGCATGCTTTCAAGTGAGGTGCTGAACTGCGAGGTCTTGCCGTTTCAGCTCTTTCTAAGCGCCCGGATACAGCCGCCGTGCACGGACAGGGGAGTGAATGAACCAGTCAACGTGCAGAGCTGAGGTCCGAGGCGCCGGCCGACGAACCCTGAATTCCTGCGAAATCGAACAACGTCGTCTGTCTTCACCATCACTTCGTCACTGTAGGTACACCTGACAGGATAAATACTGTGACTTGTGGCATGATCTTTTACACCTTGTAGAAGCGCTTGACTTGACCGACTTCCTTGCCATGAAACAGACTGCTTCGTCATGGGCCATTTCCAATCCACTGGGCTAGGTTCATCAGTGTTCGTCCAACGCCAACCATTCCATCAGGGCTCAACATCTCGAGGCCTTGTACGTGAATACTTCAACCTCACGAATGCGATTGAGATGAAGTGTAGCACTCATCATCAGGCTGAGCATGCGTCGCTTGGACTGTTCAGCCTCCGGGCTCACTTCTGCCCTAGGATGCTGGACAACTTGGCATGTGCTAAGAAAGCAGTCAAGACTCGAAACCTCGTAGACGCCAAGATGGGACTGCTGAGAGATAGTTGTACATGACTTACGGCGTTCACCAAAGCACAAACAACCGCAATCTAAATTCGGCCGTTTGAAGTCATACGTGATTATCGTAAGAATTAGTAACGAGAGGTAATAGAACAACATCCCCATCAACGCCATCCGCCAGTGTTCAGCGACTCCTCCACTCAAGCCACTTCCAGATATCGACAGATTTAACACGACAACGATTCCAATCTTAGATCCATCTACATGTTCCCACTTCGGAGAACGCGTCACTCATCAGCCCAGTGCTGCTCGCCAATTCGTTCCAGGTTACACTCGTCAACAGGCTTCTTCTTGAACATGTCTCGAAAGACGGTCTTCATTCGGCGGCCGAAGTTGGTTGGTTCTTGATGTGCCTCAGATGAAACGGGATCGTCCCCGCGTGGATGTTCCTTACGCGAGCGAGGGGCGCTCTGGCTTCTGGCCCGTGCTGACATCGTGCCTGGTAGGGCTTTGGCCTGGAGGCATTCCATTGCCTCATGAGGTTTTCCAGAAGGACCTTGGGCACTGACCGGCGGTTTTGGTGAAGCGACTGGCTGTACAGGAGGATGTGATGGCGTCATGATAAAGCCAGGCGCAGACTGTGCTGTGTCCACTGGCTGGCGCACAGACTCGTATGGAAGTGGCTGTCCGGGGCTCCATGGAGCGCTGCCAGAAGAATCCGTTGGAGAGCTTTCTGCGATTGAATGTGGCCTCGACCTGTCATTGTTCGGCCTTGGTTGAGAGAATGATACGCTGTTGCTACGAGCAGCCCAAAGCTCACGTAGGCCATGGCGTTCGGCAGCTGAAGGTACTGGATTCGAGCCGTGGATGTAGGGTACGGTCATCGTAGTTGGGGCCTCCCAAGGCCGTAAGGGAACAATTTGAGCTGATCGTGTAGGGCCTCTGTCTGCGGATGGAGAACGTCCTCGGTACATGATGGCGTATGGTGACTACAGTCCGAGGCTTCAGGATGCAGATAGCGTCGTTTCAGGAAGATGCACGGCTTTGGATGTTCTCAATAATATATGCCGAACGAGACCTGACCTGCAGGTGTGTGGCGTACAGGAAGAGTACTTCGGTGGACTTTTCAGGCCATTAATACTCCAATAGATCAACGCTGTAACTTACAGTCTCCTACCACATCCGATCGTTAGCATTGTCGCGCGATTGATTGGTATAGCTTCAACGACCGCAGAATCCCCCTGCAAAAGCGCTCTAGCACCCTGCAAAAATCGCGTGTCAAGGCTGGTCTGGCGGTATTTGGTGATATCGTACCTTGGAAACTGGCCTTGCTATCGCATGAACGGGAGCGCTATCGATCATCTGTAGACACAGACTGTAATAAAGACGGAAAAAGCTTGAGACGACAAAGAAACAAGAAGTGCCGCACATTACAGTCATACCTGCACACTGTACCTCAATGGCAAGCTGGGATTGTGTGGAGGGAAAAGCAGACAGACAGCGTGATGTATATGTAGGCGCCGGCAGTACTTGACCAGTGACTGGACACAGGGCGTCAGTGATGACTTTTCGAGACCTGGTGTTACGGTGTAGTCCACAGAGGTGGCCAGAGAGGCCAGACCCAATTGGCCAAAGCACAGCTCATGCGTTCGTACCACCGTGCTCGGCGGCTTCGTCCATTCAAAGTTGGAGGATCCATGAGTACAAGCCTCTAGCATTCGATGAAAATCAGGCGCTGAGGTGGTGTTGCTGTGTTCGTATCGCTCGAAGAACCAGGAGTAGAGCGCTTCCATCTTTGAGACCCACCTTCACTGTTCTGATTGGCCAGGGCTTGCTACGCGCCGAGACGCGAAGCTTTGACTGGAACTTGACTGCATCTTGCCTTGCACAACACATCTCACGAGGTAACTACTTATCAACATGCACTGAATGTCCTCAACAAACTCTCCTTTGCGCCGATTGTGACCTTGCGC
Organism: Nothophaeocryptopus gaeumannii; assembly: GCA_031771865.1. Classification (NCBI taxonomy): domain Eukaryota; kingdom Fungi; phylum Ascomycota; class Dothideomycetes; order Mycosphaerellales; family Mycosphaerellaceae; genus Nothophaeocryptopus; species Nothophaeocryptopus gaeumannii. The sequence continues at coordinate 501,308 of JASISA010000041.1, read as the reverse complement.
CGACGCAAAGGTCTGCTATACCCTCCGTCATGGCCTCCCTGATACGAATTCGAGAGCTGCTGCTTGCCCTGTTGATGAACTTTTCCCGGGCGCGGAACAATGTAGAAGACATCCTCGAAGGAAGATGTTGATAACGGTCACTGTCAGGGACCGCGCATACATGCTCTTGAGGTCGCCGAATGCTCCCAGCATCTAGAGGATGTGAAAAGCTTCGCTCACTTGGCGTGCAAATGCCGCCCCAGGCACGAGCTGACATGAAACCGAACTACCGCACAGGGTGAGGCACAGCAATGCGAGCTTCTCATCGTAGACCGCGATCGCTGTCTAGCCGCCGTCAGGGGTGTCCTAATGCGAATGTCAGTCTACCAGCAGTATACCTACACATGGCCGCAAACGCGGCCATTATCCTTCTCTTGAACCAGGGTAATCAGCCCTCCCGGTTCGAACATCAGCAGTTATCAGAAGGATGTCGCCATGAATGGCACTTCCGATAAGCTTCAGCTTCGCAGCACTGGATCCCGCTCGTACCAGAAAGACGAGTGGAGGCGATTGTTGCGCAAATTCCTTGCCACCCGTAAAGTCGTGCAGCAAACCAAATCGGAAAACGATGGCTGTCCACCCCGCGAGGTGATTCGCGATCCTCCGGTCAACGACAACAAGCAGGTCTCGTACGAGTACTCGACCCTGAACGAGCGATATGACCAGATCCGATTAGTTCAGCTCCTAGCAGCCCGAGAAGGCCCGGGTATCCGTGTGCTCATCGAAACGCTTCCTCTGGTCGAGGCTCAGCGACGACAATACAAGGCACTTTCCTACGTCTGGGGTCCGCAGCAGCCACAGCAACGAATCACCGTAGCAGACACAGGACGGGCGTTTCTGGTCAGGAGCAACCTGAGTGATGCACTTCATGCGGTGAGGAGCCAAGACCGTCGTAGCATCTGGTGGATAGATGCGATATGCATCAATCAGAGTGACGAGAGTGAGCGCAGCTACCAGGTCCAGCTCATGGCCGAGATATATTCAAATGCTGTGCAGGTGGTTGCATGGGTTGGACAAGCCAAAGACTGCCGAGATAGCAAGCTTTCAATGGATAGTCTACGGACCGTGGCCGAGCACACTGAACCGGACTGGGCTCGACAGACAATCTGTGCGAAGACTTCGGATCTGAGCTGGACGGACAGCAGCATAGGATTGCCGTTGGGTACTCAAGAATACGAAGCAATTGCAAGCTTCCTGCGGCGACCTTGGTTCAGCCGTCTGTGGATTTGGCAAGAGATCCAGTTCGGTTACGAGAATGCTATTGTCCAGTGCGGACATTTGAGCATGCGATGGCAAGACTTCAGCAGTGCCGTCTTCACCTTACTACACAAACCGTGGGACGGCATGCCACTGGCCATGCGAGGCATTCAGCGACACACAGAACATATCTTGTCACTCTGCGACCCCGGTCCTCTTGACCTGTTGACCGCGCTCCACCGAGCGAGAAAGGCTCAGTGCTCGGATGACAGAGACCGCGTCTACGCAACCCAAGCTCTGGTCATAAAACGAGGTGGATACGATACCGTTATTCTGCCAAACTATCGCAATGACAACACCGTACGAGACGTATACATGGACGCCACGCAGAGATACATGCATCGGTACACGAGCTTAAATTTCCTGCTATTCGTTGGAACTTCGCGAGTAACTCCTAATCTTCCATCATGGGCTCCTGACTGGTCAGCTCCTGGTCCACACGGCCTCTTCGTGAACGTGAAAGCAGGTCTCGCTGCCAGACCAGGGTTACTTCAATCTGATGGGGACACTCTATATTCACCAGGACTGTTTGTAGCCACAGTGTCAGCTGTTCGGCAAAATCTCGATCCCCGAAATATGCGACAGTCACTATTCCCTGATCTCGTCAGACGCATCTTCGCCGGAGACGAGCATTTGACTCGCACAGTCTGCAGGGTAATTTGTGGAGGGCTACTCCTCGATAATCTACTTTCCGAAGACGACACGACTAGCATTCCATGGCCTCGGATCCAGACAGTAGCATACATCCTGCGCAGAGATCTGCTTCCACGAAACAAGGGCATCCACTTACCTGTCCTCGATGAGCGATTGGTATACGACACAATCTCTCACTTCTGCACCGGCAGAGCACTAATCAAGACAGACCACGGAGCTCTCGCGCTGGGTCCGATCACTGCGGAGAAGGGTCACAAGATAGCTGTTCTGCCTGGCTGTAATGCTCCCATTGTACTACGCAAGATCAGACCTGGAACGTATGATGTTGTTGGAGCTGCTTATGTCGACGGTTTCATGCATGGTGAGGCATTGCAAGAACCCTCACGAAACGATTGTGAAGCTGTGCTACTCTCTGACGATTCAAACACTCGAAATGGGCCACGCTTGGAGATGATCGAGATCATATAGTCAGAGCCCTATTACCTGGCGCTCATGTGTATTGCAACAATTGTCAGATGAACATACTTGCAGTTACTCGCTACTGTCGGTAATCTAATCTCTGACAACTCAAAGCAGTGTCGGACCTCACAGACCTTTTCCTCCTGTCGATCCCAGCATCGGTGGCAATCCCTTCCCCTCCCTACCTCCTACAACCCACTCCTCCACAAAAGCACACCCAACTGCCACCTCTCCCGTCAAAAGATCCTTTTCATACCCCCTTTCAATTCCTCCCCATTGACTACTTTGATCATCTTCCCCTCATCCATGTCGTCGAAAACCGTGCCGCTTAAAATCTCCCACATCTTCCCGACGTTTTGACTAATGTGACATTTATTGCTCGCCGCAAAAGCCCTCCTCATACAACTCGTCAGAGTAGGAGGTTTCGGTATACCGTCAGGGTTGGGGAGTTGACGTTCGATGAGGCCCGCGACTTCGGATTCGAGGGCGCTGGATAAGGTGAGTGAGCGGCGTTCCCAGAGGGCGTTGTGGATGAAGGTGTGGAGGACGTACTGGATTGCCCATGCTGATTGCGGGTGTGCTTGGGTTGGGGAGGTTTTGAGCATTGCGACGAAGAAGTTGGGGCCGTGTTGGAGGAGCATTTCTTCAAAGGCGAGTTCGATATCGCTGCGGGCCATTATGTCGCCGGCGGAGAAGGTGCCGTTTATGGGGTCTACAATTGGAATAAGGTCAGAGGGGTGAGCGTGAGATGGCCCTTTTGGGCTGACTCACCTGGTCCGTAGATTCGAAGAATCTTGATGGAAGATATGAGCTTGAAGTAGAGGCACGCGAGGCTTGTTGCAGGAAGGCCATTGATTAGCGCGACTTTGTAGGGGTGGCTTCCAGCGTCTTGAATTCGGTATAGGAGCAAGAGCCCAGCTTTATGTATGGCCTCCCATCGGCCTTTGAGCCAGTCCAGCTCCGGTCCATGTGAAGTGATCTTCAGCCATTGCTCGTGCAGGTCGTCTAGAGTATCTAATCGTCGGTGTAGCGTGCTCAGTCCTTCCCAAGTATCCGTTGTCAAGCTCGGGAATAGTTCAAGGGAAGTCAGGCCGAACTGGCAGTTCTTGATGTCTCGGACCAGACCACGCTCATGGTGTTTGACCAGAACGTTGAGACTTCCGCACGTGAGGCATAGGCATGAGAAGCTATGTGGTGAATATGGTATATAAGGCAGGATCTCAAGCAACACTTCCGCCGGAAGCTGGCTGAGAGATAGGGGAGCTGCGGCAGCAGTAGGTGCAATTGTTTCGATCATCTTGAGGTCCCTTGGAGTCAATGAGAGACAGAAGGAATTGTCCTTGCATTGCTGGCTGATAGCAGTGGATGATCAGATTCGGGTCCATTAAGGTCTGTGCACCTTAATGGAATGATGGATCTCGGGATCTTTCAGGCACGTCTTGCGTAGCTACCTTAAGCGTCTTGCGTGCTGACTTACCCAAATCGATAATCAATGCAGTGGGTATTGCGAGGTTGTGATGACGCCGGATGCATTTGCATAATTAGTGAGCTGGTGCTCTTGTCGACAGGCGCACCGAGTAGAAGCTTTCCATCAACATTCGGCGGAGAACATGTCACTGTGAGCTGACCATCGTCTGGCCGGGCTGTTGTCCTTTTTCACCAGCCTCGTTCACGTTCCAAGCAACGTGATGTGCGGTTTGAACGTGCCGTCTGGATGGCTGAGCACACGAGATGCAAGAGCCGCATGACTACCAGGCCTGTTCAGTATGGGATCGGGTGAGTTCGTCAAGTTAGGCGACACACTTCTCGCCGAACATGTTCAGTTGAAGCTCTGAGGTGCGTAGTGGCAGGCAGCGGAACGTATATATCGATGGTTTGTCGCGGCGCAAGGATGTCGTTGTTTGACGATCACCATCTTGGATGTAGGCGATCAAAGAGCCGGGACAGCCGCCTCACAAAAAGCCCCGTGCCGAAGGCCAGCGCGGCGAAGGAGGAGATCTGGACCGCCACCTGCATTAATATCATCGCTAGAGCCATCTGACAGTGCTGAGAAACCTGTTTGCAAGCTGAAGTAGATGATGCAGATGATGTAGACGATGTAGATGTGAAAGATACCGCCGGACTGGCGAATACGAATCGACATGTCGTTTCCACGAGCTTCCCATTGGAAGCGATGAAAAGCTTGTCTTGCAGGAGTGTACTGTAGTGTAGTTGTGTAGCCTCTGGTAGCGTAGCTCCAGTCCGCACGGCCACACCTGCCACCGCGCACAGGCGGAAGCGGAAGGATCGACGGCGAGGTTGAGACTTGAGAGTCTTTTTGTTGCGTCCACCTTGAACTTCATCTCTCGACTTCCGCGCCTTCCATCGTCTGCGCTCCGTCGTCCACACGGAACGCGCGAGTTTTTGTGTCCTCATAGCCGTCTCATATTGCATACTGCGTTGCTGCTCATTCTTTCTGGAGCGCCTATTCTTTTCCAGTTGCGTATTGTTGTGTTTGTTGCCCGGTTACCCTTTTTGGACCCATCCCATCATGTGCCAGTGACGGGCGAGGGACGCCGTCGCCATCCATTTTTGTGTGCACTCGCGCTATCGCTACATCGCCATCTCATCGCCGGTGAGCGTCTAGCAGGACAAGAGTAGACACAATGCCGAACATGTTTTCGCGCCGCAAGGGTAGCAGTGCCAACCGCAACCGGGTACGTCATGCCTCAAAAGTCGATACAGTATACCATATGAAGGCGCCTACTGACAGAAACACCTCTCCAGCCTGTCGACCCCAACACCAGCTTCGCCGCCAATGCCGCCGCTCGCGCAGCATCGACATCACGACCGGCCTCGCGAGGCTCCCTGTCTTCCGCCGCAGCCGCCGCAGCCCTGCGATCAGCGACCACCACGCCGGAACCAGTCGGCAACCTCCAAACGAAGCGCATGATCAGACGCGGGTCGCAGTCATCAGTGGGCAGCGAAAGTATAATGAGCGGCAGAGGAGGCAGCGTGCGGCCAGGACTAGAACGGAGAGGTAGTCAAGGATCCATGACGGAGCGGACATTCAGGTCTCCATCGCCAGGGGAGAGGAGCAACAGCCTACGGAACGGTGCTGTTTCTCCTGCGCCAGATGCGCCACCTGTGCCTGCGATACCGAAGAACCACCTAAGAGGCCATCAGCGATCGGCTAGCGTTGACCCACCACCGCAACAGCGAGTATACTCTCCTACCCCGAATGGCCGAGGAGGGAGGGCGTCGAGTATGGACAGGGCTAGTTTGCCGCCGCCTTCATCATCGGCTGAAGGGGCACGGCTATCGAACGTTAACGAAGAGTTAGAGCGGTCGGAGAGTCAACGCAGTGTGAACTTTTCGAGGCCGATCAACTCAGGGCCCAATAGTCCGACCAGCCCCAGCAGTCCCTCGTTCGACCACAAGTACACGCACGGCACAGGAGCGTGGTTTTCAGAGCCCGTACCTCATTCAAATGGAATGAATGGAACGGCCGCAGAGCCCAAAGTAGATGCTCTCACGGCAAAATTACAGCGGATACAGGCGGCACAAGGACAAGATGTGAAGAAGACGAGCATAGCTCCATCTACGCAGAATACACATCTCGTCCGGGCTACGCAGCCGACGCCGAGATCCACCGGGTTACCACCTGCTGCTCAGGTGCCTATGGAGACTGTGATGATCTACGATGCCAACTCGAGAACATTTATACCGAAGTTGAGGCCGAAGCCTCAAGGGGCTGGACCAGCGTCACCACCTCTTCCACAGGCGCCTGCACTGAAGCCGGGCACATTCGATCCTCATACTCGGACGATCGTCCCAGGAGCCGAGCCCGCCTCATCAAGCAGCATGCGACCTGAACGGCCTACATTAGACACAGATCTGGAGCCACCGCCGCGCAACCCAGCTCGCGTATCTCCAGTCCTCAGTCCGAGCGCCAAGCCTCTGTTGCAGAAGCGTGAGTCTGACACTGCTCCTCGTGCCGTCGCCCCAGCGACGTCGGCACCTACCAAAGCATCGTCGCTACGATCGCCTAGCTTGGACGTGCCAGACCGGATTGGAGACCCGCGAGATCGCAACTCGGTCTCGCCAAGTCCTCAACGCAAGCCGCATTTCTCTGCTTCGCCTATCCTACAAGCAACAAGACATGACCCTCCACCACGAGATGTTTCTCCCGCCAAGTCCGCGCTTAAGCATTCACACTCGCCTTCAGCTTCACTCCGAACTAGTTCTCCGCTTGCCTTCCACGGACCAAGATCACCCGTAAGCGACGTGTCTGACACGATGTCGCAAACTTCCCAGGACGGCCTGACCGGGCGGAAGAAGAAGTCGGTCAGAGTAAGCTTCGACGAACAACCTCTTGAGATCGATGCTACTCCGGCGAAAGCGACTGCGGTCGACGACCTGGATGATGAAGAGCTCATGAAGCCACGGCCCGCGCTTCCCAGTTTTGGAAGCGTGCGCAAACACAGGGACAGTCGAGTAGTGGCAGAGAAGGTCACTGAGATCCCTCCAGAGAGACACGACGTCAGCAGCGACCATGCCGTGGGTGGTATCCTCAGGAATGCGAATGGGATTACAAAGTCTGGGGAAGAACCGTTACCGCCTGAGGTGACCAGCAAAGAATCTGCTGGCTACGTGAGCGACGAAAGTGATGATACAGTGTCGACCACTGACGTTGGCGCATCTGCTACTGCAAGCACTCCTCGATTGTCAACCGTTGTGGAGAAAAAGGCGGATTCGACCAGCAATGCCAGCCCCGCCAGCCCGACAGATCCAATAGTTAGAGACTTTGCTGCTTCTGCTCCAAAGTCTGCTCCTGCTGACGAAAGCCTTGAGGTTCCTGCTATTAGTCTGCAACCACCAACGCCTGGTACAGAGGAGACGAAGACATTTGCTGAGGCTGAGCATTCTTCGCGATCACGAAATTCGGCGGAGATCAATCTGCCCGGCTCTTGGGGCGCAGAGAATGAGGCAGAAGTCTCATCTGCCGGCGCGGCATCTGCAACAGCTGCCGCCATTCAGGAGCAAGTTACGACTCCTAAGATTGAAGATGTACTGACGCAGAGCCCTCAGCCAAAGTCACCGAATTTGGATGCCATCGGCGAGGACAGCGATACGGATGACAGCGCTGCGTTCAGCGATGCTGCAGAGGATCTGTCTGACCTTGAAGGCGGTTTCGGGTCAATAGACGCTATCGCAAGAAGCCCCATGACAGACACTTCTCCAGCAAATCGATCTGCTGCAGAGACGACGTCTCCCCCAGAAAGCCCCACTGGCAAAAAGGCTGCAAAACTTGCCGAAGAGTCGGAAATGGGAGCACGTAATACGGGAGACTGGACACAAGCGACTGCTTACTGGTCCCAATTGAGTAGGGCTCAACGGGAGCAGATTGAGCGGAGTCATATGTCCTCAGATGACGAAGCCAGGCCAGCACCAGGGGCTGTCAAGAAGCCGAAGAAGTCATCGCTCAAGCCTGCGGCCACTCTGGCAACTTCATCAGCGGTGCCTGCGTCTCAGAAATCGCAGAAGCCAGCAACCGTGGAACGGGAAGCACAGCCTATGCAGACCACAATGAAGAAGAGCATGCGCGCGCAGCCTGCGCCAGCCACTGCAGCAGCTCCAGCCGACGATCGTGTTCATATGCGTCGTTCCATGCGCGATGGTGGTGGTGGAATGGGTAGCTCGCTACGAGAACGCGCAGCTTCGCGCCAACAACCTCCGTCTGAGCCTAAGGGAGCATTGCAAAAGAAGACCATGCGCCCGGCGTCTTCAGGCGGATTGTCTACAGCTTCAGCTGGCAACGCAATGGTGAGACAGCAAGGAGCCGCTGCATTGCCAAGCCAAGATTCTTCCTATCCCAAGATTCAGGCCAGACCCGTATCGGCTGCTCCCGCAGCGCCTGTGGTTAGCAACAGATTGCAGAAGGAGCTGAGCCATGATTCAGATTCTGAGAGCAGCTTCAAGAAGAAGCGTCGTCCTTCAGCATCAACAGTGGATTCGCCTGGCAGATATACAATGTCACGAAGTATGCGTGGCGGGCCTGCTCCGGCTGCCGTGGAACAGCGCCCAGTGTCTCCCACGCCAGCTCGCCGGGGCAAAGGCAAAGACTCCTTTAGCATTCGCTCTCTATCTCCTACAGGGTCTTTCTTCGGCCGCAAGAAGCAGAAAGAAGTCAGGGAGTCAATACGAGGCAGCGCTACTGATCCAAGTTCTCGAATGACAACACTACGCAGCTCGCAGCCCCCTCCCAGAGCGACGGCAAAGGCAGCGCCTGTTCCTGCTCAGAAGACCTCGAGATTCAAGTCGCGCTTTGCCGACTCCGATGACTCTGACGAAGATGCGCCGCCTCGACGCGGTGGCTTCCGAAGCAGATTTGCGGACTCTGATGACGAGGATGGTGACAATTTCATCGCCGCCGATCTGAGGCCAGTCAGAGGCATCCCAAAGCGTCAAGGGCGGGATGATGGCGACTCAACGGATCTCGAAGACTCAGATGACGAAGCAAGAAACCCACGCAAGGCTACTCGAGGTCGTGAGAAGCAAGTGGCGCCAATCGTCCCCGATCCGGCAGACATTGACAGGGCTATGGAGGCAGCGCGCAAGAAGCTAGGCATGACCAACGGCCCGTCAGCAACCCAGGATGCCCAGGACGACAAGCAGGGCCAAGTACTGGCCACGGGAAGCTTGAGGAAACAACCAGATGCCGCGCAGCCGGAGCCGAGACCCAAACCAGAAGATCTCGGCATCGCTCCAGAGAAGAAAAAGCGCGGATTTATGGGTGGCATCCTTCGCCGCAACCGTAGCAGTCAAGCTAGTATCCCGATCATCTCGAGCACCACGGCGCCCGATGCACCTCCGATGCCAGCGAGTCCGGCCATTACCTCGACTCGAGCGACATCGACGCCCGTCAAAAGCTTAGACGCATCGCCGGCGCCTGCAATCGTTGCTCGTCCTCAGAGTCCAACCGGTCCCGGAAAGCTCGTCCGTCGCTCGTCCGCTCAACCCAGGACCAGGCTTGTTCGCGGCGACTCCAACTACTCCAATGCCACAGCGCCGCCAGCGGTTGGAGAGAGTCGTCCTGAACACTGGCCTCTACCGCCCGTGCCCAGCATCCCAGACGACATCGACACATTCAAGAGCGAGGGTGCTCGACCAAACACTAGCGATGGAAACAATGTCCGTTTCTCTGATGGCGGTGGCGCTGGTGCCCGAGCCGTGTACAGCCAACGAACGGGCAAGAAGAAGAAGTTTGGCATGTTGAGGAGGGCTTTCCGGTTGGATGATTAGTAGTAGTAAGATCTTTAATGTGTAATATTTTCACGAAGGAGGAGGGAGAATGAGCGCTATCAGTGCGCCAGGAAGATGAAGGCAGGAGAGGAAACAGGAGCTCTGTGCATTAGTTGGATTTTGAATTGGAAGATTGGCATCTTGTGAATAACTAGTTTTGTGAGAATACCCAGCCCTTGATGAGGCTTTCGAGAAATTACTGCAATTGGAATGTTGTTAATATTTGAGAAGCAAGCAGTCTCAATTACTCGTACTTTAAATCACTTCTTTACACACTATATCTATCTGTCTGTCGTAGTAAGTCTATGCGCAGCAGCTTTTGTTCAAATAATGACAGTAATGAACCTCCTCACTCGTTATCTATTCATTCTTTTCATCCCATGAAATATCTGTGATTCCGTGAGTACCCTTGCAAGTTTTGGGAAAAGGAATAGAGCGACCCTTCTTTCTTTCTTTCTTTCTCATCCACTGCTCTGCCATGTCGAATCTGCTCCTTGGCCTCTCCCTCTTACAACAAGAAAGCCATCACTCCAAACCCAGCAGCCGCAGCACCGGTAAGAATTACATTTCCTTGATTCGCCGCTGCAGCAGCACTGCTGGTCGTTGCCGCAGACGCACTACTCGCCTCTGACCCCGTCTTGCCCGCATTCGTCGTAGAGCTTGCCGTTGAGCTTGCATGTGCGGGTGCCGTCTGACTCGCCGCTGGCGTAACACCATCGCAATTCAAGATACACTTCTTCATCGTCTGGTAAGCGTCGGTTTTTGTCAAGTCATCCGGGTAGGATGACATTGCGCATTTTCGAGCGCAAGGGTAGGTGGTACAGGGTAGGTCGTTCGCATCCCAGAAGGGACTACCGTCGAGATGGTTCTCGTACTCGCTGTAGTTTCCCGTAGCGCCGGTGAGGTTGAAGCGGTTGGAGTAGGTTGCGCCTTGGGAGGTTGTGAGGTCGGAGATTGCGATGGAGTAGTACTGACAGATGTTAATTAGGGTAATTGAGTAAGAGTTTGAAGAAAGGTTTCTTACGTCTGCGGTAGGTCCGACGCCGGCTGGGATTGTTACGTTCACGGAATCGGAGAGGGTGGTTGAGTTGATGAGGTAGCCTGGAGATTGTCAGCGGGTTTGATTCAGTAGCAGGATTTGGGTCTTACAAGTTGGGCCATTGGATCCAGAGAGAGCGGCACCAAGGAAGACACGGTAGTTGTCGTTGTTTGCATTTTCGAAGGTGACTTCAAACTCTTCGCCGGCCTTGACAGAGGATGGTGCGACAACGCCATTAAGAGCAGTGGCAGCGGCCACGAATGTGGCGAGAGCTACAGTAGTGGCATACATGTTGATTAGGTACAGATCGTCTCCGCGTGTCTCGTGCAGTCGTTCGGAGAATTAAAGTCGGTCGAAGTCAGAAGCTGCCGTAGATTGTTGTAAGAGCCGATGAGCAAGCGAGCGACCGAAGAAAATATGGATATTCTGCTGCAGCACAAACGAATGACTGGAGTCGGCTAACGGCCGTGTCGTGGAACGAAGCAAAGAGAAGGGGAAGCAGAAGGGAACGGGAATCTACAGGACCGGCCGAGTAAGTTGATAAAGTAGGCAAAGTAGCACATGCAGATAGCCCACGCGGAGCAGGCCTGACCTTGTCATCTTTCGAGGATGTGATAGAGCGCGGTACCTAATTTAGATAGCAAGAGCCTCTTCTGGACTCGCCGGAGAACTGACGGCGCAGGTACCCGCCCCATCGGACAGGCATTAACGGCCGCGAGCAGTTCGTTTCAGAGGACGGCGGCTCGCGAAGGAACCGAAACGGGTTGGGAAGGCGTCTCTCGGAGTGTGGAAGATTGGTGACTTCATGAGCGTAGTCCAGGGCTGACGTCAAAGTGAAGGGCTCTGGCTGTTTGGTTCCTTCCTGCGCCGGAAAAGATCAGCAGCAGCAGCTGAAAACCGCGTGGAGGTGCTGATCAACGGTTCACATGTTGTTGGACGATGAAGGTCGCGTGTTGCATAGCGCCATTCGGTTCGGCACAGCGGCGCGTCAGTGCTTGTTCAGAGCCTTCCTGTGGCGTTCGGCTGCGGGGCCCGAGATTCAGGAGGAGCCATGTGGATACGGCCAAGATGGATATATAGCAGACGTCCGCCGCCGCGGCCGACTTGTTCGGAGGGCTGTTCGTGTTATCTGGACCTCGCTTTCATGAGTTTTCATACATTGCATGAAGTCGACGAAAAAGAATGTGAAGGTGAAGTCGTATGCTAACCCAGTCGGCTCTTGCCTTGAAGCCAGCCCTGAGGCCGGCATCGGATCCTGCGTCATAAAGTCTATTTGAATGTAGAGGCAGATATATGTTCCCCTCAATGTACAAACATCAATTCAAAGGTAAGCATTGGTATACAGAACAATTGTAGAAGTGTTCCGAAGACAATCAGACCATTTTGGCACATTCATGATGGCGCAAACGAACGGCTACGATCCGCTCCCCTTACCGAAGGAGATATCAGAAGACTACATCGACACCACTTCTTCGTGCGGACTGAACTTTCATGTACTCAAAGCTGGAAAGCCTGGCAATCCACTAGTCTTGTTTGTTCATGGCTATCCAGAACTTGCCTTCTCATGGCGAAAAATCATGCCCGCCGTGGCAGAAGCCGGATACTACTGCGTAGCAATGGATCAGCGAGGATACGGTAGAACAACAGGCTGGGAAGACAAGCCATACGATCAAGTCGATCTCACACAATATACCATGACAAACCTCGTCCGAGACCTCGTCTGTCTAGTCTACAAGCTCGGCTACACAGAAGTTGCTTCCATCATCGGTCACGACTTCGGAGCCGTATCCTCGGCAATGGCAGCCCTCATGCGTCCCGACATGTTCAAATCAACAATCCAAATGAGCCATCCTCATCACGCCCCTCCAACACCAGAACTCGACAAACAGCCGAAGAAGCCGGCAATCGACATCCAAGCCGAGCTAGCAAACCTCAATCCCCCTCGGAAACACTACAAATGGTACAATTCCTCCCCCTCCGCAGCAAACGATTGGAACAATCCCCCTCAAGGCCTAGAAAGATATCTTCGAGGCTACTTCCATCTCAAATCCGCAGACTGGGACAAGAATTCCCCTCACCCTTTACAAGAATGGAGCGCCAAAGCGATTGAAGAAATGCCAGAATACTACGTAATGGCCAAAGACGATACTTTCCCACAAACCATTGAGAAAAACATGAAAGGCGAAGATTACACCAAAACAGAATCCTGGCTTCCATCAGACGACTTAGCCATCTACGTCAAAGAATGGTCTCGCGTCGGGTTTCAAGGCGCATTGAATTGGTATCGTGCACAGACAGCTTCAACGCCGCAATCGAAGAAAGATATGTTTCTCTTCTCGGGGGCGAGGTTTGTTGTTCCTTGTGCTTTCATCAGTGGGAAACAGGATTGGGGCAATTATCAGCAGCCGGGAGCTCTCGAGGCGTATGAGGATCCGAAGACTGTGAAGGAGGGGTGCTTTAGGGGTGCGAAGTTGATTGATCATGCGGGACATTGGGTGCAGCAGGAACAGCCGGAGGCTGTGAAGAAGGAGGTTTTGGAGTTTTTGAAGAGTTTGTAGTTTGTATATGAAGATGTCTTGGTCGTGTCTATTTGATATCGCTGCTCTTCACAATTGTAGCGAAAGCGTCTCCAAGCTCATGCATAACCATCTTCGTAACCTCGGCTCCTGAAGCTCCTGGGATATCGCGATCTCCGACGGCATCTTCGGCGACGAGGACGTCGTATCCCAGACGGGCTCCATCGCGAGCGGTCGTGGAGACGCAGACGTGCGCCATGTATCCGGTCAAGACGATTCTATACGCATATATATCAGCCCATCACATCTTTAACACCAATTCAGAGAGAGTGTCTCACTTCTGCCCTCCAGTTCCCCTCAAATAATCATGTAGGTTCGTGTCCGCAAACGAGCTGGGATGAATTTTCTCAATCACCTTCTCCCCATCCTTGGGCGTCAACTCCTCAAACTCCTCGGCCAGCTTCGTCTTGGGTGTGAAGACTGGTGCTCCATCAGGGACAATGTGCTTGACGTGGATAATCTTGCCCTTATCGGCTCTGTACTTCTCCAACAGCGTGGCGATATTCTTTCGTGTCTCTGGTGCATTCGTGACCTTGAGCTTTCCCTCTGCGTACTCGTTCTGCGCATCGATAATGATGAGGGCGGAGTCGGACGGGCTTGCGGTGGAAGGGGCGGCGCCGACGAGCTGGCGGAAGGATTGGGCCATCTTTACAGTAAGACTCTTCGAATGGGTCGAGATGAGAGGATGTAGAAGAGAGTCAGTATATACTTGACCAGCGATTTTGTTAGCAGGAGATGTCGTCTTGAGCTCTCTCCATTGCCCCGCCTCTCTATGAGCCGCTGCTCCAGATGTGACTAAAAGGCGCTTAACAGCCTTTCGTGGTACGATCGCACTTCATCTTTCATCCACCCAGGACACCCCGAAGTGTTTGCATCAAGACGACGATGGCAGCAGGGGGTCAAGAAGAACGCGGCTGTTGCGTTGACTGCTGGAAGTCCAATGGCACCTCTTCGGCCAAGAGTAAGCTCCCTTATCGTCCGCTAATATCCCTAAACCCTCGGAGACCGGCCGACAGCGGACACGTGGGATAGGCGGTCGTATGCTTCGATTACTGGGGTGGCCATGCGGCGGCCGCGCGACAATGAGATGCGGACCTTGTGGAAGGACAGGGTGTTGTGGTTGGTGAACGTCTGGACTTGAAACGATTTTCCCAAGAAAGACTTCATCTCCAGCCATTGACACGTGACAGAAGACCACATCGAACTTCAGCTTTGTAGTTTACCTACGACTGTCTGCTCTGCATAAAGTCTCTGGCTACGCTGCCGTTCTGTATGTTACAGATTGGCTGCTGTACGCGCCTCTTCGATCTGCCCTTGTACCCCATCTCACCTCGCAGCTCCTTGCAAATCCTGATCGATCCATGCTACGTCCGCTACGTATACCCTTATCTTGCATGCTCTTGGCCCGATAAGATCGACCAGGAGCTCTCCAACCAGCACACGCGGATATCCCTGAGCTACAGTACTACTGAGACACTAGGGTTCGTGATGCTTTCAGCAGCTTGTCCCGAAAACAACCCCAGTGCCTTGGCTGCTGAACTGATCGTGGGAGTTGAGCATGTGGCGTCCCTGGGGAGCATGGCTCTCGCATGGCATGGCGGATACCTATTGCATGACTGTGCTTGAGGATGATCTCTGGAAGGAAGGGTATAGATATCTCTCTTCGCCTACTCACTTCAGTTTGCAATGTCCGAATGACACCAAAAGTCAACTATTCTTGTCATCTCTCTACTGAGCTCCAAACCGGAGTCTCGTCCTCTGTTGGATTGTAAAGATGTCGAAACACGAACTTGAGAAAGGCCCGCCATCGTATGAGATCTCTTCAGATCTCAAGCCTACACGGGCGAACGAAGATGGAGCCCGTCGCAAGAGCAGCATTGTCAGTCCGGAAGTCCTCACCGGAGAGGTGTTCGACGAGAGATACGATTCGACGCGGCGAGGATTGAAGAGCAGACATGCGCAGATGATCGCATTGGGAGGGAGTATCGGTATATTTCCACCTTCCAAGACCCACGAAAAATCGAATCGCTGACATATTTACTTGCACCAGGAACCGGTCTTTTCGTCGGGTCCGGCCAAACACTCGCTCGCGGCGGTCCAGCCTTCATCCTCGCGACCTACATCACCATGTCCTTCCTGATCTGGTGCACCGTGACCGGAATGGTTGAACTCGCCTCCTGGCTTCCGACAAAAGGCTGCTCCATGAACTTGTTCGGATGGAGATACGTGAGTCGGAGTCTGGGCTTTGCTATGGGTTGGCTCTACTTCTACTCGCTGGGAATACTGGTCCCTTATGAGATCACGGCAGCTGCGCTGGTCATTGAACACTGGAGTCCGCCGGTCAGCATTGCTGTTTGGGTGTCGATCATGATTGTGATTATTGTTGGATTGAATGCTTTGCTGGTGAAGTTTTATGGAGAGACGGAGGTAAGTGAGGGCTATGATCATCACGAAGATTAAAGTGCTGACTCACATCGTAGTTCTGGTTCGCTGGGACCAAGATCATCATGATGATTGGATTACTCATTCTTTCCGTTGTGCTGTTCTTTGGTGGCGGACCGAGCCACGATCGTTTGGGCTTTCGATGTGAGTTGGAAGCTTCCATTTTGAGGACCAAAAGACGACTAACATACTGCAGATTGGGAAAATCCAGGTGCTGCGAATACATATCTCGCAAGTGGCGACACGGGTCGATTTGTGGCACTCCTATCAACTCTGGTCCTCTCCGCGTTCCCCTTCAGCTTCGCACCCGAGCTTCTGATCGCCACCGGCGGAGAGATGGAGTCACCGCGCCGCAACCTTCCAACAGCAGCTCGCCGATACATCTGGCGCTTGGTCATCTTCTACATCGGCGGCGTCCTTGCTATTGGTGTTACGTGCCCATCGAATGATGAACGATTGACAAACGGAGGAGCGGGAGCTGGCTCCAGTCCATTTGTGGTCGCCATGCTCAACGCTGGCATTTCTGTGCTTCCTTCGATCATCAACGCCGGTATCATCCTTTCCGCGTGGTCATCCGGCAACTCATTCTTGTTCCTGTCTAGCCGATCACTCTACTCGCTGGCACTCAGCGGCAATGCACCACGCATGTTCAAGGCCTGCACGAAGAATGGAGTCCCCTACAATGCCGTCATTTGCAGTTCACTCTTCTGCGCCCTCGCCTACCTCAACGTCTCAAATAACTCCTCTGTCGTCTTCAACTGGTTCGTCAACCTCACAAATACCTCCGGCTTCATCTCCTGGATTTGCTGTGGAATCGTCTACCTTCGATATAACAAAGCCTGCAAAGCTCAAGGCATCGGCTATGACCAACTGCCATACCACTCGAAGATGCAGCCGTGGGGAAGCTACGTCTGCATCGTCGGCTTCGTCTTTCTGACACTGATCAACGGCTTCAATGTGTTCTGGCCGCAGAATTGGAGCGCCAGTGCGTTCTTGACTGCCTATGTTGGGTGAGTCGATCTCCATTCAAACTGTCATTTCCGAATGTATGCTGACGAGTTTCCGTAGTATCCCGCTGTTCTTTGTCATCTACTTCGGTCATCGGGTCTACGCATGGAATGAGCCATGGGCACATCCGCCGGAGGAAGTTGACTTGCAGACTGGTATGGAGGAAGTTCTCGCCGGTGAGACACCAGGCAAGGAGTTCAAGGGCTGGCAGAAGATTAGGTATATCTGGGAGTAAAGTAGAGATCCCGCTGGTCCGATTTATCAGCGAGTCTTGTCTGGTGAATGCATTGCCCTTTTCGAGTCAGCGCAATCGCTCTCGGTCTCGAGGGTTCTTCATATGAAGCACATGAATCAAATGTTAAATACTGTGCCTGATCAAAATGTCAGCAAGAATCAATGCATTGGCTGTACACACTTGCCTTTGCCGGCCGTGACCCCACTTCATAGAGCTCTCGCTTCACCCGTATCCACTCTACTTGATCACGCCTTTCCCCGACAAAACATTCTGTACGACTGTTTCACGACGAAAGATCTACCAGCTTCTCTGAGCTTTTAGCTACGGCGTACATAAGTCTGGCAGTCTCGATCGAACTCAGAAGACATGGCATCATCTCATACCCACGATCACTCTCACAATGAGATCCCTCCTCCACCAGAAGAAGGCTGGAAGAACCAAGGCGTCCGCGTAATACCCTCCGACAGCCTCGAAGAAGTCGGAGGTCAACACATGACTCCTGGAATGGACCGCAAAGCAGCAATCAACTTCGCCCGTGTTGGAGCTCAGGTACACCCAACTAATTTCCTCAACTCACCCTCAATACTAAATCTTTCATCAGAAACTCTGGGCCGGGACAGTCCACATCCATCCCTCCGCCAAAACCGGCGCCCACCACCACGGACACCTCGAATCCGTAATCTACGTCCTAAAAGGCCGCGCCCGAATGCGTTGGGGCTCTAAACTCGAATTTACTGCTGAAGCTGGACCGGGGGATTTTATCTATGTGCCGCCGTATGTGCCGCATCAGGAGATTAATGCGAGTGAGGATGAGAAGTTAGAATGCGTGTTGATGAGGAGTGATAGTGAGGCTATTGCGGTGAATTTGCCGGATGTGGAACCGGTGGAGAATCCGGAAGGGGTGAAGTGGATTGATCCTACGCATCCGGAGTAGAGAGTGGAAGGGAAGGAATAGTATGGGGGCCAGGAAGGGTGATGAGGCTTGTGAGAGTGTAGTTGAAGAACGTCGATTTTCACCATCTATGATACACCCGCACATGTCGACATTCAATTCCAACAGCGCCAACTGCAGCTTTCGTCTTCTCTGCCGATGGCTTGGCCGATTGAATTAGGGCGGAGAAAGCATTGGAGAAAGCAAATGAACCTTCGTTAGGTTTGCTCTTCTGGGTAAGAATCGTTCGACGGCCTTCGTCGGCCATGAGCTATTCGAAACTTCAACACCAGAGAACCAAAGAAAGAAGACAAACACCTTTGCCACAACGGAAAGCTCAGATCAAGCCATTCTTACTCAGCACGATATTGATATTGTTCATAATTTATAATTTAAAATGCAATGAGCTCAGTATTAGCGATGAAACCTCCTCTTTTCCAAGCGTTTGCTGGGTGAAGAAGTGGCTCTCTCTTCACCTTCCACGCTCTCTTCGAGTGCGCTATCCGTTGCGACGAAGTCGTTTGCCGAGGGCGAGGAGATCGTAAACGTATATGTACGTACCCTGTACCTCTACAGGGCGGCTTGAAGAGGTTTAGGTATATATCGCGAGCTACGCTCTCTTTGGACAGACCTATAAGGGTGCCGCTCTTTCGCCCATGTTGTTTGTTCCACTGAGTGCGCCGTTGACAGAGTCACGGGGCTCAAAGTGCTCCTCTGATACTTCAAGTCGAAGAACTCATCCTCTTGAACCATGGCAGCCTGATGCGAGAAGTCATGCTCTGCAGTTCTCAGCTTGCGCGAAGGATGGTGCGGCCGCTCCGAGAAAGCAGATGAGACCATGATGGACATATGGCTGCGCAAGCGTGAGTCGGCGTTTGTGGCGTTTGTGACAGGTGATGCAAATAGAAATGTACACCTGCATCCTGCGAATCGAACTTGTGTGGTTGCGGTTGGTAGCGGTTGGTGGCTTGGCGGACGTGAGCTGAAGCAGAGTCGATCGGTATGGACCTGACATGCTGACCAAACCTTTCGACTTGCAATACTGCGTACTGTTTTGTCCCAAGATGCTCATGTCGGCGTCTTCAGCTCTTGGACGGGCGACCATCGATAGGTGCTTTTGAAGCATGGCCTGATCTTCAGCTTCAGCCTTACCCGACGGTGGCTGCAGCAAAGCTCCAGGATTCGTACCACCCCACGGGGTGGCTTTGAACAACGAATCGAAGAGCGTGGCAGTATTCAGAACGTACATCTTATCCTGAGCTGTTCAGAGAAATGGTACGTCTCGGCTCGCTTGGGGCAGTCCACGTGGGAAGCCTGGGAGCCTTACAGCCCTCTCGATGCGGTGAGAGCACAGCATGAAAGCAATGGCAATGAGAATATAAGGTGAAGAGTCTTCTTCGCATCTGAAAACGTTCTGGAGCTGCATAAGATTATCAGCTATTGCGAACTGGTCACCTTTCAACATGTCTTACCCAACTAAGTCTGCTTTCATCCATCACGGAACCTGGGATGACGAGACCCGCCAACACCCAGCTATGAAATGGATGTAAGCGTCTCCTTGATACGCGGTCGCCAATGTGTCTTGGACTGATATTCCTCAAAGGGAACAATACACCCACGCCGTCGATCGCAAAGTCTGGAACGACGAACCCTGGTCCGACCACATCACTTCCGACCACACCCTCCAGCGCTCCACCGGGCAACTCGACAAAGGAGGCGAAGCAACCTGGTCCGCTCTCCGCGACGAAGTCTATGCTCCTTTCTCTGAACACCTCCACGATCCCACTTTTCTCGTGGCCTGGGACACCGACGAAGGGTGGGAGATGATCGGTGTCGCGACTCTATACTGGAACCTCGTAGTTCCGGCCGAGGGAGGCGCGAAGGTAAAGGGGCCTGGTGGGAAAGAATGGGATGGTGCTGGGCCGGCGGCATTCAAGTTTCGATATGTGAAGCAGGCAGATGGAGGGATCAAGCTGGGCGAGACCGATATCTTTGCTGATCCAAGCGCGGCAATTGTGGGGATGTTGAAGCGTGGGATGATGAAGCCGGAGCAGTTGATGGGCTAGTCTTATGCGACGCCAAGGTCACGGTAAGGCAGCCAACGCGGGTTTGTAGGAAAATTTACTTTTGGCGCGTACTTCTGGACCATGCGGTTATATGGCAGTCTTTCGGATTGTCGAGGTGGGGCATAACGTTTTCTGTTGGAGCCGGTAGTTTCGACGGTCGTTCGAAGATATACAGAGAAGCTACTGATACTGTAGCCCTTGTGCACATCGGGAAGACGTTGCCCTTCGTAGCCAGAGTTTATGAACGCCTCCTTCTCGGGTATGTCTTTCTCTACAATCATCAGACTTAGCAACTCGTTATTGTAATCCCTGGCTAGTAGTGGATCGTTCAGTCGGCTGTCTCAAGGTCAGAATCGTCTACAAGTTTTAGCGAATTATCGCAACTCACTCAATGAGGATTTCATTGTCGAAATGCGAACCTACAAAAGTCATCGCCGGGCTGATGTCAATTGCAGGCCTTGTCTCAACGAGACAAGGTACATAGTCGAACTTCTCTATGTAGGCCTCATATAAGAAGGTATTCGGCCCGGGGATGCCTTGCGCAGCCAAGCGCCGTAGACCACTGGGATCCGATATTTCGAGATCACGATCCGCTCTGTCAAGCTGAACGAAGACAATGCCCAGTGATAGCAAAAACTGTAGGTCCAGCTCTGCTAAAACGCCTTCGATTTCCTGAAAGACGATCTCGATATTCTGCCCATTCTGCTTCTTCAGACACTGAATCACGTCTAGGAAGAAGACGAACTGCATGAATCGGTGCTGCCGAAGGTGCACTTTCGACGTGCTGAGGCTATTAATGCCGAGACAGACAGCTTTGTCGACGGTCTTGCACGTTTGCGATTGTAGTTGACTTTGGAGAGAATCCATCATCAACTTTCTCCAGGGCGACTCATGCCAAATCTGCTTATAGCCATCCAACAGCGTGTGCATATCTTCTAGCGTCAAGTAAGGGTCAGGTGCCGGAAAGAGGCAGTAGGGCGGCAACTCTCCTCGAACGCGTATCCACCCATGCCCTAGGTCGTCGATCTGTCCTGCTGGTTCCATGTACTCTTCAAAATTCCACCACATCTTCGGCCCTCCTGGCGGGTCCAGTTCGTACTTTGGCCAGCTTCGCCGGTCTAAATCCGCCTCCAGTCATCGGATGGAGAATCGAGGCATGTTGTGTTGTATTCGCTCGCAATGATAGCGGCCGACGATGGTCCACTAATTTTAAGTCGAGTCTCAAGATCGTGTATATAAGTTCCTGGAAGACTGTGGCCGCCGGACTTGGGACAAAGAGACAGCTCATGGCAGCGGTGAACCAGCGCCCTGGAGCAGTCGGACTTGGAACAAAGGCGCGATCCTTACCCTACAGGCTTTGTTCAAAAACATGTGCGTGATCTCGAGGAAAGTTCATCGAGATTGGCATCCAAGGTCCAGAGGCTGCATGTGCGGAATCGCGCCCAAGGATCACGGTGTAATTCCAGAGGTATCGAGAGCCAGTCTTTGGAGATCCGCACATTCACTCTTCAGGCGCATCATTCCAATAGACGCCCATTCCTTCAAAGACATTCGGATCCACCTCAAAGACCGGGAACTTCCTCATCTCCATTCCCTCCACAAAGTCCTCAGCCAACTGTCCAGCCTCCAACTCTCTTCTCACATGTTCTCTCCCTGTGGCTTTAGCAGCCGCCGCTCGAGCACCTTTTTCGATGAGCCCACGCATCGAGCTGCCGATGTATAGACCCACGTCCTTCTCCAGCATCTCTTGCACCATAGCAGCATTCATATCGACAAATGGCTCAAACAGAAACGTCTGCGGGCCCAGGACATCGGCTGCTGGTCCAAGTCCTCCATTCTCATCTTTTCCAGTATTCACCTGAAAGACTGTAACTCCTAGCTGCTTGAACACCTCCCTATCAACATCCGTATAAGCCGGCTCTTGAACAAACACCCCTCCTACTTCCGCCCGTTCTCTAGCGCTAGCCTCTATACCCAACTCCCTCACAGTATCCAAATACACCACGACCTGCCACAAAGTCCTCCTACTACACTCCGAATTCTCTCTGCTCAAACTCCCACTGCCCATGCAAACCGCGCTCTTTAGACGCCAACCACCCTCAGGTCTCACTCTCTGCAACAGCGTCATGAGCCCTTTTCGACAAGCGCTTTTCTGCCATACCGCAGTCTTTGCGCGGATCTCGGACAGGATGGAAGAGGCGGTGAGGTCGCGGGATGGAGGGTTGGTTTGTGTGCCGTTGATGAGGGGTCTTGGGACGCGAGATTTGTGACGTTTGGAGGGGACGTGTGTCCATCCATCGTTGTCGTCGGTCATTTTGATATGATAGGCGTGAGACGAGAGCCGGTATGGTTGTAGGCTGTGAAGTTAGTGTAGTAAGAAGGAACGAAAGAAGTGAAGTTGAAGGAAACTCCGGTTCATCAGTGGTGTGAGGTGAAGTGGCCATTCATGTCCAGAACTTATTTCCACAGACACACTCGTGGCATGTTCCTACGACGCCAGTGATAGACCGAGGGCTTACGGCGGTATTGATGGGCATGAGTAGAAAACTGTCGATGCGAGAGGGCTGGAGGTTGCAGAACAGAGTGAACTTTGAACTTTAGATGCACGTGATCTCATTTCGAGCTTGAGTAGAGTTATGTTCATTTCTTCTTCTTCTCGAAGTACTATACCTCTCATTCAATTGCAGAGAGGAGGGGCCATCGCGGCCTATGCAAATCGCTTCCGCCCAAATGCGGCGCTTTCAATCATATCCTTTGCGGTTGCTCATTCCTCCGTCCCTCAACCCTGCCTTCTCGACTACACTCTCGGCAGCAGATTGCCTGGAGTCCTTGACCTTCACAGCTTCCCACTCCTGACTCTCATCCTCTAAAGCGCGGTCGTCTTCAAGTTTGCGATCCAGCTCTTCATCAGAAAGCTCCTCCCCACGATCCTTCGCGTGGTCTCTCAGCCGCTCACGCATTCGTTCCTCTTCTGTCATTTCCTCGTGTTCCTCCTCACTCGTTCTCCTCCGTTGAGGTGGACCGTTCATTTGCCATTCCATGAGCTTTGCAAAAGGTCCGTTCTCATCCTGTATCAGCTCATGGTAAGGCCCGATCTGCGCGACTTTCCCGTCTGAGCTGAGGCAGACAATGGTGTCACTGCGCTGAATGGTCGACAGACGATGCGCAATCGATATCGTTGTGTTGTCGCTCTTGAGCAGGTTCTGTAGTGCTTGGTTCACAAGAGTCTCAGACTCGGCATCCAGGGCTGAGGTCGCCTCATCCAGAATCAAGATATCAGGTTGCTTCAACAGCGCCCGAGCTATGGCAATACGCTGCTTCTGGCCACCGGAGAGCTGGGCGCCACGAGCGCCAGCGAATGTTTCCAGGCCGTCAGGCTTGCGAAATGTCAGCAGTTGCAATCAATTACCTGTGGGTTGCACTCACAAAATCACTGATGAATTGGCAGTTGGCCTGGCGAGCGGCGGCTACAATTTCTGCTCTTGTGGCCAGTGGCTTGCCATATGCAATATTCTCGGCAATGGTGCCGGAGAATAATACTGGCTCCTGTCCCACATAACCGATCCTTCGTCGCAATTGCTTTGCATTCATTTTGTTGATGTCCCTGCCATTGATAGTGATGGTCCCCTTAGTCGGCGAGTAGAATCGCAGCAGTAGACTAGCCACAGTCGACTTTCCAGCTCCAGATGGCGCCACAATGGCAACATTACTGCCTTGTGGGATCTTGAAGGTCAGATCCTCGAAGATGGGCACAGCTGGACGGGTTGGGTATGCGAAAGCCACCTGATTGAACTCAATAGTGCCACGAGCACTCTTGACCATGTCTCCCTTAGTGGGACTGATTGTCGGCTCACGGTCCTGTAGTTCGAACAGTCGGCTTGCGGCTCCGACACCCTTCATGAGCTCCGAATAGAAGCTGGAGAGACCGAACACGCTGCTTCCAGCGTACCCCGTGTACATCAAGAATGTCGTCAAGTCACCGAGAGACATCCCTCCAGACCTGACCATGCCGCTGCCTACATATAAGATGGCGAGGAACGTTGCATTGCCCATGAAGCCAGTCGCGGCGAAGAAAGTTGCAGAGATATAGGCCTCACGCTTTCCAAGACTAAAGACTTTGCGCACCTGTGTGTTATACCGATTAACTTCTTGTAGCTCTCCAGCGAAGGCCTGACTAGTTCGGACATTGCCCAAACGTTCTTCTGCGATCTTGCTCAGAGTACCCAAGTTCTTCTGGATCCGCCTAGACAGGTTCCTGATGGCACGTCCGTAGAAAAACGCAGCCATAGAGACCGGTGGAAAGGCAAACGCAATGATTCCAACGAGTTGGTAGCTCACGTAGGTCATCATTGATATGGCAGCCGTGGCGGAGACCAGTGATCGCAAGCCATCCGAGACATTCTGCGTGATGGACTTGCCAACAATGACGGTGTCGCTACCAAGCCTGCTTATCAGATCTCCAACCCGGTTTGCGTCGAAGAACTCGGCATTCTGCACAAAGGTCCGCCTGAACAGGCTACTTCGTAGCTTTGTCACGATTCGCTCTCCCACAATACGCAGAAGAATGATGCGACCATAGTTTGCAGCAGCACCGCAGGCCAAGATAGCAGTCAACGCCATGCAGAATTGGCCGAGCTCCAGTCCGAAAAGTCTGCCATCCTCCTTGGTGGCAGCATCCAGGATCTTGCCAATGCTGAAAGGTACAGACACAGTGACAGCGCTGCTGATCAAGAGGAAGACCAGAGCCAGACTCAGGGTGGGCATCTCGGGCGTTGCTATTCTCAAGAGGCGCATAATCTCCCTACGGCCTCCTTTCTTGCCCTCTCCATCCTGACCCGAGCTTGACAGCTTTGCACTCAGATTAACCTGCGAAGCTTTGGCAGCTTTGTCCGATTTCTTGAACGTCTGCGTCTCATCCTCCTCTTCTTCCTTTTCCGCGGGGTCTGTATAACGCGTCTTCAATTCATTCTTGTACGCTGTAGATTTGTCGCCATGCTTAACGATATTCCTGCTTTCCTGTTGCGATCCGGATGTCTGCAAAACCCTGCGCTGGGAGAGTATCGGCGTGGTAGTTTGCTTTATTATAGACATGGAGGGACGCGTCTGTAGGCTGCGCTGTGTCGACAGGCATCGTAGTTGGCTGGATATTCTCACCGTTTGCGATGTTCGTATCACTCGCTGTGTAAGCAATAGTCGTGAGAGGAGTTTTTGTGCAGCCGAGTGCTGTATTCTATGCGTGAACAGCGCTCCATTCCCAAGACTGTCCCACGCCCTATGCGCGAAGATGTTGGGGCCGCGCATGGCCATGGTTCCTGCCCTGAGATTCCCTCGCTGCTGCCAAAACCTCCCAAATAGATGCTCTTCTTACTACCGCTGCCCCGACGTTGCCGGCGACATGGCCAGAGGAATCTGGGTCTATGACGAGCTAAGAAACGGCCGCTCGTGCGGTTGCTGATGAGGAGCCCGTCCAAAACAATTGCTCGAATCCTCCGAGGGGCTTTGTCTAAGATCCTGGATCCAGTAAATGATTACACTCGATCGGGTATTAAGAGTGCGAGTTGGCGTTTGGTGGGAAGATGGTTCGATGCGAAGTTGAATATTTGGGTGACATCGGAGGTGAGTTCACTTCAGGCCTCGGAGCTCGATGGCCGAGATCACGTGATTGGACGTTCTAATGAAAGACAATGGAGCAAGTTTGGGAATATGTTACAAGCATGCGTGGTATTGGGATGGTTCTCCAGCAGCAGAGGTGATAGCTTGAGGAAGCATGGGTGACTTTCGCCCCTTGACTTCCGTTCAACCCATGCGCCTTGGCTGACCGTATGCCACGACTCCGGTTTCCGACAGTACTCGAGATCAGAGCCCTACATCTCATCATTCTCTAAACCCCAATAGCACCAGGAGCCTTCTCATCTTTCCGCAAGCTGATCAGCAGCTCTCTCATCTTCTCTTTCCCACTCCCAGCCGCGCCTCCCGACGTCCCCTTTCCACTCAGGTTGACAAGCTTCGAGATGCGCTCCCAGCTGGTGCCTCCCGCAGTGGTGTCTTCCCGGCTCTTCAGAAACTCCTCAGCCTCCTTTCTCGTCTGCGCAATGCCCTTGTCTTTCCTGTTGTTATAGTTCTCGTAAAACTCATCAATCGCCTCCTGTGCCGCCTTTACCGTCTCCGCCTTCTTCGATGCGCTGACCTCATCTCTATGCTGGATCTGAAGGTCCCGTCGCTCCCGCCATTCCCGGACAACGTCGGGCTCTGGCTCGTACTCTTCGTGTCGCGGTGCTTGGAAGGGAAGTGTAGAGCCAGTGATTGTGCCGCCTGGCGCAACTGACTCGTTTGTAGTGTCAACGGCTGGGAAGGAGGATTCGAAGTCGCCCATCATGTCCATGCTGTCGCCATTAGTTGGGGCAGCACCTCCTCCACCACCGAGAAGATCATCATCCTCCTCCTCTGCATCAGCAACAGTTGCGACGTTGTCTGCGGTGCTTGTGAACTGCTCGGCGTCATCTCCTAATGCTGCTCGCTCGCGGGCGAGGAAGTCGCTGGGCTCGTCAACGCCGTCGAGGTTAGCGTCGCCTGTCGCTTCTGTTTGACCTGGTCGCAAATGTTAGCATACTGTCGATTGCTGTACCAGAGCGGCAATGCTTACCAGCATCGAACTCGTCAAGTGAAGGGAATCGGTCGGCCATGGTTGTGGTTGCTACTGAGACAGCTGTCTCCTGTCAAGTTGCTTCGTGCTCCCGCGCTTCAATGGATCTCGGAGTTGTCGGGTTAGAATCGTGGAGTTGAAGAGCTCGTGAAGTGTATAGATGTACGATTCACCGTGGGAAGTCGTGTTTGTTGAAAGTTGTATGGACGTCTCAATAGACGGAGCAATCCAATGCATCCCCAGCTCGGAACCTGCCGACGGAGCATGTGCCAGCTTCGGCCAGCTTCTTAGCTTGGTCGCGCCAGCCAACTCACAAGTTCAACTTGGCTCTGGAAATCCATGAGCATCACTCGACCTCCGACATGACCCAACCATTGATGTATTGAGATCATTATACCACCACACATAAGCTGTGATCCTGCAAACAATCATTGCCTAGCCAGTACATAGCAACATGGCCTACTCAGACGACGCGGTAAAGGCCAAGCTTGCTGCTCTTAACGAGACGCAAGATAGCATCGTGACCGTCGCGCAATGGATCATGTTCCACCGTCGCCATGCTGACCGTACGGCTTCGCTATGGCTTCAACGCTTGCAGGAGTCGCCCTCCGCCAGCAAGCGCCTCAACCTCATCTACCTCGCCAACGAAGTGGTGCAACAGTCACGCGCCAGGTCGAAAACAGATTTCCTGACCGCGTTTGAGCCTCTCGTAGCGGACGCTACGTCGCTCGCATATAAGGGCGCGAGTCAGGATATTCAAGGGAAACTGCGACGGGTCATCGAGGTATGGAGGCAGCGGAACATCTTCAATCCCCAGATTCAGACCGCTGTGGATAAGAGGATGGAGGAAATCGATAAGAGCAAGGGTGGCAGCAAGCTAGGTGGAGGTGGGAGACTGGGTGGCAGTCTCTTTGGAGGTGGTGGCAGCGGTGTCGCGCCGGAGCTGGACGGTGTGAACAAGACTCAGGTCGCATTGAGCAAGGCAGAGGCAGCGAGTAAGGCTCCAGTCGCCTCAGCCAGTGCGGAGTATGCGAAGATGACAGACCCTTCGACTCCCGTTCCAAGTGCTCCAGTGAGAGCGGCGAAGCTTCGCGGGCTGGTCAAGGATCTCATGGCCGCACAGCATGCAGTAGACGCGAGCATTAGACACCGCCAGGAGCTGGTCGCGGGCTTGGAGAAGCTAGTGGAGAGCAATCGCGCTAAGGTCGCGAAGGAAGAGACCACAGCGACCGAGCTCAAGAGGAAGATCGAAGCCATGGAGGGCACGATCAAGGATGTCGAGGATAGTATCATGAGAGGCGCCGACGTACCTGCGTCGCATGGTACCACGAACGGCGCAGACTACAGCAGACCAGAGCCAGAGCGACCTGAAACAGAGGGCTTCACACCTCCGCCGCCCGATGTTGAGGCTTTCACTCCACCGCCAGCTGCCGATGACGAGGATGCGACGCTTGGTGAGACCGAGCCCCTAGCACAAGGCTTCTCAAATCCAACAGGCGCAGATCCCGTGGAGGAGCACCCGCCAATCTTCGACGAGCCTCCGCCAAGCTTCGTTCCGCCACCAGCAATACCCTCAGAAGACTCAGCAAACCAGGCCAAAGACTTCCTTGCCAATCTCAGCGCACTCCAAGGTCAAGTTCGACAAGCCTCAGCTGAAGTGTCGAACGCATCGAATGGCGATCCGAGACTCAAGCGCCGGAAGCTTAGCCACAAATCGGGCGACCTGGATGATGAGATCTTCGGAGCTGGAAATGTGGGGGGTGTGGATGAGGACGGGATAAGTGCGATGCTCGGGCAGGCGCAGTAGGAGAATGAGCCTGCATGGCTCGATGAGCAGCCACTATTCTTCGATCTATGGGCATGATCAAATCGCTCTGTCGGTCAAAGCTTGATGTATCCGTGCTGGGAGGGAATGTCGATGACGGCGGCTACAATTTGCTTCATTCATGTGCAAATAGCTCTACGGCTTCTGTATGATATCTCAGAAGGAATGACATATGCTACACTGCTACTTGGGCATTCCGCGGCCGATTCTCAATAATTTCAGGTGAGCGCTATCAGCTGCCACTGTCGCGGCGCTCCTTCACCCATGACGCATCGGCAAGCGACGTAGAGTGACTGCATCTGCACCGGTGCTCATTCACTTACCATCTCTAGACATGTGCACATGCACACAAAAGGTGCACAACGCCTTTATGGACACTCTCCTTGGTTCAATCTCTACACCGTCAACAACATTAGACCGACCATTAAGTTTTGCAAGCAACACACTCAAACGCGCCATCTTTTTTTACCAATACGCTAGGGACACAAACAGGAATGGCTTCCACATATGCTCTCGACACTGACGATGGGCTCGTCTTGCCCAAGGTTCGCATGGGCGTCGTCACTGTTCTTCTCTTTTGTCCTGGATGTTTATTGGAGTTCTCTCGGATGAGATACTTAGGCTTGCTCTACTCCGAGTCTCCAAAGCCCAATCACAGGTGAGTACGCACAGACCCTAGATTAGTTTCATGTGCAGCAGCGTCTATTCACTAACAACAAATTCACAGGTATTGTTTCACGAGCACAAAACAATGCAGACCGCGTAGTCACTTCGTTTCAGCCTTGGAGACCAACCCTATAACAGTTGCATCAGCCGTCAAGACAGTCTATTGATCTTCGCAATCAACACCCTCAACACTACACCCTTTCCGACCAAAATCAACGACCAAGACAGAAGGGCGTCCGCGTAGGCTCTCGACACCAAGGACGAGTTAGTCTTTAAGCACCAGCCGAAGGTGTACCAAGACGCAGCTGCAATTACAGCAGACGGTATCATTGCTATCGATATCAAAACCGAAGAAGCTTCCGCCAACAAGTTGGTCAAGAAACACACGCTTTCCACGGCTCTCGTCTCGCTCTTCATCTTTGCAGCTGGCGCAGTGCTCGTGATGGTATGGGCTGCTGGCCAGGTTTGGTCTCGATATTGATCCGCAAGTTGTTCCGTTGTGGCGACTTGAGAGATGGTTAAGGGAAATAGGAGGCAGGGGTGAGTTCTTGTTCAATTGCGAGTGGAAGGAGCTAATGAAGTCCAGAGTAAAGAGGGATGACGGCTTCGCGAGAGGGGGGACTGGTCTGATTTGAGATGGGTGGCTAATCTGATGAGGGCATCGGAGTAAAATATCTGGACTACTATATGTGATAGTCAGTCGATCACCGGATCACATGATCAAACCAAGGCACTCACATACAAAGCAAGATCCCGCGCACAATGACACGTAAAAGCTACTTCGACGAGTAAGCCTCATGCCACCCAGCTCCAACTATTGAACCTCGACTTGCTCGCCTCCTTGCTCTCTTCCTCGGCATCGACAGTCCACTTAATCTGCCTAACGCAGCTCTGCTCCAGTTCTTTCAGTTCCCCTCTCACCAAACCCTCCAACCCTTCATACGCAACCTTTGCGTTGACCTCACCGCTCATCCATCTCGGGCGCAAATGTAACGTAATCGCCAGCCTCCTGAACCGCTTTGGTCTCTCATCCACCATCTCCACCTCCTCCGTACCCGGTCCCTCAATAACACCCCTCAAAATCTCGACATTCCTCTCCACCAGATCCAAATTCCTACTCCCATAGATCCAGATGCTCAATCTCAAATTCCTCGCCCGTTGGAGCATCTCAATCATATTCGACGGCATATCCAACACGGACAACCCTTCACCATAATGTTTCCGGGATCTCCATTCCCGCGTCAGCAGCATAGTCTGACAGCTCAACACCGGTAGGTCTTGCACGTGAAGTTCGAATTCAATGTCCGCCGCGTCGTAGAGGTACTGCTGGACTTCGTCATGAAGCTGTTTGCATGTCTGGAGAAGGAGGGGTGGGCATTGTGGGTAGGATCGACGTAGGCAGAGACAGTCCTGGTAGGCTTCAATTTTGACAGCCGTGTCGGCGAACAGATGGGGGTATATCTCAAGCCGAATTTCGATTGGGAGATTGAGGAGAGAAGGAGGCATGGTCATGATGGACGATGTTCGACAGGTGTTTGATGAAGAATCATACGAGGAAAAGCTGGATAGGAAGCGCCACTTATACATTTCACTCATAGAGGCTGTGAGCGATACTTAGCTCCGAATGACTTTGTATGTTGGGCTATGGCTTGTTGATGGGCTTGCATAGTAGCCGAGACCCGACCGAAAGCTTGCGTCTGGATGTTTGACGGGATCTGCGGAAGCTCGAGGTCAAGCTCGTCTGACGAAGACATGCTGGTGAGTGTCTGTCGATTTATACCGCGGCTTGAAATGGTTCAGCGTCTCATTGGTAGTCGTTGATGGTGCAGGGATGCTGAAGTAGGGCCAAGCTGCCCTTGACTTCCCGATGCGGACCCTGCAAAAGCGCGCTCGAAGCGTCGGGTGCCGAGCAACGCCGAGAGGGCTTGCACGAGGGCAGTTCCGCGTAATATATGCATGGATATGTAGAGGTGGCCTTCACGCTCACCACCCTTTGCCCTTTCCTTTCTTCTTTTTGTTACCACCACCCTGCTTTTGCTGCTGCTTGACGACCTCAGTGGCTGGCGTTGCAGGCCTGCTCCCCTCGATTTCGTTGGCAACAGCACCCTGACTGAAGAGCGCCTGTCTTGCCTTCGCCTTCTTTCCCTTCGGTCTGTAAGTGCTCCGGTCTCTGAGCGGCAACCAGCGTTCTGGATCAAGCTTCTTGTTGGTATCATAGTCCTTGGGCATTTTGCTCTTGCGAATCTTCTTGGCTTTCTTGGGCTTCGTGTCCTCAGCTGGCCTCTTCCGAGACGTCACTGCAGATCCGGAGGAAGGCAGATGGGCAATACCTGCGTTTTCAAGGGCGTCTATGTCGATCCCGCCGACGAGGCGGTCCACGGTGGTGAGGGCTTGCAGGTCGTCTGTTTTAGCAGTCTCTGGGGCTGCAGCTAACAGGCCAGCTGCCGCATACCGATCGCTACTGTCAAGCTTGCGCAGGTCTTTGAACAAATCACGAGCTAATTGGCTGTGTTCTGTCTCCTGCGAGTCGAGCAACGAGCTGCCAGCCGCCTTGAACAGCTGGACCCAGCCGACTGGTCTGTCTTTTGATTTCCTTCGCCAGTGTGTAGCAGCTTTTGCGAGTTCTGTTCGTGCGTGAGACTTTCGCCCTTGCCTCTCGTAAAGGCTGACAACGGCGCCGACAAGCCCTGGCGCAAATCGTGCGTCTAGTTCTGCAGGACCTGACTGCTCAAGACGGGCAAGGAATTTCTCCACCATATCAATGGCTGACGCAGAGTTTCCGGTCATGACATATAGCTGGGAGATTGTAAATATCAAACCGATGTCGCTGGGTCGCTTCTCGAGCACCGGTACAATGTGCTTCAGCGCTTCCTTCCCAGTCTGGCTCTTCGCGTGAGCTGCGGCATTTACGACTGAGAGGGTGTTGTAGAATGAGTCTGTGTTTGCAGACGCTTGCTGCTTGAGCGTTGCGCCGGTCGAAAGTGCAGTACCTGCATACTTCGATGCCTCCAATTCAGCAGCATAGCGGTTGCGCTTCAAAATCGCAGACTGGAAGCGGAACGGGTAGTCCGGCTTGAGG
Source organism: Nothophaeocryptopus gaeumannii (assembly GCA_031771865.1). NCBI lineage: Eukaryota > Fungi > Ascomycota > Dothideomycetes > Mycosphaerellales > Mycosphaerellaceae > Nothophaeocryptopus > Nothophaeocryptopus gaeumannii. The sequence continues at coordinate 469,105 of JASISA010000041.1, read as the reverse complement.
GAGTCCAGGTCATTCGCCACGAGTCTCTGGGTAAGATATGGGTTTCCGGTAGGCTTTGAAGATATTGAGTTGACTTGAGCAATGTGTCGGGTGATGGAGTCCGGAACGGCCTTGATATCGACAGTCTGGGCTACAGCTTCTGCTTCCTCGGTCCTGCCCAGTCTTGACAGCACATAAATACGTTGCACCTTGATTGGTAGTAGTTCCGCCTGTTTCTCATCCTCGCTCAAATCCTCAAGCGATATGCAAAGGTCTCCTGCGCGCTTCAGCAGCACTTCTCCCTGTCCAAGCTCGCCGCGGGCTATGCTCCCACAAGCTGCATTGTATGCCGTCTCGAAGGCTTCCAAGTCTTCCCGCCCAGGCTTCTTCTTCTGCACCAGTGCACCCTGGCCAGACCATTCGAGTTGCGCATCCGTGGCTCCAGAGTTGATCCTCAAATCGGCCTCGGCATCCTCACCAGGTCTTGCCGCGAGGTCCCTATACAACTCCGCCGCGCGCGCAAAGTCCTCGCTCCTGTATCGTGATTGCGCCTCAACATGCTTAAAGCCTCTTTCTGAACCCTTCTGGGCCAATTCTGTTGCAGCTGCTGGGCTTCCGGACTTGTATAGAGCATATGCATGCTCTAGAGTCGCTCTTCCCTTCAACTTCTCTCCGCCTGCGTCCAATGCTTTGATTGCATCTTCGTATCGGTCCAACTTCAGTAGTGCCACCACCTTCACATGCTGCGCCTGGAGATCGCTTTTCGAACGTTTGAGGTGGGCGTCGGCGGCTCGAAGGACCTCTTCATCGTCTTGGATGTGCGTGTGGCTAAGGAGTGAGGATAGCGAGGGGAGTGACATTGTCGCCGTGATTATCGCCAGACCATAGCCTTCCTTGTCTTCAATGCGATGCCTCCAGCGAGGGTCGTGTGCGGCTTGTACTACGCAAGTCGAAGTGCGGGTTGATGTCAGTTGTCGAAGTCCAAGGCTCTTGGCAATCAAATTCCCCTCTTTATTAGGCAGGTGGGGCCGACCTCCTTCACCCGCTACATTCACTCACTCACCTGCATGTCGAGACAATGCAAATGCATGTGACAATCAAGGGCGGTCCACTTGGATCATGTGCGGAAACGCAGCAACAGAACGCAAGCTCGGCCGCATCTTGCGCCGGTCTCTGCGCACCAAGAGACCAGAGGATCATCTCATCCTTACCCGCCCGGATATCCAACGAATGCGATAGCGCGAAAGTAAGAATAATCTACCTATGTGGCGCTCCGCTGTACACTATACTCTGCGGTCTGTCGATATGTCTGATCTGTCGTCGCTCACTGTGCAGGGTTTCCAGTCTCCCCTCTTGAAGCCGGCATGCTCACGTCCGAATCCAACCCTTCTACCATTCCAGCTCGCGTCGATGGCATCCGATCGCCACGCATCGCAGGGAAGAAGATACCTGGATGAGCTATTGTCATCAGAATGCACGCCAGGGCAATCATACTGCAAGACAGGTCAGCGATTGTTGCACATTCGGATTTCACCTCGGCCAGACTTACGCTCCATCAAGGATGAGGAACTCCTTCTCATTTTGCGTAAGAGGGTTGCCCCATCCGCCTGACATCTCTGGCAGTCTATACACGCACCTGACGAATATGGCTAGAAACCCGATCGTCGAGCACCCCAGTTAGTACCGGAACCTGCGCTGTGTGGCATAATCGTGGTGCTTCTCCTCGAAAACCGCGCTTGATCTGTTCGAGCGCCACCATCTCAACCCAAAGTCTACAGCCAAGATCATGCAGACGAACATCGTTGCCACCTGAAACGCGATACCCGCAATCATGATGCTGTTCCCACCATCTACCAGCTCCGTCGTCTCTGCCGAAGCCACGCCTCCGCCGGCGGCTTAGAGAATAATACTAAAAGCGTCGGAAGAGATGAACATCCAGGTGTAGAGGCTCGGCCGTAGTCTCGACTTCTCTGGTCCTAGGCTCAATACCAGATGCTTCAGGGTGAGGTATATCCCGGCCGCCAGGAATGAAGGCGACAGAATTAAGCAGACAATCTGGATCTTGAAGCCGTTGCTACTCCAAGGGTTGTCGTGCATGATAAGTCGCCCGCGGTAGCCGATTACTTCTCCGAGGCATCCGATCGATACGATGATGCTGAAAGACGTCAGGCGATATCGAATTCCCAGGGCAACCTGCGCGAGAGTGCAGATTCCAAAGACGACAAGTAGGACAATGTTCCCCGCAAGATTTGGTCGATAGCCGTAAGTTGTTGCTTCAATTGGACATTGAGGCGTGACCTCGGTGCACCTCGCATACGTCGACATGTCGTCGAACTTTTCTCAGATCAGGTTGAAGCTTATCTGAGAACAAGGTGCCGGGATGAAGAAAAGTGAGATGAAAGAGATATTACGTCCATTGGCCATCTCTGACTATAATGTGCACACTACGTTTCTGCACAGCCCAAAGATGATGTTTTCAGCTTTCATCCTGTGGTTCGGAATGCAGACTTACCGATCGCGTGGCAATGTTGTGGAGCGGGCGTTTGGCTGTTTCTGGCTCCTTTCCTGACCGGATTCGCTCTCCTTGTTCTCAGAATACGACCTCAAAAGACCAAGCCGACTGTTGATGCCATGACTCTTCTTGAGTCATCGCGTACCTTATGTGAGCAATGCGAGGCCATTGTATCCTAGCCATAGTCGGATGATTAATACTCACTTACTTCATCGGAATAAAGAGCCTGCCACAGGGGGTCGCAACATCGGCTGACAGTGTGGAGACCCACCAGCTTTTGGTGAGGGCTTCCACATACAGACAGATTGCCTAGTCAAATTGGTATCACTAGAATCGCCGTGCAAAACTGAACAACTTTGGTTATATAAACTATTCCTCAGAGTGCCTGTGTCGAGGTAGAAAGCCGTTTGAAGAAGGTCGATATTCCCGCCAAGCAAGCTTTCACTGTCAGCCGACCTTGTGACCCCCTGTACTGCAGTAGTCGGAGGTTTCTTTCTCTACAAACCTCGTACAGTACGAGAAGCTTCTTTGTTTCGCACTCACCAAATGCAGTTTAGCGCACTCAAAATACCCAATCGTATGGAACGTCCGGGTATTGGTCCTGAACCACACTGACATCCACGGACCAGACATCATTCCTCAAATGTCACGCTCGATGGACCCCCTTCGCGGACGCACTCGTATCTCGTGTCGTACAGTACGAGGCTGGAGGCGTCTACCACGATCGTGGAGGTCGCGATAAACGAAGACCACCTAGATGTCATCTCGGAGGCATCATCCGAAAACAACAACTGGCTGTGCTTCATGCAAAGTACGGCATGTGAAGGCGGGTCTCGGGTACCGATCTGTGGATGGCTGGCATCTCGCTGACATTGACTGGTGTAGTGTGACGAAAGGAGACCCGTGTGCAAAAATTGCTTGAGAAGGAAGGAGACCTGCTACTATCCAATCGACAGTGCATTGAATCGGTACGTGGCTTGATCAGCACACACAAGGCATCTGTGGCGTTGATGACTTCGTACATATGAGGAGGCCCTGGGAAAGCAGTCTAATCATTGTCTTCAGTCACCGGCAAAATGACTACTCCCCCTCAAACAGCGCCTCCACCCCAGGCCCCTATCCAGGCACAACACCCGGATTCGATGGGCTAGACCTAACGCTCATGCACCGATACTCTCTAACAACCTCCTACCACCTCTTTCCAAACGAACAAGCGAGATATGTATGGCAGATACAGGTCCCGGCCAAGGCAGAGAACCAACCTCTCCTTCAACACGCCATGTTAGCCCTCGCAGGCCTAGATCTCGCAACCGAATGCTTCCTCCAAAACGACCTCTCCCGAGCCACAACGTACCGCACCCGTGGCCTCCAACACCACACGACAGCCCTAGGCCTCTTCCAAAACCTCCTCCGTTCTCCCGAACCAGAGCCAGGAAGCAAATCCGTCATATTCGTCTTCTCCACTCTGCTCGTAGTCCTAGCTTTCGCATCCGTCCATTCAGCAGAATCTCCCCCAACATTAGACGACATCCTCGCCATTTTCGCACTTTTCCGTAGACCGAGAGCGTTATGGGAAATATCCGCCGATCCGGAAAACGCTGAGATTGTAGCGAATATTTTTCCTGTGGATGGTGCGAGTACGGAGTATATCTCTAACCTCCATGCTGATGATACGGGCGAACACATGATCGATACGAAGCATTTTCCTATGCTTTCCCTCCCCTGTGCAGATGCAGCGGCTATCCTGAATGGCGGGTGGAGAATCGTCCAGGCGAGACCGGATGATATGCGTGCTGTGGCGCATTTTCCTGCGCTGATGCCTGAGGAGTATGTGACGGAGGTGAGGGGACGGGAACCAGCTGCGCTATGTGTATTGAAGAATTATGCGACGTTGCTGAGGAGGTTTCGGGATCGGTGGTGGATTGGGAGGTGGGATGAGATGTTGGTGGAGGCGATTGATGTTGCTGTGAAGGAAGCTGGTGTGGAAATTCCGTGGCGGCATGACTAGAGAGAAGTGCGGCGAACGAATGCAGGCTCAGCGGCCGCTGTCTCTTTGCTGTCGGTGACTTTTGACAGGCGGAAGAAGATAATACGGGCGAAGAGGGTGGAGGTACACTAGAGAAAGGGCTCTGAGCATGTTTGTCGATCAAAATGGGTCAAGTGTGCTATGAAGTATGGCTTCTGTGAGAGAGAGGAGAAGCCATGAACACTTAGCCCCGTGGGACATTTTCACATGCCAACGTCGCATGTATTAAGGCATTTTGCTTCTCCCTTTCCCAGAACAGCATGAAAAGGCGCTCAGACTGCTCATAGGCTCAGAATATCCGCTACCGTGAGAACTTGCAAGCCTCGTTCGCACCGTCCCTCAAAATCTGGTGAGGGAAAGTCCCCGCTCCGCCTCGATCTTGTGGATATGATGCTTCTCCTCCTCTGTGAGCTTGGCCAGATGTTGCATGTCCTGCCACCCCACAATGCCCTCTGGGCACCCTGCCTCCGGGCATTCGGATTGGGAGTCGATGATCCGGTAGGGCATCGCTTGAAAGCTGAGAGTGGCAGCCACCCGCTCTCGTCGTCGAAATTGTGCGTTGGATTGGGACTGGACATTTCCCAGTGCCAAGATATCATGAGCCAACCACTTGTCATCGCTTCGCAGTAGCTTCAACCTGTCAAGGCACTGAAAGATGATAGAGCCATCGCAAAGTCCAGACGAGTCTCTGGGAAACAACTCAGCACACAGGCGGATGTGCCACATGATGATCTCGGTGCCGACTGCGGTGGGTTCCGAAGGTAGGGTCAATACCTGGAGCTTGCGAGATGCTGCCGCCACAATGCCAAAATCGTAGCTGAATCTGTGCGCGAGACAGCCTCACATCACGGCACAGCCGCTGCAGCCTGCGGCAACATGCCACTAAGAAAAGTTGTCAGGAATCTGAATTCAAGGAGATGTCTATTACCCGGGTGTGTCACCTACCGACGGATCTATTACCCGCCCGCAAACCATCAACCCACTTGGGGCCTTTGGACAGCCATTTGGCAATGAAGCGATACATCATGCATGAAGTCTCCAGATGGTTGTTTTGGGCGTATCGATCGGTAATGGACTTGAGTTCAAGACCGGTGTGTAAAAGATCCCATAGACGCGGTTCCAACCAGACGATATCGGGTGCAATGACCTTCTGCAGTGCGTTGACAGAAGAATCTGGAAGATGCTTGGAGAGAGCGCCGTAGCCTGTGCCTGGAAGACTCTTCAGTGACTGCAAGAAATCGGACTTATCCATGTCTGTCAGCTGGCGGTATTTGGTGTCGCGAGCCTCAATGACAAGCTTTGGCGGTGAGTAGACATCGGGCTTTTCTCTAGGGACCTCTCGGATGATACGAATTGGCTGGCTCTGCGCTGTGTCTACCATAAGTCGATCAGGCGTGCTCTAGTGGCAGAAGAAACGGATGATCGGCCAAAGCCGTGGCAGGTCGTCCTTAAGCATAAGGTGAGTACCAAAGTCGGGGTTGGGCTCGCGAGCTAGCTGATTTTGCATGTACTCGTAGGGGCTAGAAGGCCAGTCGATGTTGATCGCGAAGGAGTGATGCTTGAAGCGCGTGGTAGCCGGATTGATACGAGCCGAGGCCACGAATGGGACCCGAAACACGTCGTAATGAAGTTGAAGGTCAGGACAGTAGAACGTCACAAGAACACAATTGTTGTGTTCGTACAAATAGCGTGACGCATCGTCAGCGATCGTTTTGTTGACGGAGAGAAGGCCGGCAGGGAATCGATAGCTGGGTGCGCGACCCCAGCGGTTGCCTCCAGAGATTCCAGTCTTGTACGACGTTGTGCCGCGCTCGTCTATCGTTGGTGTCTTGACCAGTTCTGGAGTGAACAGGTAACTGTAAATCTCATTTCGAAGCTCCTGAGGCAGTGGAAAGTTCGTGATCTCTGGCGGCGGTGGCGGCTTGCTCTCACTCGCCGGTGGTGCAGTGGTCGGTGTGACTTGCCCTACAATGGCATAGTCAGGTGGTGAGATGGGCGTTGCGATGGCCGTTGTGGTAGCTGATGGGTCGACGCTGTAGTCGAGCTGCTGTAAGACCTCGACTGGGTCTGAGGCTGGATCAGCCATGTTGTCTCTCGTGCTCAACCGCCCGCGCTCGCAATGGATGTGTCGTCGAAAAGCAAGTTTGCCCTTGAAGAAATTGAGAAGAAGAATGAATGTCAGCCCAAGGAAATTTCTCGAAACGAATGTTTGCTAGGGCAACGGCCCACTGTTTCTGTCTTGGCATTCATGTGAAGCCGCTGCAGCTTCACTTTCGCAAAGTGAAGTATTACACTTCACTTGACTTTCCCCTGACTTCCACGGTCTTCAAAAGAGTGTTCAGTCTCTCTTAACACTCGAGCAAGACACTTTGCCGCCGCAAACGCCGAGCACCAAAGCTCGCAACCAGTTCACACCTTTCCCCATCACCAACCACCGACCCACAAGACTCCTTTGCTCCGATGTCCGTCCCCACCCCAGGCACTCCAGGCGCACCGGCTTCCGCCCTCTCCCTCCCCGGCGACGAATTCGCCGAAACCAAGTCCGCCTTCCACATCGCCTGCACGTCCCACCGCTCCCTCTTCGACCGCTATCAAGCCCTGCCTGACCACGTTCGTAACGACCAGAGACTCGGCTCGCAAGTGATGGCCGATGTGAGCGAACTGAGGCAAGCTAATGGCAGGTATGAAGGGACGACGTGGGCGGGTCTGTTGCAGATTCTTGGCGAAGGTGTACCAGATGATGTGGAGAATTGGTCGTTCGGAGAGCGCGCGACGGTGGCGGAGTTTGTGGGGAGGGTGATGAAGGATTGTCAAATTTTGGAGAAAGGCGTTCGGTTCTTGGAAGGGCTCGCGAAGAAGGAGCGGAAGTCGAAAGGTCGGAAGAATTGAGCGCCAGCCAGCGTGAGCGCTGAGCTAGGTAGAACTAGCTCTCTTCATGGTCTATTTGGTAATACCTGGTTCCAGATAGGATAGACTGCTTGACAGTATGAGGCCGGTGCCTCATGGCCACGACAAAATCAAGCAGTATTTTATACACTATCCTACGACTCCCCCATTAGTGTATTAAGTAAGCCCGGTAGCAGCATCTCCAGCCTCAGCATCTGGCTCTGCCCATCCAAGAACATCCCTCTCATCACTACATATCCTTGCATATTCCAGAAGCAGCCTGAAAACATACACGGACATATCCTCCCTCCTTAAGACTTTCTCCGCCCAAGCCTTGCCTTCCAATGCAATATTCTTCGCGACATCATCATGCCCCGCAAGACCCACTAGCTTATTACCAACAAAGTATTCCATAATGCCGTAGATGTCGATGAAAGTGTTGTCCATTGGGACGAAGTGTTTCCAGGGGACGAGGCGGGAGTCGTGCCATTCTTGGTAGATGGTGGCTTTGATTGGGAGAGATGTGCTTCCGAGGAAGCCTCTATAGCGACCGGAGAATGAGTTCCCATCGATGTCGGGAAGGTATTTGTTTGAGTACTGTTCCTTCATAGGCATCTCTTTTTCGACGAAGAAGTATTGGTCTGTATACGGGCAAGTCGGTCCAGGCGGATCGGGAGATGGGAAGCAGAGCAGATGCACAGCCGCCGCATCTGCCCAGGAGTCCACCCATTTGCTGAAAGCGTGCGGTGGTGCTTCTGGACTTTGCACAGCGAGATCGTAAGTATCGTTTGCCGGTAGTACGAAGTTCGGCGCTCGCTTCTCCAGATTTGATTCCAGCTCCTTGATGCTCGTTGCATTGACCATGGAAATGAAGCGATGGCGTTGGAATCGAGTCCAGTTCTCCTCTTTATTCCGGCCACCACTCGCAGATCCTCGCCAAATGAGCTGGGCCTTCTTGTCTTCCCACACTCCACCGTGATCATCTCCTCCAGAGTAGAATGGGTCCTGTGTCCAGTACATAGCAGGCGGTAGGAGAATCTCATTGTTCATGGGTAGCTTCGACCCACCGAAAAGCGGGAAGAACTTCTTTGTGTTCGCGATCGAGATCGGCTCGACGAAGGTCCCGTGTAGACCCTGCAGCTGAGGATGATCGCAGGGAGACTGGGCGAAAGTCCAATTTGAGACATATCCTTGATAAGTCTCCGCTGGGAAAGCGGTCGATAAGGGTGGCGGCTGGGTGAAGTCGGTCTCGATGTACGCTTTCCGCGCAGGACTTTCGGGTGGACATCCCACTACGGCCATCGACCAGTATGGGCCCTCTCCAGCGAATGCAGGATCAAAGCCTGGAGGCGGTGTGCGGTCCAGATCCCTGATCTCCTTCTTCAGCCCATCGAAATTGTTCTTGAGCTTGCCAGCCGGCACAATGCTCCTCCCACTCTGTTCGTTCGCCATGTACCCGTCAATCTCCTCCCAAGGCACCACAAGCCGACTCTCATCCATGACATTGATCGACAAGTCCAGATCCGGTAGGTACGACGCTACGCTCAACACCATGTCCTTCCACAGCTCAATCCATTCCCTTCTCTCGATATCAGTCCGGCCTGTCGCATTCCCATTTCTGACAGATATTCTGTGAATGAAATCACTCGCTTGCTCTCGTATTTGCTTCGCTGGAACGCCCCAAAACGGATTCAAGTCATCATATATCCGATCAAAGAAATCTTCAATCACCAACGCCGAGCTATTCCTCGCGAATGTGAACCAGACATCGAACAAAGGAGGAGGCTGTCTCCCTCTCCGCTTCCTGTATGCCTCCGCTGCTTCAGACACGGTCTTCGTCTCTTTCGCCAAGATCGCCTTGTACTCCTCATCCGCCCTCCGCTTGAGCTTATCAATGGGGTGGTTCGGTCGCGGTTGTATCGTGATCTGGGGCGTGGAGTGCGATGCACCTGTGATGTGTGGCACGCTCAGATGCTTCGCGGCATTATATGAGCCAGGTATGAGGAACCACGCGACTCCTATGAGGGAGACTGCAGCAATGACCAGATGCACTAGGCGGCTGTGGAGGGAGAGAGCTGAGATCAGCATTGTCTGTGATCGTCTGCCCTCTCAACCGTATGAGTTTGTACAAGTGACGCTCGTCCGTCTCCGGCGCATGGCTTTGCTGGTGGCGTGTATGGCTATGGCCTCGTGTACAGTTCGCAGGTGGCCAAGCGATGTGCTACCTCGACATTGCGGCGACTCGTATTCTAGACTCCTAGGGTTGAGCGCCTCGCAGTGAGATCCCTGGAGACAAGGAAGCTTGACGTTGAAAGCAGGAGCAACCAATCGGGTGGCACAGCGGCAGACTTGGCAAGGCAACGAAATATTGAAGGATCGCTTCATCAACATACGACTCATACGGAAGAACATAACGGCTTCCGCGAATGGCGTTCCGATGTCGAGGAGCTCTTGTGCAAGAGGTCTTGAAAGAATAGAGAGGAACGATCATGAAGTAGAACAACATCGCTGCGCTTAAACCAACATTGAACAATGGTATTGAGGTCTAGTTCTGTTCCTCCCTCCCAGGATCCTCATTACCCATATGCAGCTCCAACTAACCCTCCATAAGAGAAAACTCTCGGTGCAAATGTTATTCAAAGGGTTGGGCCGTGTGCGAGACTTTAAACGCTCATCCCGGATAGCCAGCCAGCGCTGCGTGAAAGTCCATCATCTCATTGTCATCATCGCTGCTAATCAAGTCGATCGTGCCTCCGAAATCCACAACGTCCTCTTGATCATGCACATTTTGGAACAGTCCTAGATCATCTGAAGCATCATCAAACTCGTCATCGTTGTCGAAGGCCATTGGTGGACGAGGGGCCTCTCGAGGTCGACGTTGATCACGGCCACTCACGGCTTCCCTCGCATCAGCAGTGTCCCAGCCGCCGTTGACGGAGTCAAATGCAGTCCGTATCAGAGGCTCTTGTTCTCCGTAGAGATAGGGAGGGATTATTCCACCAGGAAGGATGATATCCAGACCAACAAGGACCTGTACCTTGTTGGCTGCCAGAGTCTTGACCACAGCTTCAATGGTCGACCGGAATGGGTCGTGTCCGGCCGGGGAGAACGTACCATGTCGGCTATCAGTCAGAATGTTGAACCGCTCCAAGGACCTCAGACTCGCGGCACGACTCGCCAACTGGAATATCCTTCGCTTCTCTGGGGGCACAATTGGGATGCGGCGTTGGCGACGATGATCACGAGTCGAGTCGGCAGCCCACAAGTGGTCTGTGAAGCTGATCGATCGCAGTCGAGGAGGCGCCGTAGATGCCGTCGTCAAGACGCTCTCGAATAAACGACATTGTGTTGCCTCAAGCACCACTGTCTCCAGCTTGTCGAAGTTCGCAAAGCCTCGGCAGTCGGCGCCCATCTCTACATTCAGATTCGACTCAGGGAGATATATGAAGGTCTCTAGAGAGTCTTTCTGCTTAGCAAGCGATGCGAAAAAGGTTTCTTGATCTCTTTCACACAGACTGCCAAAGCCCCGCGTATTGGCCGAGTTGCCACGGCCGTGGCTATAGTTCTCCCCTATGGAATAGTCAGCGCGAAAGACTGGTCATGGACTAAAGGAAGACACGAACCAAGATATAGGTAGCGAAGTGCATGCGGGGTGGCCAGGAATCTGTCTAGCCCTAGGTGGTTGATGTTGCATTCTGTCAAGGTGAGTTTCCTGAGAGGCGTTTTGTCGATGCAGTCTAAGTTAGGGATGTTGTTCGCGTCAATGATCGCGCATGAGATTGTGAGTTCTTCAAGTGCGGGATGGACAAACAAGCCGTAGAACAAGGTGCTCGTAGGCCAGTAGCGAGCGTTGTCGCCATTCCAGTGCAGTGTCATCCGTCGGAGAGATTGCAGTGGTGGTTCCGGCCCATGGCCTAGGAGCTGCGAGGGCCGCTGATTCGCCGAATCCTCAATCACTTCCTCAATCATCTTCATCAAAATAGGCCAATTCCCGTCGTGTCTCCAGGCATTGTAGTTACAGCTCGGACTCTCGATCGTGAGATCTTTGAGGTTCTTGGCTTGACGGAGGATCTTGGGGAATTTCTGCAGACCAAGTTCGTGTCGCGCCTCACCGCGCAGCTCCAGGCTGTGAATGCTGATTGCTCGGTCTCTTTGCGCCTTCAGACTGTTGTACAGATGCGCGCACTTGGGTCCCAGCTGAAGGAACACATCGCGATAGATGACGGACTCGGCAATGTCGCGAAATTGCGATGATACGAGGGCAAGCTCACGAAGGCTTGCGACATCGTTGCTCAGCTGTTCGGCGATCAATGCAAGCAGCTCGGGCGGTAATTCTTTGAGTTCCATGGTGCTGAAAGTGTTGTGTGAGGTGAAGGTGAGAGGAAGTTGTCAGGATTGACGTTGGAAGCCTGCTGGCAAGAGTGGAGCACATGCGCTCTTGCCTCAGGCGTACAAAGTGGTCCGTGCTTCAAAACAACGCGCTCTCTTCTTTGCGCGCCGCGTTTCCTTCCACACATCACGAACGTCGACATCTATCATCACATGCGGAATCACAGGGAAGAAGAGTGAAGAGGAAAGAGATTTTGAGCTCAAAGAGATGATGAGGTTGATTACTTACTATATACCGTTGGAAACGTAGCCATCGGCTTTATAGGCATCGGCCTGGTACCAACCTGTGCCTCATCCCAAACACACGATCTGTCCTTCTTCTGGAACACCTTCGGGAGGCTCCAGCTGGACTTCACCAGGACGTCATCCGTCGCAACATCGCACGTTGGCAACATAGCGTTCTCTGTCTTGCGCTTCTTGTTAGCTTTAATGATTGCCGGAAACATCCAGAAAGCGAGGACCAAGACGACAATGAGGATTGTCAAGGAACCACCAATAGACGCTGCCAGCGCGCGCTTTGAACTCATACCGTCTGTTGCACCCATTATAAATGAGGCGTGATGGGCTGAGTTGAGGTAAGTCTGCGGGAACAGTGCTGAAGACTCGGGATTACTTTCACCAGGAAAGTTCTGCAGAGCTGTTGTGAGGCTTCTTGACGGATGGGAGAGGCTTCGAGATCGCTTAGTTATTCGCGATTGTGCAACAAAGGCATCACCATGGCATTGTGCTGTCCTCAGCCACAAACAGTGACGGGACACAAAGGATAAAGCAAGCTTTGGGACAATGAATGAGGAATGAGCGACACCAGTCTTCCATGCAATGTGGGTGACTGATCTGCTGAGCGACCAAGTCATCAATCCAGAAGAGAAGTTCACTGTTCGAGGTGGACGACACGCGACACCTGCAGCTTCTTCGCGATTGTGCGCACTCGTGCCCCACCACAAGCCTCTGAACGAAGGATTCAGGGCGCATAATTCCCATTGCGGGTACGCATCCCGCCGCATTAACCACGCCTAGGTTACTCTGCTGCCTCAGCGCTAGGCTAGCACTTGCGAAGCAGCTTCGTCTCCTACATGACCTGCATATAGGGCGTAACGTACCCGAAGGACTACGATGAGACAAGTTGTGAAGAGCTTTAAAGGCAGAATGGAAGTTTTGGACATCCTTCTTCAAGTCGTTCAGGGACTACTTGATGCGAACACTATTGCCAGCTTCTCACATACACTCAAACAGCTCGACCTAGAATGACAAAGATGGAGACCTACGACGTTCTCCCATGCGAAGACGCAGATATGCGTCGCGTCTTCGAATGCGGCTCAGAAGCCTTCGGAATCAACGAGCCAATGTGGAGCGGTAGGCTTTCCGTAGACACTATCACTTCACCAGTAACAAATCTCGCTAACACTCCTCGAACAGCCACCTATCCAAAACATGAAACTGAAGCCGGCCGAGACCTGCACGCCAAACGCTTCATAGCAAAGTCAAATCACGATCCCACAACAACTTATGTGAAGGCCGTGAACGGCAAAGGCGAAATCGTCGGGTTTGCGAAGTGGATTATTCTGAAGGATCAGTATCCTCCTGATGAAGATACGATTGCCGGATGGGCATTACCTTCAGGAGAGGGCGCGGATCCTGACGACGCCGCCTGGTATGAAGATATGGTCGCCGACTTTTCCATTTGCCGCAAAAACGCGATGAAAGAGTCAAACGGCAACATAGTCGTCCTGGACATTCTTGCAATTGATCCGAAGTATCAGGGGAAAGGCGCAGGGCAAGCGATTATTCAGTGGGGTTGTGAGAAGGCTGACGAGATGGGTGTCGAAGCTGTTGTGGAGAGTTCGACGTTCGGCAGGAAACCATACGAGAAGAAGGGATTTGTTTGGGTGAAAGATGTCACTGTTGAGCCAGGGGAGAGGTGGGAGGGAAGGCCGAAGCAGGTTTTTGCTTGGATGGTTAGGCCGAGGAAGGGAGGGAAGTAAGTGTTACTCACTGAATATACCTACTTCACTCAAGATCCTTGCTCCTCTCCAGCCTCCCGATCCATAAACCCTCTCAACCGTCCCACCCATCTCTTCCTCCCTACATTCCTCCAAGCTTCAAACCTCAGAACATCTTCCTTCGTCCCATCCACGATTCTCTCCCTTTTCCTCTCTTCCACCCTCTTCGCCTTCTTCTTCTGTCCAAGCTCCGCAATGAAAGACGCCAAATATTCACCCACGAGAATCTGGTCTTCATCCCATTTCCTCTCCCTCTCAGCCTTCTCCTCGGGAGTCAATCTCCGTTTCGAAGCGCGACGAACTTCTTTCCTCGCCGGATGGATGTCATGATGAGTTGTTGTAAGGATCGTGATTGCCCTCCAGATGGATTGGATCTGTCGGACTATGAATGTGATGTCGTAGCGGGCGTCGTTCAATCTCTTGACCAGAGAGCGGATGATTAGATCGTCGAAACTGACCTCCGGATTTTCGAGAAGTATCTCAATTTCAGCTATTCCCGTGATGACTCGCATCCAAGGGATAGAGAATGGATCGTCTGTGCAGTCCCGCGTTTCGAGCGAGAATTGTCGATGAATCAAGAAGCAACGACGATCATATTCGTGTTTCGCTCGTGCTAGAGGGTCGATATCATTGTGGTATGTATACCCATACTCGAAATAGTTCTAGACGAGATCCGCCAACTTCATCTTCAAATCATCAACCCCATTCTGTAATCGCATTCGCCATGCTTCAGCGGAGATGGTGACAGCTTCATTGGAAGGATCTTCGTCGAAGGCGGTGCATACGTCGCAGGGCCCAGGAAAGGATGTATGCGCTCCGACGGGTTGGATGAGGAGGTCGGAAGAGGTGTATTTGGAGAACTCGGCGAACATGGCGGAGAAGATTGAGGGAGGGCTGAAGCCAGCGTCAAAATGGAGAAGAGCGTAATGAGTGCAGGAGTAAGTTACTAGGATGTGTTGGTCTTGGGTTGCCATGGTGTGTTGTCGAAAGTAGTCGATGTGTAGGTGTTGGAACAATGAAAGTGCGTTTGCTGTGTATGTATGTCTGATGATGTGAGTTTGTTTCTGGGATATTGGAATGTTGCAGGTGAGAGACAGAATTGGTATGCGTCGTCTTTGAGGTATTCAAGCATTGTTTGAGACAAAGACAGAGTAACAATGGTCTTCTGTCTTTGATGATGAGGAGGGAGGTGACATGTTCGATGACCTGTGCTTAGTTCGGTGTCTCTTCTTTGAGAACAGTGTATGTAAATATGCTTCGCATAGATCTCACGTCAAACTAGCGGTCACATCTCGCAACGTCTTCATGAGACGATGCAATTGGACGAGTTATCGTCTTCGATGTTCTGAGCGTAGCTTGGTGCTTCTCGGCTGAGAGAGCCTGGTGTGGAGACATTGCTTCACGATTCAATGCTTCCTACCCCAGGTTGGTATCCTCACCTCGCAATGTCTTTGCAGGGAAATGCTATGGGAGGAGGTGACGAGTTCGATATCACATCCTTCGCTTATTGCTGTTCAGCGGAGAACAGCTAACGCAAGGACGCTCGGTCGAATTCCAGTGTCAATGTTTGCAGGTTGGGAGTCTCATCTTGATCCAGTCTCGCAAGGCGAGGTTGTGTAATGAGGTACGGAAACCGATCGTAAGAGCGTCGCGCAAGTCAGCTCATTCGAGACAGGCCAATGTGAAGTCAATTTACTCTAGAGTCTACTGCGACTGGATGCGCTTGAGAGGATACTCATCCTCATCGCCTTCGGTCGTCTTGACACTGCTTCGCTTCCGCTTCGTGCCAGCGGCAGATGGCTTCAAATCCGCATGGCTTAGCTCGGTCGCTTCCTCTTTCTCGACCACGCTGTCTCTGCGGACCGGGTGAGTCTCCTTCACTGCATCCTCCTCCTCCATCTCTTGCTCGAAATGCTCAAATAGCCCCTCTATTCGATCCGCCCAATCGTTGAAAACAGTCCACTCGAAGACCTTCATCGGCCTAACTAGCGCCTTCTTCCCCTCAGCCCAGGCAGGCTTCACCATCTTCTTGATCACCTTATTCTCCTTCCCAAAGGCTTCTATCTTCGCCACTCCAGCCTCTAGCTTCGCCACCTCGCCCTCGATCTCGCCCACATTGGCTCGGCACTGGTTGATGATCTCGAGCTGTTCCGCACTCGGTACCCAATCGGCAGAAAGGGTCTCTTGCGCGACTTTAAGAGCATGGATGATGTCGAGCCATGACTCAAAGAAGGGATCATTTCTCCAAAAGCGTCGCTCGATCCCGTGTTGCTGGTGTGCAAGCCGACAGTCCTTGTCCTGGCATGTTGCTGCACGTACTATAGGTACGATGCTGTGATACAGCTCGCCCAGTTCGAGGTACTGGCCTGCGGTGGCCTCGAGGTATTCTCGGATCTTCTGGATGGCTTTGGAAATGCGGGTAGAGAGGATGGTAGGCTGGAGTTGCTGACATCGCTGGCGATGGCATTTGCGTTGGAGGGAGATGTGGTCGGAGATCGGGATCGGATGGAGATCGAGGAAGGTGCCATTAGGGAGATGAGAGTAGATGTTGAGATCTTGCGCCGGGACGATGGAGTAGTGCAGGCAGGTGTATGTGACCAGGAAGTGTTGGTTTGTGGTATCCATGTCGTTGTTGACCCAATGGTGATCAATCGAGTAGGTATAAGCTGGCCGGTCTGGGAACGTTCTTTCGATGTATGAGTCTGATTTTGAGAATATGTAGCGGCCAGACTTGTCGCGAGAGTATGAGATGCAGCCATATGCACTAATTCCCTTAACCTGCTATTGTGCTTCGGCGCTCGTGATTGTCGCTATTCACTGCTATTGTCTTTTGAAGCTCATGATTCTCGGATTTACATCCTATTGTCCGCTGGACCTCATGATTGTAGTGCCAGCCATCTCTGACTCTGTGAACTCTGGAGCTTTCAGTATCGAATGCGCCTCGCTCAGTCCTGGAACACGCGCGTTCCCTAGAAGTTGCAGTATCAAAGAGCACGGCTATCTGGCCTCTCATAATCGTGCGCTGGTGACAATTGCGTTGTCTCTTATTCTCGTATCTAGTGTTGTAAGGCGTTATGAGCATCCGGAAGTATTGACAAAAGCCCTGTATAGTCTTGTATGGCCCGAAAACAACCTCTTTGTGAACCACAAGCCAGATCATTTCTGTGCCTGTCAGCCATAATTAAGCACTCTACTCGGACCTTCTTTGCTCTCCACCTCCTCCCGCTTCTTCTGCATCCCCAGACACACCCTAGAAGCCACTTACCCTGCTACACTCTTACCCAGACCTCAGTCAACGACCACCAAACCAGCGCATCATGACTTGGCAGGTCCGGTCACCATCATCATCCAGTATGCGCGCAGTCGGGACCATCGCCGCCTTGGCCATCGCGGCAGCCATGCTTTTAACATTTGGGATCTGGTTATTGATAACCCGCAAGCGAGCAATCGCAGAGCAGCACGCCGAATGGATGTCTGACATCGAGTCCCAGACCAAGCCGAAGCAGCGAGAGCACCGACAGTGGTACGGCTCCGGTCAGCGCAAGAACGAACATGGTCAGGTCGTCTACACCAGCTCACAGACTGTTCCACAGATTTTTGTAATCTCTCCGTCTCCGAGGGATTCGAGGTACAGAGAGTCTGTGAGGGAGATCGACGACACTCGCTTAGCGCCGCCGAAGAGAGTTAAGAGGACAGGAAGAGCGTTGAGGAAGGGGAGAAAGTGCAGATGCCATAGACATCGCGCGCAGCGGAGGCCGGAGGATTTCGTTGTAAGTGATATGCCGGAGGAGAGTGCTCTTGGTTCGTCGCGCTTGAAGTAAAGGTAGGTGGCATAGTCTCATTGGCGTCCTTCCTTTGTTGAGGTGTCGACTTCGTATGAGGTTAGGCCATAATCGCGCTCCAGGAGAGCAGCGTTAAATATCATGTTATTCGATCAACAGATGGTTTCACCGTTCTATTCAGCTTGTCTTGTGTCAAAATGTCATGGTCCAGAGAGCTAGTAGGGGAGAGTGAAGGCCAATGGTTTTAGACTTTTACAGCTCGGGAAGACCCTTGTTCGCGGGAGTGCGTCAGCAGCCGCGTTGCTGTTGCGACAGGGAAGCTGCATCACTTGGTAAACAGAGTGGCAGGCACGCCCAGCCTCCTGCGGCAAGAACGAGACAGCGACCCAGCAAAAGCGCCACGCATTCCTCGACGAACACTTGGAAAGTGACATCTTCACCAATTCCATCACTACGCACACACTGAATTCATTTGCAGTGCTAATCGACATACTGCTCCACCGCCGAAGCCGTCCTGATCACGAAACCGACGCGAACAAGCTGAGGCTTCGGCCTACAGCTTGACTTCACAATGGCCCCTCTACCACCAGTACTGGGCTTCTTGTCTACGCCTCGAGACACGAAGTACGATGAACCACTATCCGATCTTCTGTCCTCCCTTGAGCTCGACATTCGCGACACCAACTCCCAAAAACTCTTCGCCGCCCATGACGCCTCACCTATCGCCCAGCATGACCTCCAGACACGGACAGTCAGGCCTCGAGCAGCTACAACCTTCGCCCATGGGCAAGGCACCAAGCCGCCCGACACGTTCAACAACAACGGTTTCTTTGCACTGTTCGCCGTCCTCGGGGCGGGTATGGTTCTGGGCAGTTTGTGGTTCTTCTTCTGGGCCAAGAACGGTGGCTTCCAGTTCCAAGAGGGTGATTGGGACGACTACAAATCCACCGTTCTGCGGAGGAAGGGCCCAGACGGCAAGACACTATCAAATGCCACCAAGAGCACCAAGCTAGGCGGCGGCACCATCTACGGCAGTCAGAAGTATGCCTGGGCCAAGAACGAAGCTCGATCAGTCGTCGGAAGAGATGAGAAGGGCAGGAAGGGTGTACTTGCGAAGCGAGGATGGGGCAAATCTCACAGTATTACTTACTCCGACGACTTTACCGACTCGCTGGCCACCGAGACTGTCACGGACGAGATGACGGAGCTCAACACCGAGTACAACGCTGGCAGTGGCCACCACTCGAAGCGATACCGTGACCGCGACGTCAAGCAGTACAAGAAGGAGAAGCCGGCACGAGTTGGAGGCATGAACCGTGTCGCCGACAGCAGCCACTACGATGGAACCAACACCGACCGCTCCGACCTGATGACCGAGTCGACCGTCACCGCCAGCTCAGAAGCTAACTTGCTGCCCAACCGGGAGCGCAGCCCGAACAAGGACAGGGAGCGCGCAGAGCGCAAGGCACGCACTGAAGCCAAGAAGATGGAGCGTCGTTGGAAGAAGGAAGCAGAGGAAGCAGCCGCTGCTCTTGCCGCCGAGAGCTCAGGTCCTCCTCCTCCACCACCTCCCGCGCATGCTCGCAAATCTGCCAGCCCATCGAAGCCTCAATCCGCCCACCGAGGCCAGCGCGACCGTGCCTCTTCCCGCTCTGCTTCTCCCAAGAAGCGCGACTACTCTTACGGCACCGGCCCAGAGTCTGAGATCTTGAGCACTGCCTACACCCAGTCAGACTCTCGCCGCACTGCCAGCTACTACGACGAGTACCGTCCGCGCGCCACAGAGAACCCACGCTACTCGTCCGAATACCGCAGCCAACAGAGCAGGAGACAGAGCTCACCGCGCAAGAAGGACAAAGCCACTCGTTCCGGTGGCTATCGACGTGGAGGAACCGATAGTGACTTGGAATAGACCGGGGTTGTCGAATCGTATGAACTATGATCTGCTTGGAAGATGAAGGCGCCTGCAGATTGACGTTTGTCAGACACGAGGCGTGAAATGGGTGAACAGGAGTCTGCCACGTATTGCTGGGATCGCCTTGGCGTGAACAAACTCCTGCTTGGCGGTAGTATCGCGGAGATTTCTCTATGACTCTCTGATGCGAAAGACTTTGACTTTCTGAACGGCTGGAGAACATCGGAACAATGTGCGACTTTGCACAATGCGACCTGAAGCAAAAGATGGTGTGCGACTTTGGGCTTCGAGATTGGGCAGGCTTGCAGATTTGTGGTCGGCCCGAGGTCCTCTATACCATGCACTTGCACACCACTTGGGGGACTTCCGAAATAGGACGCGACGACGTCAGAATTGGAAAGTGGGCAGAATAGATTGCTGTAATCAGAGACAAAGCGGCAATTGAAGGCGT
Source organism: Nothophaeocryptopus gaeumannii (assembly GCA_031771865.1). Classification (NCBI taxonomy): domain Eukaryota; kingdom Fungi; phylum Ascomycota; class Dothideomycetes; order Mycosphaerellales; family Mycosphaerellaceae; genus Nothophaeocryptopus; species Nothophaeocryptopus gaeumannii. Next base: position 449,165 of record JASISA010000041.1, on the reverse strand, counting down.
TTGAGTTGGGAATGGAATCAATGAGCGCTCGCTGACCGAGTGAACCGACCTTGATGGCGGTATTTGGGGTTTGATGTGTAGATAGCGTACAGCGAACAGGATACGATGGAACGAAGAATGTAATCAATTATGGACTTATCGACCACGGCTCTCACTTCTTCGTCGTAAAGGAAGCGATCCTCTCGCATCTCTCATTCGTGGTACTCTCGCATTTCCCACTCAAGCAGATATCGATGCTTCTTCATGTGCCCGTAACCCGGAACTCGTACAGTCGTGCATATTCAATCGTCAACCTGCCATTACCATCATCGCGAAAACTCCCCGAGTGTTCACAGCATCGCTCATGGAAGACCGTATCCACATTCTTCCTTCTCGTCTGCTATGGCAGAACGTCTTCCTCGCAATGCCTGAACGCTCAAAAATGGGGGTATAACAAAATAGCCAAACAATACCTCGCTTCTCGAATTCAAAATCAAAATCAATCTGTCGTAATCTCCTTCAAAAATCATCACATCATCAACAAATATAGAGACGAAACATGCCGAAATAAGATAACCTTCTTTGAATAGAAGAAGCTTTTGAACTCCCAAAAGCATCAACCTGAACTTGTGATCGCCTGTGCCGACGTGTCTGCGCTCTCCTGGAGCGGTGACTGTCAGCAACGGCGAGCTGATAAGTCGGTAGCTGTAGCTGTGTGGGTATCCAAGGTGAAGTGAAACGTAGAAGCGCCTGTCGTATGCTGGCGCTCGCTCGCTAGCTAAGACGTTGAAGTTGAAATCGCAATTCGCTACGCAGGATAAACGTCAAGGTAGATGTGAGATGGAAGTTTTGCTGTTGTTACTCGTTGGTGCGTATGATGTTCGGGTATGCTGGTACACCTGAGTCGCTCGTGGCTCGTATGGCGGTTGTGGTGGGATGGTTCACCGCGCTTTTCAAGCACAAGTCGTCGGGATTCAAGATGTTCAAGGCGGTCATCTAGATCGCCTTCTCATATCCATCGACATATTCATCTTCCTCTCGAATTCGATCTCGTCCTCGGCTGGTCCTAGATCGTCCCATTCGGCTGCTGGAATTGGAAGGATTGTACTCCTTATCCCTTCCGATCGAGGATCCGATCACCAATCTCGCTCCTCCATCTTCATCGGTTGCAACACGAATGGCAGTCTCCCCGTAGACGTGCAGCACCGTTCCGTTGAAGTCGATCTTGACAGCGCCATCAGTCTTACTCGTCTTCGAGCCAGATCCTCCGCTCTTCTGACTGCGTCCCGAGATGTGGCTCGCAGATCGTCGATTGGCCTTCTTGACATTCTCTGCAGTCAGGTCGTCCGCCTCATATCCAGCTGACATGCGCTGCTGATGAGCAAACGCAGCGGCTCGCTTCTGCGCAAAACTGTCGCGGTCATGCCGACTATCGCGTTCCAAATTCTGCTGGTTATGCATCCGTATCAAATCAGCTTGGGCTTCTTTCGACAGGTAGGCGACACGGCGGCCATGCTTATCTTCGATGATAGCTTTGCCGTAGTTCGCTACACTACCCAGAGATGTCGCCTGTGTACCTCCGGAAGAGGCATTAGTGGAGACCGAGGGACGTCGAGAGCTTCGTGTCGACGTCTGAGTACTGCGACGGCCAATTTCTGCGCGGGCGGTCCGGTCCGAGTCGAAGTTGTCTGATGATGGATAGTCCATTCCGTCCGAGTAGTGCCGAGCCTCCACTTGTGGTCGAGACTCACGACGACTGTGTCGACGGAGTGGGACACCAGTATCTGTGACGTACTTCTTGCTGAGAGAGGGGCGTGTCGGGTTGTGGACGACAGCCTTCGAGCTTTCCTGTCCGCGAGACCGTGAACGTCGGTATGAAATTCGTGTTCGATCTCGAGTGACGTATTCCTCATCTGAATAGACGTCCGAGTCTGTCGCTGACTCTGATTGGGGCTCGTGAGAATCCGGATACGCTCCAGGTAGTGTCCGTCGCTCAGGTTGCCGTGCTGACATGCGCGCTGAGATGCCTGGCGGTGGCAGCGCTCTCGGTGTTTCTAAGCCTGCAACATTCGGGTTCATCGCTCGTGCAGAGTACGCTGCGTTTCCAGTATATCCGGGGTATCCAGGGTAGGTAGGGGATGTTGGCGATGGGGGAACGATGGGCGAGGCCGGTGGTGGAAACATGGCGGACTGAGTTGGTGGCGTTGATCCATACATCGGCGGAGGTTGCTGCGAATACTGATCTCTCTGATAATAGTAGGCCGAGGACGATGGTGGTGGGCCAACCGGAGATACAGCGTAAGCCATAGGCATGCCATCAGGATATCCGTGAATGCTCACAGGCCGGGACCGAGAGGTTGATCCAGCTCGCGGGCGTGGTGGAGGAGGCATTTCCTTAGAGTACTGATACTTTGGGACCTGAGAATAGGAGTACTGTGGTTGCGGTGTAGGCTGCGGTGGTGGACGTTGTGAGTTCAGTGTGTAACGTCGCTCCGGGTTTCGTTCGCTGCGGCAGCTCGGATCGCGACAGTTCGGATCCGTGCAATTGTTGTCGCTACGCTTCACGGCGACATTGGACACAGTCTGGGCTCTGGTGGTGTTCCGGGCGCTGTCGACTCTCTGCATGACCACGGGCCTTGATTTGGTTGGGCTGGCAGGTGCAAGCTGTCGCGCGACATTTTGGGCTGATGTTCTGACAGTCGGCGCTGCAGGAGCTTGGGAGTCATTCGATCTCTGTGCGCTGGTGTGAGACGAATAGCCTGAATCGCTGGCTGGATCCAGTCTCTTCGGTCGGTCTGCGTGCTTTGCTGGCCTTGTTGACGATGACTGCGTCCGCGTCGGCTGATGTTCTCTGCGCTTGCTGGCCTCCGCTTTGACCAGCGTCTCTGGCCGGGCAGCGCTCTCGTCGCTGTCCCAGTCTTCGACCTGCGCTGGCTTGGGCAACTTTGATGCTTTGCCCTCAGGCATCCTTCCTGCGCGCCTCAGGCGTTCGTTAATCAATGTAAGGCTGCGGTCTGGTTTGGCTTCGCAAAGTGTTCGCTGATCCTTGGGGTCTGGGCGGACGGCGTCGAGATGGCGGTGGCATCGGCGGGATCCGATAAGCGACTCTCTTCCCGAGGCTGATCTTCTTGCTAATGGGTGACGAGTGCTACCGTCCAGTCTGGCGAGCCTTGTTGATGATGAAAGTTGGGCTTTGTTGATGTCGTTGGTTCATTGTGCGATGTCTCGGATGTAGGATCATTGTCGTGGGAGAGAGAGTACGGTAAAGGTACGTCAAAGGAGGGCCGGCAAACGGATGACTGTCCACTCACAGCTCGACTGGAGCTGACCGGTCATTCACAGTGCATCTGCGAGCTCTCTGGTGGAATTGTTGTGCAGACGCGATGCGATGTGATGCGATGCGATGCGATGCTGCGCGCGGCGTGCGAAGGGCCGGTTCTTGACTGCGGCGTCTGCTGGCTGGTAGTTCTATAGCCGCGTGGATGGTGCTGGGCATCAACCGGTAGTCCGAGACAAAGTTGCCACAGAGCCCAAAATCTGGGGGCGCTGGGGGGGTAGACCGTATAATTCTGCGTCTCAGCGGCCGGCGTCAAGCGCTTCCAACTAGATGCGAATGGGTTACTAGCCCTGCAGCTGGATGCTGGCGGCAGCTGCAGAGAGCTCTGCAGCAAACGCAGGCAAAGGCAAATCCCGGACGTCGTCACGGCGTATCGGTTAGCAGACTTTTCTGCATGCCGCGACAGGCATCAGCAGAGGGTATTGAGGGTGTGGTGGCACGAAAGCTCACACACACTAAGGCTACTGGCAGGACCCCTCATGGCGGCACTCGGTCGTCTGCAAACTGCTGTTTTATAGCAAAGGCAACAAGTCTGCGAGACGTGAGCGATGCTCGGGCACCTGGAAAACCTCCCGAAGCCACCGGAAGGGAATGAGCTCGTCGAGGTGCATCTGCCGTGAGCTTGCATACGTGGAGCCACCACCATGGCCACCGATTCCCTTCACGGCGTTCGCGGTGGCTTAAGTGCCGGGATCTCCCATCCTCAAGCGTGTGGTAAGAACTCCTTCGAACCTCACTTCAGTCTGGATCAGCACATCTTGGTATTGGAGCTGCCGTCCATGTACCAGGTACCGAAGGGAGAAGTCTCGGCGACCGATGTCCCAAGGTGTTCCTCAAATCCTCACGACGGACTGTTTGCATCGGCTACTTCCTGAAGTGAACAGATAGTTCGCAGGCCGTGAGCTATCTATGGCATGCCGATGATCAGTTCCTTGCGAAGTGACATGCAAGACATCGTCGGAGGAAGAAATCGGAAGGAGGGAGATAGACTTATGTGCTGACATATTCGCAGTGCCGAATACAACCCAGACGGTGTAGCTGGCCACGTGAAAGTATATGTATACCTTGACCGCCTTTTCCAAGTCCGCCACCAATAAATGGTTCTGGCGCATCCACATGTGCATGTCGCGGCCGAGACCCTCTTCGTGACTTCAGATAGCCAGGACAGAGGCGCTGCAGGCAACATTCGATCACGTCTTGAAGCCGACAGGTTCCTCCTTCCGCCAGCTGGCCACGGGATCGTACAGGAACGCTGACGACAATGAGACTGGACATTAGACTGTGCGCTGTGGAATAGACCAAGATCATGTCAAACGTCGTAAAGCATCATAGGGGCACCACATTGGCTGCGAAGCGTGGTCGAGATAGGCTCTCAGGACCCCACGTCTTCGCTCTTTGCGCTGTGTAACGCTCTTGCGGAGACCTACTTTGCAGGCGAGGAATGTTGGAAGCTGCGAGCAAACGACGTACGGTGCGTTGCACGATGAAGGGGACAAAGTCCATTATCAGAGCTTGGAGGCTTCACATCCATTTCTCGGACTATCTCGAGACGTCAGTACTTTGATGTGCGGAAAAATTTCTCCCTTCAACACTTCATGGTAACCCGGCGGACCTCAAGATCGCTACCCGACAATCAGTGAACGCCTGCTGACACCTCACCTCACTCCGCAAACACCCGCCGAAACGCCGGGCTGATGCTTTCGATCCACGCTTGCCGCCCTTTTACATCCTCTGCACCGGAGTCAGACCTAGCAGTTGCATGCCGTTATTGAGTACAATGCGGGCGGCTTCGTACATTGCCATCAGCGCGACCTTCTTCTCCGGGCTGTCCGCATACATGACGGAAAGCGTTTTCGCGTTCTTGTTGGTGCGGTCGATGGCGTCGTAGCACGAGCTCAACAGGTGGCTCATCTTGAACAGATATGTGAGTACAGTCACAGGCTCCTGTGTCTTGTATGTGTTGAGGAAGACATCTGGCCACTGAGCAAGCGAGCGGATAAGCTGCACACCCTCCTTCGCAGTGATGTGGCTAAGATCGGCTTTCAACAGATCCTCCTCTGCGACATTCGCTTTGCGCTTGATGGAACACAGGCGGGCATGCGAATATTGCAGATAAGGGCCAGTGTCACCCTCGAAGCTGGTCATCTTTTCCATATCGAAGTTGTAACCGTTGATCATCTTGCCACTGTAGTCTTGGCACATGATGGAGGAAATGGCCAGGATATCAGCTGTGGCTTCCGGGTCCGCGACCTGCTCGTACTTTTCCTGGTTCTTCTTCATAACGTCGTGCATGAATTCATGCGCAGCATCCAAGCTATCTGCCAGTGAGACAACAGTACCCTTACGAGTACTCATCGTCTGACCCTTCGGATCTTTGACCATGCCGAAGCTGATGTGCTTGCACTTTGCAACAATTTCGCTGTATGGCGGGCCCATCAGCTCCAGAATCTCGAAGAATTGCTTGACGTGCACGTCCTGCTGACAGGCGATCACGTAGATCATCTGGTCGAATTTGTAGTGCTCGTATCGCTCAAAGTTGGCGGCAATGTCACGAGTCAAGTAGAGTGATGTGCCGTCTGTTTTCTTGACAAGCGCCTTGCCGAGTGTTGGTGCGCCGTGCTTTGACAAATCCACAATCACTGCGCCCTTGCTGTCTTCGCTGACTTTGCGCTCCGCCAGCACCTTTGCAGCCTGCTCCATGTCCTTCTCATCCACCGTTGACTCTCCACTGTACACATCGAAAGCGATATTCAGTCGAGCATACATCTTGATGTATGCATCGATCGACAGCTGTCGGAAGCGCTGCCAATTCTTCAGCGCGCTCTGGTCGCCGTCGCACATGCGCTTGAAGAATTGACGGGCCTGCTCATCAATACTAGGCTTGGCGATGAGCTCCCGCTCAACCTTCGCAAGCTCCGCGGTCACTTTCTGAAGCTCCTGCTCCTGCTCGTCAGTCCATTTTGGCTCTGGCGGCGCCTCAGCCTCCTTGCCTTTCGCGGGCTTTTTTGGCTTGGGCGGGTTCTTCAACTTCTCCAGCTCATCCTTCTTCTCACGGAGCGCCTTCGCGGGCTTCTGCTCTGCGGAAACGTCCTGGTTAATCTTGACGTAGACTTCGTTGAGGTGCTTGACAGGGTCGTTCAGAAGCTTTTCTTCGCTACCGTATTTCTCGTAGCCCTGCGACAGAATACCGTATTGCTTCCCCCAGTCTCCAAGGTAATTCATTGATACCGTCTCCCACCCTGCATGCTCGAAAAGCTTGATGAGGAAACCTCCAATAATCGTACTTCGTAAATGGCCAGTGTGAAACTCCTTAGCAATATTCGGACTTGAGTACTCCACGAGAACCTTTTTCTTCCGGCTCTGCGGGTCTGATGGGTTCTCACGTCCTAGTGTTGGGTTGAAGCCGAAGCTGCCGTTCTGCTGGTGAATGGCGGGGATCACGAACTTGGCCAAATGTTCGGGCTTGAAGAAGAATCGCACAAAGGTCTTGTCTGCAGATGGCTTCTCAATGAGCGGCGAATCGAACTTCTCTGCGATCTCCTTGGCCAGCTCATCGGGCTTCTTGCCTTTCAGTCGAAGAGCTGGCACAGGTAGCATGAGATCTCCATGTTTGAGATCCTGCGTCCATTGTACAGCATTATTGATAATCTCTGGCTCCGCTCCTGTGATGTCGTGCAGCTTTTCGACAATGACTGCTCGGTAGATGTCGACCGGGTTGTATTGTGGGAAGAGCTGGACTCCTGACGGTTTGGGAAGGTCGGAGATGCCTAGGGTTTGAAGTTCGGATGTGATGTGGTTGATGTCGGCGACTTGGCCGGTGGCCTGTCCGTTCGTTACTGCCATTGGGTGTACTCTGCTTGTCGAGAACAAAGCGGCAGCCGAGCCTTTATATTGAGTGAGCTGTGCTCTGACTGTACACCCGTGACTCAACTGAATAGATTTTGCAGCTGATCGAGACGCTAATCGACCTGAGGTAATCCGCAAAAGGCCCAAGCGAGTGACGTTAGATGGGCTGAACATACACTCTGCCGACAAAAGGTGTGAGAGACGTACGGGTTGAAGGGTTGATGTTGTTGCAGCAAACGCGAAAGCAAATCTTCAAAAGGTGAGGTGGCGATCGATTGGTCAATGCGTCGGCCCGCTCCGAAAATCTGGCGCCAGATCACATCTCGCTCATATGCTCTGCTTCTCTCCTTCACACTTTCACACATATTCATGCTATGCAAGCCTGTGCGAAGGCATTTCTCCTCCATCAGAAAGATATCACGACATATCACAGCTACTGAGATGCTCACGGCATGCTCGGGATACTTGCCTTCACAGTCGCAATGGATCCCAAGGTTTGGCCACCAACTTGATCTGCAATGTACATTCACAGTGCGAAGAACTTCAACCTCACCTGTTCTGTTCTCGATCTCTTCTTTCCTCAACCCTAGTCGAAACCATTCTTTTCCAAGTCTTCTCCCTTTCTAACCAAAGCTCGCCGCCATGGAGCCTCCTCACATCCCCACAGCAGACCTCTTCTCCCTCCGAGATCGAACAATCATCGTGACAGGCGGCCTTGGAGGCATGGGCACCTCTCTAACCGGCTCCCTCCTAGATTCCGGCGCAGACGTTCTCATCACAGAGCTATCACCCACAGAACCGACAACTTCCGAATGGCTCGACCTCAAAACCAAAGCCTCAACCCTGAACCTCTCACTCCGCTACTCCCATCTTGACATCACAGACGAAGAAGCAATCCGCTCCCTCTTTGCAACCCTCCAACTCCGCCACCCCCTCCGTGGCCTCGTCTGCGCCGCAGGAACCTTTGAGCGCCGCCCCGCCATCGACTGGACATCCCGCCAAATTAATCGAATCCTCTCCACAAAACTCACAGGAACATCGTAAACCGCGGTATCCAAGCCGCAGCATACAACGCCTCAAAAGCCGGTCTGCACGCCCTCACACATTCGCTGGCGAGTGAATGGGGTGGACGAGATGATGGGGAACCGCCGATAAGGGTAAATAGTCTCAGTCCGGGGTACATACCGACAGAAGCGACGGGGCCTATGTTGAGGAATTCTCCACATCTGAAGGAGATGTTTGAGGATGGGAATTTCTTTGGGAGGATGAGTGTGGCGCATGAGTATCGGGCGCCGATTTTGTTTCTGTTGGGAGAGGGGAGTTCTTTTGTGACGGGGACGGATTTGAGGGTTGATGGTGAGCATTTCTTCGAAACGAAGTTGAGAGAATTGAGGCTGACGAGAGTTAGGTGGGCATTGTGCTTGGTAGTAGCAGGTGGAATGCTTTTAGCTTTCGATGTCGAACCTGAGAAGTGGCGTGTGCAGCAATGCAGTGCCTCCTCTGGACTCTCCAGGATCTACATAATGTACCGGAACTCCTTACGTCTTGCAATTCTGTCCTCTTCCGAGATACCCTCGATCTTCGCCTCAGCCTCTCCGCGGAATACCTTCGGAATTTCCTTATCTTCGTCTAGGCGCTTGTTCACACGCCTCAGGATGATCCGCATGACGAACGCCAGGAAGATACCAAACAACGCAAAGGCTGAGTTGATTGACATCGCCGTAACGTAGCGAGGGGCGTCTTGGTTCGGATACACGTATGGTGTCCAGACCTGAAGAGTTCAGTAAGTACAGCTTCTTGAGATGCATGTCTAGATCCAGATGGAGGACATACCTGTGCAATACTCCCAAACGAATTAATAAACGCCACAGCAGCCGCTCTCTTCATTCGTGGACGGATCAGCGTCTTCGACGCCCATGCAATCGTAACAGCGTTCGCGCCATGTCCTCCAGCTATCATCAGAATCGTACCAAAGTATCTTGCTCCAACGTTGAGTGTCGCAGCGCCAATCACAAATCCGGCGATGGCTACACCCAGCGGCCACATGACATGGAACGAGCTATTGCGCAGTCTGTCGGCAGAGGTGTTATTAGCGATGGTGACGATGGCTCCGACCACATAAGGAGGCACGGTGAGTAGCAGCGTGTTGATTCTGTTGAAGCCCAACGTAGCAATCACAGAAGGTAAGAATTGTTGCGTCGATGTCGTGACCAAGACGCAGTGGAAGATCATGGCGAAGATGTATAAGCGCCAGTCTTTGAAAGCGGCTGCGAAGCCGTGTGTCCATGATGCATTTTCTTCGTCGACTTGGCCTGCGTCCTGGATCATGCGCCATTCGGCGACTGAACGTTCTTGTTGTGATAGCCAGCGCGTGTTGCTGGGGTAGTCGGGGAGGACGAAGAAGGCGCATAGTGCGACAAAGACGGTGACGGCGCCTTCGATCTGGAAGTCTTGGTCAGGTGTGGTTCAATGAGCGACTTTCGCAATTGAAAACGAAGCTTACGATGAAGATCCAACGCCAAGCCGCAAGGCCCATCGCGCCGCTCGAGCCTTCAGTGATGCCAGCAGAGATCAATCCAGAAAATGCAGAGCCGATTTGCGAGCCAGCATATAATATTGCGCATCTCTTCCCAAGCTCAGACCTCTTGTACCAAGAGCTGATCAGGAACACCGAACCGGGATAGTACGCTGCTTCGACAAAGCCGAGCAGGAACCTGGTGGCGTACAGTCCGCCGGCACTCTGTACAGCTCCCGTGCAGGCAGCGAGTGTGCCCCATGCTGCCATGCACGCTGGTAGATAGAGCGAGGGCCGTAGCTTGGCAAGAAAAATATTCGAAGGTACTTGCATCACAATGTATCCCGCAAATAATATGGACACGGCGGCCGAGAACTGCGTCGACGTCAAGTGGAGGGTCTGCTCGATACCGGCGATTTTGGCTGTTCCTATATTGTTCTAATCTCAGTCAGCACCGATCTCGCAGAATATCATGTTCGTCGACTCACTCTGTCGAGATAGTTCAGTATGTAGATGAAGACAATGGCACACATCAAACGGATGTCAAGCTTCCTCTTCAGCCGCTTCTCGACATCGAGAAACCCTTCCTCCGACATCTGCTGGGCGACAGCAAGCCGGTTTGGTGAAGCTCCTTTTTCGTCGACATACTCGACTTGCATATCTGATTGATTGTCGGCTTTCTCCACGCGGTAGGCCTCTGACGACTTGATGTCGTCCATGTTGGGTAGATCCAGCAAGCCGTCCCGATAGATGATGAAGATGAGGTCTGCAGATGAGGACTTGCAATTGTTGTTGATTTGTACGACAGCCTTTAGCTCAAGTACAGACGTTCAACGATCCTGCGATCGGCACTCGGGCTGACCCCGTGGAGTGAGGTGCGGAGATGGTAGTGAGCCCCGGCAAAGCTCCGCGGATGTTGTCCGATGTGCTGCTCTACGCAAAAAATCATGGCTTCTGATAGCATAACAGCACAGGCCACGCGTGCGCGGCAGGAGATTATTACGAACAGTGATTATTCTCCAGCTCTCTGTTGGAAGGCACCCGCTCTTCGTAGATGTAGTATCGGGTCTGGTGATGAGGCCTTAACCTGCCTCGAAAGGTGCTTGCGTATCCGGCACTGCTTCCATAAAATTCTCAAAAGCGTCCATCGGCACACGTGACCATTCCAAGGCGAAGGGATCAAGGCCGCCAAAAGGTGGAGACGTGAAGTCCTGGTTTCCCAAACCCGCGAAGAGGAAGTCCTGGCTTTCGTAGAGGGGAAATGCAGGAAGTGTCTCGGCACTTGGATAGTTGACGTTTGACTCCGCTGTGGTTTGTTGCTGTTGTGTTGGCTTTGCTGATCTGCTGTCCATGGACTTCACAATGATATCTATCGAGGCCTGTATGCCGGGACAGCTGCTCCGAGTTCCGTATAGAGCGCGCAAGAACGTGCTGACTTTTCGTTGCGCCCCTTCCACGCCATCGTGCATATCTAGAACGGCGACCGTAGCTCCAGTGTATGAACAATAGGCCATCAGGTACGAGACGTGTGAGAAACCCAACGTCCGGTCGAAGATTAGCAGAAGGTGCTCTATGGCATTGCAGGCGTTGCGGCAGATAAGTTGACAAGCAGGACTGTCACGGAATGGTCGATGAAGTAGTATGATTGCGGTGTGGTACAGGAAGCTGCGATCGTTAGCATTCGTTGAACGGAAGTCAGATTTGCGTACCTCTGCATGATGATGTGCGAAGGCGGACAGGTTGTTGCATCATCAACTACAATGTGACTGGGCGATTCCCTATTCCAGGCTTCAAGCCTGGCTCTGGTTTGCTGCATGAATGGTAAAGGATCCTCAGGCAGTTTTTTGGCATATATTGTCAAGAGAATGTCGTTCACAATGGTGAAAAGCCGACAGAAATTCTTGAAGCTTGTCATGTTATGAGATGTCACACGTGGTATCTCATTCTGAGTCTCTGGCGCCACATATGGGCTCCAGTCAGCAGTCTCGGCGAGATCATCAAGCGTCGGAGGCTCAAAATTCGGAGCATCTGGGAGTACTGGGGTCCGTCCAAGATAAAGACTGATCGCTTTGTCCCATGTGAAGCATGACCACCCAAGCTGTTCCTTGAGTGCCTGCTCCAAGGCATCTGGCCCTGGGGTCTTTGGGCGAGTGAAAGCGCCCATGTCCAGGGCCATTCTGAAGGCCATGCCGGAAAACAGCCATGCTTGAGATGTCGAACCATTGCCGACTTCTCTCGCACTCAACTGCAACAAAGCCTGAACTGTCGGTATGGACGGCGGCTTGAACAGCTCTTGACCGAGCAACAGCTTTACTCGTGCCTGTAGCTCTTCACTTAAACTTCGGTCCGTGAACCGTGTGGCGTGCAGACAGATTGCACTAAGCAAGAGGGGTGAGCAGAATCGGCCCCCAACCGCTGCATCTCTGAGAAACGTTGGCCGCGACGTAAACATGAAGGAAGGGTGAACCCAGGTCCAGTGAATCCGTAGCATATGGGAGACCTTTGCCACAGATAGTTGCATTTGGGCAGCACAGGACTTGATTGCTGCATCCTCCCAGAACTTGAGCTGCTCCCGACCCAGGGACGGAATGGAGCCGGGCACAGAGTAGACCTGCGTGGGCACTGCGCCATTCGTAGCCGATGCTATCGGCTCCTGAGTGGCGGACGTCGATGAGTAGTATGGGCTGCCATGAATATCATCGCCGCTCGAATTCGATTTTAGGGTGCCTACAGCAATCTCTGGCTCAATGATGGGTGCTGCTTGCGCCGGCCGAGAATCTGCTGCAACCAGAGCTTGTTCTAGTTTGGCAATCTTGTTTGCCATAGCAAGGACCTGAGTCATTGGAGGAGGCTTGTCGTAGACACATTTCTCGTTGTATGCCAGACAGATCCGGCATTCTGGTTGGTTTCCATCGCATTTTACTGAGTATCAGTCAGCAAGCGGTCTCCTCGTCAATCTTACTCCGTTAGCCATGCCTTTACGCAAGCGACAATTCGAGCATGTCAATCGCTGTGTCTTGTTCTGCTTCTCCCGACGTCTGCTTGGCGCACCACTCGCAGCGGCCGGACCCTCCTGTGTGCGAGGCATCTTTTACACGCCATCAGCATCTTCATAGGCAATATCGGGCTTTTAAGAATTCGATGGCATATCCCAATATTGCACTACCGTCTTTAGAGTTGAGCCGAGAAGTGACGACGCGCACCCATCTCTAGAACTAGCCTTACGTCCTCGGAAAGATCCGGACATCCGCTCAGCCCATTTTGACTTCACCCTTTAGCTCGCAATACGGTAACCCGCTCGCGATTCAGCAGAGCCGACTGGTCAACGATGGAACGCGTCGTTAAGGTGCTGAGTGTAATTCCTAGCCATATTGCGAATAGGTGCTGGAGCGTGGAGCGAGTCGCCTCGGGCAAGAAAAAGATATAATAAGTCTTCAAGCAGGCGGCCCCATAGCGGACATGACAAGACACATGAGGCCTTCGATGTTTTCCAGCCACGTTGCGGGCGGCAATCGTCAAGAGCACGTGGGAAAGAGCCGGGCATATATGATCACAACGGCTCCTACCTCTGTAGTGCCGTGGCAAATTCACCTCCCTCATCTGCGCCCGCGATCCCAGTGCTCAGTATCAAGAGCGGGCTGTTGTGTCCAGTGTGGAGAAGAGTTCAGGCGGGAGCACCCTGGAAGTTAGGACATGTCGAGTGTGAAGATACGCTGCAAACCTGTCCCGATGATTGCTGATCAAGTCGGCCCTGGCGGGCGGATCGAGACATTCTACCGTCATGTGAAGTAAGAGTTTGAGCGTGGTATTGAACCCGCAATGCAGATGGTCAAGGGTAAGATCGTCGAGCTGGTGAGCACCTTGGAAAGTGATGACACCTTCAAGAGGCACGCAGAGAGCGAGACTGCTGAATACCTTCTTGACCGACTAGCTAGCGAGAGTTTCACGTGTACCGAATGCAAAGCTGTCTCTCGATTGACGTTGACATGCCTATCTCGGGTAGGGATGCTCGGTCGAAATCGCAATGCTCTCGAAGCTTGCGACAAGTGTGTAGCACTTTTGGGAGAAATCAGTTGACTCTGCAGCGACGTTGCGATGTCAGTGCATACGACAGAGGACCAAGGTCGTGACCACAAAGCTCTCGGAGCTTGTGAAGGCACGTAGCAGCTGTCTTACCCGTGCGGTAAGGTTGATATCTTCGTAGCAGATCCAGGCGATGGGCGTTGAGCGTAGCTCCGCCATCCCCTTTCTCGAACTAGATATCGTGCAAATGAAATGTGATTCATCCGAGAAAACTTCTCATTCCACTCATCGACTAAAGTAGTCTATTCCATCCCACGTCTCTCATCTCACCCCACCCTCCTCCTCGCCGTTCCCGTCCCATTCAAGCTCAAACTCATAGCCCTCAGCGCCTCATCACTAATAGGTTCCACAAACCCATATTCCCCCTCAACAAACGAACTCTCACCACTCGCAGTCGTGTGGACGCTCTCCGCACCGCTCTCGATCACTGACGCGCCCGCAGAAACATATCCCCGTTTAGACTCCTGCGTTGAATTCAAAGAACGATTGTCCCTTGACTCCCTCCCACTTGTCGAAGAAAATGATGAACTCGTTGTCCCTGTTCCGTAATACTTCGCTGCTGCTCCAATATAATGTTGTTGGCTCTGGCTTCCCTGTTGTGAGCCTCTGGGAGAAGTGGAAGGCCCAATGACCGTACGCCGGTTCTGCCTGTTCTTCGTTGTTTGTGGTGATGGGTAATTATACAAGCTCGGAGTCCGTGAGCTACTATGCGACTGCTGCGCATCTGAGAAATGATTTTCCTCGTCGGCCTCGACGGGCCCTACCCCTTCCCCGCCCTTTTGCAGACTGAAACGGCGATGTCTGGTGATGGTTATTGATGCAGGTGAAAGGGGCGCTGGAACGGACTGTGAGGGCCCGATGACGGTCGTTCTACGGCCGTTTTCGGGATCCCATGATGATAGGTCGAAGAAGTCTGGTACGTCTGAGACGCTATCGTTTGAGGATTGCTGTATTGGACTCTCGGAAGGTGGTGTCGGTCGGCTGGTGTACTTCAGAGTGGCTTCGGCGTCTTCCCTAAAGCTGCGCGAGCCCTCTGAAAGCACGCTCATCGTGTCGGCATCTTCATCAGTGCCGGTTTCACGGAGGAAGTCGTGGACGACAGGGCTTGTCATTCCCGCACGCAGAAGCTCATGTTGTTCTGACCTCCTGCGCTCGAAAGCAGCAAACGCAGCATCAGCAGCCTCGCGTTGCGCTTTCGTTGGTGAGCTGGGGCCGGGGTGCTGAGTTTCGTACTGCTCTCGTCGCAGTCGCATACGTTCCCAGTCACCACCAAACTGCACAACAGACGCCTGCTTGCCATGCAGTATGAAGCGCGGCTTCTCGCGAGCCAGTCCTGGAGTACCTTCTTCAGGTTGTTTGTCGTCAATGCCGCCTGAGCGAACTGTACTGTCACTGTCCTTGTTGCGGCGGTGACGGTGCGTATGGCTGTGAGGATGATGGTCACGCAGCGTCTTCTGTAGACTCCTTCGCACGCCCTTGTGTTTGTTTTCAGGTGACGTACCAAGAGCTGAGCCGTCGATGCTAGGGCCGCGAGCTTTTTCTTTATCGTCTGCTGGACCCATAGTAGACGTTGCGAGCAGTCGCAGTTCCCTGTCTTCAACGTTCCCTGCCGGTGTGGTGCGTCCTCGCGCATCTTTGCTTTCAGGCGGACCGCTGGAATGCGTCCGGCTGACCTGCGCGATGCTCGAGGCGGAATGCGAATGTTGCAAGCTGATGCGGCTGCTGGGTGGAGATGCAGACAGATACGTACTTGCAACGGAAAGACGATGCTGGTCTTGTTGGCTTTGAGCTTGAGGCGTGGCATCCAAGCTCAATGGAGGCAGTCGCCAACCATCATCACGCGACGGACTCGCCGATTCGGGCGGCGTTCGGAAGACATCGATGCTCAGAACATTTTCAATTGATCCCCTGGTCGGAGGTCTGTCGAGTGTTTGGAGAGTCAAGGGGCTTTGTGGCGGGCTCTTAGCGGTTCTCGACGAACTGAAGCGAGTGAGCATCTTTGGCTTCTCTTTCTTGGCGGAATCAGGCTCGGTTTGCGATTGACTCTGCGTGAGCTTCTCCAACTCGATCGCACTCAAACCGTCAATCCTCACGTCCATGGCGAGAATGTCGCGATGGCACTTCATACGCCAGATGTCGCGCCTCAGCCATTTGATCATAGCGTCGGCCCGCGCAGCTGCGTGCATGACATCTTCTCTGGTCCGCGGTGCTATCGGAGCCAGGATCAGAACGTGCCGCGCATTACGTAGCATCGTCTCAAGCTGGCGGTTGGCGTCAACGACCTCCTTCTCGATCTCAGCAATCTTCTGTACCATGATATGTCTTCTGGCGGCCATGACTTGTCGATGTAGCGCAGGACTGAGACCTCGATTGCGCACTTCGACCTCTCCCATTTGTGTCTGAATGGACCTCGTGGACTTCGTGGAGTCAAGCCTAGTGACATCTTTCGCACGTGCGTCCTCTTCGCTACCTCCCACCATGCCCCGTATGCGGACACCTGCAGCACGGAACGCTGCAGCGTAGTTTATCAATCCAAGCCAGTCGTTCAATTCTGACTCGTTGTCCGCCAGCAGTACCTCTTCCTGGCCACCAGGTCGTACAAAAGTAAACGCGTTCTTGTGGCGATTGTACGTGGAGTCGACTAAAGCGACCGCATTGTCGGTCTTGATGAGCGCATCAGGCTTGAAATCGGTCAAGGGCGGCTTGAAAGTGACAGGCGTTCTCGGCTGGCCCGGTCTCTGTGCATTGTAGAATTGATGCATCAGCCCTTTTGCCCAGTGTGAATTGCTGAATAGGTAGAGCTGTGATCCAGTCAAGATCGCACCCCACTCTTGCCATGGACTCCTCGTCTTCTTCTTTTTGGTCGACTTTCTCCAAAGTAACCCGACCTTCGTAATCTTCAAATCCACGATGCCTTGTTGACTCTCAGTCGGGTTTGGCATGCCATTCACGAATTGACTTTCATATGCTGCGGGTCGTGAGCGTGCTGAAATGATCTGCAAAGTGCCGGTATGTGTGAATGCGTGTTGTAGGTAATGAGGATCCAAGTCGCCATGGTTTCCCCTGTAGTCGTATGGATCGTCCATCAGAATGCTGTCTCTGATGGGGGGCCGTATAGTATCTAGCTTGTTCTCGACGATCAGATTGTACGGATCAACTGGTCCGGACGGCTTCTTTGACGCGTCTGCACCTGGGATCGCACTCTTCAGCTTGGCGGATCCTTTCTTCGGCTTGCCGTGAAATGGAAGCACGCGTTCTCCATTTATGTCGACATCTTCGTCATAGTGGATGAACGGGGTGTAGCAGATGTTGTCGTAGAAACATGCAAGCACGTCGTCTGAGATGCCTTGGCCAGACGTGTTTTTGATATAGTCGCGCTTCTGCATCTTCCGCTTGTTGTTCTTGTTGAATGCGTCTGTATGCAGCATCATGATGCTGAATGCGATAACGTACGCTTGGTCCGGAGCTTGAAAGATACCAGGATTACACTCGTGATATCGATCCGCGAAAGCTTGGATCACTCGATCTACTTGTTGCGTCTCTTTGGGTAGTTCAGCTTCCAGCAGGAATTTTCGAAGTGACATATCGATGGGTTCGGTGAAGAACGGGAAGCGTCGGGTATAGCTCCTTAGTACCGCTTGTGCAAATGAATCGGATGACTTGGACAATATCCCAGCAATAACGCTCCGAGCCACAGCAGATTCCAGACGCTCCAGATACTTGCCCGGCGTATCGCCTTCTTCCCGCTCAGGTATGACAAGCGCTTCCCGACTGAGCGCAAACGAGTTCGACTTGCTGTTTGTGCCAGGGGAGCCATGGCGCGGCGAATGCGGCTCTGAGCCTTGGCGAAACCTTGACAAGTTCAAGAAGCCTCCAAAGCTCGACCTTCCAGTTGTTGACGTAGAGTTTCTTCCGCTTGCTGACAAAGGAGGTGGAGTGTCCACGTCGCTGCGACCTCCCCATGAACTCTGGGTCGAGGATCTATCTCTTGTTCCGAATCGCATCGGAGGCTGCAATGGTGATGATGTGGCAGAATTCAATGACTTCTGAGAGCTATGGCGAAACAAGTTCATGCCAGGTTCTGCGAAGGATAGCGAGCTCTTCGCCAACGCCGCATGGGGTGATGATACGTTCGAGTTTGAATGTCCGCGTCTCTTGCTTGGCGATACTTCTGTTTGCGCTCTTCGTAGAGGTGCTAGCTCGGTCGAGGGCGTGGTCTGCGCATCAGGCGTGTAGGATTGGGTAGAAGCTCGTGGGGTCGCCGGACCTTGTTGCGATTCATCAGGTGGTGGTATCTTCACTGGCAACGGAAACAGTGAATTCCGGTTCTTGTTGCGCCGTGGAAGCTTAAAAAACGTGGTATGTGTGGATACTGTGTGCGTGGTAGTGGTTGTACTGCCATAGATCGCTCCGTCACCAGAGCTGGCATTACTGCCGTCAGATCGTGAAGACTCGGATGCTCTAGGATCCGGCAACTGAGAGATAGGCACGGCCAGTGCGGAGTTGGATTCGTCGCCGTATGAGGGAGGCGCAGAGTGCTGTTGCTGGTTGCTCATATTCAAGGTTGACAGTCTGGAAAGGTCTTCCAGACCACTGGTCTTTCCTCGCCTCCACTTCAAAGGTGTGCTCTTCTTGCCAGATCTCGCATCATGGATAAACGACTTCCTATGTTCTCTATGTGACGATCTCTTGAACAGTGAAGGCCTCGTCTTCCTTTCTTCTTCCATATGCGGTACTTCGGGATTGACGGCCTGGTCCATGGGCATGGTGGGCGCTGTCTTTACTATTGTTGGAACCGATCCGCCGGAGGTCACACTGGGCACGGGCGGGAGATCTTCCTCCTCGCGCACGCTGGTCCTTTCGGCTTCCGTCCTCGCACGTGCAGCCAAGTGAGATTCACTGAAGTTGCGAAACTTCATGAGACTAAATCTCTTGGAGGGTCGTGCTGTACCCTCATTGTCCGTTTCTGAGATATCGTCGGGCTGAAGCTCATGGGAGAGTCGCGAGTGGGACGGACGGCCATGGTCTGACTTTGGGCGAGGAGGGTCGCTGGAGGCGCTCGGTCTGAGAGAGGTGGAAGTTGCGAAGGGGTCGTTCGGGGAGAGGCGGTGGTTCTGAGGCGTCGGATGCGTGTCGCAAGGATTGCTATTGCTTTGAGCGGGAGTTCCCAAGGCCAAAAGACTGCGACGCCTCGACAGTGGCATGACCGGCACGCGCGGTGCTGCTCATTGGAACTGCCGGAGACAGGTCGTACTTTCGAGGGTGGTGGATGTTCAGATTGTCTTAGCTGAGGTGAGGTGGATGTTTGTGCTACCGAGAGCAATGACCAGGGTCTGGGACAAGGCCACAAGGCTGAATGTGAATGTGAATGTGAATGGGGCCGAACGACTTGTGACACGGTTTGTTGATGCGAAGACGGAGAATGGACTGGACGTAGAATGAGAAGGGAGGGCGTTCAGGACAGGTCTCAAGAGTGTACTTGGGCAAGAAGCTTTGTTAGAGAGCTGGAGTAGTCGTGCTGAGTTGCGATGGCGCATGTCGATGTCGATGTCGATGCACCTCTCCTATTCCACACACGCGCTGCTCCGGCGTACATCGGACAGCCTCACTCGGGCTACCACGACGCCTTTTTTTGATCAATCGAGGCAGTACGAACACGGCCTTGTCCTCCATCCAATCCCGCGCTGCCATGCTCACCGAATCGCTCCATCTCTGCGCAACGCTTACTGATATTTTGTTGTGCTGATGACGACGCGCGCGCCTCTCGACGTCCAAGCATGCCCAGTTTACATAGAATTACCCGCTGCTCGGCCACTACAATATCCGAAGCATCCATGAACCCTGGGGGCCAAGGCGTGGAGTGCAGAATCCAAGGCAACTGCTCTGCGGTCCCTTGTAAGTCCGTAGTCAATAGCAGCGATCTGACCAGTCCCATACTGCCCAGGTAGGCTACTAATGTGAGGCGGACACTCTTCCAGAATATTTCCAACCCCCAGCTGGCGTTCGACTTCAACCATAAAGTGGGACACCAAGTGGAGCGGCAGTGGTCAGGTTTTCCGGCGGCGGGGCGGGGCTGTGTGGTGTCCTTGCAGCTAGCTCCTGGTATGTACCTACCCAAGATGATCTTCTCATCAGTGTCGCGTGCCTCATGGAGAACTTTTGCCTTGTGACGACGACATCTCTGTCACGCTTGGTGCCATACGAAGGCATTGGCGGCCTCATCGGCAGCTCAACAGTGAACAATCGTCGGAGAGCGTGGAGCAACCATGTGGTTCTCATCTGCCCTTCTCGTGGCTCCCCTTGTGCTCGCGGTACCTTCGCCCGCCGCCCACAACCTACCTCATGACATCTCGAGACCTTCGCGATGGTCCAGCCTCTCAGCCCAGTTCGTCAAATCAATCCTCCGCTTCGACACTTCCGAACATGAGCGCGTCACTCTCCCGAAGACAACAAAGACCGATAGGCAGGCATCGAAGGAGACATTCGTCAGATACGGAGATGATATGGTGTTGCGCTTCAACGTGAGCACGGCAGAAGAGATGGCGAGTTTGGCAGAGGCAGCAGATACTCTTCTACTAGACGTCTGGGAGTACTCGCACAGCTGGGTGGACATTCGTCTCTCCACGGAGAGCGTACCATTGCTGCTTGGCCTGCTGCCTGAATCCCTGCAACATTCGCATACTCCCCTGTTGAGGCAGAAGGAGCTTGCCCAAGCAATCATCGACAACTACCAAAAGCATACCGAAAGCTCGAATGTCGATCCGGTCGCACTGCCGAACAGACGCCCTTTCAGCGCGAATCTGGAGCCTTCAACTCAAGCCGAGACCAACATCTTCTTCGCCGACTACCAACCTTTCTCCGTCATCGAGCCCTGGCTAAGACTGTTGTCGAGCTTGTTCACGACACATGTCAGGCATGTCAATATCGGTCTGAGCTACGAAGGGCGCAACATTCCTGCCTTACGTGTTGGTGTGCATCCTACCAATTCAGAAGATCCGAACCGACCTAAGCGAAAGACGATTCTGATGACCGGTGCTCTACACGCAAGAGAATGGATCAGCACAACTACAATCAACTATATTGCCTACAGCCTTATCACGGGCTACGGCAAACTACCGAGCGTGACGAAGCTGCTCGAGCAATTCGACTTCGTCTTCGTCCCAACACTAAACCCAGATGGATATGTCTACACGTGGGAGACTGATCGTCTCTGGCGTAAGAACCGCCAACAGACAGGGATTCGCTTCTGCCAGGGCATGGATCTCGACCGCTCATTCGGATTTGCATGGAGCGCAAACAACAACCCTTGCTCTGAAGCTTTCTCCGGTGAATCGCCCTTCGAAGCTGTAGAGGCCAAGAGGCTTGCGGACTGGGCCAAAAACGAGACGGAGCACAACAACGTCGAGTTTGTTGGTTTCTTGGATCTTCATTCGTACTCTCAGCAAGTGCTCTACCCATACAGCTACACTTGCGAGAACGAGCCACCAGGACTTGAGAACCTCGAAGAGCTCGCTATGGGTCTGGCCAAAGCTATCAGAATTACACACGGGCACAATTACGAGGTGATGCAAGCCTGCGAAGGGAATTTCTTCGCCAACGCTGCCGGCAAGAAGACTCACCTTCGTCCAGGTGTAGAGTCCTCTGGCGGGTCTGCGTTGGACTTCTTTTACAAGACGATGGCTGTGAGGTATGCTTACCAGCTGAAGCTCCGGGATCGTGGGACGTATGGATTCTTGTTGCCGAAGGAGAATATTATTCCAGCTGGCAAAGAGGTGTTGAATGCGGTGCTGTATTTTGCTGGCTTCTTGGCGGACATCTACGATTCCGGTGCTGCGGAGGTGCAGCTAACGAAGCCGGAGCTTGACGAGGATGTACTGGACAAGACTGTGGATCCTGCAAAGACGTCGACTGAGCTGCAGGTCGAAGAAAGCGACGATGTTGACGAAGGAGACCCTTGGGTCATCGTCGAAGATTTGGTAGATCCGAAGTGGGATCTCCGGCGGCGGAAGCGATAAGACTGTCTTTGATCTTTGCGTGTATTGATGTTAGCAATTCTAGCGGGCGAGCTCCAGGAAAGCGAAATGCCAAATTGTTTCTACTTCATCTCGAAAATGGTCCTTCTCTTCCTCGACTTCAAACCAGTCCAGGATTCAACTGGACCTCAAATGCCCCTACCCGGCTCACTTCAGCGACATCGAGCGACGACGACTCACTCTCATATGACCCCTCTATCGCCCCTCAGCTCATCAATACCTCGCTTGACTTGACTTGACTTGACTTGACTTGAGATGTTGCAAGTCAAGTCATGTGCTCCTTCCCTCTGACTTCATGTGCGGCCCACAGCTGCGCACAGACCTTATGCTGAAAATCCATTTTTTCTTGCTCGTTCCCCTTCTGGTTTTGTTATCCGATGCAAGTGGTCGTCATGACTGAGTTTCAGCCTCCATCACTTGTCTGGCATCGATTGGCTGGATGGTGTAGAACGGAATGGGGATGATCGGTGATGCTAGGCGCCGACTGCGGTACGGCGTGGTGAGTGAGAAGCGTGGCGCTTGAGGTGGTCATTAAGTACTGCCAACATCGTGTTCGGTGTCAACATCGACCACACATTGTTTTGATACAGTGCGGAATGACTGGTCGTGGCGCGAGTTTCTCTCAAATTTGTCCCAGTCACGCCGCCTTCTCCTTCGCTGACAATCAACCCAGTACCTCAAGTCCGTGAAAGAGTCACTTACTCTGTAGGGCTGCTACAGCGCCTGGGGCAAGGAAGAATTTCCAAAAGGCATCTGATCTGAAGGTAACCTACACGAAATGCTTCGCAGTCGAACAAGACTGACAGACCCCCTGTAGGCTCAAGCAGATCCCTTCCAACATCAAGGACGACTCCCAAACCAGCCTCTCCTAGATGACACGTACAAACTTCTAGAATACATTGACTAGAATTCATAAAGTCGTCTGCGCTCCTCATGGCCCAGGAATGGAAATATTCTCCGCGGAAGCAGAGGAAGATCTCATCGACTCGATCTGCGATCCAAATTGGGGCTTTCACGTCTTTATCACATTCTATACACCAACTTCCGAAGCCTGTCTATCAACAGCCCTGGAGAATCTCGTCCAGCTCACGATCGCTACTCTCAAGTCCAGCCCGATTACACTTAATCTATATGCCGAAGAAGTGATTCGTCGCTTCCGTCTAGAAATCGTTGAAGGCCCAGAATCGCTGGCCGATATCTCGCTCGATCGGGTCCGAGAAGAATGACTCGCCCTTGTTCGAGCTCGCCGACCAGATTGGATCTACGACAACCAGCGGAGCTTAATGGTGGGACCTCCGAGAAACTGGGGCTGTATCGTCTTCGATTCCTCCACAATTCGCTCCCTAGCCAGCATGACCGTACCCGAGACAATCGATTTCGCTGATATTGAGATGCTCAAGAGTCTGGATTTAAAGTCTACACTGTTTGTGGAAGCGCTTCGGAAACATCCGCTGCATTTGAAAAGCACCTATAGAGGCCGGATGGAGATCTCGCCACTGAGTTTGGCAAGTTTGTATAGATGTGTGGGAGGGATGGGGTGCCGAGATTGTTTTGAGACGCTGGATGGGAATAGGGGGATGTGGTAGGAAGAGATAGTCGAGAAGATGCTTGAGGAGAGGAGATAAATCTGAACAAGACTTTAAGTTTTGTGTGGATCGGTCCATAGAAGGTTTCCCGGCTTGGCGCACAGACACCTGCACACTAACCACCTACCTTTGTAAGTGAATAACTCAGCCAATTCCTAACCGAATTACATAAAACTTAGGGTTCTAAGTAAACTTAATATGCTCTTTAATTTAGGATAGGTTAAAGCCTGAGAGGTGCTTTAGCTACCTCCTTATACGCCCTAATCTACTAGCTACTAGGTTTTAAGACTTCTTACTTAGTATAACTACTACATCTTTATTTTAGGGCTATTTAAAGACAATACGCCTTAGGGGGTTCTTTACCTTCTTAATAGACTCCTTAAGGTTAGTATCTAGCTATTTGTTAGCTTAGTTAACTTCCTTTTACCTTTCTTTCCTTACTTTTTTAGTAGTAGCTTTCTCTTTCTTCTCCTTTACCTCCTATTGCTTTTGAATAGCCTTTAACTACCGAGTATTAGCTTGGAACTATTTCTCTACCTCCTTCTAAACTTTAGCTACCTCTTTAGTAGCCTAATTAGTATCTTTCTTTACTTCCTTTTTAGCTAATATCTCCTTTACCCTAGCTACCTTATTTAGGCTTATAAAGATTACTCTACTTTCTTCTTTAGCCCTAACTAGCTTAAAGAGCTTTTAGCCTCGCTTTCTACGCTTCTTTTTTTTATATAGGGATTATAAAAGGGCGTCCTTTTCCCTCTAGAGTCTTATATTCTCTAAATAAAGGTAGGCAACTTTATTCTTTAGCTTCCTTACCTATATATTATGTCTTATTGTCCCCTTTACTACAGCCCCTTTAACTATAGTTTGAATCTTATTCTAGTTATTTAGGGATAAGGTAGAGTTATTAGATCCCTTTAAGTTTAGCCTAGAGCCTACCTTATTATTATTATCTAGCTTCTTCTTCTTTAGTAGCTTTAATAGGATAATCTTAGGGTTATATAGATAGATACCTATCTTTTTAAAGCTAGAGATAATATTTAAAGGGACTATAGTAAGGGACTAAGCTTCCTAAAAGAGCTAAAAGAATATATACTTTATAAAAAAAAAACGAACCTCGAACGAATTTGGGGAGGCGGCATTACCAAAACCTCAGAACATACGGAACCTATCAAGGCAATACACGCATCCAAAGCACGGCTACACGCCGCTGTTGGCGGGTGCGCAGTCAGCGCTCGAAAATACTGATTCTCAGCATTAGAAGAAGAGAATTCTCTGCCAAGCATGGCCAGTGCACAAGGCTGTGCTGCCTCAGGCACAGACAACGGACTAGAGCCATTTCAAGAGGTTACTGAAGAAACTACTACAGGCAGAGATACAGGGAGTATCAATCTAGCTTCCTACCCAACCTCCCAAGAGAAGGGGTATAGAGAGAAGAACGCAGCAGTAAACAAGAACCAGCAGGGTCCCCTCTCACCTTGGGAGGCCCTGAAAGAGATTCAGAATGAGGCAGCTGAACTGATGCATCAGAGTCAACACTCCTCCCTCCAACCAGAGAGGGCAATCCAGATGATTCTGGATATGATTCACTCAACTGCAGCGCGGACTACGAAGCGCACCAACCAGGAAGCCACTCTGGAATCTATCCAACGGAGTATTACACAGATTCAGAAGAAGATAGAGCAGAGTCCAGGACTAAAGACAACCTGGGCTACAGTCGCAGCCTAACAGCCAGCCTAGCTGTCTAGCATCAAAGCACAAAGAGCTGCGTGCTCCTCAAGATTCACGTAGACAACGAAGCGACTAGGGCTGAGCTTAGGGATGCTGAAGCTACCCGGATTGTTTCGCGTTTTACTGCAGAAGGAGGAACTGGGCACATGTAGTCGCAGTCAAGAAGGTCCCCGATGGACTAGTTCTCACGACTACGGACCCTGCAGCAAGGAACCGAATGGCGGCAGACACCCAAGGCCTAGGCAAGGTCTTGAAGGAGGCAAGAATAGCACAGAAAACCTTCCCAGTCCAAGTCCACTTTGTTACAGTTGCAGGAAACGACCCTACTACACAGCGGATCCAGTCAATTGAGGAAGACAACAAGCGGCTAATACCCGGAATCCAAGTACAGAATGCCTGGTGGAAGGGCCAGAAAGCTATAGCAACGGGAACAAAGAAACAGAGCACTCTAGTAGTCGAGCTGAAGACGGTGGAAGCTGCCAGAGCTGCGGTAGAGAAGGGCATTATCATCTCCGGAGTGCTCCACGACACTGAAGAATGGGACCACCAATGGACAATAACACAGTGCTTCAACTGCCAAAGATATGGCCATATCGGCACAAGGTGCACAAACGGTACGGTGTGTGCAAGGTGTGGAGGAAGCCATAACATAAGAGAATGTGCGCACGAGAAGCTTGCAGAGGCAGACCGATCAAAGCACAGTAAATGCGGAAATTGCAGTCAGAACCACCCAGCTTGGCACTATATGTGCTCAAAGAGACAAGCAATCAAGGACAAGATTCAGAGCATGAAGAAGATAGGGGCGAGCTACATGGCTAAGCTAACCTACAGTACTCCTAGCTCTACTTCTCCTCTGCCTTCCCCTCCTCTACAGCAAGGAGCGAATAGGGAGGGAGAGGACCAAACAGCTACCCGGACAAGCCGCGAATATGTCCTAGGCAGGAGGCCAATAGGAACAGCAGTAGAGAAGCGAACACTACAGAGGTTTGGGAGGCCAGTTGGGGCGGTGAACAGGGCTAAGACCATTGTACCGGAGCAAGGACAAGGGTTAATCCGACGAGCAATACAGCGGGATCAACTACCAGCTAGTACCCAATGAACACACAACCGACACTAAGTATACTGCAGGCAAACGTACGGAAATCACAGGCTACCCACCGGCAGCTACTCGATGACAGCCAGAAAGACATTCTCGCTATCTAGAGCCATACACTAACCCAAGCAATGGAAGAACAGTCACACATCCGAAGTACTATACTGTTGCAGGGAAGACAAAGACAGGAGAGTCGTATTCTACGTCCATAAGAAATACAGCCTATCCGAATAGTCGCACCGGATTATGAGTAATCAGAAGATCCTAATCTCACTACAAACGACAATAGGAACTGTACACCTCCATAACATCTATAACTGGGATGCGAGGCTTACAGTGGAGGAGCTTTTAGAAGGTATTGAGGAACCGGGAGAACACGTTCTAGTTGGAGACTTCAATCTCCACTACCGTTAGTAGGGAGGACCGTTAGTACCACAGGAGGATCTTAGAGCAAGAGAGCTACGAGAGGCGTGTCGAGACACGCTATACCTAGCGACACCCCTAGGCCTTGCTACCTGGAGAAAGACACCACAGTCCTAAACTGGGACGACGATAGACCTTACTCTTGCAATAGAGGAGATATCAAAGAGGATAACAACATGTCAGCCAGGCAAGGAAGACATTAACTCTAATCATATTAGCATAGAGACAACTATTAACATAGGGATACAGGAGGAGACGAGAACAAGATGGATGTGGAAGGACACTAACTAGGAGGAGTTCAGAGAGACGCTCCAAAAGCTCCTACCTACAGCCGAAGGGATGACAACAAAGGAGGATATAGATAGCACCGTGAGTAATCTTAGCAATGCTCTACAAAAGACAAGGGACCTTGTTGTCCGGCGTAAAACATATCGGCCGCCAGATCCAAGGAGTGTGCCGGTGGTACTACATGCGATTCAGGAGGCTCGGTAGGCAAGACGGCATGCACAATGGACAGGGAGCGAGGAGCACTGGAAGGAGTGGAGGGCACGAAACCAGGAGAAAAAAAGAGAACTATCTAGACAGAGAAAAGGAAACAGTGGAGGACCGCGGTTCACAAAACCGCTAGCGAGCTACAGGGAATGTGGAAGCTGGCTAAGTGGGCAAAGAATAGCGATAGCCCTATTCGACCTCCCAGATGCCTACACTAACACACAATAACGATTAGTTCACGACGGACAGTGCGAAAACAGAGATCCTACGGACAGCCCTTTTCCTAATGCCAGAGCCCGTAGACACATTAGATATCGAGAGCACCACATACCCAGAACCTGTCAATATAGCATGCGAAATTACAGAAGAGGAGGTACGAAAAGTAGTCCAAAGACTGCCGAACGACAAGGCTCCGGCCTCGACGAGATACCAAACAGATGCATTAAGAAGTGCCTAGCTCAGCTACTCCCTATCCTCCAACGCATCTTCCAACAGTGTGTTTCAATGGCTACCACCCAGCCCAGTTTCGGAAAGCTAGGACGATTATGCTACAGAAGGCGGGTAAAGACTCATCTACTCAAAGGGATGGAGGCCTATTGCCCTTCTATCGTGCATTGGCAAGATACTAGAAGCAATAGTTGCACGGAAAATAGGACAGGCCGTACGGGAACATAAGTTGCTTCCTCAAAACCAAATGGCGCAAGCGGGTAGATCGACCGGAGACGCACTACGGTACATCCTTCAAAGCGTTCAGACTGCGTGGAAGAAAGGCAAGGTGGCCTCGGTGTTATTACTTGACATAATAGGAGCGTTTGACAAAGTCAATCACGAACGGTTAATCCACAACCTACGGTGCAGGAGGATTCCATACTGGATTACAGCTTTTGTAGCGTCATTCCTGAAGGACAGAGAGACAACAATCGCTATCCCCGGATACGAGTCACCGGCCGCACGAGTGGCATACGGAATCCCACAAGGAAGTACCATCTCACCTATCCTGTTCCTCTTCTTTACAGCCTCCCTCCTAGAAGGAATGGAATACACCGAAGCAGTTGGGTTTGCAGATGATACATACCTCATTGCAGTGTCAAATTCGACAAGAGGTACATGCGAGGCACTAGAAAAGGACCACAACAGCTGTCTACAATGGGCCTCAAGACATGGAGCTAAGTTCGCCCCTGAGAAATACAAAGTCATGCACTTTACAAGGGGCACAAGGAGCACATCCGAATCCCAGAGAACACCCAACATCCCGTCGCTCCAGAGTGGCCCAGAGGACACAATGAGGGTCCTAGGAGTAATCGTTGATAAGAGACTCAAGTGGCACGCACAGATAGAGAATACCCTTACAAAAGCAAAACGGCTAGAAGCTGCACTACGACGGATTACTGCTGCTACGTGAGGCGCCACGGTAGAGACAGCCCGTAAGCTATATATCTCAATAATCAGGCCAGCAGTAATGCACGGGAGCGAGGTATGGATAGCAGGAAAGGAGACTGGAATCTTAAAATGCTCCAACAAAAGCTACGGGTAATGCAGAATAGATTCCTACGGATAATCCTTGGGGCCTACCGAGCTACACCAACGCGACTGTTACACAAAGAACTCTAGATCGAAGACATTACCGAGTATGGGAAGAGAACTGCTATAGCTGCAATGGCTGCGCAGAGGCAGAGGCCGGATATACACTAGGCCATGCAAGAGCTGAAGGGGCGGATCCTACTAAAGTGCGGACAACTTGGGGCATATAGCAGACGCCTGAGAAAACCATACAGCTCGCCACTAGAGCAGACAGACGAGCAGGCTACTATCCTACAGTCCCAGCTCTCTCACATAGACAGAGCAGATCCAAAGAAGACTCGGAAAGCAACATGGACTATCCTCCAGGGCCAGTATGAGCGGGACGAGTCACAGAAGTGGGACAATGCTAGGCGCGAAGGAATCCTCCCACTCGCGTTCAGGACTCCATGGAACACCAATACCCGGGAGCTTTATCGAGGGCTTAGCAAAGCCCAGGCCGCGATAGTGTTCCAGATACGGTCAGAGACAATTGGCCTTCCTCACTTCCTCCACAAGGTTGGGGTGCCCGACACTAGCCCCTACTGCGAATGTGGAGATAGAGGGACAGCTCGACACTACCTTGCCTACTGTACAAACATGCGAGAGAGTAGAAGGGAACTCATCTTAGCCACTAGATGCCAGGACGCGAGAAGATGGCTTACTGAGTTTCCTAGACAAACCGCAGCGTGGGCAATAAGGCATCTCCTATAGGACAATTCGAGTGGACCTCAAACATCTCCCAGAGCAGGCCGGAGATCTCGAACCCAAGTAAGGAGGATGATGTTGACTCTGGCGTGTCAGCCAGCTGCCTACGGGCAAACATATTGGTTCTATAGTACCTAAGATGCAGTAGGGTGTAAGGCATAACAGAGAAGGGAGGAAGTTTTACGCTGTAGGCACTTTCTACAGGGTTTTCTTTTACAACATGTAGATATGCTAGAAGGGGCACGGCCTGTAGCTAGCTCGAATACATTTATTATTATTATTATTAGTGTAGGGCGGAAATTGAGTTACTTACTTGGTCCAACCGCAGCGGTCGTATCGGGACCAGCCGTTCCAGTCAGGCCAGTAACTACGCTGAGCCTGAATCTGGACAATTTGTGCCTGAGAGGGATAATGTCCCACGTTGGCTCGTGCGTATTGAAGAGCGGCCTGTTGGATGTTCTGGACTTGGGCGGCGTTGGCGACCTGAACGGCTTGCTCTTTGCGAGCCTCGAGATCACGAGCCTCAATTGGGGCATCGATGTCGACTTCGCGGGCGGCAATGGTGTTGTCCTTAAGTCATGTTAATTTGTTGTCAAAGGCCTGATCGGGAGGGCGAAGGCATACTAAGTTTGGATTCGCAACTGGCAGTGGGCCAGCGATGGCATTGCCAACCGAGAGAGCTGCAACAGCAGCGACAATGTTCTTGATCTGCATTGTGTTTCTGTACTGAAAGGTTGTTAAGATGAGAAGGGAGGTAGCTGAGATGCTTTTGTTTGCTGCTGTGTTGATGGAGCTGATGATGAGTCTTTCAGAGATGGGGATGTTCTTACTTATAGTGACTTTGGACCCTCTTCAATGCCCTCTACGAAAGCACTGACATGAACACCTCAAGGCCGACACGGATAATTCGGGGCACATTGCAATCCTTCTGGGCTTCCATTGCGGCCTGTTGGTACTAGGGCGTCGTTCTTGGTGGTGCAAGAGTCTTTCGAGTGTACAACAAACTTTGCTTTGGGACGAGCGGTTCCAAGGCCTTCGCGCTTGGACACTGGCAAGGTGTAAATTGATTAACGTTCGTCAGTCGCGTAGTGGATGACAACCAAATGGGCAGTGCGTTCTGTTGCACGTGTGTCAATCTAGGTATGCGGCAAGAACTAAGGCGTATGACAAAACTTTCATGTGGTGTGGCCCTTGGATCCGAGTAACCATAGTTTGGTATTTTCGTGAGAACCGTTAACTTGCCGCAAGCCGATCCAAACTTTGGCCCAATATACATGGGTTACGATCTCATTGACAGGCCAGAGAATTAAGTTGCAGGCTTGGATGGAGCCCTACCCCTCCAAGGCTGCGGTAGCTTCTGTGTCCTTCCCGAGGATCATGTTCGCTCGTTCTTTCGGGATCGGAGGGTTGTTGCCAGCGAGATTGATACATGTGAAATAATCTCTTTTCCCAGCCACCTGTAAATGCCCTCACGACCCGGGAACGATCTAAGGATCGACATCGTCAGATGCGTACCTGTTTCAAATGCGAGATGGTTCAAACACATGGCTCGGCGCATGGCAATGATGAGGTGAGATCAGTCAACTATCTTGTTCACATCGCCAACCCTACTTGGCGGTATGTGTCCTCACTGCGCTCGTGCCACGGCTTCGCGCGTCTTGGCTGCAGGAACCGGCAATCGTGGCTGGTACGGATCCTAGGCTCCATTCCGAAGGTGAGCCTCTCTTCGTGGACACGCTCTAGCATGGTGAGCGAAGCATAGTGAGCATGACACTTGGCTAGCATGGATCCGACAATAGAGATGTCTAGATCTCGAAGCCGCCTCCGACACGCACCGAGCCTCGCCAAGGGATCACAACCAGGATCCCAGTTGAAAGGTGTCAGATTTAGAACCAAGCCCCATGAATACCAGGATAACTTGGCATGGGATATGTCAATGCGGTCATGTTTGTCAAGTGCGAACAGTGCAGGTAGTCAACAGTAAACGCCCGAGCGAAATGTTGATGTCGCACAAGCTGCTTCGTGAATCCGCGAGATCCCCCTGGGAGCGGGAATTCCAGAAGTAGGTTCTGTGCTCATAACATTGTCGACCATTTTGGTGTTCACGCCATGAGAGGCGAGCGTAGGATGTCCTCAGGAAGACAATGCTTAGCAGACCAGAGCCTAACCGCATTGGGCTAGCTGTCGATCATGGTCCTGTGAGTGAATGACAGCACGCGCTAAGAGCAAAGCCGACAAGCGGGATGGCGGTTTTCATCAATGGGCGCAGGTGCGTGGAGGCTCTCGAGCTCTTGTCACTTGCCCATTGATTGTTGGCGGCGCGTCTGTGGCAAGACCATTCGCAAGCTTGTTTCGGCATCCTGAGGCAAGCTGTCGCCAATATCTCACGCAGAGACCCGAATGCTGCTGGGAGGTGCGGCCGCTTCACTAACTAGGAAATACAGAAAAGCAAGCCTGCTGCTGGCCTGCTTGTACGTCTCCCAGACCACCGAAGCGACAGACCACACGAGGGTTCTCTTCTAGGAATGTCGCGTGGCATCCGCGGTATTTGCTCGAGACCTGAGGGTATCAGCCTGGAATAGCACTCCCCGTAGCCTTACTTTCGTTAGGAGCTTCAGCATGACCACCAGGCTCGGACCAGTCACGATAGGGCTGCAAGCGACTGGGTCGCACTCAGAGTTCGCGATTGTAAGACCAACTAACTATAGGGCAAGTCGTCTTGGACTGCGAAAGCCTAGTGCGTTTCTTGCTTCAGCTACCATGCTGGCCGAGACTGTGACGTCCGCTGCGTCCGCTGCCAAGACGAGCATCCCTGCTGCGAAGCAGTTTCGGGAAGAAGTCAGAGACATGGATGAAGGGACCTCGCCTTTTTCATCATATTCTCTGTCTTGCGCAGGTCATTGTTAGCAATGACTAACAGAGGGATTGAAGTGAAGTAGGCAACTGGATACAAACCGTTGCGACGGGCTTTTGAAGCCGCTTTTCTCCTTCGATGCTCGCGATGCCGACTTGCAAATTCAGAATGCGCTCTGCATCACCCCAGTCCTGTCGTTCAACGAAGGTTCGTGCCGCTCCAGGATAAGATCTATATTCGTCCATCCCGCAACCGTTGGCGCCGCAGCGCTTGTTTCACTTTCCCACGGAATTCTTGACGGCATGAAACCGGCCACTGAGAACCAATCGTCGCTTTGCGGGATTCCTCATTTGGAGGTTCACCCATGCAACGAGTACCGATCGCGAGCTCTGACTGACGGCATCGCCACGTGCATGTTGCATCTAGAGTTATTAACCATGCCTCGCGGTAGTCTGCGGCTTCGTGAATGCCTTGCGATGGAGGACTAGCTATGGGTTCGAAGGCGAAAGAATAAGGCGCATGGTCGCCCAGCTTGTGCGAGTTGTTTCGTTTTCATTCAGCTTTCCTCCCTCCATTGTCAACAGTTTTGTGAAGTTTGCAACTCGTTCGGTAGCGTCTAGCTTGCTTCCCACTTACCTACTGCCTCAAGCTCATGAATCGCGCATCCACGTCAGCCAGCCAGCCAGCTACATTTCATTTGACCTCTACGTCGCATTCGACAAGTCTGTAAATCGTCAGCCTGCTGCTCAAAACCAAGTCCATCCGTCAGAGAGCTGGAGCTGGCATCCAAGTTCCGGACAGAAGACATCCGGCCTCGGCACTGCAAACCGGGTAGCTGCTCACAAGACAAGCATCCCTGCGCTTCTCTCCAGGCTCGGCTTACACGTGGGGCCATACCACAGACAAGAACAAGAACACCGAGCTTCGTATTCCAAGGCTCTCGCGTTCCAACAGCAGATAATATTCCAAGCGCCCAGGCTCCAAGAAAGTCCGATCCAGCTTTCAGAGCTGCCAGAAGACGTCACAGATACTGTCTCTTCTGAGCACCCTACAATCCATATTCCAAGACCTCTCTTGTCCGGCCGTATCCGCGGTTTCGACCGGCTGAGTACGGATCCCCAAGTCCAGGCCCCAAGGCATCGATCAAACCTTCGATCCAGAATCTCTCTTTAGGGAGACAGTCTGACAGGTACTAAGAAACCGTCTGATCTTGCATAACCATCCACGTAGCTTATTTATTCGGATCCGGAGCATTGGCCATTGTCCGAGCAACGAAGAGTTTCTTGACCCGACGGAGATAGCCACGTCTCTCGACAGCTTCTCATCCCCAGACACCACACTGCACAGACGTCAACCACCTTCTGAAGTAGCGGCTCTCCAACGACGACGCCAAAAAGCTTGTCGTCAGACGTCACCTCCACATCAAACAGCTTCTAGTTGGCGAACGGGTCTCCAACACCACGTGAAATAGCTGCCTTCTTCGCAAACCAGACCGGCTCTCCAACAACGTCATACCGCAGCCAGACATCTCATATCAACAATTAGAAGTTCTGCCTCGACTGTGACTATTCACAGTGGCTTCGAATTCTCTAGCTCCAAGAGCTCCAGCATCCAAAGCTCACCAACGGTCTCATTCAGCTTTCGCACCCTCCACAAGCAATACACAACCCATTTTGCAAGAAGATTCAGAAATCAAACATCTCTCAGCCTTCTTCCAATCCATCGACATCGCCTACCCCAAAGCGACATTCCACCGCAAAAGCCTGTCAGCGGACCCGCCTGGACGGAAAAGGCCGTCGAGTTGGAACAGTGAGACGTGCATCTCCGTCACTCAGCCAGCCCCTCAAAAGCACAAGGCACCATCTCAGACCAAAGTCTCCAAGTTCCAAGAAACCGGATTGGACGAAGTAGGACCCGGATCTGTAACGCCAGGTCAGAGATCTGTCACTCCGCAGCCAGCTTGGTTGACCAGGGATTTTATTGAGTCCGCGAGAGGAAGTTATCGTTGGTTGCCAAATTCCAGTGCCAACGCATCTTCGTCTCGGGAATCTTGAAACAACACATCCAGCCACCACCTCACGTCATCAATTCCACCTCTCCGCATCCACCCATCGCAGGCCTACTATGTTCGACCTCCTAAAACGCTCCCTGACCCAACCAGCCTCCAAACGCGGGAAACTGTTGACCAAGTCCAAAAGCTACAAACCACACGGCCACATCCGAAAAGCATCCGACGATTCCTTCCTGAGCACTTCAAGCGGTGATTCAGGTCTCAGTAGACCATCCACCTTTTGCGAAGGTACCTCGCGAGGGACAGTTGAGACGACCATCTCAGGCCCCATCAGCGCAGAGAGGAGCGCAGCACCTGGGAGAAGGGAGAGGAGTCATTCGAGAGCGAGTTCGAGGAGTAGCTTCAGTTTCTCGTTCGGAGGGGCGAGTCCGACTGAGGGGAATGACTTGAAGAGTGCAGGGTCTTTTGCGGATTTTCAAGCCGTGCCGTACGACTTTTACGATTCCTCAACATCAACGATCTCCCTCTCCCTGGCGGAGCTTTCGGATTCGGACACATCGTGTTCCAGTTCGAAAAGGGAGACGTATGTTTATCGGAACCCGGAGATCAGGCCCTGCACTGCAAAAGCAGTGAGATTCGCAAAGCCGACGAGTAAAGTGAGGATCATCATTTCGGGACGGACGGCGAAATTAAATCCTCTGAAGAAGAAGACGAGTTCCGTGTGGTTTGATATTCAAGAACGGCAGAACAGTTCGTCGCCCAGTTTGGCGAGGGATCCCTTGCGTCCGGTCTGGTTATAACCATGTGCTGTCACGCGCGGATCATCTACGGCGGGTGCGGACATAGCAGTTTCTGTCGACAGCCGCTGATGAGGTGTCGACGGGCTTCGGTGGATAGTACGATCGGTCTGCCGCAACCGAGCTCGACGTGTGAGATTTTCGCGCATCGTTCAAGACGTTGAGATTGGAGGCTATGTGTCCACCTTGCGCGTCGAGGAGGGAGGTGCTGCTTTCAGGGATTATAGAGTGTCAGACGGTGAAGTGGAATGATGATCAGTGGAGGGCGAATTATGAGATGAAGGAATGTGTTATGGAAGGAAAGGGATTGCAAAGGGAAAGTAAGCAGAGGAAGGACAGTTGTGTTAGTATGGATGATTGACGGCCTTGGTTTGGATTCTCATGAGATATGATGGATGACTGACGAATGGAAGGAAAGCTTGGATGTGGCGCGGATGTTGTGATCGACGTTGACTCGGCGTTGAAGGAAGACGAAAGGTATAAAAAGTACATCGTCGCAGCGTCGATGACTATACAGTCGCTTCGGAGGCCCGGCTGGGCTTCATGATCTGGGTTGGATACTCATGATGGACGCGTCAGCTATATCACACCAATCATCATTTTCTTACTGTCATCGCAACATCTCCGTTCCGTGAGCCGAACGACGTTGCAAGCTGCTGGAGCATCCGCGGCCTCGGCATTCATCTGGAGTAAGATCCGGCTGTTTCGGGCGCGCGGTGTCTGTGCAAATGTCATGCCTTTCAGTAGGTATGTACAGTGCGAGTCATTGCTCGCGTGGTGGTATTCTCTTCTTCTGCGCCTCATAACGCCGCGTGCTTTGCGCACATGCTCCTGCCTTTCTTATTCAGTCTTCTGCGCCTCTCGCTCTAATCATCGTAACCCTTTGGTGAATTACGTGGCCCCCGTGGAACTGTGAGAAGCAGCATTAGTATATCTGAGCAGGAAATCGTGACGGCAGCTCGGAAGCCTATCTCTTCGGACGTACTCGGGTATGTCAAAGGTATTTGGTTTCGCGGTCCATCGCCAAGTCGTGCTCGAATCGGAGGGACAACAGCCTAGTCCTACTATCAGCCTTCATGTTCTTTCCGCCCATGAGCCTTCTATCCATACCAATGTGAGAGGACCCAGGCCGCCGACTATGATGGACCAGAAGATGGCGGGCTTCTTGCGCGCGGCCCAGTGGATGTAAGATGTGGGTTGTTGCCAGAAGCTGACTGGCGCCATTGTGGGCTACGGGGTAGAATATCGGCGTCGGTATTGTCTGTATAGTCGTCCAGCAGCGTAGTTGTGAGTATCTTAGAGGTGATGCCGCTGTCCAATGGGTATAGGCGTGAAGTCAGTGGAGATGGAACATCATCTCCTCCGGTCTTGGCACTGCGCACGGACCCCAGACGCTGCATACGTGTTGCGTATACAGCTTTACAATTGGATCTTGCCAGCAACATATCACCTTGTTGCTCCATCGCACACGTTCGCCAACATGCGGCTACGTCTATTGAGCCTGCTCATAAGCCTCGTGAGCTTTGTCTCAGCGCTGAGTGCAGCAGGAAGTAAGCTACTGGTGGTGATCGAGGATGAAGCCGATAAGAGCAAATACAGCCAGTTCTGGACAGATCTCGAGGGTAAGATGGGTCAAGCTATTGGCGCATGATATAAGTTACTGATCGATGCTATAGATCGAGGCTTCCAAATAACATACAGATCACCAAAGGACACCTCCCTCTCGCTCTTCCAACATGGACTTCCCGCATACTCCCACCTCCTGCTCCTCCCGGTGAAGTCGAAGGGTTTGGGACCTCAGCTCACACCAAACTTCCTCGTCGATTTCGTCAACGGCGGATCGAACGTTCTCCTCGCTCTCTCCTCCGAAACTGCAGTGCCAAGCGCCGTCAGCAGCTTGCTCCTGGAGCTCGACATCAACCTCCCCGCCGATCGAACGAGTCTCGTTGTCGACCACTTTAACTACGATACAAAGAGCGCGTCCGAGAAGCACGACGTACTGCTTTTAAAGAGCCCTGAGTCCACCAAAAAGGGCGTGAAGAACTTCTTCAGCGTTGATGGTTTGGTAGCGCTTCCACGAGCTGTCGCTCAAGTGCTGGGCAACACATCCCCTCTGCTGAGCCCGATTCTCAAGGCGCCAGCGACGTCTTATGTCTACAACCCGAAGGACGAAGCCGAGACCGTCGAAGACCCATTCGCGACAGGATCGCAGATCAGCTTGGTCTCAGCTTTCCAAGCCCGCAACAGCGCACGCTTCACTGTGCTTGGCTCCGCTGGGGCTTTGGAGGACAAATGGTTCAGTGCGAACGTGCAGCTTCCAGGACCAGGCAGCAAGGCCGAGAAGAGCAGCAACAAGGCATTCGCGCAGAAGCTGAGCGCGTGGACGTTCAAAGAGCTGGGCGTGCTGAAGGTTGGCGAGATCAAGCACTACTTGAACGAAGGCAGCCAAAAGGGCGTCGCAAACACAACTGAGGTCGCAGGTCTGGATGTCAACCCATCTATCTACCGCATCAAGAACGATGTGCACTACGAGATTGAGATGAGTGAGTGGGAGATGGACCACTGGGCGCCTTTCCACCCTCCAGCTGGTGACGACTTGCAGCTGGAGTTCAGCATGCTATCGCCTTTCCACAGACTCAACTTGGTACCAAAGGGCCAGACCGCCAACTCCTCCATCTTCGCCGCCGAATTCAAACTACCGGACCAGCATGGAATCTTCAACTTCTTCACCGAGTACAGGAGACCGTTTTACACCAACGTCGAGGAGAAGAGGACTGTGACAGTGCGTCATTTCGCACACGATGAGTGGCCACGATCTTTCGTGATCTCTGGGGCGTGGCCATGGATTTCAGGTATCTGGGTGACTGTTGCAGGGTGGGTTGTATTTGTGGTTGTGTGGCTTTACAGCAAGCCGAATGAGCAGAAGGTCAAGACAAGGTAGACATGGCCAGACATGATTGAATGTATCTGTAGCAGCTACATGTAGAGTTATGAAAAAGCGTTGTACTCTGCAGTCGCTTGGCGACTTTGATTTCTCCGCTGAAGCATCCCATGGTGGGGCTAGCGCCTCCGTGCATAAGCGCGCAAATGGAATGCTTTTGATTGAACTGGGAACAGTTGTAGCCATCAAAAGCAACTCGCGTCTCCAGACCCGGTCTCGCCAGCCGCGCAAGTCGCCAAGAGCATTCGTTCATTACACTACACATGCGACTGAGACGGTGCGGGTAGCTTCGAGGGGCAGAAGATATACAAGGCTGAACACTTCTGATGCCTGGCTCACTAATTTGTGTTTCGAGCAATATCTACAGGCCGCCGTCCCTCAGAGCATGGAGCGAAATCGAGACTCATCAAGCGAGGACATTCCGCAGTCCTGGAACATTAATGGAGACAGCACGTACAGCGCAAATCACGTCAGCGGCAATGCCAAAGCTCATTTTGGTCACGTCTATGGCAACGTCATCCACAACCATCATGCCGAGGAAGACCACGGCAAGGGTGCCATGCGAATGCTATTTGAAACAAATCCACCAGTCGATCGTGCGAATCTGATCCGATCCAAAGGAGCCAGGGCAGAAGGCACATGTCACTGGATACTCGAGCAGCAACAATTCCAGGCCTGGTTGCGTGGTGATCTGCCCACGCTCGCTGTCATCGGTAGCCCTGGAAAGGGCAAAACGCTCCTCGCAGACTACGTCGCTACCAGTTTGGAAACAATGTGCGAGAAGGAAAGTGCGTGGACGATTTCTTTCTTCTGCGTGAGCGGGGACTCGAAACGGAACAACAGCATATCAATACTACGTGGTCTCATCTACGAGTTGTTGTTACAGGTGCCCCGGCTTGAGCAACGACTGACACCATTCTACAAAACCCAAGAATCTTTCAAGTCCCTTCTGACCTCTGTGGACGATATTTGGAAAATCTTCATAGACTTGGCACTGCATTGTGGACAAGACGCTTTGTTTTGTGTTATCGACGGTTTGGACGAGTGTGACTGGGAATCGTCATTGTTGATCGCCCAACGAGCGTTCGAGTGTGCTCAGGAGCACCAAGATGTCCATGGGCACTTCCGACTTCGAATTTTCCTCTCTAGCCGCGAGATCCCGGCTCTTAAATCGATTACCTCCAGAATTGCTCTGGATCCCGACAATGATGGAGAAGTACTTCACGATCTAAAGCAGATGATCTCGCTCCGTATCCTGGAGCTACCAGATCTTTCCAGATTTGAGGACATCATTCAGAACAACATTCTGCAAACAACCTTACTCGAGAAAGCTGATGGAACTTTTCTTTGGGTGGGATTCGCCATGCAAGAACTGCTCGAAGAAGCCAGTACCCAGCATTGCACGTCGGCGTCGTTATTGCGAAGGGTCTCCTCGATGCCCAAAGGTCTGCCGAACATCTACGAAAGGATACTGAGCCAGATACCCCGTGATCGAGAAAATGCATGTGCAACTTTACTCCGATGGGTCGCACTGGCCTTCCGACCTCTCTCGAAAATTCAATTAGCCCAAATCCTCAGCATAGAGCAGAACGCCAATTCATCGATTCTAGATGAGAATGAGGTTCAGGAAGTGTTGACTGCTTGCGCGTCCATCCTCCGCTGGGTTGATGACAAGCTTCACTTTATCCATGAGTCCGTTCGCGATCATCTTGTCGCCAATACCACCGCCACTCCCCGGCGATTCCAGCTGCAAGTTGAGAATGCGCATTTGGACATCATGCACACCTGCGTGAAGCTTCTAGAAGTGGATAACACATCTCAATTTCAAGAGTGTCTCCATTATGCCCATGTCTATGTTTATGACCACGCTCGGCAACTCCCAGAGTCCTTTCACGGCAGTTTCCATTCGCAGCTCTTCATTTGCGCGGGCGAAAACAACCCTCGACTACCCATCCTTTGGTGAGTTGCTCGCTGGCTTTACGGCAGACAAGATGAGCTACCTGATTTTCCAGTAGCACCTCTGCATAAAGCTGCTTACTATGGTGTCATACCCTGGGCAAAAGCGATAATGCTCAGGTATGAACGTCGCTTGCCCTGGTCAAATCTCATCGACAGTCCGGATGTCCACGGCGCTGTATCTCCTCTCGATTGGGCCATTAAAGAGGGCAGGACGGAAATGGTCATGTGGCTGCTTGATTGCGGCGCCACGACGAAACCGTCAACCATTAGTCTGTCAGCTCGATTTGGCAGAGATGACATATTACGCATCCTGATAGAACGTGGCGACGGACTCAATCGGCGAGGCTCTTCGACCAAGTACTCTAAAGAAGTGACTTCACTGCATTTGGCATGCGACAGAGGGTTCACGAGGTGTGTTCAGGTCCTTCTAGAAGCTGGAATGGACCCGAATTCCAGAGACCACAGTGGTCATACTCCGTTGCGCAAAGCTCTCTTTCGATACAAACAGTTTGAGGTATCGAAACAGCTTCTGAAAGGGGGGGCCACCGTTGGGGAGGCGAACAGAGTTGGAGACACATTGCTGCATGAAGCTGCCACATCGTGCGCAGCAAATGCGATGCGGATCCTCCTCGAGTACGGTGCCAGCATAAACCAATTGGATCACGAAGGCAACACAGGGTTGCATCTCGTGACTAAATCGAGCACTCTTGGAATATATGATCTCATCAGGGCCATCGATATACTGCTGCGTCACGGCGCTGCCGTGGATGCATTAGACAGGAATAGGCAGACGGCGCTCGAGCTCATCTCTCAACGCACATTTCCAGACCCTTTGCATGCTATCTTGTGGCTGAAACACTACGGAGCTCGGACAGATGCATTGGACCTGCACGCTAGGATCCAGACCAGCGACCTAGAGTTAGTCACAGAACTGCTC
This sequence comes from Nothophaeocryptopus gaeumannii, assembly GCA_031771865.1. Classification (NCBI taxonomy): domain Eukaryota; kingdom Fungi; phylum Ascomycota; class Dothideomycetes; order Mycosphaerellales; family Mycosphaerellaceae; genus Nothophaeocryptopus; species Nothophaeocryptopus gaeumannii. The sequence continues at coordinate 408,289 of JASISA010000041.1, read as the reverse complement.
AGATGTGACCCGGATGTCAACGGTCGAGATAATTGCGGGCGTACGCCATTAATGTACGCGTGTACCTATGCTCCAAAACTCTGCATTTCCGACCACGAGGAGTTGATAGTCAGGCCTCTACCCCATAACCAACTTTACGGCTGCAATGTTCGTATAGTACGTGTTCTCTTAGACCATGGAGCAGATGTCAACGCCAAAGACAGAGATGGCGACACGGCATTGCTTTCAGCATGCCGTCATCAAGGCGGTATTGAGGTGTTGAGACTGCTCTTCAGGCTGGTCAATAAGTAAACCAAGGAAGCCGCGCACAGACGGCTTACTTACTTGCTAGGTAGCATATGACTTACTTGGCTTGACTTGTGAGTGAATAGAGGGTTACTTGGGTTACTTGACTTGGTTTGCTCGCTCGCGCTAGCCGCACTAGGCATATGAAAGCCGACCTGGTACGTGAATCATTATCCATATCGGGAGTCTTCGAGGAGTGTACGTTGATTCCGAAGGGCATGAAATAGTTGTTATCCTAGTACGGATTCACAAAGTCGCGGATCGCGTCTCTAATCGCGTCGAAGTTGAGGCTCAGCGGATGCAACCGAGCCAATCGGAGCGTCCGGAGAAGGCGGGCACATCCGCATTTTGGGAATCTTAGGGTTGAACGATTGCCCTACACCTTCATATGAAGTCAAGTATACTTGAAATGGCTTACTTATTGACCAGCCTGCTGCTCTTAGACCATGGTGCACTTGTCGATGCCAGGAACAAGTACAACCAGAGCGCGTTGCTCTTAGCTTGCGACCATCCGGGGAATAGTCAGACCGTGAAATTACTGCTAGACTTTGGCGCATCCATAGATGTCTGTGGAACAAGCGCCCTATATAAGGCGGTTCACGGTAATGACCCAGCTATTACCCGGCTCCTCTTAGATCGTGGTGCCAAACCCAATGCCGTTGACCACCTGGAAAGGACCTGGTCCTGCCTTCACCGCGCCGCGGAACTTGAATACGGTTCCGACGTACTCAAGCTACTACTCCAAAATGGTGCTGAAGTCAGCCACATGGACTCCAGAGGCGCTACCTCTCTTCACGTTGCTGTCGAGTATCCCGGAAATGCGGCAGCAGCATTGCAGCTTTTAGACGCAGGTGCCAACGCGAAGGCGCACAACGACGATGGAAAGACTCCTTGGCACGTGGCAGCGTGTCGATCAAGCGCCTTCGCAGTATCCATTACAGATGGTCTGCAATATCAAGACCGGAACAAGGACCATGCCAGATCATTCGAGGAGAACTACATCATCATGTCTGAAATCTTAGCCAGATACGGCGCCGATGCTGAAGCAAAATGGGAAGACAGTGAAGACGCTGGCAAGGTGTATACACCCGCATCCCTCTTCGAGATCGAGCTGTCTGCTCTCAAAGTGATTTTGGGATAATGGCTTGTGTGTGGTTTTGCGGTAAGCCTACTGAAGGTCACGGCTTCTGACATTCTCGTTCAATGGCTTGAATTCGTGGCAATCAATCACCAGAAGAATTATTCGGACCTCGCTCTAGACACAGGTCCCAAAATCGACTTTTTGCCCACGTCCCTGATGTCTCCACCGACTGAAATACGCAAAACTGTCCGCTCCGGTGTCACTCATACTCACATCCTGCCCATTTGCCGTAGCATACACCCCGACAAGAACAGCCGAGCCCGCACCAGCCTGATCGCCCCAGTGGCAGGTCACGAGCCTGGCTAAGGTGTCGCCGAGAACAGTCTCCGAGTTCATTTTGCCGACAGAAGCGATGGAGAAGCGGTAGTGCGTAGTGTTGACTGATTGAACGGTGAGTCGAATGGGCTCATTTGGGTCAGCGTACCACGATTTAGCCAGGGGCTTCGCTGTGGCGTTTGAAGTCGCGTTGGTGGAGCGAAGGACAATATCGAAGAGCCCACCTGCTCCAGCTTTTGGAGAAGAGCTTCGCACAATGCCAATATCGAGATGATGCCACTGTTTGAAGAACATCGTTGCGCCAGCCTCATATCCTGCTTGATCTGGACGAAAGGGCAGGTCGACCGTGAAAGTAAAGAGGGAGTCCGTTTGTCTGCGGCCGACGAAAGCGATGCCGCCGGCTTGGCAATTCAGATTGGGATCAGATGAGTCTTGAACCTCGGTGAGGTTCGCGCGGGAAGGAACGAGTTGCAGAGTCCAAGGATAGCCTGGAGGTGAAAGTCGAAACGCATCTCTCGGAGAATATCGCCAATACAGAAAACGCTTCGATATCTCCGTCTCCGGAGCAAAATCGATGACATCCATGATCAGATACCAACGCTCCTCGCCCTATAGAACCTTGAGGAGCACTCGGCGGCAAAGCCCACCCACTCATCAACCCTTCAACCTGCGTAGCCACCGGCCACTCTCCCTCTTCCCACCTCACCGAAAACAGCGCCGCCTCCCTTCCCATGGGGAAAACCTCATCCTCCGGTCCACTCCTCGTCGTCAACGCCATACCCCACCACTCCCCCCTCCCATCCTGAAAAAGATCTGCATGTCCCATCGTCTGGAACAATTCCGTCGTGTTCACATTAGTCAAAACCGGAGTCTACAAATGGACCAGATATAATCCTTGCCCGAGCGAAGGTTGCCATACGACCAAGTTGTGTGCCGCCTCCCGCGGCGAGGAGGTACAGTAGTAGTATTCATTTCTCTGGTAGATGTGAGGTCCTTCGGCCCAGAGGCCGGAAGAACCGTTCCATATGCTTGTTGGGCAGGAAAGGCTGCCGGAAGAGAGTTCGTTGTTTTGGAGGATGATGCCGGACCAGGTCAGGTATGTGGTTCCATCGTCGTTGAAGAAGAGATCCGGATCGATTGTCTGGGCCGGTGCTTCCCAAGACGAAAGGAATAGACCAAGAACCATCATCATAAGGATCTGCCGTAGTAAATATCGCCCCGTTAATCTCGCTTTCAATGTCGATTCCGGCATACACGCTTGTGAGGTAGAACAGGCCGTCGTGGTACCGCAATTTAGGGGCGAAGAAGCCCCATTGCTGGTCTGGTGTCTGCAGGTTGATATCAGGTAATTGGGCTTCTCGGTTCCATACGTTGCTGATGTGTCGCCAGTTGATCAGGTCTTTGCTTACGTAGATGTGGAGGCCTGGAAAGGCTTCAAAAGTTGAGGACGCGCAGTAGAATTTGTTGTTCACATTGGTACAGCTTGGGTTTGAGTGCCATCCCGGAAGTACTGGGTTGTAATACGTTTGAGTTCCGCTCCTGTTCGATGGCAGCGGCTGTTGTAGTAGTGAGGAAGTAAGCCGAGAGGGCGATGCCACTGAAAATGGTGTACAACTACATCGCTCTCCTCAGTGGGTGCAAGTCAATTTGCAGCGGATGGCGTATTGGACTGAGACGTTGTCATTTGACGACGGACTTTTAGATATGAAGAGATATAGAGTGGATCATACTAAAGGCTGTAGCAACGTCGGATCGAGTGGGCGTGATCATGAAAGTATCCACTTTCAACACTACGACGCTCTTAGCTCCGGAACGTGCACTACTTTTGTCGCATATCGTACATTGGTTTCTACGAGAATTCCGGCTTCTGATCCGCTCCCTCAATAGGCTTGGTATAGCTCAATCGATCACGATTGTAAAACTCCACAGCAATAGGATGGTCTGCAGCGCCGCCGTCGAGACTGCCAGACTTCACGCAGGTCATGTCCGGCATGACTTCGAGCTCGGTGTAGAGGGAAGAGCCACAGGTCGGGCAGAACTGGTCCAGATCATCAGCCTCATCTTCAAAGTTTGTGCATGTTCCTCTCGTACCCAATGCTTGTTGATCTTTCCGCTCGCCCCCACGGCATCATAGTCCTTTGGAAAGCCCAGAGTGACCTTGAACGAGTCGCGAGGAACGACGACATTGGAGGTGTAGGCCGCGCCTGTCCACTTTTGGCAGTCCGTGCAGTGGCAGAGGGCTGTGACCGCGGGTTCGCCGGTGTACTCGTAGTGGATTTGACCGCACATGCAGGACCCTTTCGCCATGTCGGACGACTGAACCTTGTAAAATGGGAAGATCGGCTTGTTGTTAATGTGCTGGGTTTTGAAGAATTCGGATGAAACAAAAGCGCCTGAGCAGATTCAGAGCTGCTCTCAACTCCTCTTGTACCTACCGTGCGAACGCTCCAGGCGACATTCAGAGAGCAATTACCCCTCAACTTATGGTTGACTGCCTGTCCTGTGACAGCTTTAGATTGAGATTACAGTGTCCACGTGCTCTGTTGGCAGACGCGGTCTGCTCAGATAGGCATGAGATTTCGGAGCTCTGTCAGCTGCAGCAGAGGGGCAAGGCGATCCTGTTCGGCTGGATGGAAGCAGCTTTGTATCCATATTCAGCGGAGAGCGGAAGATATGTGAGAGCAGACACAATGTTGAGAAAGGGATGAAAGAAGAGGAAGCAATTGATACAGTCCCGTCTGTTATGTCAGCTCTGTAGGGCACGGTCCATCAAGGTGAATGTCGCCATCGCAGGACGATGTATATTTCGACCTCACCGGGCTCAGATTCCATCGATTCCATCAATTCCATACTACCGGAAGCCATCGTAGTGATATTTGTTGGGTGCAGATTACGAGGACATCGAGTAATTATCAATGTGATGGTACAGAGGCGAAATGGTCACGAATATCACTTCGGAAGCGAGTTGCGCTTGCCTGAGGCCTTCAAGGGGCTTGGCGAGCTTGACAACAACACCCAACGCGTGTGAACAAGGACCACTTCAACATCAACATGGACGCCACGAATACTCCATGATCCTGTGAAATATCTACTGAGCCTCGATATAGGGTATACCAGTCAACTTGAACGTCCGCTTCTCCAGATCAGGCTTGAGCTCGAACCGATTATGCGGATCGTCCTCACCATCCCTGTTCGCAACATTCGATCCAACATGTCTCGCGTTCGGCCAATGCGTAGTCCCAACGAACCTCTCGAACGCGTTCTTCTTCCTCTTCATATCAGTAGGCAGAACAGACCATGGTCAAACCAGCGCTCTCCAGAACGCTCCTTTTACGATCATCTTCACAATTTTCGTACTATCACAACCTGTTCAAGATGGCATCGTCAACGCCCTTCCGGATCATCATTGTGGGAGGAGATGAGCTCCAACACACTACGATCGAACTCTTCTCCGCCCCAGCATGCTAAATGATTTAGGTATCGCCCGTCTTTCAGCAGCAATCGCCCTTCGAGGACTCAATCGCCAGATCACAATATTGGAGCAATCTCGGCTCCTCACTAAGATCGGTGCATCGGTCTCGTTACAGCCAAACGCTTCGAGAATGCTCACCGAACAATGGAAGCTGAGCGATATCGAGCTCAGTGTAGCTAGAGGAATGATCGATCGAGGCTTCAGAGTCTTCAACACAGAAGGCTAAATGGTCAATGAGATCGCTCTCCAAGGCGGCAAATAATGGACAGGAAGAGGAGAAGCAAAGTTCTTAAACAAGAGAGAATACCTCACTTCCCAGTCTAGCTTGCTTTAGAGTATCTGATCGATATATTAAAACACCAGACCACTAAAGATCCAACAATCGACTTTCCCCGACGGCGAGAGGCGACGTGAGCAAAGTCCCAGCCAGCGAAAGACGAGTTATGTCACTCTGTCAGATATGTGACAGCGAAGACTTCTTGCTTCATGTTTGCTGTGTAGGTCCGTTGCTCACCTCTCCCCTTTCACGCGTCCGGCAAGCGCGCTAGCCGTCGCGACAAAGGAAAATTGTTGAGGTTGAGGGGCTTTGTAAATTGTTACATAGCTTGGGTATGGAGTTTCTGGTTGTAACTCCTGAAGACTTCTCTGCGTCATGACCACTTACCACGCGGTGCACCTCCTATACAGCCAATCCATCAATAGTTTCATGGCGTATGCAAGAATCCAGGTGGTCAGGGAAAGGAGAAATGCAATTGAGGGTCTCTCTTCATAAGGGCGATGTAAGTTGCCTCGCACTGTCGTTACCCCAATGATACTGCACAGAAGATAGGCGAGGATCGGGTGGAAGGAAGCAGAGGAATAATGCATCTACAAGTCTTCCACAGACCATCACTATCTAATTTCAGAAGTAGCCTCAAGGCAAAGCTACTTCCTTCAAACTGGATATACATTTTGAATCGAATCAAAAATGCTGTTCCGTACGCTTAGAAAGTAATTCATCTCTCAAAATCATGAGTTCATACAAAACAACAAATAAACAATCCATCATCTCTCGTCATTTGTGCAAGTCGTATTTGAGCAGCTTTTCGCCAGCCAGCCTGTGCCGTTTCCAGACTCATGCAGTCGCCAACCAATATGATGAGGTATCTGCCAACAATGCAGTCATGTGTATAAGCGACTATAGTTTATTTCTTGCATGACGGTGGTCATTCCGGTGATGCATCACATGCTCATGCGCTCGTGCCTCAGGGCTCGGTCCGCGCTTATAGTTGTCGGCGGTAACGGTAACGACTTGCGTCACGTACGCCACGTGATTTCCGGCGCCATAGGTAGGGATAACAGCAACGGAAGTCGTGCTGGGCTTGGTGGATGTCGCAAACGTCGTGGAAGAGCTGGAGCTAGAATCGCCGTTCCCACTCGGCGTGTCACTTCCATCGTCGGAGCTGATGTATCCTGATCCAGAGCCTGAGCTAGCGGCTGAGCAACTATCCGTAGAAATACCCAGAGCGGCGACAGCGAACTTGGTAGCTGGGCTCTTGGTTTGAATTGGATTGCATCCGGGAAGGTACTTGCCCGGATTGGTGACATCCTCTTTGTAGGTGACCTTGAGTTTGCAGTCTGCAGTCTTGGTGGAAAACTTCTTCATGTTCGGGCAGGTACCGATGTCCTCGTTTCCGTAGTATGGTTGAGGGCACTGCTCCAGCAGGGATGGGATAGCGCCCTCATCCCAGCCATTGAAGAAGTCGGTGTGCCAGTCGTATCCAGTAGCGTCACCTTGGGCGAGAACGAAAGTATCGGGCTTGATTTGATCAACAACCTTGTGCACGTCGAACTGATTCTCGACAAAGATGTGTGGGAGACGAATCGGGTGAGAGCTTGGGCACGGCCCGCCTTGGATATCACCCTCAGGATAGGAGACATGCGCAGTCGGCTGGCTTTGATCAAAATCGTTGCCATTCCAGCAGTGAGGGAAGTGAATAGCGCCGTTGAAGCCCGGGTAGGCATCGCAGTCGCTGACGCCGGTAGGGAAACCGCCATCGGTGCCTTGATTGCTGCTACTGCTGCTGTGGCAAATCCACTGAGTTATGTTCTGTCGTTGACCCTCTGCTGCAGTGCGTAAAGACTGATCGCCAGAAACCATGCGGAAGCCTTTAGGGAACTCGAAGGGGCTGCGCTTCTCTTGCTCATTTGCTCCAACGTCGCGGTAGTAAAGTTTGTGTCCGCTGGTGGGAATTCGGAGGTAGCCAGAACCATCGGCGGCCTCGGCAAAAAGGGACGGATGCCAGTAGACACTCTTGTCCGCGCCGTTACCTTCACCAGCAGCATTGCCAACAGTAGTGCATTCTGAGTTCTGGAGGTCATCGTAGCTCATGTCTGGGCTCATATTGCTTGCTCCGAAGATTTGGTGAGTGTGGGCTGAAATCGTGCCTGGAAATATGATAGAGTCCATTCGTTCAACGGCGGTATCATCGCCACCGGGAGTGTACATGACAAACTGCGCTCCCATCGCAGTTGAGGCCATCATAGCTGCCGAAGCAGCAAGAATCGTGTTCGTAAACATGGCGCTCAGCGCTGTTGCCCTCACTTGTGCTGTGGTCGTTGAAGCCCTTTGTCGTCTTGTAATAAATGGAAGGGGCAATCGAGCCTCCTGAAAGAGAATGATATAGTGAATGTGTGCTCTGGTAAAGAATGACTGTCGGACGAGGCCGCGTGACGACTGTGGTGTTTTCTCGGGTGAGGTTACAACAGGGAAGGTAAAAAAGAATGACAGCTGAGCCGACCTGGACCCCGATGGTGAAGAATGAAAGCGAAAGAGCAGTGTAACGAAAACTGAGTGCCACGACAACCTACCAAGCCTCGAAAGACGTGGCCATTACAATCTTATAGGCCAAGACGCACTATTCACAACGAAAAGCCCCTTGGCGGCGTTCTTCGAACAGGAGGCCTTGTAGGAGATTGGGGCCATGTTGCATGCGACAGTAGGCAGAACGCCTGTTTCTTTCGGGAGTCGCTTGATCCAGATTGGTTGCAAGGTGAGCAAAAGTGGATACGGATGCGTTCTGACAGCTGTGATAAGAAAGGTGAAGTACCATGTGCCGACGGGCGATCGTTTCATCTGGCGGTCTTGGGAGGGGGATCTGGGCGGCTCGCCCACTGACGGGATCCGAACGCAGCCACAGCGGCCGGAAGCAAATTCGAGGAGAGCTTGGGAGTAGGAGTTTTGTTCGGTCTGCCGAGAGTCGATGTGAGCGCTAATGCAAGGCACAAGACTCCTTGGAAGCGCAATTGGCTGAGAGATGCGTGCTCCTGACAAGGCTGAGAGTCTTGGAGCTTGAAACGGCCATCGTGAGTCTCTGTGTTGTCTGGTTCAGTTCTCTGCGCGTGGATGAGACTTGGGCGGCGTGCGCTTGTCGATGCTGTGAGACTTGGAGTCGGTTGTCGCGTGGTGATCCGTATGTGGTCAGCCATATATAGACGCCTTCGTCGTGAGTGTAGCATTTCGGGACAATCCTGTCGCTTTGGAGGTGTTGGAGGAGAGGAAGGGAGAGGAAAGAGGGCGCCAAGTCGTCAAAGGAAGGTTGTTGCATCGGCCCCAACCCGATGCCTCGGCGTCCGCGTGTCTCGAGCCGTCTGTGCTGGGACTGCACGTGGGAGATCCCTTCCCAGTTCCATGAACCTGGATCATCAACACGATTGACATTGCTGCGAAAACCTTCCATTATCTGAGGTGCGGTTTCACCCGTACCCGATTTCCGTCAATGTTTGTTGTAGCAGTCACCTCGTCTCACGCAACCTCATCAATCTTCCCGCATACCATGGCATCAGCGGCTGACATGGCGGCCCGAGTGATTGATTGCTCGCCTATTGACGAAGAAGTAACAATGTGCCCTCAGCTGAGCCTCAGCTGAGGATGCCGTGCGACCTTGTAAGCAGTTCCATCGAAGCTGAATGATATCAGTCTCGTCAACGCTACCTGCAAGCCGGCACCAAGCCCATAGACTGCACAGCAGATCACCTGGCAGATCCTCCACACCATCACCATTTACTTCACACTCCCCAGCTCACCCATGAGCTCACAAAGCGATCGAATCAATTGCGGTAGATTCTGCCTCGTCTCATTCGGGTAGTTACCCGCAAAGACGCCAATCCCCACAGCCATCACAGCACTCGGGTTTAGCAAGTCGCAGACTTGGGACTCTTCAGCTCCAGTCCTTGCTCGTGGGCGATCGTGTTCTTGATGCAACCGTAAGCGAGTCCTGCCAACACCCGTCACAAGAATCGCATCCGCGCGGCTATTACTGCAATCATCCAGAAAACACAACTCGTCTTGCTTTCCCACAACCCCAACATCCCCCTGCCGCCTCCTCTTATCACTCCACATCATAGCCCTCGCCCAAAGCACCATGACACCATGGTAAACAATCAACGCATCCGTACCCCTCAACTGATAAGGACTCACCTCCCTCGCCAATCTCACAATCTGACTTGCATGCTATATCGCACTCCGTGCCTGTTTCGTCCGACTCCAACTTTGCAGTTCTTGATATGCGCGATGAGCTTCCATCTCGCCGCATTTACCTGCGAAGCGCGTGGCTTCGTCCGGGCTGACGTGGAGGGACATCATGAGGAATTCGTCGAAAAGCGTCGTGACGGTGAGCCATGTTTAAAGGGTAATGCGGGCGGTTTGGAGGGATAGGTAGAGTTTTTGGTGGCGGTTTTGGAGCCAGATTTTGGTGGAGGGGTCTTCAGCTGATGCGAAGGGGCTGTTGACGGTGAAGGACTGTTGGTAGTTTGTGCTGCTAGACCATAGCGGTGGACTGTTCGTGCGATTTGAACGTCTATGTGTTCTGGAAGGCAGTGGAGTGGTTATGGGCCTACGAGGAGATCTTGGACAGATAAAGCTGCGTGCTTGTCGTTTGAGGCGCTCTCGCCAACGTGTGCCAATTGCCAAAGCTCTGGAGAGGGTGCTAGCCACATGTCCCGGCGGGCGGGTAGTGGTAGAGAGCTCGGCGTACGAGATTAGTGGATTGCGCACGGTGGTGACGGTGGAGTAGATGTCATGCTCGAAGAGGTGAACAAGTCTGTTCATTGTCAGTCGTGTTACGATAGTGCATCCAGGTCGCGACTCACCTCTTGCATGATTCTTGTTCCATCCACTGTCTCCGCTTAGCCTCCAAAGCATCACCGTCGTCAGCAGCTGTGGGTTGTACTTGGCTGTACGCTGCTCTGTCAAACTTGACAGCACGTCGGAGAGCAGTCACCAATGGCTGCAGGCTATGCTCCGCAATCTCCATCTTGCTCCTGTAAACACAGAAAGCAGTGCTGTCAACCCAGATCATACAAGCTTGCAGGTATTGCAAGTCCCGACAGACGCTGTTGTCATCTTCGATCAGGCAACTCAGCGCCACGCGGACGATCTCGAGGAGTACAAGGCCTGTTCCCGAGACAGGGGAATTCCGAAGCAGACGCAGCCTGCTGCAATTAGAGCTATCAAGAGTTCTGGGCGAGAGCGTTCAGAATCGAAGGCGTAGGGGTGTAATCAAGCATCGGTCTCCATTCGCTTCGCGAGATTTACTTTCAAGCAACCGAAGAAGAGATCGAGAACAACCCAGACGTCATGGCCGAAACCAAACCTGTTCGGATGTCTGAGAGACCCGCTTTCGACCTGACCAAGTATAAGCCGAGGACGATCTGGTCAGATATGAGAGTCTTCGTCAACAAGCCGGACTGGATAGAAGGGTAGTACACTTTCTACTGCACTTTCGAGATCCTCCTTTTTCCAAACGTGTTCTCGGCGTTCTGCTTGAATGGTCTGACCCTTGGCGTCAATATAGCCCTCGGGACAAACTACGGCACCATTGTCACCAGTGCTCCCTACGACTGGCCTGAGAAATCCGCATCGTATGTGACTCCAGGCCAGATGGTGACAGCTCTCGTAGCCCTGCCGCTGCTCGGAAACGGGAGCGACTGGGTCCTCAAATGGCGAGCACGCCGCAACGGAGGAGTGCACGAGCCAGAGAACAGACTGCTTCTGCTTTGGATACCAATCAGCATCGGCGTGATAGCGAGCATGATACATGGACAAGCCGCTCAGCACCCCGAGCAATAACACTGTTTCGCCATCGTCTGGTCTTATGCTGCATACTACTTCGCATTCATTGGCGCCAACATTGCAGCGATCACCTACTTACTCGATTCATACCCTGCCAGAGCCGCGCCAGTCTTGGTTGTGATCACGGCAATGCGTGGCTTTGTATCTTTCGGTAACAGCTATGGCGTGGCAAAGTTCATCGCGCATTTTGGTTATGATGGATCGTTCGGCGCATACGCTGGCTTGATTGCGGGATTCGAGCTGCTGGGAATTCCAGTCTTCCTGTACAGAAAGAAGATCCGCGAGTTCACAGGGAGGTGGGCGACAAAAGAGCGCTCTGGAAGAGGGTCTATGGCGCATTGATCGGAGATGGTAATCATGAGCTGAGATTTGTCGAACCTGGGTGTAAGAGCTGTCGATTTATGCCGAATCTGGAGGAAACGCTCCGTATATTCCCTGCACCAAGATGCGGTATGATAGAGTGGAGACATTTTCGTCGTGATAGATCACACGTTGGGAAACGCCTGCGTTTCGCTGATGAGCTGATCCCAAAACATCCAATCCATGTTAGGATCCTCGCCTGGGTTCAAGACATCGAAATTGGTTGGGAAGCCCCAAGGAATGCCATGGTTCAGGTAATGTGCGATTGGAATGTCATCCAAGCCTTGAGGCGCTGCTGGGTCGAACGGGTTACTTGGAGGTGGCTTGGGGGTTTCGGTAGGCTGTCGAGACATTTCTTTTCGACTAATCGCAGCTCGGAGATCCGTAATGAACTGCGGTTCAGGTCGATTTGACGGATTGTTGAGTCGCGTGGCATCCCAGGACTTTAGTGTGACTCGACCAAGCGCCAGATCGATGGACCTCCGCCCCATGACGAGCTCTTCGTGACAGGAATAGACGTGAGCAATCTTCGACCAAGCCTCCTCCACTTCCAGAACAGTATCTTTGCGACGGACCTCTCCCATTACGAAGATTAGGGGATCCCACTGGAAGAATGCCTTGAGATGCCACATAAAGCGCCTGAGATTGGTATTTTCGTGTATGGCGATGTCAAGATCCAGTACCTTGTTCGCAAGCGCATATAGCTCCTTTCGCTCTTCTGCACTTGCGCCTTCGACTTTGACTCTGCCTAGGCGAACACGCAAGCGCGCAGATGAGAGTGCTCCTCGAGCCATGGCCATGGCCATACAATGGATTGGGATGGAGATATCGCAATAACGTAGGTACTTCTCCTCCATGACCGACTCCATATCTTGAAGGGCCTTGTGGATTACGGGAAGGTCTTGCGCTTCCCAGAGCTTGGCCCAATTGCCCAGTACCTGCGGTAAGATCAGCCAGAAATGAAGAGAATTGGGATAAGTGACTTACAGGCTTGGCTTTCTGGTGGAAGCGACCGATCTCAGACCTGCAGAGACAAAAGATCATATCAGTCGCTCCCTTCCGCTCCACAACTGGCGTGTCCATGCCCGGCCAAATATCCTCGTCGTTGATGTTGATTGGTGGTTTAGTGTCCCAGGAATCCGCGGTAATTGCGATGCCTGTGCCAGAGAGCTGACCAGACAGTCCATCTAGTGGAAGCATTTGCCAGAACAGACGTCTGCGCATTTGCACGTCGAAAGCGTTGAGCCCAAGCTCTTCACCATCACGGTGAAGCCCCATTCGCTGTCCAATGCGAATGGCGATGCCGGTGAGAATCCAGAACGTATGAGGATCATAGTTGTTGCGGACAGAGAGCAGCAAGATTACGTACGCCTGTAGAACAGTCATGTTGGTAGTTCGCAAGAAGTGGGCTGATACAAGTGCCTGCCGAACGGCAGTATGAAACCTCTTCTGCATATTAGGCCATTGTCTACCGAAAAGCTCTTCGCATTCCTTGTCTGGTGTAGAAACCAAGGCGAAGTGATAAATTGCGAATACGAGACATTCCTTTTCTTTCGGGATACCACTAGGGTTGGTGGCTGAACGCTGCATGAATTGTTCGGCAGTGGGCAAATGGAGGATCCTCGTGATGGGGTCTACACATCGTATGTACTGCTTCCACAGCTTCATAGCTATGTCATACGTAGGATGTGAGTCCAAAAGATTGACCGAAGTGGGTGTCGTTGGTGAGAAGAAGGCAGCTGATGCCGGATCCAGAGGTCCTGCCGAGTCTGGGGCTTCTTCGCGTTCGTCGTACTCTGGAAGCTCTTCATCAGACGAAAGATGGAGGTCTTCTCCAAGACTGTGCCAGATGTTCGAGTCAACGTAACGCGATTTCCCGCCTGCCCTTCGAACAAGTGTCCCTGTTGCACGCTTCTCGTTGGTCTTAACCGTAGTAAAGACGTTTGGGCCAGCACCAAGGCCACGAGAAGCATTGGTAGCGGGGGTCTCGTCGGGTGAGCCCTCGCCATCTTTGGAAATGATGCCATGGTCTCTCAAAAGCTTCTCGTAATGTTCGAGCCGCTCGTGCAAGTCGTCCACTGGTTTCCGCTTCTTCTTTCGAGGAGCAGGTTCCTGATAATAACAATCGAGACGCCCGCGACGGCAAGCCGAGCACTGTGACACCGTCAGTGGGCTAGAACAAGGAACATCTTTGAATCGTTGGGCATACTGGGGCTGGCGTCTTGTCGCATTTCACCTTCCTTTTCGCGCATGTAACGCATGTGTAAGGCATAAGCGGGACATGGCTGGCGCCATTCTGTTGTGCTGGTGCCACGTCGCTGGCTGGAGCGATTGGTACAAGTTTTGGAGGCGCCTGATTTGACGAAGGGGTGGCCTTCAAGCCCTGCGACGCGTGGGAGTCCTTGTCGTCCATGCTGGGGCGGTTTTGACTTCGAAGCGAGTGTGATCCTGGTCGTGCCAGGGAGAATGCTTATTGCGCTATCATGCTTGATGTCGAATCTTGTTCGAACAAAGCCAGAGTAGAGTGAGCAGGGAGATGAGATACACTTCAATCGAATGATGATGCCTACAAATGTGGGAGGAGGAGGAGTTCCTTCAACGTGTCTTGCATTCAGCGGGCGCATTCGCAAGGCAGAGAGTGGATCGAAGAAGGAGTGGCCTTAGCGGGCCTTTCCGAGCTTTGTCAGCGCCCGAGGTAGAGGCATGACACTGGGACAACTCCTCCCTCGAATCTCGACCGACGACAACGACACGACCATGGTACTCATGGCTATCAAACACTCTTCCTTGGTCGGTCTTGTCGACGTGAATAATTTGTCTATCCGATATCAGCGTCAAGATGCCAAGGCGGCCTGGCCTATGATGCGCGACGAACAGGTAATCGGCGAGCGCTTTAACATACACCTATGGAGGGTTGTCTTCACGGGTCTGGTGATGGAAGGTCACAACTACATGGCGAGCGTAGTCAGGCTCAAGAGCCGTCACATTCAACGTAGCTCAGTCAGGCAAGTCATAGAAACATCTTTAGCACTGATAAGCTACAAGATAGGCCGTCGGCCCAGAGGCATCCTGCCGCCGTCTACTGGTGTAGAGGTATCTTCTTGACGAGTCTTTGCTAGTCTCTTCCTCTCTTACCGACAGCAGACTCTCACGTATCATGGCTGATGAGGCATATGACTTGTTGATCTTGAACGGAGTTGTTGTGAGAGCGGAAGAGATTAGAGAAGCAGACATTGCTATCACAGGAGAAACGATAGTTGAGATCAGAGACCGCGGAGGCTTTCAGCATGCTCAAGCAAGCAAAACAATTGATGCAGAGGGCGGCTGGGTAACACCAGGTGGCATCGATGCCCACGTTCATTTGCAGGAGCCTCAGCTGTTCGGTAAAGGGAGATGTGCCGATACTTTCGAGAGTGGCACACGATCTGCCATCTGTGGCGGAACAACTACCATCATCGCATTCGCACCGCAGGCAAAGACTGAGAACAGCCTATTGAATGTGCTGGAAGCAACACATGCCAAGGCCAACGGAACATGCTATTCCGACTACTCGTTCCATTTGCTCGTTAGCAACCCTTCTGAACATGCACTTTCTGAGTTCCCTGCTTTGAGAGAGGCTGGGATCTCCTCGCTCAAGATATACATGACCTACGAAGCGCTCCAGCTCAGCGATGGCCAGATTCTCGACGTCTTGTTGGAGGCTCGGAGGAACAGGATCACAACTCTCATCCACGCTGAGAACAACGACATGATCGTGTGGATGACCAAACAACTGGAGGCTCGAAAGCTGTTCGCCCCGAAGTATCATGCAACTTCACACCCGACTATGGCAGAGATCGAGGCCACATATCGAGCAATCTGCTTGAGCGAATTCCTTGACGTGCCGATCCTGCTAGTTCACGTTTCTTCTCCGGCTGCGGCAGAACACATCCGGACAGCTCAATCAAGAGGTCTGCCAATTTTCGCGGAAACTTGTCCGCAGTACCTTGTTCTCACGAAGCACGACCTTGACAAACCTGGCTTTGAAGGAGCGAGGTGCGTGTGCTCGCCGCCGCCCAGGGAGAGCGAGACAGATCATGAAGGAATCTGGAAGTGCATACAGGATGGTACTTTCACTGTCCTCAGCAGTGATCACTGTCCGTTCCTGTACGACAACAACGAGACGGGAAAGAAGACATGCATCACGGAAGAGCATCCCGAGGGTCGATTCAAGCTGATTCCCAACGGCATTGCGGGGGTGGAGACGCGATTGAGTCTGGTGCTCAGCGCCAATCGCCTGGATCCAAGGAAGTTTGTCGAGGTTACGAGTACCAATGTCGCCAAACTGTATGGCCTATACCCGCGGAAGGGAACCATTGCTCCGGGCAGCGATGCGGATATAGCGGTCTGGTATCCGCAGGGGAGGCTACCGCCTTTGGTGTTGAGAAACGAGATGCTGCATCACAATTGCGACTATACTCCTTACGAGGGTAAGAAGCTCTCGCAATGGCCAAGATATACCATCCTAAGAGGCAGAATTGTCTGGGACAAAGATGGTAATGGCCTGCTGGGGAAAGCGGGTTACGGTCAGTTTCTGCGAAGAGAGCCAAGTTGTCTCAAAGGCAGCCTGAGCGAGGACGACTGGGACATCAGAGGCTTCTAGTTCATGCAGAGTGCGATATCTGGAGACACCTCGCTGTCCTCCAGCCAAATAAGGAGTACTCGGGACAAGCCGATGCATTGACCAATAATGACTGTGCAGATTCGCGTTACGCGCCCGCCCACGCCCTCTTTCACACCTGAATGTCGTGACATCAACACTACGTCCCGCAGACCTGCCGACATCCATGTCATGTCATAATGTAGACACACTGCGAGCACAAAGACCGCTACAAAGGCGTGCCCAATCCGTATATGATGTCTACCACACGCGTAAGTTCACGTCTTCTCAACATTTATAGACCAGCTTTACGACTTCAATTACGAACCACCAACCGAGCTTTCTCGACAACAATCGTGAATATGGGCAAAGATTCGAAGATGTCAAAGGAGCTGCCAAAGCACCAAATGGTGTACTTTCCAGGTCTCACGAGCGAGGTGAGAGCCTTTGGACAATTCCGCAAGGTCTTGCACACCGGGCTGTACAGCCAGTTGGTGTCAATGGAGATTCCAGTGGGAGGAGACATTGGGGATGAGGTCCACACAGTTGATCAAGTCCTCCTCTTCACCAGTGGAGAAGGAGAGGCTGAGGTCGCTGGCAAGAAGCAGGTAAGGGCGGCGTCCAACGACTTGTTCACGAATAGAAGCTGATAGGGATAGGCCGTGAAAGCATCCGACGTCGTAATTGTGCCCGCTGGCACCCAGCATCAGTTCATCAACACCTCCAAGACACAGCCTCTTGAGCTTGTCACGATCTACTCGCCCGCCGAGCATGATCCTCAGACCGTTCACAAGACGAAGGAAGAGGGCGATGAAGAGGAGGAGTCGGGCAAGGACGAGGCTCCTGAATGGAGCCACCAGTCCAAGGACTATAATGAGAAGCGTGGAGACGTGAAGGAGAGCGGCGGCCCGTACGAGGGTGGTGACGATGGCAGGCATAAGAAATCGTGAGGTATCACTATGCTGAGTGGACTGTACAATAGAACGAAGTTATGACCTCGGCGAACACCGAATGTATTCTTTACTTTGCTTTCTTTCGCCAATGCCTCAAAGCAGAGGCCAACGTCTCATTCACAGCCTGCGCCATGTCTTGCACAGCGAAAACGCCCGAGGCCGCCACACGATCCTGGCGAGCTCCAGCTGCAGCTCAGCGTATTCGGCTTGGCCTGAACCAGGGTGTTCGACGATTCTCAATGGCTCGACCACACCACCTCTCACTTAAGTTTCACTGCCTCGCGAGAATGAGGCAAAGCATTTCTAGCGAAGAAGTACATACAAAATCTGACAGCAACATTCGAGGCCGCCAGCGCTCTTCACAAGTACCGGTGACCAAGCCAGAACACCCGATCTACTACGTCTCGCCCTTGCGCAGCCTTGCAGGAGAGACAGCCCACTGCGCATTCAGCTCCAGCGCCTAAGGCTCTCCCCACTGACAACGCAATAACTAGCCTGCATCAGACCGCATAATGGCGTCGTGGGTGTAAGTCTTCTGTTTCTAGCCTTGTTCTCGCCACTTACAAACACCCTCACTGATCATACCAAGCATTGAATATATCCAATATCTGGCGGACCAGAGTATGCAACAACCATGGCACGAGCTGAAATCCTGGAGTCCGATAAAACTGGATGCGCTGGGTCTTATCACCTTGCTCGGAGCTGAAGAAGTCAATCAGACGATTGGGACGCTGCAACGACGACGATATACGGAGTTTCTACCACTATTAGCAGCATTTATAATTGCTGGAGATCGATACAGATTTGAACAGCCTGGGTATTCGCTTTACAACTTAACCGATGGGATACATACGACGGAGCTGAAGGGCTGGTTTACGAGGTGGTTGAATGCCCAACACATTCGAAATGCGACGACTGTGTTTCGATGGCAGGTTGATGGACCCAGACCGAAGCACTTCTCTCACAAAGTGCAACTTATCGCGCCTCTGATCAGCTTCCTGGCTGTGGCTCCTCTTCTGGCGTTTACAATCACTATGGGCGACTGGTACGGCATGGCTGGCACGATATCCATCATCGTCTCAGTCGTATTACGGAAGATCATGCTATGGCAAGCCAGGAACGGACTCAACAAAATCGCCGCACCAGAGAAAGAACCGAAGGACCTCCCATTCTCCCGCCCAATAGACGAGAAAGAAAAGTCCTGCCGAGTCGACTCCTACGCCCGTGAACTCCACCGCGAAACCTCCCAACCCATGCCCGACAGCGTCGTAACCTGCCTCATAACCCGAGCAGACGGCCGCATGGTCACCATGTACGCACCACGAACCGTCCTCTCGACTTTCGTCCGAGACATCGAACTTGCCTACCCGCATCTCTACAAGTCCATGCGTCTCCTCGGCTGGGCTTCCTTCGGCGTCATAATGGTCACATTGGGCATGTCCTCCCTCTTCACGCAGATCTATACAGTCGCCCTGCTCATCATATCTACATACGCAATCTGCCACGACTTCGCCTTCGACACCGGCCGCTTACGCATGTCCCACCACAACCACGACGGAACCAAAGACGCAGTCATTCATATGCCCCTCACATCTCGCTTGTCCGTAACGCAACTCAACCCTGCCGCAAAACATCCTATCACCGAGGAAAATATGGATAAAAGAATGTGGGCATATGTTCGTGTTGAGCCGACTGAGAAGCAGGAGATGATGCTGAAGCATTGGAGTATGTTGCCGTTTGATGGCGTGCCGTGGTACGTCAGTTATGAGAAGGCGAAGGAGGAGTGGAGACAGAAGAGGGCAAAGCAGTTGGCGAGGGATGAGGCGTTGAGGTTGGCTGGTGCGGTGCCGACGATAACGGGGAGGGGGAGTATGAAGAGCAGTATTGGCAGTGGGAATTCGAGTATTTCTACGACGCCGGTGAGTCCGTTGTCGCCGACTTGAGGAAGGTTCTGTCGTTGAGAGGCGTTAGGGCTGGCTGGCATGAAAATAATGATACCAACGCGCATTGACAATTCGTTTCAATGTACAATTCAAAGCTTGTCTTCATCTCAATTATCCAAAAGTCATTGAGTGGCCGCGGCTGTATTCCAGGTTCATTATGGGCTGGAGACATTCATTTCTGGCTGTATCAACCTTGTGTACACCGCCCGCAGCAGTTCTCGCACTGCATCGGACTCTCACATCAGCCGAGCCGCCTGTATCCCGTGACACCAACAATCCACGCAGCACAGGCATGGCGGTGTAGACTGCTTCTTTCTCTACAACCTCATCTCCAACACCGTCCCCGGCCACTCCTCCCCCGCCACAAAATCCCTCACCACCTCAAACCCCTGACTCTCATAATACCTCACCAGCTTCCTGTCATTCCCCGCAAAACAATCCACACATATCCTCCCCACCCCAATCTCCGTCGCCTGCTCTTTCGCATACTGTATCAAAGCCGACCCAGCACCCGCCCTTAGAGCGCTCGCGGCTTCGCGGTTGGACATGAGATAGCTTAGGTAGAGAAAAGGTTCGTTGTCGTCTTGATCGGGGAGGATACCTAGATCCCTCACGTATTCTGCACTCTTCGCCTCAAGTACCATTCCTGCTACGGGTAATCCATGCGTCGCGTCCGCATTTCCTAAAGCCGTCTCAGCTTCTGCTATGTAGGCGCGACACCATTCTGTATTTAATTGTTGGCCATCTTTGCTCTCGCTGCGACGGACCCATTCTGTTGCTCGAGCGGGGGCGTTGGGATGTGTGGTGCGGAAGGGCTCGCTGCCCCATTGGGAGGAGGAGCCGATGCTGTTGAGCCAGGTGATTTGAGATTCGATGAAGTCGATCAGGCGGGTGTCGTCTTCTTTGGAGAGGGAGGCAGGGCGGATTAGGAAGGAGGTCATGCTGGATTCGTGGTGTAACTGATTTTGCTGTTTTGTTCGTACTGCGTCCTTGACCTGGTTCTCGTATGGCAGGTTAGAAGAGTGAGTGAGTAAGTACACCTACGTTTTTGATATGCCCTCGTGCTGCGTGTGAATAAACAATGGCTAACTACATCATTGTCGATGGTTTGCTGTCAATCTTCGCCTCGCTAGGCGTAGTTGCCTACCAAGCGAGTCGTGGAACACACTGTGTTGCTTTGCATAACTTCGATCACCCTCACGGGCCCGGACAAATTATTAAGACAAGCGGTGGAATGAGCGGCTTTGAAACCGCAGCCCAGAGCCACGCAAACTGTTGGCGATTGGAAAACAACAGAGCATTGCCAGGGCAAGGTTCTTCGGCCCCAGCATCGGACCAGTGAGCTTGAATCCTTCAAGCCTTGCTCAGACGTTTTGCGGGCCATCTGCTTGGCTGGCGGAGACCAACATCTGCGTCGTTATCATCACCATGGTAGACCTCATCTGTTTCCCCCCACCGCCATTCCACGATGAAGCCCATCGACCTTTGCGCGACGGCCGACGAATATGCGTCGTATGGATGTGGAACCTTACCCGGACAAGGTTCTGGCGGGGCGGCTGAGGTGAGGTGTTTCTTAGCAAATCAATAGGCTCTGGATCGGGTCCAGCCGGGGAGGTTGCGAATAGCAAGCACGATGTCACACCTTCACCTGAATGGCCAACCTTCTCCAACAGAGGTAACATCAAATCGGCCTCGGCCTGAGCTCCTGCTTTACGTGTTTCCTTGTCCCCTTCTTACCCACTTACCGACCGCCGCCTGAGGACAAAGAACTGCAAAAATGAATTGCCCTTCGAGGACAGACCCAGAAATGCCTGATGACTGGAACCAGAATCCGAACCCATTGGCGGGCGATACCACCACCAGAAGTGATTTGGGCAAGCTGGCCAGCGCACGGGTTCAGCACGATCACAAGTTGAAGAACCAAGATGGACCGAGTGTCGAATTAACAGAAGTCGGAGGACCCAGCGACGGCGACGACTCCAAAAGGCCACCCCGCCACAGCGATGGGGACAAACGCTCCATCGCTCGCTCTGGGTTTGGAGAGCAGATGCTGGGAAACACTCTCGGCACCACAGGAACATCCAATGGCGTTCCTCGCACTCCAAACCCAATGCTGCCACGCTGGCAGCAACCCTTCGACCGGCTCCGACGCATTATCTGGAAATACATCAGATTCATCGGACCCGGTTTCATGATCGCGGTGGCCTACATCGACCCGGGTAATTATGCTACAGACGCGGCAGCTGGAGCAACATACCGATTCAAGCTTCTGTTCATGGTCTTGGTCTCAAACATCTTCGCGATCTTCTTGCAATCTCTGTGCATCAAGCTGAGCACCGTCTCCGGTCTCGACTTGGCGCAGATGAACGCAGAATACTGCCCAAAGTGGCTCAACTATGTCTTATACTTCTTTGGAGAATCAGCGGTCATAGCCACAGACATTGCAGAGGTCATTGGCTTCGCCATTGCGCTCAATCTTCTTGCACCTAAGTTGCCCATCGTGGCGGGATGCGCTATTTCCATTTTGGACGTCATGTTCATCCTTCTTCTTTACCGACCTGAAGGTTCCATGCGCGCTCTTCGCGTTTTCGAGTGCTTTGTGATGCTGCTGGTCTTGGGAGTGGTCGTCTGCTTCTGCTATCAGCTGTCACTTATCAGGAATACGACTGTCGGCGAAGTTTTCAAGGGCTACCTTCCATCGAGCGCCATCGTTCAAAGCAAAGGGTACCAAATTTTCACTAACTGCTGTGTCAACAAATGGCTAATTGAACATGTAGGCTTTACCAATCTTGTGGCATTCTCGGAGCGACTGTCATGCCGCACTCACTTTACCTGGGAAGCGGCGTCGTAAAACCACGTCTGGTTCACTTCGATGCCAAACATAATCCTAGCAGGCTTTCCTCGATCGAAGACGATGATGGGTCGACACCGCAACAGAAGTACCGACCATCGATGGCCGCGATCAATGCTTGCATGAACTACTCGATCGTCGAGCTGGCGTTCTCCCTCTTCACATTCGCGCTCTTCGTCAACAGCGCGATCCTGATCGTTTGCGGTGCCTCTCTTTATAATGTCAGCGGAGCGCAAGACGCAGATCTCTTCGGCATCTACAATCTTCTCCACTCGCAGGTCGGACACGCCGCCGCTACTGTCTTTGCAGTGGCTCTCCTGCTTTCTGGATGCTCGGCCGGCATTGTCTGCACCATGGCAGGACAATTGATCAGCGAAGGCCAGCTGAACTGGAAGCTTAAGCCATGGATCACGAGACTCTTGACGAGATCCATATCCATCGTTCCTGCGATCCTCGTGGCGGGTACACTGGGTAAGGATGGACTTTCAAAGGCACTCGTTGGGTCTCAGGTGGCACTCAGTGTAATTCTACCCTTTGTTGCGGCTCCTTTAATCTACTACACGAGTCGCAACAAATACATGAATGTAGTCACGACGACTTATATTACCAACTCGAACGGCGAGACGGAGCCGCACCAGGAGATTGTCAACATGAGGAATCACTGGATCGTCTCGGCCATTGGCATTGTCATTTGGGTGATCATTGTGGTTATGAATGTTGCGAATATTGTTCTGACGGGCTTGGGGGTGAACTAGGAGATCGAAGGTACGACTGCTTCGCATGCTGAGGACGTGCCTTTGTCCGGGGCAAAGCATCTGAAACATTCGACTGCCGTATGCATGCAAGCATGCGTTTATTCGGGGAGTCGAAATCGGAGAACTCTCGCCTGGGGACATGGATGGTGGACATGGGTGGTAATCGTCCTTTGGAGGGCTAGAATGGAAGTGGATAGCGACATGAATTGTGCCACAGAGGTTACTAATGATTGTCTTGCTCCGCATGTGTCCCGCAGTTCGGAAGGGAGTGGGGGTCGATCCGGAAACAGTGGTTGTGGCGAACCTCAATTCTTTCAAACGTTTCATGCGGTGCCAAAGGTCGTGGCTGACAACGAATTCTTGCAGGCAGGCCTCGCGTATCGAGATCTTCAAATCTTCCGCTGGCAGCATTGCCAATCACCCCACCAACAGCATCTCGAACAATCGTGCAAACGACGACCTGTGTTCTCAGCGGTCAGTAGTCATCCTATCGTTGAGGCTTGATGAAACTCCGGGAAATCTATGCAAGCGATATCAGTGGCCTACGACCTCCATTTGAAATGGGCTCGGTCTTGATACGGCGGAGACAGGTCCGCTTAGGTTCATGCTCACCGAAAAGGCACTCGCCGCAATTTTACCCGATCAGGCTGCGAAGTGACGACAGAGCCCCAGTCCAGAATCTGGCAGGCGATCAACGAGACTCTGTGACCGCCTGTGACGTCGGGAGAAAGACTATCAAACCTTGTGAGCTACTCGCCTGCAGAAGAGCTGTCGGATTGCGCATTCCTACCAATGGCAGCGATTTGGTGCACCGAAACTTATGGCAGAATGGCAGAGTGGCATGAGCTTTGTGAAGCAATATCGACTTTTCTGTCCAATGATGACGGCCACAGGTAAGAAATAAGCGTCATGCATTGTGTTTTGTCCTAGAATCGTCTTGCCATAACAACCAGCTAAGCGAGCAAGGAGATGTTGCGTAAAAACGCACGCGTGCATAGTGCCACACCACACGGATCGGTCGAAGGATTTACAGGCTTTACGTATATAAGCTCCTCACAGTTCTTTCTTCACAATGTACGCAACACATCTACACAACAACCAAATGGCACCATCAGCTACAAACGGAGGACCGGACGGTAGCAGGCCCGGTGATCTGCACCGCGACTACAATGACGATCGAAATGCTTCTTCTGAAGACACTGTCTACGCCACCAGCAATGGTGTGCCAGTGCCACACCCATATGAGACGCAGCGAGTTGGAGAGAACGGTCCTCTCCTCCTGCAGGACTTCCACCTGATCGATCTCCTTTCACACTTCGACCGCGAGCGTATTCCCGAGCGCGTCGTTCACGCGAAGGGTGGGGGAGCTCATGGCTACTACAAGACTACCGACCCCATGGAGGATCTCTGCACTGCAGACCTCTTCAAGGCTGGCAAGACATGCCCCATCAGCGTACGATTCTCCACTGTCGGAGGCGAGTCTGGCTCTCACGACTGTGCTCGTGACCCACGAGGCTTCTCCGTCAAGTTCAGGACCGACGAGGGTAACTGGGACATGGTTGCGAACAACACTCCAGTTTTCTTCTTGCGCGACCCAGCGAAGTTTCCTCATTTCATTCACACCCAGAAGCGTGACCCAGCTTCGCACCTCACACACGCGGATGACTCGACCATGTTCTGGGACTACCTCAGCCAAAACCCTGAGTCTGCCCACCAGGTCCTGATCTTGATGGGTGACCGCGGTATTCCAGATGGCTGGAGAAAGATGCATGGTTACGCTGGACACACACTCAAGCTCGTCAACAAGGGAGGCTCTTGGGTCTATGCCCAGATGCACATGAAGAGCAAGCAAGGCACTGCCTTCATCACACAGGCCGATTCCGCCAACTACTCTCCAGACTACGCCCAGAAAGATCTCTACAACGCCATCGAGAAGGGTGATTACCCAGGATGGGATGTGATGTTCCAGACCATGACACCCAAGGAGGCTGAGGATCTTTGGGAGACCGACAAGATCAACGTCTTTGACTTGACCCACGTCTGGCCACACAGCCGCTTCCCTCTCCGCAAGGTTGGCGAGTTTTACCTGAACGAGAACGTCAAGAACTACTTCGCCGAGATCGAGCAGATTGCATTCAACCCATCGCATATGCCGCCAGGCATTGAACCATCCGCCGACCCAGTCTTGCAGTCTCGACTGTTCTCCTACCCAGACACTCACCGCCACCGTGTTGGTACAAACTACCAGCAGCTTCCCGTCAACGCACCACGTACACCATACCGCATCGCCAACTTCCAGCGAGATGGTCCGATGGCTTTCTACAATCAGGGCTCTCGACCAGCATATCTCAGCTCCCTCCAGCCTGTCAAGTTCCGTGAGCGAACAGTCGACCTCGACCGCACTCACGGCCACTTCCAGGGTAATGCCATCACCTTCTTATCTGAGATCCGACCAGAGGACTTCAACGCCCCGCGTGCCCTATGGGAGAAGGTTTTCGATGAAGACGCCAAGAGCCGCTTCATCGAGAACGTCTCCGGCCATATGGGCAACTGTCATAAAGAGGAGATTATCAAGCGTCAGATCGCCATATTTCGCGAGATTTCGCAGGACCTGGCAAGCCGTCTTGAAAAAGCTACTGGTGTCAAGGGATACGATGGGATCTCGGGTCTGTCGTTCAATGGTACTCATAATGGTATGACCAAGGACAAGACGTTGAGGGCTGCGAACGGTATGAGTGACAAGACGGATTCGCTTGGGAACAACGGTGGCCCAACTCATGGGACTCACCATTAGTCGCACAGCCATGGGCACACTGCGAACGCGTAAATTGCTCCAGAGGAGCGATGGGTAATGATTTCCCTTTGTATGTAATGATAACGACTGGCTGTAAGGAGTATGACGAAGCATTTGGCACAGCCAATTCAGCTAGGACTATTTTGTGTGTTCAGCTCCCACCCATGACTGCCACCAGTTATCGTGAATTCTTTGCTGTGGGCACTCTTTTGAAGGGAATTTTACTGGCGGAAGTTCATCCGGGATAGTTATGTGTCGCACAACATCAATGGACAGGGGCGAGATAAACCTTGTCCTCTCTGTCCTCAGCCTTGAGGACATGCCTTAGCTCCCGTCTTCGCCGTGCCAATCATGACCTCCACTTGCGCCCCTCGGGCCTGCCGTCACTTCGGATGTCGCCACATCCAGCTTCGATCCTGTCCAGACCACAACAATCTCACAGATTGTACGACACTGCCCACGCCTCCGTGCTCACCCAAACGGCGACATGACCAGATGAAGACGGGAAACCACGTCTCGCCTTGAGGCATTAGAAAGTGGCGTCTGCAGCCCAAAGTTCGTGCCTCGGTGTATGACCGCTTTTCGCCTGCGCGGAATGTCTGGACCAATACAGTATTTCACAATTAATGTGATGCATATCTTAACAAGGTACGAGGAACCAATGCACGACCGTACAGATGTACTTGGCTGCATCCTGCCGTAACGCTGCCCTTGTCGTCTTTTTTGGATTTACATCACGAGACTCTCGGCGAAGGATGATGAGATGATGAAGCAAGCTCACGGCCCGTCTGTACCTGCACCGCAGCTGTTCTTGTTCGAGGATGGACTTGGAAATAACAAGCGGAGTCGCCAATCGAGGGCACATGTTGCGCGTGTTAACAGGGCGAGGCAGAAGTTGAAGACGCAGTCGAGCAGCTCTACTACTGTGCCCAGCACCTCCTCGGGCTCGAATACTCCAGGCTCATCCGAAGGCACGACTGTCGTGCAATATAACCCAGCTCAGAGTTATCAGAAACAGCGATATGGCGTCAACGTGGCCCGGAGACGGAACGATGCTGCTATCACTGGACCAACACTCCCTCGCACGGTATCACCACTCTTCGGCGGTGTGGCCATCGACTCATTTGGCATGGAATCTCGCTATGAAGCTGCAGACTTGGTCCAGTTCTGTTTCGAGCTGGTCATGAAGACTTGGCTGGATCCGAAACTGCAACCTGCCTGGATCGCGGCGTTCTTCTCATCGCCGCTCGTCTATCACACCTTGAGTTTCTCTGTGGGAGTTTTGCAGGATGTTAGCAGTCACCGCTCGGTGCAGCAACATCGTCTAGCGCATAATATCAGGATTACGCAGCTCGTCAATCAGGCCCTGGATGATCTGGACACTATTGACCTGGAGCCGGTCATGCTGGCGATTGTCACCACGTGGAGAATCAATTTTGGGTTCATTGCACAGGAGAAGCCAGTCAGTGTGCTGTTCTCGCCTCATTTGCGAAGTGTCAGCTGGGTCACCGTGGCGGGCAAGCTGGGTGGTGAGAGAGCGCATGGCTTTGCGTTGTCCCAGCTCGTGAGACGAAGAGGCGGTCTGAAAAACTTCAGAACCTTGCCCGGTCTGCAGGATACTCTTGGTCTGGCCGACGTCCTGGAGTCCAGCACGTACGCCGACATACCGCGCTTCGAATCTGTCTGGCCCATGGAAGCATTTCTTCAAAGTTTGCAGCCTTCATTGCGGCCACTGGTCCATGATCCTGAGGGTCGAGGCTTCGTCAGCAGAGTCCCAGGTGGTCTGCCACTGGCCATGGTTGCTACTTTACAGCGCGTGAGCACTGTCGACAAGCTTCTGGACTCCTTTGCAACCCGAGAGATTATTAAGTCAGAGGACATTACGCTTTCGGCGTTTGCCAATGGAACGCAGCATGAGCTTCTTTCACTACTCCCGTGGCATCAACTCCAAGAGTGGGACAAGGAAGGCGCCTACTATGCTACTTACGAAGCCTGTCGTCTGGCGGCTATCTTATACGCGAACTCCACGATCTATCCTATATCGCCTTCAAGTCCTTGGCTGGAGAAACTTTTGGGCCAGTTGAGAGAGTTGTTCGACACCTCCAACCTGGTCATGTGGAATAGCGACATCATGGATCTACTGCTCTGGACTTTGTTCGTTGGCGGCATGGCGGCTTTCAACACTTCGCATCGCGTATTCTTCGTTGAGACCCTCCAAGGCGTGCTACGTGACTACGGCATCACGTCATTGGAGACTTGCAAGGCTTCCCTTCAGTACTTCCTTTGGAGAGAAAGCTCATGTGCAGCCGGAGCTGTCACGCTTTGGGAAGCGCTCCACGTGACTGCTAACTGGAATCCACCGTCGCCATCATTTCGCTGATGACTTGCATCACCCTTGTCGCGAGGTTCATGATTTGCTCGCAATCCCTGGTCCACGGGAATCGCTGCATGATCTTATCCTCGTGCCACCTCGCCGCCTCTGTTATGAGGGCCTTGCGACGTCCGGGATCGGCAACATCAGGAGGCATGTTCTGAAAGAAGTCCTTGACATCCCGCTCGAACGTCGACCCAAGCTCAAATCGGTGGTTCTCAAATTTGTCGTCGGCAACCGGCTTGGGCAATGTCGTCCACAATTTGTTTTCTGTGCAGTCGACCTCCAAACGGGAGACTCCTTTCCACTGTACGCGGTACAAATTCCAGCTCCTCTGCCACTTCGTGCGCTCTTCTTCCGCTCGGTCTCGAATAGCTTCGCCCAGAGTGAAGCGGGCCATGTCTTGTCGCAGTCTCTTCCGCTCATGCTGGATCTTCTGGGCTTGCTCTTTGGTGTTGCGCTCGTGCTCCAATTTTCGGCGAGCTTCTCTGCGACGCTTAAGGTCTTCTACAATCTTGCTGTCGTCGTCGAGGTCTTTGAGAGGTATGCGCTGGGCTTCTGGGACGTTATCTGCATGCCCTCGTTCGTAGGCAGATCTTTGAGCGCGACGCTGGAACTCCTGTGGGTCAAGCCAATCCGCATGCCTGTCGCTACACCTGTCGCAATGCGGATTTGTAGGCGCAATTGAACTTCTCTCCGGTATATGGACCGGTTGACTCCCTTGTACTGGCCGCTTGGGGTATTCTTCTCTACTCCTTCTGCGAGCTTCCTCGCTGTCCTCGTCTGGCTCTCGACCGACTTCTTGCAGATCGTCTTGCATAGCGTCCAGGCTGTCGGGTGACCCCGACTTTCGCACGCCATTACGGATGGACGAGCTAGTGCGCGTACTTCTCCCCGGTGCTCCAGGCATAGGCGGGTCTAGCGCTCTCCTGTAGCCTGGTGCACCCGCTATTTGTCCCTGCATAAATCGCTTGTAATCACCAAGATCCTTGGCTGTTCGCACGATCAGACATGCATTCCACGCAAAAGCCACAGATTCGTACTTCCTCGCGTGGTAAGGACAGCAAAGGAACTTCGCGACGAGTCTGAGAAAGTCCAAGCGCTCCTCCCAGTCCAATCGCGCTTTTTGAGGTGCCCGCAACAGCAACATCCGCGCGCGTTCCTCCTCGGAATGGTCGATTCTCCTCTCGCATCGCTCTCTATCCTCGACGTACATGCAGGTAACATCGCCAGTCTCCGGATTGACGATCTCTAGAACATCTATCGCATTCCACTGCGGCTTCCATTGCGCGAAAGACAGCATTGTCTCGGTTAGGATGTCGTCTTGATTCGACATGCAGCTCCAGGTGTCAGGTTCGAAAAGAGCTGCTTTGCGGAGTTACGGTTTGCCCCATATTCGAGTGCCTTGGAAAGGTTCGCTTGACATTATTTGCCATACTCTGAGAGCTGGTCTCGTGGTATCCATACAGAAGCTTCTTTGGGGTCAGCAAGCTTATCGAAGAAGCTTAAACTCGCCAAGCGGTCCAAGCTTGTGCATGTGCGAGGCCGATATCGTTGGTGATAACGGGATGGGTCGCGAATGAGGCGTCTGGAATGAGGTGTGCGTGATCAAGAAGTCGCTGGCTGGATCTTGCAAGTCTTGAGCCTCACGTCTGCGTCACGGTGCACTTTGGATCTGGAACGACTACGAATGAGCGTATAGCTTGATCAATCCAATGAGAGCGCTATCTATACCTCCTAAGGCGACTTTCCCATATCTACGTAACTCAACTTGAATGTCATGCAAACACCTGACGCCACACCATTTCATACTGAAACCACCCACAAGCTCTCTCCATACGCCTCAAGATATCAATGGTGGAACGAGAGGAAGTGTATCTATCCAGCCTCTCGTCCGCGACATGGAAGATCTTGATGAGCCAGTCGCAATCGTCATGCTGGATGCCCGTGCTGATATTGCCTGTCTCCTGGAATTGAGACGGCCAAGCTGCTCAATGATTCGTTCTAGCTGGCTTCGTAATGCCACGATGTCGTCGTCCTCTTGAGATGGCGCACTTCCATATGCTCTTCTTCCAAAGGTCTGGCTGCGAGTTGCCTCTGCCGTGCTTGAAGCTCGAAGATTCTCGCTCAACAATGTAGAGCTTGACATTGAGATCGTGCTGCATGGTGGTGTAGTGCTCTGGCCTAAGGAAGTTCCCGTAGACGTAGTTATCGAAGAGCGAAAGCGAGGACTCCGTGAATTGCTCACGCTCGGCGTCGAAGAACGCGGCGTGTACTCCCGGTCTCTTCGATACACAATCGTATCTCTGATCATTCGGTCCCATTCTTCCACTTTGCTCTCTTTCTGCTTTTGGTGGTCTCTCTTGCACAAAGCCAGTGGGACAACCTCTTGCAACCTGCGACGCAATTCTTTGCGACTGCCTGCAACTGCTGGAAGGTCATTCAGGAGCTTTCGTGCTTGTGTCTGGTTTTCTCCAGCTATTGGATTCCGACAGCGTCGTCCTTTTGTGATGGCCCAGCCGACACAGGTGAAGTTCCCATCACGGTCGGGGTTGCCGATTTCTAGGAGATGTTCTGGACTCCAGACTGTTGCGGTTGTAGTGGATGAGGCGGAGGACATGTTGGAAGCAATAATGTTCTTGTTCTAGCAATGGGTCGTGAACAACTGATCTCAAGCAAGAAAAGTGTCATGACTGAGCATACTTAGCCTTATGTATCATTCAACTTTGCTCGCACCAACGGACAGCGCACTTACGAGTTCGAGCAGCATGAGGCGTTGGATATTCAGCCACGACTGTGCCATATGCGGTGCTGCGGCCTCACTTGCGATGCGTCTACCTCTCAATAAACCGTGCACAACGAATGCATCGGGTGGGTGCGAGCCCACTGCCTCGTGTGCTCTGAACGCATGCGCCCAAAGTAGTGGCGAAGTACATACATATTGTCCGTGCATTTACCCACCCGATACGTGACATCCACCTCCATACCATATCACCAAGCTCAACGACAGATCCAAGCTCTTTCATCATTTGAGAGAACCTTGGTGAGCTGTTTGATCTCCGACGAGACGAAAACCTACAGGCGATGTTGACTGACGTTTTCAACGGCTATCCAATAAGATTTATCCATGCTTGCGCGCTTGGAAAGAACTGTTTCGACTTTGGGCGCTTAGCTGCTAGGTGGCTATTAAAAATAGCTCTGTTAGGGGACTGCATGCCTCAAGCTCGAGGTTGCACTCACTGCCTATGAATCAGATCGCTAAGCTTGCTGTGCCGCTTGCCTGCCTGCCTCCTTGCTCGGTAGCTCAGACTTGCTCGCCCAGTCAGGTTCGATAGGCAGAGCATCTGGCAGCTTGAAGCAGTTCAGCTGGATTCCCAATGGGCTAAGTCAGAAGAAACATCGCTTTCTATCAAAATCTCGTGTACTTATTGCTTCGTTAGTCGCTTGTGTCTATCACTCAACTTCATTCCCCTCTCTTCATCTCTCATTTCACACTTTCTCACTTCCTCCTCAACTCCCCGGCTTGCTTAACACACTGTCTTGCCATCTCCGTCTGCTCATCAGTCTGACACACCAAAACCCGATGCTTACTCCCACCGCTCCCAACATCCACAACAACCCCATCATCCGGCTTCTCATTCTTGCTCCCA
This sequence comes from Nothophaeocryptopus gaeumannii, assembly GCA_031771865.1. Lineage (NCBI taxonomy): Eukaryota > Fungi > Ascomycota > Dothideomycetes > Mycosphaerellales > Mycosphaerellaceae > Nothophaeocryptopus > Nothophaeocryptopus gaeumannii. Next base: position 376,687 of record JASISA010000041.1, on the reverse strand, counting down.
TTCAACTCGAAACCAAGACATTTCACCCCCTCCGTCACAGCTTTTCTCAATCCCGCTCCCTTTTCTCCAATCCCGCCAGCAAAGACCAAAGCATCAACTTCCCCGCCGAGTTTGACGTAGTAACTCCCCACGAAACCGAGGATGCGATCGATGAAGATATCAAATGCGAGTTTACATTTCTCATCCCCTTCTTTGGCTTTCTTACTAATAACACCAAAATCCGTCGTCCCCGTCAAGACGCTCCATCCACTCTTCTTATTCAGGATCTCCTCCGCCAGCGTAATGCTCATATCCTTAGTACTGGAAGGACTCAATTTCCCCGCGTCATGAGTGAAGTGGAATATCAGAGATGGGTCGACATCGCCGCTGCGAGTTGCGCCGGGAAGTCCGGCGAGGGGCGTTAGACCCATGGATGTATCGAGACTTTGGCCGTTCTTGATGACGCAGGCTGAAGCTCCGGAGCCAAGGTGAAGGGCAATGATGTTCAGTTGCTCTTTGGGTTTCTTCAGATGCTCTGCTACGGAGCCGGTGATGAATTGGTAGGAGAGGCCGTGGAAGCCATACTTTCGAAGTTTGTTGTTTTCGGCGATGGATTGGTCGATTGCGTAAGTCCGTTGCGCCTTCCCGATGCTGGAGTGGAATGCTGAATCGAAGAAGGCTACGTTGGTAACTTTTTCGTTGTTGGCATGAACGGCGTTGACGATTGTTAGAGCGCCTGCGTTGTGCAGAGGTGCAAGATCGGAGAGCGTTTCGAGATGATGGTAGGTGTCTCTGTCGATGCGAGTGGGGCGGTCGTAGTCGCCTCCGTGGACGACACGATGACAAGCGAATTCGATATCATCGCGGTTCTTCAATTCGGGCAGACCTTCATCCTCGGTGAGATACTTGATAACGAACTCGTAGGCGCTTTCTTGAGAGTTGACATCTTTGGCATCCTGAGCCTTGATCTTATGGTCGCCTCGAGTGTACTTGAGTTTGGCTGGAGGAGCAGTGAGGCCAGAGATTTGGATGTCGGCCAGTTGCTTGGGGTCTTTTGATTCAGATTCGTATGAGTACACAGAGACCTTGACAGATGAGGAGCCGGCATTGATGGCGAGAATGATCTTCGTCATTTTTGTGGTCGTTGATACTGGTTCGATGCTACAATGGCTGTACGAAACCTTGTAGAGGGTTGCCGTTTTCCCTTGGGGTCCGGAAGTAGTCAGACAGGAGCCGGCTAGGATGGCGATGATTGAGAGTGATTTGGTTCTCGAGCTCACTTGAAAGCCTTGATGATGTTTCGTTGACTTGTTTCACGTTTTGGTCCTTTGTTTTGTCAATGGTTTGGAGGCGCATAGAGTGACGTCGGAGTTGACCCAACGATCATCAAGCTTGCAGCCGGACCTTCCGTTGTGGAGCCATCAGCTAACCAACCACGCGACATCATTCATGTTCATGAGATCTAGATCTATGATAGATGAATGCGACGATGGCTCTTGAGGAGACGCAGCACCAGAATTGTAAGGATGTCACTCAAAACGACGGCTGAAGACCTTGGTCGAGCTCAAGGTGCCATGTATTGCACAAGAACACAATGTCTGAAAAAAGCAACGAGGGAATGGAAGCCATATTGTGTATTGCGCTGGGTACCCTTTGGCCATATGGCCAGGCCAGCCGAAATCAACTGCAGTCTTAATCCTAGCGGAGTCTCCAACAAGAAGAGCAGCCTGAAACCTCACGCCTGGCCAGACTGATTCTTTGCTGAGCTCCAACACTCCTCGGCATGCTTCCGAAACTGCACATCGCTCAGCCAGCCTTACTATCTACGAACTCCTTGATGCGCCTCGTGCCAAATATCTTCTAGGAGTCCAGAGTAATAGCTCAGCCGTAGAGGGCCGCGAGGTTCCTGCTGGCAATCGACAAGACTGGCAGTAGTTCAGACCGGCCACTCGAATAAGTGTACAACATAATGAGATCCAAGCCCAACATGACAAAATGCAGCAAGAAAAGACAATACACGTAGGTTTGGCGCTTAACAGGTAACATCCTCTTGCAAGCAACAGCATCGGCTCTGTCTGTTGACGTGAAATAACAGCATAGCAGAGAGTGCAAGCTCGAAGGCCTGTAAGCGGACCGACACAGGGGCGAGCTGTGCAGATCGTTGGCCTGCTTGGCCAACCCGGAGAAGACCAGAGTCGTTTGCAATCCGATTACTGGTGGGTGATCCTGTGGCTGTGATCTTGACTCTCGATTGGTACTGATTGGGCTTTCCGCCTTAGGCCCTTCCTTTCGGGGGGCAGCGTAGTAGGTGTTTGTGCCGCCGTAACGATGTACCGACGCTACGACGGCCAAAGCTTAGCCTTTCCGGAAGACCTGTGCATTCGTTGTCGAGCAACGCTGCAAGGCCATTTCGCAATTGGCGAGCAGATCCGCAGCCACACAGATCTGCTCCGCGAGAGTCTTTTCGACCATAGGTGACCATTCGAACGAACTTGACATCCAACTTGACCATAGATATGGACACGCAGATGACGGAAGTAGATCAGTACGACAGGCTCCAATATTCGTTCTCCGATCTGGATCAGGATTTCCGCCGAGCACAGGTTCCAGCTCCGGAGTACTAGGGCCGCCAATCTTGAAAAGCTCCATCAAGTCATAGAACTGCTCGTGTATGTCCCCACATACGGTGCTGGGGAGATTCATGGGCTGCACATCGAATTCGTCCTGGGGAATCTCCAATGTCCAATCTTGGAGTGCTTCGATACTCAACAGATCTGCACGGTCGGAGTGCGTATAGGCAAGGCCTAGTAACGGAAGACTTAGCTCAGCTCATGTGACCTAACTATGGAATTACCTGTGAATGTTGTCCCGTAGTCGATGGCTTCTACGAGCGTCATCCTACCCAGAGCTTGCGGTAGCACTGGCTCTAGAGTTGGAGGAGGGACTTGTATCGACAGCGACGGTGATTTCGGAGCCACCTGACGCGTCTTCTCGCACTTCCTGCGCACCTTTCCCTCTGTGAGCGTTTTACCAGACACGAGGCTCTCGGTCCAACGACCCGGAATAGTAAATGTTGGCTGGTACATGATGGGGTCATGTGAGGGAAGGTCCGTGTTCGCTGGCATTTCGTTCGTCAAGTTGGGACTCAAGACCGGTGAAATTGCTTCTCGTGCCTCGACCGATTGTCCTGGCGAGAGAAAGTCTTCCCACACATCGGGAAACGACAACAGAGGAGACCAGAAGTCGCGTGCGTCTTCTCGTGCCTTGTTAGTTGATTCTGCTGACGGAAGCGGTGCGAGCATCCGGGTACTGGGCACCGATACTTCTTGTCGCTGTGCTGCTGTCGAATGTGGATGCTGTCAAAAGATCAGCAGAGCTCTGAGCAGGTCATGGCTTCGATAGACATACTTCAACTTCTTCATGCTCTCGAAGCTCTTCTCTACGTGGCATCTCGAGCATATCCATGATGCTGAAGAGCTTGATGAGCCGGCGTTCGACGAAGGCGTTCCTTGTCCTGATGGTGTGTCACGAGAGCGATCCGAAATCGTCGGGCAGGGGCTAGACTTCAGATGGCTCCCGGCCTGTGGGCTGTCTTGAGTGGTGGATGGTGATGTCGTGTCTTCCTTGATTGAGGGCGTAGATGCTGGTGTCGCGTTCTCACCGAGAGCATCTGAGGTTGGGTGTTCGTTTGGTTCGAATGGTAAAAAGTCAAGGATCAGGCCTTCATATTCAGCGAGTATCGGCTGAATGTAGGCATTCCACTCAGAGTCGGGATCGTAATTGTTACAATGGTCCGAACAGTCTCCAAGTATTTGAAGCGCGCGAAGACGATCAAGTCTCCGCGCAAAGACGTCGAAAGGTGATAGGTGAGATCCGCTACCCTACGTAGTAGCACAAGGGCCACCCGTAGGGTGTTTTTGGGTGGTAGAAGAAATGGGCACCGCGAGGGTGAGAGTACCTGTGAAGTACATGTGCTGGTGAGGCTGTGTGGGTGGGCTTGTGTAGAGCATGTCTCAGCTTGTCACACGCCGCGTGCACTGACGACCCGTCTATGCACATAGCATGCCTCTAGCCTGCTGTGACTTGTTTCGATTCCGGAGAAGTTGCGAGTCCGACCGCATACTGATGATCAAAAGCGACATAAATGAAAAGCATGCCTCCGGTTGCTAAGGTCTGTTGTGTGGCAATCGACTTCTTGCACGTCAGCCCCGACGATCAATCCGCCCTGAGCATTAGTGATACTGAGCATGCCTCCAACGCGCCGAGATTTCGCTATTGACAGTGGCTCATTGGAGCGTGACACCGTGTAGACCAAGATGAATCGTCACTCTGGTCTCAGCCTGGGAGCATGCCTCAAATGTGAGCGTTAGTCGGCGCGTGGGCAGAGTGGTCGACAGTGAAAGGAGAGAGGGGGAGCACGCCTCACAGTTCGCTCCATGTAGATTGATGGCATATAACAAGTCTCAGTGCTCGTTCGAAGATTGGCAAACAATCATCACTAGAATCACTCACCTCGTAATCGATATGTTTGCCGGAGCAAACGTCAGTATCTCCCGTATGATCACGTATCTCGCTCTGACTGAGAGTCCGCAGAATCGATCAAGCTCGCTACTGGGCATCGACAACTCCTCAGGCCGAGAGGTCGCGGTGACCACGTCACCGGCCAAGAAGACCGACAACGCGCAATCGACAGACGAAAAAGACCAGAAGCCTACAATCGCAGTGCCAGTCGACCTTGGCTACTCCATGAGACGTTGGCTGCAACAGCGACCAGAAGACGAGCCGCTTTCGTTCTTTAGACGGGCAGGATGACGTGGAAGAAAGTCAGGCGCCATGAAGCGACCTAGAGTGCAGCCTGCTTGACTCAATCAGACCTGGGCTGTGCCTTGGAAGCCGGAGTGCTTGACAATGAGAAACTCGGCCTTGGGTGACGTGATGGAGAGTGGGAGGCCTTTCGAACATGGCACCCAGCGAATGCATCGCAGAGATCAGCTGGTCGTCAGGTTGGAATGGGAAATGCAGTCAATTGAGGCTTGAATCAAGGGTATCTACAAGAAAGTCAGAATCGTCAGCTTAATTTTTCCGCCGCCTGCGCTTCTTCCACTGCAGATGTCGCTCGTCAACGTCGTATCCAGGTATCCCACTAGTTGCTTCTGCAGCTCTGGCCTGAGGTGGCAGTCCAGCTCCTGGATCGTTCCGCGGGGGTGCTTCCACGGGAGGCTGTGCAGGGGGCGCCGGCTGGCTACTTCGCTTCGGTTTCACCAGCAGCAGAACGAACATGCCGACCACAATCAAGATCAGCAGCAGCATGATCTTGCGTTTTGTGCTTCGCTTTTGATACCCGGTGGCCACCTTCAGCTCCTTATCTGCCTCTTTGACGTGCTCTGCGGTTCGTTCAACATTGTAGTCGATCCGGTCCAAGACGGTGCCTTGATCGATAACCATGGTCTGAATCTCCTGGAACAGATTCGACAGGTCGATAATGCCTTGTGCAATTTTCTCAATCTCACTTTCACGCTGCTGTATCGTGGAGTCCATCTGTCCTCTTCGGCGGACCTGCGCAGTCTGAAGAAGAGTAGTTTGCGCCACGGAGCGATCACTCTCGGTGTCCATCATCGCCGGGTCTGTGTATGGATTCTGCGCCAGCGGAGTGTTCGACCTATTGTCCAAAGGAGACGTCATCCCTCCCAACGAGCGCATCTTTTTTAGATATGCAGACTGCTTCTTCCGGAACAAGGTGCTGACTTCTCCAATACGGCTTGCCAAGGACATCTTCAAGTTCTTGGCCATTGTGGAGTCCGCATTTGATATGTTCCCGCCAGACTGTTGTTGTTGCTCTTGTACCAGGCGATCAATTCTCCGTATAGCTTTCTGACAGCTGGTGAAGTCCTTCGTGATGTCCTGCGTCAAAGCTTCAATGTCTTTCTCCTCCTTCGCTTTCACGCTCTCATCATCGAAACCAGGCAGCACATGCTTCGCGTGCATCTGATCAAGTCTCCTCATCTTGCCTGCGATATCCGCTAACACCTGCGTAACATCGTCCTGGATATCTAGCCATCGCGGAGGCAGTACGTCCATCTCAATCACAGCATCCCCATCGCTCTCCAGATTGGACATGAGTCCTGCGCGCTCGGAGTCATCGGCATTATCGGTAAAGCCGCCATTGCTAGGCCCTACAAAGCGTATTCTTTTCGCTGGATGGTGGGTATATGACTGTCGATATGATATGTAGCTGCAAAGACATCTTGATTAGCTTCAGCCAGCTTCAACAGCTCAGACACACGACGTGCCGGAGACATGACCTACAGATTGGTGCGGTCTCGCCACGCGCCCAAGTTCACCGCCGTTGACATGCTGCTGGCCCCGTGGTATGAGGCGCGGGCATCATGGGGTGGAGAGGCCTCTTCACTGTACAGCCACCACTACCTCATGGCTCTGCCTCCTTTGGTCTTTCCTCAGGCAGTGAAGGTGGCCTCAAGAGCTCCTTTCACGTTGACAGTATCGATTGATCAGCAACTTGGCAGAGCGAGATAAGCTGCAATAGAGCCAAAGAAGTTGTAGGTGACTAGGTCTCTGTTGATACGTGTTGTGGGCCGCGACTTCTGCTGCTCCGAGTCCTGCCATGTGCTCACAAGCTCAGACCTGAACCTGAAAGCTTGTACAAGCGGGTACTGCCGGGCTTTCGGCAGAGCCCTGTTCATGACTAAGGGTCATATCAACTTTCGCCTCGGCTTCCACACTCTTATCTACACTCGTTATATTGCCCTACACTCGTGCCTACACTCGTACCTGCACTCGCAAGTGCATATGGCGCCTCATACCGTTGACCTCGAGCCCGTGCGAGCCCAGATTGAGCACTGGATCTTCTTTGACCGACGCGAATACACTGCGATATGCGATAATCTACGAACCTACTGCGATATTGATATATCTGTCAAGACTCTGAAGAGGAGGCTAAAGCAGTGGGTGCTCGTATTCGACAGGCTCCTCTACAGGTAGACAATGCCCTCAGAGCCCGTATTATTGAGCGTTTCTGGCTGTACTCGTACAAAGATGAGAGGAAGTTCAGTATCTACAGGCAGATGGCTACAATATCTCCCTCATACAATATCAGCGGTTGAGGCGTGATATAGGCCTATATAAGAGGTATCCAGCAGAATCTTCTGAAGAGGTGGATGCCGCTATTAGCGAGGCATTGGACCATGTGCTTGGGCATGGTGCTGCACAGGACTTTGATATCGCAAGTTGGCCCAAACTATTCGTGAGAAATGGCACTTCATTGGCAGGTACGCCTTTGTATTCATTCACTCAGGCACTCGCACTCGTAGGCTGCACTCGCTGATCACTCGTAGAGACCGCATCTTCCGTATTGCCCGTGCCAAGGTGCCAGCAGCTTTGAGAGCCGTCGACCTGGTAAACGCAGTAAACCTCGTAGCGTAAGGCCTCAAGCTCGAGGAGCTGATGATGTATACTCTATTGATGCTTTTTGTAAGCTGGCTGATTATGGATGCTCGATCTACGCCTGTATCGACGTCTTTTCAAGGAAGATTATCTGGTACTTTGTTGGGCCGCTAGCTAAGACCAAGTTCTCGGTTTTTGCACAGTACATCATCACGATCTACAAGGCCGGCCGTATGTCTAATATCATACGATCTGATCAGGGCGTTGAAACTCCAATGCTTGCGGACGCACATCTTCTCCTACGTGAGCACCTTGCTAGCGAACATATCACTTTCAGCGATGCCTTCTGGTATACAACAAGCAAAGGAAATCAGACTATTGAGCACTGGTAGGGCGAGGCAGCAAAGTCAGTATTCAACCGCTGGAGAGACTATTTCAATCAACTCCGAGAGGAAGGGCATTATAACGCAGCTCTTAAAGCAGATCGTATTGCCTGGCTCGCACCTACATCCCCGTAATGAGGTATACAACTGGAGAGTTTGTACACTGCTGGAATACTCATACAATCCGTAAGCACAACGAACAGACAGTTGCTAAGCATGTAGCTGGAGAGCCCAACAATCTCTACGACTATCCGGAGCTTCACGGCGGTGACTTCACGGGCATTTACTGGATACTGAAGATCCGGTTTTACAGCAATGGGTTGACAAGATTGCAGAGTTTGGTAAGTAGCGGTGTGCACACTCGTAACTGCCGGAGCCACTCGTAGCTAGGCACTCGTAGCTGCCCATGTCACTCGCAGCGGCACTCGCAAGCTCGCAGGGGATGCTGTAAGCTGGAACTTAGTAGTTCACTCCAGCTGATTCTATTCGCAGATTTGCTCGCATATCTACCTCCAATATCTCTCGAGTGGTGTAATGATATGCTTCATACTAGCGGCTATCCAATCATGTTTCATGGTGGTGAGGAATCAGCATTGCCTGGGCCGCAAAAGCTGCATGTTCATGCATACCATCACCTCCGCACTGCAGCGCATGAGTATGTCAACAATGGCGGAGATCTGCCGGAGTTTGAAACGCCTGCTGCTAGTACACAGAGGCAGCCGAGTGACCGAACCAGAGCAGTATTTGAGGCTGCTGGTCAGCCACTTTAAGGGTATTCAGCGTTACCTCCTTCTTCAACAATGGATCTTGAGTGGACTAAGTTCTGTGCGCAGTCCAAGAAGCAAGTGATATATCACTGTGATCTTCGCAACGTTTTCCGATGCCCCTGTTGCCTTGTGCACAATCCTCATTACCGAGAAGATGACGGGCCTCTCATATCCTCTCCACTACTAGCAGCACGGCCAGCAGCTACGAGTGCTGCGAGTGCGCCTACTGGAGCAGCTTCTGGAGCCTCTACGAGTGCTGCGAGTGCGCTTTTTGGAGCTGGAGCCTCTAGTACATATACTGGCTTTCAAGGTTTCGGCACTACCTCTTCGAACCGTGGTAACACCGTTCTTCAGCAGAATAAGAAGTCACACAGCCGCAATATTGGCAACGCTGGTATCGATCCCCTCAGTCCTAAGGCTTCTACCAACCGCAAGATCTCTCGTCCAGCTGCATCGCCAGCTCCTACGAGTGCGAGTGCGAGTGCACCACTATCTACCTCTTCATCCAAGGGCAGGCAAGGGTAAAGCCCAACGCCGAGAGATTCACTTTCGGTGCGAGGCTTTTACAGTGCTTGTCAATATTCGTACGCCGAAGAACAAGAAGCAAAAGGCTTCAGCGTTGTCAACTCCGGATGTTTGGCACTACGATGAACCGGAGCTTATACAAAGATGGCGACTGGACGGCTTCTTTGATACTTATCAACATATGGTTGATATGCTGCCGAGCCGCAACGAAGACATGCGTAGGAACTGGCTCTATTCTACTGTTATTGTTCCGGCTGCTGGACCAACTTTACAGCAATGGTTGATACACCCGCATCAAGACTCCTTCCTTTGTGTATCTTTTGATGAGGATACCAACGAACCAATCCGCCCAGCAGACACCAATCTACTATCGGATGACCTCGAAGAGATGCTATTGCCATTTCATCGCAGTCCATGGTCAGCATTGAATGCGACAGTCCATATCAAGGTGGTAATTCTCGTCAATCGGGTCAGACGCTGGAATACGAAACCAGTCGGCCAACGCGGAATAGCGGATCAGGACGACAGTACTACGAGTCCAGCCAAATCTACTACGAGTGCTGCCAATGCGGATACGAGTGACCCGCTACACAATTCGCCGCCGGCCGCAGTCTTTCGCCGTGCGCAGTTGACTTCTTCAACGTTGGCATACGCGGCTCGCGAGGCTGCTGCGAGTGCTGCTACGAGTACTGCTGCGAGTGGACACAAACGCCAGGCCAGCAGTGAATTGTCGCCTCCATCACCTACTAAAGGCAACGCTGGTCTATCGGTACGTCCTTATCGCATTCCGGCTGGTGCAGAGATCATTGATCTAACCAGCGAGGCTAGCGATCAATCAAGCAGTAGTTTTAGCTTTGACTCGCCGAGTGAATGGTTCGTCAAGAAGGAACCCAAGGCTCCTATTGTTGAAGAAGATTATGAGGTCGTAGAACCAACTCGCGATACTTTTTCGGAGAGGCTGGATACTATTATTGAGCAGACGGAGGTGTCGTTGTTTGTTGAGGAGGCTATACAGCAGCAAGTCGCTGCTCCGCTGGAGCAGGTAGAATCAGTGCCTGTTGCTGAACCAACACCTCCAACAACTGTAGCTGAACCAGCACCTCCAACAACTGTAGCTGATCCAGCACCTCCAACACTTGCTGAACCAGCCCAGACGCATATCAAGAAGCCAAGGCAGAAGCTGGTTGTGGAGCCGTCAACGCGGAAGACAAGGTCGATGAAGGGTAATTAATTTCTTTAGTTGGTAGATATATCTCGTATGTAGGAATGGAGTTCAGGTTCAGGCACTCGCAGCACTCGTATTTTGACACTGCTATCTAGTACCAAGGTTTGCCGGTAGTCTTGTCTACCAAGCTACTCTCAAAGGCGCCGAGACGAAAGCCCACAAAGCCAGCACGACGAGCAGCCTCCATCTCAGTGTCAAGACTAGACACTTTAGCCTCAATGGCAACCAAACGAGCCTCCAAATCAGTAACCTTAGTCTTTAGGCTCTCGTTCTCAGCACGCAGACCAGCAGTCTCTCCACTCGCAGCACTCACAGCACTCGCAGGCTCGACAAGCACACCACCTTCGTCGACATCCTCCATCTCCTCATCTTCATCTTCATCTTCGTCTTCATCTTCAGCCTTGGCTTCCTTGGCAAGGCAGCCAGACCAGGGGTCTTGTTGGTCCGGTATAGATGGTAGAACCTGGTTATTGGTAACCAATAGTATAGTCAGTAGGGCAATCACATGCTTACCGGTCAATATGGTAGCTGGTGAGTAAATGCTACCGGTAACCATGGTTACCAACTTCCTATCTCGGTATCCATTGCGCAGCCAGTCGGCATACTCGCCGGCGCCAAGGGCGGTACGCGTATGGGAAAAATCGACGCGTTTTCGCCGTGAATGTATCCAATCTTCCCATCTCTTTACCAATATCTCATACTGTCGTATCTCGCCATGCCCAGCGTGTTGTCGTGGCTAGGTGTTGGTAGCTCTGAAGCTACTATCGTCTTATGCGAACAGAACCCCAATTACTGCGCCTCTTCTCATCCGGATACCTTCGAGCTTAGAAAGACCGAGTATGCGCGCCTCAAGAAGCATCAACAAGGTGTTGGTGAGGATCGAAAGACATGGAGTCCAGCCTGGCAGTTTGGCGAAGCGCTGCTGCGTTCGGATAACGTGCGGGTATACTACTGCTATCTCTGCGAAAAAGAAGGCCGGCATCAGCAGTTGAATGTCTTGAATGGAACTCGAGGCGCTCTACATCACCTGTCTCAACACCACAGCATTAATAGCAAGGGCGAGAAAGTCGTGAAGTCCAGCGGCAGTCAGCAAACGATCGAAAGCTCCATAATATCATCCGCTATATTCGGTCGTCGCCACAGAGGTTGGAGGCGTTTGCTGCAATCAAGATGGGTGGAAAATGGTCGAAATACAATGTGCTTAAGGTAAGTAAGTTCAGAAGCTCGAAAGTTGAGGATCGTGCACCCCGCGCTCAGCGGACTCCGGTCCACTGTGTCCAGAGTGTTTGGTTGGCTAACCCGCACGCGTTAAACACGGCGCTGGCGGCGACTAAGCCAAATCAAGTGTCGCTCTTTTCGATGACGATTTCTATACCGCAAGGCACCTCCGAGCTTCACATGCTAATTCTACAACTTCAGCTTGTTCTCAACAACGCCACGCGCTGGAACTCCTCAGAGATTCGCTCGAACCAACCGAGTGGAAGCAACTTTGTAAGGTCGAAGATATCCTGAAGATATTTGAGACAGCTACTATAAGAACAGAGGGCAACCAGTCTTTCTATTTCGAATGGTACCAGACACTGACATGGCTGCTAGAAGTCCTCTGTAATCAGAAGGATGAACTCGCCAGCACTGGCGTCAGAGACACGACCTACAAGTACCTATCCGAATGCTGCGAACACAGCTGGCTGAAGGCTGAGAAGTACTTTAAACTCTGCGACGACATGCCCATGGTTTACGCCGCCATCGTCCTCAATCCGACCCTCAAGCTTTCATGGTTCCAGGCATTATGGTTCGAGAAAGAGCAGCCGGAGTATGTCGAACAAGTGAAGGACATGGTCACCGAGATATGGCGCGTCAGCTACAAGCCAGCATGGTCACCTGGCGCTGTAAACACGAGCTTTGAATCAGATTCACTGCACGGACAACTATGGGCTTGGAAGCGTAGAAAGCTCACTACTAATACTGCCGTAACAGCTGAAGTCGATGCCTTGGAGTACTACCTTTCGACAGACACTGTTCCGCATATCGAGAGCTCACCAGACGATGCTCCTTTCGACGCTCTACAATACTGGCTTGACCGTGTTCAGTCGCAGCCGGCATTAGCGAAGTTTGCACTCGATACACTCGCAATCCCCAATATGAGCGATGACTGTGAACGAAGCTTTAGCGCCGGCCGAGACCTTATCGATTATAAGCGATCCAGACTACTCAGCAACATCATTGAAGCGTGTATGTGTCTACGAGACTGGTGGGGACCCCGCAGCCTAAACACAAGGATAAAGAGGGCATACTGCTGGCTGCGTTTGACGAGGAAGATAAGATAGTTGAGGACTTCAAGACGGCTGAGGACCTGCTGATAAATGAGGATATTGCTGATGTCGTGAACAACAACCAGGGCGACGACGAGGTCGAATAGATGGCTATATTCACCTACAATAAGTCGGTAACCAACGGTATAGATGGTATGATCACATGCTAAACTTGGTCAGTATGGTAGGAGGCCTTATTACCATACCTACCGGACCAACAAGACCCCTGAGCCAGACTTTCCATGCCGCTTGCAATAGGCACACGCAAGATCTCCACGGTCTTTGAACACCATACAGGGCTGCGGATTCTTCTTGCACTCGCACCACGGGCAAGGGGATAGAGCGGCTTTGCCTACGAGTGTGTCTGCGAGTAGATTCAAATAGCTACGAGTCAATTAACTCACCTTCATTAGTCTCCATGATACGGCCAGCCGTATCAAACTTCCGCAAATTGTTCAAAGCTGACTTGCGCTCCTTGCTATTGGTAGACTCGCTGCTGGCTACCCACTCGTTCCATTGATAGTCTTCGACATGCCAGAAGTCGGTGGTGGTAGTAGTGGTTGGTTGGCGGAATTGAGACATCGCGGCAGTAGTATTCTTGTAGTTTTGACGGGGAGAATGTTGATGTAGCTAAGATAGTAAGCAAAGGAAAAGAAAGAGTAGATATACGAGTGCTGCGAGTGAAAAGGACAATAGTAGTACTTACAATAGCATCAGTTCAAAATAGCAATACGGCCTACGCAGCCTGCTATTGTCCAGCTATGACTGCTTCATAACAACAGCAAGCCGCGCAGGCCGTCTGCGAGTGTGCTGCGAGTGTTTTAGGCGATAGCGACGCCTGTATAGATGAGAAAGGGCCATATTAGTGTAACTGAGGTTGGTAGATTTGAGGTCAAAGTAACGTGACACTATGAAGTTGATATGACCCTTAGTCATGAACAGGGCTCTGCCTTTCCCAGACCCTTGGAGGACGCCAGGCGACACCTTGGACACCCACCAGGCCAACTTCCTTCCGTCACGCAGCTCAAACACCACTCTGCAATCCTGCTACTTATACTCACGGCCAGCACACACCTGTCCAACTCCCTCCAGCAGAGACTGATTCCTGCAAACGACGCCTAGGCAACTACTTCATCAACACCACTGAATCATTGCAACCATGGTATGGGCGGATGCGATACCCCGCTAATGAGAGAAACGCACCGCGCATTGATTCCTCAACGGGCGGCCGATAGCGAGAGAACAGTGACTGACATGCGGCGACGGACAGGCGGACTCATTGACTGAGGAGCAAGTATCCGAGTTCAAGGAGGCATTCTCTCTCTTCGTAAGTTGCGCCCAGCTAGGCATCCACGAATCAGGCTGACCACGTTACACAGGACAAGGACGGCGATGGTATACTCTAATCCGCATGCGTGCACCAACTGCGACCGCTATCTGACATGTGATGGGTAGGACAAATCACCACCAAAGAGCTGGGCACCGTCATGCGCAGTCTGGGCCAGAACCCCTCCGAATCTGAGCTGCAGGACATGATCAACGAGGTCGACGCTGACAACAACGGCACCATCGACTTTCCCGAATTCCTGACCATGATGGCCCGCAAGATGAAGGACACCGACTCTGAGGAGGAGATCCGTGAAGCCTTCAAAGTCTTCGACCGCGACAACAACGGCTTCATCTCCGCTGCCGAACTGCGACACGTCATGACAAGTATCGGCGAGAAATTGACGGACGATGAGGTCGACGAGATGATCCGCGAGGCTGATCAGGACGGTGACGGAAGAATCGACTGTAAGAGGCATATCTATACTCGAGAAAGTCGGACACCCACTAACGGATGTCAGACAACGAATTCGTCCAATTGATGATGCAGAAGTAGAGCCACTGCCCCGTGGAAGCAGGCGCGGCGCTCCGCTACGAACAAGCCAAAAAGAGCACGACTTTCGGAGGTAGCGGCGACTGACAAGACACAACTGCGACCGCCTCGTCACCGAAGCAGAAGCAGGAGCAGGAGCAGAAGTCCGAACGGCTTGTTTCCTTACTCGGTTTCTCTGGTCCCTCTGCGAGGCTTTTTGGAGTGAGCGCTAGGACAGCAGCACCAGCAGGCAGGAGATGATACACCCTACGAGCGGCACGGTCATACGTGTACGATGATTACATCTATTTACACCTCTTTTCCTATGGTTTACTCCCTCATCTTTTCGGCTAGTCGGGTATTGGCATTTTGGTCTTGGTCCCATAGCTAAGGAGAAAACATTTGTTCGATCTTTACCTCTCCAGTATTGGACCTCGGCGTTGGCAGAGGCTCACAACGGGGCAGCACTACCCACCTGCACATTGAGGACATGTACAGAGAGCGCAAAACCCTCGGATACCAGATGGCGTAATTGCTGATTCTAGATCTGGGAGCTCGAGTGACCGGGCCAGAAGCCAAACAGCTTGTGTCGCAAAAGACAAACTTGGGAAAAGCTTGGCTTCAGGTAGAAAGTCAATGCAATGTGAGCTTGGTAGGTCCCCTTGAAAGTTGCAAAAACAGGATGCATCATCCCTTCGGACTTGTTTGAATGCCACCGAAGTGTGTTGCTGTGCGGGTTTGTGAAAGCTGCTGGTGACGGTCCTTAGTGAGCGGGAAATGAGCTTGCCGTGAGAGATGTAAATTGAGCCTGAGGCGTACAGGTCTAGGTAAGACACATCATCTGAGCTAAGTGTGGCAACTGAAGCCTTTGACTATCGAGAGTACGGCATTGTACATCATGTCTTGCGGTACATTTCAAGAGTATGATACTGCTGGCCGGCCAGGATACTCATATCGCTTCGGTGTGTACCAACTTCATTGCCCTTCGCCTGACACCGGCAATATGCACAAGATCTGATGAAGAGGCGACGTGAGCATTGAAGAAGATCCTGTTGTAGAAGGAAGGGAAGAGGAAGAGTGGGAGGACGAGAAAGGTAGATGTGCCTCTTAAAATGGTCTGTGCGCCCAAGCGCGTGTGGTGAGGGGGAAGGAAGGAGCGCGTGATCTGATGCTATGGCAAAGTGAAGGGATGGAGAGGTGGGAGAGGCGAGGGCATTGGTATGTTCATGAACTGAGTGGATGTATCTAGAAGCGACATCTAACGCAGACGCCGAGAAAGACGACGAGAGGAGCATCACGCTTCGACCCATGAGCTTGTCTACTCTCTGCCAACCTATTCGATAAGCTCAACCTTCTCCAGACGCCTGCGAATGCCAGCGTACTAATGAAGGCGGTATGGTGGTGCGGCGGTGCTGCTGTTGTTTGGTGTTAACAGGAAGGGGCAAAGGATCGAATTCGGAAACATAATATCATTCGTCGTGGTCTGTGCACGTGGTACTGGTGACTGCGTGCATCTGGGACTGGAATGGAAGCTGGCTGAGTTGAGGTGAGATGAGGTAAAGTGAGTGACGAATCGAGCTTGAGGGAGGCCGTGTCGCATCATCGGGTTAGAAGGTTTCCCGGCTTGGCGCACATCCCTATATGGCGCACAGACTCATATGGTCCATACACCTATCTTTGTTAGTGAATAACTCGACAACCATGGATCAGATTGAGAAGGCGCTTGTAGATCTAAGACTATTAGATAAGCCGAATATATCTAAGATAGTTAGTAAAGAAGTTTAAAATAGAAAGATCTAAGCTATTAAAAATATAGAATAGTAAATAAGGGACTAAGTAGCAGTAGTATAAAAATAAGCGAGTTTTAAACGACTAATAGGAGTATAACCTTTACGAATATATTAAGGATCTTACTAACTATAGTATCCCTTCTACTACTATAATATTAAGGAACTTTACCTTTAATATCGTAGGTTACTTACCTAGAAAGAACTAGCCTACTACTTTTATAAAAAGGTACTCTAATATTTTAGATACTAGCTATCTTTTAGGCCTAGATAAAGTAAGATCTTAGGCTAATAATAAAAAGTGCTATTGTTAAGTATTAACGTCTCGCGAGGTATATAATAGGGGAAGCTAAGGGACCGACCTATCTACGATAAAATCGATAAGGAGAAAACTATCTAAAACTAAAGCTAGAAGTACAAATCCCTACGCTAAGAAGTACGCTTACCTTAGGTACAATTAGGCTAACTATCTACTTAGTACCCTAAGATACTAATTCTTAATACTCCTCTTAACGGACTGCCCTAATTAATAACCCTTATAACCTAGTCCACTTCTTTAAGATTACTATCCTCCTTAACCGAAGTATATACCTTAATAAGGGCCTTTAAGTTAGCGCCCGAATCCCTAAAGTATTTAACTATTATCCTAGCTAGCTCTAGGAACTAATAACTTACTAACGTATATCCCCTCTCTTAATATAACGTATATTCCGTAGGCTTGAAAAGCTTCGAGTTATCGGTTCTCCTCTATAGCTTTCGATCGGTCTTTACTAAAAATGCCGAAGATCCTAACTCTCCTTAAGTAGTAGAAGGAGTAAACATACTTACTTCCTTCTCCTTAAGGATAGAGATAATACTATTAGGCGATAGATAAGGTTAGGTATTAATAGCGTCTCGTGTAGACGACTATTAATCTAGAAGAGTACTAAGTAGAACCTAGACTCTATTCTTAGGTTTAACTACTTCGGCTATAGCTAGCTCTACCTCTTTTATCCTTTTGCCTAAAGTAATTAAGCTTAACTAAGCTTAGCTTATTAATATGTCCTTATTTATCGTAAAAGTAAAGAACTACCGTACTAGTTTCCTTCCTAATGCCTTATTATCCTTATACTTCTTCTTTAGCTCTTCCTAAATAGCCTTTACTATCTCTAGTTCCGATACAAGCTCTTTATCCTCCGTTCTAATATATAATAATAATAATAATAATAATAATAATAATAATAATAATAATAATAATAATAATAATAATAATAATAATAATAATAATAATAAATGTATTCGAGCTAGCTACAGGCCGTGCCCCTTCTAGCATATCTACATGTTGTAAAAGAAAACCCTATAGAAAGTGCCTATAGCGTAAAACTTCCTCCCTTCTCTGTTATGCCTTACACCCTACTGCATCTTAGGTACTATAGAACCAATATGTTTGCCCGTAGGCAGCTGGCTGACACGCCAGAGTCAACATCATCCTCCTTACTTGGGTTCGAGATCTCCGGCCTGCTCTGGGAGATGTTTGAGGGTCCACTCGAATTGTCCTATAGGGAGATGCCTTATTGCCCACGCTGCGGTTTGTCTAGGAAACTCAGTAAGCCATCTTCTCGCGTCCTGGCATCTAGTGGCTAAGATGAGTTCCCTTCTACTCTCTCGCATGTTTGTACAGTAGGCAAGGTAGTGTCGAGCTGTCCCTCTATCTCCACATTCGCAGTAGGGGCTAGTGTCGGCACCCCAACCTTGTGGAGGAAGTGAGGAAGGCCAATTGTCTCTGACCGTATCTGGAACACTATCGCGGCCTGGGCTTTGCTAAGCCCTCGATAAAGCTCCCGGGTATTGGTGTTCCATGGAGTCCTGAACGCGAGTGGGAGGATTCCTTCGCGCCTAGCATTGTCCCACTTCTGTGACTCGTCCCGCTCATACTGGCCCTGGAGGATAGTCCATGTTGCTTTCCGAGTCTTCTTTGGATCTGCTCTGTCTATGTGAGAGAGCTGGGACTGTAGGATAGTAGCCTGCTCGTCTGTCTGCTCTAGTGGCGAGCTGTATGGTTTTCTCAGGCGTCTGCTATATGCCCCAAGTTGTCCGCACTTTAGTAGGATCCGCCCCTTCAGCTCTTGCATGGCCTAGTGTATATCCGGCCTCTGCCTCTGCGCAGCCATTGCAGCTATAGCAGTTCTCTTCCCATACTCGGTAATGTCTTCGATCTAGAGTTCTTTGTGTAACAGTCGCGTTGGTGTAGCTCGGTAGGCCCCAAGGATTATCCGTAGGAATCTATTCTGCATTACCCGTAGCTTTTGTTGGAGCATTTTTAAGATTCCAGTCTCCTTTCCTGCTATCCATACCTCGCTCCCGTGCATTACTGCTGGCCTGATTATTGAGATATATAGCTTACGGGCTGTCTCTACCGTGGCGCCTCACGTAGCAGCAGTAATCCGTCGTAGTGCAGCTTCTAGCCGTTTTGCTTTTGTAAGGGTATTCTCTATCTGTGCGTGCCACTTGAGTCTCTTATCAACGATTACTCCTAGGACCCTCATTGTGTCCTCTGGGCCACTCTGGAGCGACGGGATGTTGGGTGTTCTCTGGGATTCGGATGTGCTCCTTGTGCCCCTTGTAAAGTGCATGACTTTGTATTTCTCAGGGGCGAACTTAGCTCCATGTCTTGAGGCCCATTGTAGACAGCTGTTGTGGTCCTTTTCTAGTGCCTCGCATGTACCTCTTGTCGAATTTGACACTGCAATGAGGTATGTATCATCTGCAAACCCAACTGCTTCGGTGTATTCCATTCCTTCTAGGAGGGAGGCTGTAAAGAAGAGGAACAGGATAGGTGAGATGGTACTTCCTTGTGGGATTCCGTATGCCACTCGTGCGGCCGGTGACTCGTATCCGGGGATAGCGATTGTTGTCTCTCTGTCCTTCAGGAATGACGCTACAAAAGCTGTAATCCAGTATGGAATCCTCCTGCACCGTAGGTTGTGGATTAACCGTTCGTGATTGACTTTGTCAAACGCTCCTATTATGTCAAGTAATAACACCGAGGCCACCTTGCCTTTCTTCCACGCAGTCTGAACGCTTTGAAGGATGTACCGTAGTGCGTCTCCGGTCGATCTACCCGCTTGCGCCATTTGGTTTTGAGGAAGCAACTTATGTTCCCGTACGGCCTGTCCTATTTTCCGTGCAACTATTGCTTCTAGTATCTTGCCAATGCACGATAGAAGGGCAATAGGCCTCCATCCCTTTGGAGTAGATGAGTCTTTACCCGCCTTCTGTAGCATAATCGTCCTAGCTTTCCGAAACTGGGCTGGGTGGTAGCCAATTGAAACACACTGTTGGAAGATGCGTTGGAGGATAGGGAGTAGCTGAGCTAGGCACTTCTTAATGCATCTGTTTGGTATCTCGTCGAGGCCGGGAGCCTTGTCGTTCGGCAGTCTTTGGACTACTTTTCGTACCTCCTCTTCTGTAATTTCGCATGCTATATTGACAGGTTCTGGGTATGTGGTGCTCTCGATATCTAATGTGTCTACGGGCTCTGGCATTAGGAAAAGGGCTGTCCGTAGGATCTCTGTTTTCGCACTGTCCGTCGTGAACTAATCGTTATTGTGTGTTAGTGTAGGCATCTGGGGAGGTCGAATAGGGCTATCGCTATTCTTTGCCCACTTAGCCAGCTTCCACATTCCCTGTAGCTCGCTAGCGGTTTTGTGAACCGCGGTCCTCCACTGTTTCCTTTTCTCTGTCTAGATAGTTCTCTTTTTCTCCTGGTTTCGTGCCCTCCACTCCTTCCAGTGCTCCTCGCTCCCTGTCCATTGTGCATGCCGTCTTGCCTACCGAGCCTCCTGAATCGCATGTAGTACCACCGGCACACTCCTTGGATCTGGCGGCCGATATGTTTTACGCCGGACAACAAGGTCCCTTGTCTTTTGTAGAGCATTGCTAAGATTACTCACGGTGCTATCTATATCCTCCTTTGTTGTCATCCCTTCGGCTGTAGGTAGGAGCTTTTGGAGCGTCTCTCTGAACTCCTCCTAGTTAGTGTCCTTCCACATCCATCTTGTTCTCGTCTCCTCCTGTATCCCTATGTTAATAGTTGTCTCTATGCTAATATGATTAGAGTTAATGTCTTCCTTGCCTGGCTGACATGTTGTTATCCTCTTTGATATCTCCTCTATTGCAAGAGTAAGGTCTATCGTCGTCCCAGTTTAGGACTGTGGTGTCTTTCTCCAGGTAGCAAGGCCTAGGGGTGTCGCTAGGTATAGCGTGTCTCGACACGCCTCTCGTAGCTCTCTTGCTCTAAGATCCTCCTGTGGTACTAACGGTCCTCCCTACTAACGGTAGTGGAGATTGAAGTCTCCAACTAGAACGTGTTCTCCCGGTTCCTCAATACCTTCTAAAAGCTCCTCCACTGTAAGCCTCGCATCCCAGTTATAGATGTTATGGAGGTGTACAGTTCCTATTGTCGTTTGTAGTGAGATTAGGATCTTCTGATTACTCATAATCCGGTGCGACTATTCGGATAGGCTGTATTTCTTATGGACGTAGAATACGACTCTCCTGTCTTTGTCTTCCCCTGCAACAGTATAGTACTTCGGATGTGTGACTGTTCTTCCATTGCTTGGGTTAGTGTATGGCTCCTAGATAGCGAGAATGTCTTTCTGGCTGTCATCGAGTAGCTGCCGGTGGGTAGCCTGTGATTTCCGTACGTTTGCCTGCAGTATACTTAGTGTCGGTTGTGTGTTCATTGGGTACTAGCTGGTAGTTGATCCCGCTGTATTGCTCGTCGGATTAACCCTTGTCCTTGCTCCGGTACAATGGTCTTAGCCCTGTTCACCGCCCCAACTGGCCTCCCAAACCTCTGTAGTGTTCGCTTCTCTACTGCTGTTCCTATTGGCCTCCTGCCTAGGACATATTCGCGGCTTGTCCGGGTAGCTGTTTGTCCTCTCCTCCCTATTCGCTCCTTGCTGTAGAGGAGGGAAGGCAGAGGAGAAGTAGAGCTAGGAGTACTGTAGGTTAGCTTAGCCATGTAGCTCGCCCCTATCTTCTTCATGCTCTGAATCTTGTCCTTGATTGCTTGTCTCTTTGAGCACATATAGTGCCAAGCTGGGTGGTTCTGACTGCAATTTCCGCATTTACTGTGCTTTGATCGGTCTGCCTCTGCAAGCTTCTCGTGCGCACATTCTCTTATGTTATGGCTTCCTCCACACCTTGCACACACCGTACCGTTTGTGCACCTTGTGCCGATATGGCCATATCTTTGGCAGTTGAAGCACTGTGTTATTGTCCATTGGTGGTCCCATTCTTCAGTGTCGTGGAGCACTCCGGAGATGATAATGCCCTTCTCTACCGCAGCTCTGGCAGCTTCCACCGTCTTCAGCTCGACTACTAGAGTGCTCTGTTTCTTTGTTCCCGTTGCTATAGCTTTCTGGCCCTTCCACCAGGCATTCTGTACTTGGATTCCGGGTATTAGCCGCTTGTTGTCTTCCTCAATTGACTGGATCCGCTGTGTAGTAGGGTCGTTTCCTGCAACTGTAACAAAGTGGACTTGGACTGGGAAGGTTTTCTGTGCTATTCTTGCCTCCTTCAAGACCTTGCCTAGGCCTTGGGTGTCTGCCGCCATTCGGTTCCTTGCTGCAGGGTCCGTAGTCGTGAGAACTAGTCCATCGGGGACCTTCTTGACTGCGACTACATGTGCCCAGTTCCCTCCTTCTGCAGTAAAACGCGAAACAATCCGGGTAGCTTCAGCATCCCTAAGCTCAGCCCTAGTCGCTTCGTTGTCTACGTGAATCTTGAGGGAGCACGCAGCTCTTTGTGCTTTGATGCTAGACAGCTAGGCTGGCTGTTAGGCTGCGACTGTAGCCCAGGTTGTCTTTAGTCCTGGACTCTGCTCTATCTTCTTCTGAATCTGTGTAATACTCCGTTGGATAGATTCCAGAGTGGCTTCCTGGTTGGTGCGCTTCGTAGTCCGCGCTGCAGTTGAGTGAATCATATCCAGAATCATCTAGATTGCCCTCTCTGGTTGGAGGGAGGAGTGTTGACTCTGATGCATCAGTTCAGCTGCCTCATTCTGAATCTCTTTCAGGGCCTCCCAAGGTGAGAGGGGACCCTGCTGGTTCTTGTTTACTGCTGCGTTCTTCTCTCTATACCCCTTCTCTTGGGAGGTTGGGTAGGAAGCTAGATTGATACTCCTGTATCTCTGCCTGTAGTAGTTTCTTCAGTAACCTCTTGAAATGGCTCTAGTCCGTTGTCTGTGCCTGAGGCAGCACAGCCTTGTGCACTGGCCATGCTTGGCAGAGAATTCTCTTCTTCTAATGCTGAGAATCAGTATTTTCGAGCGCTGACTGCGCACCCGCCAACAGCGGCGTGTAGCCGTGCTTTGGATGCGTGTATTGCCTTGATAGGTTCCGTATGTTCTGAGGTTTTGGTAATGCCGCCTCCCCAAATTCGTTTTAACTGACTATCCCGCCCTACACTAAACTTCCGCTCTGCTAGATAAGATAGATGCTTCTTGCTAACACATCTGTGCTTCGTTTTGTAGGTGCAACTGGAACAAAGACTCGAGCTACTGGTACTGGTCGTACCTTCTCACAAACTACCCACAGTACTACAACAACTGGAACACCTGGGACTGGCGCTGGTAAGTCCAGCTTCCTGCTGCCAGAATCGCGAATAATGTATTGACGCTTATACAGGGGCAACCGATACTACCAACAATACTACAACAACAACAACGGCTGGGGGAACCGCAACTCTTGGGGGAGCGGCTGGAACAAGGACTAGACAGCTGGTCTGGTTACAAACTGATAAACCGAAACAACACCTGATCTAATCTCTCTCGTATTTGATATGAGTAATTTGCATTTGATAGAAGGAAATGGGATGATGATAAACGTATGAATGAACCGACCACAGGCGCTATGACTAGCATAACGAATGAGTCCGACCCAGAAGAGCTTGACTAGCATAGATAGATCGCGAGGAAATGACAGTTCGTTTTGACTCTGCTCTCTTCTTTGACAACGCCAGCTTTCATGATGTAATCTACGAAAATCCATTCTTGGCTCTCATGAACGCTTTTAGAGAGCCCGCTACCGGACGAGGTTGATTACCCACCAGACACAGCTGGTGAGCAGTTATCTGCTATGAAGTGAATTGAACAGGCGAACAATGCGATTGGTGCAGACAGTTGCTATGTTAAGCCCCTTGTAGCCAGGGCAACCTTCCACGCACCAGGTACGTACTTGATGACGGACGTTAGATCGCAACAGCACATCCGAGCCCTTCCTACTGGATAGTTCGGGGAATGCAAGGTTTAGTACCAGTTCATTGTTAACAGCATTAGGGCTTCGGCCATCTTCAAGTCACTTCTGGCTGTGCCGTAGCGCTGAAGAAGGATGCACTCGCCCAATCAACTGCTTCTTAGTGCAGCACTTCAGTACAAAGACTCGAGAACTATGCGAGTGCTTACAGAACCAGTAGTCCACGGGGACTTGCAGATGGAAATCTTCGTGATATTGTGCAAGATATTGCTATAGGCTTCTCGCCCACACTTCCGTAATTCTTCTGCAATCCGAGCTACACCGGAGCAAACATACGCCCGTAATGCCATCCATACGCCATGAATGCAACGTAGATGTCCGTGATATAGCCCTTCGCCGAGAATTCTGAATCGTCATGCCGTTAGCTCTGAAGGTCGAGTTTCCGAGACCAGTGAAGACCGAGTGCCCAATGAAACAGCCTAGCCGTGTCAGTATATCAATGATGTTGAAGAGTTTGAACGACTTACCTGGCATCCACAATCTTGCCCTTCTCCTTCGACATCGCTGTGATTGTTGGTACTCTTCACTGGATCCGATGATAGGATGGCACCTACCTTGCAACTTCTCGTATAGCGAGTCTAGTGGCACCACCACTCGCTCGATATGCTCTCCCTCATCCAAATGCTGCTCAGGCTCCTCGTCACCTTCCTTCAGCTGGACCTCAATCGTGACCATCTGCAAGCAGTCAGCTCTTGCAAGCGAGCACCGTATCCGTTGTACATACCTGCATATTCGCATTCGTCAACCCAGGATCGGAGACAATCGTCGGGCTACAATCGAGAACCTACCGTCATATTCGCATTAGTCATCCCAGGTTGACTACTTAATATCGGACTGATATCACGAACCTTGCCTTCGTAGCCAGTCTCCTCCTTCAACTCGCGAACGGCTGCTTGCTCGGGGGTTTCGCCTTCGTCGATAAGGCCGGCTGGAAACTCCACACAGAAAGCATCGACAGGAGGTCGGTACTGCAGAATGACCATTGTCTGCGGTGGTCGACTAGGGTGGCGGAGAATGGGTGCAATGGCGACGGCGTCGACACCGCCTTTCGTCCGCGTCTTGCGGGCGGCGGCTTCCCATATGCGGTCTTTACCGTCTTGGTCTGTCCACTGATCCCGTCGTTAGTATCACTCAAGCATTGGAAAGCATGTGACAAACCTCAATCTTCTTCAACTCTGTCCATTTCGCCTCGTCGGGCGAGAGCGGGCCCACTCGCTTGATCTTGGGTGCTTGGCCAGCTGAAGACATTGCGAAGTGTCTGATCAGCTGTAACGAGCGATTGATCGAAGTTGTTGGCCTCATGGAGCGGAGGATGGAAAGTTCAAGAGTGAAGTGAAGCCAAAGTAGTGACGTACTGATGCGCGGTGCATTGTTCGACCGAGACCGATGTTATGCCTCAGGCAGCAATCGCACTGACGCAAAGATGGATTTCCACGACAACGACAACTCTCGTCATCTCATATACTCACCCCATGAAACTGACGACGCTCATAACACTGTACAATGCCACGGATGCCATTGCCTACCTAAAAGTGTCCCGCTGCTACTTCAAACCCCCATCTCCAAAGCTTCAAAACCCAACCCCAGCCCAAATACTCCCTCCCGGAATACTGTCACAACTAACAACCTTCCACTCGCCCCCCTCATCCCAAAACCTCATAATCATCACATTTCTCCTCACTATTCTCATATCACTGCCACCCTTGTCATCTCCTTCACTCTCAATCGCCCCACTCCTCCGATCAAACATAATATACACCTGCGCCGTCCTGGGCCCCGTCCTCCGTCCCGCAGCATCATCCAGACTCGTATCCATATCCCGAATCTCGATAATGTAGGGAAGAGAACAATGCTCCAGATGTTGGATTAGGGAGATGATATCCGGGAGAGTGAGGCTGTGGACGTGTGGGTCAGGACGGGAGAAGGCGGGACTGTTTGGGATTGCCACTGAAGAGTGCTGCTGAGGAGATGATGTGGAGAGATTGGCATAGTCGGACTTGGTGAGGGAGCTGCCTTTGTATGCGAGAGCTATGGTGTGGATGTCTCGGTCGTTGACGGCTTGGATGAGTCTGCGGGCGATAGTTTCAAGATGGATGGTGATTTCTTGGTCTTCTGCGATGGGGATTGAGCTCGTCATCATCGCTCTTGTCTGGGCTCTGCATTTTGCGGTGGTTGAGATGTTGCGGTCTGGGGGTTGGGCCTCTGGTGTGGAAGATGGTAGTGTTGTCTTCAGGTACACCTACCCTATCGTCTGGATGAGTAAGGTGGATACCCTAGGTGAGTGGCCTCGGGAAGGATCCGAGATCTTTCTCTCTCGTTCATTTACCTCACTTTGACAGACTTGTTTCCTCTTCTGACACAGCTTTCTGTACGGATTCTAACATATCCCCCATACTCTATGCCGATACAAAAGTGATCATCCCAACGAAGACCGCTCCCAACAATCGTAACACTCGGACGCCCTGGCAAAATATAACTCTCTATCTTCCTCTGTCAACAAATTCCCCCACCCTTGGCGAACTTCCACTCATCCACGAATCCCTTCGCAACCTCCACAGTACTCATACGTCTCGCATCAACAAGCGCTTCCACCGGAGCAGGTGTTCCAAATCGCGAATCCCGAGCTCGCTTAATGACAACCTCGTTGAGCGGCAGAGCCCTCAATGTGGGAATAACCGTGTCAGCCAGTCTTCCCTCAAAATTGCTATGGGGCCAAATCCATCGTACTTTTGGCCACGGTGGCGAGCCGTAATATGATTTCCTACGTCCGTCATCGAACGTGATGATGAGTTCCTGGAGGTTCCCGAAATGGGCTACTACTCGAGGTAAGTGGTGGGCAAGGATAGTGATGCTGCTTTCTCGTAGCCGATGAAGGGTCTTGTTCCATCTGAATGGGATTCTCGTATGAAGATTGAGGTTGCGGAATGGTCAATATGTTGCAAGAATAAAATGGTTCCAAAAGTCTGATGCCCTTTTTCAAACAAGCCGCCGGTGTCGAGTTTGCTCATCTCTCAATCGTATATATCATGCAGTCGAAAACGCGGAGACATCTACCCATAGCCACCGGCATCCAGCTGAATCCAGAACTTGCTGAGAAGAGTCCCACCCAACAATACATAGTTCCTTCTACTTTTACACTCCCAGCACCTCCTCCCTCCTCTTCCGTACATATCTCATCTCCGGCCCTCGATACCAACAAACCCACACATACCCCAACACCGCCAGCACAACCACCACCAACGTCCACCCCAACAACCTCCTCATCTTCTGACCATCCCTCGCCTCCTCCCAAGCATCCCTCCTCTCCTCCTCCACTCTCTCCAAGTCCCGTTTGTGAACAGCGGAATCAATCTCATGGATGCGATTGCGAGTTTGGAGGTTTTCGATAAGCGCGGTGGAGGTGGAGAGTTTATCTCGGAGGGTGGCGATGGCGGTTTGGAGACGGGTTCGTTCGGTCTCAGGCGGCTGGCGCTGAGGCATAGAATCTGGGACGATCTGGTCCTTTTCTTCTTCCGAGCTGTTGGGTTGGGTGTGGCGGGTTTCGTGGTGGTTGTTGCGGTGGTGTAGAAGAGAGGCGAAGATGTTTCGAGTATTCTCGCGTTCGTTGATGGTTTCGATGGGGGTGTCTCGATCGCCTAGGCGGAGACCATGTGGGCTTGTTTCGAAAGTCAGCGCCCCGTCGTTGTCGGGCGAGTCGTAGCTAGTCTGACGATTCGCCGGAGTATTGAATCGATCATTATTACCGAGGAAGGGATTTCGATTTTCTTGGTTTGCAAAGGGATTCGGCTGATCGTAGTCTCTGGAGATACTGCGAGTAGTATTAGTATTCTCTCTCCTCGTCCTTGATCGACCACGACGTTGGACGGGTGGTGCCATCTCTGTAGTAGTGGTAGACCGAGCAGAAGACTCGACACTGCTCTCGTGGCGTAGGCTTTCTGTGCGGTGGAGGCGAGAGCCGTGGTGGTTGCAGCGGGATGGGTAGGGAATGCTTGACATCGGATCTTGAAGTTTCGAGGTGAATTTTGGAGTGGAAGAAGTTTGTAGATCAAGACTGATTGTTCCTGAAGATCTTGATTGTTCGTGTCGTACGGTCTTGTAGAGTAGGACTATCACGTCCGACGCATGGAAGTTTCGTAGTGACTCTGATTCATCTGTAGTGTGTCGCGTGGAGACATGTGAATCATGTAAATTGTGTTCCACGGCCCTACAAGTCATTAGCTGTGAATGTTTGCTGTCTCCTCAAGAACTACTCTTTGTTCTCTTTCAGCTGTCCCAGATCGAGCTGAAGGGTGAAAGTAGTGCATGTTCGTTGCAGATTGCAATCGTTCCCTAATCACCAGCTGTTACATCCACAAGGCAACGAGACGACGCAGGACATGCAGATGTGTAAATTACGGCGACGCAAGTCTTTCCGCCCACCTCGCCACTCGATAACTAAACCCGGATTCTCGCCTCCTCTCACGACCAATCCAACGCAGATCGAGACACTGCAGGATCTTAAACCATAACGATTATCCCACCAAGAGTATCTTAACCGTTTGATGATAGTTTGTACTTCTTGTTGGTTTGTTTCTGTGTCAAAGAGCAAGACCAACCATTGTCTAAGACAGAAGACTTATGTTGTTGAGTCTCTTTCACCTGCAACCTGCCGTGAATATGAGTGAAACATGCTTCGGCATGCATCGTATTCACATTAGCGTCAGCGAATGTGCTTGGTACAACTCACCATTTACGGCCCATCATCCGTTACATCCACCCTACGAAGGGTGAGGCGATGGAAGACCTACGAGCACGGGAAATACGGCAACGTGAGTCTCGCTGCATATCTCCTCACTCTTGTCGACTAGCCCTCGACTTGCCAACTTCTTTAGCGCACTTAAAACCATCCACAAGCCAAGACAGCGGAAGACTTACGGACATGACAGCGACAAATGGTCCCATCTCCCAACCCCTCTCCCTCTCAGCCCTCCATATCCCCCATCCCCTCTCAAGCGAAGAGCAAACATTCACAGCCCAAGATCCACAACTACAACAGCAACATGAGAATCCCAGACCGGGTTAAAAGATATAAAGACATTGCATACTCGTTACAGATACTCCCTTCTCATCTAGTACAGAGTAGAAGTTATGAAAAAGAGCTTCTCATCCAGTTGTCTGTGTGTGCGTGTGTCATGTTCCAACGTAAAGACGTGATGGGATATCGTGCGCCATTAACAAGGAAAAATAAAGAGATCCATCATCCACCTGTACACTTGTCTCCTTCGCCCCTTTCTCTTCGCTGCTTCAGTCTGTTGTACCCTTTCATTCGTCCGCCGTAATATCACAATTACCACGGAAGGTTCTGAAACCCTTCGTGTGCTTTGTTTCATGTCTTGGTCCTTCTGTGGACTTGTTGGTGCGTGGTGGTATCCATGTGATGCAACCTTTCCTTGCTTTCGCTTTCTCCTCCTGGGTGTTGAGGTATTGCTTAAAGCTCATCACGTGCTCGGCCAGTCACATCAGACACGACTGAGCTGATGGTCTTGGCGGCTTGCTCGACAGCCTTGCTGGCATCAGTGCCAAACTCCGCAATGCGGCTGCTTGCACTCGCCATAGCCACACTCAATTGGCTCTGTACGCCCTCGAGATAAGTCTGCTCTTCACCATAAACGGCACTGCTGACTACTGCACTCGCTGACGAGACCTGCTCGCTGGCGGCAGAAGCAATGGAACTGTAGACAGAAGCAGCAGCACTTCCGGCGGCTTCGACCGTTGGTGTGGGAGAGCCGTAAAGTGCCTCCGAGATTGCTTTCGAGGCGGATGCGCCAATGTCAACGACATTGTGCTGGGCGGCCTCGAAGTAATTCGTCTCCTTGCCGTAAAGGGCTTCGTATGCGGCCGATGCGGCGTCGGAATACATGCTCGCAGCAGCTTCCGTTGCTTGCTGTTAAAAGGTCAGTATCATTGTGCTGGTGTTGCTGGGCCTGATGATATGACTTACCTCGACCGTACCCTTCTGGGTGCCATACACCTGGGTGCTGGCGGCGTTGACTGCGTTGTTCAACTGGCTTTGAACCTGCTCAAGAATGCCGGGAACCTGTGTGGGCGGTACAAAGGCCGCAGAGACAGCAGATGCTACGCCACTAACGTAGCTCGATGCCTGAGAAGCTATCGCTGGAGCTCCGGTCGAGTAGGCGGATTGCAAGCGGCTGTACGCGCTTGCAGTGAAGTCTGGCTCCTTCCCAATCACAAGGTCAGAGAACAGATCCTGCACTTGTTGATATTGGGCTGCGGCGGCAGCAGTCGCTTGTGCAGCAAAGTCAGTGACCTGACTGTAGGCTTGGGCGGTGAACGGTGGTGGTGCTCCATAGACTTGCTCGCTGGCTCGGGAGATGAGAGCCTCCCAGTTCTCCGATGCCTGAGAAGCAAGTGGCTTCTGGGTCTCTTGACTGAACGCGCTGCTGACAGAGCTGCTGGCCTCGCCAAGTCTGCTCTGGGCGCCAGCAACAGCGTCGGAAAGCTGATCTTGCAGCTGTCCGAGTACGCTCTTGTCAACTGACTTGGAACCCTGGGCATGTGCTGCGGAGCTTGCCATGGAGGCGAGAGCGCTGTACTTGGAGGAAGCTTCATCAGTGTACTGGCCATAGACGCTCTTTGCGTCGTTAAGCACACTCTCAACACTGGCTTGGTATCCGGTGGCGGTTGGGGTCGGCATGACTGCGCTGGACGCAGCCTCCACAAACTCGGAGTACCGGCCGTGTGCTATCCCAAGAGCCTGGTAGTAGGCTGACTGAGCGGAGGTCAGGTACTGCTGGTGGGCAGGGGTAGGCTCTGCACCAACTGCAATCTTGGCGCTCTTGTACTGATCGTTGGCAAGACTGACGCCCTCCGCCAGGCGAGATGAAGCAAGCGATGAGATGCTCTCTAGGTATTTCTGAGTCGATGTTCCGAGCACGGCGTTGTACCGCTGCTGCGCAGCGCTGACGGCGCCGGAATACGCAGACTCTGCAGAGGCGAACATTTGCTCGTGAACAGGTTTCGGCGTGCCAGAGGCCTGCACAGAAAGACGAGACTTGACAGCGTCGTAGTGTTTGGCCGCTTCACTCACGGCGCTGTCATATGCGGAGCTAGCAGCGGCAAGAGGTGCAGCATGGGCTGGTGTTCCGTAGATGGCCCAAGAGGCTGCAGTCACAGCTGACTGATATTGTTCCTGGGCGACGCTGGTGGCGGACTCGACACCATTTTGAGATCCAAACAGAACGCTGCTGGCAGCGGAGAGGGCGCTCTCGTATTGTACCTGTGCCAAGCTGGTCACGCTTTGAACAGTTCCCTGAGTAGCAGTCGCGCCATTGATGGCATCCTGAATGGCCTGAGTGAGCTGACTAGCCTTGTCTCCGGCATCATTGATGACCTGCTGCACAGACTCGCTGAATGAAGCTTGACTGTCGACAATGTCATCATCGAGGATAGGCTCGCGAGCTTCGACGATGACTTGAGCCATGGCACCTCCAAAGACCTTCTTGGGAGCTTCACTGGCCTTGGAGGCATATTCTTCAGCTCCACTGGCGATGTCCTCGGCGTCTGGGACGCTGTCAGAGATGGAAGAGGCAACCGAAGAGGCCTGACTTGCAACCGAAGACAGGCTGGAAGAAGCGGCTGAGGCTGCTGGAGTGTGTGTGACTTCGCTGGCGATAGACGATGCGCTCTTCGAAGCCTTCTCTTTCTGCTCAGACAAGATGCTAGCCAACTTAGGCCCGACACTCTTGCTACTGCCGATAGGCTGATCCGGTACGTGGGACTTGATCGCCTCAGAGATGGTAGAAGCGGCGTCCTTGATGGTATCGCTCAAGCTGGACTCTCCAAGAACGACACTGGATGCAGATGAAGCTGCCTCTTTGACGGTGTCTGACAGACTTGATTCCCCTGCAACAGCACTCGAAGCGGAGGAAACGCTGTCAGCAAGTGACTTCGATGCCTCGGACGCAACACTTTGTGCCGACGCCGTCGCTTGGCTGTAAGCACTCTCGGCTGGTCCCTTGGACGAGCCAATGACCTTTTCAGACAAGCTTGATGCAGCGCTCTCGACAGGGCCAGTGGAGGATCCAATGACTTGCTCCGACAGCTTTGACGCAGACTCGGCGATGACAGAGGTAGCGCTCTCGACAGTGCCTTGCTCAGTGCCAAAGACAGATTCAGACGCCTCAGCGACCTTCTCTACGATCTGATCCTTGAACTTGCGAACAGGCGGTGGGATGGTCTTGGAGGTGAAATCCTCACTCGCATCATCGGCCGCGATCTTCCACTTGCCCACCTCCTTAAGCCGACCAAGCTCCTTCGCCGCATCTTCAGCAACGGCCATGGCGGTGTGCTCGACATCTTCGCTCGCAGCTTTCGCTCCAGCGAGGCCAGAGTGTTCGCGAGCCACCTTCTCAACATCGTTACGCCACGTCTGGGTGGCTTTCTTGATGTCGTTGTACTTGCTCCACTCCTTATGTGGGAGCGAGGTTGAAGCGTACTTGCGGCCGATCTCGGTCAAGCGAAGCTCTCTGATGCTGTCGATAGTCTCCAAAGTGGACTGTAAGGCCTTCTCAACGAGGCTTTCGGTCTCGATTTGAGAGGTCTGGCGCCATTCGCGGACAGCTTGGGCACGCTGCTTGATGTTCTGGCCTGCAGCGCGAATAGCCTGGACGAGATTATCGTTGGCGGCCTCGAGATGACCCTCATCTGCCTCCTCTGGCAAGTTCTTCACAATCTGCTGGATGCGTGCCTTGACGCTGTTGAGAGCGGCAGTGGTGGTTTGCTCGAGCTGAGTGACCAGCGCGCCGCCAACAGAGTCCGCCGCATTGACCTGGTGTGCGGTGATGTCTTGAATACGCTCCTTCAGATCCTCAGCACCCTCTTCGGCTGCCTTCGCGCAGATGTGCTCCCAGCTCTTCAGATCCTCGTTGAACTTCACGGCAGGGTCGACTGGCGGTTCAGGCGAAGAGGAAGCCGCGACGCTGGCGGCAGACGACGGGCTCTCGGTGACTTCACTCGCAGTAGATGAGACGGACGACGCGATGGACTGGGCACTCGATGCCATGTCAGCAAGCTTGGAGGAGCTCTCCATGCTCTTGATGTCTGCCTCCAACTTCCTGCCATCCTTGTAGCGACCGAGGCGCTCAGTAATGCGCATAAGCTGTGGCTCTACATTCTCGCCGTACAGGATTCGGAGTCGAGGCCAGATTTGACGCGTCCAGAAGGTCCACGCGGTGTTGCTGGCATACTGAGCGTGAGGCCAGGCGGTCTGAAGAGCGAAGTCTTGGCCCTGCGCATAGATCTTCTTCGCGTACGGTGCAGACTTTTGATAGACTGGCTGAAGCTCCAACTCCCAGATATCGCTGACCGAGGTCTTGACGCTATCATAGTGAGGCTGAACTGTGTCCTGTGCCTTCCTCACATACGGTGCCAGGGTCTTCTCGTACTGCTTGCCGACCTCCTTCTGTGCGAAGTCGATCTGCGGCTTGATGGTCTTCTGCCACTGTTGTCCACCGAATTCCTGAGCCTGAGCGACTCGTGGAGCACCGTATGTTTGGTATGCGGCGAGACCAGGCGTGTAAACCTTGGCGTTGAACTGATCGTAGTATGGCTGTGCCTGTTGCACGTACGGCGATAGATATTGGACGTAGTAGGGTTGTGCATAGGGGGTGACATAGTCTCGCGCTTGTAGGTATGGCTTGCAAACTGCAGGCGACGCGTCCTTGAGGTCCTGTTGCCTGCTAGGACACCGAAAGAGCAGGGTGATAAATGTATACCAAACCATCAGCTTCGCAGCTTTATCTGCAGCGTATCCCACAAAAGTCGTCCTCCCCTTTCGCTTGCTCCGCGATGAGCGCGTGGTGTGCTGGTTCCCTCCATGTTGATGGATGGACCCATTCGGCTGGCCGTTCATGGCGGCTTCTTTCTTCTCCCGGGGCTTTTTGAGGGCACCGTTGACCTTGTTGCCCATGATGAAGAGGTCAGACGCGGTCCGATGGTGTAAGTCGTGTGGGAGCTCTAGCTGGATCCCCTAGCGCAGCGGATCCTTGACTTTCAGCCGGCTGGACCCCAGACTGCAGACAATGATGCGACGAAGAAAATGCACACAAACGAGATATAAAGTACAGTGCAGCAACAACAACAACGACACAAGGGAAATGTGGTTGACGGCGGTGGTTCAAGCAGAACTGGACTGGACCGGACTACGCACCGTTATCAGCCTTCGACAGTGGTGGTGGTGTCGCTTCTGTCATCAGTGCTGCGAGTCGCGGGCATCGAACGGAAGCCTGCCCGAGATCCTGCTTCAACCCCAACTCCACCACCACCACCCCAACGATGACGTCTGTCTGGCTGATCGCGTGGCACCTGCGAAGAAATAGTAGACAGATCAAAGTCGTGCATCGGTGCATAGCTCCCCAATTGACTTTCACAACCACCACGTCCTGACTCTCACATCACAGAACATCTCCTATGCCGTGCACTAGTCTACGCCTTCGAATCAGGTACCCGTGCCTTCCGTGTGCTTGGACGTGTGTATCGTGAGGAGGGAGGAGCATCCCTCACCGTCCGCGACTCATTGTCCGGGCACAAAAGCAAAGCCCACATCGGTCAGCTTACATAAATCAACTGTCGTCAGGACGGCGTTCAAATATTGATGTGCGCGGGGGCACGTAAAGCCGGTGCCGTTATGCCTCAGGCACTTGTGATCTTCACGGGATCCCATCGCGACTTCTAGACAATCAGCACGTCCAGCTCCGACATGCCACACACGACACAACAGTTTGTGCTTGCAACCGTCAAAGGTGAATCTGCCACACGATCTATACTCCATACTGATACTGGACTGCAGCTACGACTGCCTTCCGATGACCACCTGAGTACACCCTTCGAGAGCCCCCGCGGCGTATTACGAATGCCTAAATCCTGAGACCAACGACGCTGTCACCATGGACGACCCCATACATATCGAAGATGCAGGTGGCGGGTCTGTACCCGATCAACCGGACGTCATGAACGACCCCGAGTTCGCACCCCCTCAGCGACGAGATACTGCCTCTTCCAAAGCAGGCACCGAAGGCTTCGGCGCCGAGACCTGTCGCATATGCCGTAGCGAAGGCACACCCGATGAACCGCTCTTCTACCCTTGCAAGTGCAGTGGGAGTATCAAGTTCGTTCACCAAGAATGTCTCATGGAGTGGTTGTCGCATTCTCAGAAGAAGCACTGCGAGCTGTGCAAGACGCCCTTCCGATTCACCAAATTGTACGATGCGAACATGCCCAAGACCCTACCGTGGACCGTCTTCGTGAGAAGAGCAGTGACCCATGTGCTTCTCATGCTGCTGAGAGGCTTCCGAGCTCTGTTAGTAACAGGCGTCTGGCTGGCACTACTTCCTTGGATGATCAGGTGGGCTTGGAGGTGGATGTTCTGGTTCGCCGATGCTGGCTGGGCAAGAGAGCAGTACATGGAGACCATGCAAGCTGTCAGTGTCTCACAACAAGCACAAAGTCAAGGCTCGGAACTCGTGCACAACGCTGCAGCCTCGTTGCAGGACTCGCTCTACTCAACCTTCGAACTGCTGTGGGGCAAGTCATTCGGCATTCCTGAAGGCACCAGAACGGATACAACGCTGCAAAGGCTTGGAGATATTCTCTCCTCAACGTGGAACGTCACATCCGGTACCGATATGTATAACGCGACATCGTACCGGCCGCAGACCGACGCTTCCATCCTATCTTCATGGACCTATCTCTCCGAACTGACATCAAATCAGAAGATCAACCGTATCATCCTTGACGTGTTCGAGGGTCAGCTCATTACCTGTGTTGTCATCACCGGCTTCATTCTAGTGTTCTTGATCCGCGAATGGGTCGTGCAACAGCAGCCTTTAGTCAACTTGGACAATTTAAATCAGGAGCAGCGCGAGCGAGATCGCCTGGATAGAGAGCGGGAGAGGCTGCAAAGGCAAGCTGAGCTACTTGAAGAGGCTCGTGTGAGGTTGACTGCACTGCAGAATGAAGCCGAAGACGCGGTGGCTGAGGTAGAAGGTGAAGAGGTGCCTGACTTCATCGGATGGAACAAGATTCACGATCTGATCGACTCGGCCACCGCTGAACTTGGCGCCGATGGAGAAGGTCGGGAAAAGTTTCTTACAAAGGCTAGTCAGGTGATGCGTCAGATCGTTGCAGCTGGATTTGCTGGGTCCGACGTCAGTGAGCTTGCTGAAGGTGTGTTCTTGAAGCTCAAAGAGCTTCCCAAAGACCAACGTGAGGAATGGGAGGATATCATGGTATCGGAGCTCAAGAAAGGTCCGCTCAAGTTCAAGGGCAAGGCCAAGCAGAGCAACGACCATGACACCGTGTCGTCTGTTTCAGAATCCTCCTCTGCGGATGAAAGTTCTTCTTCACGCCGACCACCCATGCCGAATCGAGACATCTCCTCAAGAGCCACGCATATTCAGCGGATTCTTGAAGAGGCCGATACCGCAATTAGCACGCATGGACATCACTCAGCTGGAGGCGCTTCGCCTAAGCCTGACTCCGTGGAGCCGAGGACTGAGAGCGCTAGTGTTGTCAGTGCACCCTCTTCGACTGACGGTAGTTGGCTGGCCATTAGTCCTCCCAACGAGCGAAAGACTGAGCAGACTCAAGAGATCGACCACACTGATATCTTCCAAGACAACAACGACGAAATCCCCATCACGAACGCTGGGCCCGATGCAAAGATCAATATCAAGCGCAGCGGGAAAAGCAAAGC
The DNA here is from genome assembly GCA_031771865.1 of Nothophaeocryptopus gaeumannii. Lineage (NCBI taxonomy): Eukaryota > Fungi > Ascomycota > Dothideomycetes > Mycosphaerellales > Mycosphaerellaceae > Nothophaeocryptopus > Nothophaeocryptopus gaeumannii. Next base: position 340,401 of record JASISA010000041.1, on the reverse strand, counting down.
TCGAGCTGTCGTTCCAGAGCCTAAGAAGAAAGAGAACACACCACTCATCACAGCTGGCGAACTTGCGCGTAGACTGCAGAATGGAGAAGCGGGTGACGGCAAGCCCTCAAGCATTCTCCAGGGCGCTGATGAGTATATAGAGAAGCCGGCGACAGAGAGCAGCAGCGAAACTCTTACTGGATCTGATAGTCCATTTCACCCAGACGGGCCGGAGGTCGACAGTGATCCTAATGAACTATCAGCCACTCGCATCGAACGTGCGAGTAACATGGGAGACTTACCGCCACAGGCTGCCCAGATTGATGACGCGGATGAAGCTGCACAGATCCGGCGAGCAGAACTTGGACCAGATGCCGAAGCAGACACCCACGAAGATGAAGCAGCGGCAGACGCCGAGACAGACCAGACTCCACCGCCGGACCCTCCTCAGCCAGGTTTACTCCAGTACATTGCAGACTGGTTCTGGGGCGACATTCAACCTCCGAACGCTCAAGAGCCCGCCATAGCTCCGAACGAGGAGCGAGTAGACGGTGAGGGTGAAGACCAGGCTCCGTTCGTCCCCGTCCAAGGCGGCCAGCCTGCAATTGCCGCTGAGGCGCACGAGGACGGCCAAGAGGACAACGACCCTGATGTCGTTGCGGCTGCACAGCAAGCAGGCTTGGACGCCGAAGCCGTTGAAGAGGCCGAAGACCTGGAAGGCATCTTCGAGCTGATAGGTTTGCAAGGTCCCCTCATCGGTCTCTTCCAAACTTCCTGCTTCTGCAGTGTGCTGGTCACGGGTACGATCTTTGGAGCAGTCGGGCTTCCATATGTCTGGGGCAAGTTCGTGCTGTCATTGCTAGGCGCACCTCTCACCTTCTTGGTAAAGACGCCGCTCCAGGTCGCATCCTTCGTCACGGACTTGTTGGTGGATCTATCACTGCTACTGTTTGGCTGGCTTACCGTCTTGATCGCTCTGGGGTCTAAGCCCCTTCTTGCAGCACTTGGGACGTGGGCTCCTTCACTCACCAAGTATACGTTCCTGCGGAAGATCTCAGAGATGGCGGCATCGACGGCTTCATCCGCAGGAAATCGACTACAGGATCTTTTCCTGTTTGGAAATGAGCCAGTACAGGACATCGGCTGGCATTGGGCGTTCTTGAGCGCATCAGCTCATGCTCACTCCTCACTGAGGAACATTCAGGGAGAAGTTAACTATGTGTTGAACTACATCGGACACGGCATTACGATCGTGGTGGAGACCATCTCTGCCGGTTCCGTGTCTCTGGCATGGGAGCGTATGGCTGTTGTCTTGTCCCGGACCGCAGAGTTGCCCCAGCACATCACAACCGGCGCCTACTCTATCTGGCAACACGTGGAGCCTTACGCTCACGCACTAGGAGGTCTCCGGACCGGGTCAATCACTTTCCCGCCATCAGCACCTATCACTTTCGATGCTTCGTTGGTGTTTTGGGACTCGACGGATCGAGGTCTCGCAATCTTGGCCGGCTACGTCGCTCTTGCCGCGCTAGCAGCTGTCTACGTCGCACTGGACACTCCAATCACGCGCTCGCAGTCTGGCCAGAAGACTGAGAAGATGATCCGAGATACCCTTCGCCAAGCCGGTGGTGTGCTCAAGGTGATCCTCATCATTAGTATTGAGATGCTCGTCTTCCCACTCTACTGTGGTCTGCTGCTGGACATTGCCTTCCTGCCACTATGTCATGGAGCCTCTGTCGCAACAAGGTGGGCCTTTGCAGTTGAGCAGCCTTATTTCTTCTGCTTTGTGCATTGGTTCGCTGGTACTTGCTACATGTTCCACTTCGCACTCTTTGTCGGCATGTGCCGCAAGATTCTGCGAAAAGGCGTCTTGTGGTTCATCCGCGATCCCGATGACCCAACCTTCCACCCAGTCCGAGATGTGCTCGAGCGGAATGTTACGACACAGCTCCGCAAGATCGCTTTCAGTGCTCTTGTATACGGCGCGCTCGTCATATTGTGTCTTGGTGGCGTGATCTGGAGCATCGGTCGGGTCTTCAAGGGCATTTTTCCCATCCACTGGATGTGGCCAGAAGCGACCATCGAGTTCCCGATCAGTCAGCTGGTCTACAGCTGTATGACGCCAGCTTTTATCGCTTATCTGGAGCCCAGTAAAGCAGTGCACACTATGTACGCCTGGTGGCTCAAGAAGTGTGCGAGGTCTTTGCGGCTTTCTCACTTTCTGTTCGATGAGCGCCGTAAGGAAGAGGAAGGGCGCCACGTGAGAAGATCCTGGAAAGACTATCTGTTGATGAAGCAGGCCGAAACCACCGAGGTAACGTCGACTGAGAAGACCGCTATCCCAACCGACGACACGCAGGATGTCCACTTCAAGCGCGATGGCAAGTATGTCCTCACACCCTGCAATGATCAATACCGGCCACCGAAGCCTGGCGAGGCCTTTCTTCACGCAGACGACGATGACGTCTATATCGCGGATAAAGATGGCAAAAAGAACGATCACTTTGCGAAAGTCTATGTACCACCATTCTTCAGGCTTCGGGTGACGGCATTTATGGTCTGTCTGTGGATCTTCACTACCTTTACCGGGCTATGTGCTACGCTGCTGCCTCTATGCTTCGGTCGCCACGTCCTCAACAGCAGCTTACCGGATGGTGTGGTTGTCAACGACATCTACGCGTACACCATTGGCGCATTTGTGTTCAGCGGTGTACTCGTCGCTGTCACGAAGGTTAGCGCTGGCGCCAAGTACGTTGCCGACAATGCACCGAACGTGGATATCCAAGCTTGGGCCAACGCTGTAAAGGTGTGGTCGATCCGCGCTGCGAAGTGCCTCTATGTCTATGGCTTCCTCGGCGCCTTGCCATTTGCATTTGGGTTCTTCCTACAGCTTTACTTCATCGTGCCTACACACACATATCTGGTGACCTCGCTGATCCCGGCAATGGAGAAGGCCTCTTCCGTGGGTAACAACACTGTTGTTGAGAATGCGCTCAACGCCACGATCTCGGCCTTCTCCACGAATGGAAACCAGACGGAGACTCTCAAGCAGCTGGAGATCACCTTCCCCGAACACACCATTCATATCCTGGCGGACTATCCTCTCGGCGTCCTATACTTACGTATCGCCCATCGCTGGATTACGACTACTCCCGGCTCCAGAGCGAACGAGGCTTTCCGACGCATCTTCGCTGATGGTTATCTGAACCCTAACGCCCGCCTTGCGACTCGCTTCGTCATCTTCCCTGCGATCCTCCTTTCGACCATCCTCTTAACAGCTCCGCTCGGCTTAGCAAAATGGATTGTTGGTTTAGCTGGCTGGCTCGGCGTCGAGATGGGCGACGTACTGAAGGTCGTGATCTTGAGGTACTCGTACCCGCTCGCGGCGTGCTGGGGCGCGATGATTCTTGGAACGCAAGAGATCGTCAAGGCTACAGGAAGATGGAGAGCTAGAATCAGGGATGAAGTCTACCTTGTGGGAGAGAGGCTGCATAACTTTGGTGAGAGGAAGCCGCCAACGGGTACGAAGAGCGTGGTGAGGAGAGAGCGGTAGACGGACGAGTGAAGCAATTTTGTTGGGATTAGCGATGGTGTTTGGGATGGACATGGGAACTCGACTCACCTGTGTTGAGTGCATCTCTGAGGTTGCATCTGTCACTGATTATGACTTATAGAATATGAGACACAATGTCGCCTTCTCCACGTATATTCGAAGCACTTCGAAGCTGACCATCAATGTGAGACATTTCGTCACCTGACACAAAGCACTTGTCTCTACGCCTCGGACGAAGGTTCTCGTGAACCACCTCAGCCTCCACCCTGCCTTTGTCTTTAGTGTGATGCCTCGCATTCACAAGAGTGTTCGACGATTCAAAACGAGACTGATTCACTCCGAAGCCTACGACACTCGACACAAGACACTCGACGCAAGACACTCGAGATGGATGATCAAAATGGGAAGCAATCGCCCTCGAAGGATAGCTTGTGTTCCTCTCACTCACGCTTAAATATTCCCAGCAAGTGAAATATTAGCAGCGGGCTACTAACAATTCACAGAGACTAAGCAAGCGAGGCGAGACATACCTACTACTTCTACATACAATAAGCAAACAAGCAAACAAACCATCGCCAGCAAATGTCGTCGACTTTCGAACCTATCCGTTGTGTGTTTGGCAAAGTCCATCGCGATGCTGAGAGTGCTGCTCAATGTCAGTGTCTGTTTGAGGCTGGGACTCCGAGAAATCATTGGTTTCCTTCTGATGTGCTGATCGGGAGGGATTCGAGGGCTCCGAGGAAGAAGGTGAGGAGAGAGGAGAGTGATGGGTCGGAGGTTGGTGCTGCATCGCCCATTGCGACGATTGAGACGCACACTGGTAACTATGACAATACCTTTGTTCGACGATCGGAGTCGCCTTCACCTTGTCCGATACACAACGTGGTCTGCTCCCCGTCCGACACCGCTATCATCCCAGAGACTCCTCTCCACATTTCCACCGGCTTATCTACTACCCAGGCGGCCTCCTCCTCTCCATTACCGACAGACTCCCGTCTTCCATCAATCTCCGTCACACCACCTTCACCTCCGGCGACGGGCACCACGACGACGACGACGACAACGATGATCGACCGCGCCTCCTCTCCCTTCCCCTCTACGCCAGCCTGTGGCAACCCAGACCACTCCCTCATCGACCTCATCATCACTCGCACTACCCTGACTTCCGCGCTCGAGGTCTCCACAGCCCGCGCAAATCGTCTCCTCACCCGCCACCGTGTCCACCAAGCTGAGACGGAAGCGCAGAGGATGTTGGTCGGGCGGGGTAGAGAGGAATTGGGGCAGAACATCAGGGAGCGTAGGAAGGCGAGGAAAGGGACGGGAAAGTTGGGGGCAGTGTTAGTTTTGATTTGGATGTTGGTGGCAGTGTATTGCGGATGGTGTTGGTGGAATAAGGAGGATATGGAGTATATTCGGCGACGAAGGGAGGCGGTTCTGGGGTTGGAGTGAGTGAGTGAGTGAGTGAGTGAGTGAGTGAGTGCGTCGATTGACACCAACAAGTGATGATCGAGAGTATGGTATCCTTTGAAGATTGATGGCTATTGGCAGGTGTGAGGAGATTTTGATTTGCATTGCATTGTACATAAACTACCTCCGTATGCGAACGTACAGTATAGACATTATAGACCATCAATCAATGGAACACGGGCGGTTTTCTGGTAGTCAATCTAGTATTCGTATCTAGCTATCTGTATCCTGTCATCGTCATAAATTTCTGCTCGTTGCCATCTGTCTATGTTCATCTCATGTCATCAATCTCTCTGTGCCGTTCTGCCTCAAGTCTGCTCTTGTGCTTCTTGCTCTACGACGAAGCCCCAGCCTTCGCACCCGAAGAGCTCGTCAGCGTCGAAGCTCGCTGTGTGACACCAAACCTCGTATTGCCCTGATCGAAAATGGCATACACGCTCCGCAAAAACACATCACCCAAAATATCGAAATCTTGGTCGCCACGAGACTGAATCCCACCATAGTAAGTTCCATCTCCCAGATCCTGGAACGGCAACTCTTCAGGATTGATAGTGAACAGCGTCTCGCCCACAGCGACCTGAATCTTGGGGATGCTGCTCAGATCTGTAGATGTGGGGAAGACCCATCCCTGTTGCTGGGTATTCTGCTTTGAGCCAGGTATAGCCTTATATACCGCCTGGCAAAGCTGGTCAGAGACCAGAGCGAGCGTGGTTCCTGTGTCCGCGATGGCTGTGTTGCCGCTCAACGTGATTGTTTGATCGCCGACCTTAGCGGACGCGGAATCGAACATCCAGAAACCTTGGGAGTTGTCGACTGTGGTGTAGGTGGGTGTTTGACCATTGGTGGCATCGGTGTCGATGTAGCCGAATGTGTAAAAGGAGGTTTCGGCGGAGGTGGAGGTGGAGGTGGAGCCTGAGCCTGAGCCTGAGCCTGAGGAAGTGGATGTTGCGCTGGCTGGTGGAGTGCTGCCTAGATAGGCGGTGAAGAGCTCAGTGTTCTTGGAGATGTCGGATTGGGCGATCATATTCTCGACGAGAGTGTTGACGGCCTTTGGCTGGACTGTGTTGATGCTGCCGAATGCTAGACCGAGGAGGCCATCGCCTGGTCCTTGTTCGAATTGGGCGCTCAGCGTGCTTGCTAGCTCGATTGCCTGGTTCTTGACGATCAAGCCGCCAGCGTTCACGTCGTCTGTCCCAACGTCGCCAGATGCAGTTGAGCCATCACCATACTGAATCTGCCAGGTTGAGCCGGATGACTTCTTGAAGGTTGAGCTCTTGGACGAGTCGAAGATGGTGTGCTGGTTGCCGCTGGAGGGGTTCCGGACGGATGTTGGCAGCTCTGTGCTCCAGACCCAAAGATCGGCGGATCCAGTGTCGAAGTCGAGAGCAAGATTCTGGGCTGGGGTACCAATGCCAACGGTAGCCAGATACTCAGCGTTGTTCTCTACATCATCGGCCTGTTGATAGTCAGCAGATGCGACTTGATGAACGATTGTGAGGATCAATCGCTCACTGGCACTTCGCCAGTCCGCCCGCTGGCGTCCCTCTTGGCAAGTACATGGCCCTTGACGTGAGCTCGTCCGCCGCTGTATGATTTGTTAGAACAGCAGTCTCAACACGTCCGGAATCAATCGAGAGCAACACTGGGCGCTCGATGTTTCTGGTCGTATTGCTCGCTTCTAAATTGAATGCTTACTTCTTCTTCCCAAATTTAGCCCTGATAGCCTGAGAGCCTTGTTGCTGAACCTGGTTTACCATGCAATATGGTCCGTCGACAGTCGGTCCAATGTTCCATTTCCTCAGAGCATGAACGTAAGACTTCAAGCCACTTCGGACATGCTCTGGGTTCCGCTTCAAAGCTCCTCGAACAAGCGTGCTTCCTGCCATGCTTGCGTATCTGTCTCTGTAAGTTGAAGGTCTGGTAGAATCGGTATTGATCTCTGTGATACAAGGAAGATTAGGGAAGTGTCAAAAGAGTTTAAGCTTGATCATCCAACTCCATATATACCCGAAAGCAGGCACTAGAGCAAGCGAGTAAAGCAACTCGTGTGCTAGAGGATACGTGATGTTGCTACGACGGGCACGCCACAAGTTTCAAGTATGGTATGGCAGCTGTGTGGCAGTGGGATAGCCGCTTGCTTTGACACTATTCCAGCGCGTGATAGATGATAGGTGCATGAAAGCCAGCGTCATGCCCGGTCTAGTCTCCTAGTGTGGTTCATCGGACATATCTCGAGCGTTCCTGGATGCGTGATGTGGGCCTCGTGTTATCTTTAGGTCGTACGTGCGATTGCCACATGTTTTATTGACGCAGGTCCTCGTGCGTATCAAGTAGCTGTGAGGCTGTGTGTTCGTTGTTATCTTGTGTGGTGTCTTGAACAGGTGATGGTGTGGGTTGAGAGCATGTCACGATGCGCGAAGAGGTGGTCCCGGTGGAGCAATCATGTTTGATCAAGCTTCCAACAAGCTACCGGCAACGGCACGCTGCGTCACCCGCTGATCCTGTGGGCCTGAGGCAGAAGGAGCTTTCTTGGCTCTCTTCCAGAACGCGTTGCACATTCGAGATTGAAATGTCACAGTTGCAAGCGACAGATGGTGAACGATCACTGCAGACAAGTTAACATGATCTTCGCAAAATGCAGATTGATTCGTCCAAGGGTATCTCATGCAAGCGAAAAGTCACCTCAGTCAGGTCTACTTCTTCCCTCTCGAAGTCTGACTGATCATCTTCTTCTTCAAATGCTTCGGCATCTTGTCCTTCCTCTTCTCGCGCTTCTCTTCTTTGACCGCTTGCTTGTGGGCTTTCTTCGTATCCTTGTCTTCAAAACGCTTGCCGCGAGGTGGGCCCTTCTCAAACTCGTCCATGCCTGATTCGTCGTCATCATCGTCTGAGTCGCTGTCTTCTGTTTGCTCGTTGGCGGTATCGTGGGCATCGTTGCCATTCGCCTTCGGTTGAGCAGCTAGTAAGTCCTGGTAGACGAGCTCCTCACCACCATCTTGCTTTAAATGCTCGGCATCTCTCTCAATGTCGTAGACTTCCCGCAACGTCTGCGGAATGTACTGTTGTCGGAAGACCTCGTCCTCGACTTGTTGGTCTTCGTTCTCGCCCGCTTGTGCCTTAACTTCGTACATTTTGGCAATCGTCGCCTTCATTTCATCTACTGTAACACCACCAGAAGATGCTGTGACAAAGCCGAATACACTACGCTCAGAGATTGTGTCCACACCCTTTCTTTTAAAAAAATCTGACACATTCTTGATGTCCATTCGCAGAAACTCCAAAGATCTTGGATGATCGTGTTCGACCGATTGAGATACATCGATCACGTACAATCGATCTTTGAAAAAGAGCAGATTGTACTCTGACAGATCGGCATGCACCAACCGACACACCTGATACATCTTGCGCATGTAAGTGAGCAGTTCAATGTAGATCGACTTCCACTTCGCTGCAGCTTCATCCTCAGTCATCTCGAGCTCAACGTCTCGTAATCGTGGCGCTGGGTATCCCTTTGAGCTGCCGAGGAAGCTCATGACAAGGACATGTGCCTTCAGGTAGACTGGTTCGGGGCATGGTATGCCTGCCGCATAGAGTCGCCGCAGATTTCGGAATTCCTTCTCTGCCCAGACCTTCACCATAGCGCGATTCGAAGACTTGTTGTATCCTTGTCGGAAGCGATACTCGCCAGTGACATACTTGTCTCTATCCTTGAAGACCAGGATGCTCGTCTTGTAGACCTTGATTGCTCGGTTCAGTGCCTTTGCAGCGGCCTCGCCTTCTACGTCTTGCGGTGTTGTGGCGGCGTGGTAGACATTCGCTTCTTTGCCTGTTGACAGCACACCGTTGATCTCTGATAGAATGTTCCGGTTCAGCATCTGCAGCAGAATCATCCGTGTTCTCGGATCCAGCACCTGCTCTGATGTCGCCCGATCGCTCTTCTCTGCGCCATGGTGTTGTTTTGACACGCCGCCCTCTACCTCATTCAGCTTCAGTTTCGCTGTGTGCCTTGACAAGCTCTTGATCTGATCGTCGATATTCGCTTTCGTGTTTAGCTGAGGATTTGTCTTTGGCTTCTGTGACTCGGGTATTGAAGGGTCGTGCAACTTTCTCTGTCGGTTATATGCTTTCGTGTAGTCGGAGGGGTTGCCAGTCGCAATTTCTGTTTCGGACATATCTTCGTCTGAAGGCTCGAACAGATCATCGTAGTCCTCGTCTTGTTCGTAGTCGTTCTGCGCCTGTTGCTGCGAGTCATTCGCACTGCCGGGCATTGCATTTCGATCTCCAACATATCCCTCGCCCTCGACGAATTGCATCGGTGGTGCGTGAGGAGTGGCCATGATGCCGACAGTATCGCGAGTTGGTATGCTGCCGTCGCCGTGCACGTATTTGAGGTCGTCTTTATGAAAGGCGAAACGCTGGTGTTGTGATTGTCCGGAACAGAAAAGTTCTTGGAAGGGCGATTTGCATGTGAGTCTGACGAAATTGAAGAAGCTTTGACTCAGCTTTGACCAGAGTTTGGTGGGGTCGGAGCCCCTTCCGCTTGCACTCCACAATTGAACCTCATCATCGAGCCACCGACATCGCCTCCACCGACTCCGCCGCTCACGACAATGAGGAGACGATGAGCATCGCTGTACGCCGTCCGTCAGTATGCGCCTTCCGTCAAGTGAGGCAGCTGGTGCTCGGGCGTAGACGTCTCAGCAGCATACAACGGCGCGGCTTGGAAACTGCTGCCATTCAACCTGGGGATGATGGAATACTACTCAGCGAGACGGAAGAAGATGCCGAAGAAGCCTTTCGAATATTGAAAGAAGAGCCAGGCGGCAGACTATTGCGGGCGTCGGGTACGATAGAAGACCTACAAGAGGTAGCCTTGGGACTTGACACGCTATGGAAACAACGAGACTTTCGACTCAGCGTCCTCCGCAACCTGTCCAATCCTTTCCCTGAGCATCCCTCAGGTCGATCGATGCGCGTGCCGAAAGGCCCCCCAAAGCCTTTACCTACTCCTTGCGAAGGCCTTATACCGCACGACACGTTTCGTAGCAACGTAAAAGAAGCAACAACCGGAAAGGCTCTCCGGGGAGTGTTGAGGAAACAACTGTTGAGATGTAAGTGGCCAAAAGATATACTTCGAGTGGTGGCAGTAGCAATGCAGGACAAGCATGCCGCTTTGAACTTGACACAACTTTACGAACCTCTCATGCGATCTCTATACCGATGTCGGCAGAATGTCACAGATCCTGAGGTCCTGAGAACGCTCAATGCAATAGTTACGCGGTTCCACTATGCTTGCATGGACGTTGCTCCTGAGCTCTTGCATATGACATTGAAGTTTGCAGCCAGATCACGAAGCCTGAAGTCAATGAAGAAGTACCTAAGACTCATCCGAGAGGCCGGAATTGGAATGAGCAGCAACGTCTTCCGCAGCGTCATTGCCAAGTGCAGTATTGGCCATCGAGGACTCGGCGAAATACGCAACGGCCGCTGGAGAAGAGCTGATCTACGGCAAGTGCTGCTGGGCTTTGAAGACTGTCATGACCTTGCAGAAGAACAGAAGTGTCATCTCGGGACTTTCCTGATACGCCAAGACTGGCAGTACCTTCATGGATGGGTTACAGTGCTGGCTCGCTGCAGGGAGAGTGATGCTGTCTGGCGTGAATGGGAGTTGTGGAGAGACAGTGAAGCGCGAAAGAAGCCCAGGAATCTCAGAATAACAGACCGAAGAGTGAGGCAAATGACGAATAAGCTGCGTGGTGATTACTGGTTCATGGAGCAGATGGCTTACTCTGGAGACATCGAACGTGCATGGGCCATACTGGCGGAGACTGAGATACCTTTCAGCTCTCTCAAATCTCGGTTGAAGGACAGGATGCTAGAGGAAGCGCACTACGCCAAGGCCTGGGATGAAGGTTTGAGGGCAGAAATGGTGGAGAAGTATGATCATGATTTGAGCAGAATCGAGCAGGCTCTCGGTGTGAAGTGGATTTCTGGACAGACAGATGGCGAGGGACATCACGAGCTGTACATGGATCAAGAGGAAGCGTTGGATGCTTTGGGCGCTGAAGGATGGAAGTTGGATGAAGACTACGGCTATCCTTGGGAAGATGAGGATGGCCTGGTGCCTGTGAGAGAGCGCAGCCTACATGACGCTGAAGAGGGTCGAAGGGTGGCATGATTACTATGAGATATACCCAAATAACGTTTGCATGAACTCAATTGACTTAGCTTCCCGTGTACTTGCTCCCTCGATACATGCGTTCGTAGTCTTCATGTGATGGGCCTTGGCACGCGGAACATCCCCGCGTCGCATCTCTCGACCTTGAACTTCAGTCCACTTTCCTCCATCTCTCGAACAACATCACCCAGCCCACCACCGACATGCCCGCCGCGACATCAAAACGCATCAAAGGCCTCAAAATCACGCGCCACTTCATCATCGGCAACGAAGCCCACGTCCTGCCATACCCAGGCTACCCCGACCCTCCACCTGACGGCCATACGAAAGCCTGGAAAGTCTACGTCCGCCCTCTCCCGAATGGACCCGACATCACCACCTGGCTGAAGAAAGTACAATTCAAACTCCACCACACCTACAACGATGCATCACGAACCATCGAAGCGTCCTCAATAGAGCCCGGCAAACTCGCTCAAGGCTTCGAAGTTCAAGAGACGGGATACGGAGAGTTCGCCGTAGAGATACGCCTCTACTTCGCACAAGAAAGTGGAGAGAAAGCCGTATACCGCGAACACTACCTCGTGCTCGGCACATACGGATCGCCAGAGCAGAAAGAGCGACAGGAGAAAGAGAATAAGATTGTTGCTGAGAGACTGGAAACAATCGAGTTCAATGAACCTACCGCCGAATTCTACAAAACGCTCACTTCGGAGGATCAATTTAGTTGGCTCAAGACGAAAAAGGGACGTGGGAAGGGGAAGAAACCGGATTTTGTGTTTGAGGGGGATGTAGAGCCCACGGCGCAATTGCCGGAGAAGGCGGATACGAGTACGGGCGGGTTGGGGAGTGGAGGGGCATGGAGTGGGCAGTATGAGAGGCAGGTTATGGCGCAGTTGGAGAAGAGTGGGAGGATGTTGGGGGATATGGTGGAGGAGGAGAAAAGGAAGATGGAGGAGAGGAGGAGGGGGATGGAGGAGGTTGGTTTGCAGATTGCTGCGAAGTGAGAGGCCAGAGCGGTATACCGATGAAGTTTTGATGCGCAAATGAGGCGTTTGATGGATTGCGATGGCATATGATACCCACGATTTGGCATTGATGAAGTTTCACGATCGCGACGGCTCTCCTTGGTCAACGCGACTACTCTGCCGCTTTTTCCCATCCATCTCGCAAAACTCTGGCGTGTTCCGTCTTGGCTCCCATTCTCTGGTCTCGGATACGCGTCCCGTCGGAGGTCGTTGTCCTCGCGTCGAGCAACATGCGGCTTCCCGAGAGGAGAGCTCAGAAATGACGAGACCGATGGCGAGCGCCGTAAGTGCAAACAGTGCGGACGATTCTCAACTTGAAGGCACAGAAGATGCCCGGCCTCGAAGGATACTATGTCCAGACATCATTCTCTTCCTGCCGCTCCACATACCATCTCCTTCTCGCCATTCTCTCGCTGTCATACACCAGCATATTCAAATACGACAACGTTACTATGGACGACTCTACGACCGATATCTTGCCCGACAGTCCTGGACTTGATGACTGCTCGTCAATATCGTGGGACTGCTCTGTACGCTCGGTGCAGTCCCGTAAGATGCAACGACCCATGCTTTGGCCGCGTTGCTTGCTCATTATCGGTCGCAGAATAATTTGAGTTCTTTCTGCTTTGCGAAACGCTACGGAAACCCTCCGCCGAGCATCACCTAGCTCGTGCAATAGCGCTCAAAGCCGTGGCCCAAAAGCTTTCGAGAGTTCTTGAGATCATCATCGATCCTCAAGCATGCCTTACGGGAGGAGATAAAACCTATGGACGCGAATAAGGAGGGGTTTCTTCGATTACTTTCTAGCAGACTTGCCCCTTACCCACCGGAGCTGCATGACCACACATGGGCGGCACAGTGGCAAGCCAACACCATTAGACTTGGCGAATGGGATGATCTCGGGCGTGCCTCCTACGTGCGGGATAGTCTCGTCAATCTAGAGCTGCTCATACCAGCCAAGCTCATTCGTGACAATACCGGAGCATTTCTGGTCGATGAATAATGCAGGGCGTACGATGCGTCGCATAGAAAGATCTTTGCGCAGGCGATTCATGCCCAGGCTGAGGACCTACGTTCTGCATACCGACGTGCAACTTCACCGTGGGAATGGCGCCTCGTACGACGAATATTTCGATGAGGTCCCTGGCTGCATCGCGAATTCCGATTTCCCTGCCGCGCTTTCTAACTTCTTTCTACCTCGCTTGCGGCGCGTCGATATGCTCAAGACGGCTGTTCTCTGAGGCTACTGGGAGGTTGAAAATGTCGCGAGCGATGAACACAATATCTATAAAGAGTTAGGATGGGCTTCCAATCCGAGCTATGGCGAGAGACAGTGGCGATCTCTGGTGGATGAGAACGACGAGGTCGCGGCAAAAGTCGTCTCCGCCAATTATGGTGAAACATTCGTTGTCAATCAGGGGAGGTAGATGGTTACTGAGCTGCTTGACGAGGGTTTGTGGGCAGGACGTCACTCAGAACACGTTCACAAGACCAGAACCTGTAGTGAAGGTGACGACGTACCAGGAAGCAAAGACATCCCAGCGCGAGCAGATCTTGTAGCTGCAACAGACGTTGAAGCTTCAGGAGATAGCTTACTTCGTGGCCGTATCGCTGAGAGACCTGAAGCGGTCCGCCATGCATATGATCCCCTGGGAAGAGAGTTTGCAATGAAGGTCGATTCCACAGGCTGTCAAAATGGTTCACGCGAATGCCGCCATCTGTGTTGTTTTCCATCTCGGCATTCTTGGTCCTTCACGCAACGTGAGAAGTCGTTTCCGGCCACAGAGTTCCAATTGCGGGTCTTGAGAAGCCTGGTTGCATATGCAGCTGCCCGAAAGGGATACATCAAAAATGACTGCTCTGACGGAACTTGCCGTGTGTGTGTGCAAACGGCAGCAACGCCCATCTTTGGGAGCTCGTATCTCCAGACGTCCTCCTCCAGTGGTTCCATCAGGTGGTCTTCTAATAACTATCGCTTCGCGTCCACACGCTATCGACATCAACCTTCATGGTGCTGCTGGAGAATGGCACGGTCTATGGCGCGGCGTCTCAGGCGAATCTTCCAGTTTGGGCAAGAAAACGATGAGATGGGATCAGGCAACTCCACCACAACTCCCGCTCAGCCAATCCAGATGTACGCACGTATGAGTGTTCCCAGATTCCCTACAATCCGTTATCCGCGCGGGAAGTCAACCGATGCCTCCAACATAGACGACGCAGCGTCGGGATCGTCACGAGATGGTGGTGTATCAGAGTCAGGTGAGTTGCGCCATCCTGTGAGGAACGACTGTCATGCTCACATAGCAGCACCCAGACATTCTCCGCCGCTGTGTACCTGGCGAATCACTCCACCAGGCGTTTTTTGAGCAAAGCAATCAACGCTCAAAGGCTTTCAGAGGAATGGTCGAATGGTTGTTGGGTGTTCCAGAATTGTGCATCCAGATTTTCACGTACGCTCTTCATGAAGACGTACAACCCGTGCCAATGCTGGATTATTCAGGTAACGAGGGTCTGACACTTCTCTCTTTCCGACTCGGGACCATTCCGCCGGAATTGCTCAGTCAGGCGTGGAAAGCATGGTGGCAGACCAATACGATTCACGTGTGCAGTGAGTTCCATCTCTCTCGGGCCGTTACAGTTCGGCAAAGCATCGTCAATCTTGAAGTTGCTTTCGAGCTCCCACTGGTACTTACCGCAGAAGACACCTGGTCGTGCGAACCTAACGAAGACTCTAAATTGGACGATCTTCTGGAAGCCGTCAAAAAGAAGTTGATGCCCAAGCTACGCAACTTCATCTTACATATCCGACTAACTTTCCATGTACAGTCCGGTCAAGAGGAGACTGTTGTCGAGAATTGGAACGATGAGATGCCAAATGCCATCGCACAACCCGGGTTTGAAGAGGGCTTGCCGTCGTTTATATCCGCCCTCTGCGATCTTGTGGAGCTCGCATGACATAGATCACGCAACAGGGGCAGCGCTCGAGGCATTCGCCAAACGAGGATGGATTCACAGAACTGGAAAGGACGCGAAGCCTGATCGCTATGTGACGGAGGAGAGCAGCGAAGACGTGGCCAGTCTTGTCTTCAAGAACTACAGACAGGCTTTTGTTGTCAAGGGGCGAAAGTAGTTGATCTCTTGGTTGTTGAGGAGGCATGTCGTTCCCGGCCTGTAGTGTGGAGAGTTCATTCAAGGACATATCTCGACAGACAGAGCGCACACGGAGCGTACGATGCTGATCTGGTGGTTGCAAGGGACCTAGAAATGGTGAGAGATGCCATATTCTGCAGCTTTGTCGCTCGGAAGCACTGCGCATTCTGAATGGCTCAACAGCTTGGGATGGCCCCAATTCATGCTTCGAAAACCTTTCACGGGCGCAAGTATGTACTGTATAGTATCGTCAAAGTAGTGTTGTCCAACGAAGAGGAGCTGTCCTCCCTTCGGCTCCCTCGGCTTTGGCACGGGAACAAAAACAAGCGCCCCGCTTTCGACAAGTGAGATCCGAGTAATACACATTGAACTTCAGACCGATATCCCTCTCTATTCGAATATGTGAGGACATTCAAGCGGCTATCAGAGCCATCAATTCAAAATGTCCAATGCATTCCGCTACGACGGCCAAGTCGCCGTCATCACAGGCGCCGGAGCAGGTCTTGGCAGAGCGTATGCGCGATTCTTCGCATCCAGAGGAGCCAAAGTAGTCGTGAACGATCTAGGAGGAACGTTCAATGCCAAAGGAAATGAAAAAAGCTCTGCCGTAGCAGACCAAGTCGTCGAAGAATTAAGAAAGAATGGCGGGACCGCAGTCGCCAATTACGATCCCGTCCAGCAGGGAGACGAGATCATCAAGACTGCTATTGATGCGTTCGGGAGGATTGATATTCTCGGTCAGTTCAGTAACCTCTCATCGCCATTCTCATATCTCACATACTAACATGAATTGAAAGTAAACAACGCCGGCATTCTCCGCGACATAACCCTCCGCAACATGACTGATTCCGACTGGCACGCAATAATCGACATCCATCTCCATGGCGCCTACAAAACCACCCGCGCTGCATGGCCCTACTTCCGCAAACAACGCTATGGTCGCATAATCCAAACAACATCCGCGTCTGGCCTCTTCGGAAACTTCGGCCAGTCCAACTATGCAGCAGCCAAATTCGCCGTCGTCGGTTTGGGCGAGACGCTGGCCAAGGAAGGCGCCAAATACAATATCAACTGTAATATTTTGGCTCCTGCGGCGGCGAGTAGATTGACGCAGACGGTTTGGCCGAAAGACATGATGGATTTGATGGCGCCGGAGTGGGTTGTCCCAATTATTGGGTTTCTCTGTCATGCGGATTGTAGGGAGTCCGGATCGATCTTCGAGGCGGGAGCGGGTCATTTTTCGAAGATCCGATGGGAGAGGTCGAAGGGATTGTTGTTGAAGCCGGATGAGAATTTGTCTCCGGAACATATCAAGGCTGAGTGGGAGAAGGTGGTGGATTTCAGCTCTGGTGTTGAGCATCCTGATCAGCCGGCGGATCTCATGGGTATGTTGGGGAAGAGTGGAGATCTGCCAGCCAACAAACCGGTCTCGTCAGATGCACTTGGCATCAAAGGTAAAGTAGCCTTGGTGACTGGTGGTGGCGCTGGATTAGGTCGCGCCTACGCTTTGGAGCTGGCGAAGCATGGAGCCAAAGTGGTCGTCAATGATGTTCAGCATGCAGCGAAAGTAGTAGACGAGATTCGAAAGCAAGGTGGGGAGGCAGCTGCTTGCGACATCTCGGTTGTGCAGGGAGATACTGTTGTGAAGTTCGTCATCGACACCTTCGGCCGGATCGATATTGCTGTGAACAACGCTGGCATTCTTCGGGATAAGTCGTTCGCGAATATGACTGATGATCAGTGGCATCAGGTCATCGATGTGAGTCTTCCGAAAAGTCTTTGTTCTGGGGATTTGAAGAGCTGACCTTGTCTCCCCCTAGGTGCATCTCAATGGCACGTACAAAGTGATCAGAGCTGCACTGCCGCGCATGGTCAAGCAAAAGTACGGGCGAATCGTCAACATCACTTCGACGTCTGGGATATATGGTAACTTTGGGTAAGATGAAAGCACCTATTGAAATATGTCCAGCTCTCATTAACAGTCTCACTGTCAGCCGAATTATGCCGCTGCAAAAGCTGGCATCCTGGGTCTCACGAAATCTGTCGCTCGAGAGGGTCAGAAGTACAACGTGGTTGTCAATGTTCTCGCTCCTTCAGCCGGCACGAATATGACCCGGACGGTCTGGCCAGAGGAGGAGGTTCAGGCGCTCAAACCGGACTATGTGGCTCCCTTGGTCGCTGCACTTTGTAGTGAGAAACCACCGGCGACCGGAACCATCTTTGAAGCTGCTGGCGGATGGTTCGCCTCAACTCGTTGGCAGCGGGCTAGGGGTAAAGACTTCGACTTCCACGCAGCCATTCCGAGCGTCGAAGATGTTGCAAAGGCGTTTCCGCAGATCATTCGTTTCGACAAAGACGCAGATTACCCGGAGACGCCACAGGATGACAGCAAGTACACATCCGCAGCAGCCTTGGCATCGGCGAAGATCGATCTCGGAGATTCTGGTCGAAGCAATCGCAAGTACCTTGTCAAGATCAACAACACGATTCAGGCCAAGTCTGAGATTTCGACATGGAAGTACGATGACCGCGATGTCATTCTGTATAACCTCGGACTCGGCGCAAAGCGAAACCAGCTTGACCTCGTCTATGAAGGAGCAGACAGCTTCGCACCAATCCCGACATTTGGTGTTGTGCCAACCTACTTCGCTAAGTCGCATTTCACCTTCGATGATATATTGCCAAACTACGATCAAAGGCAGCTTTTGCATGGCGAGCAATACTTGGAGATTCTGCAATGGCCCATCCCGACAGAAGCGACGCTGAACACTGATAGCCGGTTGATCGAAGTAGTCGACAAAGGAAACGCCGCTATTGTCCGCAGAGGCAACAACACCGTCGATGAAAGTGGCAAGCCAGTCTTCTACAACGAGAGCGTGCTTTTCATCCGCAAGGCCGGCGGGTTCGGAGGCCAGAAGAAGCCTTCTGATCGAAGTGCCGCGACAGCAGCAAACAACCCGCCATCCAGGCCAGCAGACAAGATCATCGAAGAGAAGACGTCGGAAGACTTAGCAGCCATTTATCGTCTGATGGGAGACCGCAATCCGCTACATATTGAGCCGGCTTTCTCCAAGGTCGGCGGGTTCGAGACTCCGATTCTGCATGGCTTGGCGACATTCGGGATCACGGGCAAGCATATCTTCGAGACGTATGGGCCAGTGAAGAACTTCAAGGTCCGTTTTGCTGGTGTCGTCTTGCCGGGGGAGACGATTGTGACGGAGTTGTGGAAGGAGGGTAGTAAGATCATCTACCGAGCCAAGGTGAAGGAGAATGGAAAGGCTTGTATTTCGAATGCGGCGGCGGAGTTGAGGGATGACCGGGCGAAGCTGTAGTCACCACCGTCATCGTATGGAGACCGGAATTGAGCATGTTTATTGAATTGGTCCGAATGCGGTAAATGCTGGTGTGTTTCTTGTGAGGCTGATGGTGATGGCGAAGTAGTGGATGCCAAGGATGAGGTTGAGAAGGAGCAAGGATGGTGGGCCGAGACGTCGAGTGTCATCAAACTCTTGTTCAAGTTGCCCTACCCAGTGTTGCCAGTGTGGCGTCTATATATAATACTACTCCCCTCGCTAGGTAGCCGGAAGGGCCCGGCTCGAAATTGCGTTTTGTCGCACCTTTCTTTTTGAACATCACAGCAACATCGCGGGCTTTGCGTTCGCATGGAATGGGTATCGATTGATTGTTTGCATCATTTCGGACATGTGCATTGCGTCAAATTTGGAATAGAGACACGCTCAATCTTTTCACGGAATCCGATCCATCCCCGGGGCCAAAGGACGAATTCGAACTACGGCAATTAACGCATTCGATATGGTATAAGAACCTCAGCCGCACCAGAGTAATCTGGAAGGTACTTCTTCCGCGACATCCCTTTGGACCACTCTAGAAGTCCAACAGTTATGAAGATTTCAAGCATCTTGCAGGCAGCATGGTTGCTTCCTCTCCTGGCTGGGACAACAGACGCCCAGCGATTAGAATGCCCACAAAATGTACATGGACTCGCCTTCAAGATGCTCGACAGCAACTTGGATCGCCGTCAAGGACTAGGCGCGAGCAATGCATCTACCGGGCAGATTGAGCTCGGCATCTTCCAGCAAGCACTACGGGAGAGCATTGCTTTCACAAACAACACAGAGCAGCAAGTGGACTGGGAGAGGCGGTTGTACATTGGCACTACCAGCGCCATCAGCGGCCTGTCGAACGCGACTGTCAATGCTGATCTTCCGTTGGACAGGTTGTCAATCGGATCTGCCATGATCTACCAACTCAATGAAACAAAAGACGAGCGCTACCGCCCAGCCATCCAGGCTCTTCAGCAGTCGGTAATCCAGCAGAAGCGAAACGAGAATGGAGGACTGTGGTATTATGACAACTCCAAGAACCTCTCAGCATACCATAACCTGAGCTATTTGGACGGCATGTTCAGCTATGCTCCCTTCGTGCTCTTGTCGAAGCACTTCGACTTTGCGTCGGACACCAACAATCTAAACGAAGCAGCCGCGCTTCGGCAGCTCACCATACTTCGTGACATTACCAGAAGGACTGATGGCTTGCTGGTCCATGGCTACGACGCGACCAAAAAACACAGCTGGGCTAATCCCACCACTGGCGCAAGCCCAGTCGTCTGGGGCCGGTCGTTAGCATGGTACACCTTGGGCGTAGTCAACAGTCTTGAAATTTTACAATCGCAATATAGCGATCTCTTCGAGCGGTATAGGCAGCTATACAACGAACTCGTGCGCGGACAGCTCACTGCCAGCGATTGCAGCTTGCAAAATGAGGGCAAGTATGGCGTCTGGCAAGTCGTCGATCGGCCCGGCGCGACCTTTGCCGGTGTGAGAAACTTCATCGAGGCCAGCTCAAGTCTCATGACGGCATACTCTCTGCTCAAAGGATCAAGACTTGGCCTGCTTGATGACGACCTAAAGCTGCAAGCTCAAGTTACCGGCGTCGGAATATTTCAGAGTATCGTACAGCAGTACCTCATATACAACAACAACCAGACGTTAAGCTTGAATGGCACCAGCTCGGTCGCCAGCTTGAGCGGTAAAGTGGATTATTTGGTGAGACTTTCTGGCCCAGACCGAGAATGATGTGATGATGCTGATCACTTCCAGTACTACGTTTCGAGGCCGACTGTCTTGAACAGTCTCATCGGGACCAGCGCTTTTATCCTCGCTGCGCTCGAAGTCGAAAGGCTCTGCTGAAAATTTTCCAGCGGAGGCGCGAGTGACATGGCGTGAGGCATTTATTTACTCCCGGTTGAGGCTCTGCCCACGTGCTTCTCACGTCGCCATCTCGCAGGGCCATACGCGTGGCGGACCAATGAAACCTTAACTAGATGCAGCAACGTGCAGATCTAGACCGTTTTGACGCCGACTTGATAAGCACCGAGGCCAACCAAGCTCCCGCTCAAGCTTTCTTCGCTTCTTCATCAACTTGCTGCCTGTACCGTCATCAGTAACAACCTTCCTCAGATTGAAGACAACAGCGACGACGGCAACCACCGCGAGACCTTTTCACGTCTATCTTCCTCTCCAGATGATTGCTACGTCCAACAGCCTCACGTTCCTTCTGAAGCCGGTTGAATAACACGGGCTTCCGCGGGTCTGCATCGGCAAGGCTCGATAGTTTACGTTCGCCATTATGGCACCAACAGCTATTCAGTTTGATGAAGATCAAATTCATCCTACTCGCTCACACGAGGCATCTGCATCAGGCAATGATGCCAATTATGGAATTGTAAGTACACCATTTTGTGAGGAAGGGAGATGTACCGACAACGACAGATCTTTGGTCGTGCTGTTTCCACCAGCAGACGCCGAGGTTCCATTACCCCGTCATTCCTAAGGCGAACCAAAACAAATGACGAAGATGGCGAAGCTGGAGTCAGACACCCAGGAGACATCAAGTCGAAGCAGACATTCGAAGGCCTCCAGCTGTTCTTCCTGGCATATCAATCCATCGGTGTCATCTACGGCGATATTGGAACATCCCCCCTATACGTGTTCTCGGGAACCTTCACTTCTCCGCCATCCCGTAACGATGTGATCGGCGTGTTGTCGCTCATCATCTGGTCCCTCATAATGATGGTATGTTCATTTACATGTTGTATAGGTGCCCTTTAAACCTGATATAGCATATAACCAGGTCACAATCAAGTATGTTTTCATCATCCTCAATGCCGACAATGAAGGAGAAGGCGGTACCTTCAGTTGCTACTCCCTTCTCTCTCGATATGCAAACATTACGAACCGCGATGTTCGTGAGGAGCCAATGGTCAGGATGGAGCGCTACCAGACCAACGAGATGCACACCGGAAACTTGAAAGTTCGCCAGACCATCGAGAAGAGCAAATTTCTAAAGGCTGTCCTGAAAATCATGGGAGTCTACGCAGTATCCATGGTAATGTCTGATGGAGTTCTCACGCCGGCGCAGTCTGTCCTGGGTGCCGTGCAAGGACTGAATGTCGTCGTTCCGAACATCAGTAATGGCGCTGTAGTGGGAGCTACATGCGGTATTCTGATTCTCCTATTTGTCATTCAGCCTTTTGGAACCACGAAGATTGGTGTGTGTTTCGCACCAGTCATCATCTTTTGGCTTGGTCTTCTGGCTTCCTTTGGCATCTACAACCTTGTCCACTATGATGCGGGAGTCTTCAAGGCCTTCAATCCAGGCGAGGCCTTCGACTATTTGATTCGTCATGGCGAATCAGGCTGGCGTGATTTAGGAGGTGTTCTGCTTGCTTTCACCGGTGTGGAGGCACTCTTCGCCGATCTTGGAGCTTTCAGCATGCGAGCAATTCAGATCTCCTGGCTAGGATGGTGTCTGCCATGCCTCCTCTTGACCTACATCGGTCAAGCCGCCTATCTCGCGGTGCATCCGGAGGCCTATACGTATCCAGTCTTCAACACTGCTCCGCCAGGATGCCTGATCCTGAGCATAGTCATTGCTATCCTGGCTGCTATTGTGGCTTCGCAGGCCATCATCACTGCGACATTCCAGCTACTTGCGCAAATCGTCAAGCTGTCGTACTTTCCGCAGATTCAGGTCACCCACACTTCGAAGACATACCACAATCAGCTCTATGTGCCGCTTGTCAACTACCTGCTTTGCATTGGCACGGTCGTCATCACGGCCGTCTTCCGCAACACCACCTCTCTGGGACAAGCGTATGGTGTCTGCGTCATGTTCGTCACGTTCTTCGACACCCAGATGGCCACTCTCACCGCGCTGCTGGTATGGAAATTCCGACCTTGGATGGTGGTCTTGCCTTGGCTCGTCTTCTCCTGCATGGACGGCGCCTTCCTATCTTCGGCTTTGACCAAGGTGCCAAATGGAGCGTGGTTTACGATTACTTTGGCCTCTGTTCTAGCTGGTATCTTCATCCTCTGGCGTTTCGGCAAGGAGCAGCAATGGCGTGCCGAACGTCTCGATCGCATGCCACTCGCGCACTACATCAAAAAAGATGACGAAGGCAATCTCCGCCTAGCACCAAGCTCCGGCAACCCATCCGGCGAGCCTCTCTCCGTCACCAAAGGATTCGGCATCTTCTTTGACAAAGGCGGCGAGAAGTCCCCTCTCATCTTCAGCCAGTTCATCCAGAAACTCGTCTCAAAGCCACAAGTCACAGTCTTCTTCCACCTTCGACCTCTCGAAACCCCGACAGTAGACATAGCCGAACGCTACGTGGTCAAGAAAATCGAGCATATCCCCGACTGCTACCGTGTCCTCGCTCGCTACGGCTACATGGATGAAGTCGTCACCCACGATCTCGCTTCTCTGATCTACACTCGTATCCGCGACCACATCATCCTCGAACACGGCGGCGATCTTAAAGACAAGGATTCTTCCGCCGAAGGGTCTCGCGAATCGGCCGATATCGAGAAGAAGAAACTTTCTGCCAACGACCCACGAGCTTCGGAAGTCTCAATCGGTCAAGACGGCGAAGCGATTCCCAAGAGCCTGCAGAGGTTGCAGGAGGCTTTTGAGCATCGTGTGCTGTATATTATTGGCAAAGAGGAGTTGCATGTGGCGCCCAAGACGAAGTGGTGGAGGTTGGTGCTTCTTAAGATTTTTCTGTTTGCGAGGGAGAATACGCGCAACAAGATGGCGAATTTGAAGGTGCCGACGGATCGTCTTGTGGAGATTGGGTTTGTGATGGATGTGTGAGGTGGCTGATAGAGAAGGATTGCTGTGGTTTTGTTGATATGGGGACTGCTAGAAGCACGAGGCGAGAAGTGAAGCTGCTGGAAGAATGCAATCCGAAAAGTAGGCATTACTTCAATGCGTGTCACTACTTTCTAGCTTTTGATCTTTTCGCAAAACGTCCTCCTCACTCAGGTCATGATTCATATTGCTGATTGAACCTCGTAGTGGTCTAGGCTCCGGAATGTACAAGAACCATGGTCCGCTTCGGGTGACGACTCACCCAAAGAAGCCAAGGGCAATCAAGCTTGCATCCTTCGCTCCCCAAAGAAAGTCTCCGATGCACGAAACTGTACAGTCGTCGCCAAAAGCCATTCGCACATAAGACAAGGGCCAGGCCACCAAGAACATGACTGTCTTTCACAACATCCAAGCCTACGATAGCTTCTAAACAGCGAGATTCAATCAACATCTGTCAATCCGAACATGATGGCCTCCCAAACAGAAACCTCCCGCCGCGTCGTCCAAACCTACCTCTCCGCCTTCGATAAACGTGACTTCACTACTCTCGCGTCTCTCTTTACCCCCGGCGCCACTTACTGGGTCATGGGCAGACCCCCTCAAGTTCCATATGGCGGCTCAATGCCGGCCGCAGCTCGACTGGAAGGCGCGAAAGCGATGGTTGGAAGCTTCGCCGAGTATGAATTGAAAGCGACGAGTATTGTGGCCGAGGGGGACAGGGTAGTTGCGGAG
Organism: Nothophaeocryptopus gaeumannii; assembly: GCA_031771865.1. Lineage (NCBI taxonomy): Eukaryota > Fungi > Ascomycota > Dothideomycetes > Mycosphaerellales > Mycosphaerellaceae > Nothophaeocryptopus > Nothophaeocryptopus gaeumannii. The sequence goes on along the minus strand of JASISA010000041.1, from coordinate 316,145 downwards.
GTGAAGGGAAGGGCTGTTGATGAGAAGGGATTGGGTTACGAAAATGAGGCGGTGATTTGTTTCAAGATTGAGGGGGATGGGGAGAGGGAGGGGAGGGTGGCGGAGTTGAGGGAGTATTTGGACAATGTGGCGCTGGCGGAGTATTTGAAGAGGAGGTCAGAAGCGGCGTAAGTCCGTCAGACGTTGCCAAGATTGCTGAGTCATCAACACACCACTTCTGCCCTGTCTCCCTTTCTCAAACGCAACAGACATGGCGCCTGCAAAGTCTCTCCAGCGACCTGCGCTACCACATACCACATACCTCATACTCTTCAAAGCATCATTGTTGGCCGTGGAAAGGTATGCTTCCGCCTCAGTTCTTACGCTTTCTCTGACCTTCACCACACACTTCAAGTACTACTTACCCAACAACAACACGACTCTCCCAACACAGAATTCGCGAAGATGCAAGACTCATCGACTCAACCTCAGGCCAAAGTCTGCACTACCGCGAATATTCCGGCACCCTTTCGCCAGAACCATACAGCAGGCGTAATGCAAGTGCCATCCTAGCAGCCACCGTACGAGTCTACCATAGATCTCCAGTATTCACTACATTTGTGCGACTCAAGCGAGCTGCTACAATTGCAAGATGTCAGTCATCCGCGAGTACCCCCAGCCGCAAGTCTGGAAGGAGCCTTCGCCGAAGAGATGTCCAAAAGAGGCATTGGTGCGAGCGCCTCTGTCTGCAGAGCCTTGACAAGCGCAGCGCGGAACTCTGGATTGGAACATCCCCCTTTGACTCCTTTCTTGTTCAGGATATCAACGGCCCCGGAAGACCTGCACAAGTCACATGAGGTCAATGGCACACTTCGCGGTCTTATCCCTGAGCACTTCACGGATCCAATGCACTTTGCGAACATTCTACGCGTGGACGACCCCGTCATACGGCACTTTTGCAATAATTTCACATTGCTCGGTGATCACACTTCAATACAGCCAAGAAAGCTCAGGCAAGCGGCGGAAGAGGATGTCGAGTCCGATTCGGAAGTGACAGATCCTATCCCGGCATCACTTCTCAATCGCCGTCAAGGGACCAACGCACCGAGGGCCAGATCCACTCGCTTGCCAGAGCGCTTTCGAGAGGAGATGCTACAGAGCAGGGCGGACAAGCATGACAGCCTTTCTGGAGCATCGATCATGGTTTTCCAAGGCCGGGGTGAGTATTCCAAAGGGACTCTGGGCTTCTTCGTCCTGCTGAAAAAAGATGGTGCGTAAATTCTCGACGATCAGGAACCTCCTCAGCTTCGCATGTTCGGCTTGACAAGCTCTCACGTTATGTGCGGGACACACGATATTAGAAAAGAGGCGGTCTATCCTGAACAGCGCGATGTCGAAATCGCTCACCTTAGTCAGACCGATCACGAGAACATATTCTACACACGCACCAATAGAATCAAAGACTGTCGGCGCCTCCTAGCACAGATCGACAGCCATCCCACCGAGAGAGACACTCAATAATCATCGCTGAGCGCTGCCGAGCGAGCGCAGTTTAGCAGTGAACGATGGTCTCGCGACAAAATCGAGTAGCAAATCGAGAAAGACACATTATATGCTTTCGACTATCCAATCGGCGAGGAAGCTATTGGCAGACTGTGGCTTGCTTCTGGTCTCAAAATCGAATATTACGATCACGTTCTGCCCTCGTGGCCTCCTGCAGAAGAGTTGCACCAGAGTGGCGTCTTGCTTGACTATGCACTGATCGAAATGAACTTCAAAGTGTACCCGAGATGCCGCGGCACTCTCATGCTATTCTACCACTTACCGAAGAGGTATCCTGTTGGCTTCGACTAGTTCCGATGCGATCAAACCACTCATGCTTGGGGCGAGCTTCAGAAGCATCAAGTTGTGATGGACGTTGGACGTTCTACAGATATTTCCTTTGGTCGAACGGACGCTCTGAAAGGTCAGCTGTTCACCCAAAATGTTGACGGCCAAAAGCTCACAACTTACGAAGTCTCTGTCGAACCTTTGACAGATGGCCTTTGCTTCGCTGCCCGAGGGGATTCTGGAGGCGCAGTTGTTGACACGAACGGAGAGCTTGTTGGCTTGATCAGCGCAGGAGTAAAGAGAAATACTCCAGGACTGATGGCGACCGACGTCTATGTTATGCCTGCTCAAGTAATCAAGACTCATCTGAAGGAGTTCTGGAACCTCCACGCACACTCCGAAGTGTGTTGGTTGACCGGACACAGTATACACTTACACAGAGAATGGAGATTGCGACACAGATGACAAGAGCGTAATGGCGGGTTGATTCAAAACTAGAGACATGGCTCCCTTTTGAGTCCAGTCGAGTGCTCAGCTGTTCTGCAGAGCCGGTGCTAAACAAACCTTGGGACTTCCTTCCTAGCTCGCTGAAGCACAATAGAGAGGCCGTCCACATTTAGCTGACCACGTTGCTGTCCAATCCGAGCCTGTTTCCATGTTGGACAAGTACGGCTCCTATTTTTCTGATGTCCACCAAGTCGCTCTTATGTATTGCAATGTTTCAAGCTGAAATGAGCTTCAATGATCGTGGGTAGTAAATCTAACTCGTCGGCGTGATGAGAATGCGATGGTCGAACTTTCTCGTGTCCTACATAAATACCGGCCAGATCTTTGAAGTGCTGATTTGACCGCAGCTGAAGCTCATGCAAGCGCTCGATTGCTAGTATCAGGGCCAGGGATGATTGGATTGGTGTCAGGATGCAGGAATGAGGATGAAGTTGCATGTAGCACAATCGGTAGTCATGCCGTCCAGTGTTGCTTCATTTGAAGTCGGCTCATGCTCATTCTTGTTGTCATGTCCTCACAGCTGACATATGCAGAGATTGTGGCGAGTTCCATTGCAGTTGCTTGAGGTACTGCATCTCGGCACGAGTATGCTCTGAGTTCATGCAGTCTCTCGGAGATTTAGATAGAGGCGTCGTCGGCGGTGACGATGGAAGCGTCGGCGTTGAAGATGGCCAAATTGGTGCAAAAAGAAACCTCCATGTCGGCGCGTGTCGAGCTTTTGAACGGCAGCATCGTGTGGCAATGGAATGGTCAAGGGCATCTGATGTAGCAATCTCCATATCCCACTCGACGAGTTCAAGTCGTGTAGTCGCTCGAGACACTAGTTCGCAGCATCAGGTCCTGCAAATTCTCCCAGGAAGTATCTGTATCATCGTATCACCGATCTCTGACATAGATATCGTGATACATTGGTGCTTGCTGTCGTAGGTGTGTCACCAGCTAGTGAGGGTGTCTTGGGCGGACACAGAGCAGTGCAATATATACATATGCCAAGTCCATGCGAGACTAGTGTACAGTAATCCTTGGGAAATACGATGAATAGCAAGCACTTCATCAATGCCGACTTCACATGAATCTTTCATAAGCACTTGGGGTGGCCGATGAAGAAAAAAAGGGTACATAAGAGCAGACAGGCTGTTTCGTGCAGCGGTATGTGCATGCAGGAGTATCGATTCTGCCGGATAGACCATACTACTGTATCGACGCATCGTGCTGGCAGCGCTATACATTGAATGTAGCTCGATTTGAGGGTGGTTCTCTCGGAGCTCACCTTCCAACCGACACCAAGCTGTTGAGTTGCTGGTCTGATGTTCGGAACTCGCATTGAGGCTGGGCTGGCTCAGCAGCGGGTATATGGATAACAGCACTTCTGACCCATCCAGGAAGTGAATCTCTTCAGTTGGCCTTTTTCCCAATCTACCCCCTTCTGCTGAAGTGCTCTCCCACGCGACAGCAAGCTTCGAGCCGTCTTGTCTGCCATTCAGCAATATTTTGTTAAACATTGGGGTTTGAAAGTGTTGCTGCGCCATTTCTTCTCTTGCCTATCCATGGAAAGACGATGACAGCATGACTCAGGACTTATCGGACACTCGTGCAAGGGCTTTCGTGGTTGGTGGCTGGAAAGACATCTCGAGGCCTGCTTCGTCTTGCTCTACGTCTTTGACTCGTTGCTTTCCAGGTAGTCCATAGATAATGCTGGCTTGACTCCAGTCGTATGTCTGCTATCGCGTTTTGTCTACGAGTGGCGTTTACTACCAGGCTCTAGGACGATACATCATGGCTCGCACGGAAGAAAGACAGAGCACGAGATTATCCTCACGACAGATCAGTAGACCTGTAAGACCCATAGACGTGTTCGCAAATGACTACTAAAACATTCGATTGACGCAGATGCTGTCCTATGACAACATTATTTGAATACTCGCCAGAGCATTCGTCTGGCTACTGTAACGATCCAGCTTGACTCACGCGAGTTCGGATCGATCCTGTGCGAAGCCTACCCTTTAAGAGACGGCGACCTTCAGATGGCAGCAGGCGATATGAGAGTCTCTCCTCCATCAGGAAACAGTATCTGGTGATTGTAATAGGTCCCTCCAATTCCCGCGAGCAGTAACACTGAGGCTCCGATATCTGATTCTTCGCCCGGACGTCCTTGGTAGACAAACGTCAGCAGAACAATCGTCTTCAACGTCAAGAGACCCATACCTGCAGCGTTACTCACTGGTCGATTCATGGTAGACTTCAGATCCGGACCTGATGAACCTGTCGTCATCTACACCGTACACTATTAGCACCTGGTGCCATGACACTAAGCGAGCTTACCATAGTCGGGAAAGTTCCTGGTGCTATCTGGTTCACTCTCACTCGAGTGTCTTTGAAGAGTGTTGCCAGCATACGGCTCAGGTGCACTGTGCCTGCTTTGCTTGCTGCGTAAGAAATGTAGCCTCGGCAACTGTCTTTCAGGAATGCGGCATTGCTCGAGATGTTGATGATACTGGAAGTATACCCCTCGACTCCGCTCCTCTCGATACCGCGATCCAAGAGCGGTAGAAATGCCATGCTCATGAAGAATCCTCCCATCACGTTCGTACTGAATGATGCGCTCCAGTCTGATGGCTCAGACCTTAAGAAATGAGCCGAGATTGCTGCGGCGGAAGATGGATCAAAAGGGGCATATAGCTCGTTGAAGCGTGTTGAGTGATCGAGCGCGACACCTGCGTTGTTGATGAGGAGATGTATGCCATCTTCCTCTTGCTCAGCGATATGAGCTGCAAGGTTCAGTATCTCTTGCTTATTACTGATATCTGCGGCCAATCTACACAACAGTCAGCGATGCTGGTAGAAACATAGATTAAACGCAGGCCACTGGGAGCACACATTTTCATCTCTCCCGGTCCATTGCCATATAGTCTCAAGGCTGTCTCCAACGCTTCTCTTCTCTTGTCGACAACATATACACGCCGAACGCCATTGGCAATGAGTGTCTGCAAGATCATCAAGCCTATTCCGGAACCGCCACCAGTCAAGACACACGTAATGTGCGACACCGAGAAGATTGCAGATGATTCGAGAACTTGAGGAGCCATATCAAGTCTACTTCGCGCTCCGCAGGAATGCTTCCAACTCCTTCCCCGGTTGGCCGTGGCTTGCGGTGCGATTACGGTCTGAAACGCTGACCTGTCGCGATGCTCCTACTTTGTGCTTTGAGCTGGGAACTATTTTCAGTCCCGAGAGCAGCCGTACTGCTTTGTAAGTTGAATCACTGCAGGGCTGGTTCCCAGTACGCGCCCTCATCTCGGACTTCAGTAGCCTTTCAACCCTATGACAAGAACGAAGTCGTGCGGCAGTCGTCTGGCAGAGGGCTATCTGCAATGATCCCCTCGCTATACAAATGCCGCTCCCTCTGATAGACTGCCAGAGGTTCTCCTGATTGGTGAGCGATGAGAAAGCAAAAAGCAAGGTTTGGCTGATGCCCCTCAAAGATGGTTGAGAAGTGTAGAGGTAACAATCTAGAGGTCCACTGCGAGGGGAACCCACCTCTCGTGTACTACCAAACAGTCGATCGCAATGATGCATCTAACCATGAGGTCTGATTCTCCTTTGGCAGTCCTGAAGCCTTCCCACCTGCAGGGCAGATGTGACTTTGATGCTTGCAGGTAAACATGTCTCGAAACTGCAGAGCTAACCGACGCTCGAGACTCCCCTTACCCTAGTAAGCCGATCCTACCGCAGCGGTGACTTAATTCCTTCAAATTGCACTAGGCTCCTGAAGGGACTAACGGCGCTACGCGAGGCTAGATAGGAAGATGCTATTAACTTCGAACGACGTGCCTACCTCGCGCGCTCGGGTATCGTCCCTGTCTTTCGCTTACTTGCTCGTTTCCCTTCCTCGCCTATAGGCTCGCTGCGTCTTTCGCTACGTTCACCTTAAGGAACGTACTTCGCTCGTTCCTCGCCTCGCTTGCTACAATGCATGTAGAGTGCTTTAAAGGCTAAATCAATCGGGATATGCTGGGGTGGGAGGAAGTCTCGAGGCTGACCGACGGTTGAGTTGCGGACGATCCTAGTCGATTCAAGAGGCTTGCGCAAATGAACTCTTGCAGGGAAAACACGAGATCCAAAGTCAACAGGGATACTGCTGCGAGCTTAATTGTATAAGGAAAGTGTGTCTATCAAGCATCGCATTGACGTATTGTAGACGAAATCGAGTGCTTCTGGGATCGTGCAAGCTGGACCGGGCGACACTCCGCAAGCTGGACCAACACTCCGCAAGATTGACGGACTTGCTCGCCAGGAATTCATGATGTGCTTCAGTATCGGCCAGCTTTCTACGACTACGACTCCACAGCTTCTCTCAGGGACGTCTCCAGGTCAGTCCAGCCTGTGCACCCGTAGCGGCGGAGTAACTCTTGCGATCTGTCCGTGTCCACAGTCATGATATCTTTCGCTGCATCGGGAATCCTAGTCCATCTTCTGGTGCCTGTGGTGTCCAATTTCTCCAAAATATCAACCGTGTCGTTGAAATTGAACGGGCCAGCAAATCCCAGCAGCCTTTCTCCTACAACATCTTCCTCCATCATCGCAGCCACGTGTAAAAGTGCTGTATCAGTAGCGTTGATATAATGCTGAGGAGCAAAGAGCTCTCGAAGCAGATGAAGCGTCTCTTCATCTCCTTTCCATAGTTTCTTATACCAGCCTCCAGTCGAAGCTGGCTGATGTTTGCACAGTATCTTTCCAATCACGCAATTTGGCAAAATTGTATTGAAGACGAAGCCAGGCTTTCTCTTTTGAATAAATTGCCAGCACTCCTTTTCTGCCAAAGTCTTGCTCGCAGCATACACAGCCAGCTTCCTGCGGTGGCCAGTGTATGGTGGAGGAGCCCAGGCCAATTCGACGTCTGCATCGTTCCAAGTATCCGTGTCAATATGGAACTTCTTGTTGGGAATCGCTGCAGTGCACGCTGATGCGGATGAAGTGTACACGAAGCGTTTGACGCTTGGGGTGGATGCGGCTGCATTGAGAACATTCCTCGCGCCAGATACTACCATTGGAATAACGATGTTTGGGTCGGGATTCAAGGTGAGATCTGTCGCAACATGTATTACTCCGGCACAGTCTACAAACTTGGACTCTCAGCTGATGTCGATGGGACCACTGATCTCTCTTATGGATGTCTGACCTTTGATGACCTCGTCGAACGCATGGTCGGCTGCCATGTCGGGGACGATATGAATCTCGAGAGCTTTATCCCCGTATTTGCTGGAGAACATTTCTTGCATGTATTCGGCTTTGTAGCCATCACGCACGGTGCCGCGGACATGAAAGCCGCGTTGGAGAAGCTGATCTGTAACATGACTAGCTACGTAGCCATTGATACCCGTCACGAGGACAAGTGAGCCTGGAGGAATAGCTGGCATCTTGAGGAGTCTTTGGGTCTGGTAGAAACAAGGCAGCGAGAAAGATCAGGAGATGGGAGAGTACTCTGGCACATCAAACCTTGGGTCATACTGCTCTAGAAGCATACTCTGGACCCCGCGTCACCCCTGGTCGTGCAATGATAACAGTACTGTATGCCGCTTTCTTCCACATTTATCCGTACTCGAAAGCTATACAACCGGCAGACAGCCTCTACGGACTCCAATACGCAATTTGGACAACAGAACATCCCTATTCACGCTCTATTCAACGATACAGAGTACTCAGCTCCGACTCAAAAGCAATTCATGATGCCTTCAGAAAGACCAGGCTGATCGCAGGAACTCCTTCTTCGTAATATCATCATGCTTGCTTCTCTCGACGGGAACGCTCTCTACGATCAAGGGCTTCACCCGCGGTCTTACGATCTCTAGTATACAACTTCTTCGCAGCCTCCTCATCCTTCCATTCAGTTCCAAGCAACCGATCCCAGAATTGGAAGTGAAGCGCAAAATTCTTCTACAACAAATGTGTTACTACGTGAAGGCGACCATGTGTACGTCCGACATACCTTGAACCCCCACAACTGATGATGTTTATCATGGTAATGAGCGCCGACCGAGGTGAAGATGTCAATCGGGTTCCACGGGATACGGTATCCACTGTGATCAGTACAAGCCTTGGCTGAGGAGAAGGCCGAGAAGACCATGCTTTCTCTCACGGACATTCCTGTCCCCCAGACTGCAAGAATGAATGCTCCGACGCTGAGGAATAGGCTTTCGAAAGGTTGGTCGTGGATCCCAGCCCAACTGTAGGGTACGTATAGCTCGTGGTGACGGGCGTGGAAGGTCTCTGCTCAATGCTTAGTTTGTAGTATCGTCGATGGTCTTTTGTGCTTACTGTATAGCCAGGTGTTGTTGTGTTCGGCACGATGGATGAAGTAGACCCAGGTATCTGCCAGCCAGAGGGCAGCGTAGAATCGTATCGCTGGCACCACGAAGTGATATAACGAAATCGAAAGGTTTCTCTCCGCCGAACGTTCAATAGCCGTTCCCTTGAGTACAGCGAAGGTTCGAAGGAACGGACGAGCCCAAACAGCCAATTTGTCAAGCTCTTCCTCGATATCGAGCGAGACGTCTTCTCCAGAGATCATATTGAGGCCAACGCCAAGGGCAGTCTGCATGATCTTGATCCTTCCTGTGAATATAGTCTCGGAAAGATAGATGCGAGCCCACATACCTGAATCAGAATGACGCGACGGAGACATTCCCATCGTCCAACAGTATTCTTATGCTTTTCTTCTTCGCTGGTGTGGATTCTATATTGCTCGAAGAGCCTGAACTGCTCAAAGATTCCGTAGATAGCTGAGACTGACCAGTGCGTCACTATAGGAATTAGCAAGGACAGATTATAGTCCGATAATCCAGGAATCAGCTCCGTGCTGCCAGTCACCGGCTGGTCCCATTGCTCCATAAATATATCCCTACTAGTTACATTCATTCTGATGGGATTGATGCAGATGCTGCGATTCATACAACTCGATCTCTTCGTACAGGTTTTAGTCCACGTAGTAACGTCTTGACCTCGGCTTGCTTCCCAAAGCTATCGCACTCTGACCCCAGTGGTAGACGTGGCTCGGATTCTACGAGGGTTCAGCAGGCTACAGGGGTTGTCATTGACCTGTGGTTGCGATTCAAGCAACGGGTTGCTCATGGATCCCAATGCTATCCTTGTTGTAAGATAAGGGACATCACATGGACTATCCAGTACCCTGTCTATGCACGAATGCGAAAGAGGAAAGTCGAACACTACTTGGCTCTGCTGCCGATTAAATGTAACCGGAGCTGTTATAGTTTCAACGGAACACTTTGTACGACTGCGTCTTTGATAAGACTAGCGAAGCTGAGCGTGCTCAGCCTTCAGTGGCTCGCCACGTACTCTCTAATGTCTAGCAGATCGTCCATTCACAGCTTCGGCTGCGTCCAAAACTCGGTAAAAAGCGACTCAGCTTGAGCCTGGAATATGCAGAACACAGCGATGGCCTACTCAGGTTTCAGTCTTACGATCCAAAAGGCCTTCATTGAATACTCACATCTTCTGTCTTTGCCTTCCCTCGTTTGTTGAGAAGATGCGCTCGGGTAAACTTCGTCCTATCGTTTATGTAGCTTACGAGCTCTTGCTGGTCTGTCTTGATTTGCGAAACGATTGATCGTGCCTCGAACCCCTTTCTATCGTCCATCATAACGGACAATTCTTCGATTACCTCTGCTGGCAAAGTCATCGCATCAACACCAGCTATAGCAATGGCCTCTTCGGTTCTCATGAACGCACACGCCTTCACCTTGGTGGGGATGCCATGTTGCTTGTAATAGTTTTGGGCCTGAATATTCAACTGAAGTATCGGATCCTTGTCTGTGAACCTGCAGTGTATGTCAGTGAGGTCTGTCGGGCGGAGCTCCGTAGATCGCGTACGAGCTGTCATAATGAGCACGAAGCTCATAAGTGAAAGGAGAAATAGATGTGCAGCCCGCTTCTCCCGCAAGTACAACTTGCTCCATTGTGAATAGAGTTGTGGCCAAGGTTTTGATTCCGACTTGAGTAAGTCTCCGGCAGGCTTGAAGGCCTTCCCAAGTGGCAGGAACTTTCATGATCAGCCTGGAGCGGTCGAAGGAAGGTTGCAGAATATGGGATATGGCGTGAAAACCTAACAGATGTTGGCTGAATTCCAAAAAGTTTCAAGAAGTTGCGGAACCACAAACGGTATCCAGTCGCGCAGACTTTGTCTGCATCCCAGGAATAGAAGGGATTGCACATGACGTGAACCGACCCCAAGATCGCCGGCGTGATGCGTAGAGCGAGTATGATCATCTGAACTCTAGTCAGCGCCGCCACCAGAGGTTCTGAGGGCTGCTCAAACGCCAATCTCAACCCCGAGTTGCTCTTCCGACACATCTTGAAACTCCCCTCGAAGTTGCCGCGCCCGGGCCGCAGCTTCTTTCAAGACGCTGGCATTATTGGGATCGCTTAACTGAGCGTATGCTTCCCACTGCATTTTACATCAGCTTTCTCTTGAGACACTTCATCTCTGCCTCAATACTCACCTGATTCGACGTGCAATCAGGAAATGGCCCAAGGGCCTTGCAGGCTGGGGAACCATGAGCCTCGAATATGCCACGATAATTCTGCTGCTCACCTTGCAAATTGAGAGAGTCGAAATCAATACATGACTTGGTGCGCAAGTATTCCAGCGCGCTTATGTGTACATCTGCTGATGAGTCCGTGGATGCCATACTCAGAATTTGCGATGAGACTGCTTTGCGATGTATCTGCGCGACCTCGCATGACCGTGAAGTACAATGATAGCTAAAGAAAATGTCATGGGCCTCTGTTAGCTTCAGCCACGAATTGTCGTAACCGATTGATACTACGGCATGTAGTGCAGACCGTGCAATGCTGCTGGCGGTACACAAGTTGAGTTCAGCATAAGAGTTTGGCATCGCCGGTCCAATGCTCGTAACCTAAGTGCCCACCAGCTCGCAAGCCAAAGTGGGATTACTCGCGATCTGGGCCCGAAGCGGCAGCACGAAGCGGCAGCACGACGGCAGCACGAAGCGGCAGCACGAAGCGGCAGCACGAAGCGGCAGTGTCTCGTACAGATGGCTCATCCCACGCATGTGATGTCGTTATAAGGATGAAAAGCTTGTTAAGCCACTCGCTCGGGCCAGCGGGGCGCAACCTTGTCTGCAGAAACTGCCGGGTCAGGGGTGGCCTGGCCTGGCCCGACTCTGCACAACAACCAGGCCTTGTTTAACATGGCATACTGCATCATCAGAAAGTATCAGCGTCTCATTGCAAACACTACTCAGGCTTGGGTGTTCTGTCACTGCTCTTGTCCGGGAACACGCTCTTTATCGGTCGAAGCCAGACGGTCCTTTGATAGTCATGCTAGGGCTCATCCGCTTGACGAATCGTTCGAACAAGTTACACACGTATCAGAACGGCGAGTAGCGTGTTGCAGTAGATGGTGTCTACGAATATCAGAACAATCTTACACTTTACAGTGTCCGAACAGTGGGATGTTTCCAATTGCAGCTAATTGGACCAATCGATCTCATCGAGTGCGATTGTGTCTTTCACCGACCACAACCGACAGACTACAAAGTCTTATGCAGCAAAGACTTCTCCGCTTCGCTGCGGTATTTTTGACGCAATTTAGCAATCTTTTCTTCATCATCGAAATAAGTTCCAAAAAGACGATCCCAAATGCTAAAGTGTGCCCCAAAGTTGGACTTTATCGTGTTAGCTAGTCGCCTGACCGATCGGAGAGCATCGACTTACCTTCAAGCCCCAGCTTTGATGATGAACATCGTGAAACCCAGCGTCTGTCCCAGTAATGTGCTTCATTATGTCCCAGGGAAATACGTAACCGCAGTGGTCCAGGACGTTCTTGAACGATGCGTAAGAGAAAAGCAGAATCGACAGCCTTGTGGAGAGCCCTGAGACGCTGCATCCGATGCCATAGCCAAGACCGTCGACAATGATGCTGTCCCAAGGGTGGTTATACGATGCTCCCCAAGAGTATGGAATGTATAGGCGATGATGTTGTGAATGTATGTGTTCTGTACCCCGTTAGGAGGTGAATGGAGTCGAAATTTCACTCCAATAACATACTATACATCCACTTGCTGGTGTGGTTCAGCCGATGTAATCCGTACATGAACGCATCTGCTACGATGATTGTCGCGATCATTCGTACCAGAGGTACGATAAGCCAGTAAATGGTCTGTGCTACGAGAATTTCGTACGATGTCGGATGAGCAATGTTGGGCTCGTTATGATGCCCATAACCTCCATATGTCTCGATTGACGATTGTGCCGGAGAACTGAAACATTCTGAAGACGTACGATGCAGCGTGATTGCCGTAGGCACACAGTTTACACTCGTGATGAATGTATGCACGCGCTTGGTCCAGATATCCAGCTCGTAGTCCTCGTTTCCGACGAAATCACCTTCGCCAATGAGACCAAGCGCCAGGCCGAAGAGCGTTTGTAGGATCTTCAATCATAAGCTGCAGTACCGCTATAGTAATGTACGTCTGGTGCTTACCTGACATTGAATAGTCACACGAAGACACTCAGCTCTAGTCACTAGATTCTTTTTTTGTTCTTCGACAGATGTGTGTAGACGATACTTCTCCCAGATACCAGTCCGTTCACAAAGCTCGAAGAATGCCGAGGTCAGCCAGTGAACGAGAATGGGTAGCGCAAGTGCTAAATGAGAATCTGATATGCCGGAAATTAGAGGCGTTGCGTGTCGAAGCCTGTATGGCTCTGAGCTCGATACGTTGGAGGCATTCATCTTGTCTAGTGGATGTCGAAGAGACTTGAGCGTGACTTAAGCGTTACCAACCTCAAATCCTCGATTCCATCAATAGTTCATCGACAGTGTTTCCTCTGGTGCACTCTCCTGAAGATATTCGACCACCACCAGCTAGTGACTTTGGATATCGCATTTTTCCCTGGAGCTGTTCCTCCAGGGGAGGGAAGACAAGCCTGAATGGAGTGATACCGTCGAGCGTGATGTAAATGATTACCGATTATGGTTCATGAGCCTCGCACCCGATGTGAAGAGTTTGATAAGGATCTGTCGAACCAGATGTAGACTCAACTGCATGTCAAGATACTACTGTATGTAATGTCGATCCTAGGCCTGGTGCATCATTGCATCATGTGACAGCTTGGTGAAATCTATTCCCGTCAACGTTTCATCGCACCTCTGGAGGCTCGAAAAAGGAAATGCATTGCCATATCTACGTCATTTTCTACGCTCGTCGATTGCCCTCGCATTCAAGTACCGAAAGCCAGTTGTAAGTCTACCTTGACAGTGAACTCCATAGTCCATGATACTTCCCCACTGTTCATGGATGCCCAATCCCAGTTTGTCAATGCGACGCAGCCTAGCATATGAGCTTGAATTGAACTCGTATCTCGTCGTCTACTGATCCTGGCTCTCGCACGTCTGGTTTCTTAGAAACGACACTGGATTCGAAATTCGTGTAAAGCACCGCCAAAATGTTTCGAAGGACTGTGTGAAATTAGCCATTCAACATTCCCGTGGCAGGATCAAGGCTGGCAACATACGATAATAAGAGAGTGACACGCCAACACACGTCCGAGATCCTCCACCAAAGGCCCACAATCGTGGCTGCTTATTGGACCGATTATCGCGATTCAACCATCTTTCTGGTATCCATTCGTCTGGACTGTCATGCTGGTCTGGATCGCGATGAATGAGCCACTGAAAAGTGTTGACTCGTGTTCCTGGTGGTATGTCGTGAATACCTGTCAATGACACTGTTCCATCAGGAGGTGTGATCCGAGGCAATGGGGTGCTTGTTGGTCGCATACGAAGAGACTCTTCTATGATGGCTGTCAATAACGGAGCTTGATCCAGTAAACCTGGTTCTGGGAGCCGCGAGGTATGGATGGGAAGGCCGTTATGCAAGGGTGCAGATAAGTCGTCTTGTCTGACATTGACTTTCAGTTGCAGACTCGACAACTCTGATCGGAGACGCGCCTGGTGAGTCGGACTTTGTGAGATGTAGTAGATGGTATACGCCAAGACAAGCCCTGCTGCTTGTGAGCTTCCTGGAGATAGACCAATCTCTGGCAAATTCACTTACCTAGAACCTCTCGGCCACCCGCTGCAATGTGGTCAGCAATCGCCAGAAACAGTTCTTATGGACTCACACGTGTGATCGAAAAGCTCGCTGGCGATCTCTTTCCGCTTTTCGTCTTGGCTTGCATCTTGCATGTCACTCTCAACACCAGCCTTAACCATTTCATAGACAACGGGAGTGTCCTTTGCTTGGATGCCTTGCCCTTGATTAGCTGCTCCAGAGACATATTCCGCTTGCTCACACATGCCGAGAAGCCAACTCTCCAAATATCTTCGCGACGTATAGTACGATGCTGGGAGCATATCGATGCCAATTTTCCGCAACCAGCGGGTCAGAGTAGGCAACTCTTGGGGCCAGAACGCCGCCTTGCAATACATGTTCTCGTAGTTTTGGAGCCACTCCCTTGTTGTTATCGGATCAGCCAGCAGGTTTGATCCAGACTTGGTCCCGAATTGGAAGCATGTAAGAAGGTCCAAGCTCAGAGCATAGCTGAGCGAAAGGATATCTGTTGAAGTGTTGTTTATGGCATCGCTCTGAATAAGAGGGAAGAGCCTCGTAAGCAGTATGTCTTCCGTGAGCTGTCTCAGAGGTCGGGAGGCGAATAAAGTTGACTTGGTGTATGCGGCATTCATTCTTCTCCTTCTCAAGGAATGATCTTGCTTCGTTAGGCTGCAGAATGCAGTTTTTCGGTCGTAGTACGCAAAGAAGTCGTAATAGCTCGGCTTCTCGAGTCCGCCGTTGTAGATGGTCCTCACACCGTCCTGATAGCAGCTTATGGAAAGATCTTTTGGCCCCAGTCGCACGATGGGGCCTAACTGATGATGCAATTCTCGAACTCTGGCCAGTTCCTCATCGCGGTAGCGAATCCACAGGATCCATAGCTGGGACCAGCTTGAACTCCAGTGAGCATTTGGTACTCTCCGTAATGGCGAATTCTGAAGATGAACAAGGAAGAATATGAATAATACTATCGGGCATGCAAAACAGAACAGACCCCATGTCGTGGGCTGCTCTGAGAGAAAGCCCGGTAACATCTTGAGCATTGCCGCTGTCACGATCACAGGAGAGCGAGAGACTCCCCACATGTTATAGATTCCACTCTATCAGTGTCGAATCCAGCAATGGAATATTGACTTCAAGTCCCAGACGACCCATTATCTCGTAAATCGAAGCAAATGGGTTGATCAGTTCTCTACGATAGGGGTCAGGTAGAAACGATGCTACGATGTGTGAAAAGAGACATTCCATCGGCCGGTCGGCATATACGATCGGGGAAACCTTCCAAACTTCGTTAGCTTGCAGGCAGTACTTCTCTCTGAAGAAGCCGACGTGCCGTGCGGACGTTCTGGATGTTGTTGTGGTTTCCTTCCAGTGCGGCTGCCCCAGATCCTTTCTTCGAGCTCAAGAATTTGATTGAAGTGGAGTCAAAGTTCAACACCTAAGCTTCGTTGCCTTCTTGACTTCACAGCGGACCCCAACACGAGAAGTGGCCTTTTATCAAGATGAACAAGCAAGACTCTATCAACATTCGCACACTCCAACCGCTTGGGGTCGATGAGTCGATAGAGAACGACCATTCGAGCGAGGATCAACCAGCAGAGGCTCTTCATCAACCCACTTCCAGCGACCTGAGACAGATCTTCAATTGGAACGCCGCTAGACCGTCGACTTGCTGCACATGCATCCACACTACCTTCGAAGCTCAGGCATACTCACGTCCTCATGCACCGGCCGTGAGCTCGTGGGATGGCCACCTCACATACGACGAGTTGAACGTGCTGTCCACCAAGCTCGCTCACTATCTATCAGGGCTTGGTGTGGGCCCAGAAGTCTTCGTACCGTATGCATTCGAGAAGTCCAAATATGCTGTTATTACGACGCTCGCAATCCTAAAAGCTGGCGGAGCTTTCGTTCCCCTAGACCCCTCTCACCCTCGACACAGACTGGAGTCCATCATGGCGAAAATTGACGCACAATGGATCATCGCTTCTCCCTACACTGCACCAGCTTTGGACAAGCTCGCTATCAAACATATCATTCTCCATCCTAAGATGCTCGACGAGCTCCAAAGTCAGGATAAAAACCCCAAGGTTTCAGTCTTACCAAGCAACAGTGCATTCGTGCTTTTCACTTCTGGAAGTACCGGCGAGCCGAAAGGCGTGATTCAAGAGCATAAATCTGTATGCACGATTAATCAAGCATATGCTACCACCCTGTTCTTGGATCAAGAGTCCAGGGTTCTAAGTTTCGCCGCACATACCTTCGACGTCAATACCGTCGATGTCTTCACTACCTTGTCACAAGGAGGGTGCATCTGCATACCTTCAGAAGATGAGCTGTTGAACGACCTTGCCGGAGCAATCAACAAGTATCGCGCGAATTGGATAGACCTGACGCCCACATTTGCAATGGCCAGCATACCTGTTCCACAGAATGTCCCAAGTCTGAAAACGCTTGTTCTGGCTGGTGAAGCTGTTAAGCTGGAGCACTATCAGCATTTCATTGACAAAATCGAACGAGTAATCAACTGCTATGGTCCTGCCGAAGTAGGCGGATGCCTTGCGAATCGGTATCGTCAAACAATATGCGAGCCGCAGACGATCGGACGCTCTCTGCCGAGTGCGGTATGCTGGATTGTGAATACAAGAGACCCAAGACTGCTTGCACCAATTGGGGCAGTTGGGGAATTGGTTGTTGAAGGCCCGACGCTTGCTCGAGGCTATTTGAAGGACCCACAAAAGACCGATGCAGCATTCTTTGTCCACTCTGGTTGGGGTCTACCAGTAATGAAAAGACGATTCTACCGGACTGGGGATCTTGTTCGATATCGAGAGGATGGAATGATTGATTTCGTTGGACGCGGAGACACACTGTAAGCTGACATTATTCTGGTTTTGCTCAAACCCTTTGCTAATTGTAGATGATAGGGTCAAGGTTCGAGGTCAGAGGGTAGAGCTTGGAGAGATCGAACAACATATCTCTTCCCTTCCAGGCATCCGACTTTCCTTGGTCGTGCTACCCTTGAGTGGCGTATATGTGGATCGTCTCGTAGCGGTCTTTGAGCCTATTGCAAGAAGCAATAACACCAAGACCTCTTGTGGGCCGCCTCTGACGTTGCTATCAGACGATCAGGGTGGCCTGTCATTCGCTGACTCAACAAATCATTTGAAAAATCGACTTCCTGCGCACATGATACCTTCCGTATGGCTTCCAGTTTCTTCAATTCCTTTGACCGAATCTAAGAAGATCGATCGACAAAAGGTACTCCATTGGATTGGCGACTTGCCTACTTCTTTCCATCTAAGAGTGATCGAAGGATTGAACCAGATTTCAGAGCACGATACTTTGGCTCTGGCCATTGCCAGGAAGGGGGCAGCCATCGTTGCCCCTCATGATCAAATTTTTCGAGCTGCTTTGGAAGCTCAAAGCTTTGCTCTGGAGGCTGCTGGGATAGACTCTATAAAGGTCATCACGTTGGCAAAATGGATTGAACGAGAGTACGCAGTCAAGCTCTCGGTTCAAGCAATGACAGAGCCCGGTATGACGGTTGAATCTCTAGCCCGGATCATCGAGGCTTCCAAAGACCGTCGACTAGATGAGCTTGAGCGGAATCGAGTTTGGAAAGTGGGCTTCCTGAAAGATTTGGAGATGCTTTCCAAGAGCATCTTAGATGCTAGGCTTCCATCAACTGACTTTCGCTCAGGAACTGGTGCAAAGGTCAAGAGTGTGTTACTTACAGGATGTACAGGATTTCTCGGAATCACAATCTTATGCCATCTGCTGCGCAATACCGATATCGAGACGGTGTTTGCCATTGTACGATGCAAGACTCCGCAAGAAGGTCTCGAGCGTATTGTTTCAACCGCCGAGAAGATGGAACTGTGGTGTAATGAACACAAGTGCCGTCTGGAGATCTGGCCAGGCGATATTAGTCGAGTCAATCTGGGACTACACACTTCGAATTGGGACAAGCTGGCAAGTCACCAGAGCCCTTGCGATGTTATAATTCACTGCGGAGCCTCCGTACGTTGGAATATGGCATACCATGCGCTGAGGGATGTGAACGTAATGTCGACTGTTCGGCTTTTACGTTTGATCGCAGCTCGTGCTCTGCCGTGTCGCTTTATCTATGTGTCTGGAGGCCAAGACCTTACCACGAGTACTTCTGATCCCGAGGAGACCGTGCTATCCATGGTCAGTCATCGTTCTACAGGATATTCCCAAACTAAGCTCATGTCTGAGCTTTTGACGAGACGGACAGCACAAGGCTTTGAAGGACAGAGGCATACGATAAAGGCAGTGAAGCCTAGCTACATTATTGGGGATGTGATGAGGGGAATAACGAGCCCTGACGACTACATCTGGAGGCTGACCAAAAGCGTGCTCGAGCTTCGTGCCTATAACGGCAGCGTGTCGAACAATTGGCTTTACGTCGCTGACGTGGCGAGAGTGACAAAAGTCATCTGCGACCTATGCTGGCAGCAATCTAACGATGACGATGTGACTGTCAAAGTTTGGGACGGAATTGTCATGCGAGACTTCTGGCGTGTTGTCACCGAAGAATTTGGCCATGAGCTTCGTCCCATGAGCTCCGAAGAATGGTGGGAGCTGCTCATATCTCATGTGGACCGCGTTGGACCAGAACAATGTCTTTGGGCTTTACAAGACATCCTTACTGCAGGGGACGGTGAGATTGCTTCGATCAAAACCACTCCAACAGCAGAGATGCTTGCGACGACGACGCAAGTCGCTGAAGCGATACGGAGCAACCTACGATTCCTTCGAAACAGAGCACGAATCTTTGGCCCAGCAAATCCACGGACTTCGAGGCTCTGATGTCGTTTGGTGTGTTCTTTGCATCCTGCCCAATTCGTCTCGCAGGATATGCAACGAACACTGCTACAATGTGTACCGCCTCCGATGATTGGCAGGATCTATGGTAGGACTTTGTGCTTGCGATTGGAATAACGTAGTGAATGTATTGCCAGTTCATCACCCCACTCTCTCATTTATGATCTGCGCATTTGAGATCTAAACCAAGTAGCCCTACAGATGTGGCCCATGTCGAGTGTCATAATGTCGTATCAAAAGCTCTTTCACCTTCGTGAACTTGATATCACCAAAGAATTTCTGCCTCTGACGAAGAGTCTTCTCTTCAGGACAAGCTCCTGACCCGGTGATCATCATCTCCTCTACACTCGCCAGAATAAGCTTCTCCTCATTATCCGGCGTTGACGGAAGTAGTTGATCTCGACGAATGTCTTCTATCGATCGATACGACTTGGGTAAATGTTTCCCTGCCTCGTCTTTAGTCGAGCTCGGTCAGATACCACTAGATCACATACCGTGAAATTCTTCCATTAAGACGACCATTTCATTGAAATTAGCCCACTGCCCGCAGATGAAGGTCGTGGGCTCCTGTCACAAGGATCAATCGGCGACCATCACAGCAGCATAGTAACGTATTATACTGACCCATTCTGGTGCACGCAGCAGTGCGATGAGAGACTTGGCCACATCTTTAGCGCTAGTAAAAGACTGCACCTGTTGTCCACTGCCTCTGATGCAGACTTTCCATCCATTTGGATCGATTGGAAATTCGTCCGGTATTGGAGGCATATAGGTCTTATCCTGAGTCAGGAAGTATTCCATCAACCAGCAATTATTCAAGATGGTCCATTCCACGCTCTTTTCTTGAAAAAGTATCGTTCGAAACGGTACCCTCGTAGTCTGAAATATGCTTGGATGTAGTGGATACTCGTCGATATTGCCCGCAAACTCGGAGGGAATGAATCGTTTGCACGTCTTTGACTGTCGACAAGCTTCCAAGAACGCGCAGTGGACTTCGACGAAAGTCTGACCCGGGCTGTTGTTGAATGAGATGAGAGCGATAGCGTTGATGTCGTTCAATATTTGAACAACGGAGTGTACACTGTAGTCACTCGTACGGAGGTCGATATTTCGCTCAGCCAAGAATGCAGTTTTCTTGGACTGTCCGACTAAATGGTCAGAAGGATTCAATGCAGTAACAATGTCTGGACTTGGGGATTCACCTGTCGTGAGATGACGACAAATTGATACTGACCATCTGAGATCAATTCGTCGCACATGTACTTTCCAAGCGCACCCACTGAACACAGAGCAATTGTCTCCCGAGCGTCTACCATCATGTCTGGTTTACGATATTCCAAAGCAAAATATCACGTCCATTGAACCAATGGTGAGCTGAAATGTTACTTGATTCAGACTGAATAAAATTTACCGTAATCACTTCATGAACCATGATTCAAGAGCATTGAGATACTCTCGTATCTATCTGACAGACCAAGGGCCATTGACCTGGGTGTTTGGGAGGCACATTCTAAACACGGTCTACTACATAAGCCTAAAGCTACAGCTTCCAAGATAGGCAAGAGGTCAATACCTTGTTGCACAAAGCTGACGCTCGTGTAGTAGCTTTGTGTCGTATCCTACTTATCCGGTATGGGGCATCCCACGGAGTAGTCCGTCGAAGTAACTTTGTATCTGCCGAATAGGCTCTTCCGCCGGGTCGATCGTAGGCGGCATGCTGGATGCTTCCTGGGTGCTCTCAGAGTTTGGGACAGATAAGAATGATGGGTAACGAAGTACCGACCGTGACATGAATGCTCACCGATTCTCTGTCCTCGCACTGGGAATAAAGCCATCACTATTTGCAGCAGTAGGAAGTCGAATAAAGATTATGCTAGGGTTGTATAGGAGTCGATGGACCCAGAGTCTCAGATCTGATAGCGAAAACCGTGACAACAAACATCGTATGGAAAGAGACCGGCGTACAAACTCCCTGCAACCATCGACCATGCCGACTAACAATGCCGATTTCGTTCTGGAGAACATCTTCAGCGTCAATGGAAGGGTGTGGCCTGCCTACCGTAACTCGAATGAGTGGACTAAATCCTTCTGCTAACTCATATTGGCACTGTAGGTTGCAGTCGTTACGGGCGGCGGGTCTGGGCTCGGCCTCATGGCCACACAGGCACTGTAAGATGCCTTATGAATGCCAAATTCGTTCACGGGCCGCCACTGATAGAATGAACCGTAGCGCTGTCAACGGATGTACTGTATACATCGTTGGCCGAACAGAGGCCAAGCTCCAACGAGCCGCTGCTGCGCATGGGCATGGTATCAAAGGATCCATCATTCCACTCGTCGGTGATGTGTCACGGAAAGATGAAATTCGGTCAGCCTTTATCTTGCATCCGTGATTCGGATATTTGCTTACAACTGATGATCCCGCAGCCGACTAGTGAATGAAATTACGAAGAGAGAGCAATCTGTGGACATTCTTATCAACAATGCTGGAATATATAGTAATCGACAAAAGGCCGAGGGTGTTGACGCAGACGAGGTCAAGTCGAGCCTATTCGATGCCGCAAATGCTACCTTTCAGAACTGGACCGATGTGTATGCCACGAACGTGGCTGCATATTACTTCGTTGCCACGGCGTTTCTACCGCTTTTGCAGCGAGCAAGCAACTCACGACCAGGCATAGCCAGCACGATAATCAATATATCATCCATCAATGGACTGATCAAAGAGTCCTTGGGTCGATTCGCGACGAACTCTGCCAAAGCTGCGACCATACATTTGACGAAGATGCTGGCTGTCGAGATTGCGAATTGCCAGCTCAATATCAGAGTCAATTCGATAGCGCCGGGACTCTTCCCAAGTGAGATTACAGCTGGCTTCAGCGACGAGCGCGGCAAATCGACCTTACCGGCGGGTGCATGTAGTGAAATCTTTGCAGGGCGTCCTGGAAACGATGCTGATTTTGCGGGAGCAGTATTGTTTGCTGCTTCTAATCAATACATCCATGGAGAGATCATCACTTTGGATGGAGGATATCTGGTAAAATACGGAACTCTCCATGCTTGAGATCCTGATGTTAATTCGATCTGTCACGAATCAAGTCTAGTTCCGCCCCATTTAAGTGAACGATTGTGTCCCCAATACCACCTGTGAATTGTGATATGAACATCCCCGCACAGCCGCAAAGTACCGCGAGAACCAACATTGTGAAGCCCCAGTCGAGCTCTCTGTATAGTACTCCTGCCAAAATCGGGCCGAGCGCAGCGGCTACGCCAATGCCTATGTTGAAAGCAGCAAATGTTTGGCTGAACGCCCCACGTTTGAACACCTCTGGGTGTTGTGCAGCGAGCTGGTCCGATTCGGACGCGACATCAGCTGCCAATGGAGAGAGTACCAGTGTGAGTCCAAGCCCGACCAGAGCCAGAAGGCTATAAAGCAGAAGCTTTTCGAAGCTCCGATTGCTCTCGATCATCGCCAGCGGTAGCAGACCACATATTGTAAGCGCAAATCCACAGAGTGCTGTTCGCCGTGGACCTATTCGATCAGAAATCGCGCCAGCCACACCGCCCAGCAACGAAGGCGCTGCAAGTGCTAAGAATGTCGTCCCGGCAGACGAAGTGCTCCAGTGAAAAGTTCTCTTCACCATGATAGGGAGTATAGAATCAAAACTAGTAATGATGGCAGTATGTATGAAGCCACCGAAGAGAGCCGCACGAAGCCGCTCAGAGCCAAGAACGAGAGCCATGACTGGGAATCTGCCACCACATCGATGTGGTGTAGTCGAGGCTTGATCCCACACTGTCGGTCGACTTTTTTGGGAACCGCCGAACGCTCGCTGTGATTGGGAGATCCGCACGTATTCTGCATCATCGATGTGATGTTGACGACTGTCCGCAACCAGAAGGCGTAGGATCGTTGCAAGTCCAATCATGCCAAAAATGACGTAGAAGATAGCAAAATATCCTCCTCCATCATATAATACCCCACCGGCAGATGGTGACACCACAAGACTCATACTAAGACCACTAAAGGCGATGCCGATCCAAGCCCCTCGCGTGGACTTGTCGAGAAGCTCGATAATCATACCAATCGTACTGATATAGATGATACTAGCGCTTGCACCCTGCAGAGCGCGCCCAAGAAGTAACATCCAGACGGTGCGGCTAAAGCACATTACCAGCGTTCCAGCAAAAGCGAGAGCTTGAGCAACGAAATATGGACCTTTGGTAGACCTCGAGCGGGTACACAGCCATCCTGCAAGAGGCGAGCATACAGCGTTGACAACTCCGAAGATGGCCAGCATACTGGCAAGCCAGAATTCGACTATTGGATGGTGAGCGCGAGTACTGCAAGTGGGCAAGTGTGGTCATTACCTACCATCTTGCTCAGCGACATCATACCGATCAACCAAAGTGTACGGCAGAATTGGTACGACCTGGAGACATTGTAAGCACAGGAATTTGAAGAGCTCAACTTTTGCACCCACAAAACCATGCAGAGAGCCATCTACAAAGGTTGCCACGTATGCGGTCGCTGCAATTAGCCTCGGCGAGGACCTCCAAGACGAAGAGACCATCGGAGGACTGAGAAGATAGAATAGGAGTCGAGCTCAGACTGGAAGTTGGAGAAGTCCTACCTCGACACTCGAATCATGACATGGGCATGCTTCTCTAGGCTCAGCTACTATCAGGTTCTTTCGTCCGAGGCGAAGCAGCGAGACTGGGATCGAAGATGGGGTTGAAGAGGTCGAGAAGAAGGTAGCTCCAGATGATTGACAGGCTCTTCGTTTACTTCCGCCATCTCGGCGAAATTTTGCACCATGTAAGTGACATGCTGTCGCAGTTGGCTTTCTCTTTGTAAAAGCTTCGATCAGACGGGGCGGATCGCAGTTGTTGCTGGCTGAGCTTACCAGTTATCTAAGGTTCTGGAGCAGTGGCGTGGGCCGTCAGAACTTTGACAGCTTGTCGTTTTCTTCAGCAGGGTACCCTAAGCCTGGTATCGTAGCATTGGCGGTAAGGGCACCCTAGTAAGTCGCTTGGCTTCAGGTCTTCACTTATAGCTCTCTGCATCTTCATGTATCATACTTTGGCACCATCTTGCAGCTTCCAATGTCCGAAATCGAAGATACTCCAAGCGTGGACGCGGCCGACATCATGTCGCTGGAAACGACAGGCATGCTCGCCAACGTTGACGGTAGCGCGCAGGCCAGCTCTGCGGACGAAGTATTGATCGCCAGACTTGGGTACAAACAAGGTAAGCAGACGTACGAATGCGCTTCTCAACAGCTCTTTCGCCTGAATATGCAATGGAACGTTTTGCTGATACCCTACACAACAGAGTTGAAACGCGGCCTGGGCCTGTTTGAGAGCTGGGCTGCAACATTCTCAGTATCACGGACCCAGGATGTTTGGCACGTCATATCACGCCAGCTAACAAGTCGCAGTGCATGAATTTTGTCTCGGGCATGCCAATATTGTTTGGATGGGTAATGATCAAGGGTGGACCACAAGGTGCTCTGACTTCGTGGACCTTAGTGGGTACGGTATCTTGTGTCGTCGCATTTTCCCTATCAGAAATAGCGGGAGACATGCCAACGGCCGGCGGAATGTACTTTTGGGCATACGACTTGGGAGGTCGGCGTTGGGGCCCGTTACTAGCCTGGATGACAGCGGTATGCTCCACTATCACTGCAATACGAGACGTTGCAACTGACGATGATGATGATGCATTAGTGGTGGCAATGGTCCGCGTGGGTACTCGCAGTTCCAGGAACACAGCACGGCGCAACCAACTTCCTCGTCTCGGCTCTCCAAGTCAACTACCAAGACGCAGCATTCCTAAACGAGGCTTGGCTCACCGTTCTCCTTATCCTAGCTGGTCTGATCATCGCCTTTGTCCCGACTATTGTAAATCAAAGGTTGCTGATACTGTATTTTCGCCTTGCAATCGGGATTTTCGGCATTCTGCTCATAGTCCTATGGGTATCGCTACCGCTTGCTGTATGGGGCAGGTTTCGGTCTGCCGACTTCGTTCTTGGAACTCTCCACAACGGCATCAGCTCTGACCCCTCAATCCGCATTCCAGATTGGTACTGCAGATTAATTAGCCTGCTCTTCGGCGGCTGGGAGTTCGGAGGCTACGATGCCTCTTCACTGCTATCTGAAGAAACGAGATTCGCCTCTAAGACCGTAGCAAGAGGCATGTTACTCTCTACGGCATCTACAGCATTGCTATCCGTTCCGACGCTAGTCTTGGTCTTATTCTCTATACAAGACTTCGATGCCCTAATAGCATCCCAGTATGCGAATGGGTGGGCAGAATTCCTTGTGCAGACGGTAGGCGCTCGAGCAGCGAGTGCGATCTTAGTGTTAAACTGGATCGATTGCACGTCTGCTACTACCGCATGCATACTATCGGCACAGCGAGTTACATACGCCCTTTCTAGAGACAATATTCTGCCGGGCTCCAGCACACTACGACGTATCAGTAGAGGCACGACCGTCCCGATGAATGCAGCTTTGCTAGTTCTCTCGATAGCGGTCGCTGTCAGCTTCATCGTGCTAGGCTCGTCGGTAGCTTTTGGTGCAGTGACGGCGGCCACTGTTATTTGCCAGAACATGGCTTACCTGATTGTTTTGATTACTCGTCATACCATCGGGTGGTCAGAAGCTCAAAGGGTCCAGAAGATGTCGTGGCTGTCGAGAATAGCTGGATATGTCAGCATCGCCTGGCTTGTGTTTCTCTCTGCCGTGCTGATGCTTCCACAAGATATCCCCGTCACTTTGACGGATTTAAATTATGCACCAATCTGCCTGATTGTCATCAGTGGGGTTTCTGGTGTCACTTGGGCGCTACCCTGTCCTTTCGGTGCTCGACATTGGTTCCAAGGTCCCAAGAAGCGATAGTGGTGGCTTTGGAGCGCCCTCGATTACTATGGAAAGTCTGTACTTGAGAATCTGAGTGGAGGTCAATGTGCAGTAGTGAGGCGGTAACATGTATCGCACGTACAAGTATTCTTCGTACGGCATCACCTGCCGTCGAGTGTGTATGAGACTATCGTTTGGGAACATGACATCTTCATAAAGAGTTGCTTCAGTCGTGACTTGCGCCCAGACCTAGACATAAATTAGCGCATTCTCGATTGCTGCAATCGGTCATCATTCAACCTTGAACAGTTCTCTCCAGTAGCAAGCTTGTGCGGCCGGTGTGAGGTATCGATCTCGAAAAGCTGCAGCGGCATTGTCGGCGACCTCCTTCCCTTGCCTCTCGCGGGGGTCGTTCAACAATCTCTGCATGATATCGGGAAGCTGCTTCCAGTTTCTATCGCATGGCACGTAGTTTTGTTCCGAGCCACCAGATTTTAGAAGATGGTAGAAAGATGTGACGTGTCTCAGTGGGTGGATAATCGCTGTTGAGCGACAGCTGAGCAGATAGGCGAGCCTGCCAGAGTAGCTGATACCTTCCGTGTGTGCTACGAACTTGTACTTGCAGTGGTCAGAGATCGAGATGCGCTTCTTCATGGTGTCTGCATCATACGCATCCTCCACTACCTCTTGCTATTACACAGGATTTAGTATGCATGAAGCGGAAGAGGATTCAGAATGACACTGACCACGTCAGACCAGTTCTGACCCTGGCTCTGCTGAATCAACCCAAGTCGAAGATCTGCGTTAAATCTCGTTGTACCACGCCATACGAGCTTTGGAATCTTTGACTCGTAGACGTCATACATGTCGAGTATCTGGCGTTGGAAATCGCCGTATGCACCAGCCACTCGTGGATAAGCCTGCAAATACAAGTTCAGCATATGCTTAGGAGCGTGGGACAACTGGACGTCTACCCAAAAGCCGAAGTCTGGAATGAGCCAGGCCTGCTCCATGACCTCGTCCTCGGTGTCTCTGCTGAAGCTCCAGATAGTATTGTTCTCTCCCGTAAGCTCAACGTTGTCTTGCACCTTGATACTGAATTCGATGTTTGGGACCGGCTCTCGCGCTCCTAGTATGGCTCTCTGAATGCTGTGCAGCGTGGCAATCTCACGTTCTTTCCAATAGTGATCAAAAGTCAAATTGTGCGCCTTGACAATGTACAGTGCACTTTCCCAGATCATGGCCTGCAAGCCACCATTCTCACTCCATCTCTCGAAATCCCAGTTTCGTGCTGTCAGCCTTCCCTGCGATCCCAACCTTTCCACCCAGAAGACCCGTGAGCGCTGTATTTCTTGGAAAAGACCTGGAAAGGCTTCATGGCATTGGTGCGAGGTTAGAGCATGGTTGTTGCGATCGCGCTTTGCATTCCAATCCCGTCGGCTTGCCTCTCGCCAGTAAGAGATGAATAGAGTTGGCAGTCGAATACGAAGATGATCAAGGTAGACGAGCTGGTGCAAGCTCAGATGGGCTATCTCAAGAATGAGTCCGAATAATGCTATGGCAGCGATGACACGAATCCAAGATGTTGTGGACCGCGACATTTTGAGCGCAGCTTACTCTAGTTTCTAGTCGAGTGCAAATGAAACATTATTTTAGCTAAAATCTGTCAAAGCTTTGAGGCGAGAAGGGATCCCCCACTCTCCAGGTTCACTACAGACTTTCCACGCGACTTCTATGCCTGACTTACAGCGGCCTTCTTATCAGCAGCATCATGGAGGCGAACCATACCAGGATCCCTGGGCTCTTATCTGTCAGACTCCCCCCAACAATGAACCGCGTTCCAAGCTCTCTACATCATCTCGACCATGCAGCCAGCGGTGCTTTCGAAACTGAGGAGAGTCGTATTCTTCGTGCCATCTCTAATACTTGTGTTTCTGGGCTTTCGATTTCTCCGGTGAGGTACTGATGATTATGGGCGGCCATCGTTATGTATTGACAGTCTGGCAGTCTCGAATCCTTTGAACCTTCTCGTGCACAACTGCAAGACCTCTTCGGTGATCCGACACGGCCACAAAAGTCCGTGTTCACATCTCCGGCGTGTACGATATGGCCTGGCTTCCGTGGGACTGTTCCGATGAGTGTCCCACCCACCAAGCTCCGGCCAAATGAGACCCGTCTTGGAATGCCGGGGATTCTAGGGCATACGGATGGAACAGGTTGCATTCCTGCTACTGATCGTCTCGGGCTGTTTGATTACTACAGTCGGGCACCATCCCCCCATCACCCACCATGGGACACTGTCAACTGGAAACAGCTGCAAGCCGAGTGCCGCATGAAGCATTTTGGCGACGTCGATCCATCTGCACCACTACGGCGGCTTCGTATACCGACTCCTGGCCTAGGAGAAGCACTCGTGGTGGGCGACCGAGACTCCATGGTCACTGGACGAACAGCAGTGGTGTTACGAGGATGGGATAGCTTTAACTGGACCAAACATCAGCTAGCCTGGATACGCAGTCTTATCGCGGAGCTGTCCTTGGACACTGGAAGTAAATACGAAGTCTTCATCCTTGTCGAAATACACGATCTCCACCTAGACTTGTTCGACGCTCAGATATATGCTGATGTGCTGGAGCGCACGGTACCGAAAGAGTTTCGCGACCTGGCTCTGCTATTCAATGAGCAGTTACTCCACGCGTGGTACCCTAAAGTCGGCCACTACAACACTCGAAATCAGACGTACCAGGCCCTCCAAATCTTCAGTTTCACATTCCAGGAGTATGACTTCGTGTGGCAGCTTGAGATGGATATGAGATTTACTGGTCACATGGCATCAATGCTTACAAATGCTGCTGAGTGGGCCGAACGACAGCCACGAAAGAATCTCTGGGAGAGAAACGCTCGTTTTTACATACCTGAGCTGTGGAACAACAATTACTCTGCCTTCTTAGCACAGGTAGACTCAGACATTCCTGACGGCCAAAGTATATGGGGACCTCACCATGATGCACATCTCTACGTCAAACCGGAAGGCCCTCGTTCCCCAGATCGCGGCGTATCGAAATGGGGTGTAGGGGAGCCTCCTGACTTGATCACTTTTGCACCGATTGTAGATACTGCAGGCTCGGATTGGTCTTATAGAGATTTGGTGCATGGGTTCGAACCAGTAGCCAAGTTTCCAAGACGCATGGCTATGATCAGCATAACACGAACTTCCCGGCGCCTGCTGCGATTGATATCTGTAAGACAGCGGACGGTTGGGTCGTGGGTCGCTAGC
Organism: Nothophaeocryptopus gaeumannii; assembly: GCA_031771865.1. Taxonomy (NCBI): domain Eukaryota; kingdom Fungi; phylum Ascomycota; class Dothideomycetes; order Mycosphaerellales; family Mycosphaerellaceae; genus Nothophaeocryptopus; species Nothophaeocryptopus gaeumannii. Next base: position 286,742 of record JASISA010000041.1, on the reverse strand, counting down.
GAGTCTACAGCGGAGACTTGGTGCCTCTTACATGGCCTGAAAGCCGTCTATGTGCCACACGAAATCACATTTGCTCCCGATGCCGAGATCATTTCCTCGCAAGAGCTTGACAAGCTGCTGCATAAAGGGCCTCCAGCGAATCTGGCGGGTGGTTTGCATTCCAGTTTTCTATGGAGTGAAAGCATGTTACTTCCCGACTTTCGCTGGTTGAAAGCAAGCTATTTTTACATAGCAGGAAAGGCGCCGAAGCTGTGGCACGAATATGCTAATGGATCCTGCGCTCATGCTTTGATACTACATCCTGTGAAGGACGAATAATTCCTGCTTTTGCTGGCCGCCCATTCCCCGAACTTCGCCAAGTAGTCTCCAAAGACCGCGCTGTCGAAGATATCATCAATTCTCGTCAACTGATCGCCGGACTTACTGTAGCTGGACATCATGACCAGCTCAATCGGGGCGGGTTCTACAGGACTCTCAAGATGCGCCACGCCGTACAGAGTACTCTTCCGCGAGTCTGTATCGTAGCTGATTTAGTGAGGCATCAACTATGATGAAGTGTGATCAGCATGTTCACGTCATTTTTGGTATGAGTTCCGAGATGGGTATTAGTCTCGACCAGGTCTGCCAGTCTCTTGGCTGTAACCTTCAAGGCCTTGAGAAAGGTCGTAGTGGATGATGCTTTAAAGGGAAGCGTCAACGAGGCCAACGCGGGAGTGCGTTGACTCACAAGTCAGACCGAAGGAGCCTGGGGGACCTGATGCGTGGCGAAACAAGAGCTTGCTGCGATTGTGGCACTGGCGGGTGGAGAAGGTTCTGTCTCGTAGAGCTGTCTTGGGCATGCACTGTTGCATTGGGCTTCGTGATTAGGATCGTGATTAGGAAAAGGGCGCAGCGATCGAGGACACTATGGGAAGATACGGTGCTCACGGCCCAGAGATGTACAGCGTGATAGATATCTGCTTAGCCGGGATGTGGGCTTCGAGAAATGTCTCAGTGGATGATGCTTCGAGTGTCGGCTTCACCGAGCTCGATGCCGGAAGTGCTTGTACCTACGCTTACAGTCTTTTTTTAGAAGGGAAACTGGGAGAAGAGACGCGACATTGCATGTGGTGAAACAAGAGCTTGAGGTTGATGCTCAACTTGTGGATGCAGAAGCAAATTTGAAGCTATTACATGCGATCAAGCTGTCATATGCAACGAAGCTATCATACGCGACGAAGCTGTCATATGCGATGAAGCTGTCATATGCGATGAAGCTCTCACATGCCATCTCTTGTTGGAATCCGTGATCGGGAGTCGGAGCGCAGTAATCGAAGCCGCCGTGACCAACTGACCAATAAGTGAAAGATGCGGCGCTCACAAAACAGGAGTGTAGAATGCCGTGGGCGTTTGAATAGCCCAGGGAACGAGTGCATAGGTTGTTGTGGCTTCATCAGGAGCATTGCAGCGTGAGCTCACCTATTGATCCAGGCGCATCGGGTTGTGATGTGTGTACTGATGGCGCAGGCTCGCAATTGTTGACTACCCCCAATTTGGCAGCGTCATTAGGAGTGCTGCGGATCCGACGTTCGCCCATCAGCACCCCCTCCGCTTTGTAGGCTCTTCCGGCCTGGAGGTAAGGTGAGGGACACGGGTTCGAAGGCAGATACTCAGAAGATTGCGAGACTCGGCCCGTTTGGCGTGTGGGATGGTGATGCGTTAATTCATCGCGTGGGAGTTCTGAAGATTTGGTAGCAATACCTTGCATGCAAACAGCCTTGCTACTCGTAGGCCATGTCTTCAACACGAGAGCCCAGCTGCCTTGCGACTCATCAAGTGCTGTTGTTCGGGCTCGATTTGGCGGCGTCATTTAGAGTACTGCTAGATCCGACGTTGACCCACCACCATACCCTCCGCTTTGCGGGCTTTTCCCACCCAGAGTTCGGGTGAGTAAGGTAGGAGAGAGGTGTTTGGGTGGCGAAAAATTGTGGAGGGTGGACTGCTCAAAAGACTGCGAAGGGTGCGTTTAACCTATCTCGTTTTCATCCCCTCGTAGAAAGGACGTGTCGTAATCTTAGCTTAGGCATTCAGGCATTACCACGTAAGGAAAATTATCCCCGCTAGCTTTGCTACTATACCTAATATAGAGTAAGCTTATAGTGTAGACTACTATTACTCCTTTCTATAAGAGTCTAGTTGCGATACGGGTAGTGAACAGTTTAGTGAGAGGGTATGCATGAGAAGTGTGTATTCGATAAGGAGTCTAGACTGTATACAGCGGGTGGATCTAATGAGGAGGATTGCCAAGCGCCAAGTGTTGCCTGAGGCAACAGGAGCCTGAGGCCACAATCACATGCTGAGCTTGGATCCTTGCCAACTCCTCACACTAGTCTAGAAATCTAATACTTTATATGAGAAATATATCAACTCGAGCTAACTAGCTATTTTTACTAGATACCTTTTTAATTAGTAAAAGAAAAAGACCATGTCTTAAAAATCTACAGCAAACTACCCTTGTCCATGCTTCTCAAGTCCGTGCGCTTTTAACTGACAGTAAGGCACAAGCTCGAGCTGGTCGAATGATCGGCGGTCTTTGCCAGTATCACAAAGTCCGCTAGGAACGGAACGCTTTCGAAGGATCTTACTGGATTTGGACATGCGCGGGTGTTGCTTGCAGGTTGTAGAGTGTTGGAGTCAGTATGCAATATATATGTGCGTGTTGTTTCTGCCTGCCTAACAACACGAGAGAGTCATAAGCTACAGCTCGCGTTCTCAGGGAGGATAGCGAGCTCCACTACAATCAGCTGGATCACAACTACAACCCCTCATTCTCCGCAAGCTGAGAGCGCTTTTGATCCCTGGGGAGGTTCTTCATCCATTTTTTCCGGGCCAGCTTCGAGCGAAACACTGGCGGCCCCTTGCTTCAATTGTCGCTTGTGCAGAAAGTCGGCGAGCTCTGCATCACGTTATCAGGGTTATATGCGCTGCAACAATCGAAAGTCAATATCCCTACAGGTAATAATTACAGCAGCAACTATGAACTACACAATCGAAGGGAAGCCCTTTGGTAAGTTCGACGCTGTCGTCTGTAGGAAGAACAAGATCGGGAGGAATGAGTCTGCAGACGTCAGTCATCTCAACATATCGTTCACTGTGTGTGGATTCGAGTGACTGACTAGTCGCATAAAACCACCCATTCATACTCGAAATCGTCAATGCCCTCTCCTCAGCATTTCACGAGTTGACTTCATTCGCCCACGTTCATGTAACGGCAGTCACATATCCACAGGCAACGAGGAAGAACGCTGCAACCCGAGATGCGTCTGTGGATGGCCAGGCTGTTAACATTGCGGCGCCAGGGAAAGTTGTGACGAGCAGTGGACATATGATCCACCAGATTCGATTGCCGGTCATGTCTAATCCAAAGCCCCGAGCGAAATCGCTGACCATTGTAACGAGGTTGGCGCAGGCGGGGATGATGTTTCGCTGGGAGACACTGTGGCCGGCATTCTCTGTATCTTGATCATTATCAACCGTTCCCAGTGCTTCTGAGGAATTACTCACTCAGATATATATTGAGAAATGGTTGTTAGCCTGGCAGGAGTTGCCATGCTGTAGTTGCTCGTTAGACGCAATGGCATACCTATAAAATGGCATGGAACTCACGAAGACATACATGAGACACAACGTCCACTACCGCCAACTACCAAACATGCGCTTGACCAGCTTCAGATCCATGACGCCAGTGATCTCTGTACTGTTCTGTCTTGTCGCACGAGCCATGGCTATTCTTCAACCGTCTTCTGTGATATACCACGCTTTGCTGTTGTGTGGGTAGTCTGGGAGGAGAAACCAGACAGATAGGGCTCCAGGTAGTGACATGCAGCCGCATAATAATACAATCATTAGCACAAGCTCCGAGATTTCCAGATGAAAATGGTCAAGCTCACTAATATACAACTTCCTCCACCCAGCAAGCCCCCAGATGGCCATTCAATGAAGCGTACACCCCAGCCTGCAGAAATCCAGAAGTCGCCTGACCAAAGAACCCGGTGATATGCCAAATAGCAACCCTCTTAGCCAGTTTCGTCTTCGTATACCATGCTCCCAGCAGGAAGATGATAATGGGCGAGAAAGCTGGTTCAAAGAGTCCGATCATGAAGCGGAAGGCATACATCTGGTTTCGAGCTGGTCGCTCCGGCTTGCGCGAAGGTGAAGATTGTCCATTCCTAGTTCGCAGATGACAATGCAAATGCGAGGCCGGTCCGGACCTTGAGGGCGATCACGTTCGATGGGGTTTGCATGATGGCGAAGGAGATCGTGTAGCACACTATTAAGTATGTCAGTCGGTCATTATTATGGACACTGTCTGCGTTGTAGGAGACGATACTTTGCATATAGGTATACTCATTGGCCTGGATGTTGAGGTCCTCTTTCATTCCGCTCACATCTAGGTCTTGTCAGCTGCTATGAATGACAACTCCTCTCTAGCAGGAAAGAACTCACAGGCGTTGGTCAGATTTTCTCTGATCAACATACTTGATCCACTTTGCAAGCCATTAGCGAGCGGCTCCTACGAGATGAGGTCCCAGTTGGACCGCGTACCCAACCAAGAGTCGCGCAAATCAAGAAGCCGCATTCCAGTCTACGCACGAGAGCTCTCTCCTGTCAACGTCGTTAGATGGTGCAATCAAAAGAGTGAATGACGGCCGGACCTACCTACGGACTCTTGAGATGCTGATCCGAATCCCAGATGTGGCTGACAAACTCGATCCAGAAGGACACCGGTCGAGACTCATGCTGTCCAATGGCAACATCTGTAACTGTGTCGGTAGTTACGCTGGGTGTCTTCTTGTCTCGATCCCTCTTTGGAAGAAAGGTATGGGATCTCAAGGCGGACGTCCGGAAGACCTTTCTGCCCTACAGTCGTAGTACCCACCTGCACCCCCGAATGGATCTCCCGCTCCCTCGACTCCGGCGCGCAAACAATCATCGTCCCGCACGTCAATACCGTCGAGCAAGCCAAGATTTGCGTGAATGCGGCGAAATTTTCACCACTCGTATGTTGCACCCACCCACCCTACTGCTCATATTTAGTCGACCAATGTCAGCTTATATATCTGGTGTTTTGTGCAGAGCCATCGCTCCGTAACTATGGTCACGGCAATGACGCAGTATGAGACGAGATTGTCATACTCCACCATCGCAGAAGTCGTCAACGGCGCAGTCCTTATCACGCCGATGATCGAAACCGTCGAGGGAGTAGAGAATGTCGAAGCCATAGCGTCCGTGCCGGGGATCGATGCGCTGTTTATTGGATGTGCGGATTTATGTATGGAGTACGCTCTCCCTCCCTCCCTCCCCATAACCCCCTCCTACCTACCTCTGTCTCGATCTTCACAGCTTCGTTCACTGATCACTACGCTGTAGACTCGGAATCCCAAACCAGGGGTCTTGTTGGTCCGGTAGGTATGGTAATAAGGCCTCCTACCATACTGACCAAGTTTAGCATGTGATCATACCATCTATACCGTTGGTTACCGACTTATTGTAGGTGAATATAGCCATCTATTCGACCTCGTCGTCGCCCTGGTTGTTGTTCACGACATCAGCAATATCCTCATTTATCAGCAGGTCCTCAGCCGTCTTGAAGTCCTCAACTATCTAATCTTCCTCGTCAAACGCAGCCAGCAGTATGCCCTCTTTATCCTTGTGTTTAGGCTGCGGGGTCCCCACCAGTCTCGTAGACACATACACGCTTCAATGATGTTGCTGAGTAGTCTGGATCGCTTATAATCGATAAGGTCTCGGCCGGCGCTAAAGCTTCGTTCACAGTCATCGCTCATATTGGGGATTGCGAGTGTATCGAGTGCAAACTTCGCTAATGCCGGCTGCGACTGAACACGGTCAAGCCAGTATTGTAGAGCGTCGAAAGGAGCATCGTCTGGTGAGCTCTCGATATGCGGAACAATGTCTGTCGAAAGGTAGTACTCCAAGGCATCGACTTCAGCTGTTACGGCAGTATTAGTAGTGAGCTTTCTACGCTTCCAAGCCCATAGTTGTCCGTGCAGTGAATCTGATTCAAAGCTCGTGTTTACAGCGCCAGGTGACCATGCTGGCTTGTAGCTGACGCGCCATATCTCGGTGACCATGTCCTTCACTTGTTCGACATACTCCAGCTGCTCTTTCTCGAACCATAATGCCTGGAACCATGAAAGCTTGAGGGTCGGATTGAGGACGATGGCGGCGTAAACCATGGGCATGTCGTCGCAGAGTTTAAAGTACTTCTCAGCCTTCAGCCAGCTGTGTTCGCAGCATTCGGATAGGTACTTGTAGGTCGTGTCTCTGACGCCAGTGCTGGCGAGTTCATCCTTCTGATTACAGAGGACTTCTAGCAGCCATGTCAGTGTCTGGTACCATTCGAAATAGAAAGACTGGTTGCCCTCTGTTCTTATAGTAGCTGTCTCAAATATCTTCAGGATATCTTCGACCTTATAAAGTTGCTTCCACTCGGTTGGTTCGAGCGAATCTCTGAGCAGCTTTGCGGCCTCGTTCTTGTCGAGATGCTTCCTGTAGTCACGGCAGAACTTGGTGATGCGCTTCTCGACGTCCTTGGCTCGTTGAATCATGTAAAAGAAGGAGTTCCAGCGCGTGGCGTTGTTGAGAACAAGCTGAAGTTGTAGAATTAGCATGTGAAGCTCGGAGGTGCCTTGCGGTATAGAAATCGTCATCGAAAAGAGCGACACTTGATTTGGCTTAGTCGCCGCCAGCGCCGTGTTTAACGCGTGCGGGTTAGCCAACCAAACACTCTGGACACAGTGGACCGGAGTCCGCTGAGCGCGGGTGCACGATCCTCAACTTTCGAGCTTCTGAACTTACTTACCTTAAGCACATTGTATTTCGACCATTTTCCACCCATCTTGATTGCAGCAAACGCCTCCAACCTCTGTGGCGACGACCGAATATAGCGGATGATATTATGGAGCTTTCCAACTGCTCCGCGACCGCGCCAGAACAGATCCACAGCCTCGAAAGCGCCTTTGCCGATTTTCGCTTCAAGATCGGTCAGTGCTTTGCCAGCACCTTTGCCCATGATGAGAGCTCTGGCAACGAGGTTTATAATGTGTCCAAGACATCGTAGACGGCGCTGCTTGATCTGCTTCTCATTCATGTTCGGCCAGAGCTTCTTACACACGTAGGAGACGGCGACATCGTTCGACTTCGCGTTATCCGAGATGAAGTATCCTATCTTCTTTTGTAGCTTGAACTCCTTGATCACTAACAGTAGGAGCGCCCCTTGGTTGTCGCCACTGTGCTCTCCAAGCATCCGTCGAAAAGCCAGCAACCGAGACCTCTTCTTTCCGCCCTCGTCGATATAGTGCGCGTAGATCGCCATAATCGCCAAACCCGAAGCGCCTGGGCTCGTCCAGAGATCGAAAGATACGTGAACGTCACTCAGCGCCGATGCCAGCTCCCCCGTGAGCTTCAACACGAAGGAGTTATACTCGTAGAGAATCCACTTCCGAATCGTCGAGGCTGCGGCCGGTAGCAGCAGTCCAATAGCTGGGTTGAGGAGCATTATGAGCTCGCGAAAGTACTGGTTCTCGACCATGTTGAAGGCGATCTGGCAGTACACAACCCACAGCAACAACGCGGACTTGAACTCGTTGTAATGAGTCTTCGTTACTAGGGTATGAAAGTCCTGAGCGCTCTCGATCGTTTGCTGACTGCCGCTGGACTTCACGACTTTCTCGCCCTTGCTATTAATGCTGTGGTGTTGAGACAGGTGATGTAGAGCGCCTCGAGTTCCATTCAAGACGTTCAACTGCTGATGCCGGCCTTCTTTTTCGCAGAGATAGCAGTAGTATACCCGCACGTTATCCGAACGCAGCAGCGCTTCGCCAAACTGCCAGGCTGGACTCCATGTCTTTCGATCCTCACCAACACCTTGTTGATGCTTCTTGAGGCGCGCATACTCGGTCTTTCTAAGCTCGAAGGTATCCGGATGAGAAGAGGCGCAGTAATTGGGGTTCTGTTCGCATAAGACGATAGTAGCTTCAGAGCTACCAACACCTAGCCACGACAACACGCTGGGCATGGCGAGATACGACAGTATGAGATATTGGTAAAGAGATGGGAAGATTGGATACATTCACGGCGAAAACGCGTCGATTTTTCCCATACGCGTACCGCCCTTGGCGCCGGCGAGTATGCCGACTGGCTGCGCAATGGATACCGAGATAGGAAGTTGGTAACCATGGTTACCGGTAGCATTTACTCACCAGCTACCATATTGACCGGTAAGCATGTGATTGCCCTACTGACTATACTATTGGTTACCAATAACCAGGTTCTACCATCTATACCGGACCAACAAGACCCCTGACCAAACCAATACGACTCCCCCCTCTTCCACACCACCATCACCCGCATCGCCTCCGCAGCCAAGAAGGCCTCCACCAATGACATGAAAATCTTCATCGGTCTAGGAGGTCTCGAACCCAGACCCGATCTTTTAGAAGTACTCTGAAAGGGAAATTCCAGTATCCGTTTCGCAATGGCTGGACGAGATATCGCTCTCTTGATGGGAGCCATGAGTAAACAGGTAGCGGCCATGGAGGCGATTTCCAATTCGTTGTGAGTTTGAGAAGGGACGAGTGAGTGCTGACCAATTAATTCAATCCATCTTGATGCGAATGTTGGAGCCGCAGAGCGTGCAGGAAGCTCATCACTCTGACAATTGAAGTCGAAACGCGATGTCGGCGTTTGACGCGCGGCAATTGAGACCGACGAAGCCGAAGTCGGTGCCTCAGGTCATCTTCCGTCGAGCTCGGTCATTGCTTGCTTGCAACCAGATGAATATGGCGCGAATGAGACTGCAGTAGGAAACAAAAAGAAGACATTCGTTCTCATACACAAGAGTCTAAACTGCGCGTAGCACCTTCCCAGAGGTATACAACAAATGCCCTGCCGATCAATCATGCAAAGCAGCGGCGACTCTTTTCCGTCGCGCTGACACTCGTTATCCTAAGATCATTCCGAAAACTCTTCCACTTGATACATTGCGTCTGTCCACACATGTCGGGCATGGCCAATGATGGTTATCGTCAGGTATTCCTTACTCGCTCTTGATCTGGCGGAGGAAGTCCTCGACGTCGTTCTCAAGCTTGTGCTCGAGCTCCTCGAGCTTCTCAACGATCTCGGTCGTCTTCTCCGAGAGATCGACTGGCTTCTTCTCGGCCTGCTTGACCTCGTAGCCACCCTTCTCAATGATGTCGGTAAGGTTGGACACTCCACCGCCGTTCCAGGCAAGGATGTTTTCGGTGTTGCTTGGGACGTCGCTAAGGGCGCCAGTCGTACCAATAGAGATGAGGTTGGCCTTCAGCTTCTTGGGGGTGATGTCGGCGACAGCATAAGCGGAGTCCTTGGCCGGCTGGAGGGAAAGCAGGTAGGCGAGGAGACCAGCAATGTGAGGAGAGGCCATTGAGGTACCGGAGATGGTGTTGATGGCGTACTTGCTGCCGATCCAGGTAGACTGGATGTTAAGACCTGGGGCGAAGATGTCGTTGCACTTGCCGTAGTTGGAGAAGTAGGCACGCTCGTCAGCAAGAGTGCTGGCACCAACAGTGACGGCGTTCTCAGCAGCGGCTGGAGAGTAGTTGCAGGAGTCGGCATTGTCGTTTCCGGCAGCGACGGCGAAGTGAATGCCAACCTCCACAGCGGCGTTGACAGCCTGGTCAAGGATGGAGGACTTGCCACCACCCAAGCTCATGTTGGCAGCAGAGCCCTTGAAGCCCTTCCTCTTACCCTTCTTAGCGATAGAGACCTGCTCGCTGTGTGACTCGGCAGCAAACTCGACACCCTTGACGACGTCGGACATGGAGCCGGAGCCGTTAGAGCGCAGCACCTTGACGGCCTGTTTTACGTTAGCCAGCAGTCGGCGCTTGCAGATTGGGGAGTGTTTACCTTGATATGAGCCTTCTTGGCGACACCGTACTTCTTACCAGCGACAGTGCCAGAGCAGTGAGTGCCGTGTCCGTTTCCATCCTCATCAGCATCGCCCTGTGGGATGGTCTTACCCCACGATGCGCGGCCCTCGAAGTCGACGTGGTCAGTGTTGGTGCCGGTATCAATGATATAGACATCAACACCCTCACCGCCGTCGTCGGCGTAGATGTACTTGTTGAAGGTGCCGAAGGACAAGCTATCGCGGTGGGAGATGCGTGCGAGACCCCATGGAGCGTTCTTCTCGATATCTGGATCGCTGGAGCTCAGAGTGTGAACTTCTTGGTCCTTTTCGATGAGTTCGACCTGCGGAGAGAAAGGTTGTTAGCTGCTGTTCCTTATCGGAAGCTATACTAAAGCTCGACGCATGCGCGTATAGTGGCTGCCTAGTGTTACTCACATCAGGGTGTCGACGAATCTGCTCAATGACATGCTCGTCGAAGTGTCCAGAGTAGCCCATGAGGCTGCCAGCAATGTTGTAGGTATGCTTGACACCCTGGAAGATGTCATCAACCATGGGTGTCTGTCCGCGCTTCCTCAGCTCTGTCTTCGCCTTCTGGGTGGAGGTGTGGAGGTCCGACACCCAGTCATGGTGCTGAGCGGCGAGGTTTGTGGTGACATGCTTCTTGAACTTGATCATGTAGCTGTCTGGGATCTCCTTTGCGTTGGTGGAGGAGATGACTGGGGCAGCCTCATTGTGGATCGAGTCAACGAGCACAGGCGACGCCGATGCCAGCAGGGGCAGGGCCAGTCCGAGGAGGCCCTTCATGGTGGTTGGTGATGCACAAGGGACTGTAGCCGATGGTTGATGCTACAGTCGACGATGGGAAGATGATGAAGAAGAAGAGGTAGGAGATGGAGGAGGTGGGTGGGAGTCGAGGTGTTGACGGAGGGTGTAGTCGCGCGTGAGAGATAAGAGCTCTGATGCAAGCTGCAAGCTGGGGGTTGGGTGGATTCGTGGAGGTTGCCGCCGGTGACGCCTCTCACTTGACCCTATGACCAGTGGCTCACGGACCACGGACCACCCAGACAAACGCTTGACTGATGAATGTTTCGGATCCAGGCATCCAACGACAAGTCACTTGAACCAGCACGCTGATAAGACTGAACTGCTCAACATTTGAAGGAGAAGGAGGATTTGCCTGAAGCACTCTGCATTGCCTTGCATTCCCTTCCCTTCCCGTGCAGATTGAAAGCTCCAGTCGCGTTTCTGTTAGGATCGCTCCCGCTTCCGAGGCGAGGCGAGGCGAAGCGAAACACCCAACTCCGCCAAGACCAACACTGACCTCCGCAGCTGCCGGACCGGACCTCGAAACAAAGAATAGCACGCATATCACCACTCCCACCAACTGACAACCCTTCCCGACGCCCGCCAGTACCAATTCAAACTTGCCTGTTGCACAGAATGGCCAGCTGAGCGTCTGGTACCGTATGGCTCATCAATGCGTCTGCCGGCCAGGAGCTTCAGCATGAGACGTCCGTGTCTAGTCACGCTCCAGCTCCGTCCCCGACCGCGAGAATGGCCTTGCGCGTGGGCCAACCCGGTCGGCTGAGGTCTTCATCCAGAGCCTTGAATGCAGATGAGCAGTCCACCGATACTGCTGCCCTCGTCCGACAGCTCTTCCTGCACTCTGGTACCTCGACTGTTGGCGAATTCCAGCGCGTCGCCGACTCTGCGGACAAACTGCGGCAGGACCTCGCTCAGCACTCCCCCGCAAAGGATACATTCCGGCACGGAGGCGGCTTCGACAGAGTACTTGAAGTACTTCGCGGAGTCTCCCCTCGTCTTTCCTCGCCGCATGATAACGATGATGCGCAGGAACAGGCTCTTGCCTGCTTTCAACGGACTGCGAAAGTACTCCTGCAGCTTCTAAGCGAGGCCCTTCACGAGCATCCTGGAAATGAGCGCTACTTCAACGACCACCTCGACGGATGGCTTGCTTTGCAACACTCATTTGCATCAATTCAAGCACGTCTTTTGGAGCCTCCTGTGAATGAGCACCTCGCGCAGAACCTTGCCTCGCTGTACGACAGCTTGCTCGGATTTGCGCTGTGCTTGCCATCATACAGCACCGTCTCTGAGCATATACAGAATGCCGACTCCAATGTCACGTCTTTCCTCAACACGGAATCCGCCCCTACTGTTGAGCATGCCTACGGATGCGCCATCTTCTTGAGACTAGTGCTTGGTGCACGAGATGCGGCAAAGGCGAGCGAAGGTGCGGTACTCAGCAGGCTGGTCACTGCGAGCCTCGACGTCACTGTCGAACTTGCAAAGCGTAGCACACGCAACCAAGTAGTTCTCTGGCAGACTGGTATCCTGCAAGATTACTTGCGCGCAGCTGCGACCAGAGCAAAGTCTGACGACTTCCTGGAAAGAGAGCTCAACGATTTGATTCTACTTGTTGGGCAATATGGCCTCAACACACTTGATGATCTAGCTTTACTTTTCAGGCGAGCTGCCGACTCGGATTTCGCGCGGCAGACACTTCTTTCCTTACTGCGCAGCTCAAAAGAGCCTTCCTTCATCCAGTTCGACTTGGGACGGATTGGCTACTCTGCTATTGAAGTGCCCAGTCTTCGCTGGACTTTCCCTCCTCCTGTTGGCTATACTCTCGCGGCGTGGGTTCGTATCGACAAGTTTGACCCTTCGTCCCATACAACTTTGTTCGGAGCGTTTGACTCCGGCCAATCTTGCTTCATCTTGATGTATCTGGAGAAGGACAGCCAACAACTGATTCTCCAAACCTCAGTACGAGCTTCCAATCCCAGCGTTCGCTTCCAATCCACGCGCTTCCAGCCCGGCCAATGGTATCATATCGCCTTGGCACAGCGGAAGAGTTCCACGGATTCGAGCCAGAGCATCGCTTCCTTATATGTCAATGGCAATTTTGCTGAACAGCGAAAGTGCATCTATCCAGATGTACCCGATGAGAAATCCGAGCGGGCATCTTCGAACGGTCAGCGCCGTTCCAAGCCTGTCCAGGCCTTTTTCGGTACCACTCAAGGCGTTGCTAGCACACCGACGCCCGTCGAGTACCAGTCCAAGTGGTCTCTCGCCAATGCGCACCTTTACGCGGTGCCTTTGACAGACGAGTTTGTGGCTGTTCACTATCGTTTGGGACCGCGTTACCGAGGCAATTTGCAGGACTGTCTGGGACCTCTTCTCACCTATCGTGCGTCCTCGGAATTGAATCGCTACAACGAGACTTTGCATCCCGACAAGACAGATAAGTCTGACATTGTCACTGCAAGCGAAGGTCGAGGGAGTGAAGTGGTGCCCGAGTCGCGCTTGTATCTGGCGATCGACCCCGGCGTGATCGTTGACTTCAATTCGCGTGCAGCGCGAGATCATAGCCTCAAATTCGAGCTTGACAACAAGGTCCTACCGAGATATCATCAGCTTCGCCAGAACGCTCGAGCAGTAGCCGTTAACACAGCCGTTCCTTCACTGAATGAAGCATTCGGACGATCATATGGTACTGGAATACTGAGTGGCGACCCTGTAGTCGTGCTTCCTCGCCCGCTAGACGATGCCACATGGTGCTTGTCTGGTTCTCTTGCGGTGCTCATGCAGCCTTTGGAGGCAGCCAGCTCGAAGACGGCGTTCTTGCAGGCTGTACAGATTTTCTTTGAGTGCGTCATGGATAATTGGAGAGTCAGTGAAGCAATGGAGAAAGGATACGGCTATGGCATGCTTTGCATGATCATTAGAGAGAAGCTGGGATTTGAATCGGGCTACTCCCAGTCCTCTCCACGCAAGCCGGCATCGATGCTGACTCTTGAAGATCGACAATCGCTCCCACGCGATCTTCTCGAACTCATATTGGTATCGATTGGGTACAATAAGGAGTCGCCTGGTGATTCTATGCTCGTCAACCCTATGGCATACCGGTTCCTGCTGGTTGATTTCGATACATGGCGCAGATGCGATCTGGGCACCCAGCGGCTCTACTACACACAGTTTGTTCGTCTTGTCACGGGCAATCGCCACGGCGTCTTCAACTCCAGGCGACTTGTACGGATGCGTACCGTGAAACGATTGATCGAGGCATTAAAGTGTGAAGATGTCAGTGAAGAAGCTGCAGGCTTCATGATGCAATCGATCAAGGCTCTTCTTGACAGCAATGTCGGACAGAACGCGTATCGGGACTTGGCTATGTTTGTCGCCTGGGGTCTACAGGATGAGCGCGCAATGCCAACAGCTACTGTGCGCAGCTTTGCAAGCACTGTCAGCTTGCGTCAGAAGATTGGGTCATGGTCAAGGAAAGCTACTACGGGATCACGGCCGTCTACACCTGGCGGATATACAGCTGCCTCGTCAAAACCCGGCCTTTCTCGGTTTGAGCTGGCTGTTCTGGTGCTGCGCCTTCTTGCTGGCATCACGAACGACGAGAATTCGACATCGTCGATTCGGCGTTTCAATAAAACGGTGCCGAACCGATGGCTACTTCACGTCCTGTCTGAGACCGATGTTCGCGTGGTTGAACTCACACTGACCATCATATCTCAGGCCATGAGTTCGCTTGGCTCAGAGTTCAAGGCTCCGTTCATAGACCGAAACGGCGGCTTCATTACTCTCAGACATCGCCTCAAGCCATTCTGGAAATCACCTGCCATCTGGACGCTGGTGCTTGCTATCTTCCTCGGCCGCAGTTTTCCGCTATCCTGGCTCACGCAGGAGTTCGGGGCCTTCCACCTGGTGGAGATTCTTTCTGTCGACGATGCCACCACAGTGCATAATCCAGAGATGCTGCCCACCATATTCACGATGCTTGAAGCGGGACTGCGAACAGTCGCACGCGATGACGCACCTGTCGTCGACACAGAAGCAAAGATTTTAAAAAATGTCATCCAATTTCTTGGTGAACTGTACGATCGCAGCAGTGCCTTCAGAGACTTCGCTGTAAGCTCGCGCTATCTTCAGGAAATATTGTTCGTGCTCTTCCCGCTCTTGGCTGGGACCGACCGGCTTTCGGCAGATACCGAGCTGCAATCCGAGGCTTTGTCCTTCAAGGGTGAAGAAGTCATAATGCGCCCTCACTCCAACTCCGTTGGTGAAAGACCACCGTCGGTGCGAAGTCTGGACTTGAACAGTGGCAAGTCTGGCAAGCGTACCCCGTCCCCGATGGCAGCGAACCGGGTACAGGCCCCAAAGAGGATTTCTTCCTTCGTCCTGGTCAACGACCGTCTTAGTGCGCCGCCTGCGCAGTTTAGCGCTCCAATGGCACCGAAGGCCGCTGCACCGATCAAGATCAATGTCACAAACACCCTTGTCGAAAGTCTTCTGGAACTTGCGATTACTCTCTTCATCGACCAAGTCTGCTACAAAGACAAGTTTAGCGGCATTGGCTTCTTCTTGAGGGTACCGCCAGGTTTCAAGGAGCATCAGGCATATTTTGAGTCTTATGTCCTTGTCCACGCACTATCACAGCTTAGCAGCCACCTTCGACTGAGTCAGACATTACTGGCGGAAACGAGAGTGTTGACCAACTTGGCCCGCTACACTCAGCATATGGCTGAAGCTGTGTCGGAAGGCTGGTTTATTGATGGTGCGCAACCACTTCTTGACTTTACTGGCGAGATTTTGGAGCTTCTACAGCAGCCAGAAGTTGCGAACTTGAAGTCAGTCAGGCTATGTAGCGAGTCGATCAAGTCGATTCGGGTTGTCTTCTTGAAAGCAATTCTGTGGAGGCTTTCTGAGCTCAACGAAGATGCCAGTGAGACAGACGTCGGGCTTTTTCTGAGCAAGATGACCTACTGGCAAACCATTCTCTTTTCGCCAGAGAACAACGAGAGCCTGTTCACCCGATTGATATGCTACTTGCTTTATCATAAGCTTGTATCGAACGTAGAGTCGGTTCGCCTGGCCGCTGCGCGCCTGTGGCGCATCGTTCTAGTTCAGAAGCCCACAGAGACTGCTACAATGCTCACGAATACGATGGGATCCGAGCAGCGACACCTTTCTACAGGCTTTATGAAGCTTGTTTCAATGGATGGCGAAGACTTCTTGGCCTGGATTGACAACAACCGTTCGACGTTGGACTCAGTCTTCAATCTATCGCTTAGCAAGCCTTGGGACGACTTTGTACAGAACGAGAATCGTAGCTCGGAAGAGACGACAAAGAATAGACTCAACAAGCGGCGAGAGAAGCTGAAGCAGTGGCAGACTGAAGAAAACACGTCCGACGATTTTGTCCATCAATATGAGGTCTCCACAAGCCATTGGAGGGCCAATGTCCACGCACAGGAGCGTATCAAGTTGCAACGAGCTCTGCAGGATCATCACGAGAGTGTCAATCAACTCCTGACGGCGTTCGCCAAGATCGAGAGACTCATTCGCCAGCCCTGTGGACTCGATCCGGCGCCGATCGCACGATGGCAACTTGATGACACGGAAGCTGCGTGTCGCATGCGCATGCGCGTAGTTCCCGACACCAATGAACAGAAGCATACCTTTCAGCCCAAACGAAAACCATCTCAAAGATCGCCCAACCCGAAACTGGCCCTCAACACGCACATCGCCAACAACTCAGTGTCGGACAACATCGCATCACCACTGCCAATAACGCCAAGCGCACCAGTCCCACCAGGTGCTACCGATGGCTCGAGTGAGCAGACTCTGGAGCCACGAGCCAGAAGTGCGTCCATCTCAAATTCTCAACTGCTTGAAGGCGGCTTTGAAATGGTGGACGACCCCAAAGAAGACGAAGATGGTCTAATCGAAGACAAAAACCGCAAAGTGATGACTAGCTTGCAGCCGCGCGACCAAGTACAGCAGCTTTACAACATTTCTCGAATCATCGGACTTGAAGCCTGCGAAGGCCTCCTTGTAATTGGTCAGAAGTGCTTGTACATGCAAGATAATTTCTTTCAGCGGTCAGACGGGGAGATCGTGAGCGTCGCACAGGCGCCCGAAGACGAGCGAGATCCTTATGTGCAGCTGATCTCCGGGAAGGATGTGGGCAGCCAGAGGACCGAGCACAGCATCGGCGACCAAGAGACCCGCCATTGGGCCTGGCTTGAGGTACTTAGTGTGTCGAAGCGCCGCTTCTTGCTGCGCGACGTGGCAGTTGAAGTGTTCTTCACGGATGGTCGCAGCTATCTCATCACCTGCATGTTGTCAAAAGTGCGTGATGACTTATACACCGCCATCATCAACCGAGCGCCGCACGTACACAGCACCTCTGCAGTAGCGAGCGAGGATGCCTGGCGACTAGACACTTTGCGCAATCCCGAAGAAGCTCCAAAGAATCTTGGCTCCAAGTTTGGAAGCCTGTTCAATTCTGGCCCGACACATGCTGCTACGAAGAAGTGGCAGCGCGGCGAGATGTCGAACTTCCAATACCTCATGCTTGTGAACACCATGGCTGGCAGAACCTTCAACGACCTTACTCAATACCCCGTCTTTCCATGGGTGCTTGCCGACTACACCAGTGACGAGCTTGATCTGGACAATCCGAAATCGTTCAGAGACTTCTCGAAACCTATGGGCTGTCAGACACCTGCCAGAGAAGCCGAATACAAAGATCGATACAAGCAATTCGCAGAGATGGGAGACCAAAATGCACCTGCCTTCCATTACGGAACTCACTACTCGTCCGCGATGATCGTGAGCTCATACCTCATTCGCCTGCAGCCATTCGTTCAGTCATATCTGCTACTGCAAGGAGGCTCTTTCGATCACGCCGACAGGCTATTCGACTCCATCGAGAAGGCCTGGACATCTGCTGCTCGGGACACCATGAGTGATGTTCGCGAGCTCACGCCTGAGTTCTTCTATCTGCCAGAATTTCTTACTAACATCAACAAGTACGACTTCGGCGCCAAGCAGGTAACAGGTGAGCTTGTGAGCGATGTCAAGTTGCCAAAATGGGCTCATGGCGATCCTCAAATATTCATCGCCAAACATCGCGACGCACTCGAAAGCCCATACGTCAGCCAGCACCTACCAGAATGGATTGACTTGATCTTCGGGTACAAGCAGCGTGGCGAAGCAGCAATTGAGGCCACCAACGTCTTCAATCACTTGTCTTATGCAGGTGCGAAGGACCTGGACAAGATTTATGACCGCGTGGAACAAGTGGCGACAATTGGCATTATCCATTCCTTCGGACAAACGCCTCATCAAGTGTTTCAAAAGCAACATGCTTATCGCGAGCCAGACAGGCAAGCTGAACCAAAGCTTGACACTTTGGCTGAGACACTTGTCCGTCTGCCAGAGCCGGACATGAACATTGGTGAGAAGGTATCGGACTTCACAAGTGGCCCAGGTAGGATATTGGCCAGTGGTCCCTGTCACCTGAACGTGCTGCCCGACTGCAATCGCGTCATGCGTTGGGGCTTTGCAGACCATAGCCTTCGGTTCTCTTCCTCTCACAGCAAGCGCTCTCTTGGGCTGTATGAGAACACGCACGTCGGACCCATCACCACTGCTACATTCGTCGACAGCAAGACTTTGGTTACAGGAGGTCAAGATTGTACAATCGGCGTCTGGAAGATCACCGCGTCAAGAGATATCATCGAAATCTCGCCTTTGACTTACCTCTTCGGTCATCGCACAGCGGTCACGGTTCTCGCTGCGAGCCGCATCTTTAGTACCCTCCTCTCTGTCTCCGCCGACGGCCATGTCCTGATATGGGGCTTAAACCGCCATAATTGCATCCGCGTGCTCCTCCCACCCGGAGGGCCACCCATCCAAGCAGCGCGAATGAGTAACGTTTCCGGTCACATATTGCTATGTCGAGGCGATACTGCCCTTCTATACACCTTGAACGGCCGTCTCCTCGTCGAACAAAAACTCTGCGAACGAGACGATGAAGAGATCTTATGTTGTTCATTCTACGAGGGTGCGGGAAACGAGTACCTCGAACGAGAACTCATCTTTACAGGACATGCGCATGGTTTAGTCAACGTCTGGACACTCACGACGCTGAGTGATGGGGAATGGGTTCTGTTGTTGGTGAAGAGGATGCAACAGAATCCAGAAAGGGTGGGGATGGGGCCTCCGCCTGCTGGGATCACGGCTGTCTTGCCTTGTGCGAGGGAGGTCTATACGGGTGATGAGGAGGGCAATGTTTGGAGGTGGGAATGTGTGGTTCGGGGTGGGAGTGCGGTTAATGGGCGGGGGAGGTGATGAGGTGAAGCTGAGTGAACGAAGTTGCTTTGGATGATAGCACTGTTGTTTGGGGAGATGATGTAGCGATTATAGGATATCTCTTGTATAAGGAAGAGTACATTGAGCATGAACGATAGACGTGACTGCCGGATTTTCTATTCTTGCATCCGCGGTGTTGTGCTGGGAAAAGAACAATTGCAACTTGACTTCGGTATACCATCACACAATTAGCTATCTGTCATTCGCGCGAAAACCGAACGCCTGGGATATATGGTGTTGGGCAGAAACTATTGACATCACCTGCCCGTGTTACATGAACACTATCTAGCACCGCCATCTTACCCAGCTAGCACCGACACCCACTCACCGCAGCGCACCATCCGGGCATCCGCCTGGCCTGGCTCGACGGTAATTGAAGCTTTCCTGAAGAAATGCCGAAGTTGCAACTTAAAATGGCTTACACGTGAGCCGTTCGCATGGATGTCAAAGCCTGTAATGCAGGGATGCGAATTCCAAATGATATTGCAATTCGAAAGCTTTGATGAGAAGTTAACATGTGATGTCAGTGATGGCGGTGCGTAGCGGTGAAAGGATTTGTGAGTAGGCGAGTGGGAGGCATATAGGGCAATGGTTTCATTATTTCGTTCCTGCCCGCTGATGGTGGCTTTCTTGTCATTTTCTGTCTTGTCTGACTGACTGTCTTTTGTGTCAAAAGAAGCTATTCATCTATTTGTGAGGGAGGCAGGCTGAAGAAACACCAGGCGGTTCGATCATCTGGCTTGTTCACTCACGCTAGCGACACTTTCCTGTCGCTTCCTGTCAGTCGGTCAATTCAACGGCCTTTTTGAGAGATAAAGAAGTTGTCAGTGGTGGTCAAAATGATTCACGACCAAGACACTTTCACCGAGAATCTCATCAAACGCCTCGGACTGGTGAAGCTCTTGTCTGCCACGCCACCGGATTGTCTACCTGCGAGTATCGAGACGTATTTTGAGAATAATACGCTGCAGATCCGACATCACGCTTCTTCTTTGCAATGCCTGGCTAGGAATCTGCACGATTATCTGCATGTTCTGCTAAGCCAGAATATCCGGAACCTGGAATTGCAGATCCTCATTTCGTTGAGGCCGGTGGGAGGAGGGAAGGGTTCGAAGAGATTTGAGGTCAAAGAGGACCATGTCCGGGCGATGCAGAAATACATTCCGAGGATTTTGAGCCAACTCCCGAAATTGAAGGGATTCACCCTCGTCATTGATAGTCTCTTCGATTCGAAACCTCGACCACGAGATACCGCTAGGCCCAGAGGAAGGGGCGAGGTGGTGGAGAATCGTCTAGACAATATCTGGCACTCCGACCTCCCCGATCGAATCACACTCCGTCTTGTTCCCATGCTTCGGAGCATGATCTGGGACGCGAGATTTGAGCGTTTAGCTCTTCGACACCATATGAACGTGAGAAGTGGGGGGATGGGGATTGTAGATGGAAGTTACATGTCCGACGAAGAAGTCGCGTTAGGAGTTTTGGAATGTCCTGGACGAGATGTGGTTTTGAAGGGATGGGGATGTGCTGTACAGCCTGATGAGATGGATGGAAGGGCAAGGGCGCAGAGAAGGGTGGAAGGAGGGAGAGGGGGGAGGTTAGAGGATGGCAGAGGTATGAGGCTGGAGGTGCCGATGAGTCCTTGTGAGGTAAATATAGGTGGGACGAGGTTCAGTTTGGATTCTTGGGATACGACGCCTTCGCCAATGTCAGCCGCGGGTAGTCAGCATGTTGCTTTTGCTGGAACTCCATCGAAGCGTTCAGAAGTGGTGGAGAGAGGATCTGGGTCGAGCTCGTTGGGTCGATGGCTGAGAGGGAGGTTGAAGAGTCCGAAGGAGGAGCATGGGTTGGTTGCTGTCTGAAGATCCTTTGTTTGACCTATGCTTCTTCCTGATACCCTTTTGATATGTAAATATGTAAAGGTCATTTGTCAATGCGCTGGGACGCATGACCAGCTGTACGGACGATGTTGACAGCATGTGAAAGCGAAAGGTATTCACTTAGTGGCCTGAGATTAGTCAGCCATTTCCGCCCCACCTATTTGCACAGTTTTCCCCAGAAAAGGGGCTGACAACATTCGTCATCACGGCACCCGGTCCGATGCTTTGAAATGACATCGCAACTGTTCTGCCATTGAGCTGTCAAGCATCCCCGCCCGCGTAGCAATTCACATAGCTCTTGCACATGCATGAGGCCGATATATAGGTTGGTCCTGGTGCTCCTCCTCGTCTTCATGTTCCGCACTCCTCTCCTCAGAGCACAGCAGACTGCGAGTCATCTCACAAGAAACACAGCATCGACTGCTATCAAGGGCTTCTCTACTACCGCTGGACTGAGACAGGACAACGACAGTATGGCGGAGAGGCCGAATGGATTGGTTGCGAAAAGTGGCCTGGAGCTGCTGACGTTTGGCACTCCGAACGGTAAGTGGCTTCCGTGATGGGAAAGAGATCTAAGACTTATCTTGGGAACTTCCTTGCTTACAATCCATGCCCAGGTCACAAAGCGAGCATCATCCTCGAAGAACTGAAGGCCGCATATGGCAAACCCGACTACGTGTTTCAATCAATCAACATCGGACAGAACATCCAGAAAGAGCCATGGTTTACAGAGAAAGGTCCCAATGGGCGTATCCCAGTCATGATTGACCACGACAATGGAGGTCTGGGCATTATGGAGGGAGCCGCGATCCTCTCATATTTGACTAGACACTTTGATCCCGAACACAAATTCTCTTTCACCAGTGACCCGGAGCTTTCGCTGTGTGAGCAATGGGTTGCGTGGCAGCATGGTGGTCTGGGACCTATGCAGGGACAGGCGAATCAGTTAGTTCATCATGCTCTCGTCAAATTTGCGTCGTCGAAAGCATCGCTGATTGTTCTGTACAGCTTCTATCGCCTTGCAAAGGAGCGCATCCCGTATCCAACTCAGCGCTACGTCGGCGAGACTGAACGTCTGTACGGCGTTCTCGATATCCGTCTCAAGGGCCGCGACTGGCTCGTGGGCGATAAGTACTCCATCGCCGATATTGCCAACTTCAGCTGGGTGAACGTCGCTTACTTCGCCGGCGTCGATCTCGATCAATTCCCGAACCTTTACAAGTGGTGGGAGAGAATCAATGCACGTCCCGCTGTGCAAAAGGGTGTTGCTGTCCCGAGCGAGCCGTCTATCACCAATGAAAAATACAAGAAGAGACTGCAAGATGAGCTAGAGTTCAAGCAGAAGGAGGATGAGCTCAAGGAGCTGGGCAAGAAGGCTAAAGAACAGTACAGCTACAAGTTCAGCAGCCCATAGTGATCTACAACGAGCAATTTCGTACGCTTATCAATGTAAGACATTGCGCGCGTATAAGACGTCTACGCAGTGTACTATTTTGTCCTAGCTCTTCCCGTCCTTGCCTGCACAAGTCGATCACTTCGACATCGCGGTCCTCGCTCAACGAAATACCTGCAACGTATACGCGATTCAAGATAAGGCTCCAGCAGATTGGACGGGCTCCCATCGACACAGCAAAAGTTCGTCCACTTCCGTGGGGTGTGCATACCCAGGCGCTCTTGGGCACTGTCACTGCCTCCAACGATCAAAATGCTTGTCTATAGCATCGCCCAATATCAAGACCGCTAGAAGAAAGTCTACCACGCCTGGCGGCCGAAGGAACCTAGTTGAGTTGCATACGAGTATACGACGGACGACTTTTAGCAACCGGGACCATCAATATCTGAATGATCTGCCATTACGCCGAGAGATCCTGGACCGGGTGTGTACAGACTTTGCGGGGTATAACATTAACAGTCTCTGAAACGAAATAGATTTAATTCATACCGTAGACTTCAGAAAGATATCAGTAGTAGGTAGGACATTTGATTGGCTGGGAAATATCGGGGTCTGCGGTCTGACTGAGTGAGGTGCTATAAACTGTACTATTGAGAGATCCTGCAGTCGCCGCAGAATACCGTCTCTTGACAAATTTGTGTCAAATGGCGTACGATTTCGACACACGACGGAAGACCGCTCGCCTACCGTGGCCAGAAGTGGGTTCCCTTGAGTAGTCTGAGGCATTTTACAAGAATACGAGCACACGAGGATTGCCGATGAGCTCCGCCTGGGAACCCTGGTTGGTTAAAAGACTGAAATATCAAACCTGAAATTAATACCTTCTCGCGTTTGCTGAACGATATACAAGGAGTTTGCCCGTCAGCACTTCCCATCAAGAGTTCAAGACACTGAATCGAACAGGCTCGGCGACAGCTCTGAGGATGATCTAGTCTGCACGACACCCGAATCCGGACAGCAAAAGACCCAATCCAAAGCCCCAACTGGCCAGTGCATGTGATCCTTAGGCGTTCGTTGGAGCAGTCATGTGACGCATGTCTCGCGAACTCCAAAGCGATGCATGCCCTCAAACCTCCCTCAATACAGCATGTGGGGATGTAAGGAAGGCAAGAATGGCGAAAGAAGACGCAAAAGAGTTCACAGGGTGCACAGCACCGAGACGCCAGAGACATACCGAGCCTGTCTCGCCTCCGGACAGCCTTCACAGGTGCATCTACGGCCATTGAAAACAGCCCCCCCTGCATGTCTGATTCGATGTTCTACCTGCTGGATCCGTAGCGTGGGACCACACTACGACTGAACTTGGCATGAGTCCTTTCGAGATTCTGAGGCCTTGCGAGCTCGCGGAACGTGTTGGACTCTAGTTGGACCTTTATCTCAGGTAGGAGGGCCGTATGATGCGGCTTTATGATCTAGCCATGGAGCTCCACCATCTCTCCAATCATTAGCAGCGAAGGGCCAATGCGCCCCACCGTGGACAAAGCCTCGTCGCGGTCGAACCATGTTGTGCCATCACTCAAGGTGCTTCACGTACTGACAGAGGTGGTCCTCAGCCTTAAAGCATCGGAATCAGGGCATCTCGGCTTTTGACGGTAAGGCAGCGTTTCATCCACGTTGTGGCCTAGAAAGATTGTATCATGGCCATTAGGGATATAGCTACAGCCGCGATGAGCCTTTACCCCGAGCCGGATATCTGACTGATGCTTCTTGCTACTATTCCCAGAACGATCATTCACAAATTCATGAATCGTGCGGTCCACACACCTGGCTGCCGGGATTTTTCAAAATGCCGTACGTTCGGATGTCGCTGCGATCTCGCCGTGTCGGACCGCCTGCCTGCATGCCTGATGGTTTCGGCTGAGGATAGCAGTCTCCCAGACTACTGGGACATCTTGAGTTTTCACACAGGCCATCATACGGGAATAGGCCTGTGCGATTTCATCCTCCCGGAGCTATTTCTTCTGCGCTTAAGCCACAGCCCGACCACGGAGCATGAGTCTGGCCAGATCGAAATACAATACATGCACAAGCGTCGTTAACGCGTGCCAATTCCAGTGGCAGTTCAAGCAGGCCAGGTGGGGAAACACCAGACTACTCTGCGCTCCAGAGACGGAGGTGCGCTGCAATCTTACGTTCGCAGCGCAGTACACCTCCGCGGTCGGCTCCCAGCAACGAGTCCCAGCTCCAAAACGCCCTTGAGAACCCGTCGCTACTGGAGAAAGCGAAACTATTAGAGACTCCCGCTCGAACAAGCGTCGGCAGAATTCTTGAGAATCAGAGACGAGAGCGTCTTTCACGACTGGAGAAGCTGGACAGCGAGCAGAGAGAGCGAGCGGTGGCAAGGAGCACAACGATCGAGAATCTCATCCAGGAGGCCTGTCTTGAAGACCCCAGTGATCCGTTACAGGTCCACTTTCGCAGCCTGGAGCAGACTGCCCCGGACATCTTAGTAGGCTACTTTACTCTCTCTCTCCCACCTCACATTGTTCTTCGAACCGCTGACAACACGCGCAGAGCTCCTTCGAGTACTTCTTCAACATCATGTCACCCGATCTCGACCAGCGCCTCGGACTCCCGACTGATTTTCGCATGCAATTTGTATATCCTCTACTCACTACCAGCCCTTCGCTCCTAGCTGCGCAGGGAATCGTCCTGATAGCCATGCCGAGCTGTCGACGCGAGGATCAATGTGTGGGCGGCGTTCACGTTCCGGGCCGCGCTCACCGACTGAGCTGTAGCGGTCGACCCAGGAGGAGAAGATCTTCCGACCGATCGTCAACATTCGAGCTGTCCACAGACCACGTGTCGGGCGTATACCGGGGTTCAGTCCTAGATCATATTGTTCTGCGTATTATAGACAGGGTCCTGGTTGGCGCCAAGCCACACTATTGGAAGTTGACGGTGTGATTGCAGATCGGGAAGGTTTCACTAAGACTGCAGAAAGACTCCAGAAAGGCACCGGTCCAAGGTATGGACTGTACCACATGTGATAGCATGCATTCGTGGTGGACCCAGAGCTCTGGACCATTGGAAAGCGGTCCGGAATGTAGACTGATCAGAGATATTTCTTCGCGGCTGTGGCTACGCGGTTTCGGAAGACTGGACTGGTGACCGACTGATTGACGTTGTAGAATGGGTTCATGATGCATTTCATCCAAGCTTCGTAAACCTACTTCTCGTCAGTATCACTCGTTGAGCATGACGATCAAAAGCATACCTCTGTCATGAATTGTCGCACAGCATCTTCCGTTTGTTGGCTGGTGGGATTGCTCGCGATCAGCGTGCTTTGCCTTGCGGTGTTTGGTCTGCTCGGTGGACTTGTCTGGTGATTCGAGTAGCTCGTGGCACTTGGGTCCGGGTTCATGAGCAGCATGAACTTGATGTTGCCGCCAGTAAGGAAGCAGTGGATATGATTGTTTTGAAAAGAGTCCACTTTCTTCAGATACAGATCCTTCGTGGCCCATTGCGATTCTTCGACCAGATCCAGTGCGGCGTGTACGATGAATTGATTCATATGCTTCGCCTCCTCCCGGAATCTGGCAATGCCATCGCCGCCCACTTTCGAGGTGCCGAAGTCCAGTTCGAAGAGAGAATTATCGCGCGTGCCGATGATGGTGAAGTAGTATGACATGATCGATTTTCGGTAGCACGGCGTTGGATGTCGTCGTTGTTGTTGATGAAGAAAGGGAAGGTGTGGTTGTCTCGTCCGCCAGGGACCCACTAATTTTCTATGGCCTGAGGCATCAGTCACTCCCGCGGAGCCCGCGGACCTCGATACATCGAGACATTGAGACCTCACCTTACCTTGTGGGTTACCGCTCTACCAATTTGTACTGTACAGCTTTTCACTATGTTTGGCGCATTCAGACCTAGTGCGCCCCTCTCTGGTGGCCTTTTATGGTATGAATTTCAACTATCAGACCACAACGTCTCGACATACCATCTAAAAGATCATGTCACAGGAAAATCCCATGGAGACTCTCCCGACATCAAAAGGCACGACAAAGACAACGACTGCGGCGCGTGGACAATGTCGTCTCTATTCTTGACACCGCCCTCCGACGAGAAGCCGCTTTCACATCACAAGTACGATCACAGCCCTCCCGCCCTACGGAGCCTGCAATGGCACCGAACACAGAACCCGTCATCGGCCAAGCAACACCGCACGACCTCGCACAGGCCGCAGAAGGCCAGCGCATGCTAGACCGCGAGCTCAACAAGAATGATGCCGAGCGACGAGCCGGTCGTGGCCCCAAGAAAGGAGATTACGTTCCCGACATATCATCACAGGGCGTCGTTGTGCAGGGGCGGACGCTACTAAGAGATGTGGTGGCGGAAAATGGAACGACAAAGCTGATTGAGAGATGGAAGGCCGAGATGCCGACGGAGGGAGAGATGCTGCCGAGGGACAAGTACACCATGTTTGATAAGAAAGTGCGAGGATATAGGAAGGGAGTGCACAAGCTGCCAAAGTGGACGCGACTCAGCCAAAGATTGAACCCACCGGGTTTCTAATACTTGTACATTCACATCGGAGCATTGGGTGGCGTTTGTGGAGTTGAAGATGATGGATTTGTCAGAAATCACCCGAGTGCGCAGGCACAGCTATGTCTTCTGTAGACATAATTCGAAATGTACAGTACGCCTTGCGTCTACGGACGCGACTACGAATTACGAATGAGGCACGCCTGAGGCGGGACATACCGGAAAGAAGCGGCATGCATCCACTGGTCTTCAACTGCCGGACCCTGCACTCGGTGGTTCTACCCATCATACTGCACGCTGCGATGCGAAGACGGGCTCAGCACATCAGAGAGGCGCCTTCAGGTAAGGTCTGCGTTGCGGGTGTTGACCGCCTGACTCAAACAGGCTCGTCTCGGTGCAACAGGGTGTCTGACGCCCTTCACTGTCTAGAATGCGATGAACGATGAAAGACTGGTCCGAAGGCGGTTTTGGGACACGCCTGAAGAAACGAAATTGAACGCGACCAATGCCTCACCACTCTCAAGTCAGCATACCGGCATAGGCGCGCGATCTCGCCCCACCAACATCTAGGGCACCAAGATCTATCCCTACACATCAAGGGTCTTGGCAAGCCCCAGATCGGGACAGAAGCCACAAACTTCAGATCTTAAATCGCACAGATCTGAGATCTTGAAGTATTCCGTCGTGGCATCGTCGTTCGTCGCTCCGTCGAAGTCAAACACTGAAGTCACCCTGCTAACACCGATGTGGGACCCCGGCATGAGAAATCCGCAGTCGCGACTGCCTTTCCGATGGGAGCGAAACCACAACCACATTAGCTGATAGCAAGAAGCGTTGGGGAGATGCAACACCCATCCATATCGAGATTGCTAACGCCGATTATGCAGCCGAATGCCATCACTCTTACCTGCGATTGATGTGATTACATGTAGTCAATCCACTACCGAGTGGAAATAGACGGTATGGTAAGTTGAAGGTGAGAGCATGTGAGTGAAGTGGTGCTCCGATTCACATGCAATACGTGCGCTACGTGGGCTTGGATGGTTCACCCCTACCACGCACCAATATGCAAAGATACACACAGCCTTTAGCAGAAAGTCCTCACAAAGCAACACGCTGCTAGAGTAGACACCAGCAAAGCGCTCCTTTTGCGCGACTACACATACCACGAACACCAGGGTCGCTACTTCAAACTCAAGCGACAAGACCGAAGTCGCAAGCGTATCGCCATCTTCCTCGATTCACGTCAGAATGCGCCAAGACGAACAAGAGCTGGTGGAATCATCCGCTGAACACATGTACGACCGCTCTACTGCGTATTTCCAGGTTGAAGACATCGTCATCAACATAGCCCTAGTCATGAGCACCGTCTGCTGCTCATACATGATGGCCGTTATGGTCGTGGATGTGCTGGGAATTTAAAGTCTTGCAGAGCTCGTGGTACTGGGGACTTTCGTGGCGATGGCGCGGGGGTTGATGCTTCGTAAGAGAGCGATACGGCGAAGTTGAGCAAGGGAATTGGCAAGCAGCAGCTATGAATATCTCTCCAGTTGCGGTATGCTCAAATACCGCCAACCGACCGTTTCGCAACCCGGTCCTGAATTCTACCTGAGCAACCCCTGCTCGACTCGGCTTGCAAACTTCATATCAGCTCCAGCTGCGAAAGTCACAACTTTTGACCGAGCAACCGCCTCCGTAGCCAATAACTGCTGAACTACTTGCTCTCGGTCTTCTGTCAGACTTATGACATTTAGTTTTAATTGCCAGCATTTTCAGAAGCTTGACTAGGTCCAGCGCTGACTTCGTTTGGCGGCGCGAAATTGGCTCAATCATTTAACATCGTGCCTTCCTTCTCTGATCAACTGGTCCGGCCCGTGCGCAGTCCATTTCGCGAGGATTAAGGCCATGCTCGGTCAATGTTATTCTCGATTGTATGAAACAATGCGCTTCGCCCAAAACTACTCCAGCTAGGTCATATCATCAGTCTGTTCGTATCAGACGGCTGACCGGAGACATGCATCCCACTGAGCAATGCATCGTCGTTTGCTACTTCTTCTTCTCGTGAGTCTTGTCGAATGGCGGAGGGTCTTTCCAGAGACCAGCACTTTGGGCTATCGATCGGATCGTAGTACTCTCGTTCTGCGCCGTCGCAATGGCGAAGTCGGCAACGAGAACAACTGCCAGTCCTTGAAGCACCAGCCAGCCCATGGTTGATGGCTTTGGGGCGGGAGTTCGCTGTAAACCTAAGAATGTCCGCTTTTGCTGCAGGTTGTGGCCTTGCCGCGATGGCATTACCACAGTTCTTGATGGAGGTATCATTGCCGTGACACCAATGGTGGAACTTGCGTCTGTACGTTGTAGGAAACGGAAGCATAAACGGTTTTTGATGTCGCTCAACATTCGGCTTGGTCTGCCGAGCCGCGTGACACGTGGGCGCATTGAAGACGGCATCTTCCGATGCGGCAACCAAGAGCTCGCTACTTCGTACTGCCGCGGGCTTACTTGGACAAACGACAAGCATGGCGGCTGTGCACTACTGCTAGAGGGGAACTACGCTGCTCACAATAGGCACCACCATACCAAAGGCTTTCACCTGGCATATTGACAGCAAAGCCTTCGAGTCGCTCGCTTCCACTTTGACAGACGTACCAGGGGACAATACTCTTCAGCATTTCAAATCGAACAGATCGGGCTGTTCCCTGCATGCTCGCCCTGAACTGAAATCGAAACAACCCCGGACGGCCCAAGCTGCAATCCACATAACACGCACATTGAACACCTCCGAGCAACCGCCATTCCGCCCGCGACCCCCTCCAGCCCGGCCGCGTACCTAGCTGCGCAAGCACGTGAAGTCTGATGGTCGAGCAATAGCGAACACGCGACATCTGGCCGGCCTCCAGTGCCAAACCCAGCGCCCCGTACGAGGAAGTCAGTTCGCAGTCCGCCCCTCATGGCAGGCAGGCCTGGTGGTTATGGGCGCCAGGGTCAGAGCAACGACGACCTGCTGGGTCTGGACGACGATGAACATGCGCCGGCGACATATAATCCGGGTCAGCCCCCTCCCGTGAGCGACGAGAGGATACTGCACGACTACGACACGCACGGGAGAATAAGCACCTCACACGATGACTTCGTCGGGTCGCGTGGCCACCAGGCCTCAGAGAGCGCCAATCTGCCTGGTGGACCTGGCTATCCGAGTTCAGGTCTGGCAGCACCGCCCAGGCTGGGAGATCAAGGCCGCAATTTGTCGCAATCGTCTGGTCTGAACAACTACCAGCGCTATTCGGACATTGAGGACCGCTTTTCCGACACGGCGTCTATGTCAGGGGGTTACTACGCGGCAGGCGGCGGCATCGATGAGGACGCGATACCTATACAACGGGGAAAGAGCAAGCATCGCAATAGGAATAGCATAATGAGCTTGGGTGGAGGCATTATGGGCAGGGTCAAGAACACGCTGGGAATGGGCCCGGAATACAGTGAGATGGACCTACCATTGACCGAGACCCGGACACAGCGTGGAGACGGAATCGCGGACACCGTTGAACCTGCAAAAGCGCGAAAGACGCCTGGGTCTTCTTTCAAATTCGGCCTGCCCGGATTCAGCAAGAAGGTAGACCCTTCGACATTGGGACCGAGAATAATCCATCTGAACAACCCGCCCGCAAATGCTGCGAACAAGTACGCGGACAATCACGTATCCACAACAAAGTACAATGCGGTGACATTTGTACCAAAATTCCTGTTCGAGCAATTTAGCAAGTATGCCAACTTGTTCTTTTTGTTCACGGCAATTCTGCAGCAAATCCCGAACATTAGCCCGACAAACCGATACACCACGATTGTGCCACTTGGCATTGTATTACTTGTATCGGCGATCAAGGAAGCGGTAGAAGACAATAGACGACGATCTCAAGACAGGCAGCTGAATCGCAGCCCCGCACGAGCGCTGAGAGGGACGACTTTCCAGGATGTGAGGTGGATCGATATTCAGGTTGGCGACATCATTCGTGTTGACTCTGAGGAGCCATTCCCAGCAGACTTGGTCCTTCTAGCCTCTTCTGAGCCTGAAGGCCTGTGCTACATTGAGACCGCCAATCTGGATGGCGAGACGAATTTGAAGATCAAGCAAGCCATACCCGAAACGACGCAATTTATCTCTCCCGGTGAAGTTTCCCGACTAGGCGGCAGACTACGGAGCGAACAGCCAAACAGCAGTTTGTATACGTACGAGGCGACCTTGACGATGCAGTCTGGAGGCGGTGAGAAGGAACTGCCACTTCAGCCCGATCAATTACTACTCCGTGGAGCTACACTTCGAAATACTCCATGGGTACAGGGAGTTGTGGTTTTCACTGGACATGAGACGAAGCTCATGCGCAACGCTACGGCCACGCCTATCAAGCGTACCAACGTCGAGCATAGAGTCAATCACCAGATTTTGATGCTGGGTGGGGTCCTCGTCGTCTTATCTATCATATCATCTGTCGGTGACATTGTCGTGCGGCAAACCATTGGCTCGAAACTCTGGTTCTTGCAATACGGGTCTGTCAACGCTGCCCAGCAATTCTTTGGCGACATCTTCACATACTGGATTCTGTACTCCAACTTGGTGCCAATCTCGCTCTTCGTGACTGTTGAGATCATCAAATACTATCAGGCATTCTTAATCAGCAGCGATTTGGACATATATTACCCTGAAACGGACACTCCGGCGAATTGCAGGACAAGTTCACTGGTTGAAGAGCTCGGCCAAGTGGAGTATATCTTTTCTGACAAGACTGGCACTCTGACCTGCAATATGATGGAGTTCAGACAATGCAGTATTGGCGGCATCCAGTATGCAGACGATGTTCCGGAGGACCGTAGAGTAATTGAGGGTGAAGAAGGTGGAAACGGCATTTACGACTTCAGAGCACTCGAGCAACACCGCCGCTCAGGAGGTGAGGCTACCGAGGGCATACATCATTTTCTCAGTTTGCTCTCGACTTGTCATACCGTCATTCCGGAAGTCAAGGCGGAGAAGCCTGGCAAGATCAAATACCAAGCTGCTTCCCCCGATGAAGGTGCCCTAGTAGAGGGTGCTGTTCAGCTTGGCTACAAGTTCGTTGCTCGAAAGCCAAAGCAGGTCACCATTGAAGTTGGCGGTCAAGAATACGACTACGAACTGCTGGCAGTTTGTGAGTTCAACTCCACCAGAAAGCGAATGAGCTGTATCTACCGCTGCCCAGATGGCAAGATCCGATGCTACACCAAAGGTGCCGATACCGTGATTTTGGAGCGTCTGGGAGTGCGCGACGAGATGGTAGAACGGACGCTCCTGCATTTGGAAGAGTACGCTGCTGAAGGTCTGCGAACATTATGTTTGGCTATGCGCGAAGTCCCGGAAGCAGAGTTTCACGAGTGGTGGGACGTGTTCAACACTGCGCAAACAACCGTTAGCGGAAATCGAGCAGAAGAGCTCGACAAGGCAGCTGAGATCATTGAGCATGACTTCACTCTGCTCGGAGCAACTGCCATCGAAGACAAGCTGCAAGACGGCGTACCGGACACTATACACACCTTGCAAACTGCCGGTATCAAAGTTTGGGTGCTCACTGGAGACAGACAAGAAACAGCCATCAACATCGGCATGTCTTGCAAACTCATCAGCGAAGACATGACCCTGCTGCTCGTCAACGAAGAAAATGCTGCAGATACCAGGGCAAATATTCAGAAGAAGTTGGACGCGGTCAACTCACAGCGAGCCGGTGGCGTGGAGCTGGAGACGTTGGCTCTTGTCATTGATGGCAAGAGTTTGACCTTTGCTCTGGAGAAGGACCTTGAGAAGTTATTCCTGGATCTCGCGGTGATGTGCAAGGCAGTCATCTGCTGTCGTGTTTCTCCCCTCCAGAAAGCTTTGGTCGTAAAGCTTGTCAAGCGTCATCTGAAGTCCATTCTTCTGGCCATCGGGGACGGAGCGAATGACGTATCCATGATCCAAGCTGCGCACATTGGAATCGGTATCTCTGGTGTCGAAGGTCTGCAAGCTGCTCGGTCGGCAGACGTTTCGATCGCACAGTTCCGCTTCCTCCGCAAGCTGCTACTTGTCCACGGAGCCTGGTCTTACCAACGCATCAGCAAAGTCATCTTGTATTTCTACTACAAGAACACCGCGCTGTTCATCACCCAGTTCTGGTATTCATTCCAGAACGCTTTCTCGGGGCAGGTCATCTACGAATCCTGGACGCTATCCTTCTTCAACGTCATCTTCACTGCCCTGCCTCCGTTCGTACTGGGTATCTTTGATCAGTTCGTTAACGCGCGATTACTCGATCGATACCCTCAGCTGTACCAGCTGACTCAAAAGGGCGTTTTCTTCCGCACGCATAATTTCTGGTCGTGGGTTGGCAACGGCTTCTACCACTCACTTATCTTGTATTTCGTCTCCGAAGCCATATATTGGCGTGATGGTGTTCTGTCCGACGGCAAGATTGCAGGCCATTGGGTTTGGGGTACTGCTCTATACACCGCTGGTCTTGTCACCGTTCTCGGGAAGGCTGCGCTCATCACAAATATTTGGACTAAGTACACAGTCATCGCCATTCCCGGATCCCTCGCAATCTGGTTCATCTTCCTGCCCGTCTACGCGACTGTAGCACCCATGCTCAACTTCTCAACCGAGTACACGAACACACTACCCATCATCCTTACCGACCCTCACTTCTGGCTTATGAGCCTCATCTTACCAGTTCTGTGCCTGCTGAGAGACTTTGCGTGGAAATACGCCAAGCGCATGTACTATCCCCAGGCATATCATCATGTGCAAGAGATACAAAAGTACAACATCCAGGACTACCGGCCTAGGTATGTATTAATCTCCTTTCCACAAAAGAGCACTATACTGATTTTGAACATAGAATGGAGCAATTTCAAAAGGCCATCCGAAAGGTGCGGCAAGTCCAACGTATGCGAAAACAGCGTGGCTACGCGTTCTCGCAAACGGACGAGTCGCAAGCAAGAGTGTTACAAGCGTATGATACCACAAGGGAGAGGGGCCGTTACGGAGAGATGGCAAGTAGTCGGCGGTAGAAGCCGTCTACTGTCTTGCATTGCGTTGCATGCATTGTTGTTGGATTATCGTCGCGAAGCTAGGCGAAGGTACAAACCACGAACGACATATTAGTGAAGCATTTCAATACCGCTCGTGCCAAGCACGCCAAAAAACGAGTCCCTTAATACAGCTTCGACAAGTACTACATGAAACTCAACGCCACCCCCTTGTCTGTCTCCGCTGTGCTACTGCAACGCTGCTGTAGTGTTGTCCAGCACTGCGGTGGCGATGTCCAGCACTGCCACCTTGCCACTGGCTACCGTCTTCCCACCGGCCATTCCGAGTAGCATTGCTATCAACGATACCGATAGGTCGTAGTAGTAGAGGTCGGTCTTCAACGACTACTAGACTACGGATGGTCGCACTATGTATACTATTTAGCTCTGCTTTAATAAGGTTTAGGGGACGAGTAGGCATACACAGTAGTACGTTATCCCATCCTGAACACCTTCGTAATCGCATCTATTGTTAAGAGGGGGGTTGGCTGCATTCGGGTCGTCGGTCGTAGGTACACACTACCGTAAACGAAGTTATTGGCACACTGCAAATTAAGCGGCTCATTAGCGTTCCGCTACATTACGAGACCTACCTGAAAGTGGTAGTGCGCGCAAGTAACTGCAAGGGGTGGCGTATCGCGGTCACAGTAGGCGGCAGTCGCAATAGTAGCAAGCGAGGAGAGGAATAGTATAATAGCTAACATACTAGCTAGCTTGAATGTAGCAAGTGACACGACTCGAAATGTAGATGGATGTGTTGACTGGAAATGTAGATGGATGTGTTGAATATGGAATATCTTCGAAGAGTGCGAGTAGAGTACACCTTATAATGACACGTTGACACGTAGTCCTTTCAACCTTCATCGACCTTTACGAGGGTGAGTCTGCTTGTTGTCTCAATACCGTTTCGAATTTCGGAATGAAGCACCCACCGAAGTACTCACGCTGTTTGTGCACGAGTCCACATACATCATTTTCCTTCAGGTGAATGTACTTTCTTCTCTGAGCATTGCTTCCATGTGATTCTCTGCTCACCAGCTGAATGTATCCAAGGTAACTGATTGCTCTTGAGTATGATTCGCCAGCAGCCAATGGCATCATCAAGCTTCCGGTTGATTCACGGCATGCCGCTCCAGAGTCGTAGTCCCACTCACTTTCTACTCGGTTTCCGTTTCAATGAACTTCTGAACATCTACAACCAGCCCTCATCACGCAGACTGTGGCTCATGCCATATAATCTCCAAAGCGAAAGATGACGACTGCCCTCAATGGACTGGTTCACGCCGCCGACACCCACAAATTCAGTGCGTTCTTTCATATGAAACTTCGCTGCGGGGCACGTGATACTAATTCCACTTCGTCACAGAGCGCATCAAACCCGCCGACCAGAAAGAAAACCCCTACGTCCATCTGATCCCGAACCAAGACATCGCCATCGTTCCCTCCTTCACCCTCGAGTCCGGCACCACCCTCTACAATGTCCCCGTCGCCTACAAAACCTACGGCACCCTCTCCCCAGCCGGCGACAATGCTATGGTCATCTGTCATGCCCTGACCGGCAGCGCTGATGTGCAGGATTGGTGGGGTCCGCTACTCGGTGGTCCCGGAGCACCTGGAAAAGAGTCGAGAGCTTTTGATATGAGCAGATTCTTCGTTGTTTGCATGAATAGCCCTGGAAGTCCGTACGGCAGTGCGAGTCCGGTCACGGCGAAGGATGGACAAGCTGAGAAAGGAAACTATGGTCCGGAGTTCCCGCTCACTACCATCCGCGACGACGTGGCACTCTTCAAGATACTGCTTGACGATCTCGGCGTGAAGCAGATCGCAACGATCATTGGAGGGTCCATGGGCGGCATGCTCGTCTTGGAATTTGCGTACTTTGGGAAAGACTACGTGAGGACTATCATACCCATCGCCACGTCTGCTAGGTACAGCGCGTGGGGCATTAGTTGGGGTGAAGCGCAGCGACAGAGCATCTACTCTGATCCGAAGTACGATGATGGATACTACTCGTACGACGACCCGCCGGCTTCTGGCTTGGGTGCGGCTCGTATGTCTGCGCTGCTCACGTATCGCAGTCGGGATTCGTTTGAAGCGCGGTTTGGAAGGAAGCACCCCGATCCGACACAGGCGAAGCAGAATATCAATGGGCCGCAACGCCCAACTACCCCAGATGGCGAGCACTTTGCTGTTCACAATGAAGGTCATCGAGGAGTTGGCTCGCCCAGACGTCATTCAAGGGCTACAAATGGCGATGGCATGGCCTCGTCAGTGGACTCTCTCCAGCAAGCACCAGAGCTGTCCGTCAAGGACCCTCAGTTCTCCGGTGCTACTGACTTGCCAGTCCAGGCCGCTCCACCGAAAAGCGGGAGGAAAGTAGCAACTTATTACTCCGCTCAATCTTACCTGCGCTATCAGGGCGAGAAGTTCATCAAGCGATTCGACGCGAACTGCTACATCGCAATCACCAGAAAGCTCGACACGCACGACGTCTCACGCGGACGCACTGACAACACCGGATCACCAACCCCCGAGCAAGTTCAACAAGCTCTCGCTCTCATCGAGCAGCCTACCCTCGTCTTGGGCATCCAATCTGACGGCCTCTTCACCTACGGCGAACAACAAGAACTAGCCGCAGCGATCCCGAACAGCGAATTGAAAACGATCGAGAGTCCCGATGGCCATGATGCGTTCTTGCTGGAGTTCAAGCAGGTAAATGGGTTGTTGCGGGATTTCATGAAGAGGGAATTGGCGGATATTATGGCTAGGGAGCCGATGAATTGGCCGCCGAGGGAGGAGGAGGCAAGGGAGGTCAAGGAGAGCACGTTTGGGGAGGCGGAAGTTGATGATATTACGGCTTGGTAGAGGTAAGTGCTACAAAAGCTGCTGCGTTCGATTTTGAGAGTGGAGTCAATACCAAGAAATCGAAAGCGGAAGTTGATCCGAAGAGGTTCCTACTCGGTCTCATTCGGAGTCCTTGCAGATTCATTGCCCACGTCACGTCACGTCCCGTCAACTTCTACTACATGCATTGTTTAGAACATGGTCTGGCATATCTTTCGAATCCGGCCCTATTGTCCGGCAAAAGAGCTGCTCCACTACGCCTTTGATAGCCGAGCGGGTTTGACCACTCGCATGTGAAAGTTTGCAAGGGTCTTAGCAGCAACCATGCAGATCATCCCACTGCAGCCTCGTCATGTCATCACGGAGCACGGACCTGTCCCCCGATCCTGACGACTTCGACCTCGCCAAGCGAAACCACCACGTCTGCTGACCTTGTCCTACCAGAGGTCTAGATTGTTGGATGAGAAGATTAAAGCCTTTGATATCCGGTTCAGATGCGACATGCATTGCATGCATGCATGTTATTTTTCCTCGAGCCGAGACGATGTTTCTTCAGTCTTCTCCCCCTCCCCACGGCAAATATGTTCTGTTCCAACCTCCCCGAGCCGAAGTACAGTATGCAAGACCACACACCACGTCGAAAAAGTCAGACGATCATATCAAAACCTTCTTTCCCTTCATTGTCACTCGCTGGCAAGTTTACATACAATACAAGCAGGCAGGGCGAGGTCAATCAAAGGTGAGGCGTACTTGATTCAAGTCCCGTGAAAGCCCGAGGCCTCATACAGCGGAGAAGAACGTCAGTACTACATAATGCGAAGTTGCGAACCCACGCGTTGGTAGGTATACACGGTAGACAGACACACACGAAAAGTCCTCGTCTCGTGGTTTTCAATGAATTGGCCATCGGCTCGAAACGGTGGACAGGTATTGTACATCCTATGTACTGTGCAAAGGAGCCGCAACCGCCAACGCCAACGAAGGCGTCACAGACAGTAAAGCCTCGTTGCGCGAGTAGTCAATCGATTCATCAAGCAGAACCCTGTTCCTTCTTCGATTAGAGAAGAGCGAGCTAGTGGAAGGACACGTACGGGCGCGGCGGGGAAGGAAAACATGCAGGCAGGTAGGTAGGTCCTATGCGCCCCTATGCATGTATATCCATGGATGTGTGGAGCTCACGTGTCAACTCACTCGCAAACAGGGTCAGAATAAGGAGTTTAGCCGCGATAGTGCCTATTAGGTACCTAAGAGATTGGGCGTACACCGCTATAATGATGGCGTGGCATTGCATGGTATAGCTATGAGGGACGACATGCGAAAACCACATACGGCGGATTTCGGAACCGCTGCTCGAATAGGAAGGGGAAGGATAAAGAGAGGTTGGAGGTGGTGTACCATGTGACCATTTCAGCTATACCATAGCTTCATATCGAAGAAAAATATGGTACCCTATCATGTCTCTCCGGCTGAACAACAACTTGCAGCCGAAAGCTGTTGTGCAACGCAGTCTGTCTGGCTCTCTGCAGATACAATGCAATGCATCAATCTGTCGGTAACAAGTAAAATTCTCCTGAACGTGCCTCGTGCTGTTAAGCTATGCAAATCAAATCAACAGCATCAATTGGTATCTCATGCACTTCCGACCCAATCAATCACTCAATCCATCATCGGTTAAACTCCAAGCCCGTAGAATGCCCATGCATGCAGGTAGCCTCGCAGCCAAGTAATCTTCTTCGTTCCTCTCCGTGATGAAAGCAACCAAGCCATTCGAATCTCGCAATCGTACCAGTCTTGATACTTGCAGTAAATCGTCGTTCCCTATTCTTGCTTCGCATCATGTGTTCATGCCCAAATCTATCGTGCAATCAGACGCTAACTCGCCTTCCCATTTGAGGAATCGAAAATCAAATAACACCCATCAGTATGCGGGGAAGAAAATAGGAGAGCTGCCTCGCCTGCTTGCAGTACCGTTCCACACAATCGTACGTGATCCCAGTTCCAGCTCGGTTCCTTTGTTGTGCGTGAGTGATCGGTGGTACGGAAGAATAAAGCTGAAGAAGCGGTCTTCACACCCGCATATCGCTTGCCTGCTTCCGCGTTCAGCCTCAGCTTCCACAAGCTAGCCTTTCCTCTTCCTTCATCATCGCCCTCGTCCCCGCTGCTGGTACGCAAGTGCATGCGCGCGGATACGTTGATGACCCTCGGTTTCCCGCACCGGCACCTGCCGCGTCTGTGGTTGCTGCGGATAACCGAGCTCGGCCTGTCGCTCCGCCTCCACGTCCTCAGTGACATCGCAAAGATGATAGCTTGGTCGTCGCCACACGTGCGTTTTGCCCGACATGGTTCGATTGAAGCGTAGACCTGGACGCTCCATTTTGCGAGCTGCACGGCGACGTTCACGTGCGCGTTCGACCAGGAAAGCTACCGGTAGCTCGTCTTCCTCTGAATCATAGTCCTCGTCATCGTCGTACTCGTCTGAAAGCTCGTCCAGAGGAGGCGTTTGGCTGAGATAGTTTGGTATGCGTGGTCGTGGAGCCTTGCCACCGCAGTAGGCTTCAATGTCGAACTCATCTCTCAGGTTGGGCGAGTTGTCCGGGGTGAGTTGTGGAAGATCTTCCAGCAACGGTGTCCATGTCCGGTTGCGAGTAGGATCCGAATCAGAGCGGTTGCGATTGACAGCCCGTTGCAGAGCAGATGCTTGGCTAACAAGAAGGCCTTTCCATCTGTCGCTGACTTGTTCTTGTCGTGCTTGAGCTTGGCGTCTGTCGTCGAAAAGTGCGAAGTCGGTAATACCGGCATCCCACTCTACCTCATCGGCGTCTTCGTCCGAGTCCTCGGTCCAGTCGTCGTATTCATACATGGAGACAGGTGATAAGAAGTGTGCAGCGGGATTTTCGTTGAGTTCATCCTCGAACTGAGGTGCGGGCTTGCTTTTCGAAGGCTTTGTCAACATGGTGAATGAGGCTGGCGCCGAGCGTGATATATTCGTATGCATTGGTGGGTGACGGGCATCCTTTGACGCATTGACAGGAATGCGCACGGTCGTGGGTGGACACGTCGAGCTGCGGGCTGTCGATGGCTCGAGCAATGTCTTACCCACGTCAGGCGACGGCATGGTTATGAAGTTATAGTTGACTGTGAAGTGTGGTTGGAAGGGCACGCGAGTAAGTGCCAACTCGGGGCGTGGGATAGGCAGCCGGCTGCGCGCGGTGAGTAAAGCTGCAGATCGCCTTCGAACTTTGAAGCCTTGAGCCGTGGTTCAGGCGCAGATTCTGCCGTGAGGATGCAAATAGCGATCAGTAGTGTAGTGGTGCGAACGGAGACCGAACACGTAGGTAGGTCCAATCCGTGCAAGTGCCCGGCCCGATTGCCGGTCAAAGACCTGTTCGCTGGCGGGCTGCTGTGTTTAAGAGGAAGCGGCCGACGCTTCTTGTTCCTCCAAACAGCTCGGAGCCGGACTGAGAGACGATGTGGGGTCGGTCAGAATATGCAGCTGTGAAGATGCACAGCTAACAGCTATCCTGGGTTGCGAAATGAAATCGGAGATCTGGAACGACTGGCTGGGATGATACATGTACTTGTACTGGTAGCACCCAAGGAAGAGGAGGAAAGGGCGGTTACGAAAAGGGCGGACTCGAGGCACTCTTCAGTCCATCGATGCCTGTTGTGGAGGCGTCCTCCCGTCTCGACTTGGTGTAGAACTAGTCAGCATGCGCCTCACCAGGCAGAGGCGTATGACTGGCTCAGCAGTCATTGGTGAGACATCTTTTCCCTCCGTCGCCCAAGGCATACCTCGTACCGCGCTTTGTCTAAACAACTATCCCGAACAGAAGTGGCAGAGGCAGGAGGTAATCTGTCAACCAACGCGTACAAAGTCAGACATCCCGCGTCAGCTCAGAAGCTCAGAAGCTCAGCAATAGTGCATTTCACTAGCGACGCAACAGGCCGGGAGCGAGCAGAGGGCAGGCAGCTGCAAGTACCGAAGACTCGATCGAATGGCCGCGGTAGGCGCAGAGACGCGAAGATTGCCTGCAGTAACTCACAGCTAACTCACAGTAGTGTGGGCGGCCTTCTGTTGCCTCGTCCGAGCCAGCAGGAATATGCCAGGATTCCACCTCGTTCGGCCCGGGGCTGCGACTGGTGGCGCTGCAAGGCCGCACATCACTGTGGTGGTTTTCCTGCACGCGAAGCTTATCGCAAACAAAGTGGTCGTGTGGTGGCGGTGAGAGGGTGGACTGGTGGTGGTGGTGGTGGTGGTGGTGGTGGTGAGGGTGTGATGCAGAGGTCATTCGTGAGACTCTCCAACAACAGGACAAGGACGTCGCGAGAGAGTTTGCCTGCTCCCTGCAAATTGTCGACGACGCGTCCATCCCACGGAGTGTGCCGAGCCTTCCTATTGTGCATTGCGCAGCCCAACCTTAACTCTCTAACCCACACCATCGTGGACGCCAGGGATGCTGGAACAGGTGGTCTGTGGCTCTCCTCACCGGTCATTCTTCGCGTCTTCTTCGCGTCCACAATATCCGCATTGTCCTACCCCACGCTATCCATCCAGCTGGTCAACCGCCGCAGACCTCATCACACCACACCACACCACACCACCATCAACAACCAAACACGAACGACTACTGATCAACCGCGGCAAGCAAGCAGACCGGGGTTGACTCCGCTTCGACCCGGCCATTGCACCTGAACCGCGGCAGTATCGCCGACTTCACACCTTAAAATGCGTCGTAGGCATATGAAACATTTGCAGGCATCACTACGACAGACTTTCTTCGGTACCGCGTTTTCCAGCAGGCTTCCTTCGCCACCGAGAACTTACGAACTCGTCGGCCTGAAGTGCGAGGCTGCTAATGCGCGGTCGGTCGGGTGTATTGATTTCGGTAGGAGCATCTTCCGAATTGGCATTGATGACCACCCCCTTCGAGCGAATGCCGTAGCCTTAGTGCACTCCTGGGAGAGCGAGCACTGATGACCACCCTCTTCGATCGAGAAAACCAACTATCCTCCGCGGCGAACCGAACGAGCGTTCGCAGACGCATGGTCATCTGTCATCAGCACATCACGTAAGTGAAGACAGACGGCCGAGCAGAATCGATTACAGAAAGACGAGACCAGTACTTTGCCATTTTGCATCCAAGACTTTGAACTACGCGACTACCCTGGGCTGATGATGGATGATTACCAATAATGACTTGATGACCACCACCACCACCCATTCGCGAGAGGATCTGATGTCTTACACCCCGCATGATAGATCTGATGTACCCCAAGTCCCCTCCGCAGAAGTGCAAATTCCTTTCAGCCCTACGAGATGAGACTGGACCCTTAACATACATACCAAGATGAGATGAGTGGATGACATTCCAACCAGCCAACAAGCCAACCAGCCAACCATCCACAAAGCACCGAGCTGCTGGAAACTATTCTCCGCGGAATCCATTCCTTCGTTACTTCCTTGAGACCTCGTGCTTGTGCTCTTCGTCACCCACCCACACTCATCAGCCACACACACGCACCCTAATCCTCTCCTCACCTCACCTCACTCGGAGTCTCCTTTAATTCCGTCCATCTCCATCTACCCATCACGCGCCGCCATCCAGCTGCGCCTCTTCCTCTCTGACCACCCCTTGCATCGTCTCCCTTTCCGCCCTCTCCTCCCGTTCCTGCACCTGCTTCTGCTGCTGCATCCTCCACAAACAACTCATCTCCACCTCATACTCCGGCCTCTCCCCAACCTTCAAATGCTCCGGCAACACCGTCCGACAAGTCATCGCAAACCGCAAACACTGCTCCGGAACCACCTTATGTTCCAGATATTGTTGGATCTCATACCCTTCCATGAGCACGATATCTCCATGATTCAGCGTGATTGTGACGAGGTCGGGTGCGAGTTTTCCTTTGGCGGAGAAGAAGTTGAGTTCTTTGGGGAGCTCTTTACGGCGTTTGTCGTAGAGGGGTTTATTTGTGGTTTCGAGGGATTCGAGTTCGTGAAAGGCGGAGAGGCGGGCTGGGTAGGTGGATTCCCCATTGATGATGATGCTTCCCGGTACAGGACGTTCGGAGGTAAGGATACCAGTTCCCTTGGAGCAACCGACGTAATGTTTGCTTTTCATGCGCATGTGCATTTTCGCTTTACCGCCTAGGGAGAGTGTGGCAATTCGTGGGCCGAGACCGTATTCTCCGTCGTCGTGGTATTCGATTTTTTGGCCTTCGAGGTAGGCGAAGATGAGGAGTTCGTTGAATTCGGAGTGGTCGGAGGGGGAGAGGAAGTTTTGGGAGGCCCAATTCAAATCGGCACGGCATGCGCGGACTGGCCATGGAGAGTTGGAGAAGGGTTGGCTGGCTCCGCTGGCGACGAATTTGTACGGCATGCCGTAGTTCATGCTGAAGGCTGTCATAAAGTCGCCGTTTTCGAAGACGGGCTCTGCTTTGGCACCAGAGGATGAGGGACGACCGGCTCTCCTGGATGGTAGACCGGTGATGACTTCGCTGTTTGCATCGGTGGCACGGACTTCTGATATTCGCAATGAACCGAATATGCGGCGGCTCTGGACAGCTTGAAACTCATGTGCTCGACGCTGATCGTCCTCTTGTAGCGCCCGAAGGGTCTCTTGGTAAGTCGCTGGCTCGGCTTGAAGTACAGCGCTCGCCTTAGACTTCGACCTCTTTGCCGGACCAGGCTCAGGCTCAGCAGCAGCTGCTACTGTGTTGCTTTTCTCAGCTCCAAATCG
Organism: Nothophaeocryptopus gaeumannii; assembly: GCA_031771865.1. Lineage (NCBI taxonomy): Eukaryota > Fungi > Ascomycota > Dothideomycetes > Mycosphaerellales > Mycosphaerellaceae > Nothophaeocryptopus > Nothophaeocryptopus gaeumannii. The sequence goes on along the minus strand of JASISA010000041.1, from coordinate 243,113 downwards.
CCGTCTCTCAAGATGCAGGTCCATATCCGGATCATCTTGTACCTGCATCGCAGCAAACATCTCATCTGCCCCATCAGGCTCCCTGTTGATCTTCGCATTGGAGACAGCATGCACAAACTTGCCATTGATGCCATCGAAAGTGTAAGTGAAGACCTTGAAGCCCAGCTCATGGCTCACTTCCACCTTCACGCCATGGCCCTTCTCGTGCTTGTTTCTTGAGAGCGAAGGTCCATCGCCTGCATTCTCCCAAGGATTGTGCAGTAGAGCCGGCTTGACTGGGATATGCTTCGGAAAGCTGGCAAAGTCGCAAACTGGATTGTCGCATTGCCAGCCTTTGAACAGACGGCGCTGGCTGCATCGACCGCAGTTGGGGCAGCAGATGCCTCGGGTGTTGATGTAAGTAAGATTGTCGCCAACCACGTTGCCGACATTTGGAACTGGAGGACGGACGCTGTAAGGCTCCTCTTCGTTCGCCCATCGAGTGCGGTGTAGAAGGTAGGCTGGGTTGTAAGGTATCGGTCCGGTGGATGCATCAACACCACCGTGCAGCTTCCAAAAGCAATCGCAAGCCGGATTGAGACACATCCAGCCATTAAGATACATGACAGGCGATTGCTCGTCGCAACCAGTGCAGGTCTGACGAACGAGAGGGCCGGCGGATGCTGCCTCGTCTGCTATCAAAAGCTCGTCTTTGGGCGCATGCCAAGCTGGCTTCGAAGGATCCAGACGCTCGAACCGGTACTTGATAGTCGTCCAAATACTCTTCTTACCCATCGTCTTCTCACCCCAGACAGCAATTGGCTTGTACCATCCAAGCACGTTGTACTTGTGAGGCATCTTGCATAGAGCACCTTTGTTCTTATCACCACAGATGATGACTACTGGGTTCTGATGCTCAATGTCGTTCAGCACGGCTTGGACTTGAGCTTCGTCCATGCTTTGAGACCTCTTTTGAAGCATTGTTCCGGAAGCAGCGTCATTCTCCATTCCACCACCAGCTCTGGCAATGATCACATCCGTGTCCATGTACTCTCGACAGTGTCCTACGCCATCAAACAGAAAGGCGTAGAATGTCGATCGTTCTGATGACATCCACTTTGAGGCATCTTGAAGTAGGGAACGGTCTCGCAAAGAGCTTGACGACTGTCGGCCCATACTTCTGGCCGGCCTTGTGGGTCCAGCTTGTCTGAGAATGGAGCTCTGTAGCTGAGTCTCTTCGAGATTGCGAGTAGGTGAGGGTCGAAGACGCTTTCGTCGGCGACTTGAGGTGCAAATGGAAGTGATTGCTGATAATCACCTTCGGGAGGCTGAACTTGTGGTGCCTCCTCAGACTTGATGCATGGCTTCTTAGCCCTGGGCTTGGGAGCAACCGACGACTTCCTTCTCGAAGGCGCTAATGATGCCGGTGCTGACTCTTCTGGTTCGTGGAGGGGTACCTTGAGCGCAACAATCGACTTCTGGCGCTTGGCTGCCGGTCGCTTCACTTCCGTAGACGCCTTGCGTTTCCTACCATTAGAGATGGCACCGGACGACTTTCGACGCTTTGGTGTAGGTTGAGGCTCCGGTTGGAAGACATCATCGTTGTCGACATGTTCGGCGATTTCCGTATCCTCCCATTCCGCATCGGTATTGTTCTCAGCATCGTCCATTTCCACATCGCGGTCAAATGCAATCTCGTTCTCGTCAACGAGACTGATCACTTGGGCTATCTCCAAGGGCTGGCCATATCGTTGAATAGGCTTCGGAATCCGGCGTGCTCGCGATGGAGTTGGTGCCGCTTCTGGATGAGCACGCGGTAGGCATACTTCGTTGTTGACGGCGCTCGTAGTCGGGACTGTTTCGCTGGATGATATGGGGGTTCCGGCGGCAGCCGCTAATCGTCCAAGTTGCGGAGAGTTCAAAGCTGAGCTCAGACCACTTGATGCTTCTGAGCTCCCCTTCATTGGGCTCTGGAACGTGTGGAGTAGTGAGGTTGCAGTCTGCTTCTTCTCTGGTGTGTAAGCGAACTTCTGGAGATTGAGAGTGCCCGTGAGTTGGGCTGATGGCTGCGCTGCTGAATCTTTGGCTTGGGTATCGTTATGGTCTTCGTCTGCCTTGTAAGAGCTTGGATTCGAAGAAGGCGGCGTTGGGAGTTGATCTTGTTGATGCTGTTCTTGATCAATCGTAGCATCGAGAGGAGTGGGGACTCCAACCGTGTCGAAAAACTTGTTTTGTTTGTTTCCGCCTTCTTCAAATGAGTCTTTGGTGGAAGATTCGATTTGCTGCTCAGGTGCTTCGGTAGCATCATCTTCACCAGCAGATGAAGCCGGAGTTGCCTTCGACTTTCCGGAAGATGGTCTTCTCTTCGGTGTTTGCGGCAGTGCGTTTGATATGACAGCGTTGCGAAGTTGATCCGCAGGGCTTCCTCCTGTCATCGCCCGAACCACATCCTTGACTTTGGCTTGGTTCTTTGTGCCAGCTCCAGTCTTCGATGCCGCAGCTTTCTTCGCTTTAGTAGTTCGTGCACTCTGAGCGGGACGACTGCGCTTCGCGGGTTGAGTAGTATTGGAGTCGTTAACTTCTGCTTCTGCCTTCTTCCTGACCTTCCTGGCATGGGCTTTGGGTCGACTGGATGAAACCTCAATATTCTCACCTTCGCCGTCGCCCTGGTTGCTTAGATTGGAGAGGCTGTAGTTAAGACGCTTAGCAGTTCTACCCGATGACCGCTCACCAGGGATAAAAGGTCTGATGTCGCTGTTGGCCATGCTGAAGCTGAGGATGCTGTCCGCTAGTAGTACTGTGTTGCTCGTTTCTATCGATATTGAGCTCGTGGGTCATGAGGCTGCTCGGATTGTGCTGTTGCCACCTAACTTCTTGCGTCGTGACCAGTCGTTGCTGTGCTTGTATCGTTATGAATTGTTCTTCTCCATGTACAGATGATCGTTGGAGGCGGATTCGCCGAGCGTGTCTTCAATTGCGTATTTGTGCCTCACTGTGCTGATATATGACGTCCAAGTTCCGTTGCTTCCTCAAACTGCGCGGCGCTGTTGAACGTGAACTAGGCTTGAGTCTGACATGCGGATGTCGTCTAGTGATGCTTGTCTTGCTAAGTCACGAGCGTTCTGCAGCTACCGAGTGAAATCGGTGAAGTGAGGCCAACTGAGTCCTTTCTTACGGTTACGAGGACAATGCCAATGACAGCTGCCGCACTCCACGTCGTGGTGAGGATCTGTCAATGGCTCGCTCGATTGCATCGGCAGACTAGTATTGAATGCGAAGAGATGACTCAATGCTTGTCAGGGAGGTTTGAAAGTTGTTAAGTAGGCGGCGATCAAGAGAGGAAGCATACATCTACTATATATTTAGGTTCAGTGAGCACAGCGGGGCCGGCAAACCCTGTCGACGGCATGAAGTGAAGTTGACCACTCTCAGTGCTGCCAAACACTTTTAGTCAACACGACTGCCTGCGGCGATTTACGGAAAACATGAAGCTTAGTGACTCACAAGGAATTGGAGAAGGAGAAAAGTATTATTACACCTGATCTACGATCGAGCTGCACTAAATGACCGCTCCCTCGCAAAGCGTCCGCTATCCTCCACTTACGTGCTGCAGACCCTTAATCTGCAGGCAACTTCACAAGGCTGAATACAATGCTTTCATCCACCAAGGCAGAGACATCCATTATCTCCAAGGCGTGTGTATGATGAGCCAGCATGGCACTTGTAGGCGATCGATTTTTCCAAAGGTGGAGACTCCGCTCTCACCTGGGCCTTCATCAACAGGCCGCGAGAATGTCTGCTCTTCCATTGTCGATTTCAAGCAGCCGCTTTTCTGCGAGCATCAAGGGCCAAGAGCAATCTCTTATTGGACTGCTTCGTTGGGTGGGAAGTAGGCGTCAAACTTGTTGACATGTGCATGACCATCACGGAAAGAGTCAGACACGCCGCAGTCGGCAGTGCTGCAGAGCAACTTCAATGTCCTCTAAACTGTAATGCGTAGCGTCTTTGTAGGGTCGCCAACGAAGTCGCGCCGATACTGCGCCATGTTCAGTGCAATGGCATTTGCGTCGTTGACCTTCGCCAGCCGAAGCTTTTTGATTAGCGCATTGAGACCAGCCTTCCACTGCTTGTCCTGCTCATTATCCTGGGCTGGGTTGTGAAGCACACCGATAGTGCGAAGAAGCTCGTTATCTAGAGGGTTAGCAGTGCTACGTCAGTCATTGTAACATGCATCTTGGGTGCGTTGAAGGGAGGTGGTCGTGCGTGTAAGGATGATAGAGGTATGATCCGAATAAGTCCACGGGTCGTAAGAGGCAGAGCGTCGACAATACGTACCGTTGAGGCCTATGTCTCGCAAATGCTGGTGTTCACATCCGGTGTTCTCGCAGCCAATCTCGGGGTCCAGTAGCTCCACGGGGCAAAGGGTCTTGATGGGATCGATCTTGTTGCTAAATGTGAGTGATTTGAACCCATCAGAGACGTTGTTGGCAAACTCAGGATGGTATCGGAAGTCCTTGAAGTGAGCAAGTGGGCTCTGATAGGGCGTGAAATAGGTGGTCTTTGTGAGCTTCAGAAATCTATGTCAGTGTGTTCCTCCTGCAGGCCGGAGGAGCTTTCACGTACCGGCTCATCGGGCACGTCAAGCTCCTCCGTGGAAGGCTGGAGCTCAGGTGCGAGGTCATCATCAACACTGTGCTTCTCCCCATCGGCCGCCTGCGAATCGTCGGCTACGTCCATAGTCGTCACTTCTGCCTGATCTGATGATTGAGGAGACGTCGTGGACATGTCATGGGTTGCTGAGACTGGGTGCACCGCCGTTGTGAGTGGAGCCTCCATTTCTGCATCGTCCTCGGAATCTGAAGACTCATCATCCGACATGTCCATAGCATCATCGCTGTCGTCTTCAGATTCGTCATCCTCGCCCTCTTCAGCCTCGGCTGTCTCTGTCGCCAAGACGCCATCATCCGCTCTCAGCCCGTCAGGAGCTGCGGCGGCCTCAACGGAGGCTGGCTGGGCATACATAAGATCCAGATCATCCTCGTCGAGATCGTCCCCGTTGTTCTCAACGTCCACTGGCATAGACGAATGCGTGAGCGGTGGAGGCTGAGATTGCTGCGCAGTATCGACCGTGGACTGTTGAGCCAGGCGCATTCCTGCTTGCATCGAGCCCGGTCCCGTAAAAATTGCTGTCTCTTCACCTTGCAGCGGAAACTGGGATACGGCAATGAGCGATCGTAAGTCTGTCGGCTCGGTCACAGTCGTCGCCTGGGAATCTGCGGCGTGCTGACTGATATCGAACGCGACATTTTGCGCCTCGGTCTCGTTACGAACGCCATCTCCGTATAAATCCTCGTCATCATCATCGTCCAGGTCATCGGACTCTTGAGCGCTGTTCGATGGGGCGTTGGCTTGACTAGGAAGCCCAGACGGGAGATGGAGTACACCTGGAATTTGTGAGCCTCCATTGTTCGCGACCCGAGCTTCGAGCTCCCGCAACCGGCGCTGTAGCTGCTCCTTCTCGTGTTGACGCGCTTGTCTCACCGCAGCCAGGTCCGCTGGGGACTGTGTGTCAACTACTGCGGCGGCGGCGGCAGCTGTTTGGGGTACGACGTCGTCTGCAGATGTGTGTTGGTCAGGAGCAGACCCTGGAGTCTGTCCATCAGCATTTATGATGGGAGTCGCTGTTCCTTGGGTAGCAGAGACAGTCGTCACTGGAGTCGATGCCTGGGTCTTACCCTGGCCCAATTTGCGACGCTTCTCAGCGTCGGCGATCTGCCGATTCAGAGCCTCAATCTCTTCTAACTTGCGCTTCAGATCTGCCTTCTGATCTGCTTTGCGCGAGGCAGAGGTGGGTGTCCCGGGTGCTGAAGATCTGTTGGACTGCGTTTTGCTAGGCTGTTGCGGCATTGGTCCTGAAGCGTTGAGCGCACTTTCCTCCGGATCGTAGTCGGCATCCATCTCATCTTCCTCATCCTCCTCTTCGTCACTACTGACCTCGATAACACATCGGTCGTCTACCGCAGAGTATGTGCTCGGATGAGAGGGATGCACCGGAGCCTTTAGAGCATGGGTGATGTGTGATAGCGAGCTCGCCGGGCGTGGGTTAGGTGCGGGCTGCGCTGATGGTAGGGTTGTTGGCGGCGTGTTGAGCGTGCTGGCGCGGTTCATTTCAGGACGCGTGGCAGGCGATGCTGGAGCAGCTACGTTGAAGCCGGGTAGAGCGGGTTGTTGAGGCATGGAGGGGGATTGTGGCAACATGGTAAAGAGTCCAGGGAGGCTGAAGCCGCGGTTCAAAGTGGGAGAGGCAGAGGCAAAAGCTGGTTGAGGCTCATTTGCGAGCGGACTTGCAAGTGCAGATGGACTTGGAACCAACGCGGGCGCATTGGCGTCTTCAGCAGCTTTGGCGGCAGCCTCTACAAGTCCAGCACCCAGACCAATGTTGCTAAGCTTGACGCCTGACTGCGGTGAAGCTATGCCACTTCCTGGCTTAGAAGCACGGCTCGACGGCGCCATACCATCGCTTGACTTTGCCTGTTGTTTCGCAGCCCGCTCCGCGCGCAGCTTATCGAGCTTCTGTCGAATGAGATCATTCTTCTCCTTGGCCAGCAAAGGCACACGAGCAGGAGCTGGCTTGTTCTCAGGCTGGAGAGGTGGTGCTACCGATGCTGCAGCCTTGACATCCGGCTTGGGCGGTGTAGCCGACTGGGCCGGAGGAGTCGCCGAGACTGCTGTTGGCTCCGACTTCTTGTTCTTAGCGGCCTGCAACTTTGCAAGGTACGCACTCCGGTCTTGCGGAGCTGCTGCTTTGGCTGGCTGTGGAGGGACAGCTCTCTTCTGCGCCTGTGAAGCAGCAGCAGCAGCAGCAGCGCCATTCTGAGAAGATGTCGGTGTTGCCACAGCCGCAGGAGATTGGGCGGCCGATCGAATGGGCAGGCCAAGCTGGTTATAAATACGCCCCAGTGTCTTCGTGTCTGTCACCTCTTTGGATATTTGGTCGTATCCGTAGCCTGCCTTGTACATTTCAAGAACAAAGACTTTGGCGGCAGCGTTCTTGCTAGGCCCTGGGGCCCGCACAGGGACTCCATTCATCCTGGTGGGTGCGTTCGATATGGCGGCGTTGGAATTCGTGCGGCTCGACAGTCCAGGACGCGGCGCCTGGCTCTGATAGGAATTACGCCTGCTGGAATCTTCTCCACATGGACGTGGGCTCCTGCTGCGCTTGCGCGGACCTCTAGGCGGAGTTCGCAGAAAGCCGTTGGTCTTTGGAGCGTCGTCTACTTCGCCATCCTCAAGCTCGCCGTCCTCCTTGTCCATGTCCACATCATTGTTGCTCGCCTGAGGCACTGTTGACGGATGCTGCGATGGCGCTGCTGCGAAGGGATGCTGCTGCTGCACTGGAGTGGCAACTATCGGGGTGGCGGCGGGTTGCGGTGGGGGCATAGGGATCGCGCCAGCCTGGATGAGACGTACGATGGCTGCCAGCTGCTCGGGTGGAATACCAGCCAACGCGCTCATGTCTATGGCCCCAGGAGCTGCTTGAGGAGTCGCGGACGGCGCGCCATTGACGGAGGTCTGCATGGTGGGCATAGTTTGCTGTTGCGGCTGCGCGCTCGCATGCTGCTGAGCACCAGCGCCGAATAGGAAAGGGTTATGCTGTGACATTGTATATGTCTGTGTAGTCAGGAACAAGGAGAGCTGATGACGAACGCGAAATCAGTGTGTGGGCCTATGTTCATCGTCACAAGATGCCTCGAGGTGTTGAGTGTGGTCAGATGCTGATGCGCCAGGGTCATATGCACTCAGCACACAGCAGGCCTGGCGTGTACGAAGAGATCGATGTCCAAGGAGGTTGCGTGGCGTCAAGTGGGTGAAGGTGGAAGTTTCTCGTTGGCGGCTGTCGTAGATGAGCCGGAGCAACAATGAATGGAGCTCGTGAACCTTGAGAATCACAAGATGCGCGTCCACTGGCGCCCGAAATGCAGCAACGATTTCTCGTGCGATGTGCAGTGAGTTGTGAGAAAGAGAGCGTCGTCAGTTCACCAAAGTTTAAGCGCGGAAGTCGGACAAGACGCAAGGATCGCAAGAATCAAGCCGACGGGATCTTCCGATTTCCGCGGCTCCAGCGCTACTACCAAAACAGAAAGACGTAAACAGTGGGAAGGTGCGTTGCGTGAACCATACTCTCAATCGTCGCTTCTCCACGACCAAGTACCTGCTGTACATACATAGTCACGGCGTCCACGGATCACGACTTCCCTACTCTAATTCGCTTTTGACACGACTTCAATTTGTATGGAGCAATGGTCACCGCCTGAATGCGCGTTTGGGCAGGAGACGCGCTTGAGATTGAGACCACAGCACGAGACACGCCTGCAGTATGAGCCAGCCGGCACAAAGTGGCCCCCGATGGCGCAACAGTCCATTCGGTGGCCGCGATGCCGATACACCGTCGCCAGGTCCTCCGCCAGGACATGCGAGATCCAAGTCGAGCATAATGCAGGCCGGCCTGACATCGCCCATATCGCCCACCGCCAATGGACACGCGCGCAACCAGTCGCTGACAGACTTCAAACTCTCCGGCATCAGCAGGTCTGACTCGCGACGACTACGAGCAGGCTCTGTGCGGAACTCGACGCCGGCAGGGACATTCGCTCCGCCATTCATCAAGAATGAGGATGTGGACGGCGCGGCGAGCGTACGCGCGGCGGAGGGCGAGAACGACTTCTCCGGGAAGAGATATGTGTGGCTGAGGGATCCAGAGACAGCATTTGTGAGAGGAGAAGTCTTGGAAGAGCTGCCAGATGGCATGTTGAAAGTGCTGTGCGATACTGGTGGCCAGCGCGAGGTGCCGGCAGACAGTGTAGACAAGGTCAATCCAGCCAAATTCGACAAGGCTGATGACATGGCCGAGCTCACCCATCTCAACGAGGCCAGTGTGGCGCACAATCTGCACCAGCGATACCAGGCCGATCTGATTTACACATACTCTGGTCTGTTCTTGGTCACAGTCAATCCATATACGCCTCTGCCGATTTACGGAAGGGATTATATCAATATGTACAAGGGCCGGAGTCGAGAAGACACGAGACCGCATATCTTCGCCATGGCCGATGAAGCTTTCCGTAACCTGGTAGACGAGGGCACCAATCAGTCCATTCTGGTCACTGGAGAGTCTGGTGCTGGTAAAACTGAGAACACAAAGAAGGTCATCCAGTATTTGGCAGCTGTTGCGACTGCAGACACTCCACGCGCCAAATCTGGAGGCAGACAACTATCAAACCTGTCAGAACAAATACTGCGAGCCAACCCTATCTTGGAGTCTTTCGGCAATGCTCAGACCGTGCGGAATAACAACTCGTCTCGTTTTGGAAAGTTCATCAGAATCATGTTTGGCCGTGGAGGTCAGATTGCAGGTGCATACATCGACTGGTATCTTCTGGAGAAGAGCAGAGTGGTACATTTGAACTCGCACGAACGCAACTACCATATATTCTATCAGCTTCTACGAGGCGCGGGTCCATCGATGCGCCGTGAGTTCTTCCTCGACGACATGGAGGTGGAAGACTTCGAGTATACAAAGCACGGCAACGACATCATCTCTGGAGTCTCCGATTCGGACGAATGGAACTCCTTGCTAGAAGCATTCCATATAATGAACTTCTCGGACAAGGAGCAGAAGGACGTCCTGCAGACGATCGCGGCAGTCTTGCATCTTGGAAACATTCATGTGATGAAGGAGAGCTTGCGAGCGGATCAGGCTGCGTTATCTCCTGATTCCGAACAATCGGTGAAGCGAGCCTGCAAGCTTTTGGGTATCAGCCATGAGCCGTTCATCAAGGCTTTGCTGCATCCTCGGGTGCGAGCCGGCCACGAATGGGTTGAGAAGGTGCAGACTCCTGAGCAGGTCCGCCTCGCTATTGATGCTCTGGCAAAGGGTATCTACGAGCGCGGCTTTGGAAACCTCGTCGATCGTATCAACCGGCAACTGGATCGCACCTCTTCTGGAGCATACGCCGATGACACATCCTACATCGGTGTTCTTGATATCGCGGGTTTCGAGATCTTTGAAGACAACAGCTTTGAACAGCTTTGCATAAACTACACGAACGAGAAGCTGCAGCAATTCTTCAACCACCACATGTTTGTGCTCGAGCAGGAGGAGTACGCTCGCGAACAGATCGAATGGAAGTTCATCGATTTCGGAAAGGACTTGCAACCGACTATTGATCTCATCGAGCTCACCAATCCCATCGGTATCTTCTCGTGCCTGGACGAAGACTCAGTCATGCCGAAAGCCACTGATAAAAGTTTCACGGAGAAGCTTCACTCGCTCTGGGACCGCAAGACGCCGAAGTACAAGCGTTCGCTGCTCAACCAAGGTTTCATGCTCACCCATTACGCGGCGGAAGTGGAATACTCAACAGAAGGCTGGCTTGAGAAGAACAAGGATCCTTTGAATGACAACGTCACGAGACTGCTAGCCCAATCAACCAACCATCACACCGCCAATCTCTTCGCCGATTGTGGAGAGGTCGATGATAGCGATGGCGCTGCACGCAGTCGAGTCAAGAGGGGTCTCTTCCGCACCGTGGCCCAGAGGCACAAAGAGCAGCTCTCCACGCTGATGAACCAACTGCATTCAACACACCCGCACTTTGTTCGCTGCATTTTGCCCAATCACAAGAAAAGGCCGAAGATGTTCAGCGCTCCCTTAGTGTTGGACCAGCTTCGTTGCAATGGTGTGCTGGAGGGTATCCGCATCGCGAGAACAGGCTTTCCCAATCGCCTTCCGTTCGCGGAATTTCGGGCTCGATATGAAGTTCTTTGCTCCAACATGCCCAGAGGCTACATTGAAGGTCAGGCGTATTGCAAGCTCATGCTCGAGAAGCTCAACCTGGATCGCAGTTGGTATCGAGTCGGTCTTACCAAGGTCTTTTTCCGTGCTGGTGTGCTCGCTGAGCTAGAAGAGAAGCGCGATGCTCTAATCCGTGATATTGTGGTTCGCTTCCAAGCTGTAGCGCGAATGCACATCCAGAGGCGCCTGTTCAAGAAGCAGCAGTATCGAGCCGAGGCCTCGCGCATCATTCAACGCGACTTCCAAGTCTACCTTCAGCTGCAGCAGAACCCTTGGTGGCAGCTTTTCGTTCGCATGAGACCTTTGCTCGGTGCCACGAGGCAGTCAAATGAAGTCAAGAAGCGCGAAGAAGAGATCAAGCAGCTCCAAGAGAAGATGATGCAGGAGGAAGCTCAGCGCGCCAGGGTTGAGGACGATCGAAGACGTGCGGAAGCAGAGATCCAGAAGGTTCAGAAAACGTTAGAGAGCGAACGAGCCTTGGCTCTAGACAAAGAAGAGATCTTCCGCAGATTGCAGGACCGGGAAGTTGAGCTCACCGAGAAGCTTCAGGGCGCGCTTGAAGATCAAGAAGGGCTCGAGGAGCAAATGGATGAACTTCTTGCCGCACGACAAGCGGCTGAACAACAAGCCGATGAACGACATAGCCAGCTTGAACAAGCAAGTCAGATCATTGCGAAACTTGAAGCTGAAAAGGTGGACCTCGTCGATCGAATTGCCGAACTTGATAACCATCTCGAGGAGGTCGAGAAGACAAAGTCAATGCGAAGCGAGCAAGAAGAGGCACTTCAGCAAGACATTCGAATGTTGCAAAGTCAACTGAGCCTCAAGGAGCGCAAGCTGCAGGACCTGGAGGCGAAGCTGCTCAAGACTGATCAAGATCTTGACATGAAGCTGGCCACTGCGAACAAGGACTTGCAAGGTCTCAAGAAGGAAGTCCGCGATCTGCTTGACGAGAATAGATCAATTCGACAACAAATGTCAGACTTGTCGTCTACTTCTACCAGCTTCGAGGATCTTATCAAACGCAAGGACAGCGAGCTGTCAATACTGAAGACGGATCTGAAGAAGTATCAGGACGATCGCAAGCGATTTGAGGACGAGAAACATAGTCTTACGACGAGGCATGACACCATCCAGTCTCGCCTGCGAGATGTCCAAGCTGAGATGGAGGTGATGCGAACCCAACACGCCCAACTGGAACGAGAGGCAGCCGATGCCAAGCGAGCGCTAGAAGAGCAGACATCTGCCAACGAGCAGGTCGAAATGCTGGAAGCTCAACTACACGACATCAAGGGTGAGCTGTATCAAGCGCAGAGCGATCTTAGTCGCGAGCAGCAATCCCGAGACGACGTCAAACGCATTGCTGCGGCAGAGTTTGAAGGGTTGAAGCGTGATTATGACTCCTTGAACGATTCGAAGGTCACGATTGAGAAGGAGATGTACGTCCAGTCCGATCTGACCAGGCGTGCGACTGCAGCTCGTGAAACAGCAGAGCAGGAACGGAAGGAGTACCAGTCTGAGCTCCAAGGCTTGCGCAAGAAGTTCATCGAGCTTCAAGAGGCTAAAATCGAATGCGAGGCTGCTGTGGAGCGCAAAGTAACGCAGCAAGCAAATGAGCGTCATGCTGTTGTGCGCAAGGAGCTTGAGGCTCGCAACAAAGAGAACGAGGAGCTGGGATCTGAACGCAGCAGACTTGCCGGCGAGGTCCAGCGCCTTAAGCGATTCATATCGGACTCGGAAAACTTCAAGCTTCATCACGACCAAGAGAAGCAGCGTCTGGAGCGCGAACTGGTGACGATCAAGGGACGCCTCAACGCTTCCGAAAACGACAATCGCGCTTTGATGAACAAGGTCCAGCAGAAGAACTTGGACATCGCTCGCTCGAATAGCAAGGTCAGCGACACACAGCGCGGCCGCATCGCTCAACTGCAGACGGAAAAGTCGATGACTGATGAGGAAGCAAAGAAACTGCAACGGCAGCTGAACGATGCACAGCTTACAATCACTTCTTTGGAGAAGCAGAAGGAGAAGCTCGCCCTCAGCCTCGAAGATACGAACCACGAAGTCGACCGTGAGCACAGGACGACTAGAAACGCTGAGCAGCAAAGCTCAGCGCTCGGACTGCAGCTGGCGGAGGCCAACAGAAAGCTCGAGACCGAGCGAACGATGCGCTCACAGGCACAACAAAACAGCAAGACCTTGCAGAATTCACTCGATGGCGCCCACAAGGAGCTCAGTGAGGCTCATGGGCACTTGAGACTTCTCCAGAAGATCTTCGATCCTGAGAATGGCAGGCTGCCCTCTAACATGGATGGTGCCAAGCCAGATCTCAAGCAGACCATCGACCTGGCACAGAAGTTGGAAGCATCTGAGCATGCACTTCGGCTCGCCACTGATCGCTTCTCTCGAGCCGAATCTCAGTTGGAACAGCTTCGCGCGCAGCACCAGGAAGACTTGCAGGAGAATGACAGCCGGCATCAGAACTCCAAACGGGCATTTCTCGAAGAAATGAACTCGAGCCAGGTCAACGCCCGGTCTTCGCCAAGTGCTATTCGCCGCGAGTGGGACAATCGTCGTACATTCTCACCATCACAGCAGAACAACAGCACGCCGCAAAACAGGCACATGAGCAAGGAAAGCCATGATTCTGCTCGCTCGGACCGTACTACGGATACGCTGACGTACAACAATCGCATGGACCTAGCTGCTGAGTTGGAGCTTTTGCAGAATCAGCTTCAAATGTCTGAAATGCAAAATCGACACCTGCAAGCGCAAATTGATCGCAATCCAAGCAAGGCTTCCTGGCAAGAGGAGAGTCCGTCTCTTCGCCGTGTACAAAAGTTGGAACGCGAAAACTTCCGTCTGCACGACATGCTTGACGACTCTGCGAAGAAGGTTTCCTCCCTCGAACAGAGCATCCGCGCTGGTCAGCTTTCCTTGAAGGAAGTCCAGACCAAGAGCCACGAGGAACTGTACGACCTCATCAACTCTCAGGAGCAGTCTCGACGCTCTCTGCTGACGTCTCACAATGCAGCCATCGCTGAGCTGGCGGATGCGAAGACAGCTTTTGACGAGATCAAGCAGCACAAGGCCTCCGTCGAGGTCGAGCTCAGAGATGCCAGATCGGAGTTGACAGATATTCAGTATGAGCGCGAGCAGGAGGCTGCCAATCACTCGCAGCTACTGCAGGAGTTTTCAGATCTTCAAATCCGACTCGACGCGGAGGCATCGAGAAGCGAAGATCTCACCTCGAGCATGAATCTTTACAAGGCGCGGGCTGATGAGTACTTCGAGAAGCTCGAACAAGCAGAAATTGCCGTCTTGAAGGCATCCCGAGCCGAACAATTTGCAAAGTCCCAGGCCAAGGAGATTGAAGACACGTGTGCAACGATCATGTCTGAGCGCAAGCAGATGGACGCGTTGGTCGAAGACCTCCAGCGACAAGTACAGCAGTACGAGGAGAGAATCGAAGATGTCTCTACGGACCTCGACAGTGCGCTACAATCCAAAAAGCGACTGCAGAATGAGCTCGAAGACTATCGTTCTCAGCGCGCCATCGACATCGAAGACAAAGAGTCGTCGGTGGAGCAGACCCGCAAGAAGTATCAGACTGAGCTGGCATCTCTTACAAATGAGCTCGAAGTCGAGCGTGAGAATGTCATCCACGCCCGAGGCGAGAACGGTCGTCTCCGGGACGAGCTGGAAGAGCTGCGAAGCAAGTGGGACGATGAGGTTCTCAACAGCTCCAGTTGGGCAAAGGAGAAGTCTCGACTGGAGATCGCACTGCAAGGACTTTCAGACTCACGCGACGAGGCTGTGAATGCTCACAACGACGCACAGAGCAAAGTTGTCGAGCTCCTCGGTCAAGTTCGTGGTCTCCGCACCAATGTGGATGACATCGCCGCCGAGCGCGACATGCTCGCAAAAGAGAAGAAGGGCCTTGAAGCACGACTCATTGAAGCTGCTTCACGCTTGGAAGATCTTAGTAGCGAAGGATCTCCTTCGAAGCGATCATTGGCCTCCTCCGACAAGGAGGTGCTTGAGCTCAAGGCAAGGCTTGCTCAGCAGGAGGACATCGCCGCTGCTGCCGTCGGGAAGATGCGCCGCGCTGAGGCTCTTGCCCAGGAGGTGTCGAAGGACATCGCAAGTGAGCGTGACAGTAGCGTGCAGCTCCATCGGGAGAAGGCGGCGCTCGACAAGGCCGTAAAAGATCTCCAGCTCAGATGCATCGAGCTTGAGACCAAAGGGTATTCGAGCGGTAGCAAGGATGTTCGCTACCTGCACGGCAGGATTCAAGAGGTAAGATCTTTCCATTGTGCGTGCATACTACTTCTTACTGACATCATTCTAGCTTGAGACTCAACTCGAAGACCTGGAGAAGACCCGCACGACCGAAGCCCGCAGCGTTCGCAACGTCGACCGTACAGTCAAGGACCTTCAGTCGCAAATCGAGCGCCGCGACAAATCGATGCAGATGCTCCAAGACGACCTCTCCAAATCTCGGGACAAAGTCGAGCGTCTGCTCCAAACGATTGACGAACTCCAACAATCGGACTCCACAGCCCAACTCGCCGGCAAGCGCGCCGAACGTGAGCTGCGCGAAGAGCGAGAAAAGAATCTCCGTCTGGAGCGCGAACTCGAACGCATGGGCGCTGTCTCCCGCGCCGACCGCGAAAGCGTCCGTCGTTCCGGCACACTCGCAGCTCTCAGCGACGCCGGTTATGACAGCCACAGTCGAAGAGGTAGCAGTGTCGCACCTCCCGGGAGTACGAATGGCGATGTGAAAATTGAAGTTCCGCAGAGGAAGAGTTCTCTTATCAAGGGTTTTTTGTAGATGAAACTGGCGCTAATCAAGGCGTTGAACATAGAGGGTCGATTCGTGTGAGGGTCACATTGAAGAGTGAGGCTTTTCTTTGATCATCAAATTTGATGGTGGAAGGGCTGCGACGATGGATGTTGGGACACATGCACGCGAGATACCCTTTTGGTTCATGTTGTTGATGTCCCTCATCGTCGCGCTCTTGTAGGGTCTGCTTTCTTGGGTCTGTTTTTGGGAGGAACGCTTCTCGACTTTAGCACGTTATATCATGATGGGACTGAAGGTGGTTGCATGAACATGTGAGGAGATGAGCAGAGGATGTGGGATGAGTGTACATCTATCTAGTACTAGTGCATAATTTATTTCAACTGTCTCGTAATTTACTCACAGATGATCCTGTCTCCAGAAACAAACACGCCGAGCAAGTTTCTGCTTTCTTGGATGAGTAAGTGTGTTCGCATGCCTTACCAAATGCGACAATGCCTCCCTCTGTAATGCCGCCATCAAGGTCAAAGCTTTAGTGAGATTTTCGAACTCCGTGCTAACGTTATTAGAAAGCGAATGCGCAAGATGTGATTAGGTTGAAGGATTGCTTTCATCACATCCAGTCGGAGTTCGATCCTCACCGCAAGGCTGGAAATGGACATTTTGGCCCGCTGTGAGGAAGTCAAAGGAGCCGTTTTTAGACAAACGCTCTCAGCGGTGAACGTTGAACTCCGTAAGAATCTGTCATCATTTCCTGCGTTAGGCTACATGTAATTCAACTCTCTCTTAACTCTACTTCGACTTCACCTCTTCTCTCTGCCTGTCTCTCTCTCTCTCTCTCTCCCATCTTCCACGACCTGCCTCTTCCTCCCCATCCTTACTCATCTTACTACCCGCTACTCGCCGGATTAACCATACAATAATCAATATTATGCACACTCGTATCCGGCGCTCCCGCCCAAGTCGGAAACGGAACAGCCTTCCCGCTCCCGCCGAATACAGCAAAAGTGAATACGAAGACTAGAACTTGTGTACCTCCATCCATGGCTGCGGAAACGAGATAATTCCACTTGACGAAGAATTGGGGATGGTATTTTCGGAGCCAAAATTGGGAGATGAAGGCGATAATGAAGAAGGAGAGAAGGGAGGAGTTGATGCCGACGAAGAGGTTGCCTGTAAAACACAAGAGTCAATTTGATTTCTTTGACATGAGGTGGCTTCTCATTCCATGAACTTACCACAGTACCATAGGATGATGGAGGTGTTGATGTAGCTGAAGACGCGCCAGCCGGTGAAGCGGTGGGCGATGTACAATGGAAGAGGAGCGAGGAAGCCGACGAGGAAGGCTAGCGTGACCCACTCGTATCGCTTTCCGACCGAGTAGAGGTGGTGGGCCATGGAGAAAGTGATGGCGAGGGAGTTGAATTGTTGGATGTTTTGGCCGGACCAGATGTTGCTTCCCTGGATAGACTGGAGAATGTGGCCTTGGGCTTTGACGATGGTGTTCATCATTGTCCAGTTGAAGAGGGCGCCGATGATGCAACCCGCGACTTGGACGATAAAAGTGCAACGAGGTGGCAAATGGGCGTATTGGGCCAGCTTCATGTCTTTGCCGAGCAGTTGGGCTTGTTGAAGGGAGTTGTAGGTGTAGCACGTAAAGTAGAAGTTGGCGAGCGGACGACCAGGGAAGAGATATCCTGCTAGCATTTGGCAGATGGGCTGCGTGTTGAATTGGAAACCTGTCAAGCCCATTTGCGCGCCAAGGAAGAGAGTGAAGACGGTGGTGATCAACGCGGCGACAATGAAGCCCCACCAAGGAAGGGTAGACTTCATCGAGTACAGACACCCGAGACCGACGGCGAACGACAAGATGAAGACGGTGCCCCACCACCATTGCGGGCACTCCTGATACTTATTCCGGAGCATGAGCTTGTAGTGAGGGTCAAGGTCGGGGTCGTCCTCCTTTCGCGCGAGACGCTCATCGGGAGTCTCTTGATTCTTCCAGAACAACCACGTCTCCTTACGGAGCAGCTTCCTAAGGTTAGACGGAGATGCGAACGACCAGCCCGCCTTCACGTCGTCGTAGTTCCAAATCGCCATATGAACCAGAGCCGCCGTCAGTCCCATGTTCGAGGTGATCAGGTACACGATGTACGTTCCCGTCAGGTATGGGAGCGACTCTTGCTCGAGCTTGCTCTCATCAATCATGAATCGGGAGTCTAGGACCAAAGACTGGTTGTACTGAGAATAGTACGTCGAGTTGGAATCGGTACCATTGAACAAGAGCTGCGACAGGAAAGGAAAGCTTTGCGACTTCCAGATGTCGCCGTAGTACACAGCCATGAACAAGATGTAGCACCCGATGATTCCAATGCCCTGGTTCACGGTTGTCTGGAGAGGGTACCACAACGGGCTCCAGAGACCAGCGATATAGTTCCAATCCAGGCACAGACTGAGGAAACCGAGACCTTCGTTACCGGACGCGCCTCCGAAAAGGTTGGTGAAGACAAGGTTGTGCTGGTCCGCCAAGCAGAAGATGGAGATACCAGTCAAAACGGTGAACATATACTCTGGGAAGGCTTCCCAGACGAACAGCGCAATGAAGACGATGTAGAAGACCCTCAGCCTACGCTTCGTCTCCTTCTTGTCGCGGTGCAGTGTTTCCAGGAGAGTCGCGACTGGAAGATTGATAGGCCAGATCATTCTCGTCGGGTAGACCAACACATCTCGCAGCATACCAGCGATGCCAAATCCGATGAGTTGCGATGACATGGTGACGAAGACACCAGCTGCAACACTCGGATAGCCGCCGTAGAACAACTCTTGCGCGGCCAAAGCCTCCGTCGATGCTGCGGCTTGAGAGGCAGCAGACGCCATGATGGTGATCGCGGCATGTTCCTTTTGGTTGAAGGGACCCGGGTTGAGGTACTTCAAGAAGCCCTTTCTTGGAATTGCGTAAGCCATGAACTCGCCTAAGACATAGGCAATGACAGTCAAGAAGACAACGGAGACGTAGATGGTCTGCGGCTTGAAGTAGAAGATCTCCTGCAGAACAGCACCGAAGATGGAGAGACCGATACCTGCGCTACGTGTCAGTAAGAGGTCATAGAACGACTTGGTCACTCATACCTAAGAAGACCAGCCTGAAGGTGTAAGGGCTCAAATTCGGGTCGTCATCCACATGAATGACCTTCGTGACAAGATCCTTGGCCGTTTCGACTGGGGCAGTGACTTTGGCGAAGCCATCTCCAGCATCTTCGTACTGTGGTGGAGGGGATGCTTCGCCCGCATCTTGGACGTCGATGTAAGTACCGTCTTTGACATCGACACCCCGTAGCTCGTAGGTCTTTGACCCGGACGCTACAGGGTCACTGAAGTTGGAGATGCTCCCATGATGATCCGTATCATGCCTTTTGAAACCCGGCCTGGTCGCCATGATTGAAGATGCCGCTCGATAGGCCACCGACGAGGACAATTGCGCCGACGAAGCTGAGGGAGGGGATAGCTTCGATACCGAAGGTGCGGGCAGTGGGTAGGTCGTCAGGCGCGCATTAATACCAAGCTGATTGACACTCAGCTAGACGACCAGCTATTTCGGCCATGCCGCAATTCTGCAGCAATGAGGGCAAGCGCTAGCGCTACATCGCGCCAGTCGGTTGCACGCCATGTCGGAGTGCTCGTGTGCCCACACCTCTGGGAAATGCTCCTTGGCTGGAAGAGGAAGGTAGCATTCTTCAGACGGCGGAAGAACGGCTTGATATCAGTTGCTTTTGAATCCTTTCGCTTCTCTTGACTCTGCGAGAAGCACAAAGCCACTACTGATAGAGGGGTTTAGAGCGCCGACAGCTGTTCGCCGTTCGATTCGCGTGGCTTTCTAGCACACGCAATGCCCATGTTGTATGAACGGCGGCGGCGGCGGCCCAGATCTCAGACTAGTGACTAGTCCGAGTTGTGGGAGCTTGTGTCCATGCTTGAATTTGCTTGGTCTTGCTTGTCTCTGCTCGACCAAGCCCGTGGCGGCTTCTGCGTAAGGCTACCATGCCCGGTCCTGGTTGGTCTTATCGAGGTGGCGGCATTCACTGGCTGCAGCGATACAGTAGAGGTACACACACGAGCCTCTCTTCAGCACCTGGCCGCTCCCGGAATGCAGGCAGGCCAGAGAAGAGGTTGTGAGGCGGCGTGGCGTGGCGTCGCAGGTCGAGAACCAACCGAGCCAATGCATGCTACGATCCATGGCGACCTAATTTTCAAGCCGCCTTGTTGCGATAAGAGGTGCCGTGTTCAAGCGAATTCGATTCGTTCTTGGTCGAAGCAGCGCTCATCAAAAGCGGACGTGAGTGAAATGCAGGTTGATGTCCGATTGGTGGGGTTGAATCCTGAGGCAAATTTGACGTGCCTGGCTTGGCAAGCCGTTCCGAAGCAAACCACCCGAGAAGATGTTCCGAAACCAACCAACTCCTCCTCCTCCTCCTCCTCCTCCTCCTCCTCTACCAGCGACTTTCGCAGAAGATCTTTCCCCTCCCGCCCCTCCTTTCGGATCATCCGTCTGGCTTTCAATTGATCCCATCAACGTGACATTCGGCGGCCAGCGATGGTTCGCCATCTCGCGCTCGGTGGTTGCTTGGGACTGCTCCTACAATGCGCTCACCACTGCCGAGAGGGAGAGGATGCGACATGCCTGCAACTCCATATCGCAGAATCTGGGGTGCATCGGACGTAACGAGTCTTCGGCTTCGCGGGAACTGCGCGATCGAACAACAAACTTGCCCGACAGTCGTGTCGCAGGAAACATCTTGTCGGGATGAACGCCGACCGACGGTATCGCAGACACGTCACGACCGCCTTGACTCTTGAGCTGTCTGCCGATGCCATATGAACGACAGCAGGCAATTTCCGAAGCCACGATCCTCGATCACGTTCGAGACTGAATCAGTCGGCCGGCCTGAAACATGAACAGCCGGGGAAACGCATGCTTCTCATCAAGGCCAAATTACATCGCCCGTGCGCTCATATCCAGCAGTAGCCACGAAAAGACCTCGCAATGGCTCCGCTTCCAAGCAAGCAGCGCCACTTTCAGATGAGATCTTGCCTCACTGCGGCGCGCTCAACTTGTCGAAGACCCCGGACGGCCCGAGACTGTAGTCCATTTTCCTCCGTGACAGGCTGCACCCGGCATCTGGGTGTAACAGCTAGTATGAGGCTGCGCAGCGAACAAACAAAGTGTCTCGATCCGTCAGTCCCAAACCTTGCTATCTCCTCCGTTATTTCGTCACAACGCACTGGGCGAGATCGCGGGCGGCGGAATCTTGGAGCCTGTCGTGCGATCAAAAGGTAGTGGACTCTGATCATCGATACGACATGTTGAGCCTCGACAGTACACATGCTAATAAAGCTATTGCTAGGTTCAAGTCTCCTCTTGAAGCCGCATTGGTACCCAACTGGTTTTGCGCTCGCACTCCCTACGCTGCGTGCCATTTCAATCTCAACCACCTCGCTCTGCAGGGCAGCGCTGCACTGGCGTTTCCCCAATCCTTGAACCGACATCCGTGGCTTCTCTTCCGACTGTAGTTTGCTGTTCTCGAGGCACAGTGATAGCGGTTCGGCACCGCATCGCATGATCGCCCCGTGGAGGTTGAACCCGCAAACCTTGCCGATATATTGGAACTGACAGGCCTTATACCAGGACATCGTTGGTATGACAAAATCGAGTCGCAGTCCGGTAGACCGAGCAAACAGGCTCTGTCTGGTCAGAAAATCATCGCAAATAATTGCCAGCCTACCAGCCGTGAGCTGATGTCAGCATCACCTTCACGATAGACACGCCAGGATGCGATTGCATTCTACAGGCGCATGGTTACTGTCTGATCTGACCAAAAGCCAAAACTGCTTTCGTCCTCCGTGTAGGTGGTCTTCTCGTTTCTCCTCACTTTCTACCCTGTGCATTACTCATGTTGTTCGACCTCACCAATGAATGGGAATAGGAAGCAGGACCCTCCTCCGTACTTCCCTCCACCGCCTAACTCGTCGACTCCGGAACAGCGACCCAAAGATATGAATGCAGGTCTTCCACACGGTGCCTACCGGCCGATCTACACGAACGCGTATCAGAATTCCTATCCGCTTGACCCGCCTCCCATAAAAGACAAAGAAGGCAGCAACAGCACCAATAACGGCAGCCACCACAGCTACAGACCAAGCGGCCACCACCCTCGAAGAGACGAAGACTTCGAGGAAGACGATCGGCTGGCCCGATCGATGGACCCACATGCCAGGATGCAATCGGAACGATACACGAAGACAAGATCAGGCCGACGACGCTCTCCTCGATCTGAAGATTCCTACCACTCGCGACGATCTGGTCGGAGTCGCAGCCGTCGGCAACGAGGGTCGGATCGTGGCGATGACAAGCAGAGTCAACAAGATCAACAAGGACAGCAGCAGAGTCAGGAACAGAAAGGAGAAGAAGAAAAGAAGAATAAATCAATCACAGATTACATTACGCCGTTCAGCCTTGGAGTCCTACTGGGAACATTCGATCTCATCGGTGGATGTCTTTCATTGTACATGACTAACAAACGATTCGGCAAAAAAGCCGTCGCGGCAGGTGGAGGCGGTGAGCCCGAAGATGCTGGTGGAGGTGGCGGCGGAGGTGGAAATCAACAACAACAGCAACAACCAAATCAACAAAAAGGCGACAGCAGTGGCAGTGGATCAACTCGAAGCTCTCGCTCGCGACGATCAAGAAGTAGTCGGCGAAGAGACGATCGATATCGACGAGATGACTATTCCGACGATGAATCGGAAGCTACTTACGATAGCAGGGATGATTATCGTCGAGCGAGAGACTATCACAAAATGATGCCACAAAGATTGGATTACGATGATCGCGGAAGGCCTCTGGGAGTGAGAGGAGCGGGCGGGAGACAAGCGTATCGTGCAGGGAGCCGGCGCTGACAGTAAGATCTCGCGCAACATGTCGTTTGGCTTGCGCTGTTATACTGGAACAACATGCTTCGTCTCAGGTGCGTCTTGCTATTCCGGGGAGAAGTTACTGTGAGGCGAAACACACGCTGACAACCAATCTGTTTCAGGATCTGACAAAAAACCAGTCGGGAGTTCATTATCGAGTCGCATGTTCGTCGCAAGCATCGAGGAATCGGGCGGCGTTCAGACAGGAAAGCGAGAAAAACAAAACGAGTTCACACAAAATACCCGGCAAATTTTTTCAATGGCGTATAAACGAAGGGTCCTTCCTACACGCGCAGCGAGAAGGGGTACAACGGGCGGGTTTTGGGAGTATCGCATAGACTGTACAATATTTTACACCGGGCATAGAGCAGGACACTATCTATTCAACTACTTGCACATAGATTTTGCTTTCGAGACATGCCATGACCCTCACCACTTTCAATCCCATTCCCCCTTGATCGCGCGAGCTAAATACGATGCAAAACGCAGCTGAGATTCGCTTTCTTCTTTCTTCTTCGTTGCTCAACAACATTCACTCACTCAAATACGCCAAGACAGACCCGGCTGATAGAACTGTTCGGTCTCCTTGCTTTTCATCTCCATTCGCTCAAAAACCGACAGAACTTTCTTGCTGGGATACACGAGGCAGTACCACCATTCTCGTACCCTGCATTCCCTCATACAGCTGGAATACTATACTACCAGCCAAGAGACCCCCCCAAACCAAAAAAAAAGAAGCTAACCTCATCCAGTGCCCACAAAGTGGTTTGACAGCCAGCACATGCAGGCCCGATCGACGTCTAGTAGAGAGGAGGGGTCTGTCTACAAGAGTAGTAGTAGTAGTAGTAGTCTTCTTCTATGCGGAGAAGACAAGATTGATGGAGAGTGAGTGAGTGAGTGTTACTCACTTAGTGTATGTATGTATGTATCTTACATCGAGTCTCTCCTCTATGAAATCGGCGAGATGGAAGAAGCTGACAAGAGTAGAATAGCCTTTACGAAAGGATCCATATCTTCCTTCATTCTCTCAGATCGACGTTGTTTTCCATACGTTATATTATAATGGGGATCCAGCAAACCACTTCTCTTCTCCGGCCAAAGAGGTTTAATATCCCTGTGTTGACTTCCCAAATCTGAAAGAAAAAAGAACGCCAACCCTAGTCCGAGACCACCTCGATTTCGTTCGTAGAGGAAGAAGAAGAAAGAAAAAGGGCCGACGAGAGATGATGCAAGAACTAATTAGCCCCTTTGTATTGATATGGTATGCCTCGATCTGCTATCCCTTCTTTTTCCCTTTTCCTGTTGCAGAACGCTATCAATCAAATTCAATGATGCCGAACCGCCACCGCTCCTCTCCAAGTCGTAGCTTTGTCACAGGCTATGGCTATGGCTGCGGCAAGCTTTGGGTTATGAGACTATCTGAGTCCCTTTGCAGTGCCCTCCACGGGTGAGTGGGTAGCATTCTTCTCAAGATTATCTCCTCTTCCTCATCACTGCATCTTCACCATGCTGCGCGTATCCTATTTTCCAGGCTTGGCTCTCGCATTCCTCGTTCGCCGCGCCGGAGGTCCTGCCGGTGATGAGGTGGATGGTAAGGGGTCCAGCGACGCCAGTTCCCGGCTCTTTGGCTTCTTCTGAACAGGCTTCTCAGGTAGCGCATCCGCAGAAAATGCTTTCCGCTTCTTGTTAGTCTGCTTGCTCACGACCGGAGCGTCGTCCTCTTCTGCGGCAGCGTCGTCTTCTTGTGTCGCGCCACCAATGGTGCTATTCGCATGCGCAGTAGCGGCATTTACGGCCTGTACATTATCTGATACGGGTGTGTTTGCCGATGCAGCGGGGTTCTCGCTGGTGAGAGTCTCCGTACCGTTTATAGCTTCTTCCCGCGAATGCTGCGAAGCAAACACATCAAAGGTGACCTTCGACTTCTTTGCTGGCTGGCTCTCCACCTCCATCTCGGACGCGTTCCTCTTCTTCTTGTTCGACGTGGTTGGCGATCCAGAATGAAGCGCCATTTGGGTGGTCTTGCGCCCATTCTTATGAGTCTCCAAGCCATTGATGGCACTATCAGGCGGCGACTGCTGTGTTCTTTGTTTCGGAGCAGCAGGGTGTCTCGAATGGTCTTGTTGCTCCGTTGTCCCGACACTTGAGGCATCGTCATCTTCGCCATTGTCCTCAAGTGAGACACCTTGTCCTGAAAGCCAGCCGGACAAAGCCTCGTTCCCTGTGTCTGATGTGACTTTGCCGAGGAGGCTATTGGCGAGCATGCCTGTTGCGTCGTCGCTGTCGCCTTCACCAGAGAGCATTTTGTTGAGAGTCTCCATGAATGCGCCCTCGTCCATACCCTCAAGGCCTGCGTCTCCCAGTTTCTGTCGCAAGATTGTCTTCAGCATTTCCGGGTCAAGTGCCATTCCTTCGCCTTCTCCACCCTCATCTGCCCCATCGTCATCTTCCCAATCACCCTCTTCATCCTCTTCGCCCTCCTCGTCAGCGTGAGCATCGCGAGAGGCTATCTTCTCTGGAGTATCCGTCTCCTGCGCTTCGGCAGCCTTCTTCATCTCAGCGGGCATCTTCTTAGTCGCTACCACGCCGTCCACCCAAGCAAATCGTTTTCTCCAGTCAGGTAGCAAAGCATATGATACGCGCTGTTTCAGTAAAGGGGCATCCTGTTTGAACAATCGAAATCTCTCTTCTCTGCTGCGGAAAAGTAAAGGCTCTGCATCCCGGTTGTATGGGGCCTCCTTCGATATCCTCTGCCTCTTACTGTGTGCTCCGTCGCTCTTTCCGCGCTTTCTCTTCTGGCCGGCTTCGTCCTGTGCGTGTGAACCATACTCCCAGTATGCGTCGTCGGCGTACTCTAAATCGTCCCAGTATCCGAACAAGTCGAACTCGTAGTCTTGCATAGCAATCTCGTAGTTGGTCCCAGAATAGCCAGGCTCTGGCACCTGACCCTCGGCAAGCTCATCCTATTCAACCATGTCATTAGCATGCACTCGAGTGTTTCCTGTCTACCTCCCAAAGGTATGGGCACTAAGTGCGGATGCCCAGCGCATGGTCCATCCGCAGCACGCATGAACCCGTCGCGCGTGGCAGGGAGTCACATACCGCCAAATCGAACTCATCCTCAACATATAACCAGCCATCATCCATCATATCGAGATAGTCTCCGTCGAATTCATACTCTTCGGCCATGGTGAAGGCAAAGCAGGAGCTTGGGAAAGTAAGGGCGGAGAAGAACAAAGAAGCGTCGTGAGCTTGTCTTTATTATCTACTCTTGTGTTCGTCGTTGGCAAGCAAGAGGTCGGAACGGACGGCTGCTTGCATGTGCGTGCTGCCGCGCTTGCTGGGGGGTGCACTGTGGCAGCATCGAAGGTATACGGGTCGCGGGTGGGAGGTGTACGCGTTTCAAGTGCGGAAGTTTGCCATCAGCCAAAGCGCACCAGGCAGAGCAAGACGCGCAACTTGGGCGGAGAAATGTCGGAATACAACGTGTGGTTATGTAGGAATCGTCCGCAGATGTTCGGGTGTCGCAATGTTGTAGCTGAGCACCACACGACTGAGATGCACCTGAGATGCAGAAGCGAATGCAAACAACCATCCCGAGTCGGCCTTCGGGGGACCCACGCTACGTCATCGGAACTACTGATGGACGACGACACCCACTTTCACATGCGTCGTAGCAATATCGACGCTGCTGCCCATTCGCTACGAAGTGTACACAAGACATCCATATGACCTTCACGTCGCTACCGAATCGAGACGCGTTGTAACGCGAAGGAACGTAGGGGACTCTTCCCCACATCTTCAGCTGCATCCGTGCGGTGCAACGACAACGACCCAACGGCTACCCATGGCTTTGTGGGAATAGAGTTCCCGGCTCAAGACCTCCTCCCTTCTCACCTCACTCACACTCACCTTCAACACATGTAGGTGAACTCATCACAGAATATGTAAGAAATCTACAGCTCACGATGAAGACCACATCAAGAATACGCTCACTCCGGCCCTCCACTAATTCCGCCTTGGCCAAGCGAGGGAGTAGATGGCAATCAACGACAACCGAGTCTCCAGAGCCATTGAAGTCCATCTTAATCGCCAATCGTGGTGAGATCGCTCTTCGTGTAGGCCGAACAGCCTCTCAGTATGGCATCCGCACAACGACCCTGTTTACGGACCCAGACCGAAACAGCCAGCATGCCCTCAGCTCGCCATTCGCAGTGAATCTAGGCTCTACAGATCAATACCTCAATGGCTCTCGCATCATCGAAGTGGCCAAGCAACAAGGCTGTGAGGCAATCCATCCAGGGTATGGCTTCCTCTCCGAGAATGCAGCTTTCGCAAAAGCATGCACAGATGCTGGGGTAAAGTTCATTGGTCCTCCGTGGAAGGCTATCGAGGCGATGGGTGACAAGTCGCGGAGCAAAGAGATTATGACAGAAGCCGGTGTGCCTTGCATTCCAGGCTATCATGGCGCTAATCAAGATCCCAAGTATTTGGAGCAACGAGCTGAGAAGATTGAGTATCCTGTACTGTTGAAAGCTGTGAAAGGCGGTGGCGGTAAGGGCATGAGGATTGTCACGAAGTCGGACGAATTCCATCAGCAGCTTGACTCTGCCAAGTCTGAAGCCAGAAGCTCATTCGGCGACGATGTCATGCTGGTAGAGAAGTACATCACGACTCCGAGACACATCGAAGTGCAGGTGTTTGCAGACAAGCACGGCAATTGTGTGGCACTAGGCGAGAGGGATTGCAGTATTCAGCGAAGGCATCAGAAAATCTTAGAGGAAAGCCCGGCGCCCAACCTACCTGAAGAGATTCGACAAGACCTGTGGGAGAAGGCGAGGCAAGCGGCCCTCGCAGTCGGGTACGAGGGTGCCGGGACAGTAGAGTTTATCTTCGATAACGATTCCGGCGATTTCTTCTTCATGGAGATGAACACCAGACTGCAAGTCGAGCACCCTGTGACTGAAATGGTCACCGGAGAAGATTTGGTCAAATGGCAGATCATCGTTGCTGGGGGCGGCAAGCTCCCACTGACACAGGAAGAAGTGCACGAGCAGATTAAGAGCAGAGGCCACGCCATCGAGGCGCGCATTTATGCTGAAGATCCCAGGATGAACTTCATCCCCTCAACAGGCAAGCTGCTTCACCTGCGAGAACCACCAATCACCGAGAGCGTTCGAATAGACGCGGGCTTTGTGGAAGGTGACGAAGTATCAAGTCACTACGATCCCATGATCGCGAAACTGATCGTCAGCGGGCCTGACAGGACAGCAACCTTACAGAAGATGGCCGCTGCGTTGGAAGAATACGAAATCGCAGGCCCAATCACCAACATCGAATTCGTGAAGAGATGCTGCCAGAGCCAAGACTTCATCAACGGCGATGTCGAAACAGGCTATATCCCCAAGCACTACGACGAGCTCTTCGCTCTCGAACCCATCACAAACGAAGTCTGGGCGCAAGCAGCCATCGGCCTCTACGAAGCAGAGCAACCCAAAACCAACACCATCTCGACCTCTCCATTCCAACCCCTTCGGAAAATCGGCTTCGGCTTCACGCCCCAACCACGCTCCTTCCACCTTGTCGAAACCTCCACCGACCCCCAGAAAACCAACAAACCCGTCCCCGTCCAAATCCTCAAAACATCCCCGGACCAGTTCTCCATAACGGTCAATGACGAAACTTACACAACAACATCCACCTACAACCCCAAAACCCATACACTCACCTCTTTCTTCTCGCATACCCGCCTCTCAACAACGATCATCCGCGATCCTGAAACCACCTCCCTCACACTCTTTCAACAAGGTCGACAATACCGTCTGCACCTCGCCCGTCCCAAGTTCCTCGAAGCTATGCTGGGCATGAAAGATGTGGCGAATGGTGTCGTGGCGCCTATGCCGTGTAAGGTCTTGAGGGTGGAAGTGCAGGCGGGCCAGGATGTGAAGAAGAATCAGGCGTTGGTGGTCATTGAGAGTATGAAGATGGAGACTGTTATAAGGAGTCCGCAGGATGGGAAAATTGGGAGAGTTGTTCATAAAGCGGGGGATGTGGTGAAGGCGGGGACGGGCTTGGTTGAGTTTGAGGGTGGTGAAAATGAAGGACAATCTTGAGTGGACTATCTATCCAACGTGAAATATATGTGTTCGTTCAAGCTCTCGGTTGTTGTCTGTCGTTCCTTCGCCTCCTCGCAACCCAAGTACCGAACATGAATAGACTAACCAACACACCTAAGAAACTCACACCCGCCACCCATCGAAACTCCCTCGGCCTCCCCAATAACCCCAACATAGCCCATCTCGCCAACTCAGCAGCATCCAATAACCCCGTCTCGACACCTGAAAACTCAATCCTCTGCACTGCATGAATCTCCAGCTGAACGATCTGTTGCTCCACAAGCGAGAAGGCGAAAGGTCCCAGACGGGAAAGTGCGAGGGACGCGAAGAGAACGGCAGTCGCGGATGATATCGAACGGTCTATGGATGCCTCAGGCGAGAGTTGATTGACGATGACCAGGACGATTGTCGCGGGTACGAGACAAAGCACCTGCCATGAAAGGCCGAGGAGGCCGACTTTGATCAACGGTTCGAGATTCCTCTGGCTGGCCACACTGTCTCTCGAGGTCGTTTGGGGTTTGGGTCTTCTCGCAAACCAGGAGATCAGCAGGGGCGTGAGCACGGTGGAAGCGACTTCGACAACCGTACTCGCCGTTCGAGCAGCTGTGATTTGAGCAAGTGGGAATCCCATGATGAGGAGGTAAGCGGACATACTCCCCGCCATTGTGAGGACGGAGAATGGTTCGAGGGCGTAGGCTAGTGAGGGGAGGCAGACCGAGGAGGAGAGATAGCGCTTGAAGCTCGTTAGATAGTTTCGGAGTGGAAGGAGCAGGTATCGTCTCAGGAGACTTTGCTTGGCGTGTGAGAACGTGGTTGAAGCAGCTGCGGTGGGTAATGGTCGATGGTGTTGGAGGGCAGGTGTGCGAGAATAGACGAGTTGAGTAAGATACAGCTCCAATCCAGCGGAGAAAATTTGGAATATCGAAATCAGGCAGCTTGTTACAACTAGACTCCCGAGACCTAAGACTGCTGCGCTCACAGCTAAGGGCGTGACTAGCTTTGTAATGAGTTCGATTCGTTTGACGGTGGCGTTGAGGAGATGGAGTTTGGGGGGAGAAGAGGTGGTCTGTCGAAGTAGTACGGCTTGCTGTTCTGGTTGAACTGCTGGTGCCATGAGAGGAAGCCAGTCTCGTTCCACGACGATGAGGTTGCCGACTGCAGAGAGCCGTTCGATCATTCCGAGGAGGATGAGGAATGCGAACATGGCCAGTCTGTTAAAATCGCTTAGAGAACGTTGAGGCATCTCATCCTTTTGGTCTTTGCCTTTGTCGCGGATGAGTAATGTCCATCCAATGCAAGCTAGAGCTATCGCCAGCCTCTGCAGGACAATACCTATCTGAACAGGGCGTAGCCGAGATTCTTGATTGTTACACCACCTCCCGACACTTGGCGAAAAGACCAAAGAAGCAAGATGAGCGGACAAGCCGCGGATTGATGCTGCCACTAGGGTGTGCGGAAAGGCCGAAGCTGTGAGGAGGACGGAGACGAATTCGTACGATCGATTGTTCCACATGAAAAGGGCATGGCTACTGTAGAAGAGCCAGAGAGTGGTTTGGCAGATCGTTGTGTTCTGGTTTCCGGTGTCGGCGACATCGTCTTCCTGGTTGTCCTCCTCGATTTCTTCCATGTCTTCTTGGACATTCTTGTTGGCTTGCTTGACGGAGACAGTCCCGTATATAGACATAATGTATAATTGTAGATATTGGTAATCACTGCTCGCGTGTTCAGTATCGAAGCTAAAGTCAGCCTCAAGTATGTCGAGATGAAGCTTTGCAAGCCCCCTCCCTATTCATGCATTTGCAATGAGCTGTCATGGCCAATGGCATAGCGACGGCAAGCCACCAAGCATACCTGCAGCTATCCCACCCGAGTCAAGAAAACGTGGGATGCGCCAAGGGTTTTAGCTTCGGTGTTCGCTGTGTAATATACATCTCGCGTGCCGTGAACCAAACGCCTCGCTCAAATGCTCAATCGCTCGGATGCTGAAACGCTCATGCAAATAGTGCAACGCAAAGCAACGCAAAACGAATGCGGCCAGCCGACTTTAAACTGTTCATGCGATTCACCAAGATGCTGCAACAAAATGATCGCTCACACGGACTTTGCAAATGCTGCTATGTTCTTCACGGCCGTCCTGTTCGACTCTGGCATCGCTTGTCGAAATATTAGGCTCGCAGCATGTGTGTGACCTAGATTAACGTGCGCACTGGCTCGAACGCCTGCAAGGCTAAGCTTGCGGTAGTATGCCATGCCTTCATCCTTCAGCGGATCGAGCTCGTCCATTGATAGGACATGTGGCGGAAGACCTTCCATATCCTTGGGAAGTGCATGATACGGCCACTGTGTCTGTGTTAGCCATCATCCCAGATACGCAAGATAGATTGGGGCCTACTTACCACCAGCGCGTTCGTCATGTCCTCCGGCCTTGGGCAGTACACTCGCGCCAGGTAGGCTTGATATTCAATATTCAAGTAGTACCCGTTGCACTCGATGAGGCTGGGCAGGTCGCTCAGCTTCTTTTCGTAAGACCAGTTGTACGCGCCGCTGATGAACGGAGAACAGGCGCATATACCGTCGATTTGACAAGCTCGGCCTTCTCGGTTGCCCTTCAGTGCTGTCGCCAGTGCCAAGTTGCCACCTCCGCCCCCACCCTGCAACACTACGTTTCGAATGTTGAAGTGGTCTTTGTGATCATGGACATACAGTGCAGCTGCGCAGCAATCCTCCAGGCCGGCTGGATAAGGATTGAAGCCGTCTGGTGTCCAGGCATTTCGAAAGTCGACTGCAATCACGACCATACCCTGTGCAGCCAAGGACTGACACCATCTTTTATGGACTTTGTTCATCGTCTTCAAGATCGTCATGCTGCCTCCGTGAAGGTACAAGACGCACGGAAGAGGCCCGCCTCTTAGTTGTGGTCTGAAGATGTGCAGCATAATTCTCCCGTTTCCGGCTCTTGGTATCGTTTCGGTTTCATATACAACTTCCAGTTCGATCTTGTCTGCCGGCAGCTCATTGGGAAGCGTCTCGTACAACTTCTCAAACCCGGCTTCGGCCTCAGCCATACTCTTCCCCAGCTCTTCCATTGTCGATGTTGCCGACAGGGTCCCGAGGGATGGAGGTGCGCGATTTCGATCGATGCCATATCGCCCAAGTGTCTCGACTAGTCTCCGGTTCGCCCTGGTGTCTTGATACAACTCCATCCTTGGGTCACCTAGCTTCCCTGGCGCCTTATACATTCTGCTTCGAGCGGGTGTGTCCGGTCCCTCCGGGCTCTTGGTCTTTTCCTTCGGAGCCATCTTGCCACCCATAAAATGTTAGCCCATACAAAGTTAGCAACTTGTGTGGTCAGTTTTATACATAATGGCCAGGTACGGCCGTACCTTTGTACGATTGGCCGCTTGTTCATATATTGTCCCAGCAGCTTCCTCAGCAGGAGGCTCAGCTGGACAGTACTCCGAGTACTGTGCAGTCATGACTGCACCGGCCGATCTAGGTTATTCGTTCTCGCGAGTAGTCCACTGTTTAGGCCTTGGCCCGCCCAGAAGACACCGACCTAGGCCGCATGTTCTCAGGCGCTGGGCGGACTTTGCGGATGAGAATACTGTAGCTTGGCATCCAGATAGTGCTCTGCAATTACCATTCCCTTCCAGGTCCAGTTTTGTGATGCATAAGGTAGGCTTACGTAGATGCATTTCGCCGGCCTGCGGTGTTTCGGGAGCATTTCTTATGCACCAGTCCGATCCCAGCCAGATCAGCGCCCATGGGATCCGACATCGTACGGTCTCGCATTTTGGAATGCAGTGTTCTCGCGTGCCGGGCGATCAACAAACAACACAGCCCTATGGACTTGCGAGTACATGGGCAAATGGGATGGAGTTGGAAGTCGAACGCGGCGGGTGCGGTGGAAGCCGTGCGCCGAACTCTAAGAGTACTGTACAGCTGAGCCACCAGCCCTCGCACTCCATCCTCGCTCTGTATTCCAGATCTACATCTTCACATTCCGAGAAGCGGCGTACGGTCGAGATCAATACCGGCTTACGATGCGAGATACACGAATGCGCGGTGCACGCGGACGAGATGACGAGACCCCGACCAGAATGACAAGACCCTGACCTGTATTGAGCCTCTTCCTTCGCCGAGCCCGCGCCTATAGTGTCAAGAACTGCAGATGATCTTCTTGAGGCTCAGATGTTCACTGTCGTCATTTCGCAGATCTGGACTTCTTTCCCATTCGGTGTGGGGAACCGTACGAACTGTGCGCTCCCGATAGCATGCGCTGCTCTGCTCTGCCCGACCCTTTCTCCTTCATATTTTCATCCTGCAGGAATTGCTTCCGGTTCCTATGCGTACAATGGATGTACAGTTCCAGGAGCCGGTGCCTCCTTCCTTGCGATCCTACCTGGAACAAGAGCTATGCGACTGGGTGTGGATGTGTCGGCCGAGATCTCACCCGCCCTATGAGCTCGAACGAGTGGTCTGTTGTGTCAGATGCTCTGCTACGCACATTTCCAGCTCGCACCAGATGCTGCACGCTTCACGGATAGTAAGATGCTCCGAAAGTCAAAGCTGCCGAGTGTGCAAATGCGGAAGGAGCACAGCGACTGCGAAGTAAAAGGGAAGGCCGTTCTGGACAATGAGACCTTACGACGACTGAAGCCGTTAACGCTGCTTGGCGGCGCAAGTGCGGTCTACGCACATGCTGAGGGAGCGGAGGAGTTGGTGGCTGAATGCTTGGCCAGCACTTCACCTGTTTCCATACAGCAGCTAGGATGCAAATCGCCAAAGCGGAGCAACAAACATCATACACGCAGTTGGCTGCGAGCGTGCCTCTTCACATTGACAACCTCTCGCTCTCGCCGCCATCAAAAGACATCCATCGAACAGCTGCTTCAGCAGTAACACTCTTGGGCCTCATCTACCCACTCATCTTGTCTGTTGGTCATAATGATCCTCAAGTCAGGTGTCCACACGCCGCCAGCATCCGCGTCACCAGCCTTGCCAGAGCTCTTCACACCCGACTCGGCGCCCTCGGTCCCTCTTGAATTATCATATGGCTTGCGAAGACGCAAGATCTTCGCAGCCCGCTGAAAGCGAGCAGCTGTGTTGCTCACAGAAGTGTCCGGAACCTTCACACGCTCAGTGAAACCGTCTTCCTCCAAACCTTGATGCTCACGATAGTCGTATCCGTCCCCATGCAGGCATCCACTTCCGATGAATAGTTGCCAGCTTCGCAGCTTTTCGTATCCGCCCGGTGCGTAGAGTACCGCTTCGGTCGAATGATTTCTCTCGCGATCTTGCTTGTGGTTGGTAGTGGCGCAGAGGCCGAAGTGCTTGAGCAAGATGCTGCCGTACTTGGTGAATATGCCGCGGGTTGTAACCGATGGGGTGCCCACGCGGGAGAACCACCTGTTCCTCTGTTCGACGTGCACATCATCCACGTCCAGGCCCGAGTCCAACAAGTCTTCTATCTGAGACGCCGTCAACTTCTTTGGGACGGGGCATTCACAATCATCATCGCAGTCGCAGCTCCAGTCTCCCCTCGTATCCATCCACATGTCGAGGAGCTCATCGTGAGTGTAGTGCTGTTCGAGACTGCACTTGTCCTGCCAGCATATGTAGTCTCTCGTCCAGGCATTTTGCAGCTCCGTGCACTTGGCTTCCATCAGGTCATCCTCGATGTGCTGGATCAGCTCCACGGGTAGCTTTGTGACTGTTGCTCTGGCTCCTTGACCGAAGCGATTGCAGAGGCGTAGCGTGTCAATGACTGGTCTGAGTTTGACGTACGCTTCGAAATGGGCGCCCAGTGTGGTGACGTCCACGGGCAAGGCCTGGGCGATGATGATCTTCGTGGTCGGCATCTTGTGTTCTGCCTTGAGCGATGCTGTGGTTGTTGAAAGAGAAGAGGAAACAGGACAATATCACGAAGTTCGGAGGCGACTCGGGTGTTAGGCGCCAACGTTGAGAAAAGAGAAGTCGCGACAGCTTCGAGACGCGTGCCTTCCGAAACAATCTTCATGTGAAGCTCGGGCCGACCGATCCCGCTCCGATCAACCTCACCTCTCGAATTCGTCTGAAACAGCTGGAGACTTCTATATTCACTGTCGATGTAATCTTTGCCTCTTCAATCGTGGCCCGCAACTTCCTTCGGCGCGTAAGGCTCTTCTATATACGCCGCATCCTCATCACTCAGCTCGAACTCGGAATTGAACACCGCCTCCTCGATCCTCTGCTTGCTGTTCAACCCAATGATCGGACTGCAGCCTTTCTTGATGGACCACGCCGTGGCGATGCAAGTCATACTGACTCCATGCTTCTTAGCCACCTCTTCCACTCGATCCACGATAGCCTTATCGATCTCGGTCTCCTTCTGGCGGATCATCCTCTCCAGGAAGTTATCGGTCTTCTCACGCAGAGTGCTACGCTCATTCCATGGACGACACAGGACTCCGCGTGCGACTGGGGACCATGGGATAAGGCCAACGCCCGTCGCCTTGCAGTATGGGATCATCTCACGCTCCTCTTCGCGGTAAAGAAGATTATGCCAGTTCTGCATCTATATCCCCACGTGTCTGGGTCAGATTGAGAACCTTCATCTAGGAGGAGACGCACCGAGATGAACTCATGCCAACCATTGGTCTTTGCAATCCACTGCAGCTCTTGAAACTGCCAAGTCCACATGGATGATGCGCCAATGTAGCGCACCCAACCCTTTTCGATGACATCGTTCAACGCCTTCATGATCTCTTTCTTGGGCGTTCCGTGGTCCAGACGATGATTTGCAGCACATCGATATACATGCCAAGTCTCTTGACTGACGCCTCAACAGCTTCGAAGATGTGCTTGCGACTCAAGCCGACCTGATTCACCATTTCATCCTCATTCTTGCTCGCAGAACCGATCGAGGGCTGACTACCATCATCGACAACTCCGAAGTAGCATTTCGACAGAATGACGAGTTTCGATCGCGGATTCTCGTACTTCTCAATGGCCTTTGCAATGATCCTTTCAGAGTCTCCATTGGAGTACACATCCGCGGTGTCCCACGTGGTAATGCCGCAGTCGTACGCATGCTTCAGCAATGGAAGCGACCTGGATGGGTCAGCGGAGAGTCGAATGTGGTTGAGAGTTCATGCTACACACTGCTCCTCTGGAAGAACCCATCCCTGCCAGTCTGGATGGCCGTAGCTCATTGTCCCGACGATGACTTTCGAGACCTTGAGACCACTGCTGCCGAGGTTCTTGTGCTTCATCTTGGGCAGCTCTGAGCCATTGGTTGTCGCCATGGTCGCGAGAGACCTCTTCAAACAATATCCAAAAGACTGTGCAGTCGGTCTCGATGGTTGCGTCTTAATGAGGGATTTGAAACGATGAGATGTTGTTCGACTTCGGACCAAGCACCTGGTAAGAGCCACTTGTGAAGGTGGACCTCTCCTCACCGCAATTGATGTCATCTCAGGCTCACGTCTTTCACTACGCTATAACAACAGACTCCTCCCTCGCTCTTCTGAAGGACTCATAAGGTTGAGCCTCACGACCACAAGCTCCTTCGAACGTTTGCTTCACCTCCTGGACCCTGGTGGCTTGGCGACGTCATCGCCTCTCCTGTCATTCCCAACCTCTCGGTACCTGCATCACGAACACCATGATGACCGAAGCATCCAATACTACATGTGTTGCCCGCGACCTCGCACCTACCAAACACACAACCCGTTTTCTTCATTTCCGAAGTCGAACGAGTTCATCGACAGCGCACCGAGAACGGCGTGGCATTGGCATTCCTGCACCCCGCACTCGCAACGCAAACGCCGGGTCACCCCACCTCTCCTGTGATGCTCGCTCCTTCTTTACATCACCAGCTCACGAGCTTTGTCTCGGTCAAACGGTAACGGTAGGAACAGGTCTAGGGTGACCGAAGCAGGTGAGATGCTTTCGCGTTTTCTTGGTACAAGATCTTTATAAGGCTCGTCTGTCTCTATTCCTCGTCTCCTAAAGCGACGAATACATCGAGGAAACGAAGCATTACGCGATCCAAAGCAACAACACACGAATCGATCAATATGAGGGCGGCACGATACTATGGCAAGGAAGACATTCAGATCAAGGATGATATTCCAATTCCAGAATGCGGCGAGGGTCAAGTCAAGATCTCACCTGCCTTTGTAGGCATCTGCGGAACAGATCTTCACGAGTATCTCGGAGGCCCAAAGTAGGCTTCATATACGAATTGGTATTGGGAAGGACCAGGAACTGATGCATTGCCACAGCTTCTCACCTGTATTTCCACACCCTGTCACGAAAGAAAGCATACCAATAACGATCGGCCACGAATTCTCCGGAACAGTCAAAGAAGTCGGCAGCGGCGTCTCACGCCTGAAAGTTGGAGACAAAGTCGCCATTCAGCCTACGATCTACTGCGGCCACTGCGGAGCCTGTAAAGTCCACGCCGAGAACGCTTGTCCAAATGGTGGCTTCGTGGGTCTATCAGGAGGTGGTGGCGGAATGAGCGAGTTCGTGGTCGTCCCACAGCAAGCTGTCTTCCCGCTACCATCGAATGTCGACCTCGATATTGGAGCACTAGTGGAACCTCTTGCAGTCGCCTGGCATGCTGTCGATGCATCACCAATTGCAGATATGAAGGATCCAACAGCACTGGTATTTGGAGGCGGACCAATAGGATTGGCTGTTGTTCAGGTACTACTGGCCCGAGGAGCAAAGATCGTGATTTGCGCGGAAGTCGCGAAGAAACGGCAAGAATTCGCGAAGGCATTCGGAGCACATCATGTCATCGATCCTACGAAAGTCGACGTTGCTTCAACAAGTCTGGAAATATGCGGAGGACTGAACGGGCCGGACCTGGTGTTCGACTGCGCGGGTATGAATATCAACGGCCAGCAATCACTCCCCCTAATCGTTGATCAACCGCTAACTCTGCTCGCCAGGTGTCCCGACTAGTCTCGAAACAGCCTGCAAGGCCGTCCGGTCAAGAGGTACCGTCGTCAACGTGGCCATTTGGGAGAAAGAAGTTCCGTTCAACCCGAACTGGCTGGTCTTCCGGGAGGCAGCATACAAGGCCGTGCTGGGGTATCAAGCGAAAGACTTTCAAGGCGTGATTGATGCCCTTGGGCAAGGAAAGCTCAAGCCTGAGAGTATGATCACGAGCAAGATCCGTATGGATGGACTGGTCAAGGAAGGGTACTTGGCCTTGATCCATGAGAAGGATAAGCATGTGAAGATTCTGGTCGATGTGCAGGCGTCATTGTAGCCTCTTTTCCTGGCACATCTGAGGATCGAATGGGTGAATAGATGATCTGATTCAGTACTGTTTTATACTGGATTGACTATAGCATGAGAACTCGATCGGGATCATATCTTGATGATCATCTCTCCAAAGATTCTTATTGGACATCTTGTGTTCAGCTTCTCCGATTACGTACTAAAAACCAGACACCCTCTCCTGAAAGGGCTTTCTCTTCATACATCTGCAATAGTCATGTCCAACAGGAAATGTCCAGCGAACGTCAATCTCGGACAACAGCGGATAGCACAGCTTGAACGGCAGGTCAGAGACCTTTGGAGGAAAAATCGAGCCCTCCAAGACAAGCTACGCGAGTGTCACGCTCATGTTTTGGCATTGAGGGAGGAGAACGCAGAGCTCCAAGACACAATGAACGGACACGAGCAGGAATACCATAATCTGCATGAGAACTATGATGCCATGAGTGATCAGTACGATGAGTTGAGGACGGAGGATTTCGAGCAGGAACAGAGGCTTATAGGATGAATGAGATGGTTAGGAGGAGGGGCGAGAGAAGGGCAAGAGAAACGACTGATGCGTGGGGGCAGACTTGTGAGGAGGACGTGGCGGAACGTTCTGGGAAAGGGAAGGAGAAGGAGACTGAGAAGGAGGAGGAAGAGAGGTTTTGGGAAGACTTTGGAGTTACTGAGAAGGAGAGATAGTGGCTTTTACATGAGTTGGCAATTTGCATTGCAGAAGTAATCTCTTAAGCTCACTTTCTCCTTCGCTGGACTATCGACTCCCTCAAGAACCATTGTTAATCACCCCAGGTGCACCACACTCCTCTGGACAAGCCACATCGAATCTCGGTCCCAGGCTCAGCGTATCTGCGGAAACGCCAAATCGTTGCCAAGTGTCGTGATACTCGTCTTTGAAGGTATACCTGCAACACACATATCAAGTCAGCCACCCACTCTCCAATTATCTACCCTCCACTGGCTGCAGCTGGTACTCACCAAAACGTATTAACCCTGCCAAAAAGCCTCCCACATCCAACACTCCGCCAATACTCTTCCTGATTCGCCACACTCGCCTCCGCCTGTCCCGAAATTTTCCCATCTGTCGAATACGGCCACCCGGTCTCCGTGATCCAGACCTCCTTCCCCTTACTTGCATTCAACGTCCAAAGGTACAGATAGTCGAAGATAATCTCGCTGTTATTGTATGAATTGGGGATGGGCACAAGGGAACGATCTTTTTCAAAGAAGGGGTATATATTCACACCGATGAAATCGACTGCGTCGATCACAGCGGAATTGGATGTGTTTGTCCAGGAGAGCCAGGAATCTACATGCGTGATTGGCTTTCCTTCTAACAGAGTACCCTGGATGGCAGTGCGGGTATCGTTGATGAAGGCAATGATATTCTCCGGTCCGGTTCCCATACCGGCGTTTTGTTCGATTCCCTTTTCAGAAAGACGATAGAGGTCTTCGGAGCCGACGGAGATGGCGATGACGAGATCCGCGAGTTCAGATCCATACTGATCCAGCGCGGACAGCATCGCATCCAACTCGAGTGTGATATTATTCGTCCCGGAACACCAGATCCCCAACAACAGAGACGTGTTCGTATCTATTGCAGCTTTGAACGCGGAAATTTGTTGAGTGGGATACTTTGGTGAGCTCTGGATGTTAGTGTAGAGGCGGACGGCGTTAAAGAGGCCCGGGGAGTTGGGGAGTGATTGCATTGCTTCGAACTCTTCGAGGAAGTCGGTGTAGTTCTTTGGAGAGCGGTCGGTAAGGGTGTTGCCGCTGGTGAATCCTTGGTAGACTTTCCCGTGGTGTGTTGTTGCTGTTGCTGCGCCAGCCAAGGCGAGGAGAGAGAGGATGAGATGCATATCTGTTAGTGGTTTGTCCTATGGACTGTTGTCTCGCAATTCTGATTCCAGCTCCAGGTCCAAGAAGATGCCGCAATAAGCCTCAAGATAATGCAAGTGTAAAGTGAACAACTGCGGTCAGTAATACAAAGCGAATAGTACCGAGGGCATGGAATGGAAAGAGAGATAGACGTCTGTATAGAAGGACATATTGGTGGCAACACTTTCGAACCATGAAGTGCACGATTAGTGATTCCCGTTTGATCCGAGTTGTGAGATCCAATCTGGTTAATGGTAGCCCTGGAACCCAGCCTTGTGCATGATTATGCCGAGAATATCAAGACGACTTTACTTGACTTCGATCGCTAAATGATACAAGTTGATGAGCAAAGATGAAATCCCCGAGCACCTACCTCGAGTGTGAGTTATACTGAAATATGATCGTGACCTTGATTTCATCTGGGCGTGTGCCTTTTTGTTTGACGGCATTGTATCATTTGCGTAATTGCCGTGAGATGTAGTTGATCTCAGGAGGTCAGATTTGAGGAGAGCCTGTCCATGTCCGGAACGTGTCGCTCCAAGGATAATGCTGGTACATACCATGCCCGTTATCCGGGAACTTCAGCCATTGTCGGGATATCAAGCGCTCGTATTCGTTTCTAGCATGATATCAATTCTATCAAGTTGATGCGGGAGTCTCGCCGGTGCCCAGCATAACAAGCGCCATCGCTGCCTCATATTTCGACATGATCTCCCCATTTCTCTTCTTGTAAAGAGCCTCATTCCGATCAGCCCACTTTGCATCCTCTTCTTTCTTCATTTTAGTGCGCTCGTCCCACGACGGAGTAGACTCCCTTCCACGGTCGAACTTCTCTCTCGTCACTGCTAGAATGATCAGAGAACTACGCAGGGCTTCCGTATATCCATGCATGTCGATGGTAGTAGACATGACTTTGAGGTCGTGTTGCCAATCCTCCGGGACTGCACGCTCTTTCAGGACTTTGACAACTTCATCGTGGTGGTCTTTGGCGACTAAGGCGATGAGATAAGCTTGCATTACCAGACTGAAGTCATCAGCTTTGTACAAGTCGCCAATTTTCTTTGCGATTGGAAGGTATTCGTCCATGATAGCGTCGAGTTGGAACGGAGAGGTCTCGCGGCCGTCCCTGTCCCGTGGGAGGATCTTCTCTACGCCAGCGTTCAATATGTCCACATACGGCACGGAAGCATACGCAGGGGCCTCAATGACTCCAAACGCAAGTAATTCCCAATCAAAAGCGCCGAAGACTTTCAAGTCTGCCCCTTCCGCATGAACGACTTTTCCCACTTCCTGTGTATACAACACAACAACAGTTTCCGGCAGCTTGCTAGTGTCCAGAACGCTGAGATGGACTTTCTCACAATGACTCCCGCGCAAGAGGTCGCGGGCCAAAACACGCGCCGATGCCAGAGAATGCGTCCAAGAGGAGTAGTATGTATCGATATCTTCCGTGTCTAGGTGTTGCAGGGCGATATACGCGAGGTCCGCCAGGGTGTGATGATAGAAGTCGTTCGCGGTATGATTTTCGCTTTGCTCAGAGGTGCTTCCCTCAGAGTCACGTTTCTCGGAGTCACTTTCATTGAAGC
This sequence comes from Nothophaeocryptopus gaeumannii, assembly GCA_031771865.1. Lineage (NCBI taxonomy): Eukaryota > Fungi > Ascomycota > Dothideomycetes > Mycosphaerellales > Mycosphaerellaceae > Nothophaeocryptopus > Nothophaeocryptopus gaeumannii. Next base: position 201,650 of record JASISA010000041.1, on the reverse strand, counting down.
CATTGCTCTCTGCGTTTCTCTCCTCAGAGCTGGTTTCCTTGGAGTCTGTCTCCTCCAAGGAGGCCCTTGGAGTGATCGCGTGCGGGGTGTTGAGCGGTTCATATCCACCAGACCTAGAGTGCCAAACGCGGAAGAGAATCCGTAGTGTCGTCTGTTGTGCTGCCTTAAACTCGTTTCTGTTCGGGTGTTCTGGAGTGTCTGTCATGCTGGCCTGCCACTCCCTACAGCATGATCATAGAGTCTCATCTCAATCCAAACTTGTTAGTCTTTAATGTTTGCTGATCCGGAACAGCGTCTGCACTCGAAGCCATGAGAAAGACCAAGCCATCGCTGGATTGGAACGAGAAGGGAGCACATCTTGGTTTGGTGAAAGAAAGGCTGATTTAGACCGTGTTCATACTCCAGTAAAGAAGTGGCTGCCTTGAAGTTTGCAATCGTTGCTCATTGGAGACACCTCTAACCTCGTAAGTATCTTTAGCCGCTATCTCAGGCCTCGGCCGTGAAAGCAAATCTCCCTTGGTATCTTAACAAGTAAAAGCCACCCATAACGCCGCCGATCTCAGTCACCTCACGCTCATCGGCATTGTCCATCCTTCCCATGTCCACCCAAAACAGTGGATCACAAAGCCCGCGCAACTCGCAGAAGCAAAGCAGTCGTACTTTTTGGATCACCCAGACAAGCTTGGAATGCCCTTTCTCATAGGTTGTCATCATCTTCTTCTCTCATTTGAAGCCCACCCGGAACCTGAACGCCTTGTTGAACCCAGTCAAGCTTTCCGATAACCTCAAGCGGTTTGCGTCCCATGCGGACCTTCTTAAGAAGCCCTTCAACACAAAGCTGCGCGCCTTCGAATTCTCTGCCACGCGCCGGATCCCAATCGCCATCTTCGTCTCCAAACCGGCACCAGATCCAATCGCATCGCGCAATCCGGTGGGTGTTCCTGCTGCGGTCTGGTTTGCCTGGTGGTGCGTCGAAGGGTAGGCGCCCTTCCATGAGCGCATACAGCAGCACGCCAAGCGCCCAGCCATCCGTCAGCCGTCCATCGTAGGGCTGTCCAAGGAGGATTTCTGGTGCCGCGTAGTCCTCGCTTCCACATCGCGTCGTTAAAAAAGGAGGCTCCGGCGGCTCCGGTATTCTCCTGCTGAGTCCCATATCAGTGAGCGTGACGATCGGCGTTGGATGAGTTATAGGATTCTCCACGGAGCGAAGAGCGGACTCGGTGAGATTGACGAGGACGTTCTCCAACTTGATGTCGCGATGCACGATCCAGTTGGAGTGCAAATACTTTACTGCGCCGACCATTTCAGCAAACATTCTCTGTATCAGCGGAGGTGTCAGCAGTGCCCGTCTTTCACTTGCAAATTCGAAGAGGTCGCCGCCTGGACAGTAGGTCAACACCAGCAACGCGCGGGACTCCTGGTATTCGCAGGCCTTGAGATGGATCAACGATGGATGTGAGACGCTCTTCAGCATCTCGACTTCACGTTTAAGACTGACTTCGATGCGCTCCTCATCGGCACCTCCCGCAGGTCCGTGCTCGACTATCTTAATGGCAACGAGCTTGTGAGGGTCCAGATGTTCTTCAATCTCCGGCGTGGGATGAGCTGGGATCTTTTCGCGGGTGGCTAACATCACAGTTGAAAACGTTCCTTGCCCGAGTCGCCGTAATTGTCTAAATTTGCGTCGTTTGTTGTGTATGCCGCAGTGTATTTGGAGGTATTCCGAGACGGTGCCATCTTCGAGATATGGCCGTTCCTCCTCAGCCTCATCGCTTCCAGCCACACTCGAGGTACTAGCTGGGGGTGTCGGTAACGCTTTTGAAGTTTCGCTTTGCGCTTGTTGCATGGTGAGTCCACGCTGCTCTGCCAAGTGAGCTTCTCGATGCATCTGGTACTCTGCAGCTTCCAACGTGAGCGCGTCTCCAGAGCCAAACGTGACGTGTCGTGGTCGCACATTCTGCAGCGTCTCAGGCTTAAAATCCGATATGCTTCTATTCCTAGTATGGCTACCGGGTTTGACGTGCTCTTGACCACCAGCTGCACTGGACGCATTGGCAATTGCGGCCTCTTGCATCAAACTTCCAAACCCCTTCTTCCTTCTCGACGGCGACTCTGGGGAAGTAGACGGCACGATTTGTTTGCCCGGATCATCCAGCGAACCTCCCCGAGATCGATTGCCTGTCCCGGACCGCGTTCTCCGCCATAGGGCTGGCGAATCGTTGCCGACCAGAGGTGATGGTAACGGAGTGAGGTCGGCCATGGCAGCGAGGTATGGAGACGGTAGGGCAGAAGCGGAGCCAGGTGACAGAGAAGAAGTTAGGCTCGTGCTGGAGACAGTGGATCTGAGAGACGAGCCCATTGTCGGCAGGCAGGTCGGAGATGTGAGATTATGGTTTACGGAAGGCTCGTCGTTGGACATTGTGCCTTGCCGCTCGTAATGTATGACTGGAGTCTCTGTTGGCGGACGTACTGCACCAGCGATTAGTGGTTGTGCAGGGTGTACTGGGTGTGGGTCCAGGTTGGTGGTCAGCGACAGGCCTTGTGTAGCAGGGGAGGACAACGATTGACGCGTTACGTGATTCGCGCGGTGGTGATGTGGGAGGGTCGTGTCGAGCAGTGGCAGGGCATCGGCATTGACCGCGTTGTTAGCATTGGCGTTGGCGGCGAAGGCATGCTGGTTCTTCAGCAGAGTCGCTTGTCGTTCAGCTGCGGCCGGTGCATGTCGAGTCGCTCCTTCGGCATCATCGTGCTGCTGCTCGGCCGGGCACCGTTGCTGGTGGGGGAGGTGGTTGTTGTTCCCGTTCACGGACTGGGCGGGGGAGTGCATCCTCCTTTTAGCGACGACATAGGATGGCTTCGGCTCAGTGACTGCCTCTTGCTTGTCTGCTTTGCGGCAGATTTGCCTGTTGAAGATGCTGTCAGCACGCAGCCCCGACCAGGCACAAGAGTCGAGAGACATCCGTAGCCGCCGTGCAGCTGACCAGGGGGTTAAACCTAATTATATACAGAAACCGTCCGTGCGTATTTCGTGTCCAACTGGTCCACTTTCACGGTCTTCTTCTAGACTCTCGTACAGTGTTCAACATATCATCACTTACGCGCGACAGGCCTCTTTCTAAACGAGTGAGAGGCCAGGCGCGTGACTATGTAATGAGCAACGCGTCGCCACGATGGAGACAATGCCCGCAGTACGCCACCTCCAGCTACCACAAAGTCCGTTGGCGCGTGGCCGAGGAATCGACCTTGGCTGGACTGTTAGGTGCCAGTGTGAGAAGCAATGCTGATTGTTCCACCTGCAATACCTGAAAATGAGCTGCTGAAGTTCAGTATTTGTTCGCTACCAACTGGAGAGATGATGAAGGATGCTTGGCGGCCTGTATAAGGAGGCCTCGAACTATTGACTGCTAGCGCATCTCATCAAGTACAGGCAATCTGAATAACAGTAGTTCTGATCTCTCCAGGCGTCCAAGATGGCGAACACTAACACGCAGTCGAACACGAGCATCGAGTCGAAACTTCAGCCGCTCACCCTGCATCTTTAAAGCGGTCGAAAGGTCACTGGCATTCAATACATGCCTTCTCCAACTGACTGCACCCAGTGGACAAGCCATTGATGATAGGAATCCATGGCGGTACTTGCTTCTCGGGATACTTCGACCTGGACAGCAAACACACAGCTTCATTAGCTGCTGGTCCCCTGGGTATACCTTTCATAGCAGTTGATCCGCCTGAATATGGAGACACCTCCAGCATCGACTACAACGGCGGATACATGCAAGCAGTGGCCCGCTTTTTCGAAGACGAAGTCTTACCTGCACTATGAAAGCAATTCGGAATCCAAATCCATCACTTGCCCGGTTATTTTTGCGCTGCCAGAGCACGATAACGCTTCGCTCGGGACAGTGGAAGAGGCGAAGCGGTGTGCAGAGCTTTTCAAGAGTAGTAGGAGACTTGATTCCGGTGTTGTCAGAAACGCGCCTCATGCTATGGAGTGGGCCAAGGTTGGTAAGGGGTGGTATATGAGGGGTTTTGGGTGGGCGACCGAGGTTACGGCAGACTTTATCATTGGCAGAGGGTGATTGCAATGATGATGACTTTTGTGGTATGTGAGCTTCTAGTATACACTGACGCTTGATATGTCCCAGATTCTTGCACTTCCTTAGTGATGCTCACTCTGTGCGTATTCCGCTTTCGTCGAATCGCTTACTGCGCCTTTCAGAGTCCTAAGCACCGGCTCCTATGCTCTCGAAACTGCAGCCCTTAGAAAGATCCATACGAGCGCTAGCCAAAGACATCCTGAGAACCTGTCTGGCCCCCGAGCTGCTCGCGGAATGCGTCAATGAAGTCTCCATCCTCCATGTCGATCTATGCGCATTGTCAGTCAAGCATCTGGTAGACAAACCCTCATAGAATTGCTATGCGTACCTTCTCTGCAGTGTCTCCGGCGGTCACGCGGTCGCCGTTGAAGAGGAATCGCAGCTTCGGGACCCCAACATGGTTCTTGAAGGCCTTGAGTACTTTACCAAGATCGATAGTCGGCTTGATGCGGTACTTGTGCTCGTGGCCTTCTCCATCGCGGACGGAGATGACGATGGAATCGTTTGGGTTCATCACGGACATGAGCTCGAAACCCTCACCAGCCAATTCGGGACGGCGGTGCGTGGAGCAGCTACCACTGAACTTGGACTCTGCGAGGACGTTGATCATGTCGTTATTCTTCATGCGCAGCTGTTCTAACATCAGCGGGAATGGTCAGTCGAGACTTCTCTGTGATAGACCCACTTTGGCGGGCGTGTCTTTATCCTGGACGACCTTGTTGCCGTAGAGGTACTTCAGGCCGCCTGAGTGCCAGTCCGCACAGGCGCCGAATCTCTGCTTGACTTCCTTGAGTGGCAAATCCCGCTTGACCTTGAAGGTGAGAGCGAAGCTGCTGCAGGCGCTCGCTATGGTCATGACGATGTATCCGGCGTAGGTGCCACGGTCGCCATCGTGGTCGATCACGTTGACCGGCTCGAATGCTTGGTTGTCGACCATTGTATGATGTACCTTCCTCTATGTTGGATATTGGGTAGTGGATTAGGTTCAACGTTTAGCAATGGATGCGGTTGACGTTGTTGTAGCGCAGAGGAAACTGACCGAAAGTGCGGTAGCCTTTCACATGTCCTAGCATCAGGGACTTGCTGAACATTCAACTGCACATGAGCTGCGCACACGTGCGTAATGCACCGGCCTCCCAGCACATGAGGACCCTGACATGAGGCATACGCACGCACATGCTGACCCTGCATGCATGCGCACCCGCGACGCAGCAATCCCTTGCCCATAAAAGCTCGCATACAGTTCGTTTTCGCGACATCCACGACATCAAACTCCGACAGCCATGTAATCACATCAACACCACCTGCTGGCCTCCATCGACAGCGAGACAACGCTCAAGCTGAATCAGCTCAAGGCAGAGCATGCTGAGAAGATGTCTGCACTGAGGGCCAGGTACCAGGCTGAGCTCACTGAGTTGAACTACAGATACCAGGCGCAGATGGGCAGATTACAGTCTTTCCGAGCTGCTGAAGTTGCTAGGCTCGAGCGACTGGCCTGCTGGGCCAACAAGCACTTTGGTCCTCAGAATTCAGGGCAGGGAACTAGGCCTATGTTCCCGACGGAAGCTCATCATCGGCACTGCAAGAATGGCGCAATATGCTCGTCACATCCGCATTGCCAGTGCCACGCGTGCACTCACCAGTCTCTTCAAGCGGGTTCGGAGAAGACGACTGCGATATCAAGGAGGTCAACGGGCCAGGCGCACAAGCGGCAGTCATTGCGGATGCCGCACGGCCTTCTAGCACCTATTCCAAGGTTAAAGAAGCGAAAAGCACAAGCCGTGCCTGGCATCATCGACCTGAGGTTGGAAGATGCCTGAAGCTTTCACATGAAAGTCTTGGCATCAAACGGCGCGCCTGCAGGGCAACGGCTGCTTCACCACACAATCAAAACAATCAAAATTCGCCAAAATCAAACTGTGCTGAACATCTAGAACAACAACCTCAGCCTGGACTTGAAGCTCCGCTCATTCACTACGAACTAAGCATACGACGTCGCCTTCCACCCTCTCACGGATAGCACACTACGCCGAAGCCACTGCCTCTGCCACTGCCTCTGCCGTCTGCCATCCGACTTCACCACTGTCATTGCCTTCGCCGCCTTTACTTACCATGGACGCTCAGAAGACCTCCTTCCGGAACGGACGCCTGGCCCAGCTGGAGCGGGACCACAAGCAGGCTCTCCAGAACCTGAAGACTGACTATGATACCACAGTCAATGTCCAGAACGCGAAGTACTACCAAGCCGTCCGAGACTTCAAGCGAGATTTCGACAAGAACCCTGCCGCCTTCATGCCACCAGCCTTCAAGCAGACCGTCACCAAGAACCCGCTCGGAGGTTCTATCGAGCAGGAGACTACCCGTCCACCGAAGAGAGACGCTCCAGAGCCGATCGATGGCGAGATTCGCTATCCCGCCCGCAAGAGACAGTCAACTGCGAAAGCGCTCTCCGCTCAGACCGCAGACACTATACCGTCCGCTTCCACTCCCACCGTCGATCAGCAGCCCATCACACTCGAGAGCACGACGCGAGCCCAGCACCCTCTCTCCGCCGGCTTCGGCTCCACCATGCCGTCCACCTACCCTTCCGCTCCAAACCCATACGCCCTTCCCCGCGAAAGCGCCCAGGTGAAGGCCTCATACGTGAAGGCCCCTTACACGCCTCTCTCGACCGCCGCTCCGCCAACCACACCACCGACTTCCACTCCCGAGGCAGGCTCGCAGTCTGAGTCGGCAGAGATTCGCTGGGTGAGGGGACTTCTCACCAAGCTACGAGGTGATGCTCGCGCACGCATTTTTCAGGAGCCATACCCGGGCGAGTTGAAGGTGCAGGTCAAGGGGAAGGTCGTTCACACGATGGATTTGGGTACCCCTCTCTCTTCTCCAACAAGCTACCATGCATTCCGCTGACAATTCCTAGGCAGTATGCAGCTCATGCTCGACGGAGAGCGCTACAAGAATGCCGCTCGGTTTCGGGAGGATTTCAACCTGATGATTGAGAATGTGATGATTCGGACTTGGCCGGGAGAGGATGATCGGGGGGCGGCGATTCACCTCCGGGGTGTTTTTGAGAGGTTGTGGAAGGAGAAGCCGGCTCGCTTTTAGATTGTTTCCATTGGAAAAGTAAGGTCTGTATAGTGTAGAGCGAAGTCCATAGGCTATAATTGAATAGCAGTGATGAGAGAGCAGCCCAGATACGGGTGAAATGAAACGTGTGGTGTCACTACATTTTAGGCTCTCTCCACGAAACGTGCGACGACTATGCAGCTGAGAGCGCTGCTCGTATGTTTCAAATATGTAGTAGCGATGAGATAGAACGCGTGTTGATCTCTCACGTCCTTAACCTCTCTTAACAGAACTTGAGCCGACCGTGTAAATTATCGATAAGATTGCTGTTGCTGCAAGGTCATCGTCTCCGACACCTTTGGCTGCACTTTCAAACTCCGCCGCCGGCAATCGACGACGACACAATCAAGAAGAAGCGCTTCCTGCACGCCGGCTCACCGACCGCGAAACCGCTCAGCTAGCCCTTCTGCATCACCGGCACCGGCACCGGCACCTTCACCAACCGTCAAGATCACGCCCCACCAACCTCAGGATCTACAGAAGCATCACGAGTACCGCAGTACTGCGTGCGTACGTGGAAGAGATAGCTGAACGACAGCGAAGCTAATAAGCTCAAAAGAAAAAGCAGTATTGGAGAAGAAGCGGAGGAAGAATCGATCACTTTCGCATCGTCTCAATAGAACTTAAACCGACCATACAATCGACAGCGAAGCCAATGGGCTCAAAAAGCAAAGCAGCATCAAAGAACAAGCACGGCAAGAGAATCGATTACCCTCGCACTTTGTCCACGAAACTGAAGCCTACCGCGTAGCGGAGAGCGAAGTCAGTAGGCTGAAATTTCAAGGGTTTTGGCGATGAGAGAGAAGAACGCGTAAGGGCTAATCACTCTTGTCACGTCTCAATAGAACTTAAGGAAGATCGCGTAGCGGGGCAGCGAAGGTAGGAGGTCGAAGACGAATCGTGGCGATGAGAGAGAAGGCGTGAAAGACTGATTACTCTCTTAGCGTTTCAACGAAATTGAAGACCACTGTGCAATAGGACGCGAAGCCGGTAGGTTGGGAACGGATCGCGGCGATGAGAGAGAACGCCTGAGGACCGGTTACTACATCGGCGCCTCGACCGATGTGAAGCCCACTGTGCAGCAGAGAGCGAAGCCACTAGGTTGAATATGGATTGTGCCGATGAGAGAGCACGCTTAAACAGCGAGCGATCTCGATAGAATGAAAAATGACCATGCAATGTACAGCAAATCCGGTAGCATGAGAATGAGTTGAAAACAGTGAGAGGAATCTTCTCTCGGTTGGGCGATCTCAAAGGAACGGGGAATAGCTGTGTACCGTGAAGCGCAGCCAAGCGCAGCCAGTAGGCTCATCATGATACGAAACGCGGAGAGCGATTTTGGATTGGCAGGGGCCGTCTCGAAGAAATGAGGAGTGACTATGCAGCGTAAAGCGCAGCTAGTATGCTCATATCGCAGAGCAGAATGGAGAGCGACTAGTTGATATAAACACTCGCAGTCCCAATGTCAGGAGCTACAGAACTGCCAAGGGCATTCAAAAGATCTCCCACATAGTTCTCCGCCTCGATACCTCCCGCATACGTCTCATCCCAGTTCTGTAAAACGTCCTTTACGATCTCAATACCAGCAAGATAGATATTCTCAATGCTAGGACCAAATCCTTCTTGCTCCGCATACAGGAGATGGTAAGTCTCCGTCTCTGTCGGCGGCGCACGATCGAAATCCGACGCAGTTCGCATTATGATGATCCGGTTGAAATCGAGTTTTCCTGCTAGAGAGCCACGAAGGAGGGCTTCGAGAGTCGCGTTGTCTTCTTGTTGCGAGTTGCAATAAAGTCCTGAGCCGTTTGTGAGGAGTTGCGTGTACGCTGTGAAGGCTTCACCGAGGACGCTGCCGGACCAGTAGACATTGCTCGTACCTGAGTCGCATTCGACGACTGTTGGGGGATCTTGGGCAGGAGAGTAGCCGTAGGTGGAGCGGTAGGCTTGAGCGGCGGAAGTGTCGTTCAGTTTTGCTTTCTTGGTGAGGGCTACAGCGCGTTTCTTAAGATTGTCATTGAGCTCGAAAGCTTCCGTCCCGTAGATTGCGCCTGGGTAGTTCAATGCGTTGACGGGGGCGTCGGGAAGGTACGAATCCTGGGGGACGTAGCCAGAAGTCCAGTTTGTGGGAACTTGGGAGCGATCGAACTCGTACTGCAGGTCAAATTGCACGGCATACCGAGCGAGGTTGATGGATCCAGTCGTGCCCACATGTGGATTCACGCCTCCAATCCCAGCGATCAGAAAGTAGGTCGAGGTCAGGTCGAAGCAGCCTGAGAGCCATAATGCTGAAATCGAGGACGCCGCATTGATCTCGCCCTCGCCAGTAGTCAATTGACAGACTTCTCCAGTAGCTGTACAATGTGCCTGTGGAAAGAGAGGGGAGAAGCCAGGTACTGTTACATTCTTGGCCAGTATATTGATGTCTCGGCCATACCAAGTTTCCTCTTCGCTATCAAACATGCTGATGATGAACAGCTTGGGTGTAACCTCTTCGGTACATGTTCGATTTTGCTGCAATGGGTACTGACTCCTTGAACGAAGCGAAGATCTGGGGGATCTTTTTGTCTTGACGCCATGTCGAAGAGCAGGGACTGAAGCGGCGATGGCCTCTCCAAGGAGGAGGCAAAGAGTGAGCAACCGCATGCTGAGCCAATGGCTTTCTAACGATAGAGAAAACTGGACGTGTGCAAGAGGTCTCTCTACGAAGATGTGCTCAACGCGCTACACCATCTAATATCGTGCGTCGTGGTCATCCATGCTGTGGAATGGGGCCCGATAATGCGAGAAAGCTTACGTAGATGCACGAGATAAGTGGTGGCCCTAGCCTCTCCAGTCCATAGATCGGTTCCTGCATGGAGATGCATCGCCGAAGAGCGGCATGATGAGGTGGATGGTATCAGATAGCCGACGTGCATAAGTGTGGATAAACCGGGCATTGATAGACGACGAGCGGCTGACGTGACAAACGAGTGAGGTTGGTGATTGCTGTTGGCAAGACTTCGGGATTGGAACAGGAAGTGGAGAACCAATTAGTCAAGGTCAATAGCGAAGGAAGAGTTTGGAACATCGACTTTGCATCCAAGGATCATCGTGTCGACGCAGTCACGGCCAACTTGGTGCCTTGGAGAGGGCATTTGGGACGGAGAAGGCGTCGCACCTTGAGGAACAGGGCCATTCAGGTCACATGATGGCGTGCGAAGCTAAAGTGAAAGCTTAATCTGAAAGTGAGACGCGTGGGGTCGACTGCTTCACTTCGCGTCGTCCAAGCACCATTGAAGACGCAGCACATTACCACACAAGGCCACTGGCCGGCAGTCATTCAGCAGACTGACACCGCTCGCTACTCTCACTCGCTCCTTACAGATCATCTTGACTGCCAGCAAAATGCAGCTCATCCTACAGCCCGGCCTGAGCGTTCACTTGGTGGTCAACGGGCACCAACTGCCCGAGTACGATGACGATGACGGTACGCTCAACACCAAAGTCGCCAAATACATCGAAGCCGAATCCGGCGCCAACTTCATCATTCGGGTCGTCACAGACTACAAACTCCAGAAGCCTCATCCCAGCGACACCCTCGACTGCGAACTCTACCTGGACGGCAAGCACATAACTGGAAGGCTCATTGAGGCGACAGGTCACCGTCAGACGATCGATGTCGAAGGCCGCTGGAGTAACAGCTCACAAGGATCGGTACTGGAGAGATTCCAGTTCGCGCATTTGCAGACCGGTGAGTCGTGTCAGGATGCTTTACACGATCGACTGCTAAGGCAACGTAGAGGATGGACCCGTCGGCAGAGCCAAGGCAGAAGACTTTAAAGAGCTGGGCAATGTGACGATGGAGGTAACGTGGGTGCGCAAATCAGGCAAGACATACATTTCTGCACCTACGAAGCGGTTCGAATCTGCGTTTGGGTCCAGCATTGCTGAGAAGTGCCTGAAAGGCCGTGCAATCTCCAACCGTGCTGCGTACGTACCTCTGATACAATTGCAGCGCACTGAATCGCATCTTCGCTAACTCTGCCTAGTGTTGGTGCACCTGAACTGCGCACAGGCAAAGCTCAAACTACGATACATGTCGACCGGCCCTACGGCAGGGAACGCATTGGCGTCTACACCTTCAAATACCGCTCTCGCAGTAAGTGTCACATGTCTGAGCAGCTCCATCAATACTCACATACATACCAGGAGACCTTCAGATCGAAGGCATCATCGAACGCAGCCCATCGCCCACGCCACTCGAGGAACGCGACCCAAATACCCTCAACCTAAACGAAGCCCGAGAGCTCGCCCGTCGGCTGAAACAAAGCCAGTCAGACCAAGCACGCATCAAGAAAGAGGGCATTAAGCGCGAGAAGCGCCAGCGTTCTGAGACACTGGACGGCAGCGACTCCGAAGGTGTCACCTTTACGGGAGAGGGCCCTGCGAAAAAGCGCGGTCGCCAGTCTACTAACCACTCAGGGGTTGAGACCGTCGACCTCACCGATGACTGAGGACTTTTCTTCCACCAGGTCAACTTCGACCAAACACCACCCTGGCCAACCGATACCGGACCATGGCCAATTGCTCACGATGTTTAGCGAGTACTGTTCCACTATGAGATACCCAGACTTTTTCAGCGTTCTACAAGCAAGAGCGCTTCGTGGCCACGACGACGGCTTCAAGGCGCAGGATCGGAGTTCCCTTCTTCGAGCATGTATAAACATAATCTGCTATAGCGGGTTCGCGACATGACTAGTCGACCTGCTTGACCTATTTGAGCGTGTGGATGGTGGGTCGTGGTGCCCCTGATTCTATTCACAAAGCCAAATCAAAGTATGATTCGCTAGTCTCAGCCTATTCAGACGTTCTCGACATTCATTGCGACGAATTGGCAGGCAGTAAGTAAGTATGAGAGAAAGATTCATCGCGTCATGACATTCTCTACAGACAGGACAGTAAGAAGTCTTCTTCTTTCCCCAGTTGGCAATCTTAGAACCCAAAAGTCGCTTCAAAACATTTAAAGGAGTAGCAGTCCACCCACTCTTTTCCCTAGCCAGTTTGTTGAGAGTAAGTGCTACGCCAGAGATGCCTGTTGACCTCGATATGCCAACCGTGAGTGACTCTTGCATCCATCCATCCCAGAGAAAACAAAAGGAAAGTTACGAGATATGATTTGGTCGTTCGTCCAGCGAAAGTGTGTTATTGTGTTTTGTCGTGTGAAAGAGAAGATTGTGGTGATCACCCCGTCCTGCTCGAGGCCGTCCCATGCGCGTGCGTGTGGTGTCCAGCTCCATGTCGATGATTATGGCTGCCAAAGCGGCCCCCAACACTCGATCGTCTCCCGTTTCGATTAGTTAAGGAGCCGACATCGTGTTTACCTAAAACGAAGCGCATGTCAGTTCTGTGTACCTGAACGCCAATCCCCAAGACTTATACTCACCATCGCAGCACGCCCGTACATTCTCCAACCGATCCGCGTCACGTTCTTGCTGTTCGATCACCGCCCTCAAGTCCTCCGCGCTGTCTGCGACTACGCTAGCGTCGTAGATGTTAGCTGGATCGCTGGGGTCGTTGCGCTGGCTCAAACTTGAGTGGGCGCGTTGGCTGCTGCTGGGTCGCGTGAAGCGGCTTGCCATGGAGCTGAAGCGGCCAGTCACATTTCCGGATGAGACGCGAGATTGATTCGATGAAGTCGCTATCAGGCCTTGGTCCTTTGGAACTCGGTGAAGCGTTGGTTGCTGAGATGCTGCAGACCGCCGCTGAGACAACGTGACATCATTCCGTTGTGGGCTTGTGGTCCTAGTTGTTCGGCTGTTGTAGCTGCTCAAGCTCGTGCGACGGCTCTGTCTACTTTGGCTGCGTCCGGTCGCTGTGCCAGCCATTTTACTGATGCTGCGCCTGACAGTCTTTCCGAATCCAGGATTAAACTCTTCGAGGTCCTCTTGGCTCATGGTGTCTTCCTCCTCAGCCTTCTCCCGTTCCGTTCTTAGCAGAAGGTAGGATAGTGCATTAAACCATGTCTCATGGCGTTGGCCAGTCGGTGCAGTAAACACGATCTCGCGACCGGGGGTAATCACGACCAAGGACTTCCTATGCAGACCAGGTGGGTATGCGTTGTCGTCGGAGATGACTCTGACAGCGTCGATGGCGACACTCTTAGCTTTGAGCATATTCTTACCAGCTGTGCTTGGATCCTGCTCACTCCAGTACAGTGTTCGTGTGTATGGATGTATCCAGAAGAATCGCCTGTGTCGAGTCGAGGAAGTCTCGCTTCGGCCAGTCTTGCGAGTGTATTTCCACAAGTACTCTCCAATCATGGTCTGTGTAATGGCTTGAATCATCCTGGGGTCCGTAGAAGGCTCAACGTCTGCAGGGTAAATGATATGCCCTCGTGTGATGTTGAAACGCTCGTCCAGCTCAGATGCAAAGGAAGACACCGACGTTCTATGTGATACCTTGTCTGACACCTGCCCGCGGCTGTCCTTTTGTCTGACCGGACGAGGCGTGGTTGAGTCGCGCGAATGAATGTTACGAACGTCATATGGACGGCCACCGGGAGTGTTGGGCCTTGGCTTGTAAGAAGATGCAGGCATACTGGGTGGACCCATAGTACCAGCCGTGTTTGCCTGTCCTGGCACACCCGGCGCCTGTCGAGCCTCCGCGATCTTGAGATTGTGGTCCGCGGGGAGAGGAGGTGCTTCTGCCACTTCCTTGCGTCGCATGCTGCCGGCACTGGACGGTCGCTGCCGCAGAGTCGGCGACTCATAGATGGAAGGTCTGGGATCGGTAGCAGCTCGAGTGTTTGTCGATGGCGAGTTGGCCGCAAGCGCTGCAGTCGCTGCAGCTGCAGCACTCTGGAAGGGCGAGCTACCAAAGTCTCTTGATGAGCTGTTCTTGTTGCGGAACATGCTGTCAATTTCATCACCAGAGACAAGAGTCTGCGAGCCTTCATCCGCCATTGGGGGACTTGGTGCTGGTCTGCTTGGTGGCGCATGCATGTTTGGCGACATATCTGCGAGCGGTCGTCTGGTCGATGTAGTGGGTCTCTTCTCCTCTTGGTCATCACCGAGTACAACTGTGGGCATGTTGCGATCATCTGCCAGAGTCTTTGGTTCGCCTTCCTTGGCGAAACGCGCGCTGCGCTCGGAGGAGGATATCGACTTCGATCTCGTCCTCTCCAAGTCTTCGGATCCTGCAGCAGTGAATAGCACAGCTGCGGTGCCTTCTTTGATCGACTTCGGCTCTGGTGACTCCCCAGCATTGTATAGCAGATCCATTCGCTTCGAGCTCCTCCTAGGGACAATCGGTCTCTCTGGCTCTACTTCTGGCCGCACTGGCTCATAATCTTGCGCAACAATGTCAGAGAAGGCAAGCTGCACTGCAAGTGGAGAAGGTGGCGCCGCTATTGGCATTACAGGTGTCTCTGACTCAGACTCGGTGCTGCGTAGAAATTCGTCGCCACCAATGATTCTCCTATTGGGCGGGAGCGGCCACTGGTGTGGTTCAGTCTCCTGGGAGATGGTAGGCGAATAGTCCACTGAGCGAGCATGCGGCATATCCTGAATCAGGAGTGACTTCGGCTCGACCTCTGTGGCCGTTGCAGCATCGATAGTGACAGGAACGCCACGCGCGTCCGTACCGATGCTGATTGTCAAAGGCTGTGCGCGAGCGTCCGTTCCAACGCTCGTGGATGGAATGATGCGAGCGTCAGTGCCCGTTGCGATCGTAATTGGTACGCCTCGAGCATCGGTACCGATGCTGATCGTGCCGGGCTTCGGAGCAGGGGCAGTCACTTCAGGCTGAGTGGCATTGTCGGCTTGGGCTGCTGTATTGGAGCCTTCATCGGCAGTGCCTGGAACAGCCTCATCGCGAGTGTCGTCCTCGTGCTCGCTGTGCTTGCGACCTAATACTCTACTGAGACCGAACCCTGCCAACGCTCCACCAACGGCCTCGCCCGCGCGCTCTCTAATGGACTGCTTCTCAACGATGCGCTCTGGCTCCCATGGCTCGGTCATGACTCCAGCATCAACCATCTCGGCCTTCCTCAGAATATGCTCATGTGCGAGCATGGCTGCGTTTGCTTGACTCGGCAGCTCTGTAGATCGAACTTGACTCTTCAAGCTGACGATCGGAGAGGAAATGACAGGATGCACACCAACTCTCTCGTCTTCATCCATCTTCGTTGGACTTTCAGGCTCCACGCTGACTTGTCGCTGGGTCTCTGGAGAGGCTCCGTCGACGCTGCCATCAACGAAGTGGCTAGTCGCTGGAGTACCCTCGATGCTGTCGTCGTCATCCAGTGCGTCAAGTTCGTCACCAAGACTTTGCATGTGAGCCTGAGGTGTACCTTCCATACTGGACGAGGGACTGGCATTGCTTGCAAGCGGAGAATCAGACACAACATCGCTGACACGTCCGGATCGTCTCGCTCCGCGGCTCATCCGTAGCTTATACTTGGGCTGATGGACACTTTGAACGGGCGTTCGAACAATATCTTCATCGTCATCGTCACCGCTGGTAGATGCAGTTGACATGTAGGACATTCGATTGCCTGCCTTATTGGATAGAGTATGGCGCAGCTTGCGGGAGTTGTCTTCTGTTTCTGTCGCATCACCTTCGGTGCCCTCTTCAAGATCTTCGGCGCCAGTTGCAAATGCCTCGCTTTCAGTGGTACCTCCGCGCTCAGTCGCAGTCTCAAATCCAGCGTCAGTCTCGTTGGCAGTTTCGAAAGCGTCAGTATCGTCCTCGGACCGGCCATAAGCAAGGCCATAAGCAGTTGCGGCAGCTGCGCCCGCCACAGTGGCCCGAGACGCCACGCCCTCGCTGTGCTTGCTCGGGGTACGCTCGCCAATCTCATCTTCCCAGTCCGGCTCATCGATAATTTCGGTCGTGCTGCTACGAGCAGCGCCAAGCCTGCTGCTTGAAGGTCTCTTGAATTTGTGCGCTTCCTGTTCGCTTCTCCTCTTTTTAGCGACATTGGCGGAGATACTGGTGTTTTCACGTCGTTGCTCAAGTTCATCACGAGCGTCTTGCAGCATTCGCTTCAGCTCAATCTTCTCGGTCTTCTCACGATGAATATTATTCTTGAGGTTCTGGATCATCCGGTGGGCATGGTTCAAGCTTGACTTGAGTGTTTCCGATTCAAGCATGCCATGACGAGCCGGCGTTCCTTTGATTGGTGAAGGCGGAGCACTGTGCTCAGGGCTTGCGTCTTCAGAATTGACGCCTTCTTCGGCAGAAACAAAATCGGCATCGGAGGGCTGAGCCCGCTGACTGAAGCGGAAGGAAACAGCCTTGGCAAGCTCGGTATTTTGCGATGTCAGCTCTTCGATCTTCTTCTGCATGCGCTGCCTTTCGAACTCGTGAGCAGCTACATCCCGTCTCAGGCCATGCAAATCGGACTCTTGAACCTTCTTTGCCAAGGCATGATCTTCGAGCAGCCGCTCGTGGCTGGATCTCAGCTCGTCAAGTTCCCGTTCTTTCGCGGCCTTATCAGCTTGTATGGACTTGAGCGATTGCGCGAGTCTGTTCTCCTTGTCCATGCTCTGCCTCAAGCTGGCTTCCATCTCCTGAAGTCGGGTTTCAAGGTTCCAATTCTCATCTTTGTACTTTTGCTCGCTTTCATCCATGTGTCGCAGCCTTTGTAAGAGACTGGCAGAGTCTGCCTCCAGCTGAGCCTTTGCGCTTGACGTGTCCTTCAGCGTATCATCCTTCTCAGCCAACGCAGCCTGCAACTGCCTGACCTGGGCAAGCAAAGAAGTGCTGATTTCCGTCGCAAACTCAATATCGTGAACCCGGTTGTTCGGCTGGTTTCGCTGCCTTCTTGAAGGTGCAGAGAGCTTGGTAGGCGACTCACGGCCTGATCCAGATATGACCTGAGGAGACTGCATGCCCTCACTTTCGCTCACAACTCTAGACTTGGGAAGGAAGGCGCGCGCAGACTCCCTGCCAATTTCATGGTACTCGCGCTCCAGCTCAGCCAGCTTGCCACGTAGCTCAGTGGGCACTTCGCTGTCTGATTGCATATGCTCCACCTCTTTGAGCTTGGCAGCCAAGTCCCGTCTTTGCTGGACCAGCGTAGTCCCGAGTCGAGATGCATCCTGTATCCGTCGATCTGTGTCCTTCAGATGAGCCTCGAGCGCGCGCTTGGCGGAAGACGGCGAGCTCGTAGAATACAAGGAGAATTGATCGTTATCGAATGCAGCGTATCGCAATGGTGCCGGGTGCGACTGCAATGGCGAGCTTGTAAACAAGTCTCCTTGACCATTGGAGGCTACCGCACCAGGCGGCGGATTGGCGGTAGTCGTCATGATTATGCCGCCTCGATTAATTGATTGATTGTTGCCCAGGCAAGAAACGAATGGTGTAAAAAGAAGTCGGTCGCGTGGGTGGTACGGTTTGGTGGAGCGAATGCGTGTCTCGGGAGGCGCTCTCTTGGGTGTCGTGCGATCCAGACGTTGGAAGGGAGAGGTAAAACAGAAGTCGGAGAATCCAAGAATGCCGTCGCACTGGCGCACCGGGCGGTAGGTGAACAAGTCGGAGAGGTTGAGAAAACAAAACGAAGGAAAGACCGCGAGGGTAGGTAGGCGGTTGGTGGTGGTGCGCGTAGAGAAGGCGGGACTGGATGCAGACTCCTGCACTCTGCGCTGCGGAAGACACACTTGGGCTTCCGGACAGAGCGCGGGACTGGACTGGGCAGTGGGCAGTGGGCAGTGGGCACTCGATGACTGGACGTCAACAAAGGCAACAGGCGAGCTTCACCCGGCGAGCCACATTCCTGTCCCTTGACCTGAATACTGTAGTGTAGAAGGTGTACCCAGGGATGTTGATGTGATGAAGGAAAACTTGTTTGTTTGACGTGAGAGGGGTTGGTTGTTGATCCTGCCGCTGCTGCAGTGCGCTGGCGCGTCAACTGCGTGAGCCAACAGACTTCCACCCGCGAAAGCGTATCAGAGCTTAGACTATCAACATCGCCTATCACTGGACGTTGTTCTAATCCTTTTTGCCATTCAACGGTGAAAGCGCAACCACGAGTCCTTCACTCGTGTGAAACCCGATCTCTGCTTTACGACGTGAACGGCTTCTGATACGGCTCGCATACTGACACATCCAAGTGTGTCAGAGGAGAGGGATTTCCACCCCTGCATAAGATCCCAAGGACGCGACTCGCGAGCTGTTCGTGGTTGTCGCATTGAACCCGGCATAAGGTTTGGTCAACACGTGCCGGTCGATGACAGATCGTCGGTGGCGTTCGAGAAGCTTGAGCCGCATGTCACTTCACTTTGAGATTCATACAGCCATCGCGAAACCTTTCCAGAACAACTCACGCCCACCATGACAGACGCAGCAGCAGCGCCGGTCTTCAAAAAGCGCGCAAGGAATGCAAATATTCGAAAACGACCAGCGACGCCCCCGCTAGAAGCCTCAGACTCCGAATCAGACTACACAGACGATGACCAAGGCGTGCGCATCAAACGACGGAAGAAGGAGGGCGTAACGGTCACAGGCGGTCCAAAACGCGAGCAGAACCTGAGCAAATACACAGCCTTCGAAGCCGACCGAACTACCAACATCACCGTCAACGAAGATGCGACAAAAGCTTCAAACTGGTACACAGACGCCGCGCTCGCCGCCAAAGAAGCCGGCAATACCAAGAAAGCCGTCCCCGTAGACGAAACAGTGGCGCCTGAAGCAACAGATGGCAAATATCAAGGAACAGCAAAGTACTCCAATTTCATACAAAAGAATCCCAATTCGAAACAAATTGGACCTGTGAAAGCCGCACCTACGAATGTGAGGGCGATTATCGTGACTGATTTCGCACCGGATGTGTGTAAGGACTATAAGCAGACGGGCTTCTGTGGCTTTGGCGATAGCTGCAAATTCTTGCACGCAAGAGAAGACTATGCGCAAGGCTGGCAATTGGATAAAGAGTGGGAGAAGGCGGGCAAGAAGGATAAGAAAGGGGCTCCTACAAAAGAAGACGCCGAATTGGATGACGAGGAGAAGATGCTCAAAGAAATTCCTTTTGCATGTGTAATTTGCAAAGAGGGATATAAGAACCCGATAGTGACGAAGTGCGGGCATTACTTCTGTGAGAAGTGTGCTATGGGGAGGTATATGAAGGAGAAGAAGAAGACTTGTGCGGCTTGTGGGGCGGATACGGGTGGGAGTTTTGGGATTGCGAAGAAATTGAAGAGTTTGCTTGAGAGGAAAACGAAGCGGGAGGCTGAGCGGAAAGCGAAAGAGGAGGGAGAGGAAGAAGAGGAGGACGAATAGAGATACCCAAGATGCGGTAGGAAGAGGTATGCAACGGTACAGAAGAGAATTAATTCAACTGTGCGCTGGGGCAATCCTACCTGCACCTGCACCATTCACGCCTGCTTAGCTAAGTTTCACACGCCGCCAAGACTCATCTGACGCCTGACGCTGCTCCACTCGACGCCAGGTTTCTCATTCACCGCGACTTTCTGCACTTCTTGTTCTGGTTCAGACACACCCAGACTCCAACACCAACCTCGCGTTTCACGCAGACTCGCGCAATTGACTACCCGCGCATACAGCATACAGGCGACCTTTCCCTCTCCGCGCTACACAACTCAACCCAATACACTTGCATCTCATAGACTGCTTCAACAATATCGACACCTACAGCATAATCTAACATGGCCCCGAAGATTTCGGTAGCGAAGAGCACCGCAAAGACTTCAGCTTCACTCAATGACTCTACATCATTGTGCACGATCGTCCACGCGTCACGTTTTGACCACACATCGGCTGTCCAGACGAGGACGTCCCGACTCATCAACTCGCTCCTGAGCACCACCCAGATCGACTCGAATAAGAAACCGAGATTCTCGCCATGAATATCGCCATCTACCAGATGAACGTTATCGACCACGAGATTAATTTCCCAGTGAAGTTGCATAGGCGTCCTCAGTGGGTCGAACTCGGTGAACCCTGCTACGGAACACTCCATAGCGATGCTGTCGCCGAGGCGGCCAAGCAATACTATGAGCGCGAGTTCATCACCAATCCGACCAACTCGAAACAGCGCTGGCACGTACGCGGTGTCCAGAAAGACCTGCTCGACGGCCCTTATTCCAAATCTGTCTTTGGGGAAGAGGCGATTCGAGAGGCTTCGGAGCAGGATTTGCAAAAGATGTTTTACCTCAAGCTGGCTATGTGGGCTGGCCAGCCGACGATGACGACGAAGATGCTGAGCAGAACGCTGCTCTCGATGCATGGGCCGCTGACCTCTTACGCTCATATCTCCGTCAAGTACCACCGATTCCTCAGGACGTCATCAATGGCGCCTCGCTTGCTGAGCTACGCAAGAGTTTTTGACGGGGCCTTCAGAGCACTCTGGATGGCTTTTCTGGATGAATGCTGGAAAGGAGGAAGCCATGCAGCGTTTTGGAAAATTTCCAGATCAGACTGACATCAAGGCGGCGCGGGATACGTGTGGCGTGAGGATGGTCGATGAGGATGAGGATGAGTGGAAGGCTATCGACGATGAGATTGAGGGGATTGGTGATGTTGCGCGGGAGAGTGCTGAAGCAGGCAAAGTCGAGAATGAGGAGGCAAATGGGGCTGGGGATGTATGGGAGAGGAGGCGATTGAGCAGCAGCAGCAGGTTGAAGACCATACCGTCGGGGCAGACGACGGCGAGCTCTACACACCCTTCATCCGCAAGGGTTGGTGTGGACTCTGAAACATGTGGCGAGTCCACTCGAAGTGAGACTCAGGCGGAGGGCCTGAACCAAAGCAAGTTTCGCATGTGACACTTGGCGTGGTGAGGCTTTTCAGTATTATACAGCAGCGGGGCGGGCAGGAAAATCAGTGATGCACCTAGTATGCTAGCAAATGTACGCATATCGAGCATTGTTACACAAGCCTTCGAAAGCGAAAGCTTTGCCATACCACATGGCTCCTATATAGGCTTTGCGTGAAGTCTGTTTCCTTTCCAGCTGTGGGCTCATCTATGGCGGAGATCATCTCCTCGCTTTTTGATCCGTGTCTACTATTTACACGTACAGATACTGTCTCTCCGTAATTACAAAATCTGTCGACTTGTATACTTTCCATCTGTGTTGGAAGTGTCCGTCTATCCCAAAGACTGTCCAGAAATGCAATGTCTATCCAGCCGTAGACCAACGGTGTCTGATATGCCCCAATTCCTTTTCCCATCCTACGAAACTCCAAGACCGGCCAAATCTAGCCTTTCAGGCAATCTAGCACTTGTAAAGATCGTAGATAGCGTTTCCGTTCTTGTCGAAAACACCAAAAGACGGCGAATCATTGTAATCCTGGTACGCATACCAGAAAACATGTCCCTCCTTGAACATCTCGCAAGCAACACTCCTCCAGAACTTCTGCGCGTTCTGAACAGACGCAACAGCACTCCCGTGGTTGGCACCACTCACAGGCCATCCAGTCTCCGTAACCCAAACCCAAGCCCCAGAACCAACAGACTGCACATGCGCCTTAGTGTCCTGATACGATTTGAAGAAGACGTTGTACGCATCGGAGATGGAAGCGCCCTGCCAGTAGGGGTATCCGTCCATGCCGACAAAGTCGCAAGCCTTGATGACCTCGTCGTTGGCGCTGTTGGTCCATGCGGTCCAGGTGTCGACGTGGCCGACTTCGGCGGTCACGCCCATTGCGCGGACCATGCCTCGAACATCGTAGATTTGTTGGGAGAGCGTGCTGGCGGATGTGTCGCCGCGGTAGAGGTCTTCGGAGCCGACGGAGATGGCGAGGATCCAGTCGTGGCCTGGGAGGAGAAGGGGGAGTCAGCTCATTGTTCTTATACGAATGAAAGCACTTCTAATTCTTACCATGCGCGTTGATCGCAGATTCAAGAGCATTCTTCTCGGCGGTGTAGTGAGCAGAGTCCTCTGTCCAAATACCAACCAGGACCTTGGTGCCAGTGCTGAGCGCAGCCGGGACGGCATTGGCGAGTGTGTTGCAGTCGCTAGAAGCGTAAAGACGAACAGTGGCGATGCCTTGAGGCAGACCCTTCAGCTTGTTGAAGGCAGTCGACCATTGAGCAGTCGTCTTGCAGGATCCATCTGGGTTGGTCGCGCCGACGTTGAAGCCCTGGTAGTATCCCATGACCGAGGGAACGGAAGCTGCCAAAGCAGCAATGGTGGTAGAGAAACGCATTATGAAGTAAACAAAGTCTTATACGATTGATACACTGTCGTCTGGAATAGATCAATGAAAATGAGAGAAACTCGGCACCCTGGATCCCCAAACGACAGGAAAAGATGGTCAAGGAGAAGGTGAATGAGATGTCAGAAGAGAAACACGAGAAGAATGGTGAGAAGACTCAAAATCGGTGACGAAAAGGGAGTTCATGAAGTGGGTCAGGATCGTGCATCCTCCAACGCTTTTCAGAGACTATTCGCCGAAGCGGCAGATTTGCTTCCGGGTGGACATCCCGTACGAACTGCTGTGGAATCAGGAACAGAGTGGTCTCTTCTACGTTGCCGCATTCCTGGAGCTCGTTGTGCCTCGTCGAAGTGTGTAGTCGGTGTAGGCGGTCTCGACATCTGTTATCGGTGGACTTTGTTGCTTGGAAAACGAAGCCAAGCAGCAACAAGAAGATCAAGAAGAATGCGGCTCTTGCGGCAGCGTTGCCGATCGTCAGGTACTGAAGTTCTACTTACCAGAAACGCCTCGAACGCCACACTCGCAACTACTGTAGCTTGCTGGCCACGCGTCAGCCCGAGCCGTCCCCACTCTGGTTCTAAACAAAATCCACGGATTACCGGATTACTCCGAGCAATCTGTCTGCTTTCACCCTTCTGTGCCTTATGATGACTTTGCCTCCTCGAGCTCCGAGACCTATCCCTTGTTCTTTTCCTGTTTTGTTCTGTTGTATTTGCCATGGCGAGTTGATGGAGAGGGGCGTGGAGTTGATGGAGTGGGACGTCCAAGCGACTTCGCGATTAAGCGCATCGTTGTTCGAGAATTTAGCAATTTGCGTGCTGTTTAGCATCAAACAAAGTGCAAACGCATGCCCGTGTGTTGTCGAAGCTTTTATTATTCTAGCCCGCAAAAGGGTCGGGAAGGATTTTCAGCTTCTGCACGCACAACACCACCAAACTAGCACTATCTGCACTCATCTTTTAGCAGCAGCCCTGCAGAATCTTCCTCCATATCCCTAATCCGGAAATGAAGCCTAGGATGCCCTGGTATAGCCAGGGTTGGAGCGTTGTTTGTTTGTTTACCTGCCGAAGGTACAGCCCGCTCCTATCGCACACTCGAATCGATTACGACCGCATTCACGCTCACACTCACACCTGCACGCTACGATAGCTCCATTGAACCGACAAGATAATCAATATATTGAATATCTTCTTCGCGAGGGCTAGTCTAGCCCTACTATCGTGGATCGCCTACTATCTTCTTACTACGGCTCGTAGACTGCAATCTACGTCCGGATTAATAATAATAATAATAAATGTATTCGAGCTAGCTACAGGCCGTGCCCCTTCTAGCATATCTACATGTTGTAAAAGAAAACCCTGTAGAAAGTGCCTACAGCGTAAAACTTCCTCCCTTCTCTGTTATGCCTTACACCCTACTGCATCTTAGGTACTATAGAACCAATATGTTTGCCCGTAGGCAGCTGGCTGACACGCCAGAGTCAACATCATCCTCCTTACTTGGGTTCGAGATCTCCGGCCTGCTCTGGGAGATGTTTGAGGTCCACTCGAATTGTCCTATAGGGAGATGCCTTATTGCCCACGCTGCGGTTTGTCTAGGAAACTCAGTAAGCCATCTTCTCGCGTCCTGGCATCTAGTGGCTAAGATGAGTTCCTTCTACTCTCTCGCATGTTTGTACAGTAGGCAAGGTAGTGTCGAGCTGTCCTCTATCTCCACATTCGCAGTAGGGGCTAGTATCGGGCACCCCAACCTTGTGGAGGAAGTGAGGAAGGCCAATTGTCTCTGACCGTATCTGGAACACTATCGCGGCCTGGGCTTTGCTAAGCCCTCGATAAAGCTCCGGGTATTGGTGTTCCATGGAGTCCTGAACGCGAGTGGGAGGATTCCTTCGCGCCTAGCATTGTCCCACTTCTGTGACTCGTCCCGCTTATACTGGCCCTGGAGGATAGTCCATGTTGCTTTCCGAGTCTTCTTTGGATCTGCTCTGTCTATGTGAGAGAGCTGGGACCGTAGGATAGTAGCCTACTCGTCTGTCTGCTCTAGTGGCGAGCTGTATGGTTTTCTCAGGCGTCTGCTATATGCCCCAAGTTGTCCGCACTTTAGTAGGATCCGCCCCTTCAGCTCTTGCATGGCCTAGTGTATATCCGGCCTCTGCCTCTGCGCAGCCATTGCAGCTATAGTAGTTCTCTTCCTATACTCGGTAATGTCTTCGATCTGGAGTTCTTTGTGTAACAGTCGCGTTGGTGTAGCTCGGTAGGCCCCCAAGGATTATCCGTAGAATCTATTCTGCATTACCCGTAGCTTTTGTTGGAGCATTTTGAGATTCCAGTCTCCTTTCCTGCCATCCATACCTCGCTCCCGTGCATTACTGCTGGCCTGATCATTGAGCAGGCATATGATTACGAATCCCCGGCTGACGACAGATCCACCCCACGGGTGGATCTGAAATCACACCGGAGCTACATAAGGTAGGGTGACAAGTCCTACCCGCGCTTTCCTACACGAAGGTCTCGACTCTTGCTGCGAACAGCTCACTACACACCCCAATGTTTCGAGGGAGAGGCCCAGGCCCCGAAGCCTCTCTTCCTACGCTCCATACCCTGTTTGCTCCTTAAGCCTTGGTCACGCTCCTTCGGTTTGCGCCGCACGCATACCGTTCGCTTCTCTTCCAAGACCGACGTGCGCATCCGTCCTCTCAGGCTGGGCAGACAGTGTCTCAGTCGCTGCCATTGCCCACCACGCCCCAGGAGAGCGACTCCTTCGCGTTACTATACCGCATCTCTTTGATATAGCCGGCCACGTCTCGCAGGTTTGCTCGGATAGTAGTTCCTCGCCGGGCAACTACCTCCTTGCGTTTCCACCCACTAACCAATACGCAATGTCCCCTCGCACGCCTCCTTCTGTCCCCTTCCTCCGCTGCCACCGCCCGCCTCTCTGTGACCCCGCCTGCCCGCTCCTCTATGTGTTGCATCCAGTGTCCCCAAGCTCTTCTGTCCAACCGCTGGACTAGGTGTCCTGTGCTGACCCAGGTAAAACCCTCCCACCCGCACTTGAGTGATCAATAGGCCCTTACGGTCTTCGTGCCCATTCCATTGCCCGCCAACTGACGCTGTACTCCAAGCTCTTCAACTCCGTCTGCCCCAAGTGCATAACGCGTAAACAGCCGGCCTTAACAGACGCGCCTCGATGTAGTTTCGTCAAGTTCCTTCCGAAGACGTGTATCGATTCTCTTGTGTACCAGAGGTGTCCTGTCCGCAGCTTAGGCAATCGGGTTCCGCGGCTCCCCTGTACGCTTCGTAGGAAGAGCGGACTCGTTTCCTACACGAGTAAGCTGCTGTCGGATGGTTTTCATACCCGTTTTGATGGTAGTCCTCTGTTCGGTGTGGTCTTGGCGCCGCCGCACAGCATCAAAATGCGCCCGGAAGTCGCACTCCACCACTCCCGCTCCATCTGAGAAGATTTGGCTCTGCACAGCGAGTGCGCAGGTTCGTAGCCAGCACCACGTACAGGTACTTCTCGTCGCTGGCCTAATTTTATCCTAGAAAAAATATATTCTAAGTCTATATATAGTTATATATAGTCCTTAGCCTTTCTTTTCGTATCTATATTACGTAGCGTTATTATATAAAAATTCACTAAAGTTTAAAGCCGACTCTTATAGTTATACTTCTTTATTATACTACGGAAATACTTCTACTCTCCCTCCTTGAATCTAAGATCTAACTACTTTTCTAGCGTTATATTCCTATACCTCCTTAACCTAAACTCTTTATCCTTAAAGATACGCTTAATATAGTTAATATCCTTAGCCCTATATATCTAGAATATCCGGAACTATAGCTAGTTAAAGAACGAGCGCCTCTCGTTATATAGGTCGATAAATCTACTTATCTCTAGCTACGAACTTCGTAGTAGACTAGACGTAGGTATACTAGGCTCCTAGTAACTATTATATATGTTATTATAGTTGTAGATCGCTAGTACTACTAGATTAACTACTATAGACGCCTTCGCCTTCGTACTATATAGATAATAGATTACTAGTTATTTACGAGTATACGATCTTTATCTTATACTACTATAGCTTCCCTACGTTTATAGAGCCTAGATCGAATAAGGAGACTCCTTTACGCGCTATCCTTAGGCCTAAGGCCTAGTTAATTAATACCTCTCTATATATAAGAGTATAATTCTGTTACGCACGGTATCTCGCTTGTCAGGTGACTCGCTTAATCACGTGGAATGGCTTCTTTGGAGAATGCGTCGGCAAGTGGAACGAAGTGGAGGAAGTCTTGGCTTATTCCAATCAGTGAGATTGTAACATGAGTTGAACACGATGATTGCTAGTCAACCATCGTTGCTATATACTTGGTGGTCTCGCTTGCTCTTGGCAGCGAGTTTGACCGTTCGACCAACTGACCGGTCGGGCGGTCTGTCGGTCGCCAAACCTCACGTGTTTGACCAGAGGTCCCAGACTGTGGTCAGACACGTGACTTCTGGCGTCATTCTTGCATGGTTCCATGTCCTGATTCTGCGTCCTGCAGATTCGGTCCGTAACACCATCTCCTCCTTTATAAACTCGTCCCGAGTTTCCTTTGCCCGTATGTTCTTCCTATCCGTGATGAGTGGGGAACCGCTAACTCGAAAGGAACGTCGAGCGCCAAGCTCTTTTAATCGAATCGAGGGTCGCGAATGCCGTCGCCGTGTTCGTCTTGCCGCACCGCGCGACTTCCTGAGGGGAAGAACGTCCTCGCTGTGTTGTGGACGTGCGGTTTGGGAGTTGTTCCGAATGCGTCCGAAAGGGTTACGCATCCTGTGACGTGACAGTCACCTGACCGGGAGTGGGAGCGATTGCGCGCCCAGCGTCGTCAGTTGAAGCGCAAGCTAGACGAGGCAGAAGAGAAGGTTACAGAGGCGATGACGCATGTCCATCGTCTAAGAAACAACTTCGTGTTGCCGAGGAGCGGGAGGAGAAGGCAACAAGTAAGGAGTTCGCAGAGCTTCAAAAGCTTTCCCGAAGGAGACTGGAGTTCCTGTTGCCAACCCTGAGTTTATCCTGGAGCCCGAGGGAGAGTCCTCCGAGTTGACAATGTCTTCCAACTTCCTCTGAACTCTTGGGCTGAATTCGTTGTTGCTGGACGATCCCTTTGGGTCCTTCCACGGACAATCCCTCGCGACTCTAGTTGAGGTATTCACTCTTCACTCTAGCCGGCGTGATGAATGACACTTTGTCGTTCGAACTGTTGAATCCTTTGCTGGCAGTTCCGTAGGTTGTCCCTTGGTTCCCAGGTATTTTCCGAGTTGTCGTATCCTTTCCATTTGACAAGGTACTGATTATTTTGCAGTCCAGAATTCTTTCGACTTTGAATTCGGTTTCTTCTTGTGGAACAAATGAAAATGTTTCCTGACAAGGTGTCTCAGCGTCGGCTGGTTCCAAAAGAGATGTGGAACACTGGATGAATCTTCGCATCCGCCGGTAGCTTCAGTCGGTAGTTGACCGGTCCCTGGCCTCTTCAATCAAAAATGGCCCGACCTTTACATGGTCTAACTTCCTGGTCTTTCTTCTCGTTTTGAGATTTCGTGAGGAGATAGACCTTATCCCCTCCTTCAGCTGAGGTGCCATTTGTGAGCCATGCTGTCGCGATTTCAGCAGGTGTCCTTGTTGTCGTAGGATGGCCTTGTTCATTTCCGCGTGAACATCCTTAAGCTGGTCAACCGCAATCAACGCCCGTGGTGCGTTAGGTGAATGCCAGGTTCGCCAAACAGGTGTGGATCCTTCCAAAGTTTGCGAAGAATGGCGTGAGACCCGTCGTCTCCGGATTGCTGGTTGTTGAGTGCGATTTGTGCCATGGGTAGGAGTGATACCCAATGTCCTGTGCGTAGTTGATGTAGTGGCGTAGGTATTGTTCTAGTGTCTGGTTCATCCGTTCGGTTTGTCCGTCGGTTTGCGGATGAAAACGCCGTTGACAGCTTGTGTCTGATCCCGATCGTGGATACGAGTGTCTTCCAGTAGTTCGATGATGAACAACTTGCCTCTGTCGGTAATGAAGACCTCTGGGAATCCGTAATATCGTACAAGTCTATCCAGCACAAGATGGCCGAGTTGCTCTGCCGTATGTCTCACACGCAGGAATAAAGTGCGCGTACTTCGTGAGTCTGTCGACCATGACCAGTATCATGTCGTACTTGACTTTCGTTGCTTGATCCGTCGATCCTGGGAGTTTCGTAATGAAATCCATCGTAACTTCGTCCCATGGTTGTGTCGGTGGGCTCCGGAATTTAAGTTGTCCGTACTTTGAATGTCGAGATGCCTTGTTCTGTTGGCATTGAACACAGCGTGCGATGTATTTCTTGACTCGTTCTCGCATGTGTGGGAATCCAAAGTTGCGTTGGACAAGCTCTACTGTCTTCGAGATTCCTGGATGTCCATATTGTGGATCGTTGTGATGGTGTCGAATGCACTCTTCCTGTCGGTCCTTTAGTACTTGGTACTTTCCCTGTGCGATAGGGAATTGTTCTGTCTTGTCTTGCAGAACTCGCACTATGTTGTTGAACTCCATTTATTGGCACTCAGGCTTCCATCCTGATTTGTCTTGAGTATGATGTGCTGCACTCTTTCCTTCCTTCCATGTAGTCACTTTGTCGGCTCAGTGCGTCGGCTCGACCGTTGTCTTTACTTCAGGTGTATAGCGGATTTCGAACTTGTACTGACCAAGGAGCTCCGACCAGCGGGTCTGCCTTCGAGTCAGTTGTTTAGTCGTAGTGAAGTAGGTCAGATTCTGTGATCAGAAAGAATCGTGAGCTGGGTGCTCCTTCCGCATATGCTCGCCAGTGCTGCAGGGCAGCGACAATCGCAAGTTCCTATCATGGATGTCGTAATTCTCTTCTGCAGGAGTCATCTTTCGTGAGTAGTAGGCTACCGCGTCGCTTCCCGTCGTGCTCCTGTGTGAGACACGCGCCTATCGCCATATCCGATGCATCTGTTTCGATTTGCACGTCCTTCGTACCGTCGAAAAGTCGAAGCGTTGGCGCTGTGGCGCACATTTCTTGAGTTTGTCGAATGCCTGTTGGTGTCGTTTTTCCCACTGGAACTTGGTGTCTTTTCTCGTGAGTTCCGTCATTGGTTTCGCAATCCTTGAGTAGTCTTGGATGAACTTTCGATTGTAGTTCGCGAGTCCAAGGAAGGATTGTACTTCGGTAACATTCGTGGGTCGAGGCCATTCGTGTATCGACCGTGTCTTTGCTGGATCGATTTGGATTCCTTTCGTACTAAGGATAAATCCAAGGAATTTGACTTCCTTTTGTGGAACTCGCATTTCTCTGGTGCTGTCTTGAACCCTACTCGTGTGAGGCGTTCGAAGACGTCTTGACTTGCTTGATATGCTTGCTCAGTTCTCCCTTGGTATAGACCAAGATGTCGTCCATGTAAGCGATAACACAGACGTCAAGCAAATCTCGCAGTGTTTCATTGACAAGGTCCTGGCATGAGGCTGGCGCATTGGTAAGCCCCATTGGCATAACCAGAAACTCGTAAAGTCCATATCTTGTTCGGAATGCAGTCTTCCATTCTTCTCCTTTCGCCATTCGTATTGCGTAAAATGCGTCTCGGAGGTCGATCTTTGTAAACCAGTCTGATCCGGTAAGTCGATCTTTGTGCTTCTTCGATGCTTGGTAATGGATATCGGTTCTTGATTGTCATGTCGTTGAGCCTTCTATAGTCAACGACCATTCGTAACTTCCGTTCTGCTTTGGTACGAAGAGAATTGGAGAGCCTGCGCTTGAGGTGGACTTCGTATCCATCCTTTGGCTAGCTTCTCCTTCAGCCATTCATCTAGGGCTTTGAGCTCTTTCAGATAATGCGTAAATGGGTCCCCATGGGAGGCTCTTTCCCAGGCTGAATCTTGATCTTGTGATCCCATGGTTGGTGTATAGGTAAGGCTTCCTTTGCCTTCCTCTTCCTGAAAGAGTCTCGACCATCTTTGGTACTCCTCAGGGACATCTGGCGCTGAGATCGCCATCTGCTTTCCAGGATTGCCAGTTCCTCGTCCCGTGATTCCGTGACCTGCTGGACCTACGCAGTGTCTATCCGGGGTGGCTCCAGTCTCTGGGCTCAGTGTCGGCGCAAGCTGAGTTGTGCACAGCTGTTCTTTTGCCTCATCCGCCGCGTACTTTCGACGCTGTACGGGTCTGATACGGGTGGCACTTCCGTATCCTTCAAATGTGAGTACTCCTCTCTTCCAGTCAATTACTGGGTTGTGCTTTCTCAACCAAGGCATGCCTAGCACGATATCCCAGCTGGCCATAACTGTGACATCTAAGACAATCTCCTCGTGGTGCTGTTGGATAGCCAGTGGTAGCGGTATCGTCTCGCGCTCCACACAGGGTAAGGGTGATCCGTCGACCGCGATCAGTTCATACCCTTGTTTCTTCGTCTGGGTAGCTAGTCCAGTCCGTTTTACAAATGACTCGGATGCAAAGTTCCCGCTCGCTCCGGAGTCGATCATGGCACTCGTCTTGAGTCCATTGACGATAACTGGTGTGCTGAACACTGTTGCTGATGCTTGAGCTTCTTGTGTGACGTTTAACCCCCTTCGGCCGCTCATGCCTGAGGAGTCGATCCTTTTCCCGAGACTGTGGCTCTGTTGTCCAACCAGTCTAGGATCTGTATACGTGTTTCCTCCAGTGTTTTGGCCATAGTTTTCTCTTGTGGCAACTCGTTGCATGCGTATCGGCTCTGACATGCTTGTGCTTGTTTGTAGCCATTCCTGAGTTCTTGGATCGATGTTCTCATCTCGTTCGTAACGTCTTGTCCGTGCGGTGTTAGGTACCCGTACGGTGTAAACCAGCTTCCAATTGGTGGTCTATCCCAGATGAATGTTGAAAACTCTTCTTGCATGTCCAGCCTGGGATACCTCCAGAACATTGACCGTAGTTGCCCTAGGAAGAAATCAAACCTAACTGGGTTAAGCAGTCTTCCTCCAGTCGGTGTTCGTGGAAAGATCTCTTCACTGTTGCGTGCTATGTGAAGGATCATCTTGCGTATTGGTTCCGGTGCGTCCACGCTAAGGTGAAGTATTTCGTCGTTGTCATCGTCCTCACTGGATTCTTCTTCTTCTTCCGAGGTTCCTTCCTCAGTTTCCTCGTCACTGGATGACTCTTGTGGGTTCTCCGGAATCTCAGGTAAGATACCCGTGTTAGGGTAGTCGTCCGCCTGAGTAGCGACATCCATCACCACTTCCTCCTGTGGGGTCCCCTCAGATTCATTGGGATTTTGGTTCTCCTTATCGCTGTCATCAGCGCCCCAACAGGTTTCATCCAAATCCTCCTCGTCCGGCGTTTGAACGTGACGATCAAGTTGTCGTAGTTCGTCCGGAATTGGTAAGTGTCGGTGTCCTCCAACTGTGGTGTTGATTGGTGGAACCGGGGCAGGTCTTCGTGGCGCAGATGGCCAGTATCCTGCTTCCATCTTCGAGGAGTAGTGTGTTTGACACGAATCGTCATAACAGAATCGCCAGTGAAGGCTTCCGTGACCGTTCCGCAGTTCCCGACCTGTCTCGTCAGGTAACTTTCGTGTCATCATACCAAACAATCGTGGCTTTTGTTGATCGGCGCCTGTCGTTTCGTAGGCTCCGCGTCCCACGTCGTGGTTTCGTTGCATCGTGTTGAACTGTCGTTGCACCATGTTCTTTGAACGACAATTCCTCGCATAGTGGCCTTCCTTGCCACATGCATAGCAATTCAGTTTCTTCTCATTTCTTCTGGGCGAACTCTTGCCCTTCCTACTTCCTTTGAACGGGCGACCTTTCTGGGTTGCATTGAACTGCCAGTCCATTGCATCGGGGTCACGCTGTTGTCGTTGAGGTGGCCTGGACCATCCGTCGCGTCGTCCTGCTGGCACATATCCAGCCTTCCCCGTAGCCTTGGAATCGTAGCGTCGTTCCATGGCTCGTTCGTAAAGTTGGTCGTCCAGTTCAATCGCTGCTTTAATCAGTTCTCCGAGGCTGTCGATCTTCCCAGAGTATCGCATCAGTTCATCCTTGACTGAGTCTCTGAGACCTCGTCGGAACATAACTTGGAGAGCATCGTCGTCCCAATCCGTGATCTGGGCGTGCTCCTGAAACTTGGCTGCATATTCTGCTGTGGAGCCCTTCTGAGTGAGGTGTTGGATTACTCGAACCGCAGTCGAAACTTCGTTCGAGACTCCATACACTTGTTTCATGGCGTTCTTGAGATGGGTCCAGGACCTAAAGATCCCCGTCGTATCTTCATCGCTGTCCAAGTAGTTCCTGAGAAAAGGTTTGATCCAGTGCTGCACACGTCCTCGCACAAAGGTCGTTGCGAAGAGTGGCTTCTGAGCTTCGGTCATGTCGTTAAACTTGAAGTACATGTCCATTTGGGTAAGCCAGATGTCGAACTTGTCTCGGTCGCCATAGTAGTAGTCTGGCTTGCCGACCTTGAGGGAGTTGTCATTGGTATGGTTGGCAAGTGCATTGATGGCCGACTGAGATGTGCTGGATCGTTGGCGAGAGCTTCCTGCTTCGCTGGGGGCGGGGAGTTCCCCTTCCGGTTTGCTGAGAGGCACTCATCCTGAGGGTGTTCAAAGTGTTACGCACGGTATCTCGCTTGTCAGGTGACTCGCTTAATCACGTGGAATGGCTTCTTTGGAGAATGCGTCGGCAAGTGGAACGAAGTGAAGGAAGTCTTGGCTTATTCCAATCAGTGAGATTGTAACATGAGTTGAACACGATGATTGCTAGTCAACCATCGAGACTATATACCTAGAGGTTCCTCAGAGAGAGCGTGTGGCTCTCATGCTCTCATGAATCCTCCTGCTCTCATCTGAGAGCGTGAGAGCACTCGGCAGCATGAGAGCACCTTGCAGCGGGTATTGCCGCCCTTGGCGCGCACCCGCGCCGCATGGATTGGTTGGTTGTGGCTTCTCTCGGTTCGATCCGTAACAACCGTCTCCTCGATCACGTGGATTGGCCTAAGAAGCGTCGAACCTCGGAATGTCTCTCGGTGATCAGAGTCTTGAGAAGTGTAACCTTTACTCAGAAGAGTAGTATTGAGTTGAGCACGAAGCTCCTATCTAGCTGATAAGGAATGTTCTCTATATACTCGCCTTCCTTAGTATTGCTCTGTCTGCTCTGTCTGCTCCGTTGCTCTGCTGAGGGAGCATAGAGAGCACTGAGAGCAATCTGTAACGGGATCACCCGTTGCAGCTGTGCCTCAGATTGGTTGGCTGTCATGACTCCACGACTTGTCCGTAACACTAGTATTAAGAGGCTATCGTAGAAGTTATCCGTTCCTTCGTTTACTATATTAGATATATAGACGTCCTTCTTCTACTAACGCTTATAGGTAGCCTCTAGTCTATAATAGTCTATATCGTAGTTATTATCCGGATTATTGAAATAGAACTAATTATTACCCTAGTCTTCGAACTACTAGAAGTAGAAGTTACTATATAAGCGACGCGCTTAGGGACTCGACTTAATACTTAGCTATCTATTACTATAGTAAAGGACGTATTATAAGGTATAGTAGTACTCGACTCGCTTACGCTCTTACTTAGCGTCTACGTCCTTATTATCCTCGTTAACCTCCTCCCTATCGTCCGCGCTAGGCTTACGTATACTATTTAGTAGCTAATTATCTAATTGCGACTATTATTTACTAGGCTCTTTATACTCTTTAGGCTCCTTATTTTACTACTTCCGTTACTTATTATTCACGCGCTAAGCTATAGCGCTTTCTTCGTTCTCTCGAGCTTTGCGAGAGGCCTAAGTTTTGCGCTTTAGGGCTATTATTAATAGTAGTAACGACGTATAGAGGACGCGTATTAGGCTTAGTAGTAACCCTTAGCAATACCTCCGAGGTTAGTTGAGTCTTGTAGAGTAAGAAAAGACGCGTAGAACGATATATTACTAACTATTATTATAAGGTAGTAGAGGATTCGGAAAAAGCCGAGTAGGCGCGCCTACTTGCAAAGTATAGTAATTCTCTTAGCTCCAAATCTCCGCGCATATCGCATTTGACTTGTTCCTCTTACTTACTAGTACGTTATATAAACATGTAGGGTGCTTCCTTTGGGGACGGGCAGATGTGCTGAACATTGGTCCCGACACGTTTTGTCGTTCCATTTATTTACGCAGAATGTGTCACCACCGAAGCCCACACAGCCATCGGTACCTTTCCCTTCGCAGGTTTTGGAATCCGATGCGCAGCATTTTTCGCCGATATGCCAGCCCGATGATAGGGGAAGTAGAAGTGTAGCGATTGTTGCTAATAAGCCCAAGAGTTCCATGGTATCCGATACGAGTCTTGTAATTCCCGATTCGACACGGTAAATTGATAAAGGTAAGGAGAAAGTCGTAGGCACAAGAGTTGCAAAACAGGTCTTCAGAGGGAAATTAAGCGCTCATAAAGAAGGGCTTCTATCACTTCTATTGACTAGGTTATCGTCTTTTGATTCCTCGTTCTCAAGGTTGTCTTGTTAGCTATGAAACAAGGGGCATTGTCTAGCTACGTTAGAGTAGCGATCCCACTGGGAACTCCATCAACAATGGACTTCGCCTCTCATAGTTAG
Organism: Nothophaeocryptopus gaeumannii; assembly: GCA_031771865.1. Lineage (NCBI taxonomy): Eukaryota > Fungi > Ascomycota > Dothideomycetes > Mycosphaerellales > Mycosphaerellaceae > Nothophaeocryptopus > Nothophaeocryptopus gaeumannii. The sequence continues at coordinate 166,679 of JASISA010000041.1, read as the reverse complement.
TGTGATATTATCCAGGAACACACGCACTCTTCGCCCTCAGGGATTAGGTGCTGTAGAATGGGTTGTGGCTCCTGATGTGAGGCTTGAAGCTGTAGGTGGGTGGAAGCGGAGACAGGAGTTCTTGCCGACGCTCTCGGACGGAATCTGTCGCCGCACGGGCCTTCATAGTATCTGCCAGACAGCACTTTCCTCCAAGCCATCACCTTCAAAATGTCAACCACTGCCCTGCATCAGTGATGTGAAGTGCCTTCGCATGTCAGATTTCTTCTGGGCTCTGACGAAATGATGGAAGTGTTGTTGAGCACCTGGAAGCCTCTACGGGGCTCGATACCAGGATCGGTATTGAGGAAGCAGGTATACATCCGGCAACCACGATACATACGTTGGATCAGCAGTTCAAGCGCTCATTTGCAAGCTCCTCCGCACAAGGCTGCGCATGTGGAGACTTTTAACACGAGGGACCGTTACCGGAAACCGCTTTCATGGAAGGGACAGGAAGCGCTGTCGATACTCCGTCAGGATCCTACACAGGCCACGCCACTTTTGAAGGAGTATCTCGCAACCACCGAGAAGGTATCAGCAGACGTCACAAGAGTCTGTGTGCATATGCTTCACCGCCAGTACCGCGAGGCCGCCAAGCGAACAGAGGAGTCTGAACTTCATGAGAAACAGCGGAGCCAGGGAGTAGCAAAGCTTGCACTCGCACACGTCTGGAAGAACCCTGAGCATTGGACTCCAATTGTTTTGAACGAGTTTCGCCTTAATGAGCAAATTGCCTTCTTCGCCATCATAGAAGGTCTTGAGTCGTTACTCCGAGAATGGATGTTCGTCGAAATTCCGGAGCATACGGATGAGCCTGATAGGATAAATATGTGGCGAGGGCAGTTACTACGCGCCTTGGTTATGGCACATATAGACCACGGAAGGGAGCAGAGAAATGCTACATCAGCACTGCAATGTTTCTTTGACATTCTGGATGATCAAGACAGACGCAAGCGGGAGTACGAGCAGAGCTCGCAAGTACGACGACCAGGATGGTATTTCCTATCTGCGTTTCCAGCGTCATCGCTGCTGTCCACGAAACTTTGCACTCGGGATGTACAAAACACGGACCCAAAGTTGTTCGATCGCTTCATGAGCTTCCTCAGCGGCTACTCTTCGAAAAGGACACATTTGGGCTTCTCTAAAGGCCGTCTAAGACTTTATCATCCAACAAAGACTAGTGCTCAGGAGGCGCTGGCAGTTCTGCGACATCAACATCAGCACGGCAAAGCTGACGGACTGGTGACCCCTAAAGAGCTTTTCTCGGCACCTCATAATGCATCATTCAAAGCTTTTCTTGAGCGGACTATCGCTGTCGCAGAAGCGAACGGCCATGTGTGGGATGCTGATTGGGTCAGAGGGACATACTCGGAGTATATGGATGATGCAGCAGCTAGAAGGCCAGTGTGGCGGAAGACGATAGTCTAATGAGCTTCCCAAGACAAGTGCAAAGACGCAGCAGCAACAGCAATAGTGAATTGCTATGACGAAGCGTGATACAGGAACGCCACGACAACTGAACTCATCTACGTTCAAGAACCTTATCAAATGAAGTATCACCATATGCATACGCTTGAAATTACAACACAACTACAGTGGTCGGGTATCGTGCAAACATCTCATAGCAATCTTCACACAGGACCTAGCATCACGCAGGCCCGGCAAACAACCTAGCTTCCAGCTCCACGCTCGGTCTCGCGCCTCTCAATCTCCCGCGGTCAGGCTGCGCAGTCACAGTCGCCTCCAGTTTTCCTTTCCTCTCCAGCGCCAACCGCGCAAATCCAGCTGCTATCGGAGCGTACCCATCCTCGCTCAACGACCGAATCCCAGGCGTTGGACATCGCGATGGCCTCTCGGATTGTGCTCGAGGTGTTTGTATCCGCGATTGGTAGGCAGAGGATACTGTGCTTCGCGGTGAAGGTTGCTCTTCTGAAGATGAATTTGAATTCGATCGGTGGGGCAGAGAACTTCTTCTGGACACCGAGCTCCGGGGCGTCCAGTAGATCAATTCTGGGAAGATAGTACCTGATGGTTCTGCATCGTTCGAGAATGCGCTTGTGAAAGCTTCGCTGGCGTATGAAGGTCTTGAAGGTATTCTGGGAGATGATGTCTCTCGTAGCCGCCGCTGTCTTCTTGGTGACGTCCCTGGAGACCCAGGCTCACTTGGTGGCGGTGTAAGCTGCCCGCTGGGAGGTTCTGGTTGTCCGAAACGGTCCTTCTCTGATGATGTTGGAGAACACGTTCGGCATGGATCTGTCTTGTCCGATGTGGTCTCCCTGCATCGGCATATAGCTGTGTTAAGTGGCGATGGCATAGTGGGCGACATCGCTGAAACACCTGTTCTCAGGAACAGGAAGTCCATAGGTGGTGTTTGGTTTCCCTTGGGTTTCAGGCCAGGCTTCTTGAGATGCTGTCTTTACCAAAGCAGCGATGCCGAAACAGACAGACTCTCTGCACTGCAAAGTTTGTGGCAAGGTCCAGATGTTTTTCGAGGTTTGTTGTACTCGTTATACAGTTCTTTTCGAGTCGTGGAATCGGAGGTTGAAGAGCCGATTGTTTCTTCTCGCGAAGCCCAAATGTGCGAAATGGCTTGACGTAATCGATCGGAAGAGTCGTGCCGTCGTCCTATCTTTCCCGATCCGGTCGTCGTATGCACCTCCGACTCGAGCCACCAAAGGGTCCACATCTGTATAAACTCAATCTTGGACTTCGATTGCCAAATACACGGGAAGAAATGGCCGACTTGGCGAGCCCTCTTTGAAGAAGCAATTGGATGTCGCGATTGAAGAGTGAAGGTGAGTCGTGTAGTGATATGGGCGTGGAAGAGAACGTGGCGTGGCGAGTGCTGCTATAGCTACGCACCTTTCATTTGCACAGCAACGAAAAACCTTGGAATAATAGCGAGATGAGGCGTCAGACGTCAGCCATAGAACCGGATGTGCCAGACCACCTACTGCCACCACAACCACACGCATGAACCCCCGGTCCTGGTCCTGAGCGATAGACTGTAGGCGAGCCAACGCATCTTACATGCTTGCTGCTTGCTGCTTTCAAGTTTCCACCACAACTCCGGTCTTGCTTCCCCGGTCCATGCTGCAACCGCGCCCAATACATGAGTCGTGCAGAAAAGGGCAAGCCACAGGCTGAGCTGCAGAAACAGGCATGAGGTAACAGAAAGATGAACGGGCTAAGATCGCGCCTTGCACTTCGATCGCAGTTGAGCATTTTCTTCTGCACAAGAGTGATCGAGAGATCGTGACGCCACAATTACCGCGCCACGGCTCTTCACAGCCGGGCCGGCCGGTTTGGTCTGCGTTTGGGTATGACGGTGGGTTTGTTACAACATCTTCACTTTCTTTTCTCCCTCACTTCCAAACTTCTAACAGGCAAAAATCCAATGCCTAAAATACATTCTTACTTCCACACTTCATCTGTGCATGTTACTTTTCGTCCCGTCGTGTGCACGACACATGGACAGAAGCCAAAGCCGTTTGCCCCAGACATGTTGTCTGTATTGGAGGAAGGATTGACTTTTCTGGTCGGCAGCTCAACCGAGCAGGACAGATCGATCGAGGGATTGGCGGGAGAAGTAATGCCAAGATAACTCATGCGTCAGTTGGCATCAACTCGTGAGGCTTTCGTGGCGTCTGAGTGGCTGCATCGGATGCATCGAAGCGCTGGACCCTGGGTTCATTTGCAATGCTTTTTGGGGACGCCTACTGCTACCGCGAAGATATTGGCTTGTTCATGTGATGAAGCTGCAAGGAGAGATCTACGTCCATATGGAGAGGTAGGATAAGTGAACGTCAACAGGATTTCATTTACATTTCTGATGTTGGTAGTGCAAACACATGAAATAGCACCAGCCAGCGCCATACCAGTCGCAAACCCTTGGGTCCAACTCCTTTACCCGGTCTCTAGTAATACAATCGAAACATACCAATCGTTCGGAAATCTTCTACTTCTCCTCCTTCACATCCTCCACGTAAGCAGGAGCTTCCTCATACCTTGGAAGGGGCTCGACTTCCTCCTCAACCAGACCAGCTTTCTCAATCTCAGCCTCAGCTGGAACATCATCCTCAAGGCGGACTGGCTTGTAGCCGCGACGGCCGCCACGGTAGAGCTTAATCCAGAGGAATCCGATAAGGCGACCGACGCAGAGACCCACGAGACTAACTGTCATGCCGACTGCGACACCAGCCATGGTTGGAATAAGAACGGCCGCGAGACCTCGAGTGAAGGAGTGCATGAAGTGGTGCCTGAGATGCTCACCATGATGGTGCACACCGTGAGGCCTCGTGTGGTGAGGGCGGCCATGATGGTGTGATCTCGAATCATCTGGACCTGGTCGAAGGAAGTGAGGCTTGATATGACCAGGAACCTTGCCACCGTGGGGACGAAATCCATGATTGCCCTTGCGTCCGTGGCAACCCGGCTTTCGAAAACCGCGGAAGCCGCCCTCGCGCATGCCCACGATCTTGTCTTCGATCATGTTCCTGAATTTACACAGGCTAGCCGAAAGCATCTTGCACTCCTTTTGCTCAGAAGGAGGTCCAGGCGGTCCCTTGTGATGGAATGATGGAGGCGGGAAGGTGAGGAACTCCTCGGCCATGTCATCGGGCGCATCCTCTGGTTGCGGAGGTGAGCCGTGTGGGTGCATTGGCGGTGGGAATGAGAAGTCATCGTCCATCTCCTCAGGTGGAGGTGGAGGTCCGTAGAAGTCCTCAATGCGAGGCTTTGTACCCTCAATGACTTCAACCTTAGCAATGAACAGCTCTCCCTTGTAATTGACGATCTTGATGGAGATGTCGTCAAGAGACACAAATTGACCCTCGAGTTCGAAGATGGTATGCTTGATTGGGATAAGAGTGGGACCCTCTGGCGAGAGAACCTCTTCCTCCAGCACAGAAACTCCCGATCCGGTGACTTCCACAGGCGTCGTTTTGGCCTTGCCCGACTCAATGTCCTCAATGGAAGCCGAGGAAGCGACTTGGTTGACATAGACTCGTCCTCCTAGCAGGTTCGTCACTCCAAGTGGGTAGATAGTCTCTCCGTTGACCTGGAGCGTCTGACCATCCTCGGGGATCGTGAAGTTGACCACGACGCTGTTCGCCCCGCCTTGGGTCCAGAACATCTCCTCTCCATCTTCGACGTCCTCAATCTCATCCTCCTCCTGCTGCTGCTTTGTTGGAAATGCGCATTCGGAGCATGGTAGTCGTAGAGCGGTCTGCTTCGCGTTCAAAGCACGGTTCAAAGCGCCCGGGCTAATCGAGAGGGCGCTGGCTTCGTCATTGATGGCCGGCGGCAGAAGGAAAGCGCTGGCCTGCAGCGCGCTCGCTGTGAGGGACAAAATGCCGACTGTGCGGCCCAACATGTTGATTGCGGTCAAATCGAAATTGTTTGTAATGGTGAAGTTGTGCGGTCGAAGACGAGTGAGGGTGGTGAGTCGTGGCTATGTTGGTGATATGATGGTAGACGCGTGGCTCCCCTGATTACGTCCGAATGTAGACAGGACCCTTGCTTAAGAAGTCGAAGTGAACAGAGGGTGCGCTAGACCTGAGTATCTGTAACTTACGCCCCTTGCCGCGAGCTCATTCCACTCCCAGCCCAGCCCGGCTCCGGTGGTGTCAGATTGTGTTCAGCTGAGTGTCTAGTATCATCGCTTGCTGACGCAGACCCTCGTAAGACTGGCCAATCACCGCAGCTTGCTAGCCGTGACGAATGCCTGGAGTGCGAGGCAAGCTCCTGACTGCGCTTGCTTGTGAAACAACAAGGCATAAATGCTGAATCCATATGAGCGGACTGATGACAGTCGCTCTAGCAGCTGGAGAGCATCCCAACAAACCGTCCGGAATTCAACAGTTGCACATTCGATAAACAAGTCTGCCCAAACATCGTCGCTGTCCGCAAGTACTGGGGAAGAGGAGCCTGGTATTGGGCACAGCCCTGGTCTTATCCTCGACCTTTTGAGCTGGGTTCGTCCGGGCCTCCTGCATTCAGAATGCACCGATCCATAGCCTTCGCCGTCAAAATATCGGTCTACGCCTGTGTCTCAAGTTTGAGGAACAACCTTCATCTCAGCCCCGTCAACGTTGCCCTTGCTCCCAAACCGCGATGCATCAATCAACACGGAACATCTGGGACCCCTCAAAATGCAAAGTAGATTGTAGCGGCCATGGTCACTACTTCGTCGGGCTCAAGGCATTGTGCTGCGGTGTTGATGCAGGAACACACTGACATCGCCGGGAAGTGGGGCATCACGAGCCGATCAAGACTGCGAAAAACGAAAATCTGGTACACTTCAATCTCTCTCCATCACGGTTCACCAGGACTTGTCCATCCCGTCTCCCTTACCGTTGATAGGAGCATACTCACCGATAGCTACAGTGACCACCCAGGATCGCGGAGGCCTGCGTCGACGTACAGAGTCTTGACTTCTCATGTCAAAACAATGCCCAGAGTGTACAATCCCCATAAGGAATGTTGCGATGCAACAAGCATGCCCTTAGATCTCCTCACGACGATCAATGCTACAGCGAGTGTCGGAGCATAGGGTCCCGACTACCATTGCGTATGTGCTAACTATGGCTGACATCTCTCCCAGTAGTCCTCTACGAAATCTGCTAAAGATTCTCATGATGAGACTTTACAAGCTGCCAGCTATCGTAGCTGGTGCGAGCGTTTTGGCTGCTGCACAGTCGAACGACGCAACAAATGCGCTACTTCCGTTCGCTCTACAGCCCTTGCCACTCGGATCGAGAACGCCCTCTGGATGGCTTAAAGACCAACTACAGCTGATGAGTGATGGTCTTGCCGGGGCATGAACATGACTTCTATGATTATGTTGCACATTCGAAATGCCTTGGAGGTGAACAAGAATACTCTGGTCTGAACGAAGGCTTTCCGATGTTTGATCGATTGGCCGTTGTATCTAGATAGTGTGCCTGGATATCCGCCTACGATGGAGGGAGGGAAGAAGTGTATTGGGGAAAAGACGAGTTTGAAGCTGGTGCCGTATGCGAGTGCGAAGACGCATATGAGTGAGTTGCCTGTGGTTAGTTTGTAGTAGTATGATGATACGAAATGTATAGGAATTGTTTTCATGACTATCGTGATGTTTCGTGTCAGTCGTCTCTATTCCATCCGTGATCAAAATCCACGAGTTTACTCGAATTCTCCCTCCTCGCAGCATTTATCTTCCTCTCTGCCGTGAAAGCCCTGTCCTCGAGTTCCAACCATGAATGCGCCCGCCTTTGCGCGACTGCATCTAGACTTTCGGCTTCTTCGGCGAGAGACAGTGAGGGCAAGGAGACGTTAAGCCGCTCAATGACTTTGTCTACGATTCGCCTGTGCTCCAAAGGCATCGTTTGCCGAGGTAGACTTCGTAGAGTCGAGAATTTGGGTGTCCAGCCTTGGGAGCAGTTGAGGTAGTGGAGGTTCTTCCAGTTGTGTAGGAAGATGCTTCTAGCCGTCGATGATGATGAGCTCAGCCAATCGTCGAACCTTTCAGAGGCGCTCAGACTCGTGTCGGCAGGTCTGTGCGCGGCCAGTGCTGGGATCCATTCCGTACAGCCTTCTAGATCGAGCCAGAAGAGACAAAGGAGGTTCGCGCCGAGTTGGCGGAGGATTGAGGCGGGCTCAATGAGGTCTTCGTCGAGAACGGAGTAGAAGTGAGAGCCGCCAGCCGTGATATCGGGGCTGTGAGTGCTTGAGACGGTTGTTGTTGACAGATTGGGTGTAAGCGTCGGGCGTGCCCAGTAGGCGAGCGAGAGATGGGTAATGTTGGGGGTGTGCTTGGTGAACGATAGGAGGTCCTTCCATGACACACCAGGAGCTGGATGGGATAGGCTCAGATGAGTGAGCTGCGATAGTCGGGAGACTGATAGGCTGGGTTGTAGAGCGGCTTCGAAGGTATTGTCTTGATCCCAGGACTCCACAATTTCTTCCACGGTTGTCTCTTCTACTGGCTTGGTCTGTTGTTTTGCGAATTTGGCGAGTCGACTCATCGTCAAGTTACCGTAGCCGACCAAGCCAGCCAGGTCCAGCGAATACACAGGCTCCGTACCCTTCGTCAAGGCATCAAGGACATTGGTGCCTATAGGTGGTCCATAGTAGCCTAGATAGCTGATCAAGCTCAACCGCAGTCGTAGAGGTAGCTCGCTGAGGGAAGGCAGATCTTCCTCATCGAATAAATCCCATTGCTTCGCAGCAGTCTTCAGAGCTAAATGCAGCATACTTGAAGGCTTTGAATCGGCATCCTTGAGTGGGTCGCCAATCATCCTCGCAAATCGCATCAACCTATTAGGTCTATTACGCTCCAAGTCAGCATCGCCCGTCTTCCTAAACCTCCTCCTCCCCGTCCTCAAAGCCAACGGCGGACTCCAAGCCGGCCTCTTCGTCCAACTATCCGGCGGCGCAGGACCCGGCGTACGATTCGGCATCCTCGCTCTGACTCCTCGCTTGGGCCTAGGCGGAGCACTTTCCGGCATTCCGAGGACGGCTCTCAATTGAGGAGGTACTGACTTTTGGGAAACGCTTTCGGCCAATTCGGCCTTTTTCTTTGCGGCATCGCGTGGCGCGAGCTGTCTCAGCTCACTGAGGCGCTCGTTGACGGATGACTTCTTTTTCGAGGCATCGTTGTTGGCGTTGCCTTGTTTGCCACTTGCTGATGAGCCTTGGAGTTGTTTGAAGTTGAAGGTGTGCTTGGGCATAAGCGCTCAAGAACGAGTGATTCCAAGAGGTCCAGGTCCGCGGGGCCAGAACTCCTTATATTCAGTGGTTTCTGGGAACACAAAATGGTGAGTCGGAGTGTTGTTAGATTGGGCCTGGGCTGAGTCTTGGAGGCGAAGTTCATTGTCGGACCTGGTTGTCGCCGAAGCTGTGTCTTGGCGTGAATTTGGCATCATCGGTCGACCATTCGATCGTCACCTCCAACCTTGCTTCCGGCGCATGTGAAGTCGCGTCAAGATGTAGTCTCTTCTCCGTCTTCTGCTTTGACAGCAGAACATACACACAACACCACCATGGCGCAGATCACACTCCGCCCGCCCACCTTCTCACCGGCGACGCCACCCGCCGCGTACACCAACCCAACCATAGCATGGCTCACCGAGACCTGGCACGTCACACACTCGACGCTGCCCATGTGGAAGTCGAAACGGAACGTACGAATCAAGTACACGCCGCTCGAACCCGCCTCGCATGAGCTGTCTTTTGACAATACGGACCGCATAGACGACCTCGTTACCTACCAAAGTCTCACATCCGACAAGATCTCCAAAGTGGAAGGCATCGACAAAGCAGCGGGAAACGGCAAAGGCAACGGCGAATGGGACTGGAGAGGCAAGGGCTGGCTGAAGATCGCGAGCAGTCATTGGGAGGTTCTTGGATGGGGAGAAGAGGAGAATGATGGCCAGAATAAATGGGTGGTGACTATGTTTGCGAAGACGCTATTCACGCCTGCTGGCATAGACGTTTATTCGCAGAGCAAGAATGGTGTCCATCCGGAGACGTTAGAGGGCATCAAGTCAGTGTTGGCGAACGTCAGCGATGCAGATGTGCAGAAGCTGGCGAAGGTAGTGTTTGAGATCAAGAGAGATGATGCTAGGACGGATTAGCAATCTCGGCCACATGAACGGTGTTCGACACAGTTAATCCAGACAGCCGATCTACCAAATCATCTGGCATGTATACTATCGACGTTGGCGATAGTGACCCTGCTGGCATTCCAGGCACAAGCTCGCCAGCATCAGGCCCAGTGTCGACATCCTATCAAGGACCATCCGTCAGCGAGCCGAAGAACCATAGCAGCCAAACGAGAAGTTAATGTATAATACCAGACTTGGATCAAAGCAGTGCAAATCGAATCTGATCGCCATGGGAATGTTCCCGACATGTTCATTTTTTCTATCATGCAGCTGGTAGGGATTGAAAATAGATGAAGCCTACTGAACTTTGCCAAGGGTTCACCCTGAATACACGAAAAAGCATGATTTGCAATTGAGCATCTGTCAGCTATCGACACGTTAGCCGTTGGCGCAGCGGTCTGGGTTGAAATGCCTAGGTCAGATTCATTGAACTCGGTCACCATGGAAGTGTCCCTGACGAGACCCCAATTCATCACGCAGCGAACGGGAGGAGAGATAGTGAATGGACGCATACTGACCTTTGCGAAAAGCACCCTTAGAGATGCGACGAAGCAAGGTCCTGCTATCGATCATACGTCAGCGAAATGCAACAACGGTGTGGCAGCGCGAATGGACGATATTGACTCGGTGGGTCAGAATAGCCACTGTTGTTCAGCATGAGTGCAGGAAGATAGTTTTGCTCATGCTAGTTGAACTCGATTCATCATAAGACGTGAGTGATATGGCTTGGCAATGACTGACCTTCAGATACAAGAGCGCTAAAGACACAAGACCTGTCGATGCAAAGAAGACGGATAACACAATGTGAAAGGAAGGAAGACATTCTCGATCCATTGCACGAGCCAGGGAGCGAAGTCCGAATACATGTTTGTGCCTGTTTGGGCAATCACTGTCTGTTTGTCACACCCTTGCTCGGAGCCAACAACATGCAAACCGTCAAACATCGGGGCGTGAAAACATTGCATGTGGGACGCATATACAAGTATGCAGAAAAGTATGCACTTCGTTTGCGGCGCGCATTGGACGTTTCCGTTCAACGATCATCTCATGTTACTCCTTTTTTATCTACTACCTATCATCTATCTTCCATCTCGCACATCAATGAGACCGGATACCTGAACTACCACCGGCGGCTCTCTGCTTCTACACATACTCCCTAGCTATCCACCTGCGAACTACCCGCCCGCCGAAAGCTACACTAGATCCGCGATCATCTGCGAATTCCCGCCTTCTGCTCGAACTGTCTCGATCGACCTTGTACTACCATCGCCAAAAAAAAAACCACGACCACCAGTCACCACCCCCTCAAAATCAAGACCAACATCGGGCCCTGAACTTGCAAGCCCCCCTCGAAAATGTGCTATCACAAATACACCCACTACCCGCTCTGCACCGAACACATCCCCATGCACACGCACATGTGTCCGAAAAACATCATGGAAGACCAAACCCGCGTCATCTTTTGCGAGGATTATCAGGTCGTGAGGGTGAATGCGAAAGATGGATGTCCGCATTGTGCGGCGACGGGGCAGACTGTGACTACGCCGACGAGTTCTAATGGAGGCGGGGTTGGATGGAGGGGAGGTGTACAAGGGGGAGGAGGAGCGGGAGGAGGATATCCGACTCCGCCTAAGACTGGGACGCCGGGGAGTTTGAGAGGTTGAAGATGAGTGGTAGCGAGCTGAGGATATGATGAGCTTGTTGTTGTTGTTGCATGGCAGTGCAAGATGGCGTTGATCGATGACAATTCGGTATTGAGTAGATGTCAAGTCTGGGTGGATGCGACTGCGGACGCAGGCCGTTGGGTCTCGGCTGTGAAGAAAAGGGAACAGTGAGGTCGCTCCTGGAGATTTGAAGGACGTCCATGCATGTGAAATGGGTAGCGTTAGACATACAGGAGGGTGACATCGTAACGGATGAGAAGCCAAAACGAGGGCGCTGGAGGTGCTGGAGGTGTTCTCTTGGTTGGTCCTGTACATATCGGTCGCGATCCAGCGCGTGATGATCATGAAATGCTACTTCTTCAGATCTTTTGTCTTCTTTCATCCAGGTACTGCTACGAAGTTCCACTTACTCTGTCCAGGGAATGACGGCGTCTCTGGCAGGGCCTCCCATCCATTTCTCATATTCATCAGCCAGACAGCGTCCGGGTTCTCAGCTTGCAGAGCATTACGGACTTCTTCCTCCTCTAACACAGGCTCCAGCATCTCCAGTGCATCGTCAAACATTTCCGGCGTCAAAGGGACATACTGCGCTATCGATCTGATGACCTCGACGAGAGACTGCCAAAGCAACCTCGTAGTTGTATCACTGTATTCAGCCGGCGCCGAGCGCATACGAATCAACGCTTGCTTGAGACGAGTGCCGGCTGGGACTACGGTCGATGAGTCCTGCTTCTGAGAGCGTAAGGTGTCGGCAGATCTAGTCATTTGGACAATGTCTTTCACCAATTTCTGATGTTGCTCAACTAATGCGGGCCAAAACTGCTGTACCCGGCTGCGCATGAAATCGCCGGCGTACTGGCAGAGGATCGCTATGATTTCGAATGCAGTAGCGACGACATACGGCTCAGGATCGTCCACCCTTGAAACGATCTCTGGCCATAGCGTGTTGATAAGAGGAAGAAACGAGTTTTCATGCCGAGCGAGAGCAGGCGCCGTTGTCTTGATCAGCGCCAACAGCGACGTCCTGAGCGATGCCGACGCCGAGGGTAGAAAGTGCTGAGTCAATTCTGAGATCTTGAAGAGAAGGTTATATGTCTTCTGTGCTGGAGGAGGCGGGTCCGGGATGTCTACAGGCTGGTCTTCTTCTTCTTCTTGGCCAGCTTCAGCCCGATCCTCTGTATTGGGGCTCTCCTCGGCATCGAGACCCTTCCAAGGTTCCTGGGGATGCGGAATAGCCGGCTGCCTGCCATCGGCTTGCTTCTGAGAGTCTTCAGTCTTTTGGTCTTTCAAGATCTCGGCAAGATGCGATAGGCTGGCGGGCTTCCAGTCATCCCTCCGAACTCGCGTCAAGTCTTTGTCGTGCTTATCGGTGATGGCGAGCAGAGGCGTCTTGGCTCCTTCCTCAGCCATGACACCAAGCACGGAGAACAGGAGCTCAACGAGTAATGGGTATCCGTGAAAGTCTTCCAAAGCAGCAAAGATGCTATCGACTGTGTCTTCAAGATACGGTAGCAGGCGTGGTCCAGCAAGTCTAACCATCATCAGCAACACTTGCGGAGCCTGTGGACTGACATCAAACGCATTGAGCTTTAAAGCAACGGCGTTCGTCAGGTAGTCGACGTTCTCCACGATCAGGTCTTTCACAGAAGTGTACCCGCATGACGACGTGAAGATATTCAGCGTCGTGATACTGTCTTGTTGCAAGGAATCGTCCGGTGTGGCCAGTGTATGCAAGACAGGGTAGAGAGCGTCAATAAGCTCGTGGCGGAAGTCCTGTCCAGCTGTTCGAGCGCGTAAAGCCAATGCGCGCAACGCCAGTGCTTTCATACGGGAGTCGACAGGCTCTTCAGAGGATTCAGTCAATGCCTCCAGAGCAAACGTGTAGAGGTCCTCGAGGTACTCCGCTGGTGATCGCGCGTTGTTTCCATCGAAATTGAGCAGATCATCCACTCCGCTCTGCCGCTGCTGCGCAGATTCGACTGTCTGAAGCAGCAACGAGTATGTGGCTATTTGCATGTCGCCGTAGCTCTGACGCAAAGACCGCGCGAGATCAGCAGCGAGAGCGAAGCATGAAGTCGTATTGGTCGTCGTTCGCACTGTCCGTTCGATCTCTGAGATAACATCTTGCTGCCCTCTGAACTTGACCAAAGGCGACGCAAAGTCAACACTATTGCGCTGCGCATCGATCACATTTAGATCGAGAGACTGTATTGGCGAAGTTTTGAGCCCCGGCTGTTGCTGATATGACGGCACTTGCAAGGTGATGACCAGACTGTCACGCAAGACCTTTGCCATGTTTCTGTCTATGAGGCTAGTGTTCGCTCCACTGGCAGCAGCTATCCCATACGCGGTGCTGATGCCTTGCAGCTGCTGGACTTTCGCCTGCTCGTCGACCCCCTGCATCTTTGTAAGAAGTGTCTGGAGCCAATCGTGCAATGTAGTCTCCAGCAAGGACAGAGCGGCAGAGTCTGCGCTTGCAAGTGCTTCAAGTCTGAATTTAATGCTCTCTCCATTCGGTTGAGATGAGAGAAAGAGAACAGTCTCGAGACAGATTGATGAGCATTGGCCTAAGGTTTGCGAGCACTGCTTGAGGACTGTGAAGCAGAGCCGCGCCAGCGCCTCTTGCACATCTACTCTGCTATGATCCCTAAGACGCGCAATCTGAAGAACGGCTGGCTTCAGCTGTGCAGACGCGGTCTCAAGCCACTTGGCGGTGATGACACTGCTAGAAGTTGTGTTTGGCTCCGAATCGTTCGTAATAGCCTTCGCCAGGTCATCATTGAGCGTCGATCTGAACAAATGATCGATGATATCGAGCGCTCCGACCAGTACTGTGTGGTGTCGACGCTGTTTCGTCTGTGGCGTGAGCACTTTCGTAAGTCTCGATATAATGCCAGGTAGGAAGCCAGCCTGTATGTCTCGAGTGGCAACGTTCTGTACGAGTGTTTGCAAAGCATTGACTCCGGCGACCTGTGCCTTGACAGACCCTGCATCGTTGATGCCATCCAGAAGCACGCTGATGGTCTGGCCAATCTGAGGAACATTCGACTCAGCAACCAGAGCTGTCGTCGTTGGTGAAGATGCGTCCAAGATATGGAAAAGGATGTAGAGGCAGTCGAAAGCACTGGCCTGGAGCTCATCCGTAGTCTCGGTGGAGGCGAGTCCTTTGGGGTTCTTCTCGCCCATCAGCGTACATAGGATAACGATTTGTGCGGCAAGCTGGGGCTGGATACGTGAGCGCCATCCTTGGTCGATAAGGATGGCCAAACACTGCAGACTGAGCTCCAGTGACCGAATCGACACTTTCTGGCTGTTCTTCAGCACCTGAGAGAGTGGGAAGAAGACATAGTCGGCCAGCTTCTCATCCAGGGAGTTTGAGTGAGCACTGATGTTAGATAGTGTCTTACTCAGGACTTCGAGCGCGTCTGTAACAGCCTTGGTGTCGGCTTTGGGCGTATTGAGAGAAAGAGCAGCTTCGCTGAGAGCCACGCAGGGCGGCTTCAGCTTTTGGAAGACGGCATTCCTGCTCTCCATGCTCGCGCCCAGGAGAGGCATCTTCACATCTTGATCGGCTCAAGTCATCGAGTGTCGAATGCGTATTGCTCTATCCAGAGCCTCGGGGCGTTGCATAGATGCACTTCTGTGGAACAAATGCTCTCCCAGTGCAAGTTCGAGATGAAATGTTCCTGCCTCAGGCGACAGCACGGTCACTCGTTCTTCCGCTCGGCACCCTCCGAGACCTTCACATGTCGCCCTTCCTCCACCATCGCGGCCTTCTACACCAACTTTCAAATGCGCGTCGCCCGTATTCGTTAGCTGGACACTTTTTCGCCAGGCAGTGTCGCATACATCCATAGAGCCATGGCGACCAACGGTGCGGCGGGTCGCAAGGGTAAGTTCTCCTACACTTCGCGCCGGCGCATCGCATCGCATCGCAAGCATCGCTGCCGTCATTCCAGACAATCTAACATGCATGTCTAACAGCTCCTGCCTCGACCAAATCGAGAGCCGACGGCAGCGTATCACTAGAGAGCCTCTTCGACGATCTGGAGAACACCACTACTGAGCTGATTGACGACATCAAAGACAAGATCCCAAAGGTAAAGCATGCGGGCAACTGGAATACCGAAGTCAACATCGGTAAGCACAACAAACCTCTTTTGGTACAATCAGATGGCAGCTCTGATGATTTATCTACCTCAGGTGCGAAGTCCAAGGACAACAGCGCGCGATCCACTTCTGCAATCAACAAAGTACCCGCCGCTCTTGCGAAGGCCTTCCCAAACGGCAAACCGATGGCCGACAAGCCCGAAATACTCAAATGCAACCACTGCAAGCGCCCGGTTGCCAAGCATCGAATGTCACAGCATGTCGAGGGCTGTCTGAGTAAGAAGCAGGAGAAGCAGCGCAAGAAGAAGGAAGCCAAGGACGCTCGTGATGCTGCTGCACGGAAGGAGAAGGCTGGCGACAGCGACGAGGATGAAGATGATGGGAGTAAGAAAACCGCGACTAAGACCGGCGGTATGACAGCGAGCAAAAAGCGGAAAGCGACTGACGAGAACGAGGAAGGTGCGCCTACCAAAAAGAAGAAAAAGAAGGACGATCCCAAGACGAAGGCGCCACGGCCTAAGGCACCCGTGGATGTGGAAAAGCAGTGCGGTGTCGAACTTCCGCAAGGTGGACAATGTGCCCGCTCTCTTACATGCAAGAGCCATAGCATGGGGGCCAAGCGTGCAGTCCCTGGCCGAAGTGCACCATACGACAAGCTTCTCATGGACTATCAGCGGAAGAACCAGGCCAAGCTCCAGAAAGCAGCCTTCGATGCGAATGCACCGAACCCTGACGATGACAATCTGCCGACTGGACCCGTGGATAGCGAGGAGGAGAAAGATGCCGTCATGGCCAGCATAGGGCGGAGCTGGGGAGGGCAGCCACTCTATCAAAAGGTACACGTGCCTTTGCGCAAGAAATACGAGTTCAACAGGATGGCAGGCATGATGTCGTCCGCTTTCGCAGGAAAACGCGCTGCGGGCGGCATGTTTGGAAGCAACACTGGAGCAGTAAACTTCTTTGGTCCTCCGCCGGGGCCAATTATGGATGCAGACGGTATGGCGCATGGCCGGAAAGGAAGCGTTGCGCCAGGTGCAAGGAGTATGATTGCGCCCGCCAGCAGAAAGCCTAGCATCCCCTCTGGTGCTTAGAAAGGCAAGAAAGGAGAAGCTTTGGAGAAGACCATTTTGGATGATACGGACGAAATGCTCACCACCACATCTCGCGGCCTTCGTGGCGACGACGGAGTGGACGGCAATGATCAAATGTTCGAAATGACCGACAACAATTTTTGGGAAACGCGGCAAATCGACCAGATGCCGGGCATCCTGCTTCGAGATTGGGAAGAGGCTGATCGTGTTTGGACTAGTATCAGTCGGTTTGCACACCCCAATGGTCACGGGATAGCAGATGACGGCGCAGCATTGGATCACAGCGGCGACACCTATAATGCCTTGGAGGAGATACCTGACGATGTCGAGGAGAAGCTTACGACCACGGCCCACGACGAAGACAGAGAGGCATTGGAAAGCCTTCTGGATGATTGTGACGACCATCTCATGACGAATGATATCCACTCGCGCATAGATGTTGATAACCAGTCCGTGGACGCGACGGACGATAGTTGTTAGGAATTGCAGCATCCTCACGAAGTTTTCGGAGCCAGATCTCCAAACTGGTATGACTCTTTCGAATCGATTTCTGGCAGGCCAATCGGAAGATCAACAACCAATAATGATAACGAGCACGGGCTGGTTCAGGATAGAGAGGAATTTGATACTGTCTAGGAGACACCTAATGATGATAATGGATTTTCCATGCCCCCCACTGGCGTTTCTCAAGATGGTGACGAGCGATTGGGCCAACTAGAAGCACTTCCTGGTGCGCTCAATACGCATGACGGCGGAGACGAGCTTGACGATATCCCAGACTTGTCCGCCTTCACCACATCCGGCTATCCGTACACCGGTATTGGAGAATTGGCCGACCAACTCCCTCAGTTTAGGAACGACGAAGATGCTTCGGAAGCTCTTTCGGGTGCTCCAGACACTAGCGGAGCACCAGACCTGCCAGAAGAGCCCGAATTGCCACCCATTTATGAGCTGCCACAACTGCCCGACTCAGTCGAGCTGCCTGATCCTGATACGTTGGGATTCACAGACATCACTAGACCACCTAAAATGACAGGGCCGCCTGATATGGCGCCGGATACGGATACGGTTGAACCGCCTGGTTTGGATGGATCACTTGATATGGCTGAGGTTCCAGATATGACTGAACCGCTTGACATGGCTGGATCGCTCGACGTGTCTGACATCCCGGATACGGCTGAACCACCTGGAACAGCTGGGCAACCCAATTTTTCTCAGACCGCGGGCATTCCTGCACAGCCCGATAGGGTCGGCTCATCTAGCATGGCTGGACCGCGTGATTCGTTTGGACTACCCAATCCAAGTCAGGCGCGCGATCTTCCTCGTTTCGCCGAACCTTCCAAGCTTCCCATTCTGCCAAATCCCCATGCAATCCCTGGATCTATTCATCCTCCTGGGTTTCCAGGTCCGCTGAACCCTCTACACAATCCGCAGGCAATGTCTGGATCTTTTCGTCCCTCTGGATTTCATGATCCGCTGGACTATCAAGGGATGCATCAGTCCTTCGCTCCTCGGGGATTCTTGGACCAACCTGAGTATTCCGGCTTCCCTGAATCTGATCAAGCCAGACCCTTTGAAGCCCCCAGAGCTTTTTACACGCCCGAAGCGCTCAGATCCCTCGGACTGCCCTCGACAACATCTCGTGGCTCGCACAGCGGTGGTGCAAGAACGAGGAAACGGCCTCTAGAGACGACCGAACAGGGCGAATCGTATAGCAATAAGTCACAAAGACTAGGAGACGCAAGATTCAACCAAGGGTATGGGTCTGGGTGTGGGGTTTTGGTCCCTTCCGTTCGACCTTTTTTAATCCCTTCCGTTCGATCTTCTGGAGCACAGAGTGAAAGATTGCACGCGGGACAAGACGCTCAAGGCAGCCGCGTCTCGACGTCGAACGAGAATAGGAGGCACGGTGCTTCCGACCAACCTTCGGAAATAGAAGACGATAGACCACCCACGAACATACCAAGCTGGGCAGGTGATGCCGAAGGACACGCGATGGACGAGGTCTTTGACGATATTTCACGAAACATGGTACCAGTGAACCGACTTGTTCCGAGGACCAGTCTCCAACCGCGGAATAGACGAAGGGGCATCAGACGCGATGGCAGAACCTGGAGGGGAAAGCAGCGCCGGAAGGAGAATTGAGTCTTTGCATAGGGCGATGTAACACCGCTTTCACTCATTAGACGAGAAATGCGCTGTACCTACTTCCCGAAGGCACACTTTTCACTTTAAATGCGCTTCTGCCATATTGTGAAGGCCGTGGCGCTCCTGCTTCCAAAAACGACTGCTTTGACGACGACTTCCATCTCTCGACTATTGCGGCTTCCCATATCGAAAGAGATCTTGTTGGCACTGCAGGCTCCGCACGAGCGCGTAGTTTCCCAGTAGGTGCCTCGTCAATCATAGGCCTCGAGCCATGGAGATGATGAGGACAAGAATCAGAGTTTGAGGACAGAATATCTTCAGTCATCTTTTTGGAAGCACTCGTTATAAAGGTCCTCGGGCTCTTGATTTCTGCTTTGCTTGATACTCTTCTTATGATCTTATCTCATCCGAACAGACAAGGCGAGGTTGCTATTGACATATCATCGGCTGAAGAACGACGCTTAATCGACTAGACTGGAGGCACAACTTTCCTTTTTCGCGAAATTATCAGAAGGATCACAAGATGCCAGGCTTTTCGAATCTGTTGGTTCGAACATCTCTAGAGGAACGGAGCAGTGTCCTACAAACGGTTTTGACGCAGGAACAAGCAAACAGTTGTCAAGATCAGGGTTCAAGGAGAAGCGTGAATGAAGCTGGCGTGGAAAGAGCTGTGCCTGAGACTCGCATGGATGAGGATCCTCAGGCCAGTGATACAGCGGCCAGTGAAACTGTCAAGTCTCCTTCGGATGGCTCACGAACGATAGGCCGTCCGTCTTCGTCTCCGAAGCACGCGGCAACGATTGCCACTACTTCTCCGGATGGCTCGCGACCAAAGCTCTCGAGAGGAGCAACAGCAACATTGACTGGTGTTAATGGGATAGAGCGCAATGAAGAGAGACTTGCGCAAGGCTTTGCGAAGCGTGGACGGCCTCGAAACGGCGCATCATCAACTCGAGCTCCAGCTAGGAAAAAAGGAAAGACGCCTGCGCAGGCCTCCTGGACAATGGGGAACAAATCGTCCACGCCCACGCAATTCTCGGAATCATCAGAGCCAGCCTATCAAGCCACGCAAGGTCAAAACCCATCGTCAGCTTTGACTAGAAATACAGCAGCACAGACGCCAGCGCCGGCCCTCCCAGCGGCAACGAATTCATCGACAACCACACAATCCTCAGCTCCAATTAGAACCTCAACACGCACCCCAGCGCAAGCCGCCCGCGCAAAATGGACCCGTTCATCGTGGACACAGCCCAACTTCCGTTCAGAATCAACATATCCAGCCATGCAAGGTCGCAATCCCCGGCCCCTCCACGACCTCACCGCCCTGCCTAACGGCCCACCCGTCATGCGCGTACGCTACAAACCAATCCCAGGACGCGTACCGACCGAAGAGGAAATCGCCTATGCTGAATTAACCAGGTCTTTCATGAGGGCGCGCGAGCAGGGAGAAGGAGGTACGAGAGGTAATCATCAGAACGGGAGGGTGCCCAGACAGCCAGGGGAAGTTTGGTTGGTAGAGCAGACGGCGGAGGCTGTGGCGCAATGGGCGCAAGCTGCGAGGGCTGGGGCTTTGAGGGCGGATACTAATAAGATTGATAAGTGGCCTGAGGGGGGGTTGACGCGGGGGAGTGTGATTGTTTCGAGGTATGGGGAGAGGGTTGCTTGAGAGGGCAGTGATGTGCAGGGAGTTGTTGGGCGTTGATGAATTGGACTGGACTGCACTGGACTGGACTGGAACGGAAGTGATTGGAATGGGTAGATTTGGATTATCAGATGGATGGATGGATGGATGATACCCCTGGGACCAATGGCTCGCTTATGGTTATGCTTTTGCTTTACGAAGATAATGATGATTGATGATGATGATGATATGGATTGTTACAGGACGTAAGATATCTACGATATCGAGATAGACGTGCATGCATGCTGCCTCGAAACGGCTGTTTGGATGTAGCAGACAGACTATCGTCTTGAAACTACTCCCCAAATGAGCTCTCGAGAACGTTAAAGACTTTGCCAGCAGACGTAGAGTGTGTTGACAAGAAACGCTTCCGATTAACGATTCGTCGACATCGGTCGTTGGAAGAACTTCGTAGCCGCAGACTCGATCGCCCGCAGCGAAGGGAGACTGAGACTGAGACTGAAATCGTCGCCTTCTCGTCCTGTCGCAGGATCAGCATGGCTTGCTCAAAGAAGGGGAGAAGAGGGATAACGAGGCAGCGCCTCAGGATCCTACGAGCAATTGCATCTAGACTTTGAGAGTCCTGTTTGTATAAGACATGCACCTATTGATTGACACGTTTTTCGTCCTTCCGCGCTCTCCATAGTCTGCCCTCGTTGCTGCCGCAATTACCCGTCTGATCTAGGGCTAGGCCGCAGCATATCGCTTGACAGAAGGATATAAGGCTGCAAGTCAGACACTGTAAGGCAGGCAACACTCAAGAAAAAAAAGAAAAGGAGATCGTAAGGCCACCACGACGGGCTGTACCTTGACTTCGCCGGCTTGTATGGGAAAATTCGGGCGCAACTCTACCGCGATCTATGTATATATGAGGAGAGTTTTCCGGCTTCGTATTGTCCACGCGAGGCGTAGGAGCCGTGTGCGCAGTGCATGCGTCTGCCACGTTCCATGTTGCGAAAGTGATAATGTAAGACCGACCCGAGGGGCCTGGAAAACGACGTCAAGCCGACGCCTCAGCGTGCTTAAGAGAATGGAACAAAGGACGGAGAAGGCTTGCGCAGGAACAGTAAAACACCTGCTGCTTGGAGCGTTCACTCCATTGGGGATGAATCCGTAGTCTAGGTAGGGCGGAGCAATGCCGTGAGAATAGTTGTCTGGAATTCACGGTTCGGCTTTGGAGCAGGTGAAGTCCCTCGAAAGCCGCCAGTTGCCTCGTAGAGTTCTGGGAAGCTCTAGATAGGGTTGATTAGCTGCCGCGAGGCACCATCGAAGAGACGGTATGGACCTTTCTGCAGTGTTTCCATCCACTTGACCATGAACACTAGCGGTGCTGATGTTTCTGGAGTAGTTATTGCGCCTCTTCATCAAAAAGGGCGGTAGCAGTAGCTGCGGTAGCACAGACCGGGCGAACACGTTCATCATCCCTTGCAAACCAAGAGATCCTCTTGCGCATGTCACACTTGGAATAGAAGGTGGAAGAAGCCGTTTCGCGGGATGTCGACCTTCCCATTCGGTACTAGAGAATGCAAATGCGGAGAGTAGGGTCCGAGTCTTCATGATGCTTCCCTGTTCCAAGACGCCATTGGCGGTCTACCAGATGGCTCGAAGCGACCATGTATCGTAATACGAGGGACGAGATTTGCGTTGTCCGGTGTTAAAGGCTTGGAGGAATTGTGTTCGGATGTGAGGAAGGAAATGGATGTTGCACAATGATGAAGTGAGGTTGGGAAGAATTCTCTGTGGCCTGATCTTGGCTCTTTCGCTTACCAGCATGCAGCAACCGAAACGTGCTGTTTGTCTTGCGTTCTGGAAGAGACAACTTCGCAGGTCCATCCAAAAGACGGAAGGCACGGCATGGTATCTGTATGTGAGAGTATGCTCTGCTTCAAGGCACGAGATGAGGTGTTCGCTTCAAGGCGCGAGATGAGGTGTTCGCTTCGTGGCGCTGGGTCCTGCCGCAAGCCCACGCCACGTGAGACTTGAGGCTTTGAGAGGCGTCTTTAGTCCCGGTGTGACAGTTGAAAGAGTAGTAGGAGGCCAAGGTAGGGAACGCGTCCACCTTGAAAAGACGAAAGTTTGCCTCTCGAATGGGAGACGACATTGCTTCCAGGTGTGAGCTTCGCCGTAGAGGCTTGCTGTACTAGGATGAAAGCGTTCGGTTTTGGGCTCACGGAGGCAGAGATGTTTGACGTCCCGAAGATTTTCCATTGGCGTTGTGGCACCATCCTGATTAGCATCACGGATGAAGATAGTTTGCGGCGTTGAGAGCGAAGAGTCGGAAGTCGCTCTGCCTTGTTAAGACTTACGCTTCGGCACTGACTCAGCGACGCCATCGTTCTCCATTCCGCCAAGACCAGTGGCAGGTGTCATGCTGCAAACATGCATGTTCGGAGAATTGATGCATGTGATTGAAAGTGGGTATGCGACTGACTCTTCCACTGCACAAGCCGCAGAACGTCCGACGTCCGCCATTTGTGATGTGCGCTGCAGCTTTGCTGACTCGTTTCTTCGGCGGCTAAAAGATTTGCGCATCTACATGGCTCTGAAATGTACAGCTTGACAGAATGGCGTATGATGAGTTGCACCGGCGTCATGCCCAAGGTGAGAGCCGGATGCGCCCAGAAGAGCTTCCCACAACGTCATCTCCTCATCGAGTTCGTTCGCGCGCAACTGCAGAGGCGTGTGGAATGCGCAACAGACCGGAAATGTCTCTGGAGCATGCGTTGGCGCCAACAAGTCATTTCCACGGACCCGCAGTAGTGGAAGGCATGCTATATACGAAGCCGTTTCACGTCGTGTCGCGTACCGCTACGGACTTCACGGATCCGTGTCTGTCGCCGGCGTTGATTCTGCACTTTTGATAGCAGTCTCGATGTCGTTTTGCGTTGAGGTGCGGTCATTTGATCCCTGTCGACGTTATACTTCACGCTGCGTTGCGCTACCATCTGAAACACGGCGCGCCGGAAAGCGTTGTCCCGGGAAGATGCAGCTCGTACTGTGGCCCTGGAACTCTCCTCAAAAGCAGGAAGTTTTGGCGGCGGCCTTGACGCTGCTGTCAGCTTTGAGTGTGTCAAGTCCTGGAGATGTGCTTCCGGGGGAAGAAAAGCATAATAAGTTGTGAGTCACAAGACAGGAACAGCTTGTAGTAAACCGTGACGCGCGAGGCTTTACTGATCAAAGCGCTGCGTGCTTCTGCTGTACGCCAAGCACACGTACTCGTGGACGTCTGTTACGCCGAGCGGCATGAAGTCCAATTCTGGACAGACAAGATGCTGGTCGAACATTCGGATGATGACAAGTGCTCCTTCGCGGCATGCTCTGTAGCGTGGAGGTGCGCGTAAACTCGTCGACCGAATTTCGTGCTGTCTCGAAATAGTCCAGTGCGTGGCAGACGGCGTTCTGCAGATGGACCAGCGCACTGCGATGCGGAGTTGTTGCAGCACAGCTCCTTGAGGACTTGCTCATCATGCTCGGACTTCATCACCGCCATTGGAGAAGTCTGCCGCTGTCGGTCAGTGTGTGAGTGGTAGGTACGCAACCGAATGTCGGCTATTAGGGGGAGAAGGATATGATCTCTGGAACAAGGTGTTTTGGGAGCCGACATTGTCTCTCTCCAATGCTCCATACCGTTCGGACTGCGTGGAGGCAAAGATCGGCTGCTCGTGCCTTGCTGCAGCATTAGTATAGGGGGATCGTCTGCTGGGCCGGCAGTAGGAGAGGCGTTGCATGCAGCACGCAGAAGCGCGGTGGTGAGTGCATGATGAGGGTGGTTTGGGTCCTGCTCTGGCGATGTGAAGCTCTTCGATTTGGGTTCATTTCGCGGACCGAATCTTCCGTGGGCCTCACAGGCGGTCACTGGTCTGGCGACGAGATGAGGTGTCTCGAGTCAGGGCGCCCTTCTGCAGGCTGGCTCGATGATGTCTCTAGGATGTCTTTGGGCGACAAGGAGGAGGAGCGCAGTGGCAGGGCAGGATGGGAAGGAATGCCCTGAGGGAAAACTAGCACACCGCTAGCTAGCAGCGGCGAGTAACCCAAAGGGGCAGAGCAAGAGATGGGCGACCCACTTGGCAGCGAACGAGGACGCCACAGACAAGGTTGAGGAGGGTATCCAACGAACGTCCATTGACAGGACAGGGCCGAAGCCGTGTGTTCAGTGTTCAGTCACTCCACTACTAGTACTAGTACTTACTCCCACGGCTGTTCTTCGATGCGGATGCCTCTTGCAGCAGGTGGAAGTGGAAGAACCAGGTGGCCGGTAGCTCCACGTCTCGTCGTCTTCGCCCTGTTCCACAGATCTCGTGTTGTGCAGCAATAATAATGCAGTGAGACCACAGCCATCCCCGGCCGTGGGTGGTGGCAGGCGCAGGCCCCATCCGCCCTTGCGGTGGTCCCAGTCCCAGTCCCAATCCCAATCCCAATCCCAGTCCCAGTGGACGGCGGAGACGAGCCAAATGAAGGCGGGCGGGCGGGCGGAACAGGTTCGGAGCAGCATATGACTGGCAGCAGACGCACCCATCGGCTCTTCCAAGGGACGTCCATTGATAACCACTTCTACCACTTGGGCTAGACGGGTTTGAGGTGGATAGTACAGTATGATGCTACCGCGCTCCTCTTCTCATCATCCACCTCCACCTCCCGTGAGTCCCGCTGATGCCCGCTCCCGTGTCCGACTCCGACGCCCATTTGCGGCGTGTTGCCCATGCGCATGTCTTGTGCCGCTAAACTATTATACTTCCCGACATGCTAGGATGCTAGGATGCATGCAAGTGCGCCTCTTGCCGACGTCTGGCAGCGGGCCAGCGATGCCGTGGTTGGACACTCCCGTCTCGCTGGCCGTCTTCATCAGCACGAACTTCGGGCAGTCCCCTAGCAGATACGCTGGGGTAAAGCCTGCCGACAGCTTGGATCTATTCCACGCCTATACGTGGCCCCGCGACGGCTCCGTTGGCACGTCCAAAGGCACTCGAAACATAGTTACAATAATGCCCCTCCCTTGAGACTTGAGAGAGCTTGGCCCAGTCTGTATCTCGTCCCGATACCCACCCCTGGCACGCGTGCTTCGACAGGGACGTCTTGCTGTCTGAGGTCTACTGCCATCTAAAAGTTAGGAACGAACCACTCCCGGAGAACAGACCACCTCTCCCATTATTCATATGTATCCCGACCAGCGGCAGCCTTCGCGAGCGCGACCTTTCTCGGCGTTGACAGCGGACGAACAGCTCTTGTGGAAGCAATACTACTACTCGAACAAGACGGTCGATAACTTAGTTGCCGCAGGGCCCGTGAAGCCTGATTCGACCTCCCCATCCAACGCTGCCACGACGAAGAAGAAGAAGCGAACAAGACACGCCGTGTCCAAGGCCAAAGTGAAAGGAATCAGTACGAGACATCATTTCCTCCACCTTTCCATAGCCTCCGCTGCCCGATTCGCGACGTCTCTATCCAACAGAACTATCCATGGCTAACGCTTAGGTGTTGTCTCAGGTCCCTTGCAAAGTCACTTCGTCCAATTTTAGACCAACAACACCCGGACAACTCTACTTGGACTCCTCTGGCCTCCGCAGACGAGCGCTCGCGGTCTGGAGCACACATCAACCGGAGCTTGTCCACCAGCAGACCTCAACACCATTTGCGCCTCGAAATGTTCAGCACGAAAGGTACGAACCGGCGTGAGCGAACATTCGTGGGCAGTACATGCAGCGCCTGCGAAGAGCCTTTGGAGCATATACTTCGAGGCGAGCGCATTCTTCAGCTATCGTGCGGCCACGTCTCGCACGAGGCCTGCTTCTACGAGTATATCAAGGAGTTCCAAGTCGAAACTTGTCCAACCTGCGAGAAGCCATTGGGCTTTGACACCAGTCGTGGCGGTAATATTGACTTTGAGAACCTCAACAAACTTGTGCGGAGTGCGCAGACTCCAGACCTGAGAGAACGGCTGGCCGACAACAATCCAGCGCCATGGGATGCCGAGAGCCAACGACGTCCGAGTTGGACGAGCTATCAACATACACCACAGAAACCATCTCGCGGCCATCTGCTTCCAGATCAACTTCAACAGCAGCAACAAAACGGTCATCCATACGATCGATATACGGGCTCCCATGCTCGACAATACAGCGGCGAAACAGGTGCTATATCGAACAGCGAGTATGCCGACAGCCAATATCAGGGCACCAGACGACATGATTACGACGTGCAGTCGATGGAAGCGTCACTCGCAAGTCCACGCAACGCAACAAGGAACGCCATACCGGCACCGTTGGTCACCGTCCGGAGTGAATTCCCAACTCTCAATAGATCAAGACATCAGCAAAGTCTCACCTGTCTGATAACTGTCGAAGTTGTCGAGGGCAAGTGGCATCCATCTCCTGAGGACGTGCGCAGTCCGCCGCCCACGGCTTCAGCTATTGAAGAGTCGCAACTGGAGCCACCTCCCCGCCTACGACCCGTATCATACGCTTCTGGTGCATCATGGCCTCAAAGGCCCGTGGACAGCGTACACGAGGATACAGCTCTCGAAGAAACCAAACAGGACCTATTCAAGCGTGTCGACAATTGGCATGGATTGAGCTTTGAAAGATTTGGGAGGCTTGTATTGCACGGCACGATCCGAGTTGGGAAGGATCGACAGACTTGGCAAGAGTTGGAGTGCTATCTCTTTACTGAGATGCTAATTTGCGTGAAGGAAAAGAAGACACCAGCGAACGAAGGGCAGATGTGGGATGCTCCGGATGGGCCGAAGCCGAAATCGAGATACACACTCAAAGGCTCGATCCTGATCAAGAAGCAACTCCGACAACTGGAGACTTCTACTGAACAGGACACACTCACCCTCAATCTTTCCGTCGTGACGCTCCCGGCATTCCACCTCCAGTTCCCTTCATCGCAGCAGCTGGATATCTGGCGAAAAGCACTGTTGAACATTACCCGAATTGAACCTCCGGCGCCTCCGCCTCAAGAATATGAACAGGACTTCTCTGGCACTGAGGACGATGATTATCTTTCGAAGCGGAATCGAAGAGTCTCATCACGGCACTCGTCATGGGGTGCCAACCGTTCGCATGTGACAGCACCGACCGAGTACAGCAATGAACGGGCTGCAGTCAATGATTTGCGCATTGGCACGTCTTCTCTGCATGTGCCACTGGACATCGTCGTTGTCGTTCCGGTAACATCGTCCATGCAGGGCCTGAAGATGAATCTGCTGCGAGACTCGCTACGATTCATCGTCTCAAGCCTCGGTGAGCGCGACCGGATGGGGCTCGTAACGTTCGGCTCTGGTAGTGGAGGCGTACCTCTTGTCGGTATGACCACGAAGAACTGGAATGGCTGGACGAGAGCTCTGGATTCAATCCGACCTATCGGCAGCAAGAATTTGCGAGCGGACGTGGTCGACGGCGCCAACGTTGCGATGGACTTGCTCATGCAGAGAAGATCTCAGAACCCGCTTTCGCATGTCCTGCTGATCAGCGACTCTTCCACCTCAGACCACGAGAGCGTGCACTTCGTCGTCTCGAGAGCTGAGGCCGCCAAGATTGCTATCCATTCTTTTGGCTTGGGTCAGACGCACAAGCCAGATACCATGGTGGAAATGTCTACGAAGACAAAGGCAAGCTACACATATGTCAAGGACTGGATGATGCTTCGCGAATGCGTTGCCGGCTGCCTGGGATCGCTACAAAGCACATCACATCAAAACGTCAAGCTCCGACTACGCCTTCCCGAAGGGTCGCCAGCCAAATTCGTCAAGATTAGCGGAGCGCTTCAAATTACAAAACGCGCCACTGGACGGGACGCAGAAGCATCTCTCGGTGACTTACGCTTCGGTGACAAACGCGATATCCTCGTCCAGCTTGCGATTCAGCCTGACAGCTCCACCCCCGATTCTGTCCCTTCAGATCCATGGGAGAACATCGTATCCGGACTGGAGGCTTTGGGACCTATCGATGCAGAGGAAAGCCACACAGTCTCTGTTGAAGAGCTCCCTGTACTGCAAGCAGACCTGACTTGGGGCGATATCCTGCGGGAAGGTACTGCATCCCAAATGCCTCGCCCATCGCTCTTGGCGATCACAATGCTTCCAGCAGCCACGAGGAAGAACTCCTATGGCCAACCAATGACTCCTCCCATACCACCCCACCCTTCTATCGTCCAACGACGCATGGAGCTCTTAACTTCTGACATGTTGTCTCGCGCGTTGGGCCTGGTAGCCAGAGGTCAGAACGATAGAGCCCACCATCTTCTTGCGGAGACGAGGTCAATCCTGAAAGGACTTGGCAAAGCAGGACTGCCTCCTCCTCCAACACCGCCACCTATCGGCGCACTACCTCCTACACCTCGGCTGGGCGATCCACCTCGGAGCTCAACCATCGATTTGCCCTTCCCGCAACCACCTTCCAGCCGGCGGAGCCCCTCGCCTCATCAGGGCATGAGCCCTTTCTCACCTGCTGCTGGCATCGACAGAGGCACTATGGACTCCCTGGATTGCGAGCTCGAGTCCAGTCTGGAATGGATATGCCACCCGACAGTCTTTGGCCGTGACACTCGGAAATCTGTCCTCCAGGCCATCGGCGTTATCAGCTCACAGCGAGGCTTCACCTTCCGCTCACCCGCGGAATCGCTCTGGGCAGCACGCATCCCTGGTGTCCGCCGACTTGCCGACCGCTCTCTCGACTGGCGTGAGGCTAGCGACGAGGCTCTCATGGAAGAATCGGAGCCATCCACAAGCATCGCATCATTCTCTCAATATCGATGATGACAGTCAACCATTTTGTACCATCTTTGCCGTCCACAGACGTGACGATTTTACGACCAATACCACCAAGATACCACAAGATACCATCAAGTTAAATTAATGTAAATTTTCCATCGTACCTACTTGTACGACACCTTGGATGTGTGTTCTTACGGCGCCTCAATGAATTGGCTGAATCGCTTCTTTTGAACCCGTTTGTTTGATGAGAAGGAAGTCGCGTTGAGAGAACGGTGAGCGTATTCTTGAGCAGGGCCACAGAACAAGGGCTTAGCGGATGGGCTCAATGACATGCCCGTACCTATTGGAGGAAGATGGGAAGTAGTGAAGAGATACTCCAGGACCTTGATATTTCGCTTCCTTCCCGGCTTCACTTCACCACTTGACCCATACCTTCCTCACTCACTCGCGTATTCCCGTCATTACACAAGAAACCCCCACCCACCAATCCGCTGTGCCGCTGCAGCTTCCAATCGACGCGTCTTCAAAACGCGACAAGAAATTTCAATGTCTTTTTCCTCCTCTTCTTCTCAACTAACTCCCCCTTCCCTCCCAGCAAACCAAATGCCCTTCCACACCCACCAGCCTCTTCAAAGCCGAATGATTCGAGCAGACACACTCAAGCCAACATGGTGACCAACACCATCCGACAAACCCTCCCCAAAACCCTCCTAGGCATCCTCCCCCCCTCCCCGCCTCCCCGGAACTCCTAACAGGCTGTATGTATGCAAGGAAGGAAAAGCCACCTTGCTCTGCTGGAGGTGTGAATCGTCAGGTTTGATAAGGAGGCGATTGGGATTTATTACACGGATAACAGGTCCCTTTTTTGTTTTTTGAGAGGGGTGTAGATGTAAAGGTGCGGTTATACTCCCGTTTGCCTAAACTCTCTGTTTCAAGGAATTCAATACAGTCCCAACGACGATGACGACTATAGCTCTGAGATGACGACTTTCATCTGTCACCTCACCACAGAGATTGTCTTCGATATTGACAATCTCACGGGTATGGTTGAAAGCTTACCATGTAGATTTTGAATACGACTGCTTCGGCGCAGGATGCAGAGTATGAAATGAGTGAAGGAGTCGAGTCTTAGAATCTGGCGAATAGGATGTGTGGGGTTTTGGATAGGATGGGGAGGAGGAAGAAGAGGTGGAGGGAAGTGGAGAAGGTGTTGGGGAGGTTTGTGTTTTGTGTGTAGATGTTGGAGGAAATTAGGGGTCCGGTTGAGGAGGAGATTATGAGGGAGGAGATTATGAGGGAGGAGGGCGTGTGGGATGGGAGGGGTGAGGAGGGAGACGAGGATGAAGATGAAGAGGGGGATGAGGATGAGATGAGGCTGTTGGGTTTGAGAGATTGTTAGAGAGGTTATGGGACGTAGGGCTGGTAGTGGCGAGAAGGAGATCGGCGCAGACATCGAGATTGTTTCAAATGCGATACAGGCACAGTATCAGGCCGCTGAGGCTGGACGTGACAGGTCCGGTGGAGCAGATGGGGTCTGCAACATAGGCCAAGTATTTCGTCTATGGATTGATTTAGCGTATGAAAGGGATCTTCGTACCAGTCCTCCTACGATATTCCTCGTACATGTCACCATACGATTTGACAAGGTACTTCTCCTCGCCTAGTCACAGTGTCAGTCGTACTCAATCAAGCAGCAATATCCATCATGCAATCTTATCTTACCTTTAATCCGGTCGCTGAAGAATTTCCACAACGCAACGGCATATCCAACTATACACACTTTGTTTCCGACCATGAACTGCGTTCCCAGTGCCCACCAAAAGAATCCAAAGTAACTCGGATGTCTGAAATAGGCATACACTCCATGCGTGACAAGCTTATGATCCTCATTATGTTCCCGTGCAACCTGATGATTGAAACTCACACCAGCCTGCACCATGGCAATACTCCTGACGAATTGTCCGACCAGGACGAGGACGAAACCAAATCCGATGCCGAGTGGATAAACCAGTTCTTGTCCATATTGGGGGAAGAAGATGCAACTGATGATAATTTCCAGCGTCGCCAAGCCGTTCGCGAGGTTGTATGCACTGCCGTTGTTGAAGAGGAGGAAACTGTCTGATTTGACGGCTGGTGTGTTGTATCGAGCTTGCGTCCAGTATTCCAGGAAATGGAATAGGGAGAAGGCTGAGAAGAATGCGGGTAGACGCCACCAGACTGATCCTATGTTGATGGTATAGATGAGTGCAAGTATGCTTCCGGTGAAGACATTTCCCAAGGTGAATGCTCTTAAGCCTATCTGGGAGAGGTCTCGTGTGCCTCCTGGAAAGAGAGAGTCGTCCATGGGCAGAGGTGCTGAAGTGTCATCTTCCTCCTGTTCTTCCTCTTCCTCGTCGTGAGAGTCTGCGACCACCGGAGGTGCCGGCTTCAGCGAAAGTACATTATCCGTGGAAGAGATTGCATTCGGGGTGGTTGGCTCAGCAGTGACAACAGTTGGTGAAGCTGCTGCCGAGATGTTACCGTTGCCGGTAGCGGAGCTGGAGGCCGAGCGGCGAGCCATGTGATTGCGGGATGTCTTGGAAGATTAGAGTTCAAGGGCAGGAATGATGGCCAGTCTGACGGGAAGGACTGGGCGAGATATATTATATGTGAAGGAGGTGCCATGTCCAAAAGATTGTTGCACACACCACGAGAGGCTTTCATGTGCTGCCTTGTTCCATGTCCGCTGTTCCATTTCCGTCATCGAAAGTAGCCCGTGGACACAATACTAGCATCATCTACCTTCTTGGCTGTGCGGATGCTGCCGTGAACGTGGAATGTGGGGCCGCGATTGCCTTGGCGTGCCATGTGCATTTCAAAAGTCTTCCTTGCGACCATCAACATCAACTCGATGTAAGTCAAGTGCCTGGCCGCGCGACTTTGCAGGCGATATCAAAACGCTCGACGACATGCACAGGCTATCAAGTCGAACATTTGGACTGCCGGGATGCCGTCCATTGAAGAAAGCAAGAGGCAAGTGAAGGCTGGGTTGAAGAGTCAAGAGCAGGACATAGACCACGATGCTATACTGGCTAGTCTCCAGGATGAGATTGACAAACACAATGAGTGGGATAATGAAGCGGCTGAAGATGGGCGTCGACACCGCCATCATTCGGAGCACAGCGAAAGCGGCTCTTTGAGGTTCCGATTCAAGTCAGGCACGGCAGATCCGAGAAAGCGCAGACATCGCTCGTCGAAAGACAGCGATCGCCATCGGCGTCACAAGCATAGACGTGAGGAACGACAACACGAAGAAGACGAGGGCGCGCACCCTTTCCCGCGCGAGCCTACAGACCCAAATGGCGATGGTCACGCCAATTCGAATGCCGCCTTTCGAGAGTCACTCTTCGATGCACTCGCAGACGATGAGGGTGCAGCGTATTGGGAAAGCGTCTACAGTCAGCCCATTCACGTCTACGAGAGACCGACGGTCCAGAATGAGAAGGGCGAGATGGAGCAAATGAATGATGAAGAATATGCAGCACATGTGCAGACCAAGATGTGGGAGAAGAAGAATCCGCACATTGTGCTGGAGCGAGAGCGGAAGGTGAAACAGCGAAAAGAGGAAGAGGAAGAGAGGGCCAGGCAGAGGGAGGAATTCATCCGCCGGAAACAGAGGGCAGCATGGGAGAAGGCTCAAAACACCGGCGCGAGGAAGTTCGCAGGGCTGGATCGCGAAGACGACTATGAGTACGTATTCGACTTCGAGAACAAGACAGGGGGTGCTTCGAAGCGGTCGGCAAGTGCACACTCGCGGCAGGCGGAGTATCGTCATGCCTGGAAGGCTTATCTGGATGCTTGGGACAAGCTCAAGCAAGATCTGCTGACTACTCGCGGCAATGAGTCTAGCGGCGTGGAAATCGCGGAGCCATCCAAACGTATACCCTGGCCGGTCTTACAGTCGAAGCCTGTCATCAAGGCAAATATCGAAGACTTCATGCGGCATATTCCTCTCGAACAAGATGGCCCCACAAAGGAGCAAGTGCTGAAGGCAGAGCGTGTCAAATGGCATCCCGACAAGATCCAGCAACGCTTCCGAGGAGAAGTCGACGAGGGTACGATGAAGATCGTGACTGGTGTGTTTCAAGTGGTGGATGCTTTTCTCGAAGACCTACGCAAGCAAGCAGGCGGTGCACGATAGAAGGATGAATGCATGTGAGCGGCATTCCTTCTGCTGCTGTGCCGTCGTGGACGGAGAAATAGGCAACAGAACAAACTTCGTTTTGCGATCTACACTGTCTCCGGCAGTTTGTGCGTTGGTCGGCAGGGAAATAGATGGCTTCCTGCAGGACCATTTACTTTCACGCTAAAGCATCATCTTTCCCGTACTTCGTATCGCAAATCGTGAAGTCTTCCGGCGGCAGAGATGTTTGCAAGGCATGGCCTGGTGAAGACATTCTGTAACACATAGTCTTTGACCGGGTTATCAGCTATCGGCTGTTCAATCATTGGCACACGTGCGACGTTCGCTGGTCGAGCAGGGCATGAAGCACTCGGCTTGAGGTGATGGTGACACCGTCGTACTTCGTACAGATCCTCCAGGTGAAGCAAACGACGCCGAGTTTGACCCTACACTGCTGCACGGCGTGACGATGTAGCGGCGCAATGGAAGCTCAATTGGTCACTGGACGCGAGGGGACGAGGTTGGTGGTGCAGATCGCAGGCTTTGCAGCGCAGCTTGCTGCGCATGACACTCGCAGCATGCAGTGACAGGAGGACAGGTACACAGGTTGCTGTGGTTGTGTGATGGACTCGTGAAGAAGTGCTGTATGGTGCAGTCGTCTGCCTTGTCTCATGCTCATGATACACACGGTCATCTGTTGAGGAGGTTCTGTAGATCGAATTCAATTGCAAATTGGCTTACCTTCCAGGAGTTTGGATCGGCTCCAGCCAAAGACAAGCGTCTCGCGTGGCGCAAACTCCAGACGGGAAGGTCCAGGGACAAGCGGGCTGTAAGGGTAACCATTAGAACGAAGTCACAAGAATGATATCTGGGATGTAGTTCGAGTGGGGAGAGCCGCGTATTGCGGGCAAAAGTGGATGTTTAATAGTGACAGCTATAGTGATGAATAGCATACGGCACTAACAAGGCTTGGCTCGAAGCTTGGGTTGTAGAAGGGTTCCCGAACGGGCTCGAGAGCACAGCCTCCATCCTCCTGCTGTCCTCACACAATACGCCCCAATTCATGTAACGCGTACGGTCGGGGCTGCTTGACCAAAAGCCAGCCTTGAGTTTTCTTTTCTTCTGCTACAACTACTACTTCTTACGCTCTCTGCATTTCGGTTGCTCTCTCGGCATAGACTACGATACATTAAGCGACGCTCCACATCGCCCGCATCGCTCGCATCGAGCACGCGATCCTCCTTTTCCGCCGCCGACGACACCCGAGGGTTGCATGCTGGCGACGGTGAAGGTTATACGGTTCGGCTTGCTTGCTGGCTTGCCCCAATAACCATTATGGAAGGCAGAGACCGCACAGAGGAGGAGGCTCTACTGCAGCAGTTGCATTCAGGGAGTGTTGAAGAGGAGGGGGAGGTGGAGCGGTACGAGCTGGAGGATTTCGAAGAAGATAATGCTCTCAACGTTCTTGTGACAACAGTACGGCCAAAATGGTGGAGGACAAAGAACAGGCAGGGAGTTCCGGCCTCGACACTGCTCGCCCTTCATCCGCCGAGACGACGACGGTCGCTCTTCTGTCGAGTTGCCCAACTCATCGCACTCCTGCCATACATCCTCCTCTCGCTGGTCGTGCTTTGCGGAATATTTTTCCCCTCATACGCGCACCCGCCCTTACGATATCTGGAGCTTCGACATCGAGTGCAAGATTTGGGACAGAACGCAAATGTGAGAAATGAGAAAGTGTTCATCGCGGCTAGCCTGTACGATCATGAGGGCGAGCTGATGTCAGGCGAGTGGGGACAATCCGTGCTGCACCTTATCAACATACTGGGACCACAGAATGTGTTCCTGAGCATTTACGAAAATGACCCGGACACCAAGGCGCAGGCCGCCTTGGATGCTTTCTCCAAGAATGTTACTTGCCAAAAGGAGATCGTGACTGAATCGCTGGATTTGCACAACTACCCTCACGTGTCGATGCCAGACGGAACACAGCGACTGAAGCGCATGGCGTTCTTATCCGACGTTCGCAACAAAGTCCTTCGGCCCCTGGAGAACAAAAGTTCGGCTGCATACAATACCCAATTCGACAAACTCCTCTACCTTAACGATGTTGTTTTCGACCCAATCGACGCTGCGAATCTTCTCTTCTCCACGAATGTCGATGAAAGAACTGGCGTGACGCAGTACCGAGCTGCCTGTGCGGTCGATTTCATCAATCCGTTCAAATTTTACGACACCTTCGCAACTCGGGATCTGGAAGGTTATGATATGGGAGTCCCATTCTATCCTTGGTTCTCTGGCGCCGGAAAGGCTGAGAGCAGGCAAGACGTGCTAATGCAGAAAGATGCCGTGAGAGTGAGGAGTTGCTGGGGCGGAATGGTGGCGTACGAGGCCAAATGGTTCCAGATGCACTTGCAAACTGGACAAGATGAGGTCGAGACGTTCTCTCCAACTTCTCCAAAAGCACAGGCTGCCCGTGTCAGCTATCATCAGGACCCACGCTCTCCAGATCTACGTGATGTACGATTAGCGAACGTCAATTCGACATCACTTCGCTTTCGTTCCGAGACGGATATGTACTGGGATGCCTCAGAATGCTGCCTGATCAATGCGGACCTGTCCGCTATGGAGCCGTCTTCGCTGGCCATCGACGAGACTGGAATCTACATGAACCCATACATCCGCGTGGCTTATTCGCCCGCAGTCCTGCCGTGGCTTCACTTTACCAAGCGCTTCGAAAGACTCTACACCCCCATCCAATCCATGATCAACTGGGTAGCTGAACGGCCGTCGTATAATCCACGACAGTTTCAGCAGCCGGGCGAGGAAGTGGCAGATTGGGTCTGGAGATGGGATGAAGACAGTCTCGAAGCATTGCGGACTGGGATCATGAAGACTCAGACCGGCCTACACGGGCAATTCCAGCAGGTCCATCGAACGGCCCTCCCAGGCGGGTTCTGCGGTAGTCGAAAGCTCTTGTACATCAACGAGCATCCGGCCGCCGGCGAGGGTAAGTGGGCGTCAGCGAAATTGCCCAGCGAACTCAGAACCGGCATGATCAACTCGGACTGATCAACAACAAAGCTTTGCTTGTTTCTTTGTACAGCGTTCCAGCGGATGTCAGCGGACACGAAAAAATCATCATCATATGCATTGCTCGGGTAGCAGATGCGTGGAAGGCGTTTGATATGCCATACCCAAGTGCTGGGATATGGCCAGTTTTCCATTATGTTTTGTCTTGTGTACTCAAATATGCTCGTTAAGAGGATGTCATAACTTCCCATCAATCATAGCGAAGGCGTCGGGCTGGGACTGTGGATGGACGGACATGGAAGGGTAATCTATGCAGAGTTTAGATAAATGTCATGGAAAAGTTTCTTGACTTTGTTCATCCCTCTGTCTCGATTTTTTCTTCTCTTCCAACCCCTTCTGAAGCTGTCATCTTTTGATACCGACAACGCATGT
This sequence comes from Nothophaeocryptopus gaeumannii, assembly GCA_031771865.1. Lineage (NCBI taxonomy): Eukaryota > Fungi > Ascomycota > Dothideomycetes > Mycosphaerellales > Mycosphaerellaceae > Nothophaeocryptopus > Nothophaeocryptopus gaeumannii. The sequence continues at coordinate 129,956 of JASISA010000041.1, read as the reverse complement.
ATACCCAGGCTGCTCCACGAACTCTTTCCAGTACTCTGGACTCTCTTTAACAGCAGGCATCTCCTCCACCGGCACAACCTCCAACCCTTCAAACCCAACACCTCTCGCCAATTCCCTCGCCTTCTCCAAATCCCAATTCGCTTCCATATTGGTCCCTTCAGCAGAAAATGCACCAGCGACTGTATATGTATATCTACAACCCGGTCCAGATATTTCTTTAAAATCTGAAAGTTCCACACCGTATTTCGAGGCAGCGGAAATTCGAATCCACGGATTACCGGAGCGGATGATGATTACTTTTCCTCCTGATCGGCATTGCTGGCCGACATTGGACCACATGGCCTTCAACTCTGCATTGGAAGTCGCGTGGTCGAATGTCCAGAGCATGAGGATTATATCGTAGTTTCCTGTATCTGGTAGGTCGATCTGCTGCTCTGAGAGAGGTTTCGTCACGTCTCCCACGAAACATTTCACTTTATCGCCTGGTTTCCTCCCTGCGGCGATCTCGGCTTTGTCGCAGTTTCGTAGCATGTCTGGGGAGATGTCGACGTTATCGACGCGTTTCGCTCCTCGGGTAAGAGCGTTTCGGGCGTGTAGGCCGCTGCCGCCTCCTAGGTCGAGGATGACTTTGTTGGTGAGGTCGGGGCCGAGGGCGTGAAGGACGAGTTCTTGGGAGAGGTGGGAGTGGGGGAGTTTTTCGATGGAATCGTAGGAGGAGGCTATGGCGTTGTATTGGTCTGGTTGGACGTCTGAGGCCATGATCGTGTGCTTGATGAGGTGGTGGTGGCTGCTGGGTCAATGGCCCTTTTGGTCGATGGCGAATGTAGTAGTGAAGGAAAGAATACCGCTGTCTGATCAGCCTACCTGTGATGCCTCTCCAGGCTCTCGCGTAGTAGCTGAAGCCGAGGTGTCGATTGCGTGCGTACAGTCAGCTCTCAGCGGTATAGTGAGCGAGAGCGAAGCTCTTGAACTCGGTGTAAGCTTTGGCAAGCTTGAAGCTGATCGATACTGAATGCGATAGCATCAAGACTTAGTAAGTCAAGTTTGACGCAGAGGAGCTCGTGATAGCAGGCTCTGCTGTGCGTGGGTGAAGAGCACTCTCCGTATGCTGTGGATGTCCAACTTTGAAACCTGCCGGCCAGCTTATCTCGGCTCGGTAGAAGTCACCCCCACGTGACGCACAGCCGCACGTAACGCACAGATCCATCCTTCTATTCACATATCTTTCTGCTCATATAACTCAACAACGGCTGAACCGATTATTACAATATTCAAGCATCTTGTAGAACTAGATACAGGCTTTCATTTAAGCTACTTTTTATGTCTTGAATCGGGCTAGTTGTCGAATGGTACGCTTCGACCTATTTGAAGCCCGAATTGGAGCTCCTTGGTTAGATACTACTTTAGGAGCGTCTAGAGCAACTAGCAGTACAACGATAAGTTTCTTGCGTTTCTTTAGCTTCTTTGTTAACTGCTAAAGGGCCGCTTAGAGTTGGTTAGACACTACCTTGTCGTCTTTTGTCCTAAGTTTAGTAGTAGCTTTTTTAGCTACCTATCTTTCCTTCTCTACCTTCTTTTCTAGCCTTTCCTTTTTACGCATTTTAATAGCAATACGCTTCTAAAATGCTTTGGCCTTTACTTCTTCCTTCTTAACCTGTTTTTAAGCCTTAGTATTCACTTTATCGTCCTCTTTCTACTTATGAAAGTCCTTTGCCTACTGAATCTTTATAGGGGAAAAGAAAATAGCTACATTGTTTTTCTTAGCTCTAAAATCTTCGAATAAACCCTTACTACGCTTCCTCTTCTTCTTCTCGTAGAAAAGGGTAGTCTTAAAGCCCTTATTCTTAGCCTTAAGGATAGCATTTTGCGTAGTAATTAACATAAGGCTATTAGAAAGCTTAGACACCTTGTAGGCATAAGTTTTAGTAAGGCTCTTATTAACAACGCTCTTAAGAAGGTTCCTAAGTTTTCTCTAGTTACTTACTAATAGTATAGACGTTAATAAATCCCCTATAGCTAGCCTTAACTATTATTGTTCGTCCTTTTCTAGCTTATAAATCTTAGTAAGTACTTCTTTAGGGTTGTGTTACGGACAAGTCGTGGAGTCATGACAGCCAACCAATCTGAGACACAGCTGCAACGGGTGATCCCGTTACAGATTGCTCTCAGTGCTCTCTATGCTCCCTCAGCAGAGCAACGGAGCAGACAGAGCAGACAGAGCAATACTAAGGAAGGCGAGTATATAGAGAACATTCCTTATCAGCTAGATAGGAGCTTCGTGCTCAACTCAATACTACTCTTCTGAGTAAAGGTTATACTTCTCAAGACTCTGATCACCGAGAGACATTCCGAGGTTCGACGCTTCTTAGGCCAATCCACGTGATCGAGGAGACGGTCCGTAACACCTAGCTTGGAGACGGTCCGTAACACTTAGCTAGAGGTAGGATAGTAAGGTCTATATAGATATAGGCAATAACTGTAATCTACTCTCTATTTCCATCTTAAGTGTTGCCTAAGAGCTTACTGTCCTTCTAAGCCTTCTTTATAAAAATTCTCTTTGCCTTTATAAGGAAGCCGATTAAGAAGCCCTTTTTATCTATATTAAGTTATAGCTATTTCCTTCTTTTATATTATACTAAGCCATCTTCTTCTTTAGCAACTCAAAGTATGTAGAATAGTGGTACCAATTGTCTGCTTTCTAACGGCTAGCATCCATAGGCTGCAAATACCGAGAAGTTATGTGTCCTAACTACTTTTATACGAATCTTGGCACCTAGCTCTTTCCTATGTATTTCTTTGCGATATCGTATACGAAATTGGATAGCATTGCAGGCGTTGGAGGGAGGCCTCTCTCGGTAAGGGTATTGATATAATCGACGAGTGTGCGCTCTTGTTGTTTGCTAAGAATAGACTGGTCTTCGGCTTTGAACTAGCTGGATTGCTGAACGCCTCTCTAGCGCTTGGATAACTTAGAGCGCTCGACACCATACGTCCTTGCTGTAGCAGAAATGTTATGCTCTTCTTGACCATTCAAATCAGCTATCGCTTGCTCAATTTGGTCCATGTTGTGTAGAGATATTGTTGTCTGAAGATAGCTGAAAATCTACGAAAGTGTGCGTCTCGTGCGGCTGTGCGTCACGTGGGCGGAACCCTTATCCTCGGTCCACTCCGATCGCCACGATGGCCGACTTCACATGAATGCCTTATCTTTGCAATCTCTTGACCACTTCATCTTGTTCTCGAAACCATCTCCATCTCTCTGCAATCATCGTCGCCATCGAACATCAATATGGCGGCAGTCTCGCACCGCGGACGAGGCGCTGAGACCCGCGCTTCATAGGCATGGCTGATGGCCGCGCCGGATGATGACAGCCTGATCCTGCCATCCACGTCCCGCATCGCCGCTAGAACGAGTTGACATTGGACCAAACAGTACAGCCGGACAGCGATTCAAGCTCTCGACAAACAGCGTCTCGCCATCTCATGCTTTATAATGGCGTCGTCTCAGAGACCAGAGCATGCATTGACCTACTTCACGGGTCGGAATCCAGGCAGGCCAAATTCCCTCTTGGGACGCAACTGCACGGCCAAAATCCTCCGTGTCTTGGATCCAAGTACACCACCAGATCGTATGCGGGAGCCTCATGAGATCGCGGCAGCCCTCTGCGAACAGCTGACGAATTCGTTCACGAAAACTGCCGTTGTTCGTGCAATTCGGAGTTTTCATACCAGTTGCTTGAGGTGTACAGGGACCCCACCGAACGCTGAACCTCCGTACGATGAGGTCGCGATTCAGAAACCGCAAGCTCGAGTAGTTGAAGCTCGTAACAGCGAGAATCAAGTTTCAATGCGACCATGACCTCGTCAGCGCTTGCGCGGTGCATGGATAACAAGCTTGCCACAGGATGTTCCTTGATCTCTTCAACGGTCTAGCCAAGAAGACGCAAACGTCTCCTTCGCCAGAAACCTAGACGCGAACACAAAGAACTTTAGACTGGTCATGTGCTCTTGACCTGCATCACCACTCCAGCCGCATGGACTTGGCACATATTTGCTGGCGCGTTAGGCCGCTGCATGGATCCTTCTATGCTACTCTCACCTCCTGTTGCACAACAAGCGTGGCATCAATCCGCGGAAGAAATGAGGCATCTTGGGGTGCAGTTCGAGTCGCTCTGGGCAGAAGAATCGCCAAGGCGTATCTCGGCATCCGAATGAATGTCTGCGTTGGTCTTCCCGCCCGGACCAAGGCGATCTGTGGGGAAGGATCGCGGTACATTGGGTGTGAAGATCTGACATTGCATCAAAGACGTCACCTCATGCAGCCATGCCATGCGATTCAGGCTGAGCTATTCGCACCGTTTGGTCTGGGCTTCACATGTTCGTCGGCTCAACCAGGAACCCTTCGACCATAACGGAGCTCTCGATAAGGCTGTCCAATCCATGATGTCGAATGCGAGAGCCTGCATGCGTATCACTCTCCTGAAACAAATTAACAAAAGGCATCGCCCTTCAGCGAGCCATGGGTAAAGATGCTGAATTGATTCCGCGGCACGCCATTGACAATCCTGGGTGGCGCGCTGGTCAAGGCTGTGCACGAACCTTCGGCGAATGACCGTACGACAGGTAGGTACAAGCTTCTAAGAACTCTCAATCGGGGCGCTCCACTTCAGCATGGCCCACGTCAACTAGAGGACGGACATGATACGCCGTGACTGAGGGCGAGAGCAATAAGTAGGCGGTGGAAATCAGTCTGCAACGCCCTTTTCTCAATCACCAGAACTTCCGACTTTTGCACAGCTCAAAGTACAGGCTCAGTAATCATGCAGTTCAAGTCATTCCTTGCTGCTGCTGCCACCGCTGCAGTAGCCTCAGCACAATCACCGCCTAGCCTCGCCTCCGCCGTCAACAGCACACAAGAGTTGTCCAGCCTCAACACTATCCTTGGCCAGTACCCAGAGCGTAAGTCTTGAGCCTTCGCGCTTTGCCGTGCTACAATCTCATATTTTTACCAGTCGTCTCAACCTTGTCCAATGCCACGAACATCACCGTGTTCGCACCGAGCAACAATGCCCTCAATGCCTTGATGAGCGATCCAACCCTTCAGGCCGCGGCTGCTGTTCCCGGCTACATCCAGGCATTGCTCCAGTACCACGTCGTCAATGGAACAGTGTACTCGCAGAACATCACCGAGACACCCACCTTTGTCCCTACCCTTCTCACGAATGAGACCTATGCGAATGTGACTGGTGGACAAGTCGTTGGTGCCAGAACTGTCTCCAACAATGGCAGTGTTTCCATCATCTCTGGGGCCGGTGCTCGGTCAAATGTGTCGCGTGCTGTACGTTTTCTCATCATTATGCACATCAACAATTCTAACCCATGTACAGGACATTGCCATTTCAAACGGCGTCGTCCACATTATCGACAGCGTCCTGACTATCCCACTTAACGCATCCGCGACCGCTGAGGCTGGCAACCTTACTGCTTTGGCTGGCGCTCTCCAAGCAACCAACTTGACCGATGCTATCGACACTGCACGCGACATCACCATCTTTGCCCCAACGAATCAGGCTTTCGGCGACATCGCCTCCGCTCTAGCCAACCTCACTACCGAGCAAGCCAGGTCCATCCTCGAGTACCATGTCATCAACGGTACCCGCGCCTATAGCAATCTGCTTTCCAACGGCACAAGCATCGAGACTGCTGCTGGCTCTCCAGTCAACATCACAATCGACAATGGCGAAGTCTTTGTCAACTCTGCTCGTGTCATTGCCGCAGATATCTTGATCTCCGGTGGAGTCGTACACGTCATTGACAGTGTGCTGAACCCCAACAGCACTCTCCGTGCCAACCCCAATGAGAGCAATCCAGTCGCCGCCTACTCCGGCGCGTCGTCTGGTGCTGTGCCTTACACTTCTGGCATTCCTACACCAACCAGCACTTTGATCATGACGACCGATGCTGTCGCATCCGGCTACACTCCCGCTCCATCTGGTGCTCTGAGCTCCGCTAGCCGATCTGCTGCCGAGCAAGCCTCCAGCACTTCGAGCGGTGTTGCTGCCATGGCCACTGGACATATGGCTGCCGCTGCCCTCTTCGGTGGTGCCGCATTCTTCTTGTAGACGATCGGTTACCACGAGATGGTGGTAAAGGAAGAAAGTTGCAAAAGAGATGATCAAGAAAAGAGAAGAGAAACCAGTCTCTGCTGGAGAATGAAGCAGGCTTACGATTATGAGGAGTTGACAACATGAAGCGTAATGTGTGCATTATTTTCTTGATACCACGTAATCGGGCAATCAGAACGACACCCTGTAATGTTGAGTCTTTCGGTCTTTATTCGCACGTCTCTACTGGCGTACACAGCAAAGCACCGAGCCTTCAGAACACAAATCCACAGCCTTAGTCTAGGCTCGATGCCGCGAGCCACATTCCTTCCCAATCCGGAGGTTGCGATCGAGCAATTTAAACTTTCTAGCACATGGCCACTAACCAGGTTTTACAGAACACCATAAGCTGCTCAAGAACCACTCAGAAGAACGACAAAGAACTCCAAATCCTGGAAATCGCGTGTATAGGGTAAAGTTGCCCTGCTGAGCCACGGCTTGGCATTGAACAGCGCAGCACAGCAGGATACAGCCAAACGTCACAAGCTGTGCAAGGAGGGATGACGTAGCCGGATGGGGGGTGGGGACGATAGGTGTTGCATGCTTGGATCTATCTATGTACATGTATTAAAGAGGCTCTTCTTGAAAAGTAGGGATTAACTATACAATCAACCGAACAACCTTGAACAATTCGATCGACCTTCATCTCTCGTAAAACCGTAAGTATACTGTTCCTTCTCTGACTCGTGCATATCCAGCTAACAACACTACCTAGTCACAACTCAACCCAAACCAAAGGAACTCCATCCATTCCATCAACCATGCCTATCGGCCAATCCAACGACAACGGCGCCGAGGGCGTAGCAAAAGGCGTAACATCCACACTCGGCAACGCAGCCGGCGGTGTCTTCAAAACTGTCGGAGGTGTTGTCGGTGCTGCTGGTGAGGGTGTTGGGAATACGATTAACCGTGAGTAAAGCCCCCTTCTTGCGGGATAGGAGCCAGGGGAGGTCGGGTAAGGGTGTAGGGACATGGCGCTGATTTGGAGCACAGAGACCACCGGCACCAAAGCTGTTGGTGATGGATTGAAGGGCGTTACTGATGGTGTTAACGATGCTGGCAAGTCGGTTGGGAAAGGGGCGGAGAATGCTGGGCAATGGAAGACTTCGTAGAGTCATGGAAGGAGGACGGCAGGAAGAGTGTATGGATTGATGGGACGAGATCTTGTGTGAGTACGATGATACCAGTCACTTCTTAGAATACCAAAGTGCGGACTTGCGCCCAATTGTGTGACAGACAGCATGTCTCCAATCGTTCGCATTGCCGTCATTCGAGCGCAGATCCTTGACTCCCACCTGTGAGTCTCTCACTTGCAGCTCTCGCCCTGCTCATGCTGGTGGTATGCACAGATGTCCATCTTGGCTACGTCTCCCTTCGACATCTTCGCGAACTCGTCGGTCCATACAATCTGCAGAACGTCCCGTAGCGCATCCGCAGGAAACATTTCAAGACCTTGCTCAGCACCGCTGGTTTTCGCAATCACTTCCACTGCCATGCGCCGAAGGCCACCATTTTCTGTAGTGTTATTGTAGATGTACTTGAGCTGACCGGTTGGCACCACCCACCTCTTCAAGATCTCCTGTTTGATCCTGTCTAGACACGCGTTCATGAGCATTGGTACCTGACGGCGGTCCGCCAGTACCCATAGCTTGCAGAGGTCGAGGAAACAGTTCTCTGGCTCCGCGCTAACCTCCATCTGGCGGGTGTAAACCCATTTGATGAATCGCTCAAAGACTACGACATCTTCCTCGGGAAGCTCGACGACGCCCGTCTGTGCTTCGACGAATCTGCCGCGCTGGGCACCCTCGAAGAATCCCGAGTAGAAGGTGAGGACGCCTTTGTGGAGGGTGAAGGTCTTCGCGGCGTTGCCTTGGCCAACCTTGACTTGGATCGTCGTGTCGAATGCTGATCTAATCGCAGTCAGCAATTCGGGTCAAGCTATCGTCTTGTTCTTTCGAGCTCACGCTGGTGGGTACTTGTCTGGAGTCGAAGGCAGCGCCACGGTCCTCGCGGTTCTGGTCTCTTTGGAAGATGCCAGCGGCTCCTCAGCATCTCGCTTCATCTCGGCAGAGATTGTTGATATTGTTGATGTCAAGAGCGAGGGTGAATGTATTGCGAATGCAAGTCGAGTTGCGATTTCTGGAAGCGCACCGTTTGTGGGACCGGTGAAACGGCTGCGGCCTTGGCGATCACATGTAAGGAAGTCGCAACCCAGCTCCGCACAGCCAAAGACGTAAAGGTTCGCAGGCGCTCTCGGCATCAATGTTGCGTGTAAAGCAGCGGAATTGGTCTTGAAAAGCGAAGACATAGCGTTCACGCTGAGAGAGCACCCAGACACTTCGCTTGTCTTGTATAATCAAGTACCATGAAGCAAGATGAACTTGTATGAGAGCGTTTCCAAGCTTTCTTGTCCCTGTCAAACGCCCGCGTTCCTGTAAAGAATATGCGAAACCAAAAGCCGGTTCCAAGCCGGCTAAGTACGTAGTCATGCCACGAGTGAAGCATTTAGCCACTCAACACTCTGAATTGGTTCGACCAGTGTTCCGCGCATTTGACACCCTCCTTATGCACATGGTACCCACACGCCTCTCATGTTATCACATTTTGCATACGATCATATTGAAAGCCCTCAACCCAAAGTGTTCTTACGATGTCCTCCAACATTTCCCTTGGCCAAGTTGTTGAGTGAGCTGATTCCATGATGTCTCTGTTTCCTGTCTTGATCAATAGGTCCAGGAACAAGCGGCCTAGGCCAGACTTCGCGTTTGTATTCTTGTTCTTGTAGATGAGTCCAAGTCCCGGCAGCTCGTGCTTCTCGACGAATCTGTAGAGGACATAATCGATGATCTCGTTCTGAAGAAGTGGAACCTTGAACCCCTCTCCGAACTTCCATAGATCAAGGAGCTCGCCGTATGTTGAGAAGCTGACATCGAATCTGGCGTGAAGATGGAGATTCCCGGCCTCCGTCCACTGGATGAAGTGCGAGAAGGTTGCTGGAGCCACATCCAGTAGCCTTATCATACGGTCTTGCTCTTGTTTTGTTTCGTACCGGCAACGACCAATCTCGGCTTGGAAGGTTCCCGAATAGAAGCAAAGTATGCCTCTGTAGACATTGAAGTTACGTGCTTGAATGCCTCGGCCGACTATGACCTTGATCACAATGTCCATAGCGCCACTGCGATGTGTTAGCTACCTAGTTCGCGTTAGATCGGGGCTCACGTACTCTGGAAGAGGTTGGCCTTCGACAGATGGTGGAGGTGCGCTCGCAGCTATGACAGGAACTGACATCTTTGTGCTGAGACTGCGCTTGTTGTAGGGTGTTGCGATGTCGATTGATTTGAGATGACGATTGGTTGTAGAAACGTTGCTGGAGAGTACGCCGAGCACCTCAATATCATGCGGGCTGAAGAAACCAAGTAGCCTAACGTGCTATCGAGTGTGATGGTGTTTGCTGGTTGTGGAGAGAACGACACAGCAGTGTCGACGTCGTAAGTGGACTGACAAGGAAGCGATGAGGCGTATATGTGTGTGCAGAACGTGGCAGCTGCAACACAATAACCTGTTCGGTGAGGAGTTGGGACCGCGAGGGTAACCGCGCCTGAAGATCTCGAATTCAGTCTCTGCTGTAAACTCCCAATCCCCAAGCGACCCTCAGCAAAGCCAATCCAATGGCCATACCAATGCTGTCTTTGACCACATTCAACTTGCTACCTACCACTTCCTTCCATCCAATGGGCACCTCCACCATGGGTATATCCCCGCTCTCCGCCAGCATGAGCATTTCAACATCGAAGATCCAGCCTTCCGTATGCATGAATGGGATGATATATGGCAGGGACAGCCGCGAAAATAGCTTAAACCCACATTGAGTATCCTTGATCTGTGCCGTCTTTGGTGTCGTGAGTAGCCATATGCCCAAATGGAAAGCTCGCATCAGGAGGTTTCGCAAGGCGGATCGTTTCACCACCGCATCTGTGCCGACCATGTAAGCTCGTGAGCCCACGCCGACTGCTCTGCCTTGCTTGTCTTTCGCCTTTTCGCACTCTTTGACCAGGTTTCCGAGATCACTAAATCTGCTGGCTCCATCTGCATCCGCGAAGACGACATAGGTCCCTCTCGCATGTCTCATCCCGTGTGTGACTGCACCTCCTTTTCCTCTGTTCTCCTCCAGACTCACAACTCGAATCGTCCCGGGTTGAATGTTCGTAGGCTTCTTCGAGCCATTCCAAGGTCCCTTGTACGTCGGCGGCAGCTTGTTAAGCTGATGCCTTCGCGCAAAGTTCAGAGCGACGGCGGTCGTCTTATCCGTGGATCCGTCGCTTACGAGTATGATCTCCCATCCTCTGTACGGGTCGCCTTGCTTTCCTGAAGCTTGTGCTGAGCCGTTGCTGCTACTTGCGCTCTTCGTCCCATGGTGTCCGTACTGCTCTTCGAGGTATTCCACTGCTTCTTCCAACATTCCATTCAACCGCTTCTCTTCGTTGTATGCAGGTACGACCAGTGTCATGAAGCACTCGGCATCGGTGATTTGGTAGGCCTCTTCGGGTGGTATTTGGCCTTTATCCGCCATTTCCTTGAGCGCGACATGGTTGTCGAACCAGCATGGAAGAGGTTGAGGTCTGGATATCGTGCCGTCCGCATTGATTGTGGTATACTGCTTTTCGGAGGTCGTTGGGGGACGGGGTGCTGGAGCAAATAGTAGGAGAAGACAATAGGCCTGTCGGCCCGACTCGTTAGCATGCCACTGACCAAATCACGAGCTATGAGATGTTCTGTACCGAGACTATAGCGACTATTGTGCCAGTCACACCCAATGCCATGAACAAAAGGTAGGGCGGTCGCGTCAAGGTCTCCATGCTCTCCCAGATCTCACCTGGAATGGAGTCTGCTGAGTCCATGGTCGTGGTTCTAACGTCGCGGACCGCGCGCTGTCCTACGGGCGCGGAGCGAGGTGTGAAGAGGCAAACCCCATTGAGGACGAAGACGAATCAGTCAACTTAAGCAGCGCCCGAAGATCAGCGTGAGCTTGTGAAGATGCAGGGTAGCATGTAAGGGACAGCTGTCGGATGTGAGGTAGCAGGGTTGGAGCTGCGTGGCCGTGACTAAGCCATGAATGGTCTGGCCTGTGTTCTGCCTCAGAATAACAAGGATTCCTATCCGACAAGAAGACGGCCCATTGCTTGCGTACGCTGTCCATCTGTGGATGCCGAAATACGCTCACAAGCACGCTCTAGCATTCCTAGCATTCCCAGTCCCTGGTATCACAAAAGGAAAACCTCGCCCATACCCAACGCCGCAACGATGCTCATTGACGATGGCTCTTCAGCCGCAAACTATTCCAGCAATCCCGTTTCCAATGCCCTTTCAACGCCCGTTGACGACCTTTCACGCCTCGAGAACAATATACTGGCTCGAATGACTCTTCCCTACGCACTCTCTTCCGACTATTCCTTAATGGTAGCTCGTCTTCTTCACGAGGCCGTTTACTTGCCCTCGTAGGCATAACTGATCTTGGACCTGTTTTCACCAGATTTGGAATGTCGATCGGCCAAGCAGATTGCTCACCTTGGAGGTCTGCATGGTCTTTCCACCTCCGCTTCTTGACAACCCACATGTTCCGACCGTCTTTGGGCTTGCGGTGCAATGACAGGGAATTAACTGCACTGGAATATCGAAAGCTCACTTTAGGGTAATTCGGGTCCTCTATTGCATCGTGGAGGTTGGAGATAATGCTCTCGATACGCCTCGCATTCTCGGCTCTCTGTAGAGGCGATATGGTTGCATCCTTTGCGGTAGTCCATCCGTCCAGAAAGTCTTCACTGGCGTCTTGGAAGACACTGAGGTCTAAAGTGGGGATAGGAACCGATGGCCCTAGGACAGTCTCGGGTGACATATTGCGAGGCGTTGCGCCATAGTATTCGAAGAGGTCATCTTCATCGGCGCTCGGATTGACTGTGACCGCTCTTGGTGTCGAAGAGCGTGACAACCCAGGCGTCGCTCTTCTCAGTGTGTCCTGGATGTGAACTGGCTCCGACGGATCAGGCAAATGTCCAGCACTTCTATCGTCGTCTGAGAAGCCTTCATGGCGCCTTTGAGATGGCATAATGGAATTACTCCACGAGTTGGTGGCATCATGCGCATTCGGTCCAGCTCTGTCAAGTAGAGCAGGTCGAGATCCAGGTGAGATGATTCTGTCATTCGCGATTTCGTTCCCAATGGTCTGATCGCCTCGCCTTCTCTTGGATGATCGCACAGTCGGCGCAGGAAATGCTATTTGCGGTGGCGAGTGTCCACGGCTGCCTCCGTCAGGGTCGATGCTGTTCCGTCGTCGCCGCTTCCGCACGTTCTCATGTTCCTCGAGCGGTAACGCCGCATCGTCTCTCACCGCGCGCTGCGGCTCCGGCCCCTCGTTTGTCGTGACTTTGGATCCAGCAACGCCCATATTCGACGGGGTGGTCCTGGTCCCATCTCCCAAGAAGATGCAACGGTCGGGAGGTCAGCAGCTGGCTATAGGCAGGAGTTCATTGTGTTCCGGAGCAGACGCGACAATTCACGCGTGTCTCGAAAACTCGACGCGAACACGCATGTGTGAGGCAGCCCTCCCAGCGCTCCTAATGATGGGGTGCTCTGGCTCAATCCCGGCAATTTGCTCTGGTGTCGGAAGGAAACCTGCATTGGATGTTGGTAACCGGTGGGAGTGGAGATGCCATGAGTGCGGAGTGCGGAGTGCTTGAGAGCTGGACTCTTCGATGCGAGCGCCTACAGACCGGCAGGGAAAGTGCGCCTGTCGTGCCTTCCCAGGGACCATTAGGTTAGGCATGTGAATGTGAACCCGAACCCTGTTCCAACGTCACCTCGTCTCAAAGCCACGTTCGGCGGACGTGTCATGCCGAGAGTGATCCCTGTATGCTGACTGTAGTCACGAGAGTCAGTTCCTGTCTCATTTTGCTGCTGCCTTCATGAACATATTCACGAGCTGACATCGAGGCTGATGAGTTGCAATTAGCAATTGATGCCGCAGTGCTGACGGTAAAGGAGCCGATAGGGCGTCCCGGACTGCGCATACTTTCGATCATCAGGATCTCAGCAGACAGGATTGACAGAGGCGAATCTTTGAAGTTCATCTCGCTGTTATGGAGCAAGACGTGAAGCGGAGTGAGTTCCGAGAAGGCAAGCCCCTGAAAATAGCACGAGTGTGCGCCGGTCCGAGGCACATGATTTGCGGAGACCCTTCCCCAAGCCAGGGCAGCGACGTGTCCTCGAAAGTTTGACAGGGAGCCTGACCGCTGTCACTTCCTTTTTTGCGACTGGACATTGAACATTAACCACAAAGCGCAACCACTCCGGACACTCGAACACTCGAACACATTGTGTGTTGTACTCCATCGCAACACCAATTCCCCTCGCTACTCGCATATCGAAGAACGATAGACCCCTCCGCAGCTGGACTGCCCGGTAATCCCCGGACACAACAACCACAAAGACAGCCAAGATGAAGGGTACGATTAACCCTATTCGCGTACAATACCTCAATCGCTGACAATGATTAGCCATGATTCTTGTGGGAGGCTTCGGCACTCGACTACGTCCACTTACGCTCACCCTCCCAAAGCCTCTCGTCGAGTTCGGTAATCGCCCCATGATCCTCCACCAGATCGAAGCCCTTGCGGCCGCCGGCGTTACCGATATCGTGCTCGCCGTGAACTATAGACCCGAGATGATGACCGCTGCTCTCAAGAAGTACGAGCAGGAGTACAACATAAAGATTGAATACTCAGTGGAGACTGAGCCTCTAGGCACTGCAGGGCCGCTCAAGCTCGCAGAGAAGATTTTGGGCAAGGATGATGCTCCATTTTTCGTCCTGAACTCGGATGTCATCTGCGACTACCCACTCAAGGAGCTCGCAGCCTTCCACAAAAGCCACGGCAACGAGGGTACTATTGTCGTGACCAAGGTCGAGGAGCCATCAAAATACGGTGTCATTGTCCACAAGCCAGATCACCCCTCGCGCATTGATCGTTTCGTCGAGAAGCCCGTCGAGTTCGTTGGAAACCGCATCAACGCCGGTCTCTATATCCTCAACCCGTCCATCCTCAAGCGCATTGAGCTGCGACCGACCTCCATCGAGCAGGAGACTTTCCCAGAAATGGTCAAGGATGGTCAGCTGCACTCTTTCGATCTCGAGGGCTTCTGGATGGATGTTGGCCAGCCGAAGGACTTCCTTAGCGGCACTTGCCTCTACCTCTCCTCTCTTACCAAGAAGGGCAGCAAGCTGCTCACTCCAGCTTCGGAGTCATACGTCCACGGCGGTAATGTCATGATTGACCCATCTGCCAAGATTGGCTCGAACTGCAAGATCGGACCTAATGTGGTCATTGGACCCAACGTGGTGATCGGAGATGGCGTCAGACTTCAACGGTGTGTGCTGTTGTCTGGCAGCAAGATCAAGGAGCACGCTTGGGTGAAGAGCACCATCGTCGGCTGGAACAGCACAGTCGGCAGATGGGCGCGCATGGAGAATGTCTCAGTCCTTGGTGACGACGTCACCGTTGGTGATGAGATCTACTGCAACGGTGCATCAGTGCTGCCGCACAAGACCATCAAGGCGAACGTGGAGAGTAAGTATACCTTTGCTCGTGCCATCTCCTGGCGTCTACAACAAACGCTAACATTTTTCAACAGCTCCCGCGATCATCATGTAAGATACGATTCTCGAATTTTCGTCAGCTACTATCTTGAATCTGGATTCGCGAGCATTCGATCTTTACCCTAGACCTAGCAAGGGCACTGCATGCACCGCTTCAGAGACGGCATACAAAGCGAGGGGCATCGGCGTTGGGCGCGAAGTACGGCGTCACACAAAAGGCAGAGCATTGCAGCCCAATGGCCAAACACCTTGGTAGTGGTGTGTAGGACTGGCCAATCGAAGACAGGATCGATCGCAATGGCATAAAGCATATTTAATGATTTGGTATTCTGCAACTTGTTGCGAGTTGGACGTGTACGAGTGTCTTGTAGAAACAGTCAGCGCTCACTCCGGCCTGTGATTTCTGGAGGTCTAGCTGCTTGTAGTAGCGTGTCTGCCCGCCTAGCTGCATATGCGAGGCCTGAAGGATGATGTGGTTGTATGAAGCTCTGAAGCTTTTCGCGAGGCATCTCCGTGACCGCCATCCGCATCCGCAATGCCTGCTCGGCCAGCCCCCAGTCGATGCTGCTATTGGCTGTTCCAAGATGAACGTGTTCAGGGACCTAGCATGCGAATCACAGATGGCGGCAGGGGCGCCGATTGGGTTTGACCCGCCAGCTCTCTTGAAGAGAAATACAGGCCTTAGCGAAGCTGCTGTGTCGCCCAAAGCGTGGTGCTACAGGAAGCGAGAAGAGAAGGCTTGCGCCGCTTGGAAATATACCTGCGTTACTGTAGTTCTACCTGTAGTTCTTCCTACCTGCAGGGGAGCGGCAAGACTGCACATCCGGCGCTCCGTATGCGAACAGGCCGTGGTTGCCATTGGCCGTGGTGGCCGCGAGGCCTGCAGCTCGAACTGGTGCACGCATCATGATTCTCTCTTTAACCTCCCGTCTTTCCTGCATCTGTCCTGCGACGGGCATCCCGCCAGACGGCTTGCGAACCTGCGAGGAGCAGAGGTCATCAGATCGTCGATACAGCACGCGCTCGCACCTTCAGCAGCCCTTTGTGCTCGCTCCTGTGTATACGGACCGTCGTTCCGCGAGTGGTCCTCGGTGCCTCGCCTCGCCTGCTGCGACCGCCGACGCCTGCGCACGATGATATTGGGCCCGCGCGGTGGGAGCATTCGGGGTGCCCACCGTCGACGGCGGAGGCGCTGAGAAGTTGCCCGCCAACCCAACGGGAGTATCCTCGGTGATCCTTCAGATCCTTCGTCGAAGCGGGACGGCGGAGAGTACGGGAGAGCACGCGCAGAGAGTTCACGCGAGTGAACCCAATCTCGGGCGTTGCGAGTGTACCTCGTGGGCTGACATAGAGGTCATAGTGCTAGTTGAATGAGCGTGGTTGGTCGGTGGGATCTGCTCCCTCCTAGCTCTGCGAACACACCCCAGCACCTGCAGCACCTTTAATGCAAGGCGCAGGTCAGCCAATATTATAGTCGCATTGTGCCTCCGTCACGCGAGTTGCCTCACGGACTTCTCTGTTTCTACTCCATATGTGTTCTGTTAGGGACCGGAGAGAGCATAGATTCCTCCCTTTCGCTGCATCTCCGACAAAAGAACACAATTCAGCAAGATATCTACGGCAGACCATGGATAAGCAACTCTGCCTTTGCTTTCCGTGCATCATCAACTACCTAGGAGGCTATATCTATCCAGAGTCTGGTGCGCATTGCTCAGACCAGCAGAAAGCATACCACATACTAACGATTACAGAGGACCAAGTTTATCCAGAGCTACGACGAAGAGGATTCACCTTGGCTGAGCAGCAGTCAATTGCAGAAGAGTGGTACTGGGTCGCCTTTGAGAGGGAGACTGCCGTAAAAGACTACCTCAGAGGTTATGTGACTTTTCGAGATGGCTGCTGGTGGAGGCCTCCTCCGCCGCCAGCTTCGTCCAACCCGTCGACTCCATCTGTCGCTGGATCCTTTACTTGATACCGCATAAAGCCACGGCCTACACCAAACGCCTGTCACTACACCAACACTCACGGCCTTCTCTCCGTCGGATGGAGCATGCATGAGGACTCTAACTTCCCCAGACACCCTGGAACCGTCGGCTGTTCTTACCACTGACGAGAATGCCTTCTCTGGTGAATGGTGTGCGAGATCTACACTCGGAACAGAAGGCTCGGATGACTTGTGATCCAAAGCGCTCTCTCAGCTCCATCCTTCGCTCACTGTATCGCGACTGGGGACAAATATCGATAGAAGAGGACTGCCCAACCATGCCCAACCCGACATGTACGAAAGGACATCTGAACGCCCGGAGATGGGCCGGTTAATGAAGCCGTGAACGCCTTTCCGGCAGCACGCTACTAGATAAGGCTACCATGCAGAAAGTTTGGCATTGTCATGGATCAGACAAGGACTTTGGACTAGGTAATACGTCACGCCATGCTGCGCCTAATGGAGCAAGGTCTGGTGCCACCAACTGCCGCGATTGGGCCATTCGATGAGGACGACGAGATCGCTTATAGGATGAGGGGCGTGGCATGGTGTTGTCGACCAGGCTTAACACCGTCGTGCCATGCAATCGAACATGTGCTCTGGTTGTGCTGAGTAGCTACAATAGGAGGATACTTACCAGCGGGGAATTTACGTGCACATCACCTTCGAGATGCAGAAGAGCGCTCGGTCACTGCTTTGACTTGATCAACGCACATTATTCAATTCGGAGTCATCTCCGAGAAGTAAGCATTGTCGGTGTTACTATTGCTCCTCTCTTCTGCTCAAATTGGGCGCTGGGATATTGGGCACCTATCTTGCAATCGACCCCATTCCGAGCGTCGAAGATTATCATTCCTGCCCAACTGGATCCTGTTCCGTCGTTCCCTCCTCGTCCTTCGCAGGCTCTTGATACAACATGAAGAACGGAAGAGCGCCTGGGTCCCTTTGGGCACTTCTTGCCTCCTTGGTATCTTCTTCGTAAGAAAGGTAGAAAGACAGGTCGCTGCCACGCTCGATCACTCTGCTGACGCTGTACCCCCGCTCCTAGATTTTGCCTTTACCAGCGGTCCATATGTGTTGGCATCAGCTCGAACGCGCATACAGTGATCGGGGGCAGCGAGGCCCAATCCGGCCAAAGTGACCAGGGCGAACTGGAACGTATGTGTTCTCATCTTTGGGGAGAAAAGAATCTTTGCTTGAGACCAAAGCGGGTATGAATGGAAAAGGGCAGACCTTTCCCCCCTTCTTTAGAAGACTTTCGATGTTGCATTGCCACTGTTGCTGTCACCTTCCCGAACAGTAGTAAGGGGGATTAGCTGAGCCCTGTCTCCGAGGTCCAGTTCCCTTGCCAGGAGAGAAATTGAGAAACTATTTCCTCATCGAAGCATTCGGGCGTCTGCCATGCAAAGGCTATTGTGTCGAAGGAGCAGCCTCGAGAGCGTGCAGTTGCTAGATCTCCGCCGTAGGAGGACAATTGGGGTTGTTTTGAGGGTGGTTTCGGATAAGAGGGTGTTGATGTCCAAGTAGCGACAATAGAGAGCCCCAGTATCACTGATAGGGCAAGTGCAAGAAGGCTTGTTCCGCGGACAAATAAACAGTTCCATTTTGACGGTCTTTTTGCTAGGCTGCCGGGCTGCTCCTCGATACCTTCCCCTTCGTCTCCAGTCGGCACTCTCGTAAATGCATGCTTGTCGCCGAAGATCATACTCTCTTGTTACTTGCTTGTATTGGTCCTCAGAATTCAGAGACCATCCCTCGGCATACCAGGTGTGTTGTCAAAGTGACTTGGCGGGGATATGCGTTTCGAATGCTACCACGGATGCTGAGTTTGTCAAGAGTCCGAACAGCCCCAGATACTGAATGCAACCCTTCTGATCGTGGGCAACATAGGCGAATGCTGAGTATAGTAACGTCGCAACTCGAGCCTTAGCATCTGTTAGCTTTTACATTCGCTAACGCCCATCATTATGTAGTTGATGTGTGGGAGCGTGTGTGTTGATTGCCTGAATCCACGTACAAAATTCTGCGCTAAAATACTGTCGCACATGAAACGCACGGACCTCGCATAGTGCCTGAGGCCTTCCATCAAGTCATCTCGTTCGATTGATGAATAGCTGATCTCATGATGTACATCTCAACAGTTCAGCCCTCGATAAAAACTCTGGGAGACGGGAACTTGCCAGAATATATATCAGCGGATCAACAAGAATCTATGCACTGTCCGGAAGGAAACCGTACCAGGCAATCAACTCATGCAGCAACCGAACATCAATATCAGCAATAGTTGGTGTGAGATTCCACATTGCTAGCTCACATAAACGAAGAGGCCTTCAATATAGATTCCGTCAGGATACTGAAAGATTGGTTTGCCAGGTCGTAATGCAGCCGCTCTTCTTCTATCATGTGGATTACGGCGGCTGTAGTGCTTAGCACATGTTCTTCTTTGGCTTAGGTTCTCGCTTACGCCATAGCAAACCATGCCAATTCGCATCGACTTCAGAGCTCAGAGGTCCGAAGTAATCCGGATCGCATCTAAGGCTTGAGTTGAAAAGCTTCGTCTCGTACTCGATGAGGTGGTTCACTGGGGCTGTGAAGATAGTCACCAGAGTATCTGAGTCTTATTGGATCTGAAGAGGCTACGATAGGTTAGATGTTGTAGTTTACGGCTGTCGTAATTGATGTAAATCGTGAAAAAGCTGCGATCAAGCCATACAGCACGATGGCGATGATGTGGAAGACTATTGGTTTATTAGCCTTCTTCGACCGTCTTCAATTCAAGGTCCGGGCTTCCGGCCTCCAGTCGTGTTGTAGAATGTTGTCTGAGGAGGCAGTCAAGCTGTCTTCGTCATTGTGCAACAGTTGCTGCTGGTCCATTGTGTTCGATGTTGTAGCCAGACTTGTACTGTATCACGGAACTCAGAAACGAGCTCAAGCCCTGAATAGAGCTTTCCAGTTGAGCGTGGAATCGATTAGTGGCAGGAGGGCAATACTACAGCTTCGCACGCATCGCGCTAAGAGGCTGAGTGCCTCTGCTGACCAATACCACGAGACCTCGTCCAAGGACCGCTTATGCTGACGCTTTTGCGGACGTCACTAGTCTTCTCGGTCTTCTAGTTCGCCATACATATCCAACGCAGCGACTTCCTTCTTGACGGGCTTGGGTTGGTCACACGGGGCTGGTGCTAGTGGTGGAAAGTCGATCAGAAGCTCCACGGATTGGAATGCTGCCGTCCTAGATCGCATAGCGTACGACTGTGACGGTGTGGCAACTTTTCCTGCGCCCATTTCCAATTCACGTCTAAGCGGTCGGACATGCTATTCAATCGCGGAAAAAGACTCGTGATGCGCTGATGGCGATTTTCTCCTCCATGTCGTCGCACAACGAAGCGATAGTAACATTCCGTTGCTCTCCCTGGAGTCGCTCACTGAACTGTCGAGAAAGGAGATAGCCGAGGTGGGACTCAATGTGCAACCAAGGTAAGCTTCGCAGAGCTACGTACAGAGGATTTTCCAAATAGGTCCTCGCGCTGGTGCCACCACGGCTGAGCAAACGACATGAGCGCCGTGAAGTTGATGTGGAAGCCAAGGCGTGTGAGACCGATCTCAACGGCAGTAGTAGCCACCAGGTTTGCAGTTGCTAAGTAACTTCTCAGTCAGCGCTTCTACTCGATAGAAGCGAGGTATACCTAGGCTGTTGGGGTTGAAGCCATCACAGCACGTGGATCCTGCATTATACTTCATTCTGTACTCTTTGCGGAGGTCGACCAGCAGTATGTCGCAGTCCTTTCCTTCGAGTAGGACGGATCGTATAGCCGTAAGGATATACTCTATTAGATAGGTCGGATTAGTAAGTAAGGGAATAGAATAACCTCAACCGCAGGTCCCTAGAACGAGCATAACCTTCTTCCCTACTAAATAACGCATCTATAGCCGCAAAACTCGGATTAAATCGCAAATCGAGAAGGCTTAGATCTAAAGGCACACGATCAGCCAGATCTCGCTCCAAGTGCAGATGGTGTACATAGCGGATTCACCGACTCGAACCGGAAGTCGCTTTGGAGTGGGAGATATTCGTATCCTGGAGCTCCTTACGTGAGAGTCTGACTCCAAGGTAGTAGTATCTAGATCTTCGGAAGGTTCCAAGATCTCGCACATGGACTTCGTTCCAAAGATAAAGACGAAGACAATCCAAGTCTGAAGGCACGTCATCGGCCACTTGCGGCAAGGCCAAGATCAACGACAACTTGGCATCGGCTTAATGAAGTAATGAGCTCTGAGATGGCCTTCTTCTCAATGAACGCCTGCCATGTACTTCCGCCAGATGTATTTCCGAAGCATGTCGACTTCTTTATCTGCGCGCTCCACAAGCGCCGTAGCAGTGCTGCTGGCCTGTTTGGTGCGCAGATATGGCGAACACCAGTGGATAGTCCATTAATGGAAGGCCATGCTGGCTGAGTACTCTCGAACATCTGTCAGCACTCTGATCCTCGGGGTCCGCGAGAGATAGATCTGTTGGTATAAAGGCGGCGTTGCTTCTGCCTTTCCTTAGTATATGGAGCGTGCATATTATTAGCTCTCAATTCATATGATGTGGCCAAATACGTAGCTTACCTGACAAGCATCGAGTCCTTAGTGCTACCTTCGAGTTGTTGAGAGATCCCTCCAGTCAGCCAGCTCAACGAAGTGCAATGGTGTTTGGAAAGACGACAGTGAAGATTAAACAATTCTGTTGCAAATGAGCAACTCGCTCGCTTTTGGAATCTCATCAGACCAAGTCTATGTACCTCAAGGCCCGAGCTTGAGGATCAGCGTCATCTGTGAAGGTGGCAACTGTGCCGATGCATTTCTCATTTATCGTTTCCGTCTCAGAGTGCATGTATGGAGGCCAATTCAAGCAGCACCAGGCCGCTTAAAGCTTCTCCTCGATCTTCTTCACGCACTGTGGGAACTCCTTCCAGTTGTACATGATGACGTCAGCCTTGGTGACTTCAGTGAGGGTCTTGGCCATCTGCTCCTCCTTCTCCTTGCCCTCCTCGAGGCCGTAGATACCAACGTAGCCGATCAATGGGATGCCAGCACGCATAGCAGCAGTGGCACCGGACTTGCTGTCCTCGACAGTCAAGCACTCCTCTGGCTTGACACCGAGCTGCTCGCAGGCGTAGAGGTAGATCTTGGGGTCTGGCTTGGACGATGGTGGGTCGAGAGAGGTGGCAGCCGAGTAGACGTACTTGTCCTCGAAGAAGCGCATGAGGCCGGTCTTCTTGAGGGAAGCAACGACACGTGGCTTGGCGGAAGTCGAGACGACAGACATTGGATAGCCCTGAGCCTTGGCCCACTCGAGCTGCTCGGTGACACCTGGGCACTCCTCGCACTTCTCAGAGAGCTTGGCAGTGACACGGCCGAGCTCCATGTCGACGTAGCGGTTCAGGTCCTCGTCGGTCATGGAGAAGTTGTGCTTCTTCTGAAGGCCGAGGAGCATGTTGCGGAAGTTGTGGCCGACGAAGTCCTCGAGGAGGGAGTCGGTGGTGTAGGTCTCGTTGACGCCATACTTTGGCAGGATCTCGTTGGTGAGGTCGGCACAAGCCTCGAAGGCCAGACGCTCCGACTTGCAGAGGGTGTTGTCGCAGTCGAGGAGGATGTACTTGACCTTTCAACACCACGTGTCAGCCACGTTGCCATTGATGGCGTTCAGAGCAATGACCGTAAGTGAGGTGGTGATTGGCCGCCGCCGCCGCCAACCTCGCCGCCGCCAACCTCGCCGCCAGTCTCATTTGAACCAAAAGGAAACCACGAACAGTGACGTACCTTGCCCATCTTTGCGGTGCTGGCGTTGATTGAGATGTGATTAGAAGGTCTTGTGTGCTGGAAGCTGGTGAAAGTGCTGATGAGTGGGTGGTCGAAGGTGGAGTCAAGTTGTTGTCTGTTGGAAGAAGTTGGAGGCTGAGAAGTGGAAGGTGAAGTTGGTGTTGGAAGAAGGATATCTGGATGTCGATCCGCGGCAGCTTCAAGGCAGGAACTAGCTTAGCGCGGGCCGTGACAAGCGGTCAGGGATCAAGCACATGCACGCAACCCCACCACACCATACCACCCCCACCTCGATCCACACCGGCGCTTCTGAATCACGGGGAAGTGAAAGTGATATAGCAGCACGACTGGCCTTCAGTTCATCGATCACGACCATTAGGAGAGCGTGTCTGTTTTGGGTAGAAAGACGGTACGTTAAATCATGTGTTCTCGGTCTTGCTCGCTCCACGCCAACAGCTGCCAAGACAGGAAGCCAAGCAAAGCAATGCAATGCCAGCGGTGAGGCTCGCTCACATACAGAAGTGTTTCAGGGGGTGCGGTCAAGCGAATTGGAGACGCTGCCTATCAAACGTGGAATCTCTGCAGCCCCTTCCGACGTGATGAGGCTGGCTGCAATCTGATTCGAAACTTAGCCAGAGCCGTATCGAGGCCTTATCCGCTTCCGACGTATCAGGTCGCACGACAGATGGGGTGAGCCATGAAGACGCACGTGTCTGACCATTGCGGCAGCACAAGTGATATCAAACTGCTCGTTTGGTGAGACTGACGGCCGTTGATATGCAAGTTGTGGCAGCGGCTAGACTTCACTTGCGGGCATTGGCTCGACTGATCTGAAAGCCTGCAACGAAGCGCTCTTACTCGAGCACTCTCAGCGATGGCCTTGAGCCAATGGCCTGTTACTGAATCTGAGACTCTCTACAGAGCCTAGGGCGGAGAGAACAGCGGTGAATATGCAGACACGCGAGTGCATGAATGCATGAGGAACACATCGGCCGTTGGGATGTCCTGAGCAGTTTTGGAGTCTATTGCGGATTCGCCAGAATTCAGCATCGACCAATGGGGATGCCAACAGCGTTTGACGAAAGATCTTGCAAGAGTTCGAACGTCTGCTCTTGTGCCCATGCTTCTCGAGTGAGGAGCTAAAGCATCGGCTTGGCCTCAGGCCGAACCCCGCCAACACCGCGGCAGAAAGGATAGGTGATTCCGTCACCCGAACTCCATATCTGCATCGGTAAAGATACCACATCTCTTGCACTATCTCTGCCTCCAGGTATTCAGAATCATGGACAACATGCAAGATGTTGCACAGTCGCCAATTCCGGACCAGGCTAGTCTCCTAGGACTCCCGCGCGAACTGAGGCTCCAAATCTACCAACATGTCTTCGAAACGGATCTGGCCTATACGGTTCTGGACTCTTGGAGAGATACGCATACTGCTGAACAGGGGTTCAAATCGGTGCCAGATCTCAGCACCAATGCTCGATTGATCGTTCCATGGCTCAGCCTCATATTGACATGCAAGGCTCTTTACGCAGAGTTGCAATCAGTCATGAATGAAAAGCTGTATTATGAGAACAAGCTCAACACGACATACTCTCTCGACCTGGAGGCCACGAGAGGCGGCATGACTCTAGGTGCAACAGCCTGGCGCCATATACCATGTCCGCCAGAGAAGGTCCGCGTTCTGGAAGCGAACTACAACGCGTCTCGCGGATTCCAAGCCTGGGGTGTAGGAGGTCCTCATGGCATCACCAGTGGCTTGTACCAAACACTCAACCACCTGATACACTGCGGTCCAAGGTTCGACTCGCGGTATCAGCTTCCCAGACCAATGCATTTGGAAGCTCTGGAGATCAAGGTAGAAAGCCGTGGGAAGGTGAATGGCCAATATGATGACGACCATTACATGATGTTGTCAGATCGAGATACAGATCCAGAGACTACGCTGATAGCGCTCGGGAGCATCGTCGGCCAGATTGTCAGAACCGGAGTGCTGCGTGGGTATGTGGATAGGATCCGCATTGCAACTGCCGAGAAGGAGCTCTCGTGGAGGCCGGTGGAGGTCCAGGGCGATGGCATACCAGAGTATTGGCACAGATATGGATTTGAGTTCGGGATGGCGTTGTATCGAGAGCCTTGATATAGTCCATGCGAGCATGCTGTCGGTGTGGGGACGTGTATCCTCATAGCATGGGTACAATCAAGCAATCAGTATACCCACTTCCCTCTCAATAGAGTGTCGCTTGCGCTTTCATCGCTCTTTCTCATTGATCACCTTTTAAAGCCTGCAACCTTTCCCAGCATATCGTACCACTCCTCATCTCCACTTCGCCCCAGCATCCGGCACCAACCTCTTCAACAGCTCGATATGCATCTGCTGTCCCTTCTTCTTCGCCTCTCTAACCTCACCATTTTCCTTCAAAGTCGTATTCTCCCTTCTCATTCCATCCCCATAAACTACAGTGAAATCAGGCACCTCCTCCCCAGCCTGTATCTCACCCAACGCCGTAATCTTACACCACCTCCCCACAATTGCTCCTTTCCCAATCTTCGCTTTCGCTTCAATTATACTCCCCTCTCCGATCCGCGTTGCTTCGACCACGCAACCCGCGTCAATCGATACAGAATCTCCCACCTCCACCACACCTCCCCCGGAATCCTCATCGCTTTCACTCCTTCCAATCACGCTCGCCTCGCAAATACTCACGTTCCTCCCAACAATCACCCGTCCATGATCCGCGCGAATCTTCGCATAGGGATGTAAGACGCTGTTCTCTCCCAAAACGAAAATGTAGGTCCCGGAGATCTGGGCTTTGTCGGAGATGATGGCTGTAGGGTGGATTTCGCAGGGAGGTTTGGTAAGGGAGAGGGCGGAGGTTGCGGAGGCGGAGGCGCGTTTGGTGGTCGCGTCGGAGGAGGGGCGGGAGGTCATTGTGGTGTTCGGTGCATTGTGGTGTGTGAATCTTGAGAGGAGCCTGGAGGGAAGTTGGTGGTAGAACTACGGGACGAGATTCACTTTATGAAAACGCGCTAATCGCGCGGGCACGTGCATGGTTGCTTCAGTTGCGACATCAACTCTTGACGAGACTACAACGTACTTGGATCCATGAGAGATCAATTAAGGGGCGAGACATCGCAGTGCACCTATTACGATCTCATCAGGAATTTCCTCCACGTTCTCTACCTGATCACTATTGACGCTACGGCTGCCAGAGCAAAGCCCTTATACGAACAAGAGCGGTTGGTATATAGACCACCTTCTCTAGCTTGAAGTTTGGAAGGCCACACGTGGTGCTGCTCTGGTTTATGAGAGTCTGCTCTTTCTTCCAGCTGTGCCAAGTGTTGGACCGTAGCATTGAACCGATGGCACCCAGATCCATCGCCTTCCCGATGTAGCCACTGCTGTCCTAGATCGACAGAAACCAACACAGGCGCTCTATAACGAAGCGCTCTTTTTACGTATTCGAACCACGCGTGGACTGGTTGACGTTAATAAAGGGCCAGTAAGTCTCGTGTTGCTGAGTGTGCCAAGTAAAGCCATCATCGTCATAGCCAGTGGTCGTCGAAGACGTAAGGCGATAGTGTCCCCTCTCCAATGACCTTGATTCAATCCAGACAGTGTCGCAACCAGCTCCAATACACAAAACCAATCACGAATTCAACCACGAATCCAACATGAACTTCTACCACCTCATCGTCTTGGCCTTCGCTGCCGCAGTCTCGGCGTCTGCTCTCCCTCAAGACAACCCATGCAGCCCATACCCAGGCCCATGCAGCACCGCTGACGACTGCTCCAATGGGATGAGTGTCCCGATGGTTGTCGAAAGATCGTGCTAATCCTTGATGGTCGCCATGCCTTTACGGGCGCTGCACTTTCGACTAGGTGTGTGACGAGTAGACTTTGGCCCTTGGCAGACTGATACAGGGGAGGAGAGCGGACAGAGAGCATCTGGGCGGACCACAGCTGTACATCCGTAGACAAGAGTCTAGATTCTTCGAATGTGATACGAGCTTGTATTCATCTGTCAATTCTGATCATGGCAAAGGATTCCGGCCTCTAGCTTCTTCGTCCTCCGCACTCAGTGGCAAAGGCGGAGTAATCAATTCTTCGTCCTTCTTCTCCTCGTGATTAACGAACACGAACGAGAGGACCACAATCAACGCCCCGAGCCAGTACCATATGCCGACAGTCTGATTGTTCAGAATGATTTGACCGATCAATGAGCACGGGATCGTCAAGCTCAAGCCAACTGTGACCACGATCGGCGATGTCATGAGCACTGCGTAGGCCCATGCCATGTCGCTGACCAGGCTTCCAAGTGAATTGAGCAGAATGATACAGGTCACGGACCAGGTCGGAGGTAACTCGAAGGTTTCGATGCCAGTCCAGTGTAGGATGAATAGGCCAGGCCAGAGCACAAGAACATTGATGACTCCAACGAGTCCGAAGAAAACGGGCATGTCCACGCGGCTCTCGTCGGAAATTCGCTTCTTCATGAAGACAGCGTAGATGCCGTACATGACCGCTGAGAGCAGGGCGAGGCAATCTCCAATGGCGATCTCCTTCATTGATTTCTCTGGGAAATCTCCACGGTGCTCATCGTCGCTCGTTCTTCCAGAGAGGTCCAGGCTCGAGATGACAACGACCCCTGCAAGTGAGGCGAGCACAGCCAAAAGCTTGCGTAGCGTGAATCTTTCGACCTTGAAGATGCTACCGAAGAGCAGGGTAAAGACACTGCTTGTGCTTGTCAAGATTGTTGAAGAAGCCACAGTTGTGTACTGCAGGCAGGATGCCACAAAGTAATTCGCCAGAAACCATAGCATGCAGAACTCAGCACTGAGCTTTGCGATTCCCAGAAGAGTAAGGGGCGTCTCTACGGTACTGCTGGTCGCGAGCATATCTTTTGCGCTCAGTACCTGGCTTCTCTCCATCGAAGCATCATCCAAAAGACCGTTGGGACCAGGTGACAACGAACGTCCGGGCTGCGAGGGGATTGCAGGGCTGTCATGGTAACTTGGCGTATCCACTTCTTCTTGCTTCAAAGGAATGTACTGGCGCGTAAGCCGCGATTTGAGCTCCTCTTTCCATCTTTTCACCTCGTCAGGATTACGGTATCCTTTGTGTATGAGTATCGGAATGAGCGGGATGATGAAGAAAGACGTGTTGATATAGGTCATGAAGTACGGCTTGGAGTATGTGCCGTCGGCAAAGACCTCCTAGCATGTTGGTCAGAATCTGCACGTTGGTTCAACAAAGTCTCATGCTCCCACATACGCTCATAAGGAAATTCGTGGCCGTCCATAGAAATATCGTCAAGGCAAGGAGCAGTAACCCGACTGCTCTCCTCCATTTGCCCAGCTTTCGTATTGAAGGAGCCGGGCCCTCGCTGTGCATACTCGCCGTCATGTCTCTGCTGTTGCCCAAGTCTAGCGATCGCGCATCTAGTCTATCGTGTGCGGTGGACATGATTACGGCGGCGCAAGGGCGAGGCTTCGGTCGCCGGCGTCAATAGCGGTCGCATAGGCTGGACGAGCAAAACGTGCCATAGACGGGATCGAGGGCAAAGTGGAGATGGTGTTGGGTGCAGCTGTGGTCGGGGAAGCGTGAGGGTCGTAGGTCATTTGCAGAGATGTCGGTGTTGGTGATGTCTATGTCACACCTCCGAATAGATTAGGCACAGGCACCTCTGGCAGTCAGGGATAACAACGGCTCGTTGCCGGCACCCGAGTGCTTGGAACCAGCGCCAGGAGATCACAAGTGCTTATATCAGGCGTTGAAAGCACTTGCTCTCACTTCCTTCTGCTACGAACAACCTCCAACCGATGCACGATTGACAGAACGACACCCGGTACAACACGCGCCGACGCTTGTCAGGCACACACACATAGGGGCGCATGCAGGATCAGCATCACTGCCGCCATGTCAGCAGCCGAACGTGCACCACAGACGCGTCTTCAGGATGTTGACAGAGAAGTTGACAGCGCATACTCGGATCTTCTTGATTTCATTGTGACCAAGTACAACAAAGAGCAAGCGCTGCTGAAGGCCAGGCATGCGCAACATCGCTCGTATTGCAGCTAATGAACGGTCTTCGATTTCGGATGTGCTTGCCGCATAGCCTTATCGCCACTGATGTCTTGCTTGCGCCTCCGCCACAGCGCCTCCAAGGCCCAGGCTGCTTATTGTCGTCTAAGCATGCCAAACGATGCGCCAGCAAGCCTTGAATCTGGCAGATTGCCCGCAGCTGAGGCATGAGGTGTCCCTCTCATAAATGCATACCAAGTATCGAGTTGCAGATTGCCTGGCCTCTCCGGCGTGTTTGAGGATCTGGACCACTCCTGCCACTAGTTGGACAAGCGTTGAAAACCTGCGGTTCTCCCGAACTCCTGTCGTTGGACGCCTTCCGTCATTGGCGATCGGCTCTCTATTTTGCGTCTTCGTCTTCTTCCTTTCTTACATCTGCTCTTCCGTCATCAAAGCTCTTGCACCCGTGTCTGGTTTCAACATTTCGTTTCTTACTTTTGCAGGCCTACCTTGCTGCTGGTTGCTCCCAGGATAGATACCAGGATTACCTGCGGGGAGATGAGATCCCTGACCTTCACGCCGTTGCTTCTGGCTTCGGCCAGTGCAGCTTCTCATGGCTTGCCTGAGATTGCCATCTCCAAGCGCGACAAACACAATGGAGGCGCGACGAACCTTTACAAGCGAAGCATACCGGCCCATATCGAGAAACGTCAAGGCACTGTGAGCACCAACATCTTCGACGTACTGAGCTGGTCTAATGGAGGAGCATACTACGCAAATAGTGAGTCGCGTAATCTGGACTTTACTCTTGTAGCCACCATCTGACAATACCATCTAGTCACCGTCGGAACGCCTCCTCAAGAACAGACAGTAATTCTCGATACCGGCTCGTCCGATCTTTATTTCGATGCATCCAGCGCCGCGACCTGTCAGACAACCGGCGACACGGCATGCAAAGGAGGCACATTCGACCATACCAATTCGAACACCTACCACGAAATTGCTGCCTCACCCGCTTTCAACACTAGCTTCGGCGATGGCTCGACGGCGATCGGTCCGTACAGCACTGACAACATTGGCATCGGAGACGTGGTGATCTCCAACGTTAAATTTGGCGTGGCCGATGTGGTGAACAGCACCACTGGCTACTCGATAGGATTGATGGGTGTTGGATATTCGTACAACGAAGCTGTCAGGGACGAGAGGAATCTGTACCCGAATATGCCAGAAGTTCTCAAGGATGCTGGCGTCATCAACAGCAGGTTGTACTCCGTGTTCCTGAACACTGTTGGTAAGCACGACCCTTGTCCTTACGTGTGTACCGTTGCTAACTTCCACACCAGGCGACACCTCCGGTACCATCCTCTTCGGAGGCATTGACAAGAGCAAGTACACTGGCGAGCTCGCGACGGTCGACTTCTTGCCTGCGGACACCCAATCCGATCTCATTTACCAGTTCATCACCACCGTAACAGCCGCAAATGTAACCGTCGGCGGCAAGACCTCGAACCTCTGGAGTGGAGGTTCCAATGACATCAATGCCTACGGTAGGAACGACGCGTCATTGCCAGTGTTGCTGGATACGGGAAGTACTGCTTGGACGATCCCCGTGGACTACTACAACCAATACATCGCGCCGGCGTTTACATACGTGCAGCGAGACGGAACTTGCCAATGCAAGAACGCCAACGCCAACGATCACCTCTCTCTGCAATTCGGAGGCAAAGTGACGATCAATGTTCCATCAACCCAGTTCATTGTTCCGTTGATTAACAGCACAACCAATGAGCAGGTCCAGTACGACGATGGTAGTGATGCTTGCTTGTTCCTACTCCAGCCAGCATCTGGCGACGAGGGAATAGCATTCCAGACGCTTGGCGATGCCATCCTCACATCGATGTACGTGGTCTTCGACCTCGACAACGGACAAGCCTCGATCGCCCAGGCGGCGACTAACGGTGGCTCACCAAATGTTGTGACTGTTCAAGCCGGCGCTTCTGGAGTTGCATCGGCCGTACAAGGTGTCAACACTGCACCTCCAAACTCATACTCCATCGCTCCTCCAATCACTGCGGCGACCAACTCTTACGGTGTCAGCACTGCGGCGAGCACGATTGGAACCGCGACTGGAGAGGCAGCAATTCCAGCCGACGCACAAGTGTCTGGCGGGTCAGGAGGATCAGGTACCGGCAGCGGAAGTTCTTCGAGCTCATCTGGTGCTGCTGCCGGTCTCGTCATACCCGGTGCGGACTACACTGGGTTCTGGATTGCAAACATTTGGGTAGCGCTTGGAGCATTGGGTGCGGGCATTATGTTGTAGACGAATTTGACGACAGGTCTTGACCGACAGCCCTGAGAAACACAGTACCTGTATAGACATAGGGCATAGATAAATAATTGTATATATGCATTTGTATAGGACACTGGGCCTTTCACTGAAGCCCAAATATACTTTGCCCGACATGTTCCTCAGATACAACCTCATAGCGCCACACCTGCAATGCAACTGCATCTCCCCGTTAGTCTGCACTTTCACTTGAAGGAGTAATCCGAAGTGTGAGCAGATCGGCCACGCCGCCACACTGTGCAGATGCGCACGGGCCATCATGTTTCGTCCTTAGCGCCCTTTTGCCGCTACACCCTCTCCGACTTCTCGTCCTCTGCGGATAACGGCGGTGTTGGTGTCGATAGCGCTACAGACCTCAAATGGAGGCCCTAGCACCCACGTGCGAGAGGCGCTGGTACTGGCGCGGACCGTAAGGCCTCGCGCCATTGGCAGCACGCATCTCTTCAAGACGAGCGTGTGACCCTAGTACGGTCGATACAGCTCTATCGTACCACAGGGCTTCGCCAATTCCACTGAGCGATCTGCGGCCACTTTGGTGAGGAAGTCTTCGAAGAACAGGATACCACGTTAATGAGGGCTTCTTCGGCTGCGCAAACTCGTAGATCTCTCCGTCTGACGTCTAACGAGTCTCTCTACGAAGTTTAAGGATACGTCATCTAGGAAAGATAGTAGCTATCGAGCAAAGAAGCGTCGTGAAGAGGGCGATTTTTTTGGAGGCGTCTCTACGTCCTTTGCGGGCAAAAGTTGCTATCGATCGCTTAGTTCTAGTGAAAAATGCGAACCCTTGTGGTACTTCTACAGAGAGAACCCGGAACCGCATCTTCTCGGCAGGAGAAAGTTTGTTTCCCAGCCTGTAGCTTGGCTTGGAGAGAGCTCCCTCGTTTCGCAGATCTCGCATTTCGCCTTGCATTCCAGCTGTTAAGGTTAGGATTTCCTATAATCAGCATTCACCTTGCCACCCCAATCTACGCTGTATTTACAATCTACGGCTCATAGCTTTCAAGCCCAGCTCAGGTTGACCTTCTAGCGCCACACCACCTGCATTCGCTGTGCATGTAACGACACTCCACGCCCAAGACACTACTGATAGAGATCCTAAGAAGGATCGTTGAACCCTTCCCCGCTGCGGCGGTCTTTTCTCGCTTCCTCTCCAGCTGCTTCGTTTCTTTCCCTACGACCTGGAGTCCGAACACCTTCTCGCCTCGTCGAGTAGACACAGCATCGACATGGCCGATTTTACCGACGATAAGACCAAGGGCGCGCCTGCCTACGAACAATTCCATGAGGCCTCAGCCCATGATGAAGACGATGTTTCGATTGGCAAGGGAGATCTGCTTGGGCAAGAGGATGTCGATCCTGTGCTCAATGCTAAAATGCAAGCTTCACAGGGAGCACGCGACAGCACAAAATGTATCTCTAATACTCCTGCTGTGTAGGCATCTGGTCAATAACGCGATAGACGAGATCGGAATGACCCCATATCAGTGGAAGTTGTTCGTTTTGAATGGCTTCGGATACGCCGTGGACAGCCTGATGCTTCTCATTCAGTCTATCATTGCTGGCCAGGCTGCGTATGAGTTTCAGCCTTCATTTGCGAACGGCATGACAATTGCTGTCTATGTCGGAATGCTGGTGGGCGCACTCTTCTGGGGACTGTCAGCAGATGTCATTGGTCGCAAATACGCATTCAATGTTTCCCTGCTAATCTCCAGTGTTTTCTGCATTGTTGCCGGAGCCAGCCCGAACTGGATCGTCCTTGGACTCTTCGTTTGCTTGTCGGCATTCGGAAGCGGCGGCAACTTGGTGCTCGACACAGCCGTCTTCCTAGAATATCTCCCATCCAAAGACCAATGGCTTCTCACGCTGATGGCTTGCTGGTGGGGTGTTGGACAGCTTATTGCTGGTCTCTTCGCTTGGGCATTCATGCCAAACTACTCCTGCGGCGATCCGGCGGAGACCGGCATCAAGTGTGGCTGGAACAACAATGCAGGCTGGCGATACATGTGGTTTGCCAATGGAGGATTAGTCCTGATTATGAGCATCTTGCGAGTGACCATCATCAAACTCAGAGAAACGCCCAAATTTCTGGTCGGCGAGGGTCGGGACGCCGAAGTGGTAGACACATTGCAGTTCATTGCGAAGAAGTACAACAGACCTTGCAGTCTCTCTCTGGAGCGTATGGATGCTTGTGGAGTCACAGGCGGTGGCGATCGACGAGGCTCAGTATCGGCCCACGCCCGCAAGCGCTTCTCTTTCGCTGAAGTTGGTACGCATCTGAAAGGTCTTTTCGTGACGAGGCGCTTGGGCTTGAGCACATCACTCATCTGGTTCTCGTGGCTCTTGATCGGCCTGGTAAAAACTGACACCTTGACATTCATGCCGTACAGGAAGGCTAACACGAAATAGGCGTACCCGCTTTACAATGTCTTCTTGCCTCAATACCTGAAGTCTCGTGGCGCTGCACTGGGCGGTCTGAGCGAGAACGAAACGTGGCGTAACTATGCCGTTGCCAACGCATGCTCAATTCCGAGTCCAATCCTCGCCGGCTTCATGTGCAGGTCTAAGTTCTTCTGGGGCAGGAGAGGCACAATGGTGAGCTATCAACCAAATGTGACAATTATACGAATGCTGATAGGTCGGATGCTAGATCATCGGCGCTCTCTTGACCATGATATTCTTCTTTGCATATACGCAAGTGAAGTCGAACGCCGAGAACTTTGGCTTCACGTGCGCCATTAGCTTTTGTCTGGTAAGTACTAACCCTCCCCTGCACCAACCCCTGTTGCATAGAGGCAATTCAAGATCACTTCAATCCGGACATCTGGGACATCCTCTCTGTCACAGTCTCGGTGACTTCAACATGTCTGGGTGGCGTGCCTTCGCTGCGCTCTTGAGAAGCGCCCAGTCAACTGTCCATGGAGCTGGGAGCTGGGAGCCGGGAGCCGGATGTGACTTGCCGTGTCAGGGTGGTGGGCCTATCACTGCATGTAGCATACATTACTACATGCCCTTAGCCAAGATACGACTAAGATCTGCTCGCTGGATTGTGCAGCCCTGACGGCAGTTTCGAATACCGAGCAGTGCAAGTCAGCGTCGCTGAAAGGTTTACAAATCTGCCTTGTCTGGGTGGTGGGCCTATCACCGCACGATTGTCCTGTGGATGTTGTGCCCAGCGGGTCCGTGAGCTCGTATCAAGCGACCTCCTTTCCGAGCAACAGTCAGCGGTTGCCCCTCGCTCATCGACCTCTGGAGATGTGGCAATTGTTATCGGGGCGACTGAAACAGCGCTACAACTTCGGGCGGCGCCTGAGCACCTGTCCTCGAGACGAACAAAGGCCCCGAAGTGCTCGCTAGGTCCATGCACTTTCCCTTTTTAGCAATTCAGATGGACCATTGAACGAACCCGGACGCATCTGGATGCCTGCCACATGAATCGATCCGTCCGATCGTGCCCAGGTCCCTGGACTCGGGAGTAGATCTGGATGCTTCATGCTGTCGTTACTCGATTAAAGATTTGACTCGACTGACTTGATGTCTTCAAGAACATTTACTATGGTACTCTTTATGCGTACACCCCGGAAGTTCTGCCTTCAGCTCACCGCGGCACTGGAAATGGAATATCGATTGGCTTCAATCGAATCATGGGCATCATGAGCGCAGTAATTGCCACGTAAGTGTCTCCCGCTCTTCTCGAACTCATATGTCTTGTTAACATCGTGGAAGGTACGCAAATACGTCCACCCCAGTGCCAATCTATCTCTGCGCGGCTCTGTACATTGTCATGGCCATCGTGGCAGCCGCGTTTCCATTTGAACCCATGGGAAGCCGTAGCTCTTAGCTGTAGAATCGATCGAGATCAAATGGTCAGTACGCTAGCATTTGAGTATCGGTGTGTCTTTAGACCACAGGACCGAATGCGAGGCTTTTGGCGCTCTATAAATGCTTTGACCTCCTTCGTATGCTCATCAGCCGTGAACGAATGAGCTTCTCATCCTCCGACCGGGGTTTTCCTTGCTTATATACCAACCACCCTTGATGAGGCGTTTTGTGATGACTAACCAATTTCTCCTCACCTTCATTTCTAGCCGTCCGACCTCCTTTACCATTCTCACGGACGGTGGCGCTGTCAACTTCATGTAGCTTTTCTGCACGACATACTACGGTTTAATTGGCTGACTAGAGCTCGCACTGTATACCTCTCTCGCTTCATCACCTTGCTACCCTGGACATCCGATACCCATGTCTCCCTCACGCCAGCCGACAAGGACCCGACCAAAGAGGCACAATGAACAGCAGGAGTAAGCTAGAACGCAAAATTGAGCGCACTCATCATCATTTGCGGCATAGCATTATTACACGAGCCTGTCTTGAGCCGGGATTCAAGGCACCTCAGCACCAGCAGCAATAGAGTGTGCATGCCGGCTGCCTTCTGACCGCACCGATGCGGACAACTTGACCAGCAATGCCCTTCCGCGGCCGGCCCTCAAAGGGGTGCGAAACTTGTAGGCGGGTAAGTCTATCTATCCTTCGAGCTTCCTCGACCAGGTATCCATTGCGGAAAGCCCACTAACAGTCGAGCAGAGGAAGATCAAGGTACGTCGCTCCCCGGCGAGCCTCATAGCTCATACCCACTGAAGCCCCATGCCGCCTCACGAATAGGCGCTTTAAGCCCCAGCTGCCTCGCCACGGACGGCGATCGTATTCGGCGTCTTTGTCCACGAAACCCTGCCTGCGTGGCAGATTGAAGCTCTTAAAACCCCCCCAATTGGCTTTCTCGCTGACCAACTTCATCCACCTCACAGTGCGACCTCCGAGAAGGAGGCTGCGAGAAATGCGAAAAAGCAGGCTGGAAATGCGAGGGCTATCGGGACATCAGCAATCTCATGTTCCATGACGAAAGCGCCAAGATTATCAAGAAAGTAAATGCGGAAAAGAGCACACGACGTCCTCGACAAGGAAGTGGAGGCGAGAAAGCTTCGGCAACTTCTTCCTCTGCCGCTATTGTTGCTGCTTCGGCGTTTGTCAAAGCGGGCTCTTCGAAGAGTCTTACTCCCAGTACTGCGTCTTCCCCGTCGGCTAGAGACTCCGCGGTTGAAATGTTACCATGGACGATGCCTTCTGTGTCTCCGCCGCCGAGTGTTGGCTTTCCGCCTATGATCGATGACTTGGCACTGGGATACTTCTTCGACAAGTATGTTTTCAAGTACCAACACAAGCGCGATTTGTGGAAAGTCGATGATGGGAATGGAGCATTACTTTCCAGCATCAAGGCTTTGGGAACGGCTGGAGTAACCAAGCAGATAGGGCATGGTCCATCGACTGATCCGGAGGCACAACGGCATTACATTGACGCCATCCAACGAACGAACACTGCTCTGCAATCACCTGAAGGCGTCAAGCGGGATAGTACCTTACTCGCTACCATCATCTTGGGTATCTTCGAAAGCGTAAATGGATTTCATCGCAGCCTAGACTCCTGGAGAGACCATGTCAACGGCGCCGCATCACTTCTACAACTCCGTGGTCCAGAACAATTTGACACACAAACTGGATGTCGTCTCTATCTCCAAACCTGCCAAAACTTAATCATTGCCTGTCTAAGCCGCCGAATGCCCATTCCCCAACACGTCCGTCTCATCACAAAAGAAGCCGAAAAGCGCATCCCCGACCCAACAGCCAGCGTCTGGCGCTTCCATCTAGCGAGCATGCGCCTAGCAGATATCAACGCCCGTCTCTTACCGGGAAACTATCCCGTCTCGTCAGTACAAGCATCCTCCATCATCGATGAGGCATTGGGCCTGTATGCGGAACTCGAATCTATACTCGAAGACGCCCCTCCCGAATGGCGACCGCAATACATCCGCGCCACCGGACCTGTGGTTTTCGCAGATTACTACTACGTCTTCGACAGCTACTTAGTCGCACAGATGTTCTGTGGACTGTGCTCATATCGCATTATGCTCATCGACGTGCTCAAGAAAGCTCTGGCGAATTGTCAATCTTCTCCTCCGCATCGTGTACCGATCGAGCAGGTTGAGCAGATCCAGAAGATTGCCGGGACGATAAGACAGCACCAGATGGGGATACTGGCTGTGATTCCGCAGCATTTGGGGGATCGGTTTCAGATTATTCATACACCCACGAGTGCTAGTGCGAATGATGGCGAGATGGTGCAGGATAGTCTATGGTCGAATTTCCGATCGAGAGATCATAATCCTTTCCGAGGGGCGTATAGAGAAGGAGCGGATTTGCCTTTTGTGAGGATGTCTGGTGGGTATCAGGTACAATTCCCGTTATTTACTGCTGGAGCGGCGGATCCGCCTGGTGGGATGATAAGGAAGTGGGTGACGGGGGTGTTGAGATTGCTGGGGCTGACGGTAGGGATTCAGCAGGTGAGGAAATTCTGCTTCAAAGGCTGGTTTGAAGGGATGAGAGCTAACATTGTCGTTTGTTCAGCATCCAGGCCATTGTTCTTGCGGATCAACTCGAAGGTGGGACTCCCAATTTGCGTCCGACCATGCACTGAGTTCCAGTCCGGTGTATACCTCCCCCCCTCCTCTTGGTCCAAGTTCTAGGCCCCAGTCCAATGGCATAAATCAGTGTGCCATACCAGTGTGCCAACCTGCTGTCCCAGTCCAGTGTCCCACCCTGTAAAAAAGACAATCTTTCTGACGAGTCTCAGAAGGTTCCAACTCCGGTACCGGAATCCCTGAAGATATGTGGCATTGTACATGTCCACCTTGATACAAAGAAGATCCGCTCAAGCATAGATTCGAGGAATGGCCGTGAGTGCCCGAGAGGCAAAGCCTAGGACCACAGGACAACTCGAAGCTTTC
The DNA here is from genome assembly GCA_031771865.1 of Nothophaeocryptopus gaeumannii. Lineage (NCBI taxonomy): Eukaryota > Fungi > Ascomycota > Dothideomycetes > Mycosphaerellales > Mycosphaerellaceae > Nothophaeocryptopus > Nothophaeocryptopus gaeumannii. The sequence goes on along the minus strand of JASISA010000041.1, from coordinate 92,148 downwards.
GTTTTCTGGAACCGCCTTTTAGAGAGGCAAGAACTCCCAGGCCGTCCCAACGATCGCAAGCGCAAGAGTCATAGCCATGATTATTCGTTGAAGAATGCGCTGTCGTCGCTTCATCCTGCCGTCGAGTATTTTGAGATTGTTGGACGCCGCCATTGCGATGACGATGGCTTGAAGCGAGTGACCAGAAAGCCAGCCGAAGAATTCCAAGAGATGAATTAAAGGTTAGGCTCGGAAGGACGATGAGGATATTAATAGCAACGAACGACTGTGAGAAGAGAAGACGACGAAGAGATGGGACGTAGAAGGATCTCCTTGAGAATCTTATGCGCTGGATGGGCCGGGGAGCTGAGGCGCTGTCGAGAACGAGCAAAATCGTACAGCAACGCGATCTTATGAAAATCTTCGCATCTCGCATACCCCGAACGAGATCGGGAAATATGCTGCGTCCGGTCCAAGGAGCAAGAAGCAACTCGAAGCCGTATGGAGGGAGCGCTGCAATTCTCCGGAGATTGGTGTGCAGCTGCGATCCTTTTCCGCGATCCTGGCGAGTCTGGCTGCAAATATGCCACCACCATTACAGGAACGGTATGAGATTCTGCAAGAAATATTCCGGCGGATTGATCGGATGTACGTGCGATCGCGTTGCAGCTGCATGGCTGAGATGCGGATCATTGGCTTAATTCTAGAGAAAGTCGAAGAGAGTGAGGTGAAGCTGGATCTTGAGCGCAGGGGATCATTTTCATCGACAACATCCGCCATTCATATACAGTACTACCGCAAAAGTCTGTCTAGCGGCTCTTGGCAGCCCCAACTCAGCTTCTTGTACATGTAGTTCATAAGTGAATAACTCTATACTACGTTAGCCGTTTGTCCTGTAACTTTCTTAGTAATTAGTTAACTACCTTGTCTCTTTGCCCTGCAATTTTGAAGTAGTGTTGTTACTCAATATTTGGTATGCCAACCCTCGGCTTCGATTACAGCCTCAATTCGCCTAGGCATTGACTCTAATACTGCTCGTACTCGTACTAAAGGGACTAATTGCCAGGCAAGCGGTAAAATGCGTTCTAGCTCAGCCCTTTGGTTGTCGTTTCCTTTGATAGAGTCGAAGTCCGGGTTGACCTCGTATATAAACTATTTTAGGAGGTACCAAAGGTGCTCAATTGGGTTGAGATCCGGGCTATACGGAGGCCAATCTTCGAGTAGTCGTATGCCCTCAGTACGTAGCCAATTCTTTGTCCTATGCGAGGTATGGATAGGGGCGTTATCCTGCATGAAAACGCTGTCTTCTTCGAGGAAAGGAAGTAGTCCTTCCTCGAGAGTTTGTAGGTAGGAGGTAGTTGAGTAGCCATTCTTCGGGCTCGTTGGATCACGCCTCATTATTACCAGATCTATCTTGTCACCGTCTCCTGTAATGCCTGCCTAGACCATTACAGATACGCCCTTCCCTTTGGCATATGTTTCAACCATCTCTTTGTCCCATTTTTGGCAGGGTACACGGAAGCACTACTCCCTCTTCTTGCCCTTTCCTCGCTCTACAGAACACTCGTCGCTCCATATGATTTTAAGCCACTCTTGGATAGTAAGATGGCGGTGTTTAAGGGCCCATTGTAGGCGGAGGGCAACGTGATCGTCTAAGAGCTCGGGGCGACGGGCGCAGCGCCATTTGGTAATGTTAAAGACGCCGAGTTCGCGGGTAATCGTATCAGTACTACAGGTTAACCCAAGATCGCGTTTGAGCTTCTCGTACGTGAGCTTCGGGTTCTTCCTTACGTACTGTACCAGCCTTCGAATCGTACGACGCGAGAGTGCCTTTGGACGGCCGCTACGGTGCGCAGAGACAGTTGTGCCTGCTGTAGAGGTACGTAAAATCGACTTCCTTACGGAGTCAGGTAGGAGGTTTTCTTTAGCTGCGATTTCGGTCGGTGTCCAGCCTACACGCGCCATCGTATAGATCTGCGCTCTTCGCTGTGGTGAGTATTCGTGATTCTTAACATGATTCCCTAAAATAGGCTGTAGAGGAGTATGTGGTTGATCCATAATAAAATAATAAAGAAAATAGGTATGTGAACGCGACGCGTTGAAGCGCGATTTTATGACGTAACTAGACAGACTTTTGCGGTGGAACTGTACCGCTGCAGATACTACTTACTTCCTCCACACCTTCTTCTCCGTCGACATCTGCCTCCAATCCTCCGCCACTCCCAAGAATGGAGTCCAACAGTTCGCGAGTAGGTTTTCTGTGTTTGTGTTTCTTCTGAGCGGAGGTATAGAACGCCAGGGATATGCAACTGTGCAATGCAAGTGCCGAAAGGGGGATACAAGAACGCCATGCCAGCCAACTCCGAACATGCCCAAGATGAGAGGAATGTGAATTTCACCGTATGTACAAGAGCTCCGCGGGCATATACGACATCGGCTGTACAGGGTATCGTCGTCGTCGGTCATCAATGATGTCGAGGGTTCTTCAGCCCAGGATGATCATAACCTCAAGCATAGGAGAGCGTAACGACCAACCAGCAAAGAATTCGCACACCATGAACAAGATGAAGACTACTCGACAATAGTCTCAGTCTCATGAGGACTAACACTAGTACCAGCGCCGCTATGCCCGCGGCGAGCTAGACGGGTCGCGCACCTCCGCCTGCAGCCGGAGTAGCGGGTGTCCCAGCTGGAGCGGGTGGTGGATAGTAGTCCTGCGGATACTGATCGTCCGGTCCCATGGGCTCGTAATCGTCTTCAGCATATTCTTCGTCATCGTAGTATTCTTCATCACCCGGAGGAGGCAGGTTTGGATCGTAGTTCTGCTGGTGAGCAGGAGCGGCTGGTGCTGTAGCAGCATTGTTGTTGTTCTTGCCCTTGCCAGCACCCTTCTTGTTCTTGCGTCCCTTCATCTTCGCCTTCTCCAACAGCCTCCGCTTCTCGGCCGCCTTCTTACGTTCCTGACGATCCTTGATTTCGTATCGACGGATCATGGCATAGGGTGGAGCGCCATATATATCCTCATACTCGCAGAACTCACATATCCACATGTCATCGCCCTTGGGCCGATGATGATAGTTTTGATACTGCTGGTTCTTCTTCCGCTGGGCAGCTTGCAACGCATACTCTTTCGATGGATTTCTTCGCGGCTTTGGCTTCGGTGGTGGAGCAGCCTGCTGTGGCGGCTGCCCCGCTGGAGGATGTGCGTTTGCAGGCGGCGGCGGCGGTCGCGCGACGTTCGGTGGTGGCCCTCCACGAAGAGGTGGTGTCGTCTGCGTGCCGTGTGCCTTGGCAGGAGGCGGTGCGGATCGTGTAGGCGTTGGCGTACCAGCGGCATACTGTCCCTGGTCGACCATCTTGTTGGCGGAGTCGGATTCGCATGTGAAGGTGAATTGTGTTTTGGGTGTGGCAGAGTTGGTAGGACTGGTGGCTGATTGTAGCAAGCTCACATTCTCCCCACCCTTGGCTTGGGGTGTGAGCGGGCCTTGTTCGGCAGCGGTCTTGATGGCCTGCGAGATGATTCCACCGGTGTTTTCGATGCCAGGATGGTCTGTGTGAAATGTTACGTTAGCCGATTCAGGTGCATCAAACAGGGCTGTTTGGGCAATGGAATTTACCTTGCTTCGCGTTGCTGCCACGCGGAGAAGCGCGTGAATAGCCATTGATCTGGTTCATCGTACTACTTCCCAGCGGTCTGCGATTCCGACCATCTTGCCTGCCATATCGTCCACGTCCGGCTCCACTAATGCCAGTACCAGATGCTCCTGCGACTGCAGATGCTGATGCAGGACTGTACTCTTGTGGGTGTGCAGTGACTCCGTTGATGACTGCCTCTTCCTCAGGATGCGAGCTGATGCCCATGTTCGCCAGCTCCGCGCTCAACTGACTCTGATGCATGCTCGATGCTCCAGATAAGGGTATCTTGCGCTTTTTCTTATTGCTCGTGTTCTCAAAGCTCTCATATCCATCTGCTGATGATGCTGTTGACCCAGGAGGTGGCGGCTTGTTCGCGGATCTCGAAGCTTCCACCAATCTCCTCTGCAGAGTATCTGGCTTCACGACAGTGCCATTCACGATTGGTGCAGTAGCATAGCGGTAGTCGGGATGGTCGAATTCCACCTCTTCATCTCCGCTGTCTCCATCCTCACCACACGTGCAGTGATCATGCACGACATGCCGGTGGTGATGATGGTCATGGTGATCGCCATTGGTAAGACGCGGGTGCTGGGCTGGCGTTCCCGTCTCCTGTATGCTGAAGCTCAGGGTCGGCGAGATTGGCGGAGGGTCGGGAGGGTAGATGAGAGTCGATTGCTGCTCGGGTGATAGTCTAGACTTCAATCTGCTCCTGGGCAGGGGCCGGATGGCTCGCTCGGGAAAGATAGGTGAGGCAGTATCGGGTGACCGACTGATGGATATGGACGAGGAGCGTAAGAAGCCTGTGCTAGCGTACTCTGTGTCGATTGTTAGCGCATGGGGACTCTTCGAGCCACTTTCATGTGAGGTCTTGGCAGATGGCTCTGGGTGCGGGTCATTGATCCGCAGCAACGATATCGCAGAGTCCAAGCGGTCCATTATCCAAACCAAGATACTGAATGCCATGTCCAATATGAAGTCCCGCATGTTTGCATGTGGGAGCGGATGGTTTGGAGTGTGACTGCTTGCCACGCCGCGACTCGCTCTTCACAAGCATCTGTATTGCCCTTTCCTCCTTCTCTCAAGCGCAGTGAGACGCACCGGTTGCTGTAGCCATGCCAATACTCCGCCCTCCACTTCGTACTCGTGGCGCTCCAGGGAGTTCAAGGTGAGATCCAAGGTGGTGGTGCTCCAGAGCCGTCCCGTCGTCCACACACGAGTAGCTCAGAGGTTCGAAAAAGCGCTGCCAGACCAGTCAGTCAGTCCCTCTTCTCTTTCCGCCCAGGTGATGGCTCGCACGATGTCGTCCTGTGCAAGAACTATCGCGGCGCGATACGTACAAGGCCGTTCAGTGATGTTGGTGCGAACAATGATTAGCAGAACATGGATGGCGTTGGTAGATGCAAGTTGTTCGAGGTAGGAGACTCGATTAGTCAAGTGGGTGTTCGGCAAATTGCGGACATCATCTCCCCTCGTCCTGTCAACCTCCACCAAACTTCTTCTCTCCTTTCACTACACTGCAACTGGAACAGCCGCTAGCGGCGGCCGTACAGACTACGATGGATGCCACCAATGCATTCAGTCGTTATTCAGCGCTTCAGAGATCGGGTTCCGTTTCTTGCAGTGGACGAGGACGCGAATGGGACAGCACGTGAGGCGACGATAGGACACGTGGGACTAACAAAAGCAGCCACAGCAACGAAATCGAAGGATTGGGACAGAATCGCATGTGGCATTCATGAATCTCTTCTTTGAGCTCAGAGTCCTGACCAAAAACGCTGGCTTGCCTTCAGATTGAGCCTACCGCAGCATCTCTGATCTTTTCCTCCGACTTCGACCACTCGTCCTTTCCGCCTCAAGACTCCAAGCTGGTCACCGAGCCACAGTCCGAGCCCATGACACTGTCCACCGGAGTCTTACCGCCGCGGTCGTCGTCTTCGGTGTCGCCTGTACCCTGATTAGCAGATGGCGCCACTTTGACTTCAGTTCCAACAGACTTACGCAGCCTCTTCGGCAACGCGTCGCGCCACTTGGCCTCCAGATCCGACCGCCGATTCACCAGTGCATCCATTGCACGCTCCCAGAAGATCTTGCAGCCTTCCTCGCCGTTACCAACGTACATCATCCGCTGGACGAGTTTCTGGTAGATGGAGATGGCATGTGCCAGGCTCCTCACTCGCTCGAGCGCCTCGAATATGAGCATGCGGACGAGCTGAAGCTGTACTCTGGCAATGGTGAGGCCCCCGCAGACTATGGCGGCACGGACGCGGCAGAACTCCTCTTGAAGCATGTTGATGATTTGGATGAGGTCGGGCATTTCACGTGAGTCGCTGCGTGTGAACGCCTGTTCGCAGTACTCGTGCCATTTCTTCGGGATCGACACGTGCCAGCGAATGAAGAAGGGCAGCTTGTGATAAAGCTTGCCGAGAATCTTGTAGTCATTGGCCAGCCCGTCCGTAGTGGTGGAGTAGTTGAGCAGGTCTCGTTGGATGCCGGCTTTTCCAATGGCCTGCGACTCGAAAGAGAATTGGTCTGAGGAGTAAAGTGCGGCGGTGCCCATAGTCGAGCTTCGTGGCTGCTTGATTGAGGTGGAGTTCTATCTAGTGGGTGGTAGAAGATTCAAGAAGGTGGATGTCACCTGCAAGGTCGTATGGCTCGTGGAGGTGAGTGACTTTTTCAACAAAGGAAGACGCGCGCTACGTGAATGTCAACATGCGCAGCTAAGACAATAGCTACAATGAGGCTGGTCGTCATCTGAGACAGGCAGGCGCAGCACGAGCCGCAGTCAGCCGCGCATGTGAATAACTGTTTGAAGGCGGCTTCCCATAGCAGTCGGGCCGAAAACAGATGCGTTCGCAAGCGAAATGGTAAACGTGCATCGATCTTGCAAGGGACGAACAGAAACATGACTGCTGACCAGCAGCACTGACTGAATTGCTAGCTGTACACAGAAGCTGCCTGTCTCAATTCAAAAAGGGACTCAATTCGCTCAACGCTCGCTAAAATACCCACCACCAACGGGAACAAACATGCATCCTCGCAGCCCACCAGCAACAATCCAAGACATCATTCTTCCATCAACCTCTCCCACACCTCACTTCAAGCCCCTCATCACCAGAATCCAAACTCATAGCAAACTCACTCTCAACATCTCTCCCCTCCCCACTCGCACACGCCGCCATCTTCAACGCAGCATCCTCATCCACCGCAACACCACTCTTCAACCACCCTTGAACCTGCGGTAATTGCACCACCCATTCCTTCAACATCGCATACTTGACTTGCCCTTGTTCTGGCTTCAACGCCAAGCAATACCCCTTCTCTAATCCCTCCACATTCTTCTCATCATCCATCATCTCACTGAATCGAAGATGTAAATCATCCACACATTTTCTTATCGCAATCAATTGATCCTCCACCGCCGCGGAGAGACTCTCCATCGTGCTCAACGCTACCTGTGCGGCTTTGATATCATAATGTATCAGATGATGATCTGCCGCGAGGCACAGATGTCGCAAGTCCTGGAGGTACCCAATTATATCTGGTTCGCCGTCGATGGACTCGGAGATTATGAAGGCGCGTCGGGTGTCGGTTTGGCTTGGCAAGGAAGAGGATGATTCTCGAAGTTGCAGGGGGAGGGCGTGGTATTCGAGGCCGAGGTCGAGATACGTTATGTCTGTGGATGCGAGGCGTTTGCAGAGGGATTGCCGTTGGGTTTGGAGGAGGGTGATTGTTGATGTTCGATTGCGGGAGGACATTTTGATTGTTGTCTTGATGGGGGAAGTTGCTATGCATGCGCCATGGAGAAAAACTTGGGATGTTCAGATTTGGTGGCGACTCGGAGATGAAAAGATACCGCCAAAGCCAGCTTATTTGTACTTCTTCCCCCTCCGAGCGTGAATTGAATGTGAAGTCTCGTGAAGCGCCGCTGTGACGATGTCTTGTAACTGTTTCGACCACGAATGTTTGCGTTTCACAGTACGGCTTGTTCTCGTGTCAGTCTCTGAAGGCGGAGAAGAGGTCGGTGTTTTGAAAACAGCAAAGAGCCAATCGAAGTCCAAGTAGAAGTATTAATGTACTTTCTTGATATCTGGAAAGTATCGAGTCTTTCTATAGAACAGAAAACCTACCATTCACTGCTCTGCTCTGCTCCGCTAGCTCAGAGCCGCTTTTGGCCATGTGCACACCGAGCCAAACGAACGGCTACACTAGGAAGCTTCTCACGCCCCCTGTTCTCTTCTAGTCTTGGCCCATCGACCACGCCAAGAACCCACCCGTGGATACCAAAATCGGTACAAAGTCCACAATAGAAGCAACCTCCGATCGGACACATAGAAAAGGGAGATGCGGTGGTCATTCGGATATCCCGGCATACGAAGGCAAAGGCAAAGTCGCCCGTCAGTCCGCAATACGTGGCCGACCGGTCCGTAGTTCTTGCGATACCGAATAAGCGAAAAATGAAAACGCAGTCTAAGGAGTTGAACAATGAGTGTAGTGCTTCCAAAAAGAGAACCCTTCCGAGAAGGCATTAGCCGATATATCAGGTTGGCAAGACCTCAATACGGAAGGAGGTCACTTTGCTAATCTATTTTCGGGCTTGCATGGTTGCATACGAGATAAACAAGCAAGGGCTTTGACGAACTCAAGCTTGGCACGTGCTGTTTGGAGAGGCTTCGTACGACCACTCGGGGAGGAGAACTCTCCATCGCGGACTGGAGGTGTTCGAACCATGCTTCACACATTGTGCTGGTTCTGGCCAGTTGGAAGAGTGGAAGAGGTCATCGGGTGATTCCGAGGTGGACCATACTGCCAGACTATCGAATATCTAGATGTGTGGAAGGCTGGGAGAACGATTGGTCATGCGGTATTTGAGGGCTCGGAAGTATGTTCCGACTGCAGTGGATCGTGCAGGAGAAGAAAAGAAGACGAGAGGAGAGGAGGAGGAGAGAAGAAAAGGGGATAAGAGGAAAGGTAAATCATTTCAATAATGAATTGCTTGTGAAAGAGAAATCAATGCCGTATCTCATGCTATTCATATCGTTCTGTGTCCCACCGACTAATTATGCTGTTTTGGAAAAAGGCGCTGCCAACTCCCCATCCAATGCCTTCCGATCAACCATGCCAAGCGCCTTTCCAAATGACCATGACAAGGGAAAACGAAAGTCGTTACTCTATAGCCTTCCTGCTATGCATGTGCAAGTATGCCGCATTAACATCTCTTCAGTAGCTTCACCCAAGCCACCCATCATCATCCTTCGCCTCATTCGATTTCCTCAGACTCAGTCCAAGGTCGAGCTTCGGAGGCTCCGTGGGTAGAGCATCCAGCTGCGGTGGCAGATCGGTTTTCTTCTTGGGAGACTTCTTGGGACTCTTTTGATGCTTCATCGCAACCTCGGCCACTTCCTCATCAGTCGGGCCTTCGCGAACGTATCGAGTATCCCACCCGTCTTCGAGACCTGCTGCAACAAAAGCACGCAGACCGTCGTGAACGCCAGAGTAGAACTTCTCTTTACAAGTTCGGAGTACCTGGCCCATTACTTTCTCAAATCCGGAAGCTTGGAATTCCTCACGAAGGATATTGCGCGCTGCTAGATCCGGGATGGACGCAATGACGCCGTTCATGAGATCTAAGTGGGCGGTGAGATAGGTCGTCGCGTCCCACTCCACGCCGCCGATGTATGGCGCTGCCGGTACAGGTGGTCGAGTGCCGGGGAAATGACGTTGGGTGTATGTTGCTTGCAGGATCTTTTGCCTCTCCACATCATCCAACCCGGCTTGTGAGTGTGAGCTGCTTGGCTTCGGAAGAGGCACGATGTTCATGTGGTGGAGGAAAATCCAGAAGACCTCTTTTGTGACATTGCTGACCTCGCGGCACCAGAGCTTGTATGGGCGCGGCACACGCATGCTCAGGAGAAAGTCAACCGGTTGAGCATCGCTCGGCTTTTGTGGCTCACCAAGGTAGACCAAGACCTTGCGTGCACGAGCCTCAAGCTCCTTCGCTGGACCATTGGTTGCAGAGGAGAGGTAGTTGAAGAGCATGTTGATGATGATCGTCCGAGTCGAATATTCCGCTGGACCCTTCTTCTCTTCATTGAACAGCATCCCAATCAGAGCTGGGAACAGATCGTCTGCGGACTTGTTGAGCTCGAGCATTGCCCGTTCTGTTGTACAGAGGCCTTTGAGACAGAGCAAGGTCTCATGCATCAACTGGTCCTCGTGGTCTTCACGCCATTCAAGTGCCATCGTTCTCTTCAGCAACCCAATAATCTCAGACATTCCATCCTGGGTGATGAAGCTGTCGACCCATGCCACGGTCTCATTACGTAGCAGGATACGAAGCTTGTGTAGACGTCCGACTTCCACTGTGGTTGGGTCTTGATTCTTGCGCAAGTACACAATGTAATCTGCCGGCAAAGCTGGAGACGCACTCTTCCTACCGAATGAGCCAGTTGTCGGAGTCGTAGGTGTATTTCCTGATCTTCCTGAAGCATCGTCCGGAATGATGATCGAAGTCGGTCTGCTTCGACTCTGTGACCGCTGCTTCTTGGATGGAGACCCTTCGCTCTTGTCCTCTTTCTTGTTTCTAGAAAACGTAAATGTTCTGCTGCGCGTCCTGGATCGCTTGGTTGATTTGCTGTCGTCCTCTTCATCCTTGGTTGGAACATTCTTCGTCTCCTTGATCATGTTGCTAAGGTTGATGGATGACTTTGACTTCTCCATGCTGTTCATCATTCCGTTCGGGCTGCTTCCCGCCGTGTTCGAAGATCCTTGGTCTTGCTTGATGAAGTCGGCTTTGACACGCATGGTCAACGAACGCATCTTCTGCCTCATGGGCTCGGGAATGTTGCGTGAATCTAGCACAGCCTCGAATTGTGCATCCACAACCTTTGGATCGAGCGGCTCTTCTTTCTCCCTCTCCTTGTCTCTGCTAGAGGCAATGTCCTTATTCTTACCCTGGAGTGCTGCTACAGCGGCCATGACTCTGCCTCGTTTCGTCACGTTGAGCTTCTCCTTCGCAGGCTGCTCTGTACTGCTGCCGCTGGCATTGCGGTCCAACAGCTGGTGTGCGAGTATCCTCTCCTTCTCCATGGACACCTTTCCACCAGAAAGCCTCTTGCCTGTGTCCTCAGACCTTCTCTCCTCGACAGTCGGCCCGCCTCCGCTCACCCTTCGTCCAAAAGCACCCAACAGACCTTCGCCGCTGGAGAAGTGTGTACTCTGTGGCTGGCTGTTGTTCAGCGTAGGACGCAGACTGGGTTGATTGAACGATCCACTGAAATTACGTTGCTTGCTCGGGGAGTACTCCTTTGGAGTGTATCTGTCGATCTCTTCCTGCAGATTGTTGGACGACTTGCTGTCCGGTCGGCTCTTTGGCCTTGAATGGTGGTTATCGCCGGAGCCGTTGCTGCCAGCCGTGGAATACTGAGCCCAGATGGGAGTCTGAGCAGGTGGTGCCGCAGGTGTAAGAGGTGAAGTGTTCTCCTTGTCCTTCTCTTTCTGGTCGAGTTTCGAAAGGTCTTTGGAGGAACGATTCATCTTGGCGAAGACTGAAGCGAGGTTCGTTGACGACTTGGACTTCTTCGGCGCGTTGCTGGGCTCCTTCGTCTTGGTAGCCTTGCCAACGTCTGCATCCTTTTTGGTTTTGCGGCCAAACGTGCCAACCTTCTGTTTGGAGGGTGAGGATGGAGGGGACTGGACGTTGTTCTGCCGTTCGCCGAGCACGCCGCGCGTGCTGCTGGTGGAGGTGTCCCTCGTGTTGCCGTTGTGCTTTGCGTGTTGCATTGTCGGTTCTGGGCTCGCAGGACGACTCTTAGGCGAGACCAGCGACCTCAAGATGCCCGACTTGGACGAGGCATTGCGGCGGTGCCCTGGGCGTTTAACGTCGGCCATTGCTGCTTGCTGCGTCTGTCAATATCACCGCAATTGCAACACCTTCGAGATCTGGCCAGCAATCATCACAAGAGGAGTGATAATGGCGCAGTAGCGTTGGTATTGTCTCGGGAGCCAGCCGAGTATCTAGCGCGCCCACGCGTGGGAGCGCGGAGTGTTTTGAAGCCGCTTGTCGTCAGGGGCAACCATACAACCGGCCAAGAGTTTCAGTTGTCCCCTCTATCACCACCTCCCTTCTCCACACCTCATGCACGCTGCTCGACATATGCATGCTTCGCTCCATTATCACAATGTTGATGTTTCGGACAAGATTGGTGCTCAACGCGGCGTCTGGAGAGATCACCGCAGTCCACCTCTTGGCAAGCGGAGATAGTATACCAATCGCCGCACCATGACTTCATGGCTAACTCAATTGCAAGTGGAGGCATAAGACGTTCATCCATCTGCCCCTCTGACCATGCCTCTTCCATACGACAACGATGGCAGCCCCTACAGCAGTATTCCGCAGCGGAGCAACCGCCCTCATTACTGGAGCCGCAGGGGGCGTTGGGCTCGCAGTCGCCAAGCTATGCGCCTCGCACTCGATGAACATCTACTTGATCGACAACAATACCGAAAAGCTCAATGAAGCCGTTTCTATTGTCAAGAGCAAAGGCAAGGTCCAAGCCCATCCGATGGACGTCTCTCAGCTCGCCGATTGGGCCAGTCTTAAATACAAAGTCGAATCTGAAGGTCACAAGCTGGACTTCCTCCACCTTAATGCAGGCATCGGACTAAAGGGCGACTGGACAGACAACAGCTACTTCCACAAAATCTTCGACGTCAACTTCTTCGGCGTCATCAACGGAATCAACACTTTCTTCCCACACTTTGACGGCAACAAAGGCGAGCAGAAAGCCATCATCGTGACGGGTAGCAAGCAGGGTATCACGAACCCTCCCGGAAACCCAGCTTACAACGCCACCAAATCCGCGGTGAAGACAATTGCCGAGCATCTCCACTTCGATCTGACGAAATCCTCTCCGAACACATCTGTTCATCTCCTCGTACCCGGCTGGACATTCACCGGTCTCACGGGCGGCGGCAAGACGAAAGAGAAGCCCGATGGTGCATGGGCGCCAGAGCAAGTAGCCGATTACTTGTACCAGAAGATGTCGGAGAAGAAATTCTATGTCATTTGTCCAGACAATGATGTAGATTGGGAGACGGACAGAAAGAGGATGACTTGGACTATGGGCGACATTGTATATGAGAGGAAGCCGCAGAGCCGATGGTTGGATGAGTTTAAGGATGAGGCGAATGAGACGATGGGCGCGATGAAATTGGGGCCTAGTCAGAAGGGCAGTTCGGCGTGACTGAGCGAAACGAGGGACAGCACTCGATTATGAGAACAGTATACGAGCATGAAATTTAGAACATATGATAGGAAGACAGCTGGATCAAGTTCTCGTTCAGCACTTTTACTTTGCTGAGAAACGGCCTTGAACGCTTTGTAGTTTCAATGTCCTCGAGGTGGCGCCTTCCAGAGAAACGGAGCAGCCCGAGTTCCTAGATCACACGCACCTGGGAGAGATGATAGGCTGGGCCAGACTGGTCGAGCTCAATCTCGAAGGCGATGTCGAAGACGAAAGATTCCGGGATGAACTCGTCTGGATCGAGATGAGAGAATGCACCAGAGATTATTGGCAACCTTCGACCTACGGCTGCCAGTTTTGTTTGTCTTTGCCATCTCGTTCAGTGTTCTTGTTCGTCTTGATCGACATAGAGTAGACCCGGCGAGGTGATTCCGCTCCGCTTGTTGTTGCTCTGATTACCCCCTTCCGTACCAGAGACCATATCACAGTCCGTAGAGCATAACCTCGCGAAAAAGGAAGTCCGTCTCGTTACTTATCCTACCACATGTGGGGATAAAGTTGAAATAAAGGCAATGCAAATAATCAATTTCTGCAAAGTCAAGTTGCTGCAAGAGCTACTACTGAGTACTTACTGGAATCATCATCAATCGTCATCCCTCAGGGTATCCTCCAGGAACCTAGTAGTCATCACGGCGGCCGCTGCTACCGTAATTGTCCGAGCCATCATTGTCATTGTTCCCCTTGTTCTTGTTGAGCATATTGTCAGCCTTGTCCTTCATCTTCTCCATGAAGCCTCCCGACTTCTTGTTACTGCTGTCCCCGTAGCTAGAATCACCATAGCTATCATCGTCATCCTTGTTGCGGCTGCCGCCGCCAACCTTGTCCTTGACCTTGTCTACCAAACCTCCTCCAGAGCCACTAGAGGAAGACTTGTTGCCATATCCAGCACCCCCAGTGGTGCCCGAACCGTAGTCAGTGCCGCCCGAGTAGCTATCGGTATTGCCAGCGGAGCCGAAGCGTGTGTCCGAGGAGTCAATGTCGCCGCCAGAGGTGGTCTTGTTGCCGAAGCCTGGTAGATGTTAGCTGCACAGATTCGTAGGCTGGACATCGAGAAAGAAGATACCTGGGCCACCAGTGCTGCCCGAGCCATAGTCTCCTCCTCCGCTGTAAGCGCTGGTGTCGTTACCCGAGCCGAAGCGCTGCGTATCAGATCCAAAGTTCTCGCTGCCGCCACCTGATACAGTTTTGTTACCATAACCTGTGTGGAGTTAGTGAGGTTCTGGAATTCGTAGTGTAACTGAACATGCTTACCTGGTCCACTGTATTCCTTAGTTAGTTCAGACATACCTGTGGATGTCTGCGATGTGGTTAGTTCTTGAAGCTCGGCACCACATTATGAGCATCAGCTTCTCTTAAGAAGCGGTGCTCCAGAAGAAACGAGAGTGACGTACGCCAAAGCTGTCTCCTCCCAAGCCGCCAAGTGTATCACGTCCTGATCGACCTCCTCCAAGGGAATCATCTACCCCGCGGCCTCCACTGCCATAGGAATCACTACCTACCCCAGAGCGACCTCCCGTGCCAAACGAGTCGTCGCCGCCTTGGGTACCATAGCTATTACCGCTCGGGTCACCCCCAATGCGGTCGCGTCCTCCAGATGAGGCGAGACCAGAGTCTCCGCTGCTGCCATATGAGTCTTGGCCTCGATTGCTCGATCCGTAGCTGTCAGAGCCTCCAGTGCGGTCGGAGTCCTTCAACTGATAAGCTTGCATCCATTGGGCCAATGAGGCTACAGCGACAGGGTACGTACTCCATAACCTCCAGATCGGTTGCTGTCTCCTAAGGAGTCGTTGTCTCGGCGGCCTGGTTGGGATCAGCTAAGGTTTGCCCAAGGCACACAGGCATACTGGGTGGTGTATGCGTGTGAGAGAGCTTACCGCTGCCGTAGCTGTCATTGTCGTTGTAGGACATGGTGTTTGTTTGTTTACTTTGGTTATATTTCTTCGATGAGTAATAGAGAAAGAGTTTGAGAGGCAAGAAAGAGGAATGGAGTACCTGCAGTGATTATATACCTACCACCTTCGCCAGAGCAATCTGCTTAAGTTCCAGGAGTTCAATCCGGCGGAGGAAGGCACGCCATCCGAGCTGTGTAGCTACGCCTGGAGAGCTCCTGGGATGTCGTCACTGTCGAAGACCTGCTCAAAGGCCACCTTTCCCAGCAGGACGATCAGACGCAGTGCACGTGGATCCAAGCATCGCAGGTTGCGGCCCGAACGGCATGCATCAGACATAGAGGCAGAGTCGGGCTGTAGAAATCAAGGCAGCGAGTCGTATCCGTATCGCTGTGCTTGAGAGGTGCTGAGCTCCTGCCACATCTTGCAGTCTGCAAGTCAAGTATCACGCCTTCCAAGGCAAGAGCGGTACGGCTGGCGTTAGGCGCGTGGCGATCTGTTTCGGGGAGGCCGGCCACGTAAGCCTGTGAATGCCAGATAAAGGAGCTGGGTGGATAGGTGGTGGTGGTGGTGGCGGGTGCTCCTTGCCATCTTGGTTGGGGGTCCCGCAAATGACGATGTTGGAGGAAGCAACCTGGAAGCGCACTCCGAATAGTTGGGACTGACACGTGATTGATAAAACTAGCCAACCTGAGGCATGACTCTTGATGGTCATCGGACCGATTGTCACCTCATGCTCTCAACGGCCAAACGGCGCGTCAACGCGTCTTTGCAAAGTTCAAACATCGCTCGACCTCACCTCACCTCTTGTCAATTGCTACAACCACGCTGACGATACTGCGAGACTTCCAACAGCACGCCGCGATACAGCACATTGACTGCTGGGAGCATCAGCGCCGCGTCTCGAATAGCACGACGTTCAGCTGGACTGGGACTGGACAAGGAAGAAGGAATGCGGGCCGTAATGCTTTGCTGCTAGGTTTGCATTCTTGAACTGACGCCGCGAAGCAGGTTCCTACTAATGTACAGTCATACACCCAGCGAATGCAATGCTGCTGTAGCGGCGTATCCCTCCTGGTCCTATCCTATCAGCCCCATAGCGGCATCAAATCGCCCACCCAAATGCGCTTTCCGGAGGTGCTCGGCCGTCCAATCATGACATCCTGTTCGACACGGTCTCATCAAGCACAGCAGCGGTGAGACTTTCTGCCTGCGTCCGGTGACGTTCTCCGGGCGTGCATGGGTGATCCTCGCATAATGGTCCGAAGAATCTCGTGGCCAGCCAGACACAGACTTCACTTCACAAGTCCTTAGGATCAACTTCGATCTCTTCCAAACTTTCTTCATCCCAAGTCTTGCCCTTGTACTTAATCCTGAGGGAAGGCACGAATCGATATAGGCCCCAATATGGAGTGTTGATCGGGCTCTTACCCGTGAACAGGAGTGTATCGTACAGGAACCCTCCAAAGGCGCATCCGCAGAAGGGAGCGACCATTGGCACCCTGGAACGACGTCAGCCAAAGCTCTCAACAGCTCATCCCAAAAGGACTGACCAGAAGTAATAATTTCCGGCCCTCCAAACGTTGGCTCCATATCCCAGGAAGTACGACATCAATCGCGGCCCAAAATCACGGGCTAGATTGATGGCATAGCCTGTTTCCCACCCAAAACAAGCACCGATACCGAAGATGATGAAAAACAATGCCTAAGAGAGGTTGTCAGCCAGACTTTCCAATGCTTGGGCCGTCTTCACTCGTCTTACAAGAGGGGTGGATTTCTTTGCGCCCAAATTGTGGTCATCTTTGATTGCATAGATCAGGAACATCAGGAGTGCACTGGCGATGAACTCCGAGAAGAACTGTCCGGTCTTGGTCATGAACTCGGCTGGATATGTGCAGAAGATTCCAGCAGATGCGTTCTGTGAATATCCTGGAACCGTCCTGATTCCTGCGCCGCCCTCGAACGTGTCGATTGCAGAAATGTAATTTGCATAGACTACTCCCGATGCGCCTGCTTGCTGGTCAGTTCCCTTTCTATGGCAGCGTCATGAGCTTGCACATGGCGTTTGGACAACTCACACATCGCCCCCAAGACTTGAGCCACCATATATATCGGGAATTTTTTCCATGGGAACTTTCGGAAAACGCAATTCGCGAACGTCACTGCCGGATTGATGTGTGCTCCTGAAATACCGGATGCGTACACTCCGAGCATCACTCCCAGACCCCAGCCCCAAGAGATGCTTTGGTAGTCTCCCTTCGTGCCATTACTCAAGACAACCTGGGCCACAACACCATCACCAAACATGATCAAGATGAAGCTGCGTGAACACGGTCAGCTATGGCTCTTATCGTTAAGATGAGAATCAACTCACACTCCCATGAATTCAGAGAATGGTTCTCGACAGAATTTGCGGATTCGACTCCATCTCAGTTGCGAGTTGGATTCCTTGAGCAGCTCAGCAGTCATGCTACGGTTTATGGGTGCTCCAGCTTCCGCATATGTACTGGAGGTGCCAGCGGTGACCGCCGTCCGCTCTGTGATATCGGAGCCCCCTCGGACATGTCCTTTTTGTTCAACCTTCATGGTGGGTGGTGTACTTGGTTCCGACGATGGCCTTCTCCTTTCGAAGTCTACTTCGTAGAACTGCTGTTTCTCCTCCATCTTTAAATAAGTGCCGATGTCCCCTTCTACTGACAGTGTCGCAAGAAGAGTAGGACCAAAGATTGTGCGAAACCGAAGAAAACCGGATCGACTTATACCACGTATCTCAGGGTAGGACGACGGGTATATCAAATGCTGAACACGTCCGAAACTCTCCTGAGTATCGAGGAGTGTGAGGTATTGAAGCTGACAAGGTGATTTAATTACCCTAGCCGTGGGATAATTCCGATGGGTGATCGTTGCCGCGGTCTGACAGCCATAAAGCCGATCACCAATGTTGCGGCAGGCCTTGAGCGTCGCGTACGCTTCGCATAGGTCACGGCTCTAGCTACGGATGCAGGATTAGACCTCTGGTCCGCGTGCCGGCAATGCATCTTTCGCCTCCTCCGGCCAAGCTCCTACTATGCCTTCTTTGAAGGTCGCAGCTGTACCTTCATCTCCCGCATATCCTGAGCCAGACCCAATGAGGTCTGGGATGCGCCTGGGCCGGAACCTTGAGCAAACAAAGGATACATGCCGCATGCAGTTGCATCGAACGACTACACTGCTTTTCGACAGGTCACAATGTTACGTTTGGCGCCCATGTTCAATGCCGATGTTGGCCGTAGCACAATGGCACTGTCCCAAACCGACCGCATGGGCGCGGCTTCATCAAAGGCACTGGCATCCCGGATCAGAACAATGTTCTTGGTGCTGCAAATGTGGTACGCTTACGGATATCGGCATCATCAAAGATCACGCTACCATAAGAATGTCACCATCCGATTCGGTACGAATTCCTCTTGAGCATCGTCAGCGTGTCAAGGCGACAAGAATTGCAGAGCTCTGGTGAGACTGCAAGCGAAGATTCCATACTCGTGTCGATCCGTTCTACAGTGTTTCGATTACAGCTGTTGGTGTGTCGTTGAACGCCGCGAGGAAGTCTATGGTTGTTCTTGCAGAGTTCTCCGCATATTCCTGACCATCTCAGGGGCACATCAGCCATACCATGGCTGTGAGTAGTGCGCGTATCGACCAACAAACAGCAGCTGCTCGACCGGTCGTCTCTCGATGTCACGTCGGTAATAAGCGGAGGGCTATCGAGCTCTGAGAACTCAAACTGACGGTGGCGCTGAGCTTCCGTGCTGAATCGCCAGGCGCTTTTCGTCAGGAGCTGCAGTTTGCGGGCTCTTTCCCTGCTTCACAATGTACACTACAAAGAAACATCTCCTTACCGCTGTGACGAGTAAACATTGACAGGGATGTCGTGAAAAGGTTGGTCCAGGGCGACCCATTCGTCCGTTCGCAGTCATTCCCACATTCCTGTCTCCCCTCTCCACTTCCCCATGGGCAAGATGCAGCCAAGAGATGCAGTGGGCTCGTGCGCCTGCAGGTCTCCACCTTTGCGGCCGCGGATTTCTGACCACCAGAAATCTACGGAGGCTGGTACCAGAATACCTTGCCGGTGGTTATCCCACTCGCCGATATTCTAATCAAGTCAACTCCCAAACTAATTGGGCTCAGTCTCATCGCATAGGTGAAAGCGTTGCGCTCGTTAACCATAAACAGTGGCCGTCTAATCAAAGCCTTACTCAATTGAGACCAGCAAGGTATATTAGTACCGTCCTCCGTAACATTTGCAATTCATACGAGCGGAATTAGGGAATGAAACGCCACGCGCGCCACGACAGCGACTTTGTGCGAGCTGTGCCCCCACATAGCCTGAAAGCAACTGCCGGCGCGACGTGAAAAGTCTCACCAGAAACAGCTTATTCCTCGCGTGTGCGCTTGTCGACAGCACGCAAGTATTCCCGGAGGAGCTGAGGCCTACATCACGTGAACCAGCAAGGTAAGAAAGGCTTTTAGCTGACATGAAGTCGGTAGCGGCATGCGACGGCGACGGCGACGGCGATGAGAGTATGGACGGCCCCCAAGTGCGGGCACTCGCTCCGTCACCTGCGCTGGTCGTCATCCCACTTCCTCCTCAGACAATAGAGGGGCCCCGCCAATCCTCTGTCACATGCGCCGAAGCGACAGCTTTGTGGAGCTCGTGGCAGCTCGGCCCAGCATTGTGCTTTGCTTCATAAACAAAGACTGCGCGCCGCGTCTGGCACGCGAGCACTTTTGCCCCCACTAATCTCTCTTCGCTACATGTCTTCTATTGTCGACAAGATCCAAAATCTAGTTGTCGGAGGTCAGAGTGCGAAGATGGCCTCCTCGGATGAAGTCTTCGTCGGCAGCATTGATCAGGGCACAACGAGTACTCGCTTTCTTATATTTGACAAAGCCGGAGAGCCAGTTGCAGTTCACCAGGAAGAGTTCACGCAACTATACCCACAGCCAGGCCAGCATGAACACGATCCTGACGAGATAATAAAGTCAGTCGAGAATTGTATAGAGGGTGCGGTGGAGAAGTTCGAGAAGGATGGACATTCCAGAGACAGCATTAAGGCGATCGGCATTACCGACCAGCGGGAGACGACAGTCTGCTGGGACGTAAAAACTGGAGAACCTCTTCACAACGCTATTGTCTGGACCGACACACGCACAGCAGCGCTGGCAAGAGAGCTGAAGGCACGGCCAGGCAGCGACAAGCTTACCGACATTTGCGGTCTTCCGATATCGACATATCCCTCTGTCACCAAGCTGTTATGGCTACTCAAGAACTCCGATCGAGTGAAAAAGGCGTACGATGCGGGCAACTTGGCATTCGGGACAATAGACACCTGGTTGGTGTACAAGCTCAATGGCGGTCCAGAGAACAACGTCTTCGTCTCCGATCCAACGAATGCCAGCAGGACGATGTTCATGGATATTCACAAGCTCAAGTACAGCGATGAGATGATTGACTTCTTCTCATATGAATTCGATCTGCGCAAGGTCCACATGCCGGAGATCGTTCGATCTTCCGACAAGAACTCGTATGGGAAGCTGTCGTCAGGTCCGCTAAAAGGCTTCCCTATTACCGGCTGTCTCGGAGACCAGTCAGCTGCACTGGTGGGTCAAAAGGGGTTCCAACCAGGTGAGGCAAAGAACACCTACGGGACTGGGTGCTTCTTACTATATAACGTTGGCGAGAAGCCAGTCATTTCCACTCATGGATTGCTTGCTACTGTTGCCTACCATTTCGAAGGCAAGCCTGTGTATGCGTTGGAGGGCAGCATCGCGGTGGCAGGATCCGGTGTGAAGTTCTTGATGAACAATCTTGGTTTCAGCCATGCATCTCACAAGATTACCGAGCTCGCGGAGACTGTCAAGGACAACGGCGGTGTTGTATTTGTGACTGCTTTCAGTGGGCTCTTTGCTCCATACTGGATTGATGATGCTCACGGAACTATGTGTGAGTCCTTTCCTTCTCAGAGCCCTGACCTACGCTAATCGTGTACAGTCGGCATAACGGGCCACACCGAACGTGGACACATTGCACGCGCGACCCTGGAAGCTGTTTGTTTCCAAACGAAAGCCATACTTGACGCAATGGAGAAAGACAGTGGGCATAAGCTGAGCGAACTCAAAGTCGATGGCGGCATGAGCAACTCGGAGCTCTGCATGCAGACTCAAGCGGATCTCGTTGGTATCCCAATCGTTCGACCGAAGATGAGAGAAACGACAGCGCTCGGTGCGGCCATCGCTGCAGGCTTTGCCGTGGGGGTGTGGAAAGATTTCGAAGAATTGAAAGAGGTCAACACTGCTGGACAGACAACCTTTGAACCGAAAATGGATGAAGCTGCCAGTAAGAAGATGTTCAGGAAATGGGAGAAGGCAGTACGGATGTGCAAAGGCTGGCTGGCGGAAGAAGAGGCAGAAGAAGGGCATGTGAAGGAGGCGAATGAGATCAAGTCTAGTCTGGAGAAGGAGAAGGAAGTGTACAAGCTCTGAGGTCTGAACGCCTGATGCGTCGGACGGTGCCGAAAATACCCAGTCGCGGCCAGTAAGCCGCACAATACGAATTTTGTGTCATTGACTCAACGCTGAGCCCATTTCTATGCGATGAACGAGATTCGATTGCTTGGCTTACTTCTGCGGCTGCCCAAGGAGAGACGAGCGGAGCAGAGCGATCGGGGACGATGTCTGTAGTTGCAGCTCCGGGTCTCTCGGGCGACGTTGCCCTTTTCTTCAGATCCTTGACCACATCTCTCTTGAGGCCGGTGCTCATTGCTACCCACATCTCAGGTTGATCTCTGCCTCAGCTCACCACATTCAGCGAGCAAAGCCGCAGACAAAAAGCGCCTCAATTGACATTACATTTATTGTGTAGCACCTCGAGCTCTTTACAATGGCAGCTCCACGTTGAACAAGCCCTGGTGGCCGACACCGAAACCGATAGCGCAGTCCTACGGTGATACTTCGCTCTCCATCGTTACAGCGGGCACCAAAAGCTGAGAAGAGGGATAGAGCTCTGGCTGTCCTAGATCCCGAAGAGTTCGCGCGAGCAGTCAAGTAAAGTTGAGCAAGTGCGAGAAACGACCGGAGAGGCAGCACGTAGGGGAGCACCAGTACTAATACCAGATATGGCAACCACAAGCTCGACCGTAGTAGTCCTATAGCGTCTCTGCTAACGCGATATCATGAGGTCGTCCTCTTGGCGGTCTCTGGCTCACACGTGGTGCTGGGACTGAGTGCAATCTCAGACATGGACGAGCCAGATCTTGGCGAATACGCTGCAAGCCTATGAGATGAAGATATTAACAGCCGTACGATGACAGTACTTGAAAGTCTAGAGATCTTCTAGAAACAATAAGGGATTGCAGATCAACAGCTTCACTGGGAAACTTTTCCACAGAGATCCTTCACGCACCTCTTCACAACTCGTGCTTCACTATAGAACTCCACCTCTTTCGTCCTCTCGGCAGCGCTTTTCTTCTCCGGGTACCCTTTCTCCTCCCCTCCACTCCCACCCAGATCCATCTCTCCCTGGAAACCCTGCTCTCTTTCTAGACTCCTCGCCGATCTCCACCACAACGTCGTCTGCGTCACAAACCGCCGCCTCTTCACTCCAGGCGGCACCCTCTGGTCCGTCTCTTACACCTGGTACATAGACTACGAGATCCTCTCCGAAGCCTCGAACTGTATATGTCAGTACTCTAGGAATGGGAACACGGGTGATGGGCCGAGTGATAAGTGTACGGATTATACGTATGCCGGCGTGCAATGTCCTTCGAAGGGAAAGCATATTGGTGGGGATGAGGCGAGAGTAAGAAGTGAAAATGTGAGGGAGTAAAAGGGGTGGAGGGGTTTTGCTGACGATTGTGGGTGTGTAGATGGGATATTATTGTAAGAAGTATTGTGGTGCTCAGGAATCGGAGGTGGGCTGAGGGATCGGCGTGAGGTGATGAGATCTGAGTGCGCTCGATAAGTGCTGGAATCATGGGCATACGGGGATGGAAGACGGATGCTTAGAAGATTGGATGTCGTCGGAGAGCACCCGCACGAGAACGCATGATGTGCGGCATTATCACTTGGTTTTGCTCGATGTTTTCTGGCCCTCTGCGCCACACGGACTTAGAGTATGGGTACTTCGAAGCTTTGTCGTATTCGGAGAGTGCATCTATGGGATTGATTGATGTGTGGCGGAAACACGCGCAATATGTCCTCCACTGATACGCACCCAGGACCTGGAATGCGAGTGCTTAGACGCTTTACGGTCCTGGAGAGTAGGAACATGGGAAACGATGGATGTGAGGCGATAGTACCTGAATCAACTCGACCTCGGGTGGCATTTTGCAGACTATTGACTGCGCTCTTGACCGCTTAGCGGTCTTCGCATTCCTGGAGAGCGCCAGTATGATTCAATGACCTGGAACAAATTTAGCACCTCTCCTCTGTTCATTGGGATCTGCATCAGGTAGTGCTTCGAGGAAGCTTACCCATTTACGCCAAAAGCGAGACAAGGTGCTCCAGCTTGCTCCAATTCATGCTCTTTCCTGATCCTCTCCATCCTCCGGTCCATCGCCTGCCTCTTGTCCTACAATCCAAAATACGCACTCGGGCTCTCATCCGCAGTCCCAATCCCCAAATGCGGTCCCCTCCCGCCCCTCTCAAACTCAGGCCGCTGATCCTCCTCAGCCCTGCCCCGATCCAACAACACCTCGTCATCTGCCGCCTCGCATCGCACATTGCGCTCATGCGCATGCCACTCGCACGCCTGCACCCGCCGCCACGTTGCTTGACTTACCCGTACTGAATGTGTGCTCTTCTCCAACTTCTCCATCATGTCGATCAGTCGCTCCGGATCATCGCTCTCGCCACCTGCGAGCGCATCCCAGACTCGGTGCTTGTGCATGTCCGGTATCCACATGGCTCGGACAAGGTCGACGAGCAGTTTGCGCAGGGAGGCGCCGCCGCGTGTCTTCTCCCAGAGATACTCGACGGACCAGCGGTCTGGAACGGTCTTGGTCTCTCGAATCTTCTGCGCGAAGGCGTTGACTGTCACGTTCTGAATCAGCGGCATCGCGCGCCTTGCGCCGAAAGAGTAGATGTCGATGAGATTGTCCCAGGTGAAAAGCTGGGCTGGATGGGTATTGCAGGTGGTGAAGCATCGATGGTAGAGGTAGTTGAGTACTATGGTGAAGATGTCGGGGTCTTCGCCGGGGAGTCGGATCTCGCCACCAGTTGAAGGAGAGTCGAGTATGTGGTCTGCGGACATTGAGCGGAAGTAGCTTGAGTAGAAGCAGATCATGGTCTCTGAGACGTTGAAGGTGATCTCTCGGGGCTCTTGACCGACTACGACGATGATTGTGGGGCCGTATGGATTCCTGTAGTCTGTAGTTAGTGCGTATAACGTTGAAGAATGTAATCGCATTGCCCTTGCCATTCGTGTTGGCTTCCAGGTGTGGAAGCTGGTGGTTTGTTGACCATGGTGATGCTGATTGTAATGGTGTTATACGAGACATGTGGTTGCAGTGTGCTTTGCGAAAAGCGAACGAGTGAGAAGAAAGCGTTTGCAGCGTCTAGACCCTGCATGAGTCGGGCTCCATGACCGGTGGAATAAGGTTTAGCGCCAACGGTCAGTGAATGAAGTTCGAATTCCCAGGAAGGAAGTAAGTCAGCAGAAGCAGGAAGCCTGCGACAAGTACTGTCTACGAGACCTGCAGCATATACTGTTCAAAGGGACTGAAAGGAGCCTGCTCGTAGATTGAGCATGCTGCCTGCGATAACAACAGCACAATCTCTAGTTTCGATCTAGAGACCTACCACCGACTCAGAACTCCATCTCCTTCGAGCACTCTCAAAGTTTCGATGATGGTACCTTGATCAGCATGTTCTTCACAGTGAGGTACACCTCGAGACCCTGAGTGCCACCTTTTTTTCCAAAGCCGCCGCCTTTCACGCCACCGAAAGGACTCTCGCAAGCAGTGAGCACCCCGACATTGATGCCGATCATTCTAAACATGGAGTCAGTACCAGAACACAGACATCAAACATGGTGCGATACTCATCAACTTCAAGCGCCTCCGCGACCCTCCAGCTTCTCGCAATACTCTCAGTCGTAACGAAGGTTGCTGGGTCGATTACGTCGAAAGTTGCTTTGGTCAAGGTTGAGTTGGTCCATTGTCCGTTGACGAGGCCTTGGGTTCGGAGGAGTCTTTTGTTCTTGATGTCTGCGAGGGTCTTTGGTTAGGTAGCCATGGTGAGCGAAAGCTTCTTGTTTGGGTTTAGTCTTGAAAGAGACGAAGAGAAGAGAGTAGAGACCTAAGATACATGTACGCGGACCTGTTCGTCATCATCAATTGTTCGTTATAACATACAGCTACATGTACATAGCTGGCCCTTGCCGGATCGTTGCCCATCTTCACACCAGCATTTGCTGGGCAACCCTGGGCCTTCCTTTTTCGACAGCAGCATTGTGATATATGTCCCTGAAGACACCCCATTCCAGGCTCGTGTGTTCTCAACCCTCTTCGTCGGAATCGGGGTAGCCGGTGCGCTGGCTGGTATAGCTCAATCCACCAGGACTCAAGGCGGGAGCGGAGCGTTCGGAACGCTTCGAATCGGAGCGCGACATCGATTTGACAGGCGTTGCAGCGCTGGACGATGGCCTGCTGGGGTGCGCATTCTTGTTCGATCGAATAGCCTCCTCTTTCTTGACTGAGCTGGCAGATGGCGGTTCGACAGCTGTACCTGCGAGGGCTGGGTCTAGTTGAAAGACTGCTTCAAGAGCTCCGCGTCTGGTACTAGTAACTCGACCGTCCTCCGCCTCGGCCTCCATACTGACGCTGTTGGACAGAGGGTGTTTCTTTCTGCTGCCGTTTGCTTCGACGCTTGACTCAGTGACTAAGCCTCAGTGAGCACACTGTGGAACACACGCGGAATCCTCTCAAAAGTCATCACCAGAATCCTTTCTCTTCTTGCCCTTCTTCTTCGGCTTCGCATCCTCCGAGTCGCTGCCATTCTCCTTCTTGGCTTTGGATGGGGCGTCAGGCACCTTGGAGACGATCTCTTCCAAGAAGTCCAGCTTCTCATCTGCCAGTATAGCCTTCTTCAGGTGTTGCGCCAGAACCCGTCGCGGGCCCTTGGATGCGGCGGCAGCTTCTCCTTCTGGTCCTCTTGCCTGGTGTGCTGCTGCTGAGATGAGTTTGATCATGAACAGCTCCAGCGCGCTGCTGACCACAGTCGGTGTGACCTGCGCAACCTTGCCGATATCCTCATCAGCCTGCATGATGCGCTTGATGCGTGCGACGGGGAAAGAGGTTTTGAGCTGGCAGCCGAGCGTGGGATCGCTGCTTTCGGTCTTGAATTGTGCGGAAGGCGCGAAGGCGGCGGGTTGGCCGTTCATCGACATGCCCGTTTCTTGCTTAACGCGGCGCGGTCGCTTGGTGTCTGGCGCATCAGGCATGTAGTCGTCGTCTTCGGACTCGTTCTTGACCCGTCGCGGATTCATGGTGTGCGATGGTTGAAATTGCTGGTTGTACGGCGACAGTTGGGGAACGGAGGTCTGCTGGTAACCGGTGTAATGGCTCGTGTTGCCGCCGAATGCGCCGGGGAAGCGTTGTGCTTGTGATTGTGAATGAGTCTGCGCTTGATAGTGTGCGAAAGATCCAAAGCGCGGTGAGCCAAGTGACGAAAGATCTGGGGACTCTGGCCTATGTTCGGGGAGTGGAAGATTATTTAAATCGGGGCTCTGGGGAATGCCGACGCCAGAGAGATCTGGAGATCGCGGGTAGGACGAATCCATTACAACGCTCCTTCTCCTCCTGATGCTTCGTGAAGCTGTGAATCAATCGCCCGAACGCCCGAAAGGCGCTGAACGCGCGCTCAGAAGCGCCTTCTTCCTACTACAGGCGTACTGTCCTTTCGATATCGTTAAATGATGTGTGTTTGCACTTGCACACAGGACCGACTCGGCGACCGGCCAACGTGAAACAAGGCCCGGCCCGTGTGAAGTGGAAGGGGAAGTGGCGGAGGGGATGTGCGGTGCTGCGTGATGAGAGCTACGCGTGGGGAGATGGAGGGGAGGCCGCGGTGCGGCGAGGGAAAGAGCTGTGCTTTTATCATTTGCGATCGCACCTTCCCTCAAACTTAGCTGCGGAAGTGCACGGACTTTTTTGTTCAGATCTAGGGGCTTTCGTTCCAACGACACGCAGCATCATCAACATCAACACCCGCTTCCGCTTCAAACACCACACACCACTCCCGCTTATCAGAAACGCCATGCTGCCGGCCTAATCTCTGCGTTTGATGTGTTATTCATCATCACTTTCCAGACGGCATTTTGGTTGAGTGACCGTAGTGCGCGCGGCGAAGAAGAGATTGCAGAGTGACGCCTGATCTGCGCCGTCGAAACCGGTCAACGGGCTCACGGAGTTTCAAAATCTCATTTCGGCCGGACATCTACAATGTTGACTGGAGTATTGACTGGAGTATCAGAAAGTCATATCACTGGCCGCATCTTGGGGCGGCTTACTGATGAAGCTACTAATACTGCAAATTCCACTGGACTTCAGCCATGAAGACAGCGCAAAATTAAACACGAAGATGTGGATGAGGCGCAATTTCTGCATCCGACCACCCCAATGATCGATCATACATTCATATTTGCTCCTGGTAACTCACAGCGTATTCCAAGAGCGCATACATCGACACCGACGACATAGCCCGACCTCTTCGACACACCGCTATCGTCCCTGAAGGACTCCCTCTGTACGAACGCGAGATACTGACGGCATATCTTGCTTTCCATGGGAAGACAGAGCAGGTGTTGGAACCAGTCTGGCTTGGCGCTTTGGTCGAGATGCGAAGATTGTCAATTTACGGCGGCGACCAAGAGCCGTGAGTTGGTGCTCAGTGTTAGAGACCAGCCTGCTGAATATAAAAATGCATCATCCCGACATCCTTTCTCCTCTCCATGGGATACCTCTTCAAGTGTCCAGCCTCGCGTGAATCAGGATGACTGCCGGAACTGGTCAAGGAGTGCTCGACCGGCTTGAGTCGAAGAGGCTGAGACGTCGTGAAGGTGGACGTAGCATTCGGCAGAGCGTTGGTACCTGATTTCGTCAGTCATCGGGGTGGAAATGCGTGACTGCTTGTGCTTTCTTTACCATCTGTACGTGGAGTTGTCAGCTTCACTGAGCTCTGCACTCGATCTCTTGTTCATGCAGACCGTGTCAATCCATATGTACGTGCGATTCCTTGCTCGTGCCAGCTCGTACGCTCTTGTGATTTTGCGATAGCCGATGCTCTTCCCCTTGAGAATTTTGCGATACTCTTTGAAAGTAACTTCGTCATCAGTCCAGCGGTGACTCAAGGTGGCGTATTGATAGTATGGGATATCATCCTCGGAGAACTCAACCAGCTTCAAGGATGTAGTATGGATTAGACGCATTATCGTATCATGTCATGCGAAAAGCAAGGCTGTGCCATTGCCACTATCTCGCGACTGACAGGTCAGCGCGGTGGAGAAGACGTTCCAAAAGACTTGTCTTCCTCTGTCCTCAGCTCTGTCACGATGAGGACAGGCGAGACACACTTGCGGTCTGTCTTGGCTGGTGCCACAGAGCGTATAGTTCTACCACCCGGGCCGAGTGGCTCTGTCTGGCTCCCACTTCAACTTCACCTTGCTCCCTCTTGGAATCTACGACATTCCGTTCAACGCATGAATCGCTCTCCCGATCTCCGCCAGATCACGCGATCGCGACCTGACCGGCTTTGGATTGCCCTCGTTTGTAGCGAATCATGACGAAGTCTTGATATCCGCCCTGCTCTACTACGACAAAATTCGACGCGGCCCCTGTGGTCTTAAATCGACTCGTGGGTTGTGATGCAAGAGGAAGAGAAGAACGCAGATGGTGCATTGAAACAGCGGGCTCGCCTTCATGCCTGCTCGTCGCAAGAGGCGGGAGGACATGGTATGGACCTGGGAGCCGAACAGCTGAGCAGAAATCGAGTCCATCGAGAGTTCACAAAAAATGAGCTTTGATGGACGCGCTCTTCATCCTCTTAAAGCCTCGCCCCCACGACGAGAGCGTGCACGCGCTATGAGTAGCGAAGGAGCAATCCAAGGCACCGAGCCCGTCGATTCGACTCTGAGCACTGCGGGGCTGAGCATAGTTATGTATGGGAGCGGCAGTCTGGAAAGGCGCCTCAACGCAAAATGCTGCCAAGCCCCAGCTTCCAGGAAGCCAACCAGAGCGAGGAGCGTTCGACCTGCTGACAAGCTTCGTTTTGCTGTCATATACTTGACCGATGCTTCCCACTCAAGCTCCGGCCACACGACAGTCGCTTGCAGTCACTCGTTTGAACGCTCGTTCCTTAATGTGGCCGGAGTGACTTTTGCTTTTGCTCTGGATTCGATCCCGGAATTTTTGAGCAGGAAATGGCGAAGATAACCCACGAGATCAGCTCAGGCCTGTTTCCAAGGCCTATTGCGATTGGGGATATTCCTGCACTTTGTTGCGACAAATTTGACGGAAAAACACTCGCTCGTGCTTGTTGCCTTCGATCTCGCAGTTGCAGCTCAGCAGTCGGCAGCGCAAATGGAGGGCTGAGTAACGCCAATTAATGCGAAGTCGCAGATTTCTTACTTGCAGGGCGACGGCATTATCATTTCTCGCCATCCTGGGTAGCAAGTGGTATGCATTTGCCGATGATAGCTTATACCACGCATTTGGCAGAATCTCTCGCCCGTAAAATGCCGAGTTCAAACACCAGATGGCGAGTTTCGTGGACTCTACCGTCGCGATTTCTCAATTCTCCTGATTCTGCAACCGCGGCAACGACATGTGAGCCGCTCGGTTGTAACTGCCGGTATCGGAGACTGGACCTGGAAGACAAGCGGAAGGTCGCAAACAGATTGATTGCTGTTGTTTCGACATTCATTGTTGCAATTCCAAGCTGGGCGCAAAACATTGCATTCCCGCCTCGCCAAGCCGACATTTCCTGTGATCGATGGAGCTCCGCCACGGCGATACAACCCTCACGACGACGGCATTTGAACAACTCTTCGACCGATCGATCACATCCGATGCTCCGAGCATGCTCATCGTCCCCTCGTCCTCGAAATACCATTCCATCGTCCACAGATCGATGCTCCGCCCAAAACGTACCTCTCAACGCCAAGCGCAGCTGGAGCTCGAATGTAGGGTACAAAAGCTCGAAAGATTCTTCCCCAGCAAGTCAGTAAGAATCGAGACAGAGCAAGGCGCCAAGTTAAAGGTGTGCGACGGGTTGGGCTGTTCAAGGGTACATCTCACCGGGAGACCTCTGCCTGAGCACATCTAAAATCATGGGCCGAAGCAATGGGCGGTCCTGTGATCTTCCGCGCTTTGTTGCTGCTATTCTGAACTGAGCAAAGTGAAATCTCATTGCACAACGAGGTGGCCTTATCCGACTGTTCAACACAGTTGGGATTCGTTTTGCTTGGGTCTCACGCAACACATCACTGCTGCATTGCAGCTGTCCCACGACACAGCGGTTCTATTTTGCCAATGCAGTCGCGCACGCTCACTGGTAACCATTGCATTTACCTGCGTGTCTCTCATCGTACATCCTGCTTTAGCGGGTGCGCGGAGAGGGTGAATTCTGCAACGCACTCTTCGAGAGCCACGAGCATCTTCTCCTCGATTGATTTCGGTCACTCTCGATGTCTACGCTCATGCGCCTCTCGCGTACGAAAGCCGACTATGCTAGCGTGCTCTCCTCCGCCAGCACGCGACAGCAGTCTTCATCCGAACATCAAGGTCAGAAGACCATGGAGCCCGCTGGAGCCCGCCGGAGCCCGCCGTCGGACCCGCTGTCCCCCGCCGTCGGACCCGCCGTCGCCCGCTGTCGAGCGATCGAGCCCGCCCTCGAGCGATGGAGTGGCGTAGAATCCGAACAGACGACCGCAACGGTGGCAGAATAGCACAAGCTTGTTGATACTGTACTCGTCACCGACTCTCAACATAGGCCGATGTACATAGTTACCACGTTCTTGTCGCCTTGGCTTTGACATTGATACCATTATGCTGCAACTGCCAAAATCAACTGCAAAAGATCCTGACTCGAGCCGACCTCGTCTCACAAACCCTATACAACTTTCAATTCAGCCTCACTCACGAGCAAGGTCAGATTCCCATCTCCAGTCCATCAGCTTGCGACAGAGGTGCCTTGTAGCCAGTCATTCTGAGCAGGTAACCCACTTCTAATGAGAGCATGGGAATTAATATTTCAACCACTGGGAAAGAGCCCGGACATGTTATCTGGGATGCTCATAATTCTGCAAGATTTCGGCAAATTGGATCTTTGCAACTGGCACGAAAACGAAATGCTCTGAAACGTAGAACATACCTCCAAGCCTTTCTTCATTTAATACGTCTTCCCAAAAACCCTCTCCGCCAACCCCGCAAAATCCAATCCTTCCTTCTCATCCACCACCTCCCAGAGGTTCGGCTGCGTGAAAACCGCCAAGGTATTCCTCGCAATCCTACTCCCATCTTCCGTCCCACTCGGCCCTCGAACGAAATGCGGCACAGCTCGGAACTGCCCTCTGGTGATCAGTTGTAGTGCTTCGCCTGTTTGAAAGGCTAGACAGTCTCGAGGAATGTGGACTTGTATTGTGCGGCCGGCGCGGTCCTTTATCAAGAGACCGGCTTTGGGGTCGGGATGGGTATTGAGTTCGGGGAGGTCTGGGAAGTGGCCGTTGGAGGATGGTTGGAGGTTGGCAGTGGAAGGTGAGTGGACTGCTTCGTCGATGTACATGTTACTCGTGAGACCTGTCAATGCGCCGAGATCTGTGTGAGTTCCGCACCAGTCGTCGTCGCGGCCCTTTTGTTCTTCGTTCTTGGGTGCGGCTTGCGGTGGAGGTGGGAAATAGTGTAGTAGCCTCGCCTTCGTGCTTACACTCCCACGAACGATGCCCTCTAATGTCCCGTCTTTGTACCCTTCCAGTTTATCTTTGCCGTATTTGTCGCAGCTTCTTGCAACTAAGCCGGCGACATCGACGATTAGGTGGCAGAGTCTCTCGAATAGGGCTTCGAAACCTGGTAGTATTCTTTCTTCAGGCCAAACGTTTGGACGAGTCATATCTGCCAGTTTCGGATACATTGCTCTCGCTTTACTCTCCAGCTTTGCATCATGAATTGGGTTTACGTAGTAGCTGCCTTTGAAGGTATCAAACTGTCCGTTGTCGAGTTTCTCCTTCCCACAAGACCAGCCGATGTTATATCTCGCTTCTGGTACTTCAACCTTGGCGAGCTCTTCAGCTGGCAGATTGGCGAGGTAGCTTGCATAGCTGAGAAGCTTCTTCCTGAGCTCAGAAAACTCCGAGGGCAAGTCGCGGATGATGATGATGCCCAGAGACTTTGGTCCAAAGGCTTCTTCGAGTGTCTCTAGAGATACGCTGCCAGATTTCAGTTCCTCGAGACTGACACTGACGGCTTCTGGCCGCTCTTCGATGGAGCCCATCGCTGTTGTACCTGGTGCTTTGCCCGTTTGCCGGATCGACACTTCTCGTGCTGAAGCCTTTGAACATTTGACGAGTTTGCAAACTCTTGTGTCGTGTCTCGGCAGGCGGCAAAGTCATGGAAGATGTGAGGTCGGCCGCGGACCTCGCCTAAATCTCGCGCCTTCCAGTTCTGGAACGGTACGGATCAAGATGCCAATGAGAAGGACATTGATGGTAGCATACTTCTTCAAATACTGATCTGAACGACAGACAGTCAAGGGTATCTATTGAGGACGGAAGTTCATAATCCTGCGCCTTTGACCCTTTCCAAACATTTGCCCAAAGTCCCATTCATTGGGGTTCCGAGATGCTTCTAGCACCAGAACTCCTCGCTAAATTATTCGCTTCAATCAAATTATCGTTCCCTTTCTTTCTCACTGCTCAATATCCCCAAAAGACAGCATCCTCACTTCACAATCCTCACTTCCACTCGCGACACGGCTGTCGCTCAGCCACCCGCAGGTAATAGGCGCTTGATGACCAGTAAATGTGCGCTCACATTTGCCGGTGCGGGGATCCCAGACCTTCATCATACGGTCTTCGCTTCCAGAGATTAAGCGAAGATGGTCGGCTGCGAGTGCCCAGATGCCTTCCACATGGCCGAAAAAGGTACGGACGCAGGCTTGTGCTCTCGGCGTGTGCGAGTTGGTCAGAGGGTCCGTCGGCAGAATCTCGAACCCAGACGGGTCAATTTGTGGAGTCGGCTCGCGCTGCTTGGCGGGCCGGAAATGCGTATCCCAAAGCCGAATGGTGGAATCGAGTGCTCCGGTGATCATGTACCGAGGTGGTGCTGGACGTTCAGAATCGTTCGGCCAGAACGGTTCTCTCGATGAGTCTGGGGCGGAAGAGACGCGATCCAGATGGTGTGATGCTGCGATAGTAACGGAGCTGACACTACTAGCATCGTCGTCCTTCTCGTTGGGCGTCACACGGTGGTCGTCAAGTTCGAATCCGACAGGCATTGGGACGACTTGTTGGACTTGGCCCACGTGGCCCTCGAACACTCTTATGCATTCGTGGGTGTCGAGATCCCAGAGTCGGACAGTCAAGTCGTCGGAGGCTGAGAACAGGGTGCGTGATGCTTCGTCAATCTTCACACTGTTGACCCAGTCAGAGTGACCGCGCAAGAGGAAAGTCTGTTTCGTCGGACTGTGCCACACTCGCACGGTGCGGTCTCGAGATCCAGACGCCACCCAGTCTTTCGTGAAATGCAATGCGATAATACCGTCATTGTGAGCATGAAATGTCCTCAGGCATTGGCCAGTCTTCCAGTTCCATAGCTTGATCGTGCTGTCCAGGCTTCCAGTCATCAACTTTCCCTGATCGTCAAACTGCAGACACCTAATCCCGCTCGTGTGACCAGACAGAGTGCGAATTTCTTCACCGGTGTTGATGTCCCAGATCTTCGCCGTCGTATCGTATGACCCCGTGATCAAGATGTTATCATTGAACTGCACGCACATGACGCCGTTGGTGTGGCCTTTGAAAACTTTGGTGCTACACCGACCGTACTTCCAAGCTGTACCGACCTTGAAGCGATCCTTGTAGACATCCTTCCACGGTCGCTTGCGGGGTGCAAAGTAGGCATCGTTTCCTTCGACGCCGACAAAGCTTTCTTGCGAGGAGGTAGCGCAGTGTCGTTTGACAGCTTCGGGCGACGAAGGCCCTGCCTCGTTGGAGCGCTTGGTGCCGCGAGTCTCTTGCTGAACTTCTGGCAGGCTTGGAGGTGCCATGCTGGCTGTCTGCTGCGCCTCTTCGGGAACAGGTGTGATATCCGGCGACCACTCGTTCAATCCTCTCCCTGTGGCCCGCAACTGTATTTGTCGCTTCTCAATCCTCAGTCTCTTTCTCTCCAACAGTGGCAGACCCCATCCACACTTGGTGCACTTCCTGTCAATGTGCTGCTCACACATTTTGTGCCACACCACATCATCGTCTGCCATGCTTCTCCATCGCTGGCTGACCTGAGCAGCTTTGCAGAGAGAGGTGGTATCAAGGTAGCATAGGATCTTAAAGCCGAGTTCGGGAGGGAGTGCGGAGAGGAAGTCGATTTTGATGAGATCACGAATGTTGGCGGAGATAAGTGATAGTTGGGGGAAACAGCATTGCGTGAGGATTCCTTGGAGCATGAGGTTGCGGTGCTTGGCGGGTGCAGCAGAGAAGAGCGACCAGACGTGGGAGATGGCTTGCTGGTCGGACTGCGAGAGATCGGAAAGCTCATCCTGCAGCTGCTCCATGGAGGGCTCGTTGGCTTGTCTGCGGCACTTCAGATCGGGACGGTGTCGGTAGCAGAACTTCGTGTTGGGCTTGAGCGAGTCGTCCTGGCGATCGTGGTCGTGGTTGTGGTGTTGGGATGGCGGACCAACGGGGTTGTACTGGGCGGGAATGTGTTCAGAGAGGAAGGGAGCGACGGTCATGTCGGCGTGCTTTGTCCCCGTCATGATGGCGATGTCCTTCTCTTCACTTTCACTCCTCAAACTCCCTTCATGTTCGTGATCGGCCATCCAAAGCGCGTCATGTCCGTGCTGTCCGTGCGAAGGTAGGCTCGTCGTATGGCTCCCGTGGCGGCGGTGGTAGTGGTGAGTGTTGTTATTGGTGTCGTCTTCGGGGTCGGGAGGTGACATGACTACGGGTTGGCGATCCTGGCGCTGAGACTGCTGTGTCGCTACAGTCACACCATCGGATGGCGCCATCGTGCCTTTCTGGGCAGCATTCGAAAGGCAGCGGATGTCCGGTCCGGCGGTGGATGTTGTCGGCGGTGAAGGTCTGGGATGTGCTGGTCTCGTGTGGTTGTCTCATCAAGGTTGGCGATTGTGCAATCGAGGGATTCGGGGAGGGATTCGGGGAGGGATTCAGTGGTCGTTGTCGTGTCGCCTCAAGGGGCGATATCACGCAATGCAATGCGCCTGCAGTGTGTGGTGTCGGCTTTGTGGGAGTCGGCTTCTCGCTTAGTAGACTGACCAATGAGTGGCGAGTAATTTAGACTTTGTTTCCGACATCCCGTCACGTGGGACTGCACCCTCTCACCTCTGCAGCTCTGCTGACTGTCACGACACCGTCTCGGTGACAAAGCACACATACATCGCACTGCACATCATCACTCGGTGTTCCTCGGGGCATCGCTTCGCTTGGCATCGCATCGCAGCAGCCTCAGTGGAAACCCACCGACGATGATGAGAGGATGAGCGATACGTCCTCCGAGCTATCGCCTTCACCGCCGCATCCGCCAGAACCCCACCACTATCATCATGGCCCGCCTAACCTAGAGCGGCTAGTAGTCCACTTCGTCGATGCGAAAACATCTTTGAACGCGACTACCCATGTCTACCGTGCAAATGAGCTTGTTACCAGCTCGAGGCAGCTGATTGAGGAGATTGCAACTCTCAATGCAAAGAATGCATATGGAAGGCGTGGTCTGGACGAACAGATCGAAACCTTGCATGCCATCCAGGACGCCTTAGTCGACGATGGCCACAGTGTATCAGACGAATTTGATGCCGCCATAGCGGTGCTCGATCAGGCACACGCGCGTCTTGATAAGACTTTGCATCAGCTCAGACAGACAGTCGTAGATGCCAGACATCCTCCCCACGCTGCATCCCAATCCGAACGCGACGCATCAGAGGTCGAAGAAGACGACCAGCACTCCAAGACTCTTCACGACTTCATCGACGAAGCCACTCATGAGACTCTTCTGACATCCCTGAGACATCTGATCGACCAATACCACGCTGCTAGATCAGACCTCAGCAAGAATCTATCAACTTTTGACGCATCACTTAAGTTCATCGACGGGAAGCTCTCCGACTCCCAAGATGATGCGCCAGATCCAAATGAGAAGCGCACCATCTATGATGAGCCGCCACCCTCGATTCCTCATCTCTTCCACGCCATGGAGGAGCACGCCACTGAGATGGCCTCCTTGCTGGAGAACCTGGTCAATCACTATGACCTGTCTGTAACCGCGCTTAAGCATACGGAGGGTGGCGGGGAAGCTGCTAAAGCTGCTGTTCAGGGAGTCGAGGAGTTGAAGGGTGCCACGCCGGGCAACGAAGAGAGCTTATACGGCAAGACAGTGCCCGAGCCCATCTCTGATGAGGAACGAACAGACATGCTCGGCGTGCTGGAGAAAGACGCCCAAGAAGTCGAGGACGTCGTGATCGAAATTCGTGATCGCGCCAGCGGGATGGAGGAACAATATGGTCAGCTGAACAGATACGTCCGCAAAGCTAGATCACGGAATCAGACTCTCCGACAGGTTCTCGACACGATGCGAAACATTCGCGCAGCCATACCTGGCCACTTGGACGCTGCTGGCGCTTTTCAAGAATCGTGGCAAGAGATCAGAATCGCAATCCAAGCCAAGACGCAAGAACTCTCCGAGCTGAACGTTTTCTACGACCAATTCCTCTCCGGATACAGTAAGCTTCTGAAGGAAGTCGAAAGACGAAAAGCGAGCGAAGCAACGATGAAGCGCATTGCAGATAAAGCTCGAAAGGAGATTGAGAAGTTGTTCGAAGCCGATCGACGAGCGAGGGAGGGTTTCATGGAGGAGGTTGGTGTGTATTTGCCTCGCGATTTAGGTGCTTATCACGGTATGGAAGACGACGCCACTCGCTGGGAGATAAAGCCGGTGCGGGATGATGTTGGGTACGAAGAGGGACAACAGGACGATCAACCGCGACTGTTGGATGAATGAGAGGGAAATTATGAATGAGTATGGAAATACAGCACGTCAATAGGGGCGCTGATGATCACCGAGTTCGTCCTGTTCTAAAGAAAACCCCCGATTGCCGGAGACGGCAACTCCCTCTTCTCACTAGAGACTGTCAACCCTGTCAGAGCATGAGCTTCATTACGATCCATTCCACGATGGACCTCTTCACTGTGCCTTGTAGACCTCGTGCTCCATTCCCACCGCTGATCGAGAACCTTGAGCACCCCTCGTCTCAAACTTGCAGCGCTCGCCTCAACTGCCATAGTCCTGTGCACAACGTTTCAGGCAGCTCTCTATTGGGTGCAGTCATTCTGCACGTATCGTTAGCTTCACTGATCACTGGCTGGCGAGAAGCGTGCTGAAGCGTCGGTGACATGGCGGTAAAGAGCAGGCGCCGGAGATTTTAGGGTAGGTGGGACTTCGCGTGAGGTTGTCAATTGATGATCATGAAAAGAGGCGTGTTAGTTTCTCCGAGCATTCTTGTATACTGGAACGATTTGCTATCTTGACTGAAATAGAGGCTGCCTTGATGTTCTCTTCCTACCCTTCCTATGATCAAAAGCGGATTACTCGTCGAAAGCACATTGCACTCGCCCACGAGACACTGCCGTTCAGTTCCCATTTGCCTCAATGCTCTCGAGCCATTGTGAAAGGTCAGCAGCATTGAAAATCATACTACTTGTTTCGCTCACATCGTCCGTAACATCTGTCCCTTGCGCTGCTACGTGCTCGACCTGCGACTGGTCAAAATTGGGGAGCGGGAATGAGGTCGCTTGACCTGGTAAAGTGCCCACGGGGTCGAGCTTGTAGTCTTCTGGATGTCTGAAACGCAACGCCTCGAGGTCGATGTTCTGCCTGGTGCATTCCTCACGCAGACTGTCAATAGTAATGGAGACTTGATCCAGCTGATTTAGCAAATTGGTGCGTTCCCACTGGTGATCTTCCTCCAATTGAGAATCGGTTATGGGCGGCTCTTGCTCCTGGTCTCGCAACAGATCTCTTTGCGAGACCTCGACTTGATGCCTTTGCTGCAGGTGTTGGATGTCCTCCTTGACCTGGGATAATTTCCCGCACTGCTCAAAATACGCTCTCGCTAATCCAGGGATATCATCTGAAGTATTCGACATGACCTCGTCGAGCTCGTCTGCGGAGTTTTCGACCTCTTCTAGAATTGCTGTACCACGAGGTATCTGCACTGCCAATGCTCTCATTGCATCCGCAAACTGAAACTGTTTTCGTGAGATCTGAGATTGTTCAGTATTGATGACCGAGTCGGAATGATCGACGGCATGCCATTGATCAATAAGGGCGTTCCAATCTTCTGCAACCTGGTTGGTCTGACTATGAGAGGACTCGGCCAGGGCAGGGTCTCCAATCGTCCCGCTCTCCGACGAGATGTTTGTTGCGGCCGCCACTGATTCTTGCATGAAACGAAATTTATCTCGAAGTCGCTGTACTTCGAATGACTTCTGGCTATGAAGAAGGCCCAGACCAGCACGTAATTCTGTGAGCGTTTTATGCAGGTGCAAGAGATGTCGAAGTGAGGTTTGCATTTCATGGATCTCGAGAATGTCGACGGAACGCTTCTCGTGGGGATGTGTTTCGCGCTCAGACTGTGCCTCGCTGAGCTGCGACGCTTTCCGAGCCCCAACATCATCGTGTTCTTTCTTAGAAGCTGTAACGCGTCGGAGAGGCCACAGTATGACATTGGAAACCACTGACGACCAGCCTGTCGCTTCTTTAGGAGGTTCCACCACGATGTCGCTGTCCACCCGGCAATTGTGATCTTGGCTGTTCCATGGCATGGCCCATCACGGAATGTGGAAATGCTGTGATAGCGGCCGCTAGTGTCGGTAGAAGTCGAGAGATGCCGATGTGCTGGAGGAGGTTCGAGCACCCATGTAGAGCTGGAGCAGAGCTACTGGTGTACGACTTCGCTGCGTTGGTCGGGAGGCGGTGGAACGAAAGAGCTTTGAGGTTCTGCTCACAAGGTTCAAATTAACAGGCGTTCCAAGCATTCGAAACTTCAACCTAGGCTGTTGGCAAGTAGCCAGCCTGACACAAACATGAAGCATGTTTTCATATTTGGGATGCACGATAAGTCGCCATGGTCCAATCGCTGTCTTGGATTTGGCAAGCTTGCCGAAAGTTCCGCTTATGAGCATGCCAACCCGCATCCAGCTCGAAAGCAATCTTGAAGGCAAACACAGATAGCTCCAGGCCTGCGAGGCTGTATGCGAGGCTGTCTGCAAGGCTGTGAATATCGTTCTTGAACAAGACTCACCGTTCGTCATTAGCGAATCATCTAGCCGGAGAGCTCTCCAGCCTTGCGACACAACAGAAAATGACCGGCCTGTTGCTGCACACGTGGTGCCGAAGTGCGCCGTTGAGCTGCAACCAGGAAAACATATAAGATACTCCTGAGTATCACCGATGCGCCGGCACGGTTACGCGGTGCCAGTCCCCGTGGTTGCAATACGCCAATGTCTTTTCAATATCCCTTTGATGTTTCCGTTGGTGCCTACTACAGAGTTGATCAAGACGGTCTTCGTTCTTATCATGACTCTGCATCCGGGAACTGGTACAGGATCGTGAAGAATGCTCGAAATATGCCACAGGCCCGGCGGAGCGGATCACAGACCAGAGATTGTTGGCTCATGGCATGCAGGCATCGAAACTGATCAGGGAAACGGGAACCGGGCCAGCAGAACATGTGGATCCGAGTGAGTCACACCATGAGGATGACTGGAGAAGACGTCAAGACCGCTGACGACGTGAAGGCTTTCGTATGCATTCCAGCAGCTACTTCGTACGCGGTAGAGTAAGTATAGGCCTGCTGTAAATGTTATCGAGACTCACCTTGCGGTTCAGGTATTCGAAATGTTGTGGGCGGAGCCGCGCGGAGTAACATCGCGGACCGACATCACCCATGATAGTTGGTTTGCTGAAGCCTTCTTCACCAAGCGACGAAGGTTCGTGGTCGTGAAGGCTGCCGAGCCTCAGCAGAAGAGCTGTACTGCCTTGTGAGTCTTTTCACTCTGTAGCTTGATCTCCCTGCTTATAGTCTCAGAGCAATATTCACCTATGAGGGCCAAGGGGTTGGTAAATCGGGAATCAAGAAGTCCGATCATGCGATGGTCTACGATGGTCGCTACCAGGCACCTGAGCCTCTGCCTCAGGAAGCAGTGCGGCATAGGACTGAAGACCCAATGAGACCTGAGAAAATTCGGCTTGATCTGAACGATAGAACCCAGCGGTGGCACCAAGCGTCCCGTATAAATCTTGCTAAGATTTATACGATTGAGCACAATGTGAAAGTCAAGGACGTCGGCTCGATCAACCCAAATTCCATTTCAGATCTGTACAGCGTGTTCTGGCAGGTGTTCAGCGGAAGTAGCGACGGAAAAGCCAACGCCGGGTCCTCAGCTCTAGGAGCACCTCGGCACGGTCGTAACGACAGTGCATATGTCGGCGGACAGGGCAGTCGCGGAAGCCGGAACAGCTACGATAGCTACCGGAGCAGTGGTGGCTGGTCTGTTTCTTGAAGGAGCGACGACCGACGACAGGAACTTTACGGCGCAGGACTGAGCCCAACAACCTCGGTCTTGCATGATGAACGGTGGCAGGCGTTTCGGACGATCCTCTTCGTTGTACCTGTTTCGCTCACTAGCACTTGTAATAATGAATGATAGCTTCTTGATGATAGATTGCGCAGTGTTTCACGGAGAAGGTCGGCGGCCAACGTTTTTATATTCGCGGATGGTCTTGCCAAGTCTCAACGTTGATGCCTTGCGAGCCATTGCCCGCCCTTCACCGGTGTCGCATGTGGTCCGCATTGCATGTGAGGCGGCCAATTGTTGAGTAAGCCTTGATATCAGCATGTTCGCATTAGATTAGATCTGGGTGGAGTTCGTCGTTGCTAAACGAGCAAGTGGTTGTTGACATGGAGATGGAAAGAGAGAGACGCGAAGGGAGAGATGTTCGGAGGGCAAAAGTTTGTTACGAAAGGCTATTCAAAGCCGCAAAAGGGTCGGGAAGGATTTTCAGCTTCTCTGAACACTACCACCTCCAATCTAGCACTATTTGCACTAATTTTGCTGCAGCAACATCGCAGAATCTTTGTCTATATACCGTTTATGGAAATGAAGCCCCAGGATGCCTAGTATAGTAGGGTTTAGGGTATTATTTATTTATTAATAGTCGCCTAGCCTAAAGCCTATACCCGCTATACTCGAATCGATTCCCTACTACCTACTCGTACACATATACACACACGCTTTGCACGCCCTTTATAATAGTACCTTTAAGTAAATAAGACGATTAATATATCGAGTTCCTTCTTTATAAAGGCTAGTTAAGCCCTATAGTCGTCGACCGACTACTCTCTTCTTATTAGGGCTTAGAGACTTTAATTTACGTCCGGATTAAGCGCTTTTATAATATAGGTACTATTATTCCTTATAAAGGCGGTCGTCTAAGAGTAATAAGCCTACTAATAGTCTAGTTTATAGTAGACGAGATACTTAAGTAGCTCTAATTAGTCTATAAAGAGATATAAGATCTACTACTAGATAAGTATAGAACGTACGTCTTAGTAGATACGATTAAGCGCACGTTAAGAAGTAGAGACTTTATATATAAGAAGCTCTCTTAGAGCGCGTTATAGAGGGTAAGGAGATATATTATATTATATAGCTTAAAGCTAAGATTCGGGTATACCTATACTAGGCTTAGTAGGAGTAATAGAGAAGTTTAAAAGGATTCACGATACTTTAGAGTAGTCTATAAGTAGCGTTAGAGGTAGTAATTTATCTAAATTAAAAGCTAAGCTTAATATTATATATATAAGACTATTTCCCCTACTATATAAGACTATTTCCCCTACTAAATTAATAGGGCTTATAGTTACTACTATATTTAAGGCTTCGAATAGTATATATACTAATCTCTAATATAACTTATTCTAGCTCTTCTATATATCTATACTTCTAGAATAACTTTATATAGTTTATACGCCTACCCTATGTTACGCACGGTATCTCGCTTGTCAGGTGACTCGCTTAATCACGTGGAATGGCTTCTTTGGAGAATGCGTCGGCAAGTGGAACGAAGTGAAGGAAGTCTTGGCTTATTCCAATCAGTGAGATTGTAACATGAGTTGAACACGATGATTGCTAGTCAACCATCGTTGCTATATACTTGGTGGTCTCGCTTGCTCTTGGCAGCGAGTTTGACCGTTCGACCAACTGACCGGTCGGGCGGTCTGTCGGTCGCCAAACCTCACGTGTTT
Organism: Nothophaeocryptopus gaeumannii; assembly: GCA_031771865.1. NCBI lineage: Eukaryota > Fungi > Ascomycota > Dothideomycetes > Mycosphaerellales > Mycosphaerellaceae > Nothophaeocryptopus > Nothophaeocryptopus gaeumannii. The sequence goes on along the minus strand of JASISA010000041.1, from coordinate 49,772 downwards.
GACCAGAGGTCCCAGACTGTGGTCAGACACGTGACTTCTGGCGTCACTCTTGCATGGTTCCATGTCCTTGATTCTGCGTCCTGCAGATTCGGTCCGTAACACCCTATTAATCGTACGCTAGTTCTATAAACTTTACGAACTTCTACTACTAGTTATCCTCGCTATAGACTAGTATAAGATAGTCGTGCCTCTAGATCTAGTTCTTTAGTAGTCGAAAGGTTAACTCGATAGGGTTATAGTCTAGCGAATAGGTTAGTAAGAAGAGGATCTTTATACTATACTTAAGAGTATATATCTTATAGAGGATATCGCGATCGTACGTACTATAGTTATCTATTATAAGGATAGACCTTAGGCCTAGAAATAGATTATACTAAGGTAATACGCTCTACTATATCTACGATAAGTAATCTACTTATATTATAGCTCCTTCTTAAATTAGTAGATCGTCTAGATACCCGTTAATTGTATAAGCTAGTAGTAAAGTAAATCGAATCGAGTAATAGAAGTATTATTCGTTATATACTAGTAGGCTCTTTAGTACCTAACCTCGAGTTCGTAAACGTAGTTTATCGCTATAGTATATCTCGTCTAAGTAGATAATCTAGTTAGCTCTAAACTATCTAATCTTAGTCTTAAATATAGTACGAGCGATCGGATCCTATAATTATATATTAGCTTAGCTACTCTATACCTATATTAACGTACGTATTTTTATATCTAGATATATTTCCTATTATTAAGATCGGTATTTAGGCTATTATATAAAAAGATAATAGAGTTATACGAATACGTATGTATTAAGGAATCTTTAGTATACTATAAAATTTAAGAAAGCCGGCTTTATAGCTTTATCTTAGAGGCTATAGTTACGAGCTAGATTATAAGTAATATCTTCTAGCTTTAGAATACAACGCTATAACGCTATATATTTAAATATAATTATAGGAGGCCTATAAGAAGTATAGGTACGAAGATCTCTAAAGAGTATATAATATTTAAAAGCGTAGTTATTAAATAGTAGCTAGCTAGTAGATATAAAGCGACCGAGCCTATAACCTTAAACCTAACTCCGGCTCTAACTAACTAAAATAACTCTAATAATACTAAATAAGTAGTAGTTATAGCTCTTCCTCGCTTAGTTTACTAAGTATATTACTCTCTACTACTAATAAGAAGCCCTTAAGCTCGTCTTTAATTATCCGACGTATACTACTCTTAAGTACTAGCTTCTTATACTTATTAATAACCTCCTTATCCTTATCTTTAGTTATTAAAAGCGACTATACTTGCTAAATAAGCCGCTATTTAGTCTCTCGAAGCTTACGCTATAGTAGTAGTAGCTTTAGATTATAGGCTCGTAAGTACTTAAAGAACGTCGATAACTACGTATAGTCTCGTAGTATTATATCTTATATAAATAGCTAGGCTAGCGAAGGAGAGTACCTGTACGTAGTACTAGCTACGAACCTAGAGACGATAGTGTAGTCTATAGAGCTAAATCTCTCCCTCCTAAGAGCGTAGCCTAAGGGCCTAATTATACCTAGGGGTAAAGGAGTCTAGCTCTATAACGACTAGCTATTTAGAAAACTAACCGTAGAGTTACCTACTAATCCTAGCGCGGCTACAACTATTACAAGAACTAATACTAAGTTAATAGGCTAACCCCCCTAGAGAGGGAATCTACCCTAGAGCTAAGGGACTAGAGTAGTAACCTAGGACTAATTATCCTAAAGAGGGGGGAGGAGTAACTAAAGAGGAGGTTTTAATAAGAGCTAGAAGGAGAAGGGAATATAGAGGATAAGGTACTTAGGAAACCCTAATACCTATAGCTAAAGGAGAGTAGTATAGCCTAGTCCTAGCTAGCCCTAGCCCTCTCTAGAGGTAACTAGCCTCCTAGGGAGAGTATAGCCCTAGACTTATCCCCTAGGCCCTAGTTCTCCCTAGAGGCAACAACATTAGTTCTAAAGACTAGGTATCTAATATAAACTATCCCTAATACTATATTTAAGGTAGCCTATAAAGAATACCTAAGTACTAAGGCCAGTAGTAAACAAGAACTAGGAGGGTCCCCTCTTACCTTAGGAGGCCCTAAAAGAGATTTAGAATAAGGCAGCTGAACTAATGTATTAGAGTTAATACTCCTCCCTCTAACTAGAGAGGGCAATCTAGATAATTCTAGATATAATTTACTTAACTATAGCGCGGACTACGAAGCGTACTAACTAGGAAGCTACTCTGGAATCTATCCAACGGAGTATTACACAGATTTAGAAGAAGATAGAGTAGAGTCTAGGACTAAAGATAACCTAGGCTATAGTCGCAGCCTAATAGCTAGCCTAGCTATCTAGCATTAAAGTACAAAGAGCTACGTGCTCCCTTAAGATTCACGTAGACAACGAAGCGACTAGGGCTAAGCTTAGGGATGCTGAAGCTACCCGGATTGTTTCGCGTTTTACTATAGAAGGAGGGAACTAGGCACATGTAGTCGTAGTTAAGAAGGTCCCCGATAGACTAGTTCTCACGACTACGGACCCTATAGCAAGGAACCGAATAGCGGCAGATACCCAAGGCCTAGGCAAGGTCTTGAAGGAGGCAAGAATAGCACAGAAAACCTTCCTAGTCCAAGTCTACTTTATTACAGTTGCAGGAAACGACTCTACTACATAGCGGATCCAGTTAATTAAGGAAGACAACAAGCGGCTAATACCCGGAATCCAAGTACAGAATGCCTAGTAGAAGGGCTAGAAAGCTATAGTAACGGGAACAAAGAAACAGAGTACTCTAGTAGTCGAACTAAAGACGGTAGAAGCTACTAGAGCTACGGTAGAGAAGGGCATTATTATCTCCGGAGTACTCCACGACACTAAAGAATAGGACTACTAATAGACAATAACACAGTACTTCAACTACTAAAGATATAGCTATATCGGTACAAGGTGTACAAACGGTACGGTATATGCAAGGTATAGAGGAAGCTATAATATAAGAGAATATGCGCACGAGAAGCTTGTAGAGGTAGACCGATTAAAGTATAGTAAATGCGGAAATTGCAGTTAGAACTACCTAGCTTAGTACTATATATGCTTAAAGAGACAAGTAATTAAGGACAAGATTTAGAGTATAAAGAAGATAGGGGCGAGCTATATAGCTAAGCTAACCTATAGTACTCCTAGCTCTACTTCTCCTCTACCTTCCCCTCCTCTATAGCAAGGAGCGAATAGAGAGGGAGAGGACTAAACAGCTACCCGGACAAGCCGCGAATATGTCCTAGGCAGGAGGCTAATAGGAATAGTAGTAGAGAAGCGAATACTATAGAGGTTTAGGAGGCTAGTTAGGGCGGTAAATAGGGCTAAGACTATTATACTAGAGCAAGGACAAGGGTCAATCCGACGAGTAATACAGCGGGATTAACTACTAGCTAGTACCTAATAAACACATAACCGATACTAAGTATACTATAGGCAAACGTACGGAAATTATAGGCTACCTACCGGCAGCTACTCGATAATAGCTAGAAAGACATTCTCGCTATCTAGGAGCTATACACTAACCCAAGTAATAGAAGAACAGTCACATATCCGAAGTACTATACTATTACAGGGGAAGACAAAGACAGGAGAGTCGTATTCTACGTCTATAAGAAGTACAGCCTATCCGAATAGTCGCACCGGATTATAAGTAATTAGAAGATCCTAATCTTACTATAAACGACAATAGGAACTGTATACCTCTATAACATCTATAACTAGGATACGAGGCTTATAGTAGAGGAGCTTTTAGAAGGTATTAAGGAACCGGGAGAACACGTTCTAGTTAGAGACTTTAATCTCTACTACCGTTAGTAGGGAGGACCGTTAGTACTATAGGAGGATCTTAGAGTAAGAGAGCTACGAGAGGCGTGTCGAGACACGCTATACCTAGCGATACCCCTAGGCCTTACTACCTAGAGAAAGATACTACAGTCCTAAACTAGGACGACGATAGACCTTACTCTTGCAATAGAGGAAATATTAAAGAGGATAACAGCATGTTAGCTAGGCAAGGAAGACATTAACTCTAATTATATTAGCATAGAGACAACTATTAACATAGGGATACAGGAGGAGACGAGAACAAGATGGATGTGGAAGGACACTAACTAGGAGGAGTTTAGAGAGACGCTCCAAAAGCTCCTACCTATAGCCGAAGGGATAATAACAAAGGAGGATATAGATAGTACTGTGAGTAATCTTAGCAATACTCTATAAAAGACAAGGGACCTTATTATCCGGCGTAAAACATATCGGCCGCTAGATCCAAGGAGTGTGCCGGTAGTACTATATGCGATTCAGGAGGCTCGGTAGGCAAGACGGCATATACAATAGACAGGGAGCGAGGAGCACTAGAAGGAGTAGAGGGCACGAAACTAGGAGAAAAAGAGAACTATCTAGATAGAGAAAAGGAAACAGTGGAGGACCGCGGTTCACAAAACCGCTAGCGAGCTATAGGGAATGTGGAAGCTGGCTAAGTAGGCAAAGAACAGCGATAGCCCTATTCGACCTCCCTAGATACCTACACTAATATACAATAACGATTAGTTCACGACGGACAGTGCGAAAACAGAGATCCTACGGACAGCCCTTTTCCTAATACTAGAGCCCGTAGACACATTAGATATCGAGAGCACTACATACCTAGAACCTGTTAATATAGCATGCGAAATTACAGAAGAGGAGGTACGAAAAGTAGTCCAAAGACTACCGAACGACAAGGCTCCCGGCCTCGACGAGATACCAAACAGATGCATTAAGAAGTGCCTAGCTCAGCTAGTCCCTATCCTCCAACGCATCTTCCAACAGTGTGTTTCAATTAGCTACTACCCAGCCTAGTTTCGGAAAGCTAGGACGATTATGCTATAGAAGGCGGGTAAAGACTCATCTACTCCAAAGGGATGGAGGCCTATTGCCCTTCTATCGTGCATTGGCAAGATACTAGAAGCAATAGTTGTACGGAAAATAGGACAGGCTGTACGGGAACATAAGTTGCTTCCTTAAACCCAAATGGCGCAAGCGGGTAGATCGACCGGAGACGCACTACGGTACATCCTTCAAAGCGTTCAGACTGCGTGGAAGAAAGGCAAGGTGGCCTCGGTGTTATCACTTGACATGACAGGAGCGTTTGACAAAGTCAATCACGAACGGTTAATCCACAACCTACGGTGCAGGAGGATTCCATACTGGATTACAGCTTTTGTAGCGTCATTCCTGAAGGACAGAGAGACAACAATCGCTATCCCCGGATACGAGTTACCGGCCGCACGAGTGGCATGCGGAATCCTACAAGGAAGCACTATCTCACCTATCCTGTTCCTCTTCTTTACAGCCTCCCTCCTAGAAGGAATGGAATACACCGAAGCAGTTGGGTTTGCAGATGATACATACCTCATTGCAGTGTCAAATTCGACAAGAGGTACATGCGAGGCACTAGAAAAGGACTACAATAGCTGTCTACAATAGGCCTCAAGACATAGAGCTAAGTTCGCCCCTACGAAATACAAAGTTATGCACTTTACAAGGGGCACAAGGAGCACATCCGAATCCTAGAGAACACCCAACATCCCGTCGCTCTAGAGTAGCCCAGAGGACACAATGAGGGTCCTAGGAGTAATCGTTGATAAGAGACTCAAGTAGCACGCATAGATAGAGAATACCCTTATAAAAGCAAAACGGCTAGAAGCTACACTACGACGGATTACTACTACTACGTGGGGCGCTACGGTAGAGATAGCCCGTAAGCTATATATCTCAATAATTAGGCTAGTAGTAATGCACGGGAGCGAGGTATAGATAGTAGGAAAGGAGACTAGAATCTTAAAAATGCTCTAATAAAAGCTACGGGTAATATAGAATAGATTCCTACGGATAATCCTTAGGGCCTACCGAGCTACACTAACGCGACTATTACACAAAGAACTCTAGATCGAAGACATTACCGAGTATAGGAAGAGAATTACTATAGCTGCAATAGCTACGTAGAGGTAGAGGCCGGATATACACTAGGCTATACAAGAGCTAAAGGGGCGGATCCTACTAAAGTGCGGATAACTTAGGGCATATAGTAGACGCCTAAGAAAACTATATAGCTCGCTACTAGAGTAGACAGACGAGTAGGCTACTATCCTACGGTCCCAGCTCTCTTACATAGATAGAGCAGATCTAAAGAAGACTCGGAAAGCAACATGGACTATCCTCTAGGGCTAGTATAAGCGGGACGAGTTATAGAAGTAGGACAATGCTAGGCGCGAAGGAATCCTCCTACTCGCGTTCAGGACTCCATAGAACACTAATACCCGGGAGCTTTATCGAGGGCTTAGTAAAGCCTAGGCCGCGATAGTGTTCCAGATACGGTTAGAGACAATTAGCCTTCCTTACTTCCTCCATAAGGTTAGGGTACCCGATACTAGCCCCTACCACGAATATAGAGATAGAGGGACAGCTCGATACTACCTTACCTACTATACAAACATGCGAGAGAGTAGAAGGGAACTTATCTTAGCTACTAGATACTAGGACGCGAGAAGATAGCTTACTAAGTTTCCTAGACAAACCGCAGCGTAGGCAACAAGGCATCTCCCTATAGGACAATTCGAGTAGACCCTTAAACATCTCCTAGAGTAGGCCGGAGATCTCGAACCCAAGTAAGGAGGATAATATTAACTCTAGCGTGTTAGCTAGCTACCTACGGGCAAACATATTAGTTCTATAGTACCTAAGATACAGTAGGGTATAAGGCATAATAGAGAAGGGAGGAAGTTTTACGCTATAGGTACTTTCTATAGGGTTTTCTTTTACAACATATAGATATGCTAGAAGGGGCACGGCCTGTAGCTAGCTCGAATACATTTATTATTATTATTATTATAAGTACTAAGGCTAATATAGGAAATCTAATATTTAGTACTATAGGTTACGTAACTAGATACTAAGTAAGGGCAAGGATAGTTCTTAACTAGGTAGAGAGCTAATATAGAAGTTAACTAGAAAATAGGAGGAATAATAAAGACCCGTATTTATAAAGGAGAGGGAGGAAGGAGAGGAAAGGGATAGGAGTACTACCCTATCCCCTAAACTAGAAGGCCCTCCCTACCTAGCCTATAAAGCTATAAAAGAATAAAGCCTAAGGACACTAGACTAGAGGGAGTATATATAGTCTAGTTAGGGTAATAGAGATATAGGGAACCTCTTAATATTTAAAAGACTAGTATAACCTAGGGTAGGGCGTAGTATCCCTAATAATATAAAGGAGAGTAGAGGTTTTTAATACCTTATAAAGCTAGTAGGGACTTTAAGGAAGTTAGGAAGGTAGAGCGAATAGCTTTTTCCCTCCTAAAGAACTTATAGAGATAGCTACTTATCCTATAAGTTAGAATAGTATAGTAATATAAGAACTTATCTATCTATCTATATAAATAGCTATAGCGAAGAGTACGGTTTAGGCTCGATAGATCGCTCTCGCTAGCGTAGTAGAGTTCGTAAACGCTACTATTAATTATAGTAACTAAAAGCTATTAGAGGCTATAGGTTATCTTTTAGAGTATTACTTATACTACTACTTATACTATTACTTATTATCTACGTAAGAGTAATAGATAATAGTATTAAAGAGTTAGCTAGAGGCTACGGAGTCGTCGAAGGGGTAGGTATTAGCTTACTAAACTTCTTCTTATTCTACTAAAGATTTAGATTATTAGATTTAATAGTATCGTAGTAATTCTAATAGATATTCGTAAAGATCTCGTATAGTATAGTCTCGAAGTTAAACTTAGCTAGATACGCCTTCGTAAGGTTTATCTAATCGTTTATATACTAGCCTCGAAGAATAAGATAATCGTCGTTAAATAGTATATAGCTAATATAGCTAGTATACTTAATATTACTATAATATAGATCTTTATAGTAGTAACTCTCTTTAATAATATTAAAGTAGTCTCGATCTTCTATACTATCTACCTTTAGCTATCTATTAGACTTCGATTTACGACCTTATCTTAGTATACTTAGAGGTACGTCGAAGTCTAGCTCTTAAGTAATTATGCCCTCGTCCGGCTCTTTAAAACGCTTCTACTTATCGATAATAGTTATATTAATAGTCCGCTTCTACTTATAATAGACCTTAATTAAAGGAACGACCTTATCTTTAAAGTAATTATAATTACTAACGTTAAAGACGTGTATAGCCTTAGGTAGACTATACCTAGAAGCTAATAAAGTATATATACGGCTTACGTGTATCTAAGAGTAGCCTTTACTAGGTATAGGGTTAAGAGACTAGTAGAAGTCGTCTAGGCGTATCTTAAGTATAGCAATAGCCTAACTATATAGAGTCTCTACTTCTTCGTAATATTGTATAGGACTAGTAATAAACTCCTCGTCTATAATTAGTATAGTATTAAAGAAATTATATACCTTACTAAAGATCCTATATTCGCCTATCTATATAATAGGTATCTTAAGCCCCTTATAAAGACGAGGTAGTACTATAGGCTTAGGTAATAGTATTAACTTTAACTTCGAGTATCTACGAGAGGTAGGTAGCGAAATAGGCGCGTCCGTATATATTAGGTAGTAGTTTTAGTTAGTTAGAGCGTTATCCTAAGTATTAGAAGATCCTACTTCGTTATTAGTATCTAGTAAGCTCGAATCTTTACCTTTTTTTATAGGCTTAATAGGAGATTATTTACTATTATTAGAAGATAATTTCTACTACTTAGAATATTTCTTTTATCGCTTTCGTTATTATTTAGTAGTACTATTCGATTTACGCTTTTTCTTAGGCTAGGGATTCTTACCTACTTAGTAGGCCTCGGCTATACCTGCTAAGTCTAGCTTCTCCTTATTTAAGATATCCTCCTACCCTTTACTAGCTATAGGACTACTCTATATACTAGTAGCTAACGTAGAGGACTTAGAGGTATACTTCTTAGGTGCTTTTAGCTACCTCTTAGGTCTTATCGGTCGTTCCGGCTTATCCGGTTAGGTCTATAGTATAGACTACTTAGATAGCGAGCTCTTAGGTAGAAAGGAGGCTTTCTTAGGCTTAGACTTTCGCGTTCGCTTACTCTAGCGCGTAGCTATTAGTAATATATTCTCTTTATCTACGTTATCGTATTCGTCGTCTACGAGAGTATCGAATAGGTAGTTAATCTCGAACTCTAGGTCGAAGGACGCGTTTAGGTCTTAGGCTTCCTAGATCTAAGTATAGTTACTACGTTACTAATAGGCTATATTAGCGTTAAGGGCTACTTGGATAGGATTATATATACTATAGTATATAGTATCGTCGAAGGAATAAGTAAAGGGAGCTATATAGTTATCGTTAATCGAATAGAAAGTAATAGGGCTAAAGGAAGTGGATTCGTCGGTTTACTAGATCTTAGGGACCTCCTAGCGTACTATAGTTACTACATCTCTATAGAAACCGAGTTAATTAAAGAATAGTAGTAATAAGTATATTGTAGAGGTTAAAAAACAGTGTAAAAAGTGCTATTAGAAGTGGTGGTAGTAATGCTAGTAGGGAGGAGATTGTTCCCGAACCTTTTGCGGCTCTGAATAAGATTCAGGCCTGGCGTGGTCAGGCACCAACCGCCTTCACTTTGCAGATGGCCTCTCAAGTCCACCGATATCACTAGTCTCAGACTCATCCGCTCTACTTCTTCATCTTCGACCGATCCAAACCTCCTCAGTCTCTTTGCTTTTCTTTAAGGCCTCTCAAGCTTCCTCACATTGTGTGACGTCGCACCCGGCGAAAGACGACTTGGCGAAATGGGTCGATGATCACTATCCGATGTTGGCGACGAGAAGCCCAGTATCAACTTCTGTCGTCCGTCGGGCAGCTTCGTTGTCGGATTGACTGGAAAGCGTCCTTTCGGTACGGGCGAACCAAGCCACGGCAGGCTGGAGGATCTCGGGGCTGGGGTGGGTAATGGGGCTGTTGCGTTTACATTGAATAGGAGACACTGTCGGCGGGAGCGGACTGCGGTGTGATAAAGTACGAGTGGCGTGCTGAGGACAATCGCTCGTGGCTGATCCTCTTGACCCAGTCGTGCCATCCATCTGAAGGCCCAAACCTGTGCCACCATCGCTGAAGCTCCGTCTCGACGAGGCCGCATCCCCGACGTGAAGGTTCTGATGAATTTCGGCACGGGGTTTCTCCCAGCGAACGCCGGGTCTCACGCCTCCTGCAGGCGGATTTTCACTCTGGTAGATTGCCGTGATTGGCCGGGTATTACTCGTCTGTGACTGCGGAAGCGGAGACTGGGGTGTCGATTCTGTTGGCTGGCGACCGTCTGGGCTATCTTGCTGGTCTAAAGGAGAGGCGTCCGTCGGGTTGGACATGCCGAAGAGAGTGCGCTCCCGTTTAAGCCTCGAGATCAGTTGAAATGGCCAGAGAATTTGAAGTTCTGGCATGTTTTGAACGTTCGTACTTGTATGCAGTACACGCCAAAAACATCGTAGAAGACAGTATCCAGTAGTTGCGACATGCATCTCAGCGGTGAATGAACACTCGGACACATGCACCAGCAAACAGATCGACGTGGTGATCGCAGCTCGATGAAAGATCTATCGAGTGGTTCACGTCCACGATGCCAACCACGAGCCATATGCACTGCATGCCCTTCTATTTCTTCCCTCGCCCTCTTGCATTCAAAGATTTGAGCGGATCAAGACCCTTGCCCTTCGCTAATCTGCCTTTGCCCCTCGCCTTGTTAAAAGCTCTCGCTTTTCGAATCTTATTCTCCTTGTCCTTTCTGATACCCACGAAGCCAACATCTTTCGCCACTGCTTGCTTGCCTCCAGTAGGCAGCAAATACTCTGGCACATGCTTGAGATGCGGCTGTTGTCGAACAGTATGTGTCTCGGTATCGTGTCGCAAGTGCTTGAGCTCTTCGGGATTCTCTTCGAAATGGCGCTTCAGCTTTTCGCTCTTGATGAGTTCGTTTCTCAGCTCCTTCGTCCGCGCTTCTCGCACTGCGATCCGAGTGACGGCTCTCAGTGCATCCGCAAGTCGGTAACGGAAAGGCTCGAGCTTCGCCCAGTCTAGTGCCCATTCTTTCACCTCCGCGCCCTTCTCACTCTGTTTCTTGACAATCTTCGCTAGCACCTCCTCATCCCTCTCGCATTGTTCGATACTCGTCGGCTTATGCTTTCTGTAATGCTCCTTCGGAACGTAGAAAGACAAAGCCATGCCGGTCTGTCCAGCGCGAGCTGTACGGCCGATCCGGTGAGTGTAGGATTTGTTCGATGTGGGGAGGTCGAAGTTTAGGACGCATGTGACGTAGCGGAAGTCGATGCCACGGGAGACTCCATATTCGCGGTCCTTCCGCGTTCGACGTTGCTTCTTAGCTGGTCGAAGGGTGGCCTCATCCTCTGCCTTGGCTCCGTTGGTCTCTTCCTCCTGGTCATCCTCTTCGGCTTCTTGCCGCTTCTGCTTCTGCTTCCTCTTGCTCTCCTCGCTTCCCACCACCTCCGATTCGTCCGACGCAATGATAGTTCGGTAGACGCCTCGATTGAACTCTTCCACTACGTGCAGCCTGCTGTTCACTGGGAGCTCTGAGTTTAGTACACAGCTTCTCTCGCCAAACTGCTCCAAGAATAGCTTGAGCCTGTAGCACCGATCAATGTCCGCTGCAAACACGATGATCTTGCCCTCGATGAGCTTCAACTTGAAGATGGCGTATAAAAGAAGGAACTTTTCGTCCTCTGCCACCCTCACCGTGTACTGTACAAGCGTGGGCTTCTCTTTCGCCTCCTCTTCACTCAAGTCCAGGATCTCAGGCTTCTGTACTCCTCCCGGGAAGAATAGAGAGGTCAGGGTGTCCACCTCAGTCCGCAACGTCGCAGACATCATCAGCTTCTGCACTCCAGCAGGAAGCAGGCCGGCAATGACCTGCAAGTCCTCCTCTCCATCGTAGCTCAATACTAGATCGGCTTCGTCGATGATCAAATGTGTCAAATCAGTCAGTTTGAGAGCATCGTTGTTGATCCAACGTGTTGCTGTGCCGGGTGTGGTGACAATAATGTCCGGCAATTCTGCCAACCTCGCCTTGATGACGCTTGTTGCCTCCTTCTCGGTGACACTCTCACATCGTATAGCCTGCGCACAGAAGCTGGCGATATCCTTCACTGCCGTTGTGACTTGTGTCACCAGCTCTTTCGTCGGTACCAGGATCAGCGCCGTGGTTGCTCTCGTCTTCTTCGCGCCTGCTCTTCGCTGCAGGATGGCGTGTATTGTGGGGAGGAGGTAGGCCAGAGTCTTTCCAGATCCGGTCTTGGCGCGAGCGAGGACATCCTTCCCGGCAAGAGCTAGGGGGATTGTTCGCGACTGCACGAGCGTTGGCGCAGAGAACTTTTGTTGGTTGATGGCTTGGAGGAGGCGGGTGTCGAGGTTCAGGCTTGAAAAAGATGCTTTCGAGGTGGACTGCTCCTGCTTCAATCCGGTCGCGCTGTCGGTAGGTTCCGGGACATCGTGCTGGTTCAGTTTGCGCTTCATTGTGGGCGCTGGAAGTGGAATGTGAGTGAAATGTGTGAGGTCGTGCTGTGGTTCTTGTTGTTGTTCGATGAAGCTTTCGAAAAACGATCGGGATTGCAAAGTCCGACCCGCGCTATCGGCTAGTCCCGCTCAACCTGAAGTCCTTCGCGTTCGCAATTCGTACTCCCAAAACTCCGTAACCCTCTCCCTTCCCAGCTGTTCTCTTCAGACTTGATCTTATTATTGTTGCCCTGCATCGCACTAGAGCTAGAGTCTTATTACACATGTCACATCACGACTCGTAATCTTGGAGTGCGGCTGAAGGCGACCTTCGACCTTGCGCATTCGTCATCTGCAGCGTCTACTACTTATTAGGGTAATCGCTTGACAGCATACGAGGCAGCGCTGACCGAGAGACGAGAGACGAGGGACGAGACTTAACAAAGTCGGTGAAGTGATGCTGGGCCGCTGGCAATGGTATGAGGCACAGTAGTAGTCCATGGCGTTGACCCACCATCACGTGAGTGCCAACATGCGAATCAAGACTCGTAGCTCATCGAGAACAACATCGGCTGCCATGAAACCATGCCACATATCCTGCCATTATGACTTTTGTAGAAGGCAAGAACGGACGGTATCTCTATGCTTCAGTCACGAATATACACCTCGAACGAATTTGGGGAGGCGGCATTACCAAAACCTCAGAACATACGGAACCTATCAAGGCAATACACGCATCCAAAGCACGGCTACACGCCGCTGTTGGCGGGTGCGCAGTCAGCGCTCGAAAATACTGATTCTCAGCATCAGAAGAAGAGAATTCTCTGCCAAGCATGGCCAGTGCACAAGGCTGTGCTGCCTCAGGCACAGACAACGGACTAGAGCCATTTCAAGAGGTTACTGAAGAAACTACTACAGGCAGAGATACAGGGAGTATCAATCTAGCTTCCTACCCAACCTCCCAAGAGAAGGGGTATAGAGAGAAGAACGCAGCAGTAAACAAGAACCAGCAGGGTCCCCTCTCACCTTGGGAGGCCCTGAAAGAGATTCAGAATGAGGCAGCTGAACTGATGCATCAGAGTCAACACTCCTCCCTCCAACCAGAGAGGGCAATCCAGATGATTCTGGATATGATTCACTCAACTGCAGCGCGGACCACGAAGCGCACCAACCAGGAAGCCACTCTGGAATCTATCCAACGGAGTATTACACAGATTCAGAAGAAGATAGAGCAGAGTCCAGGACCAAAGACAACCTGGGCTACAGTCGCAGCCCAACAGCCAGCCCAGCTGTCTAGCATCAAAGCACAAAGAGCTGCGTGCTCCTCAAGATTCACGTAGACAACGAAGCGACTAGGGCTGAGCTTAGGGATGCTGAAGCTACCCGGATTGTTTCGCGTTTTACTGCAGAAGGAGGAACTGGGCACATGTAGTCGCAGTCAAGAAGGTCCCCGATGGACTAGTTCTCACGACTACGGACCCTGCAGCAAGGAACCGAATGGCGGCAGACACCCAAGGCCTAGGCAAGCTCTTGAAGGAGGCAAGAATAGCACAGAAAACCTTCCCAGTCCAAGTCCACTTTGTTACAGTTGCAGGAAACGACCCTACTACACAGCGGATCCAGTCAATTGAGGAAGACAACAAGCGGCTAATACCCGGAATCCAAGTACAGAATGCCTGGTGGAAGGGCCAGAAAGCTATAGCAACGGGAACAAAGAAACAGAGCACTCTAGTAGTCGAACTGAAGACGGTGGAAGCTGCTAGAGCTGCGGTAGAGAAGGGCATTATCATCTCCGGAGTGCTCCACGACACTGAAGAATGGGACTACCAATAGACAATAACACAGTACTTCAACTGCCAAAGATATGGCTATATCGGCACAAGGTGTACAAACGGTACGGTGTGTGCAAGGTGTGGAGGAAGCCATAACATAAGAGAATGTGCGCACGAGAAGCTTGCAGAGGCAGACCGATCAAAGCACAGTAAATGCGGAAATTGCAGTTAGAACTACCCAGCTTGGCACTATATGTGCTCAAAGAGACAAGCAATTAAGGACAAGATTTAGAGCATAAAGAAGATAGGGGCGAGCTACATAGCTAAGCTAACCTACAGTACTCCTAGCTCTACTTCTCCTCTACCTTCCCCTCCTCTATAGCAAGGAGCGAATAGGGAGGGAGAGGACTAAACAGCTACCCGGACAAGCCGCGAATATGTCCTAGGCAGGAGGCCAATAGGAACAGTAGTAGAGAAGCGAACACTATAGAGGTTTAGGAGGCCAGTTAGGGCGGTGAATAGGGCTAAGACTATTGTACCGGAGTAAGGACAAGGGTTAATCCGACGAGTAATACAGCAGGATTAACTACTAGCTAGTACCTAATAAATACACAACCGACACTAAGTATACTATAGGCAAACGTACGGAAATCATAGGCTACCTACCGGTAGCTACTCGATAACAGCTAGAAAGACATTCTCGCTATCTAGGAGCTATACACTAACCCAAGCAATAGAAGAATAGTTACACATCCGAAGTACTATACTGTTGCAGGGGAAGACAAAGACAGGAGAGTCGTATTCTACGTCTATAAGAAGTATAGCCTATCCGAATAGTCGTACCGGATTATAAGTAATTAGAAGATCCTAATCTTACTACAAACGACAATAGGAACTATACACCTCTATAACATCTATAACTAGGATGCGAGGCTTATAGTAGAGGAGCTTTTAGAAGGTATTAAGGAACCGGGAGAACACGTTCTAGTTAGAGACTTTAATCTCTACTACCGTTAGTAGGGAGGACCGTTAGTACTATAGGAGGATCTTAGAGTAAGAGAGCTACGAGAGGCGTGTCGAGACACGCTATACCTAGCGATACCCCTAGGCCTTACTACCTAGAGAAAGATACTACAGTCCTAAACTAGGACGACGATAGACCTTACTCTTGCAATAGAGGAGATATTAAAGAGGATAACAGCATGTTAGCTAGGTAAGGAAGACATTGACTCTAATTATATTAGCATAGAGACAACTATTAACATAGGGATATAGGAGGAGACGAGAACAAGATAGATGTGGAAGGATACTAACTAGGAGGAGTTTAGAGAGACGCTCCAAAAGCTCCTACCTATAGCCGAAGGGACAACAATAAAGGAGGATATAGATAGCACTGTGAGTAATCTTAGTAATGCTCTATAAAAGACAAGGGACCTTGTTGTCCGGCGTAAAATATATCGGCCGCTAGATCCAAGGAGTGTACCGGTAGTACTACATGCGATTTAGGAGGCTCGGTAGGCAAGACGGCATGTATAATAGATAGGGAGCGAGGAGTACTAGAAGGAGTAGAGGGCACGAAACTAGGAGAAAAAGAGAACTATCTAGATAGAGAAAAGGAAACAGTAGAGGACCGCGGTTCACAAAACCGCTAGCGAGCTATAGGGAATATGGAAGCTGGCTAAGTAGGCAAAGAATAGCGATAGCCCTATGTTACGGACCGTCTCCTCGATCACGTGGATTGGCCTAAGAAGCGTCGAACCTCGGAATGTCTCTCGGTGATCAGAGTCTTGAGAAGTGTAACCTTTACTCAGAAGAGTAGTATTGAGAGATTGAGTTGAGCACGAAGCTCCTATCTACCTTAGTAGAGAACGTGATCTATATACACACAGGAGATTCGTGCGCTCTCCTTGCTTTCTCTGCCTCCCGTGCTTCCGGTGGAAGCACTGCGAGCGACGAGAGTACTGCGAGCGAGCTGCAGCGGAACCTCCCGAGGCTGAACTGCAGATCCGCGCTCAGACTGGTTGGCTGCCATCGCCTCTCGGTTCCATCCGTAACACCCTATTCGACCTCCCGAGATACCTATACTAACACATAATAACGATTAGTTCACGACGGATAGTGCGAAAACAGAGATCCTACGGACAGCCCTTTTCCTAATACTAGAGCCCGTAGACACATTAGATATCGAGAGCACTACATACCTAGAACCTGTTAATATAGCATGCGAAATTACAGAAGAGGAGGTACGAAAAGTAGTCTAAAGACTACCGAACGACAAGGCTCCCGGCCTCGACGAGATACTAAATAGATGCATTAAGAAGTACCTAGCTTAGCTACTCCCTATCCTCTAACGTATCTTCTAATAGTGTATTTCAATTAGCTACTACCTAGCCTAGTTTCGGAAAGCTAGGACGATTATGCTATAGAAGGCGGGTAAAGACTCATCTACTCCAAAGGGATAGAGGCCTATTGCCCTTCTATCGTGCATTAGTAAGATACTAGAAGCAATAGTTGCACGGAAAATAGGATAGGCTATACGGGAATATAAGTTGCTTCCTTAAAACCAAATAGCGTAAGCGGGTAGATCGACCGGAGACGTACTATAGTATATCCTTCAAAGCGTTTAGACTACGTGGAAGAAAGGCAAGGTAGCCTCGGTGTTATTACTTAACATAACAGGAGCGTTTAACAAAGTTAATTACGAACGGTTAATCCACAACCTACGGTATAGGAGGATTCTATACTAGATTATAGCTTTTGTAGCGTTATTCCTAAAGGATAGAGAGACAATAATCGCTATCCCCGGATACGAGTTACCGGTAGCACGAGTAGTATACGGAATCCTATAAGGAAGCACTATCTCACCTATCCTGTTCCTCTTCTTTATAGCCTCCCTCCTAGAAGGAATAGAATACACCGAAGTAGTTGGGTTTGTAGATAATACATACCTTATTGTAGTGTTAAATTCGACAAGAGGTACATGCGAGGCACTAGAAAAGGACTACAACAGCTATCTACAATAGGCCTCAAGACATAGAGCTAAGTTCGCCCCTACGAAATACAAAGTTATGTACTTTATAAGGGGCATAAGGAGCATATCCGAATCCTAGAGAACACCCAATATCCCGTCGCTCTAGAGTGGCCTAGAGGACACAATAAGGGTCCTAGGAGTAATCGTTGATAAGAGACTCAAGTAGCACGCATAGATAGAGAATACCCTTACAAAAGCAAAACGGCTAGAAGCTGCACTACGACGGATTACTACTACTACGTGGGGCGCTACGGTAGAGACAGCCCGTAAGCTATATATCTCAATAATTAGGCTAGCAGTAATGCACGGGAGCGAGGTATGGATAGTAGGAAAGGAGACTAGAATCTTAAAAATGCTCTAATAAAAGCTACGGGTAATGTAGAATAGATTCCTACGGATAATCCTTGGGGCCTACCGAGCTACACTAACGCGACTATTACATAAAGAACTCTAGATCGAAGACATTACCGAGTATAGGAAGAGAACTGCTATAGCTGCAATAGCTGCGTAGAGGCAGAGGCCGGATATATACTAGGCCATGCAAGAGCTAAAGGGGCGGATCCTACTAAAGTGCGGACAACTTGGGGCATATAGCAGACGCCTAAGAAAACTATACAGCTCGCTACTAGAGTAGACAGACGAGCAGGCTACTATCCTACGGTCCTAGCTCTCTCACATAGATAGAGTAGATCTAAAGAAGACTCGGAAAGCAATATAGACTATCCTCTAGGGCTAGTATAAGCGGGACGAGTTACAGAAGTGGGACAATGCTAGGCGCGAAGGAATCCTCCTACTCGCGTTCAGGACTCCATGGAACACTAATACCCGGGAGCTTTATCGAGGGCTTAGTAAAGCCTAGGCCGCGATAGTGTTCTAGATACGGTTAGAGACAATTAGCCTTCCTCACTTCCTCTACAAGGTTGGGGTGCCCGACACTAGCCCCTACTACGAATGTGGAGATAGAGGGACAGCTCGACACTACCTTGCCTACTATATAAACATGCGAGAGAGTAGAAGGGAACTCATCTTAGCTACTAGATGCCAGGACGCGAGAAGATGGCTTACTGAGTTTCCTAGACAAACCGCAGCGTGGGCAATAAGGCATCTCCCTATAGGACAATTCGAGTAGACCCTTAAACATCTCCTAGAGTAGGCCGGAGATCTCGAACCCAAGTAAGGAGGATAATGTTGACTCTAGCGTGTTAGCCAGCTGCCTACGGGCAAACATATTGGTTCTATAGTACCTAAGATGTAGTAGGGTATAAGGCATAATAGAGAAGGGAGGAAGTTTTACGCTATAGGCACTTTCTACAGGGTTTTCTTTTACAATATGTAGATATACTAGAAGGGGCACGGCCTATAGCTAGCTCGAATACATTTATTATTATTATTATTATTATGCTTCAGTCACTAAATACTGCGGCTCTCACCTAGTGACTGCACTCGCGACTCCGACTAATAGCTCAATGCTTCTCCAGCGCCTCCCTAGCCGTGTACGCCGATGGCCGAATCCATGGAACAGCGAATCTAGCAGCTAGGGCCAATCCTGCCGCCTGCATAGCCGTTCGTCTATATATCCCTCAGCTGCAAGACGAAGACATACACATAATACTCGTGTCCCTCTCCTTTCAGAGCTTTCTCCTTAGCACTCCTTCATCACCTGTCTCCCATCCGAGAAGCCACGACACACACCCGGTTCCCTCAAATCGACACTAATCATGGCAGACATGGAAGCGGCAGTACAAAATGTATATGCATCGATGATGGGCGAAGTCAGGGATCCGAATATGGGGCGCCAGGCCACCGGACTCGACTTCACCGGCGATGCAAAGCCACAGGATACCTATGACTTCATCAAGTCTGAACAATTCAATCTCCAAGGTCGGAGTGTCTTTATTACTGGAGCTTCAAAAGGCGTTGGGGAGACCATTGCCGTCAGCTACGCCAGAGCAGGTTGCTCCAACATCGCCATCGCCGCTCGCAGCCCTCTTGAGTCGGTCGAGAAGGCGATCTTAGATGCGGCAGCTAAAGCTGGGAGACCTGCACCAAAAGTGTTGAAGTGTAAGGTGAATGTCACGAATAAGAAGGATGTGCAGCATGCCGCTGAACAGGTAACATTCTCTTGGTGCGACGACTCGTCCGATGAGCTGATTCAGCAATAGGTGCGAGATACACTCGGTAGTCTCGACTTTCTGATCAACAATGCCGGTATGTATCGAACTATTTTGCGAGCTGAGACTCTGCTGACGACGCCGAGGCTACTTGGAGAAGTTCACGAACATTTTGGAGGCCGACCCTAACGACTGGTGGCATGCCTGATATGTCAACATCAATGGCACCTTCCTTGTCACTAAGTACTTTCTGCCACTCCTTCTCGACCACAAGGCAGGCCTAAAGACGATTGTCAACGTTTCAAGCCTGATAGCACACACCCCTTCTGCAGGCGGCTCGGCCTATCAAAGCAGTAAATTCGCTCTCATCCACCTCACCCAACAGATGAACCTTGAGTACGCCGATCAAGGAGTGCTTGCATTTGCCTGGCATCCATGTAATGCTACTACAGAGCTGGCTGTTGGACTCACGCCTGTCTTGCAGACCTTTCTTGTGGACACTGTTCAGCTTGCTGGCGACACATGTGTGTGGCTGACCGCGGAGAGGAGGGAATAGCTGAGAAGTAGATACGTTTCTAGCCAGTGGGACATGGAGAAATTGGAGCAGATAAAGGATGAGATTGTTGACGAGAACCTGTTGAGGCTGAGATTGGCAGTTGGTGGTCGTCCTGATGGCAAGTAGCGTGAGGAGCGACTAGTATCACTGACTCGGGGTCGTCGTGTCCTCGTTTCCAGTCGTCACTGGGAGCTGCTCGTCCGGGAACAACAACGTCTTGAGCTTTCAGTCACTTACAATCACGACAAACAAAGCCCACAACAATACTCTTCTTTCGGTAGCTACCTGCTAATCGTAAGTGAAGCTTCTAGTTCATTTGGCACCAAAAGCGTCAAAGCTGAGAGCATCTATGGCTTTCTGAGCAAGCAAATCGGACCCTCAATGAAGCACGCTTTACAAGTCCTCCTGCTTCTACCCTTCAGAGAAGTCTTCCTCTCCCAAACTTCTTGCAATCGGTCGCAGTCAAACAGATTCACAATTACGTTAATTGAACTATCCCTCCCCCTCTCCACTCCCACTCCTCCTTCTCCTATCCTGATCACCCATCCTCCTCTTACTACTGGCCACTCCGAGTAGCATTGCTATCGGTGTCGCCGATAGGCCGTAGTAGACTACTAATACGCGCACTATATGTACGATTTAGCTCTACTTAATAAAGTTTAGAGGACGAGTAGGCATATATAGTAGTAATTTGCCCCTTTCTTTTCCTCCTTGAAATCGTAGTCGTTGTTTTAAGAGGGCTTAGTCGAACCTAGATACTATTATAAACGAAGTTATTAGCATAGTATAAATTAAGCTTAGGGTTAGCGTTCCGCTAATTTACGATACCTACTTTATAGTGTATGGGCCTCGCAAATGAGCAAATACCTACGTAGGGTAGGCTGTAGGTAGAACAGTGGTCGGCAGTTGCAATCGTCGCAAGCGAGCAGAGGAATAGCACGAAAGCTAGCATACTAGCTATCTTGATCGTGACTCGAAATGTAGAAGGATATGTTGGATAAGGAATGTCCTTAAGGAGTGCGAGTAGAGTACATCTTATACCAAACTACTAATACGACCTTTACAAGGGTGCCTTATACACTCACGACGCCGTACCGGGGCTACCTATGCTATAGGTAAGAATCTATATAAGCTTTGGGTTATTGCTTACTGCGAAGCCTCCGCAGGCGTCAATTCTCTTTCGCTTAGGGACTTGCGGAAGCTGCTGCGCGGCAAGTTGATCAGCTGGAATACTCCAATTAGCAAAGGAGTGAAAGCGATCACCGACAACGCTGCTGCCCCTACTGCTCGGATCGAGACGAACGAGAGGCATCCCAACTGGCACACTTGGATCGGCTACGAACTTCAGTACCCTGAGATGTACCAGCTATCAACGTTGGAACGAACCTTCAAAATAAGTATACGCCACTAGAGCTCCTGAAATTCGTACCTGCTCGAAGCTTTGCTCGACCCAACGGCATAGTATGCCGTAAGTTCGGAGACGCTCCCGGCCCTTCGGCCAATATCACTAGTCGAGCCGGTCTGGGACAATGTTGCATATGCCGTCCAGTTGCCAAAACTGAGTCAAGGAGAACCTCTCGTTTCCCTCGTCATCTCATATGGGAGGGCTCTGATGGCCATGTCTTGAGATAGGTTGATGAGAGAAGCGCGAGTCAAGAGCGACAAGTGAGCCTCATGCAGACGCGCGGTTTATCATTATTGGTTCACGTCGCTGTTCCGAGCATGGGCTTAGTCATCATGTCGTTCCCCGCAAGTTCACTCACGTGTCCACCCACAACGCGTACTGTACCAACAACAAACACGCACATGAAGATGGCGGACGAGCTTTCAATGCCGCCCTCCTCACCGCGCATCGATGCGTCGTCTCTTCCGGACGTGTCGTTGCAAGAAATGATCTTCAGCGATGCTTCATTCTTCAAACATCCCGAAGGTATTGCGCGCTTGCTACCGCCCGAATCAATACTAGAGCAACACGGCCACCTCGGATCTGGGGCCATCAAATTCGACTCTTTGGGCCTTGTTGTCAAGTTTGGACGTTCCTCCTATGTTCGGCTGGAGGAGGCTGTGACTTTGAGGGCGATTCGTGCTGCCCTCGCTCGCGACCACGTCCCGGTACCCGAGGTCTTTGGTTGGCGACGCCACGAGGACTACAACTTCATTTACATGAGCTTGATTGAGGGCCAGACGCTGCGGAGTGCTTAGCCATTACTTACCGAGGAAGACAAATCGGCCATCGCTGCCGAGCTGAGTAGAGTGGTGGGGTCACTAAAACGTGTTGCCCAAAAGTCTCCGGAGAAACTTATCGGTACGTCACGATTGCATGTCTTATAAAGCCGCGCTGAGCCTGACAATCTCAGCATCGGTCACTCACGGAGCGATCCAGGATCGGTACTTTGGGCCTGAGTACGAGACAGGGCCTTGCACAAGTGTCGCCTCATTTAATGATTCGCTACTGGCTTTGGCAACACGACAGACGTTGAGACCTGGAATTACCATACAAGGTCCATACCGCGATCTCCTCCCAGACGATGCTGAGATATTCTTCACACACGGCGACCTCACGCTTGGCAACATTATTGTGTCCTGCGCAAGTGGGCTGGCCAGAATCGTTGGGATTGTGGACTGGGAGCAGGCGGGCTGGTATCCCGAGCACTGGGAGTACTTCAAGATGTTATATGGCGTTGAGTATGATCACGAGTGGCGGTCTGAAGGCTGTGCCGACGGCGTGATGCCACCCTGGGAAGATGAGTATTTCGCAGTCGGGCAGTACTTCTCTTGGAGACAGCCGTGAGAACACGATACGACGACAATCGCCAAACTTTCACGTATCCACCGCGGGTCAAAATTAAGCAATATCTTTGCCCGATTGTTATTTCTACCTGGTCTGCCAGATCATCACCACTGTCCAGTCCTTCAGCCATTTTCCCGCTCCGACATTGAGCATACATTGGGTCTAACAATCTCGCAACAGAGGGATGATTCTAGAGAAAAATTCAGCTCCCAATGCAAAACTCCCACAAGAACGTGTATTACGCATGTGACAAAGGCTCTATATTCATTCATTCAATCAGTATGCCGAAGCACAATGGGTACTGTCGCAATATCAAGGTATCCGAGAGAACTCCAGACGTGGTACGAGAATACGAACTTGGGTGGGATAAAGCCCGCTGGACAGAAATCAACTTCCAAAGCGACCAGTGCCGCCATTCACAGGCAGATCTATTCTGAATCCTAAAGCCAAATTTTCATTGGCTTCCAGTCTATGAGACTACTGGAATGGCTTTCAACTTCCATCCCTCCAAGATCTTAAACAGCGTCAATGCATGACAGTCACCAATCTCCCGTCCCTCATCCGTCTCCCCAGCAGCATTGAGGGACTCAAATTTGAAATTTCCCACCAACGCGGCAAGAAGACATCTCATCTGGATCTTGGCATATTGTTCACCTATGCACCGACGAGGGCCGCCGCCAAATGTGAGAAATGAGAGCGGGTTGTCCGCTGGTGGGGCGGAGCCAAGCCACCGTCCTGGGTTGAACTTTCGAGCATCTGCACCCCAGTGCTGGGGATCCCGGTTCAGTGCCCATGGAGAGAACACCAGCTTCGTTCCTTTCGGAATTGGCTGGCCCTGGATGGTTGCGTCTGCTGCCATGCATTGCCGCCAGAGGATCGTGTTGATGCTGTGAAAGCGGAGCACCTCCTTTATCACGGCGTTGAGGTAAGGCAAGTTCTCTAAGATGACTGAGAGGTCATGGGATGGAGCTTGCCATGATGCTTCTGGGATACTGGCGTTGATCTCATCTCTTAGACGGGCTTGCACTTCTGAATGCCGAGAGAGGAGATGGAGAGTCCAAGCCACTGATCCTACCGTGGTCTCGGTGGCAGCTGCGAGGAAGTGGACAGTCTGGTCAACCAGAGCTTCGTGCTTGAAGTACCCGGACTTCATCACAGTCGTCAGCATGTCGTTTTGCTGCGTATTGCAAGACGCTTGGCAATTCTCATGCTCAGTGACGATCTCATCCGCTGTGTGCTGCACAAGAGACATAACACCCTTGATAGTCTTCACTGCTCGCAAAGGCAGCTTCAACGCCAACTCGGGACCGATTTTGGCTGCTGCGTCGAGTGTCAGCTGCCCTCTTCTGGTAGTCTTGAACATCTCGATGTATGCGCGGGCGAATCTAGATTGTTCTACTCTTGGCTTTGTGGCGTTGAATTCGCGCGAGAAGCCCCATTGACCAATAATGTCGGTACTCGCTGCGGAGATCGGCTTCAAAAGTGATACAAGGAACCCTTGCTCTGATGACTGCTGCTGTACGTTTCTGACCAGCTCACTTGCCGAGGCCCACATGATAGGATAAGCAGCGCGAAGTCGCTGGTTGCTGAATGCGGCACTCATGTGTTTCCGGGCTGCTCGATGAACAGCGCCTTCTTGGATCAGAAGACCCTCGTTGGTAACGTTTTTGGCCAGGATATATTGCAGCCTCGGCTTAGCGTATTTGTATGGCTCCTTAACCAAAAGATCTTTTACGGCATCCGGCGACACGACGAAAATACGTTCTTCGTTCCATAGACCAAAGAAACGAATCAAGCCACTGTTGGGAATGCTGTCCATCCAGTGCTCCAGCTCTTGGACGTCCGGCTCGTGAAGCAATCGGAACAAGAAAAATGGTTGAGAAGGTGTTGGGAGATGTCGTAAAGGTGACAGTCGGTGTCTGATGAAGGCTTGGTAGAAGCAGACAAGAGCGAGGAAGGTCACGGCCAGCCAAAACCACTGCAGACGTGATGCATCGCTCTCGGAATCCTGACCTTGGCACGGCATTGGAAAAGCAGTCTGAAGACTGTTTGGTCGGTATAGATGTATGAGGTGCGAAGTACTTGGCTTGATCTCGAAGAACGTCGAGTTATCGTTGAAGAAAAGCCCCATTGTAGATGCTCGCGGGGCACTGGCAAAAGAGAGAAATCAAGGTGACCATACTTCGACGGAGGGAAGACGTCGTGCTCGATGAGCTTGATTCGACTCAAACGTTTGCGACGCGAGTGTTTAAGTATTAACGAACGTGAAAGGTCCAGAACCGACTTTCGCCCTTGGAAGGTGTTCAGCTGCGACTCGATCTAGTGTTTCCTGCAAGGTCTTTTTCCTTAATTGCAACAAGCCTTGGTTAAGCCTTGGTCAACACCTGGCCTACTGGAAAGCCGGAGCCGCCGCCGAGGTAATATACCGGGAGAGGCTAGACCCTCAGACCATGTGTAGAATAGCCGCTACGTGCAGCTAATTGGCTACCTTCTACACGTGGGCCTAATAACTAAGACTAGTCCACCGGGGCAAACGGAGGACAGGGACAATACCCAAGCGCGCGAGGTGGGTACGTCGTTCGAAGTGAATAGCGTCTTTCTGTTAGCCTCGCGCAGCACTAGACACAAGCAGCAAGCCGGGGTGGAGTCGGCTAGCTGGGTAGGAGGAAGTCTCGGTGTTACAAGTCTCTTGCTTATAGAAACGACTAGCCTTGAAACTGCTAGACACATAGGCTTAGTGACAAGCCTAATTGTGCTTGACCACTACACGAGGGTGTGCGGCTATGTAGGCAAGGGTTGTGTACGTAGCAATTGGCGAGTTCATAGAAATGCCTGCACTGCTGGCCTCTGCGACATCCGCCACTATTCAAGAATGACACCAGACCGTGCCGCCACAACTCAAGGAAACCACTGTTAATTGAATACTACCGAGAATGGTGCCAATACTCCAGGTTTCTAGCATAGTCGATGGAGAGATGTGAGATCAATAGCATATGACAGATGGAGACAGTTTGCTATGCGGCATAGAGAGTTGCCTCGCCTTTTTGCTTTCTTGACCACGAAACCTTTCTCCTTACTCCATTAGTTCCCGACTGTTAATCGCCCGTGGCAGACTCAGATGGAGTCGTGTCCAGCTTCGGATATTGTTGATTGGGAGGGACCGGACGATCCACAAATGCCGCACAATTGGACGACTGTGAGAAAATGGGCCATCGTCGTCACAACCACACTCATGACCTTTGTCGTCTCGTTCGGCAGCAGTGTTTTCTCGGCTACTATCTCGAGCATGGCGGATGAGTTCGACACTTCACCGAACATTCTAGTCTTGGGCATATCACTGTACATTGCCGGATTTGCTCTGGGACCTCTCATCTGGGGACCGGCATCTGAGCTGTACGGCCGGACTCGACCGATGTGGCTGGGCTTCAGCATCTTTCTTCTATTCCAAATACCCCTGGCACTGGCCGACAACGTTGAGACCGTCCTGGTAATGCGCTTCTTCGCGGGCATTTTCGGATCGGCTCCTCTCGCGATTGTTGCCGGCATGTACGTCGACTTTCTCGGACCATGTCAACGAGGGATCTCGACCGCAGTCTTTAGCGCGGGCGTGTTCTGTGGCCCAGCGCTTGGTCCGATTTTTGGTAGTGTGACGACAGTGCGATTGGGATGGAGGTGGACGGCATGGACCACGTTGTTCGGCGGGCTCTTCTTTGGGTTTCTGGCCCTCTTGTGCGTGCGAGAGTCTTCCAACCAACACTTACTCCGCCAAAAAGCGCAGAAGCTACGCATCCGCACACGATCATGGGCTTTGCATGCTCAGTGCGAGGAGAACCCAGCCGACCTCCGCTACTTCCTGGAGAAATACATGACCAAGCCTGTCCGGATGTTCGTTCGAGAGCCAATTGTAAGTCGTGCTGTATATGAGCGTCGATGATGATCAGTTGCTGACCAAACCCAAGCTAATCTTCTTCACCCTTTACATGAGCATTGTATACGGCATCCTGTATTTCACTCTTACGTTGTATCCTTATGCCTTCTACCACAACCGACACTGGGCGTCAGTTGCCGCGACCCTGCCTTTTCTCAGCATCCTGATAGGCATGCTACTGGCTTGTACAATCATCGGTTTCCACGCGAAACGCATTTTCACTAAGGGCACTCGGGACGGACGAAAAGTAGACCCAGAAGCACGATTGCCTCCTACCGTGCTGGGCTCAATACTTCTACCCTTGGGATTGCTGGCTTTCTCTTGGACATCCAACTCAGACACCATCTGGATCCCCCAAGTCCTTTCCGGCTTGTTCATCGGCTGCGGGATTGTTCTAATTTTCATGTCATCACTCTCCTATTTGGTGGAAGTGTACTTGCTCGACGCGAACAGTGCACTTGCGGTCAACACGTTCTTGCGATGCATTGTGGCCGCCTCCTTTCCAATGTTCTCCCTGCGCATGTTCCAGTCACTTCATGTCAAGTGGTCGGGGACAATGCTCGCTCTTCTCTGTGTGGCACTTGTTCCGTTTCCAATTCTCGTGTTGAGACATGGAGCCAAGCTCCGGAGTTGGTCGAGATTTGCTATGCTCAGATAGACTGGAAACGTTTTGCATTGACAAACGGCTCGTGTCAGCCGAAGATTGCTATCGGGATCATGTTCCAGTGCTTGTACGCTCTGAGCGCTATTGGACCCTGTTAACTCGTGATTGCGTTCCGAATATACTGCAGGACGAAACTGTTCGATCGCGTGGAAAGGCCGTAATGAGATTTTGGGGTTTTCTGAGTACTACAATGATACTATCGCTCGTTTCCTGCAACATCGACGATGCGTTCCGGCCCCTCGGAGACGAGATTCAAGGATTAATACCCGGTCCGTCAATTTGTTGGTGTGGTAGCGAGGACAAGTACAAAAGAAGACATGAAACCAGTGGCATTGTCAGCGATGTTTTAGAAGTCATCGGCGCTCACCGGTGAAACTGGGTTGTCGATAGTTCTAGTCTCAGAATCTTAGCCCGTCTTGGCGTCTTCGCCGGGGTTGTCTGAGGGCGCAAATCCCCTATAATCTCGAGCCTGGGCGAGGGGCGGGTGACACCACCTTAATCCCGGATATCTTCCTGGCGAGTATCGAACCACGTGCTTGTCCCATGCAATAAGGGGACAGTTGTCCGTTCAACTGAAAAATTCGGCGATGCGTGTCCGCACATTTCAGTGATTCGAAGATGAGATTACCAGACCACTGAGCTCTCAATGGTCGAAATGTCTTCAATACAGAAGCTACGGAAAGCCATACCGATCTACTGCTTTCTCCCATCATCCAGGATCTCCGCCGCGTACATCATCTCGGACATCTTGTTGGCCACCAGTCTTGCCATGATGGCGCATGAGTATCTACCACGGATTGAAATCTCGGCGCTTCGGTACGCATTGTGGATATTATACGGTTTTGCGCAAGGACTTGTCTTCACAGGAATCTGGATTCTAGCGCACGAATGCGGACATCAGGCACTGTTCCGCCACAAAACACTCAACGAATGCTTCGGCTTCGCTCTCCACAGCTTTTTGCTCGTGCCGTATTTCTCTTGGAAGTACACACATGCGAGGCATCATCGATATACCAATCACATGGAGAAAGACACCGCTTTCGTTCCGGTACGCGCAGGCAGATCAACGATCACGGCGAAGGTAGCTGGTATGCTAAGACTGGCGGAAGACGCCCCTCTGCTCGCTTTGCTGGCATTGATCACGCATCAATTGCTTGGCTGGCCTACGTATCTGCTCTGCTTTGCGAGTGGGGGTAGAAGCATCGTGTCCGGAAAGGAAGAGGCCTCGACTGTCCGAATGAGCCACTTCGACTTCTTTGGCCATCTTTTCAATCAGGCTCAGCGGCCATGGGTCTTCACTTCGACTGCTGGTGTTATCCTCGCCGGTACTGTGGTGGTGTATGCTGCCCATCATCTTGGAGCAGGACATATCTTCTTACTGTACGGCGTACCGTATCTTTGGACCAACTCCTGGATAGGTTCGTAACAAGCCCCTAGCTTGACAATTCTTCTAACCGAATCAGCAGTTGCCATTACATATTTGCATCATACACATTCGACCGTTCATCATTTTGAAGATAGCAGCTGGACATTCGCCAATGGAGCACTCTCAACAGTTGACAGAAATTTTGGCTTCATCGGCAAGCGCCTGTTCCATGGGATCATAGAGTATCATGTGGTGCATCACCTTTTCCCGTCGGTCCACAACGTTCCCCAATGTTTTCAATGACTGACCTCGGGACATTAGGCGCATACCCTTCTACCATGCCGAAGAAGCCACTATGGCAATCCGCAAGGTGTTGGGTTCGAGATATGTATTCGATGAAACTCCATTGTGGCTGGCCCTCTGGAGGACATTCAGAAAGTGTCGCGCCGTCGAAGGTGTCGAAGATCGGCCGGACGTCCTCCAATGGGTTCGAGCACCACAAGAGTTGAAATGATAGAAAGCAAGATATCGAAGAAGAGAGATGGCCTTGATCAATGCATCCGCTGCTAATGCACATTCTCTCCATTCTCATTGACTACGACGCTGCTGATACGTTGCAGAATCCAGCTCCCGCCAATGCGATCTGGTGTACCACCTGCTTGATCGCCAAAGCCCATGTCGTCGGTATTCTGATAGTAAAACGGGACTCATTGTGACTTGCTGGTGCCTTGTATTCCGAAAAGTGTGACCGTGCTATCGTTACTCCAAATATCTGTCATGATTTGGCCGCCACTTGCCAAGTTCGCCCTTGCGCGAAGGCTCCGCTTGAGACGGTAGCTTGATATGCCAGGCAAGTGGTACCTTCCATTGACCACCACTCTCTGTACTAATGTCCAAGTCGTAGAGGTCGTGCCAGACTAGTTGTAGGGACGGCCGATGATCGTCGATGTCGATTACCGGCCAGACGTACCTGCTTTTCCACACGGAGCGTGAGTCCCATTGATCGCCAAGGCAGAGGCAAGTCGTCTGCCTTCTACCATCGATGCGGAGAGAGAAGCTTAATTGGTAGTGGGAGGTGTGACGGAGAATGGCTGTGACCACGGTCCCACGAGATTGTCAGAGCAGAAAGGTACCACGTCTGCTGCATGTCAGCTCACGAAGGCAGAGCTGAAGTGTCCAACGCACTGCTCGGACGATATCCAGTCTTGAAACCCATCAATGCGTAGTAGATATTCTCGATCTGGACGATGGCAGGGGCTTCGAGATCGTTTTTGTCGAATCGATATACGACAGAGTCGAGATTGGAGACATTGGTGTTGAAGCTGGTGAGATACATATCACGACCCTCTTTACCATCGCCATTGCAATACAAATCGTACGTTATGCCGTTCTTGTAGTCTGTAAATATGCCGAAGTCCTGAGACCAGTTTCCACCTGGCGCAGTAGCATCGACAAAGGTGTAGGGACCGGTAATGACTAATGATGTTGCAATCCCTTGAAGCAGCCATCCGTATGTGCTATTGTCAGCATGCCACCACGTATGACATTGCTTAGCAACGTCGCTTCAGACTATCTCAGGGCGTCGGAGGACGTGTTCCGGGCTGATGTAAGGATGTCCTTCGATCGGCTCGAGCGCAAGGCCGTGATAGTTCAAGTTGACAGATCTGCTGAGCTACATACGGAGACGCTGCCACCTTCGGGCTGATCTTCCATCTTGCGCTCACCAAACCACCAGAAGATACCAGCCTCTTGCTCGATTTTGATGCCACCAGCCTGGCGTTGACGGATTTATCATCGGTGTCGAGCCACTTTCCGCGTGGCACAGTGCACTTTGCAGTAATACAGAGGACGAAGAGAAGGGTTGAAAGCCACATGACCTAGGCCAATTGTCAAGGAGCGAAGAAAGGGAAAGAGCCTTGCCTTGGAATTCTTACTTCAATGGCACTCCACAAGTGTAGTCGGCCCTTGTTCGACCGAGCGCCGCTTGCCAAGTTCTTGGAAGCCTTGCTCGTGACAACAAGCTGTACTTCCTCTGGAGAAATGAGTCTCCGATCAGTTGAGAGCTAATTGGCGGACGTTTTCTTGGGCTGACCTGTACACATGGCTGATATGCATCAGACGTGGGGCTTGTTCCTATAGCAGATTGGAGACTGCAGAGCGAGATGCAATCCTCTTCGATAGACCCGCGACGCAAACACACCGTATGAAAAGCCTGCCAGTGCATTTGGAGATGAGAGTGAAAGCAAGGACTGCGCAGCCCCACAAGTCGTTGCCCGTACAAGAATGGCCGACATTCCCGCTTCGCCGGTCGGTCCTGGGAGACTTCGGCCTGGCAGTCGGACTGCTGCTGTGAGCGTAGTGAAGCTCCAGCAGAAGCTCCATGATCCCTTTATCAATAAGCGTCTCAGGCAGACTTCAGCCTGGTCCAGGTTCACATAACGTTCTAAGTAGAGCGGCGAATTGACTGTTTCTGTCTATATCACCTTGCGAGTCCGTGTGGACATAATCCATCCTATGACCTCGACGACTCATGAAATCGACTACCTGACATCAAACCCATTCCGATTTCAGCGAAAGTATCATCTGGGACACCGATATAACAGAGAAATCGCCGCAACATGGCCATAAGACGACGGTGATGATGATGCATGCATCGCCCGTTCTAATGGTTTCAATGAGGTATGTCGCATTCCGAAGCTGAGCAAGGTAAGGACTGATCGTTCAAATCCATTGCGGCATTGTTTCAAGTGTGCTCCCATAAGAGAACCACCACGAGGACTGCAATTGGTCGAAACCTCCTCGAGCAAAGCCAGACCATAAGTTGCACAGTTCGCACTGTGTCTACGCTCCGTTGGAGTCGCTATGTTGCTTCACCAGTACTTAATGAACACCGGGATGAGCCGAAACCGGGCTGCAGCATCAACGAGCAAAGTCGAGATTTGGAGAAGCTGCTGGGAAGGCAGGAGAAAGAGAGTGTTAATATGAGCCAGTTCTGGGACGCGCTTCGAAAGCCAGGAGACGTCGCGCCAAGCATCATGAGCTTAGAGTCCAGGTGCGGTGGTACTGACCAAGCAATCGTCCTGAGCTCAATTCCACGGCCTCGTCGGAAGCGAGCTTTCCGCCCATGGTGAATGGGAGGCAGACCAAGATGGATGATGTTCGTAGGACCGGGTATTGTGGCAATCCATGTGGCTTATAGTACACCCTTGGTAGATATGTGGGACCCTGAATGGAAGCATGCTTCTGCTATCTGCGGCGAGATGGCCAACATCAGCCTGTCCGAGGCCGATCTTGCAGGTTACAAGGTAGACATCGCTCTTGTGACCAAACGTAGGAGCACTCGCTGCTGCCGGACTCTTTTCATGGTGCCAGTCAGGGCGGGACATTCTAGGCTTGTCGCGAGCCGTGTTCGCTCATTCGCGGCCAGGCGGCGATAGCTGTCTACCGAGTAAAACGTGATATGCGTGTAAGTGGTGTTTGGGAGGGCGGAGGTGGAGGATGTAAGGAAATTGGTGAATTGTCGACGAAAGTTGAGATGAAGTCACTGCCGCCAAGCTTCCAGGCATCTCCGTTCCGCCTTCATCTTCACCACCGCTCCCAACTCTATCAGCTGCAACAATGTCTACAAAATCGCGTTACTGGCTGAACATCGGTAGACTCTGCGCGTCAATCTAACCACGCTTTCCCGTCTCAGCATCCTCGCTGATGCCGCCAATTGAACACAGCGGCTTCAGCGCGAACACACTGGCCGTCTCGAAGCGCCATGAAAGCGGCATGCGGCACCGCTCATGAGTACATCCGCTCTAGGCACAGAGCATGATCCTATGTCTACAACCGATGCGTATTGCATCAACAAGCCCTACCTACGCTCGATGCCGCCTGTTAAAGGAGCAGTACTGAGCGCACGTGCACACGCTAGTGCAGGAGATCAAAAAGGGTCTCTAGGCGCAGGTTGTACTTAGACTTCTATAACACACTTACTCTTTCTTGCTGCCACTGCGTTCGACATATTTCAACAACAATGACACCTACAGCGAAGGATCTCTGAGCGTATCCAAACGAGCTTGGCTGGGCGATCAGGTCGATAGCGTATGGCTGTTCGCACTGTCGAGGGAGTGCAAGTGATGGTATTGTTCAGGTGAAGCTCATCAAAAAGGCCGCGGCCGCTTTTAAATATTTTGGGTCTGCCGAACTGCCTCGCCAAGGATATGGAGCAGCGGTACTGCTGTTGGGGTCCAGTTGTCGCAGTGGGCTGCATCGCCCCTAGTCAGTAACGCTACTGCAAACTTCCAATACTGCAGGTTTCACGCGAGCTCATGCATAATGACCCTGAGCACTCTGAGTGAACACTACATAGACAATATCAACAACCCTGTTCAAGCAAGTAGGATGGAGTTTCTTCTCACGTACGCGCCTGCGAATAGTGAGCCGAAGGTGGACTGCAATAAGATGGGCCGAGTGTGCTTCGTAGAGCAGCAACCTGCATAGCTGCATGGCGAATACGATCCTTGTGTCATTGCTTCTATCTCCCTTCCCTCTTAACGGTAGCATAGCTGTGTGGAGGAGGTGGTGGTGCGATGCGCGAAACGAGAGTTGAGTGGGCGCGTCCTGGTTGAGCCCCTGACATGCCTTATATATCCTGTTTGGGCTGCTAGGCCACTCCGCGACGGCTTGAAGAGGCAACTTTTTCGGCAGCACTTGCAATATCACCATTCGGCTTGACGCGCGCAGGCCCCAGCGCCGAGAGGACAGGTTTTACTGCTAGCGTTCGACACCATCCCACCCGCTAATTATCAATATGCCAGTACGTATACTTTGCGACGTACAAAGTTACTCCGCATGGTGGTTGCCAAGCTGCAAGGAGGTCCTCGATGATAAAGGAAGCTCTCTCCGTTATCTCTGGAGCAGCTTCTTTTCTTGAAGTTCCTCGATGTTGAAATATGTCGAACGCAGTGGCAGCAAGAAAGAGTAAGTGTGTTATAGAAGTCTAAGTACAACCTGCGCCTAGAGACCCTTTTTGATCTCCTGCACTAGCGTGTGCACGTGCGCTCAGTACTGCTCCTTTAACATCCCCCCTCGCTCGGCATACCGGCTTGTAAATGAATGACTTCTCTTGTTGCCTCAGGCTCTTACCTCGACCGTCGTCCTTTCCCAACTGACCGCTGCTGGACCATGCGCTTCTGCCCTTTCCATCTTGGATGTTGCTGCGCGTCCACTACTGGCCAATAGTAGGCTTCGAACGTCTGATCACATGGTAGCCTTTCTTAGCCCAAGTGAATGTCTGAACCCAGCGAATGCCTCTTTGGTAGGGGTTTGGTTAGACCATCTGCTGTCTGCTTCTTGGTCTCAATCCACTGAACGTCAATGACGCCCCTCGTCAACCTTCTCGCGTTGCCAGGCGTGCTGAATGCCGATATGTTTTGTACGGCTGTGATATCGAGGGTTTCGGCTGAGTGCCACTGCTCCGGCATTGTCACCATAGATCACAGTGGCGCCAAGCTGTTCGTGCCCAAGCTCTCGGAGTAAGTCTTGCAGCCATATCGCTTCCTTAGCCGCTTGTGTCTGTCCGACAAGCTCGGCTTCACAGGTTGACAATGCCACCGTTGGCTGACGCTTTGATTGCCAAGATATCACGGCACTGCCGATACTGAACAGATAGCCTGATGTTGATCTTTTTGATGCGTCGTCACCCCAGCTGGCATCGGTGAACCCAGTGAGCTTGCCAAAGTGGTCGTTGAAGACTAGCTCGTAATCTATCGTGCTCCGGAGGTACCGCATAATTCGCTTAACTGCTGTCCAGTGTTCCTCAGTTGGATTTGCTGAAAACGGCTCACAACCGAGACTGCGTAGGCGATGTCTGGCCTCGTTCCAAGCATAGCGTACATCAGCGATCCAACAGCGCTTTGATATCGCTGGCGTAGTTCATCAGGTGCTTGCAGCCGTCTGGTGCAGGTTCCATTTTTGTTGGTAGTCATCATAGGCGTGTCTGTTGTACCTACACGCCCATCACTCCAGAACCCGTGCTGTTCCAAGAAGCGCTGAATGTAAGCTCTCTGTCCGAGACAAATGGTGCGTTTCTTCCAGTCACGCCTTACTGTCATGCCAAGATAAGAGTAGCAGGGCCCGAGATCAGTCATATTGAACCGCCTGCTCAGGGCACCTTGGTTTCCTCGATTTGAGCATCATCCGGTCCAATAACGAGCAAGTCGTCTACATAGACTGCCACAATGGTACTCCTTGACAAACACTGCCAAGTCGGAAGCCAGCGCAGTGAAACCGATGGAAACAAGGAACTCAGACAGCGTCTTGTACCAGATCCGAGGTGATTGCTTGAGACCATATAACGCCTTCAGAAGCGAGCAGACCATGTCGTCGCCTTCTTCGTAGCCGTGTGGTTGTTCGACGTACACTTCTTCGTCAATATTGCCGTAAAGGAAAGCTGTGTTGACGTCCATTTGATCAATTCGCCATCCTCGTGCAGCCGATAGAGCAAACAAAATCTTGTAGCTCATAGGCTTCACGGTTGGTGCAAAGACCTCGTTGTAGTCACTGCCCTCTTGTTGCTCGAATCCACGTACTACCCAGCGGGCCTTGTACTTGCTGATTGATCCATCGGCGTTGAGTTTGATCTTAAAGACCCACTTCCCTTTGAGTATCTTTCCATTAATCAGCGAGCGTTTCTTCAGTCGCCAAGTCTTGTTCTTGCGCAATGATTCGTACTCGGCATCAGTCGCTTTGTTCCATTTGGACCAGTCAAACCTTGCCTGAGCTTCTTCGATAGTGCGTGGCTCATTGAGGATCCAGTCGGCGTACTGGTTTGCGAGATTGAATGCCATAACTGCATGGAATACCATGTGGAATTGCTTGGTCTTGCGTAGTCGCTTTCCTTCGATAATATGGCTCTCGTCCAGTCTTGCGCCAAGGTCATGGGGTTGTTGCTCTTCTTCAGGCGTGACGGGTTGCCAGTCATACAGGCGGCGCTGTTGTTGTCTTGGAGGGTCCGGAGGAGCTGGCGTTGTTGTATCCTCGCTCTCTGTGTCTGAGACTGTCTGAGTCTCGATATCGTGCCCCTGACTCGGCAGTCTCAGGTTCTTTGTAGGTGGCGCAGGGCCACACTGTTCGCTAAACACGAGATTC
Organism: Nothophaeocryptopus gaeumannii; assembly: GCA_031771865.1. Taxonomy (NCBI): domain Eukaryota; kingdom Fungi; phylum Ascomycota; class Dothideomycetes; order Mycosphaerellales; family Mycosphaerellaceae; genus Nothophaeocryptopus; species Nothophaeocryptopus gaeumannii. Next base: position 13,906 of record JASISA010000041.1, on the reverse strand, counting down.
GTACGTTCCGTCCAGCTAGTGGAGCCAGTCGTGACAATGTAAGTAGAGTTGCTTTTGAAACCGAGCAACTGTGCGTCTTCTGTCTTGGCTTGAGCAACAACATGCCGCTTCCGCTTTGCTGACGGCTTCAACATGGTAGCAACACTGCCAATCTTGCGGACGTTGGCAAGGTTTGGCGCAGGCCTGTACGCTTCTCATACGGCGTGCAGTCCAGTCGGGCATGTGGAGAGCGGTCACGGAGGTAGGCAATGCCAAACTGCAACACCTGAGGCCAGTATCTCGGATCCAGGCCAGCTGTTAGCATTGTTGGCATTAGTCGATCCTCGAGTTTGTTGTTGAGGACCTCAGCATATCCGTTAGCTTGATGTTGCTCTGTGTCCGTGTATTCAAGGATAATGCCGTGGTCGTAGGCAAATGCTGCCAGCTCGTTTGATCGGTTCTCACCGGCCCTGTCGAAGTGAATGTGCCGGAAGGGCAGCTCTGGCCGGACATTACGGAGCATATAGTTGATCAGCGTGCTAGGTCCTTCAGAGCGCTGTCGTAGTGGCACGACCTCTGCGCAGTGGTCATAGCCGTCCAAAACAGTGATGAAATAGCGTGATCCATCGAAGCCTGGAGGATCCACTGGGCCAGCGATATCTGAGTGGATAACATCGTTCGTGTGGTGGCCCTGACGTATCTGACCCCGGTGCGGTCTTGACTTCATCCTGCCCTTAACACAGCCTTTACAGCGACAGTCGCCATCCAGCTTGAAGTGGTGCATGCCATCTACCATGTCAAACAGCTTGTTAAGGCTGTCGTCGCTCAAATGGCCCATCCGTTCATGCCATAGCCGCGACTTTGTACTGTAGGCGGTGTAGGCGTCGAGATCGTCGGCTAGTCAGATATCAAGGGCCAGCAGGCCACTCTTGTATGTCGCTGAGAACTCGTATTTGCCCTGGACAATAGCGAGGCCACTTGGCTTCTTCCGGATGCCATCAATGCTGTCCCAGAGCCTGCCGAGAGAGAGCAGATTAGCGCCAACATTTGGAGCGTAGTGAACATCAGGAACCCTAAGCAGGCGTGTCTTGCCGCCGTGAACCCTGCAAAGTAGCTGTATGGTGCCAATACTGATTGGTGTAATTTCAGTGCCGCCAATGCCACGCGAGGTAGATCCAATGACAGGTTTGAGGTCAATAAACACATCCTTTCTGCCGATAAGGTGGCCGTTTGCGCCTGAGTCGAGGATCCATACGTTGTACAGGTTGTGGGTCTGTCACAGCGGCCATGTTGTACCTAGGCATTGGTGCCCAGTCAGATGAGGCGTGCGAAGGGGCGTGTTTGTCCAAAGGAGCCTCTTCTGCGTTCTTTGCTGAGCCAAGTATTAGCATGTGATGCTTACTTAGCTGTTGACTCGATTGTTGATTTGCCATGCCCATCACGCTAATGCCTTGGTCATCTTCTTCGCTGTCCGCACGCTGACGCTTCCTGTTGCCTTGCTTTGGAAACCACGGTGGTGCCTTGTGTGGATCCTTGAACCAGCAGACCTTTGGATTGTGATGCTTCTTGCAATGTGGGCACTCTGGCCATCGAGGCTTGTCGCCGCTATAGCTATCTTTGTTGGGGTTGTTGTTGCGGTGACTGTTGTAAAAGACCTCGGTCGATCCGACTGGTTTGAAGTTTGATGCTGCCGCAATAGCTTCGACCAAAGTGGCTTTTGTCTTGCCCTCTTCCACCAGTAAGGAATGCTGGAGGAAGTAGGCCACAATGAAGGGCTGGTACGATTCGCCAAGTGCAATCAAAAACAGTCGACAACAAAGGGCTCCTGGGTCGGATTCATTTACTGATGCAGCGTCGCCAGTCGAGCTGAGTCTCTTGATGTCGTCCCACAGCTTCTTAATTTCTTGCCCAAGCTTGCTAGGTTGTTGTCGAAATCTGCAATGCTGATCTGGAGCAACTTTGCCTTTGCACGACGGTAGATGTTAGTCGTGTTGCCCTTGAAATGGGTCTTGAGATCTTCGAGTGCCTGTTGCACTGTCTTGTCGTCTTTCTTAGCGAGGTCCAGCTTGCTGCTGGCTATGTCGCCGCAGACGTTGTCAACCTCAGCATAGGCTTTGATGCGGTCTTCAGTCCACTTGTCGACACGTTTTGCCAATGCAGCTTCCTCATCACCGACCAGGGGTCTTGTTGGTCCGGTATAGATGGTAGAACCTGGTTATTGGTAACCAATAGTATAGTCAGTAGGGCAATCACATGCTTACCGGTCAATATGGTAGCTGGTGAGTAAATGCTACCGGTAACCATGGTTACCAACTTCCTATCTCGGTATCCATTGCGCAGCCAGTCGGCATACTCGCCGGCGCCAAGGGCGGTACGCGTATGGGAAAAATCGACGCGTTTTCGCCGTGAATGTATCCAATCTTCCCATCTCTTTACCAATATCTCATACTGTCGTATCTCGCCATGCCCAGCGTGTTGTCGTGGCTAGGTGTTGGTAGCTCTGAAGCTACTATCGTCTTATGCGAACAGAACCCCAATTACTGCGCCTCTTCTCATCCGGATACCTTCGAGCTTAGAAAGACCGAGTATGCGCGCCTCAAGAAGCATCAACAAGGTGTTGGTGAGGATCGAAAGACATGGAGTCCAGCCTGGCAGTTTGGCGAAGCGCTGCTGCGTTCGGATAACGTGCGGGTATACTACTGCTATCTCTGCGAAAAGAAGGCCGGCATCAGCAGTTGAACGTCTTGAATGGAACTCGAGGCGCTCTACATCACCTGTCTCAACACCACAGCATTAATAGCAAGGGCGAGAAAGTCGTGAAGTCCAGCGGCAGTCAGCAAACGATCGAAAGCTCCATAATATCATCCGCTATATTCGGTCGTCGCCACAGAGGTTGGAGGCGTTTGCTGCAATCAAGATGGGTGGAAAATGGTCGAAATACAATGTGCTTAAGGTAAGTAAGTTCAGAAGCTCGAAAGTTGAGGATCGTGCACCCCGCGCTCAGCGGACTCCGGTCCACTGTGTCCAGAGTGTTTGGTTGGCTAACCCGCACGCGTTAAACACGGCGCTGGCGGCGACTAAGCCAAATCAAGTGTCGCTCTTTTCGATGACGATTTCTATACCGCAAGGCACCTCCGAGCTTCATATGCTAATTCTACAACTTCAGCTTGTTCTCAACAACGCCACGCGCTGGAACTCCTTCTTTTACATGATTCAACGAGCCAAGGACGTCGAGAAGCGTGTATGTGTCTACGAGACTGGTGGGGACCCCCGCAGCCTAAACACAAAGATAAAGAGGGCATACTGCTGGCTGCGTTTGACGAGGAAGATAAGATAGTTGAGGACTTCAAGACGGCTGAGGACCTGCTGATAAATGAGGATATTGCTGATGTCGTGAACAACAACCAGGGCGACGACGAGGTCGAATAGATGGCTATATTCACCTACAATAAGTCGGTAACCAACGGTATAGATGGTATGATCACATGCTAAACTTGGTCAGTATGGTAGGAGGCCTTATTACCATACCTACCGGACCAACAAGACCCCTGTAATGACACCGACCTGGCGGGTTGGCTTGGCTTGCAACACGTGATTGTATCCCTTGATGAGGAGCTTGTTAGTGATCTTCTTGATCCAAACAGGCCATTGCTCGGGGTCGGTGAGCAGCTCGATAGTATCTTCTTTGGTGGAAGCCATAATAGATAGAAAAACATTCCAACCATCGTTGCTCAGCGTCTGCAGTTCGCTTTGGCTGTTGTGGTTACGGCAAAGATAGGGATACCTAGCTTGCTCGCCCTACCGCTCGCCCTACTGTTCGCTTTGGCTGTTATTGGCTGATCTGGAACGCTCCGATCATTGTAGCCCAACATCTGCATTTTGCTTTGGCTATAGTTGGCTGATCTGGAACGCTCCGATCATTGTAGCCCAACGCCTGCATTTCGCTTTGGCTGTTGTTGGCTAATCCAGAACGCTCTGATTGTTGTTGCTCAGCGCCGAATATATATGGAGAGTTGTTTCAGGTGACTATGCTGCCCAACAAAGAACATGACTCAGAGGTTCAGTGTTCAGCTGGCGGTGTCCTCAAGCTGCCTTGGGAGTCGTTGGGGATCCTGCTACAAGATGGTTAGCTATGCTTTCAAAAACTTGCAAAAGGTCGTCGGATTGGGCATCATTTTGAAGCTGTTAGGATCTGCAATCCCTGGACCCTTTTTCTGGTTCCCTCCCAGGAAACAGCCGAGGCAGAGAGTTAGATAGAGGGAGCACAGAATTGATGTTGCTCTTTCGATTGGTGATGGTTTCGAGTGCGTCGAAAAGGCAGAAATCGCTCAGGGCCGTGTCGCCTATGGCATCGAGATTCTTATCGCAGTCTCGTAGTGTTGCATCTTATAAAAGACTGGATATATGCGACACGGTCATAGATTAGAGCGCAGAGCCGGGCTCATAACCTGTTGAAATATGTCGAACGCAGTGGCAGCAAGAAAGAGTAAGTGTGTTATAGAAGTCTAAGTACAACCTGCGCCTAGAGACCCTTTTTGATCTCCTGCACTAGCGTGTGCACGTGCGCTCAGTACTGCTCCTTTAACATGGGGAACGGTAAAGCGCATTTGATCACGCAGTCTGGCTCGCTGTCTGATACTCGGATCGTGGCGTCTGACCTATAAGGAACTAGGTCAGACCGCTCGCAAACTATAGTCGCCTCCTGCGGGGATGAACCAACCCTGACGCAATTAGCGCCGATACTCGAAGCACTTCGTCCATCTCAGCGGTAACATGAACTTGCTCTAGTCGATAACCATCGGGTACAGTAGGGAAATCGGGCAGAGCTGGACAAACGAGATCATCCTGTAGTATAATCCTGAACAATCGATGCTGGAACTCCAAGAGGCTGAAGAATAAATTATCGTCAGAGTCGTATTCGGGAACGCCTATGTATCTGGCGTCCATTGTATCAGCGAGTAAAGACGAGATTCAGAGAAAGAGCGCCAGAAGAGAAGACAGGCAATCAAAGGCCTAAAAGTTCCCAAAGACAAGGTTGCACAATGTGTTGCACAAATGCCGTATCACCAAAGGTACTCCAGTTCGATCGCACCAAGAAGTGGGTGCGGGCGCGAAGCCGCTAACAAACCAGCCGTAGATGGCATAATCTGCAATGGTGCGGTTTCCTTAGCCTTCCAGCGACGATTTCGTTCTTCGGCACTTTCGCGAGGAACCTTTAGCAGACTTCGTGCAGTAAGCGTCTGCTTTCTGGCCTCTGGGCTGCCTTCGCATGTGAATTTCTTACCCTAAGCGATAGCGGGTCTGCGACGCTTAGCAGCCGGAGCACAGTTTTCTTCATTATGCCCGTTTCCGCTTCTTCCTTTGCATTGTCGCACTCATGGTAGGCAGATCAAGATGTCTAGGGATGTCGCTAATACTGGAGTGCGGAGTCGCTGTTCCGCGCTAACATCGGTTTTGACGAGAGCCAATCGATTTCCGTTGAACCCTGCTTTGGAGAACTAACACACCTACATTAGCGGCATGCATGTGAAGCAATCATGCTGGTGGCACGGACATTCAGCTCCCAACATGGGAGTTGAATGTCTGTGCGTGCCAGCGATGGATAAGTTGTGGGCGACGGTACCTTCTACATGGTTCTAAGGAGCAGCAGGACGGTCTACATAAGGGCTGAAGTAGAACCATTGAGTCTTCTTCTCTTCAGCTTTGCAATCTTTGTATCTAGAGGCTAGCACCTTATGAATAACATTTGCATAGACCCTTACAGTAGGAACAGGGTCGGCAGGATCTAGGACTTCAATGCCTAGGCGGGGCTGATACCCATAAGTTGCGAAGAACGGCGAGAGTCCGGTAGTCTCAGAGAACACAGAGTTGGCAGAGAATTCGGCAAGCGGAAGCCATTCTACCCAATCGTCTTGGAGGTAGGTTACGTAGGCGCGTAGGTGCTGTTCCAGCACAGCGTTTAGTCTCTCGGTCTGACCATCGGCCTGCGGATGGAAGGCTGTTGAGGGTGAGGCTTTTATCCGAAGCCTTGCGCTTAAGTGTTTCCAGAAGTCAGACATGAACTTAGCATCGCGGTCGGAAACGATATTGATCGGCTTGCCGTGGATTCGGAAGATGTTTCTTACAAAGAGTCGGGCGACTTCCTCTGCACCATCGGTAGTATGGCAGGGGATATAGTGTCTTAGTTTCGTAAGGCGATCTACGACTACCAGGATAGCATCGTAGCCCTCAGATAGCGGGAGGTGCACTATAAAGTCCATCGAGATATAATCCCATGCTCGCTCTGGCGTTGGCAATGGCTGTAATAAGCCCTGATTTCTTTGTCGGCTCGGCTTAATACGGCTACAGACGTGGCAGTTACGGACCCATCGGCGGATGTACGAACTCATACCGGGCCAGTAGTACTCTTGCGAGGCAAGCTGGTAAGTACGGGCGCGGCCAGGGTGTCCCGCAGCAGGGGACTCGTGGCAAAGGCGCACAATCTGGTTGTATAGCTCTCCGTTCTCAGGAACATACAGTCGCTTTCGGTAGAACAAGCGGTCACTCTTGATCTCGCATTGTGCTAGCTGGATCTTCGGGTGTCTATTCTTCCTTTGGCGGATTGCTCGGAGTATTCCTTGTAGAAGCTCGTCTTCGGGATAGCTTGAGTCTACGAGATCCTGGATCTCCTCTGGGAGTGTGATTCTCTGGTCGCTAGCCTCTTGGGTTTCCGCGTCTAGCGGTCTTCGGACAGGGCAGGCATATAGTCGGGTTGGCCGGCTAGGAATTGTCCAGGTAGTAATCTGATCAGAGAACGTAACCTTCTTCTTTAGCCTTAGGCGTTCGACCTCTATAACGGCTACTACGTTCTCGCGTTTGAGAACTACCTGACTCTGGTGCTGGAGGCGTTCGTCCCCCTCCTTTGGAAGGTCGTCTGACCTCCTGGTCAGAGCATCTGGCTTCTGGCCTAACTTGCCAGGACGGTACGTAATCTTAAACTTGAAACGGGACAGGAATTCGGACCAGCGGGCTTGTCGGCGGTTCAACTGCTTAGATGTTGCAAAGTACTCTAGATTCCGGTGGTCGGATAATACTTTAATCGGGTGTTCGGCGCCTTCTAGCTCTGGGCGCCACTCCTCAAAACAGCGGATAATCGCAAGTAGTTCCTTGTCGTAGATCTCGTAGTTACACTCGGCTGGGCTGTGCTTCTTAGAGAAGCCACTCGGTGAGAGTACTATCAGCGGCGATGTGCGCCTATCACCTGACTCGAAATTAATTGGACTCGCATTGGCTTCTCGTCCTAGGTGATGCCACGCAACGTATTCACAACGAGGAACTGTCGAACGGATGCGGGCTTATACCTAAGCTCATAGCGACTTAGCGATACTGCGACAGCCAATTGTGGAAGGCCAACTGATATGCACTAAATGACATGATCTCTTGCTGGCAGGTGCACAGTCTGAGCAACGAGCATAAGATCAAAACGCGAACTATATTCTGGCTAGCATTGAGTCCCTTGAGTAAGTAACAAAGGTATGTAGCGTCCCACCTCGCCTTTACCAACCCTTTCTGACCAAGACGCTAACCTGCTTCAGGTCGTAGATCATTTCCCATCAGCTGTTATGCGTCCTCTCTCTTCGATGCGCTTCATCAACCCGAAGTACTGAGTCCGAACTTCTAGAGTATATGTTGACGAACCTCCTAGGTGGGGTTCCTGTTCGATAAGAGCAAACGCTTCGTACCGAAGGACTTCAAGCTTGCAAGCCTCGTACATATTGATAGGCATTTTTGGGTTGAAGCAGTAAAGGACATCGACCTCGCCAGCATCCAAGATAGCATTAGCAATTTCCAGCTGCTAGTGCTCTATAGCCAGAACCAACGCCTTTGCCTGAGAATGACTATTGACCCTAGGAGCCCGACCAGGATCGAGCAGTGACTTGACAATATCTAAGTCTCCCTTGTGGCACGCTTGGAACAGCTCATGGTGGCCGTCAAGCTGTTCGGAGAGTTTGCCAGACTGGTTCACGGCGTCTTCGCAGGATGAGCGGGTGCCCGACATGGTGCCAAGATGCGCTACGATGGAGGCTTTCAACACTGTAGATCGCCAGCTAGAAGGCCTAATAAGTATAGGTCAACAAGTGCGTTGCGAAATATTAAGCTACACAATATAGATTTCCCGGAACCGACATTCGAGATGTTTGCGAATAGTGTTTCTAGATTCAGATGTCCGGAATCTCTTCGAGTCGAGATCGCTGTGCTACCTACTCGATGGTCCCGAATGCCAACTCGTAAAGCATTTTGCGTCCAAGTAAGGACTATCTGTTCTCCCGTACCGTTAGCTCACTGCTAGAAACACCTCGTTGCAAGAGGCAAGCATCGATTGCTATATTGCTCACGAACAGACTCCGGCCTCCTGCTACCGAGCTACAGTCCAGCGAGGGGGGAGCAATGGTCGCAACATAGAAGGGAGAATAGTCCCCCTCTGATCACTTATCAGAGTCAGGTGCCATCCATTCAGGGGAGCACGGATCTCCGCCCTGGCCGGGGGCATTTGTTAGAGAGCGAAACGAATGCGAGCAGCTATAGGAAGGATAATTCAAGCAGATTCATGCGCGGTTCGGGAAGTCAAGATCCAATTCAGGTAGATGACAATGTGCCAGGGTGCCAGGTCTGAGATCCCTGTCAAGTTTTTAAAGGCTGCGCATGGGCTGTGGGGGCCACGGCGCGAGAGCCGTGAGCCCCGGGATGAAAATACCACGTGACATTATGACTAAGCATCTCCAATCCACCAATATATTATCTCGTCCATTTGTATTCCACGTCTCGTCGCTTGCACATTTGCGCCCATCAGTCTCAGACGATCCAACTTCGGGCCTAGGCGGTCACTATAGATTAAGTAGTCCTGTGCTCTCGGACTCAGCAGGAGCCATACGAGTTCCGCAAGGCCTCGTTGGTCGAGGTACGTACACATCTGAGAATTGTGGTTTCATTGTTAGCTCGCTGATCAGCCCTAGACAACAGAAATGTCGAGCGATAAACCTCAAGTCATATGGTCATACATGCCACCCGGAGTGCGAGCAATCCTTGCTACTGGTAGTACCAGCTTCGTCGGAGACCTCGGAAACGAGCAAGTGCTAAAGTACCCGCACGTCGCTGAGGACCGCAAAGTTATCGAACACGAAGCCAGCGTTTACGAGATCCTTGGTAGCCACCTGCGAATACTGCCATACTACGGCCAGGACCCGGCAGGCTTGCGCCTAGGGAGAGCGGCGAATGGCACATTGCGCGAGTTTCTCAATGAGACCCCACGTAGTCCTCAGGACAAATTGAAGTGGTCGCGACAGCTCGCAGAAGCTGTGGATTACATCCACACCATGCAAGTCTTTCACTGCGATATCAGTCCAAGGAACTGTTTCATCAACGACAAATGTGATTTGCAACTTGGCGACTTTCAAGGCAAATATTGTGCACCTGATGGCACAGTCCATGACGCATACAGCTTGGAAGGGGCGAAGGCATATCTCCCACGGGATCCCACACGGATTGATCACCACTCTGACCTTTTCGCCGTCGGGAGTGCTATCTACGAGATAATGACAGGTCACGAACCTTACGCAAACCTGGACAGTATCGATGACTTGGAAGAGATCGAGGCACTTTTTAGGAATTTGAAGTTTCCAAGTACTGAAGGCATCTTGGCTCACAGTGTCATCGAGAACTGTTGGCGGCAGAGGTACGACTCTGCCCGGGAATGTGTCAGAGATTTGGCGGATTGTGAAGCTCAACAGGACGATACAACATGCTAGGTCACGAGGCTGCGAAATGGGAGTGCCACAGGGATTGTGCAACTTGATTCAGATTTCTGATGTACGATAATGACTGTGAGAATCTTTGCTTATGCGCATTGGACGTTGCCGAGCACGCAGATGAACAAGCCTTGATGTCCGTTAGGTTCCAGCTGAAACCCCGTATACTGCCTTCCATCAAACGTCAAGCCGTGACTCCCGAGTATAGCTGCGACGTTGTCCAACGGTGTTACTAAGTTTTATAGTCAGTACCAGGGTTCCCCGTACCAACTCGAGCCTGCGCCGGCGCGACTCACATTTGTGACCCCTTAGCACTTGGGACACATGGTATTGCGCTTCGTGGTTTGGCCCATGTGCTGGTCTGTGTAATTGCCACACTTGGCGGCACACTGGGTCATAACAATAACCTCTGTCTTGTGCTTGGGTCGTGCCGCGCAGTTCGCGTGCACGACGGTCTGGAATTGGCGGACGCACATGATGTCGAGGTTCTGCTGTTTGGTAGTGGTAGGTTCTAAGGCAGAAGTTATGAGAGTAAGATGAAGGGGTACGAGACGTCGTCCAGTATAATATAGCTCACCATTGCCCACCTGACCACCTCGTCCCTCTTGCAGTATTATCCGTGTCTTCACTGGTAACATGCATGCCGACTCATCAAGGCAGCGAGCTAGAATCCTGCTACGATACCTGTATATGGCTACCTACGTGGCCCGCTGGAAACCGCGTCGAGCATAGAGCGACCTGTACGCCTTCGCCAATGCCGCCTGATCCGTGTATCCCTCGTTTCTGCAGAGCCCTGCCTGTGCTCGCGTGGCGGCGAGTATATGTCGTGAGCACAGCGATTAGGCGGGACGTGTATGGTTTTCGACCACTTTGCTGATCTGCTTCCTGCGTGGGCGCTCACCCTGGCAAGGATTAGAAACTGATAACAAGACCAAGAAGGAGCAACTCGTTTTGGTGAAAAAGGCGGGTATCCAGATGCATCAGGGCGGGTCCTTGGGGGTGACGAGCGCAAATGCGCGTGTCACACGGCTACCAAGTGTTCTTTGAGGTAATTATTTAGAGTTCTATTCCTCATGTACTCCATCCTCAAGGTATCACCTGATATGACTCGATTGTGGCTGCCAAAGTGATCCGGAAGCGGCTCATAGACCCTTTCTTCAAGCAGCTGACGACATTAAGCCTTGTCTCCGCCAGGCCATGAAGACTTTACAGCATGGACGCCTGTCTGGAGCTCAACGGTCCAGATATGCAGCCATCTTGTGGGACACCCATCGAGTCGAGCGTCGCTCCCTCGTGTGTTCATGTCTTCACTGCATTGGCGTACGAATATCATGATCTCTTGTGGAATGTGGCTTCCAAACGCGGGATCCTTCGCTTGGGTCTCTTTTGGTGAGGTCGTGGCTCAGCAACACAGCTGCAGAGAGCTATCATAAGGCACAGCACGGACTTGGGATGTCGTGGGGGCCCTAGGGTTAGGGTTAGGGTTAGGGTTAGGGTTAGGGTTAGGGTTAGGGTTAGGGTTAGGGTTAGGGTTAGGGTTAGGGTTAGGGTTAGGGTTAGGGTTAGGGTTAGGGTTAGGGTTAGGGTTAGGGTTAGGGTTAGGGTTAGGGTTAGGGTTAGGGTTAGGGTTAGGGTTAGGGTTGAGCCCGGGATGAAAATACCGTGACGCATTGAAGCCCTGGCATCTCAATCCACCAATATATTATCTCGTCTGTTTGTATTCCACATCTCGTCGCTTGCACATTTGCGCCCATCAGTCGAACGATCAACTTCGGGCTAGGCGGTCACACTATAGATTAAAGTAGTCCTGTGCTCTCCGGACTCAAACGGGACCTCCCGAGTTCCGCAAGGCCTCGTTGGATCGAGTACATACATCACAAAAGTGTGGTTTCATTGTTAGCTCGCTGATCAGCCTAGACAACAGAAATGTCGAGCGATAAACCTCAAGTCATGGTCATACATGCCACCGGAGTGCGAGCAATCCTTGCTACTGGTAGTACCAGCTTCGTCGGAGACCTCGGAAACGAGCAAGTGCTAAAGTACCCGCACGTCGCTGAGGACCGCAAGTTATCGAACACAGAAGCCAGCGTTGCAGATCCTTGGTAGCCACCTGCGAATGCCATACTACGGCCAGGACCCGGCAGGCTTGCGCCTAGGGAGAGCGGCGAATGGCACATTGCGCGAGTTTCTCAATGAGACCCCACGTAGTCCTCAGGACAAATTGAAGTGGTCGCGACAGCTCGCAGAAGCTGTGGATTACATCCACACCATGCAAGTCTTTCACTGCGATATCCAGTCCAGAACTGTTTCATCAACGACAAATGTGATTTACAACTTGGCGACTTTCAAGGCAAATATTGTGCACCTGATGGCACAGTCCATGACGCATACAGCTTGAAGGGGCGAAGGCATATCTCACGGGATCCCACACGGATTGATCACCACTCTGACCTTTTTCGCCGTCGGGAGTGCTATCTACGAGATAATGACATTGCGTCACGAACCTACGCAAACCTGGACAGTATCGATGACTTGGAAGATCGAGGCACTTTTTAGGAATTTGAAGTTTCCAAGTACTGAAGGCATCTTGGCTCACAGTGTCATCGAGAACTGTTGGCGGCAGAGGCAATGACTCTGCCGAATGTGTCAGAGATTTGGCGATTGTGAAGCTCAACAGGACGATACAACATGCTAGGTCACGAGGCTGCGAAATGGAGTGCCACAGGGATTGTGCAACGATTCAGATTTCTGATGTACGATAATGACTGTGAGAATCTTTGCTTATGCGCATTGACGTTGCCGAGCACGCAGATGAACAAGCCTTGATGTCCGTTAGTTCCAGCTGAAACCCCGTATACTGCCTTCCATCAAACGTCAAGCCGTGACTCCTGAGTATAGCTGCGACGTTGTCCAACCACACTAAGTTTTATAGTCAGTACCAGGGTTCCCGTACCAACTCGAGCCTGCGCCGGCGCGACTCACATTTGTGACCCCTTAGCACTTGGGACACATGGTATTGCGCTTCGTGGTTTGGCCCATGTGCTGGTCTGTGTAATTGCCACACTTGGCGGCACACTGGGTCATAACAATAACCTCTGTCTTGTGCTTGGGTCGTGCCGCGCACTTCGCGTGCACGACGGTCTGGAATTGGCGGACGCACATGATGTCGAGGTTCTGCTGTTTGGTAGTGGTAGGTTCTAAGGCAGAAGTTATGAGAGTAAGATGAAGGGGGTACGAGACGTCGTCCAGTATAATATAGCTCACCATTGCCCACCTGACCACCTCGTCCCTCTTGCAGTATTTATCCGTGTCTTCACTGGTAACATGCATGCTGACTCATCAAGGCAGCGAGCTAGAATCCTGCTACGATACCTGTATATGGCTACCTACGTGGCCCGCTGGAAACCGCGTCGAGCATAGAGCGACCTGTACGCGCCTTTCGCCAATGCCATGATCCGTGTATCCCTCGTTTCTGCAGAGCCCTGCCTGTGCTCGCGTGGCGGCGAGTATATGTCGAGCACAGCGATTAGGCGGGACGTGTATGGTTTCGACCACTTTGCTGATCTGCTTCCTGCGTGGAAGGCGCTCACCCTGGCAAGGATTAGAAACTGATAACAAGACCAGAAGACAGCTCGTTTTGGTGAAAAGGCGGGTATCCAGATGCATCAGGGCGGGTCCTTGGGGGTGACGAGCGCAAATGCGCGTGTCACACGGCTACCAAGTGTTCTTTGAGGTAATTATTTAGAGTTCTATTCCTCATGTACTCCATCCTCAAGGTATCACCTGATATGACTCGATTGTGGCTGCCAAAGTGATCCGGAAGCGGCTCATAGACCCTTTCTTCAAGCAGCTGACGACATTAAGCCTTGTCTCCGCCAGGCCATGAAGACTTTACAGCATGGACGCCTGTCTGGAGCTCAACGGTCCAGATATGCAGCCATCTTGTGGGACACCCATCGAGTCGAGCGTCGCTCCCTCGTGTGTTCATGTCTTCACTGCATTGGCGTACGAATATCATGATCTCTTGTGGAATGTGGCTTCCAAACGCGGGATCCTTCGCTTGGGTCTCTTTGGTGAGGTCGTGGCTCAGCAACACAGCTGCAGGAGAGCTATCATAAGGCACAGCACGGACTTGGGATGTC